>CM060921.1:683920751-685290751 GCA_030737875.1 Allium sativum | reverse complement strand
TTTAATTTTGAAAAATAATGAAAATTTGTTTGGTTTACCATTTTGTAAAATAAATTTCTAGAAATAGCCATTTTTCAATATGGGCTTTACAAGAGTAATTTTAAACCCATTTTCTTTGTTTTAACTTTTGACAATTTTCGGCCCAAGAAAACCTAAAATTCTCCATCAAGACAACCGCATCCTAAAACCCTAGTTTTGTTTTTTAGCCACGAATTCTGAATTATGATGTTAGACCAAATCGTATTCTTCCGATTTTATCCCAAAATCGTTCAAAATCAGGTAATTTAAGTTATTATCTCTTAGTTTTATCGGTTGCTTCATTCTTAGGTCTAGGGCGAATAATTTGATTGTTGTTTGATTTATTTTTGTGAATCATGGCTTTTGCTTCAATCATCAGTTTCTAGGTAATCACAAATGTATTATGAGATTTTCCAATAATAATGCGATAAGAAGAATGTGACAAGCATCACATTATTATTGGAAAATCTGATAATATATTTGTGATTACCTAGAAAGTAGAAACTGATGATTGGAGTAAAAACCGTGATTCACAAAAATAAATCAAACAACAATCAAATTATTCGCGCTGGACCCAAGAATGAAGCAACCGATACAACCATAAGAGATAATAACTGAAATTACCTGATTTTGAACGATTTTGAGATAAAATTGGAAGAAGGCGATTTTGTTTCACGACGTAATTCAAAATTCACGGCCAAAAAACAAAGCTAGGGTTTTAGGACGCGTTTGTCTTGATGGAGAGTTTTGGGTTTGTGTGGGCCGAAAATTGTTAAAACAAAGAAAATGGGCTTTCAATTACTCTTGTAAAGCTCATTTTGAAAAATGGCTATTTCTAAAAATGTATTTTACAACATGGTAAACCAATTTTTTTTTTTTGATTATTTTTCAGAATTAAAAACTAAAAATAATCTAAAAAGGGATAACCAAACAGGGCTTTATCTTCTTAAAAATTGTTTTCTAGCAATTCAAAAAATAAAAAAAACTAAGCCAATGCTATTAAATGATGGTGTTTTAGCCTATACACGTTAGTAGAAACAATTTAGTAAACATCCACTCAAGATTTAGTCTGTACAAAGTGGACCGAGAACATGCAATCAAGATTGCCGCAATATGATGCATCCTAGAAGAAATATCATACCATGTGTTTTTATGTCGTCTTATGGTGCGTTTGATTTTGAACAGGAAGGAAAATTTGGAAATGGTATTTTGAACAGTTATTTGGAGGGGAATTGTTATGAACGGAAAATGTGTTTTTTTTTACGAAAAGGTAAGTTGGAAGGGGTAAAATTATAATTTTATTAATTATTTATATGTGTTTATTTTGTATGGGTATGTATAAAAGGGATGGAAAAATAATTGTTGGCTTGCGTCGGGCGCGAAAGCTAACTTTTGAATTGTTCGGTTGGAAGGGGCAAATGGTGTGGACCCCACATCGACGCGTCAGACGCGGACGTGAACATTGTTTGCCCTTTCTGAAAAAAGAACGGTACCTTAAGTTCTTCACTGTAATTTTAAAATAAAATATAGTTGAATCATGCTAATATTTAGTCGATCAAACGGGAGAAAAGGGTATACAGAATCCATATACGGTTACACCTTCACTTTAGTGTAATATTTTTAGATTGGGTGATGTGGAGAATCATGGCACTACAAATAATTTGAAAAAGAGGCATCAATATGTATAAAACCATTAAGCTATTAATACGTCTGAATGCTATTGTTGATTAAATTTCTTGTCAATTTCTAAATTATGATTACAGCTAGGAGGCTTTTTACATATGCTAATAATGCTAATAGAAGTAAAATGATCACTACTGTCATAAGTACTGCAACTAAAGGGAAAAATATAAAATGGTTAGACCTTCCCAATAATCTATGATTACTATGGTTAACAAGTGCTAACCCATGGTACGTTCATGGTTTTATCTTAATTATTTTACAATGTTCACTTGCCATTAATCTAAATAGGAACTAAGAGCATCTCTAATGTAATAAACATGTAATGTCTAGTTTAATCCGTGTCAAAGCAATTTAATTAGGTAACACTTAAAAAAAACTCTCCAATGCAAATGTTATTTAGACAATAGTTTAACACATTTAGCCAATCAAATTAAGATAAATTATATATTTAATTCCAATTAGTTATATTTAATTAATTATGATTAGGTTCACATTGTGAAATACAATGTCCACAACTAGACATTGCAATTGACAATGTCTTTCATATTGTTTGTCACATCAGATTTACATTCGATTTCACATTTGCATTAGAGATACAATTTCATTTAAAATTGTTAAATGCTTATGTGTAATGCATTTAACATGACAACTACATTAAGATTGAAGATGCTCTAGTGTCAATGTATTGCATAAATTATTTTTTTATTCTTTCGATGTAGTTATTTGTTTATTGTAGTACATAAACATGCCGTAAACAATGTTTGATCGGGTGTTAAATTCAATCATTTGAAAACATGTAATGTTTTGGTAAATGATCTATTATCTAAGGACCATGTATTTTACTTATTTATTTGAGCTTATGCATGTATTTTCAAAACATCAAATTTTAAAAAATTAATTTCTATTGTATTTTTGAAAATAAAATGAAATGTTCAAAACTATCACTCCCTCCGTTTTTAAGTATAAGATGTTTTAAGAATTTTAGTGTGTTTCTATATATAAGATGCTTAAGATTTTAATGTTTTCTTTATCCGTTATTCATAATAAATGATGAGACTTTTTATGTATTTATTCGTATTTCAACCACTAGCTGTACGTGAAAAGAAGTTAATTGAAGAGAGAGACTTAATTTGAATATGAATTAAAGCACCATTAATTGATTTTTTAGTTCTTGTGAAAACTAGTAAAACATCTTGTATTTAGAAACGGAGGGAGTCATGTTTTGGTGTTTATATATTTTCTTTATAGTAATTTGTTTTTTTTTCTTAGTTTATATTGGAAATAGATGTTGATAATTTCTAAAATGTGTGAATCCAAGTTATCTTTTAAGTTATCTTAGTTTTGGAAGCAAATTGAATGTTAGGACTACTAAGTTAGCATCTTTTATAGATTTTATGAACTTATTTTCGGGGCATTGATCTAAACTTATTTAGGGGGCTGGAAAGTATTAGAATCCTTTTATTCATTGCAACCATTTTATCTCTTTGAAAAACTTATTATTGTAGCGCTATCTTTTCTAAATTTCTAAATTTTTTTTCTTTAAAATTATAGAACTGATAAAATTTATTTATTAAAAAAGAGTTTAAATAATTCCCTTTTTTTATAAATATTTTGTGCTTTTTGAGTTAGTTAAATTTTACAAATGTGTGTAAAATTATTGAAAAATATAATTTTCAAATTCTATATAATACTTGAATTTGGAATGTGTGTGTATGACCAATGTTGCATCTGTAAGACGTCACTGATTTGATCCTCATTTACCACATGGTCAACAACAATGCTTGAAAAGAAATACTTAGGTACGTGGTTTTGTAAAAAAAAATAGTACGTCGATGTTCTTCTATAAACAAACTTTTACACGTTAAGCTTGTAAATAAGCTCATTTGTATATTTGTCTTGTTATACAACAATAAAATAATACATAACTATGATATGGTTTGATTGAAAATATGTATTTGGTGCTCACATTCAACGTATTCACATGATCTTCCTATGTAATTAATTAAAAACAGAGGTATGTTGTCAAGACCGAACTGTAAGTCAAACCATGGTGATCCAAGATTCTTGTGGTTCAACCGATTAGATCGTAAGAATCATGTTGATAGTTTATTTCTATTTTTCTAATGTAAACGTAAATTATTTTAACTATAGATAAAATTTTACCGATTATGACAAACATCCTTATCCAAACTGGTTGGGATGCTTTGATATAATGCAAGAAGTCCTGAGTTGGGTTTTCGTTTTCAACTAACTTGTCGTGTAGTTTGTTATATACTAACTAATTGAAGTAATTATATAACAATTTATCATAATAAAGTTGCCATTTTTTTTTACAATGAAAGAGGTTAATACAACAAGAATTTGTAAAATGTATACTAATAATTAATTATGTCATTCAAAATTTAATAACAATTACCATTAAATTATCTGTTTACTTTATTATGTTAAAAAATGAAAAGCGAAACAATTTTTTTTCTTTTCTAAATTTGATGAATCGTGAGGTTTAAAGAGGTCGGTCTAGGAGTTTTTAAAAGATTTTGAGTTTAAACCGCGGTTTTGTGCACATGCAAGGTTATTTCATTTTCAAAGTCGTGACTCTTCAAGATCGAAGGTTAACCACGGTCGAATCAAGGTTGGATTGAGTCTTTAAAACACTACACATAGGTAATAAGCAATATTTGGAACATGTTTCCATGAATTTCTTCTAAGGAAATTCAAAAAGACATTTGTATTAGTATATTATCTCATCTCGTCTATTTCTTCAATAGTGTTTCTTTGATGTTATAAACCTTCTCATCCATGGAATATTTACCCTATTAGGTGATCGATTAATAAAAAATATATGAACCTTTATGAACTCAGCAAAACTTGATTTAATTACTTGCAATGTAATCTATCTTATTTACTATATATATATATATCTATGTATATCAAATTTTGAACTACAAATATAATATAGATAGAAGTACATAATATGCAGAATTTAAAATCTAAAAATTCACAAATTCAGAAATCTACAACATACACACTATATAGGAAAAAAATCTACAATATTGGAGCTAGTCTTTACCTAATTAACCCTATTAATGTTTGCACCTAGTTTAGATAAAAATGACTAACCAAATTTATTTTGCAAATCAAAGTATTTTACAATAATAGTATATTTGAGAAACTATCAGTAGGATGGATTTGTTCATAATATGCAAAACATGATATTTCTAGATTAATATCATAAAACATAATAAATATCTTGAAACATAGAATGGTAGAGTATGGAGATCTACCCTCCATCGTAGGAGGATCCATGTCTATAGGACTATATTCGAATCTCAGCATATTGAAAAGGAAAAAAAATGACTCTAAGCCTGCAGTCCAATGATCATGCATAAATATTAGAGAAGTGACTTGGAAACTAGATTGCAAATTGCAGGAAAACCAAAATATTTTAAGCTCGACTAGACTTTTATTATTAAGCTACGATAACATAAGAACATAAAAAAGTGGAATTTATACTTTTAGAAATGATTAGTTAGTATGCCTAAATGCAGCGAGAAAAATATCACGAGATGTTAAGTTATTAATATTTACACATGATCAAATTATAATCTATTAATGATTAAATTTATTAGATGCAAAAAAGTAAACTTGTTATCGTGTAGGCATTCCTAAATAACGTGAATAATATCAGGAGTGTTAAAACATGTAATGATACGTAGTTTCCAATTATTACGTGACTATCGTAGCGTTTATGCTCTTATTTTACTAGTAGCATCTGGTTTATTTTTGGCAAGTTGTACATGTAAGCATACTGTAAAAAATGATGCATTTTAACACCATATTAAATTGACACATAATCTTTATAATGAAGTTTGTCATCAAGACTAGCCCGCTTTTGAAGTTATTCGTATAAACAACCACCTAACTTGAATTATACAACAACGCAAAAACAAAAGGAAATTAATTTACAAGGACAAATTGTTTGAAAATTTTAAACACAAGGATAAAAGACTAAAAATTTATTTAAAAGGACAAAACATAGCCCAAATTTATTCAAAAGTACAAAACAAAGGACTTTAAAAAAAAAAAATTAGATTCTAGGTATCAGTTTTGTATGTCTGTAGGTATTAGTTTGCTCTCTGCAACTAATAGGTAGTTGTTTTGTGTGTCTGAAAGTATCAGTTTTTAGTCTACAGCTGCCTATTAGCTGCAGAGAGCAAACTGATACCTACAGACATACAAAACTAATACCTAAAATCTGCAAAAAAAAAAAAAAAAGTATTGTTCTTTTGAATAAATTTGGGCTATGTTTTGTCCTTTTGAATAAATTTTTAGTTTCTTGTCATTGTGGTTAAAATTTTCAAACAATTTGTCATTCACATTATTTTCCTGAAAACGAAAATTTGTACATAGAAAATTTGATGTAGTATTTGAAATCACAAACACACATGATCACCAAACTTATATGAAACACCACATCAATTTTGAAGTGCAAACAAAACAAACTTCTAGCTTCCAAATCTTTTCCACGAATTATGAGAGCTAACTACTATTATTTTTCGTATGTAATTAAGAAGTCGAATTTAATTTTATTATTTATTTTCGTTAAACACGTACATGTGTCATAGATTTGGTCTTATCTAAAATTTAGAAGAGGCACAGGTGAACGTTTTGCTCATTTTTACAGTTTGAGGGCTCTTTTTTTTTTGCAAAATTCAAATTTTAGTTTACAAAGTAGTTAAATAAGTATATAGATCAAAGTTATAGTTTAAAAATTAGTTAATAAAATATTGAATGGTTGACTAAATTATAAAATACGATTAGCTAGTAAAAGTGTGTTACGGTTGCTATAATCGTCTTTATTACCACCAATCGTAACCGTAATCATTGTAGTGGTGATAAATTCTTATAATTGTTACCGGCACCATCTATGACCATTACTGTAACGACCCATAGTTTTGTACATTTTTAGCGTGGAAATAAGAAATATTAATTTCATATGAGGTTGTATGGTTCTATAATTTTGAGAAATGACTACTAGGGACATTTTTCATATTTAGAATTTTTGTTGGATTTTTTAGTGATCATTTTGCTTCGGATGAAATCTTATTTCCTCCATAAGTTTCGACTGAAGTGCAATTTGAACATGAAACCACTTTCATTCTATCATAATGATGGTTTCCCTTTTTGTAAGGTGATTACATGTAGAAAACGGGCTAGTCGTTTGAGAGTTACTGCTATTTAAAATATTTTTGAATTTAAAATTGCCTAATTCTGCACTTAAGGGCCATTATTAATGGGGTCCATTATTAATTTTGTGATTAGGAATAAATAGGTGAAATGAATTACTATAACTCGTTTCTCTTATATTCTATTGCTCTTCTCCCCTAAAACCTCCAACTTCAATTAAAATTCTTCTTTCATCCAAACAACAAAATTTCTTAGCAATTGAAAATTTCCCTATATATGAAATAGTACGAAATAGAGAAGATTCTTCTTCCTAACAGTAGTAATCACCCTCTTTGGTGTAAATCTATTTAGTTCCAGTTATTTTTCTATTGATTTTGTGAAGAAATTTTGTTGTTTGGATCATGGTTCGAAAATTCGTCTGGAACCGCGAGATCCCATTGATCTTGTTCCGGTTCCGGCATACGGCGAGACAAAAACATCGGGAAATCTCATTTCGGTTGAACAAGCGAGTAAAAAAAAAACCCCTAAATTTGCGAAATCAGACAGAAAATGAAAAGCAAAAGGAATCAAACAGTAAAAACGTTGGCTATAAATTACCAAGCTTTCTTCACTCCTCAACAATCTTCAGTGGAATCAAAAATCTCCCAAGAGTCGACTTTCAAACCGAGATCGAGATCTAAATCGAGCTGCAATCCGCGAGCTTCCAAACCGCCTTCGATATCAAAATCGACTTTGAGGTGACTAATTGAATCCCTAATTTATTTGCCGCCTTCGTATTTCTTTTTTTTTTCATTTTCCCTCTTTCGTATTTGCCGTGAATGTGTACTGGAAAAGGAGTTCACGTGAATTTAACATGGAGAAATTTATTGGAACCCCCCCCCCCTTTTTTTTATGCATACGGTTGGACTGAATATAACGTGTTTATTTATTTTTTTAATGTACGCTCACTTGATTTAACGTCTATAACCTTTTTAACATGAACTATTTTAACGTGATTTTTTTTAACTGGAAAGGGAAACTGATGGATGGACTTAAAAGTTCACATAAAAAATATAAATGTTTGATTTTTTGACCGAAACCGAAACAAAAACCGAAACCGTCGAAACCGGTCGAAACTAGTAAATTTTCAAATGACCGAAACCGAAACCGAGTTTTCGAACCATGGTTTGGATAAAAGAAGAATTTTAACGGAGGTTGGAGATTTTGTAGAAAAAGAGTAGAATATGAGAGAAATGAGTTCGGTAACTCATTTCAGCCATGTTATTTCCTAATCTCGAAATTAAGGATGAGCCCCATTATTAATGGCCCTTAATTGCAAAATCAGACTATTTGAAATTTGAAAATATTTCAAATGACCATAACTGTCAAACAGTTAGCTCGTTTTCTACATTGTGACAACTTTGCGGAAAGGGAAACCACCATCTCGATTCAATGGAAGTTGTTGCAAGTTCAAATCTCACTCCAGTCAAAAGTTATGGACGAAATAAGATTTCATAAATGACAAAATGGTCTTTGAAAAATCGGACAAAAGTTCTAAATGTGAGGAATGTCCGTTTTTAGTTAATTTTCAAAATTATAAATTCATACGACCTCATATACGAAAGTAATATTTCTTATGGTAACAGTTACAATTAAAATGACAACTGAAAAGCAGACGGTATAGTTGATGGTCTAACTATAACATCCTTAAATAAAATAGTAAATCAAACTTTTGAAAAAAAAATAGATGCCCAAGGCTTATGGGTTTCTCTTTTTATGCCTTAGCATCATAATTACTTTGACATTTTCATTTAATTCTTTGATGCGAAGTGAGGTTGTTATATGCAAATTATAGACCAAAATAATCAAGCACTTGTTGGGAATTGAACAAATCATTAGCAAGCTACTTGGCAAAAAGTGAATAAATTTCATACTGGTAATACTATATGCACTTTTCATATGCAACACCGTCTCTATCTTTATTTCCCTTCCATTTCATTTTTTTTATTTTTTTAGTATTTGGATTACACTTGGAAGAACTATTTAGTAAATGTGTAATTAAATTATTGATAATGCACATGATTATAATTTGATTGTTTCGCAACATAGTAATTGCAATTGCACGCTTAATAAAAAAACTAGAAAAAAACAACTCTATATAATAAAGTTAAGGTAATACAAGATTTCCATCAACTAATCTGACTAATATCAATAAATACCTTAAAAATCATCCGTGAGACGTAATTACCAATTTGATTGTAAAGAGTATCATGAATTTTTCACTCTAACCATTAGTTTCTTTTTAAAAAATGAAGAAAAAAAGAAAAAAAATGAATGAGTCAACTATTAGCTAGCGACAAAAACGCAAAAAATATTTGTTTTATCAATAGGATACATACATCTCATAACGATTTGTGTGCAATGTTCAAAAAATTAGAATTCTCATATGAAAAAATAATCTGTTAATAATAATGTTCCATAAAAGCAGATTTTATGAAATATAAATGTCAAAGTTTCCAATAATAATATGCATTTTAAACTGATTATAGACATAGATTAAACTCCAAATATTTATAGTTTATAATTGTAGTGTTATCTTCACAATTTGTAAAACAACATTGCAATTCCAACTTTAAATATATACATTGATTGCAATATTTACCATATTACTTTCAGTTTTGATTTGCAAACATATGTGGATATTTATTTTTATAGCAAAATCTAGTTAGGGTGCTTCGTAAAAAAATTTGAAAGGGAAATGAAGTGTATAATGGATTTTTTTTGTTATTTTTGGATAAATGTTCCAATCTAATTTGACTGATATCAATAAATACAAAAATTTGCTTAGTTGACGCTATTTCCATTACGGAGTTGCACTCGTCGTACTCTACGTGCTTCACCGACTCCATCGTCCTTCAGCTCTTTCCAATTGGATGGGGTCCACTAACTATAGTGCTTATCACAATACCTTTATCTTTTTATTGGACGATAGCTTTTGGTGCTACCTGACCTTGGTTTGATTATAACTCTGCCCCTTGTTCAACGGGGAAATCTTATATTTATACAACTTTTCTTCTTGAATAAGCTTCTAGACCGAATCTTTTAGGTAACGACGCTCATTAGTTGTGTGGCTGTATGTATCATGAAATAAACAAAACTTCTCTGACTATTTCTCCCTTTCCATCGACTCTATAGGAGGAGGCTTCTTGTATTGAATCGTAATATATGTGTCCAGATACACGTTTTCCATCGAGTCACTGAGTGGAGTAAATTCATTGTAGGTAAGAAATCTCCGATGTTTCCTCGAATTTTGTTGTTGATTGTGGCCTTCATCTCCATTGTCACCTCTCTTGTGATAGTTATTTTGCTTATTCTTGTTCTGGTTGTTTGCTTCAACTTTACCTGGAGCTTCCTCTGGATTGCCTAACTGCAATGTTACTCTGAACACCTTCGTTGGTAGGTCTAACTACTTCTCCCTTGCATAACCTCTTTGTCGTATTCCTCAAAATTTAGGCTGCCTTGTTATAAAACTAGTCCAGTGTGGAAGGAGGTTTTCTTGCTAATCAATCACACAACTTGAAATTGGGGTCAACATCATAGTCAATGCCATCAAAATATTCTCATCATTTTGTCCAATGACCTCTACTGCTGCTACATTGAACCTTTCCACATAATTCTTCAACGGCTCCTTCAGATCTTGTTGTACATTAGAGAGCGTCGTTACATGCTTTTTGCGAGCCACGTGAATGCGCAATCGATTAAGAAATTTCCTTTCTATCTCATCAAATGATAAAATAGAGACTTACTAGGTAACTTTGTGAACCACATCGTAGCTACTCCTACAGGATAGAACGAGATAGTTCTGAAAAGGTTTACACTTGATCGCATCCATTACTTGAGTTGAGTCCATATACTGTTGAAACCTTCGGAGATGCTGCATGGGGTCGTTCTTTTGCAAGTTAAACTTGCTCGAGTGTTCAACATTCTAAACATTATCTGTAAAGGGAGTGTGACCTTACTCCGTAATCCTTATTGAAGTTGGCCTTGACCGTCTCTCATTATCTTCGTCTAAATTGTTGTAGGCTAATCGTCGGGAATTGCTTTGTATCTGTGTCTTCTTGGTTCTTCCTATTGGGTCAAACTTCTTGGGCAGTGTTCCTATCAGCATTTCCTTAGTCTCAAATGCCTTCGTCAATCACATGACGAGTGGGAAGTGCAGCATCAACGCTCGAGGGTTCAACAACATCTCGGTTCGATTCTGGAGCCCCAGAATTTCTATTGAGAATGCTGCAAATTTCTAGAGAATTCCAAAGTATTGAAGATAATACAAATTTCTAGAATTCTCAAGAGATTAATAAATTGCTTTGTATTATTGAATAAGTATTTCTTGATTTATCTAGAGTATTGTATCTAGAATATTCTTATGTATTATTAGTAAATAAATTACTTGATGAATGTGGAATGTTCTCTCTAGAGAATTCTACATAATTGTAATGAGATGCCTATAAATATGAGCATGGGCACATTGTAAGGTTGTAGCAAAAACTATAAGCAATAAAATTGTTGTATTACAAAAACCATTGAGTAATTTCTCCATCAAACTTTCTTTCAACTATTCAACTATTTCAATCATTTATCCACAACAACTATTCAACTATTTCCTCTACTTCAACTACTAACAATTTCGACTGGCATGGGTTACTTGTCTCGGATCGATGCATGCCTCGAAATCTGGTTCAGCTCTTCTAAAGTGCACTAGGTCAATTCGAGCGACATGCCCTGGGTCGGTATGACCCGGTTTGATGTGCCTGAAATCGGTACCGATTCAGACATGACGAGCAACATTTTAGAGTCCATCTCCTTCCATTTTCCGACGTTGGCTTTTGTAACTCTGTTCCGACAATGATTCTGATTCATAATATTATGGAGATGGAGACTGCATCATTTCATTCCACTCAACATTCATTCTATGGACTTGATTTCACAGGTCAATATTGTCTCTAGTCTATTGGTTCAGCGCCTCGTGAGTTTGTTCCAACTTCCTCATCAAAGTCATAAAATCAACATGAGTAACTAGATTTGTAGGTGTTGGAGCAATAGTTAGCACGAGCATTGGTGGTATCAGCGACAACATTCTTGTTTCCCAACTGAGTGCTTGCTTCTTCTAGAACCTGGGCGTTTGCACAGGACGTAGAGGTTCCTTTATTCGCTGCATGGCTTCTCTTCCTTCTAGATTTAAGCAAATCTGAACCATAGTGAAATATAGTAGTCGGAATCTTGATCTTTCTTCAATGGACAATAATATTAACGAGTAGATAGCAAGATCCGACACTAAGAATGTTTATTTTAACTTGAAACACTAAAATGTTAGCTCTAGAAATGACATTTAAATCCAAAAATGAATTTTTTCAAGAAGAAAATCAAGGAATCTATATGAAAAACGAAGAAAACAAGTTGTAAATCAGCACAACAATTTATAGTGGTTTGGCGAGCCTACATCCATTTTAATTATTCTAGCTCTTTATTAACTGATTTGAATATTACAGTCATTTGGATTGGCGAAGATTCGAGGTAAAGGAAATAGTCGAAATTCTCAAGACTAAATAGTCATAAATCTCTCTAAGTCAATGGGTATATATAGGCGAATCTGAGTTCGGATTGGCCGAAAAATCAACGGAAAAGTTGGAGGTAGTATGGCGACCACATTTGATGAGTTTGGTTCGGATCGTCCAAACTTTGGCTTCATATCAGTACCGATTAGGGAAAATCCAAGTCGGTACTGATCTAGATTCACGCGAGCTTGGATGGACCGAATCGCAACTACTATTTGTCTACATTTCCTTAACTTCTTTGCACTGACCCGAAGTGATTTGAATGCATGCTGATTCAGAATCTTGGAGCTGAAATTGGAAATGATCGATCTAGATATTTGAATTGTGCATTGATTCAAAATCTTAAGCCAAAGCTGAAGCGTGCCGATAGTGGTTTGATCGTGGTTATTGGGGTACGCCTAAAAGTATCATGTAAAAAAAATTTGTAATGTAAAAAAATAAATTTCACTGAGCAAATTGCTATAATATGATCATGTAAAAATTCTTTGGAAATTTATCTTAACCATGTATGAAGAAATATTAACTTATGCAATCTTAAATGTGAGGAGGGGATCACAAATCATTAGAGTTAACAACACTGATATAATAATTCAGTTCTTTTTCGCGAAAAGAATTAAATGAAGCAAACTGAATATATTATTAATTGGGCTTTAGGGTATGCTTCAATTGAATGTACTAATAGGTTATGCCTTTTTATTAGTTATGTCTTTATTATACCCTTATAAGCGATGACATGAGAGAGTAAAAGGTTGTCTTTTAATTGAAGAAGAAAGCAGTGGAATGTACTAATATGATTTAGGGTGTTCTCTTCTCCTAGTAATAATGCGAAAAACCGAATATGTTAGTATTTGAAAGGAACCATCTAATACTGTGATAGTGCATAGCGAGAATTTGAAATGCACCACTTTCATTAACACTCGCCATATTTAATGGCCCATTAGTTCTATTTACCAGCTTTTGAATATCAATTCTAAAAGTGAAATTATTAAAAGAAGTCAAAGGTAAAATTGTAGCTCAAGCTACTGAGAAAGCTTCATTTGACTAAGTATGATTGTGGAGAGAGAAAATAGAAATCATATATTTAACTTTTCATATAACTAATACGAACCCGTGTTGTGCACATAGTGTTTTGAAAATTGATTTAAAGGTTATGCATGCAACACTCATTGTTACCTTACATGTTATATAAAATTAAATTAACCGAGCCTTAAGCCTTATATGTTGGTATCAATTACGATTTCTAGGAACACTATTTTATGGGTCCATGAATTGGCAATCAAAAAAATAAATAAACTGAAGTCTTCTTTTAATCTTGTTTTGTTGAGATCTCTAAAATTTATACACATGCATATAAAACAATTTACACAAATATATATTTAGTGTAACCTTGTCCTAACTAGAAGAGACAGTAAACGAGATTGTGTTGATTGCAAGGTCATACTTGGAGAATGTGTCGTCTCACAACACCAGCTCTTGGTATGCGTGTTTCGTCTTCGGGTGGTGAAAGATAAGAGAGTAAAGATTAGCAGGACGAAATGGTGGAAACTCAAAGGAGATGCTTCACAGACGTTTAAAGACAGAGTGATGGGAGAAGAGGCTTGGAATGTAGAAGGAGAAACAAATGTCATGTGGAATGCGATGACAACTTACATTCGGAGAGTCGCTACTGAGGTATTTGGGATAACAAGAGGAAGCAAGCGTGAACCCAAGGATTCGTGGTGGTGGAATGACGATGTGCAAAAGGCTATCAAAGAGAAGAAGGAATGCTACAAATGCATGCACCATCATAGAAGCGAAGAGAACATGCACAGGTACAAAGTGGCAAAGAAGACTGCAAAGGGAGTAGTGAGTAAAGCAAGGAGACGAGCATACGAAGATTTGTATCAAAGGCTAAGTACAAAGGAAGGTGAAAAAATGTTTATAGAATAGATAGGCTACGCGAGAGGAGGAAAATGGACTTCAATCAGGTTAAGTGCATTAAGGATGAGAACGATAGACTGTTGGTGAAGGATGATGAGATAAAGAATAGGTGGAAAGAATACTTTGATAAGCTTTTCAACGAAGAAAGTGATAGCTCTTTGATCGAGTTGGAAGACTTTGCCGACAGCACCCAAAGACATTTTATCCGGAAATTTCAAGAAGCTGAGGTAGAGGGGCGTTGAAACGGATGAAATCAAGCAAGTCGGTAGGGCTTGATGACATTCCTATTGTGGTGTGGAGATGCTTTGGGGATCCAGGGATAACATAGCTAACTAAGTTGTTTAATAATATTTTCAAATCAAACAAAATGCCAGATGAGTGGCGGAGAAACCTTTTAGTTCTGATCTTCAAGAATAAAGGAGATATTCAAAGTTGCACAAACTATAGAGGAATTAAGCTTATGTGTCATACAATGAAGCTTTGGGAGAGAGTTTGCGAGAATCGTTTGAGGAGGTTGACAAGTGTCTGTAGGAATCAATTTGGTTTTATGCCTGGAAGGTCAACCATTGAGGCGATTTTCTTGGTTAGGCAACTTGTGGAGAGATACAGGGAGTAGAAGAAAGATCTCCACATGGTTTTTATTGACTTGGAGAAAGCTTATGACAGAGTGCCGAGGAGGGTTATGTGGTGGGCGCTAGAAAGGAAGAAGGTGCCATCAAAGTATATAACCCTTATCAAGGATATGTACGAGGGGGTTGTGACTAGTGTCAGGGCATGCAATGGTAAGACTAGAGACTTTCCAATTAACATAGGGTTACAACAAGGTTCGGCTTTGAGCCCCTATATTTTTGCATTAGTGATGGATGAAATCACAAAAGATATACAAAGGGAGATTCCTTGGTGTATGCTCTTTGCCGATGATGTTGTGCTGATTGATGAAAGTAGACAAGGGGTTAATCGACAACTAGAGTTGTGGAGGGAGACCTTGGAATCAAAGGGCTTCAGGCTTAGTAGAACTAAAACAGAGTATTTGAAGTGTGAGTTTAGCGGTGTCAGTTCAAATGACGGAGAGGTCACCCTGGCCGGTAGAGTAGTACCCAAGAAGGAATCGTTTCGATACTTAGGATCTATGTTGCAGTTTGATGCGGAGATTGATAAGGATGCTAGTTTTAGAATTCAAGCAGGATGGGTGAAATAGCGTCTAGCATCTGGCATTCTCTGTGATAGGAAGATTCCTCAGAAGCTTAAAGGAAAGTTCTATAGGACACCAATCAGGCCTGCAATGTTATATGGTGCAGAATGTTGGCCTACTAAGAGGCAACATGTCCAGAAGATAAGTGCGATAGAGATGCGGATGTTGCGCTGGAGCTGTGGGCATACCAGACGAGATCGGATTAGAAATGAGGATATTCGGCAAAAACTTGGAGTTGCACCTATTGAAGAGAAGTTAGTCCAACACTGCTTGAGATGGTTTGGACATATCCAACGTAGACCATACGATGCACCTGTGCGCGTTGGAATTATAGGCCGTGCCGAAGGCCCAAAGAGAGGTAGAGGTCGACCTAAAATGACATGGGAGGAGATAATAAAGAGTGATTTAAGTAATTGGAGTATATCTGAAGAGCAGGTAGTGGATAGGAGTGCATGGAAGTTGGCAATCCATGCACCAGAACCTTAGGTTATATATATATATATATATATACTTTATTGAACCTTTTTACTTTTCTTATTACTATTTTAGACTTTATTTCACTTTTAGTGAACCTTTTTACTTTATTATTATTTAAAAAAACCTTTTCCAGGAGACTTTTTATCTGTTTGGTTATTTTAAACCCTTTTTATATATGTATTATTACCATTATTATTTATTTTAATTTTTGGTTCCATATCTAGCCAACCCCAACTTGTTTGAGATACATGGCTTTGTTGTTGTTGTATATATTTAGTGTAACCTTATTATTAGACATTTATATTTTATATTTGATGGTCATGTGTCTTATGTAAATCATAAATTTTCAAAATTACATCTTTAAGATAAAACCACAAAAATTCAATTTAATAATAGAAAATCAAGAAGATCAGATGGTCTAATGATAATAATTAGGTGTAATTCGATATATTTTCCTTGTGATTGATACATAGACTAAAAAAATGTACATTTTTTTGAAAAATATGTACATTTTTTTGAAAAATATGGTACCTTCCATATAAAATGATCTTGACTTAATAAATTTTCATTAACAATTTTTTTTGTTATATCATATATAGAAACCGAAGTCCACAACAGTAGCCCAGCGGTTAAGGACTTTGCGTCGTGGTAACAGTGGCGCAAGTTTGAATCTCGGAATGACATGCTAAGAACTTACTATGTGCATATGCTAAGACCAACCATTTATGTGATGCTCGCGGACCAGGTTAGGTGCATTAGGAGGGTTTTACGACTCTGGTCGGTTTCTCTCTTGAATAAATTAAAAAAAAAAACCGAACAAGAAAATTTAAGACAATTGTATCCCGATATATAAATTGCAGTGTAAAGAAATCAAAATTCATCCTATAGGTCAATGACTAATTTGCATATATTGATAATAATGGAAATAATAAGTTATATTAGAGTTCAAGGTTTGAAGTTTATATTAAGGGTACTTTTGACATAGGTCCTTACTAAGGTTTAAAATACACGAAACGTCCTTCACTAAATTTCATTGTAAATTAGGTCCCTTTTTTTTATCTTCGATTGTTGTAGACATATTAACAGCATTTCATAAAAGTTACTGACATATCAGCAACTTTTATGTACAGGGTATAAAAGTTGCTGACATATCAACAATTATTTACAAAAGTTGCTGAAATTTCAGCAATAAATTTTCACTTTTCTGTACATTGTATAAAAGTTGCTAACATATTAGCAATTATTTATAAAAGTTGTTGACATTTCAACAATAATTTTACCTTTATTTCTAGAAAAACAGGGTGCGAATTTACAATGAAACTTTACTAGTGAAAGTTGCTGACATATCAACAATTATTTATAAAAGTTGCTGACATATCAGCAATAATTTTCTTTGTTTCTAGAAAATAGAGACTGTATCTATATTGAAACATTAACAGAGACCGGCTTTACAATATGAAAGTATAATAGGGATGTCTTCCTAATTTTCACTTATATTAATGAAGAAAATTGAAAAACTAAACAAAATTTTACAAGATGGATGATTCCTACGCTTATAGAAAGTGCTCTTGAGTTCATAATTATCGATGATGTTTATTTGACATAATTCATTGGCTTATCAAGAAGTACACGGTATATAGCTTTTGAATTAAAAATTACATTATAATGCAGTGGTGATAAGATATTTGTTGATGAAGGGAATATAGTTTGCACAGCAATTTTGAAATGGAATTAAACCTATTATGATTCTATTGTAATATGGTACCTTCCATAGTATGCTTATTAATTTATTTTAGAAATAGATAATACATTTAATGTCTTTACCACAAACGAGCAGGGTTAAATTTTTTGAAATAGATAAAATGTGGAATGTTTGACCACGAACGGATGGAAAATACAATATAATTTAATGTTAATATAGTATTATACCAACTTTTAGTAGTCAATATAAAACAATTCTCTACTCTAGTTTCTCGTCCTAAGTAGAGGAAACATCAATTGGGCAGAAAAAGAGTAATTATTTGCAACATGAGGGTTCCTAGTGTATTATTTCATCACATTAACTACATTCACTTTTCTATCTCTTTCATGCTTTAACAAGTGTGAACCCGTGCTACACACACGACGTTCATAAATTTTTTAGTTACGTAAACATGCAATAAATGTTAGATGTAAGCATGTGATAAAACTATGTATAATGTAATCTATTTCTAAAGTGCAAAGCTAGCTAGTTTCAGTATTTCAAAGAAAAAAGAATCTATCGAAGATAGTGACGACGTCAAGGAGGAATATTTTATAAACCTTCAAGTAATGCATGACTTTAATATTTGATACAACATAGGGGGACTAATTAATATTTGATGCAGCATAGACTTCAGATTACAAAAAAATTGAGCATTTAATACGACATAGAAAGTACCTAATAGCCATTTACAAACTTTACAACTAGAAAGCATTCAAAAGGGTAAGATCAGTTTTTATGAGCAATACATATAGCTGCATACAAAACGAAATCTATATCTATAAAAAATTCAAATACTTATGCTTAGTTTGCAAAGTTAATATTCATCAAATCATTTGGCTTTTATACATGTTTATAGGCGTTTGGAAATGACACCAAGAATCTTGTGCCTTGAATAAATCAAAATGGGAAAGGATCCTCAAAATTTCAACTGGCTTTATTTTTGTGAGTTCTCGGACTTGTTGTATCTGCAAAAATGTAAAAGCTCTATTATATGTAAGTTGATAACCAGCTGGTTAACATTAGAATGGACAATCATAGCTCCATTAAATATTCATTACATAATAGGAGCCTGGTATTCTGAGTTCATGAAAACAACAAGTTATATTCAGATAGCCTGTTATATAAGTTGGCTATAATATATTATAGTACAACAATGCTTCCTCAATCTATAGTCATATGGCAAACTGTTTAATAATGCATCTAAAATTCAAGCTAATGCCCAACCTGAGCAAGTTCTAAGAAAAGCAGGTCATAGTAGTTCCAAAGTTCATAAGGTGTTACTGTATAACAAAAAATATTTGAATCCACAAATCTAAAGTAATATCAGTTGGCGACATATTTCACAAATAATAACAAGATTCTAGTTACTACTAAAGATTTTATTCATAATACATCAAGTACAATGATTGAATTAGCAATAAGTTAAACACACGGTACTCAATAGCAAATTCATCCAGAAGGTCAAATCCTAAGTCCTATTTTATTTTTATTTTGGCAAGGCCAAATCCTAAGCCCTATTACTTTAGAGCTAATATATCTTTTTAATGATAGCTGTATATTACTGCCAACTGACCATAGACATGTAGCAGTGTCATAACATGCTAAATTGCAAGGGTCATCCTTGATAATGTTAGATTTTTATGAATGCAATTGACATTACACAATTAAAGGGAAAATTAACAAGTGAAGTTATGAGTTGTTGCAGGGTTAATAAATTAGTTGTCACATGTTTAACACTGATATGTACCAGTCAGTTCATCCAAACAAATTTGTTACCAAACTATCATATCATTTTAAGACTTTGTGTGAAAGGCTCATATTAAGTTTTAAATAGTAGCATCATTTTAAAGCCATATTACATATTTGCATCATATCACATTAATATATTTAAACGTATTGTAAAGCTAATATGATTAAACTCTCTACCTTGCTAGTAGAAGTCGACCTCCTTAACCAATTGCATAAACCATGTAATGTAGCATTGTAACAATATTTTTTTTCTTTAGTTCTCCAAAACAAATCACAATGTTTTTGGATCATAACATACTAATCAATGTAATCAAATCATGAAAATTTTGACATACCAACTAATTTAAATGGAATTTTTTTGCTCAAAGGCGAATTCATATTTTGGCATATTCTATCTATTTTCAAAATGTTCTGGTTGTCATTTGAAAATTCAGTATTCCTGAAATTGACATTAAAACCTAAAAGTAAGAAGAACATGCACCACTGGATCACAAAATGATGTGCAATTCCAATTTATACCACAATTTCAAACTTTAGATAAGCTTCATATCATGTTCTCGATTACATAATTCATATTATTTTTATTAGTTAATTTTTATATGTTTATTGTCTGGTTTACTTCTTGTTACGACCCGCATTTTACATATCGGAGGATCGTAAATTATTTTTGTTTGATTCCCGAAGGGTAGAATCATTCTCATCTTTTGAGATGTTCATGGGGGTGTGAGACATGTCCATGATTTTTATCAATTTTGTTAGTGACCATTTTGCTGCTGTTATTTTTGTTTAGGGCATAACTTTTGAATGAGATCGAATCAGGAGTTGTGATCGATTTCATTGGATCGGAAATGGTGTTTTCAATTCCATAGAGTGGTCACATTAAGGATTTGGCTGAGCGGTTTATGAGGAATCGCTATTTTAGTGTTACTAGTTTTCTGGATAGACTAATTAGTCATTAGTGGGATGACTAGTGAGGCTCATTAAGGCTAGGGGATGTTGGCTATAAATAGGAGGGTAGGGGTAAAGAGAATTGTTTAGTTTCTTCATTTCTCATTTGGTTGGGTGTCTGTGATTCTCCGGCTTAACCAAATATACCTCCACTTCATTTCAATTAATAGATTTGCAAACTAGGATTGAATTTCAATTCATAGATTTGGTTGGGTTACATTCACTAATGATAGTAAATCAGATTCATCGGTTTGGCATACCTTAAGGTTGCCCTCTCATTTCTTACTTATCCTTCGCTGACGACATTATCATTTTCTCGAATGGTAGTTGTCGCTCAGTTCGTTGCCTTATCAGCCTAATTCAGCAGCACGAGAGTTGTTCTGGCTAGCTCGTAAACTCTGCTAAAAGTTGTTTCATTCCTGCTAGTGACTTGTTAGCGATTCGATCTTCTTGGATTGAAACCTTCACCGGTTTCAAATCTGCCTCCCTTACCATACCTCGGTATTGTACTTTACAGAGGTGGTAAGCTCAACGCCATTTTCGATCCCCTAACCGATAGAGCGAGGGGAAAGATTATCAGGTGGAATGCGTCGCTCCTCCCTCAGGCAGGAAGACTAGTTCTCCTAAAGCCAGTGCTTGACACTTTAGGATCGCACATCTTTGCTATTGTGACTCCTACCTCTTCTTTCTTCCGCTCTTATCATTCTTTGGCATCATTTTTTCTGAGGTAAAAAGGATAATGCTAATCGTCACCATTGGATTCTTTAGGAAATTATCTGTCATCCCAAAAGTGAAGGGGTCTTAGGGCTCAGAAATCTGAAGGATACCTGTAATGCCTTTGCCTGCAAGCTATGGGATCGGTTTGATACGAAAGACTCCTTATGAGCGATGTTCCTTCATGCCAAGTACCGCAGACTTCAAGGAACTAATTTCTCCGGTGTTTCGTCGTACGCCAGTGAGACGTGGAAACAGATGCAATCCGTGAAGGCCTTTTCGAATTCACATGGTGGTGGGTCCGAATGGGATGGCAGTCCCTTTTCGATAAAGGCGACATGGAACTCGACAAGGACACCGACTCCACCTCTCCTTCTCTTCTGTTTCATTTGTAATGTTCGTATTTCCCCGAAGGTTTCTCTTTTTATTTGGCGAACCCTGCATGAAGGGCTGCCAATAGACGAGAACCTCCAATGGATTGACATGCCTCTTGTGTCCCGTTGCAGGTGTTATGGGTCTGGTGATACGGAATCCATAGATCACTTGTTTTTCATTGGCTACTCTGCCAAAGATGTTTGGAATTATTTCAGGAACTTGGTCGATCTACAATGTAATTCGTCTTCTCTCATTGATTTACTGAGATGCAGGTGGGTCGGAATCTCAAGTAAATCGGTTCGCTCAATCCTTTTTCGGTTAATCCCTTGTTTTATCTGTTGACACCTATGGTGCTCGCCGAATAAGGAAATTTTTGATGAGGTGTCTATGGAACTTAAAACCATCATCCGAAGGGTAAGGAATGATGTGTTTCTTGTGTTTCGTGACAGACTGTTTAGAGGTTCTATTGGTCAGCGATCGAGGCGGTTGGCTGGTATCTTTGATGTTACGATGGTATCAACTACCCTCTGACTGGGGATTGGTTGAACCATCCGCGATTAGGCTGGCGGGATCCGTCCCACTAACCTCTCCTCACCTCCCTCTTTTAATACCTGATGTTGTTTGCGAGGGCCTTGATTTATGTGTCTTTACAGAATCTCTGGTTTGTAAAGTTTCTGGTTCTGGAGTGGCTGTCTCGATTCTGGAGCTTTCAAAAGGTTTGGGTAGCTTGCTTCATCTGTCCTTGGGGTACCTCGACCTTTGCCAGCAGATCCTCGGCAAGGTCTTTCGGGCTGAGTTGTTTGAGCGGCTAGCATGTTTTTACCTATCACTCTACCTTATTCAGGCGATTTTGGGATGGCTGGTGGTTTTCTTCTATTGGCTTATCCGGATTTATGTGCTTTCATCTAGTTTTTGTACCGCTTTTTGGTCTTTGTTTTTGTTTTTATGTTCGGTCTTTGGTGTGTGCACAAATTTTGTATTATTCTACAGATCTGTTTTTGTGAGCCATTAGAGATTGACTAGATTCTACATTTTGTGTTATATATATGTTTATTTCTAAAAAAACGGATTGAAGATCAACATCGAGGAAGAGTAGTTCGCATCAGTTGAGTTGATTCAGAGGTCGTTCTTTGCTGTATGAATTAGAGATTCACTGATTTGAAGCTATGTTGTGGATTTGGTGAGTGGTAAGCATCTCTCACATGGATTCAATCGAGTATATGAGTTTGTTTGATCTTAGATTCACCCATACAAGTTATTTTCACCTAGATTTAACCGATGTAAGTATATTTTGAATTCGGATCACACCATAGGATCTAATCTAGCAAGTTATAGTGGTCAATTCATATGTTAACATTGAAATTATATGTCTATGCAAGTTTAGATCCAATTATTGATTCATTTATTGTTTTATCATGATTTGATGAATTTCATATGATTGTATGATGATTATTGGTGTGCTAATGTTTGTTTGATGATTGCTTGGTGTATTATTGATCATTTTATTGAAATTGGTTGATTTGGACTAGTTGTGTGCATAGATGTTCGTCGTGTATAGCATGGACCGTTAGATCGTGCAAGAATGGTTCGGGAAATGAGAAGTAATCAATGGGTCGCTCGAAAATGTGGATCGGGCATGGTATGATCGAGTGGATCGTATAGGCTTCGATGAATGAGCCAAAATGTGATGGATCAATTCAAAGAAATACATGTATCACAACAATTGTGTTTGGGTCATGGTACACATGGATTGGAGGTTGAATCATGTATGGATCGTGGATCACATGGGTCTGGAACGTGTGCACAAAAACATGGAGCGCATGGATTGGCTCATGGGGAAAGTATAAATCGAATCGAGTTGAGATCAATGGATCGGCCAAAACCGGTGGATCAGGCAATGGATGGATCGTTGCGCAAAAAGTTGGATCGGGCAAAGTGTGGATCGGTGGATTCGGTGATCTGGTTGTTGCGCACATGGTGGATCACTGTGAAAATTTAGGGATCGGTTACAAGCCAAATCGCATGATCCGATCAAGAGGAGACTGTGATCGGGGGATCCGATCAAGTGCAGCACATGGGGATCAACTGCCTGCATACTCAATGGAGCGCATGGCAAAATGTTGGAACGGCAAGAGCGGCGCTTGCATGATCGAGTGATTTTATCAAGCTCCATACGTATGGATCATGTGCGATCTATGACGATGGATCGGTGGCCGATTCTGTGATGGATCGATGAACGATCCATCAATTATTTGCCAAATAATGTTGATTTTTGGTTCGTCGATGGGTGTAGCTTTGATGTGAATTCAGATTTAATGTTCGAAGAATGGTTAGTGATCGTTGATCGTGGGATGATGCAATAATGTGTGAAGATGACTCAAGGTAATCTGATCTCGTGGATAATGACTTGCTCGAGAAGGTGCTTGAGCTTATGGATAGTCGTCAAGGTGGATGACTAAACATGAGGAGCCAAGGGATCGTCGTTAGTCGGAGGGTCTAGCAGACTCAAACCAGGGGTATAATGGGGACACCCAAAGACTAAATGATTAGTCGAATACCTTGGGCAGTCACGATGGGCCTAGATATTAGTCATGATAGCGTATGTAGTTTTGCTAGAACCGGGGTTACCATTAGCCCTTGACGGGTGGTAGGATGGGCCAGTCATACGATTAACGATGGATTCAAGCCAAGATAGACGGTGATAGCCTGAGTCATGGATGTTTTTGTTTTCTTGTATCGTCTTGTATGGATTATTCGACATCAAGGGAGATACTTCTTGGGTGCTTATCTGATGTTAGTTTAGGCCTTCGGGGTTTGTGCTTCAGAGATATTGAAATTGATTAGAATGGTCTACGCTTGATAATTAGGTGTTATGGATGTATTGTTTTTTCTTTCTCTAATTCACTGGAAAGGCTATCATCGTAGGTTATGGAGAAGAAGTGAGTTTGGTAATTCATCTCTGTTGATGTGTTGGCAGATCAGATGATTGAACTGCATATTTCTTATATACTTTATTGATGATGTTGTTAGCTATTTTATCGTTCATTAAGATTGTTGTCTGACTCAAGATTTCATGTTTACCTCTTATTACCTTGGGCTGTTCACCCATGTTGTGGATAGGCATACTAGATGGTAGGTAGTATATCTTGATGAGGACGATGCTGCTGAGCGATGACGAGCTGGAGGCTGACGTATTATTTTCTACTATACATATATGTGGTTTCCACTGTTATTGCTGATGTATGTTACTCTGAGTGACCCTTTAATGAGGCTTATTGTACATACTGATGTAATACAGATGTATGGATATTTTCATGATGAGAAAAGTTTAAGATTCTACTCAATTGTGCTTCACTATTACTTCCTGTTGTATATGTTTTATTATATTTTATCCATGCGTTGTAAGTTATACGACATGCTTCGTGTGTGATCTTTTACCCTGATAATCGTCCCATATCGTCCTTTCATGTTATACAACGCATCTTCTCCTTAGTTGTGCAGGATGTATGGGGGAGGTCGTCACATTTGGTGTCAGAGCTTTGGTTAATCGATTTTATCCAAAGTTCGTGGAAGTAATGACGAATGATAGACGTATTTGTATTTCCTAATGGATGTATACTATATTATAGTGTATATGTATAATAGCGCTTGAACTCCATTGTTGTTATCTCATGTATGGACTAATCATTCTATTTTCAAATTTAGAATGAGTCGTCGATCTTTGAGACATACTGCTAGGGACCTGATCCTGGATGGGGAGATGGTGGTTTACCTGATTACCATCTATGTTTGAGGCCATGGCGGCGGCGGTCATGAGGAGTGTACCTGCTCCAAAAGTAGTCGCGGTAGATGTAGGGGTTCAGGTGCTGGTGCGTAGAGTGGTTGATTTCGCTAAGCTGTGTAAGGACTTCACTAGTCTTGGTGGGAAGCCATTCAAGGGGACAGAGCCGACTGTAGAGATTCAAGGGTGGCTTGATACTAGTGTTAGGATATTTAGAGACTTGGGTACTGGCGACTCAACTAAGGGGATGCTTGCATCGAGGCAGTTACAGGGCAGAACTATGGATTGGTGAAACTCTGTCACTTTAGAGACTTCTGAGGATGAGACCACTTGGGATCAGTTCTAAATCAAGTTTGAGATGAAGTTCATTTCTACTTCCCATATGTCAGTTCTGTTTAAGAAGTTTGTTGAGCTAAAGCAGAATGGTCGACCAGTGTTGGCGTACGTTTCTGAATTTCAAAGCTTTATCCAAGTATGCTCATTAGTATATTGAAACTCTTACCAGAAGAACGAGAAATTCGTCACGGGCTTGGATACATATCTTGGGAATCAGTTGGTTGATCATTTGGATTACCCTTATGAGAAGATTGTTGAGAAATCTTTGAGGCATGAGAGTTTGTTTCCCAAGGAAGAAGTTGTTTCAACCAAATAGGATCTGAAACGACAGCAGGGTGGCAATAAGAAAAAGTGAAATGGAAAGAGGAAGAAACAACAACAACAACAAAGGAGTGATGACCAGAAAAAGCAGAAAGGCGAGGTGACTTGCTTCAACTGTCAGCGGAAGGGCCATTATTCCAAGGATTGCAAGAATTCGAAAGCTGAGAGGAAGTGTCATAACCGTGATAAGCCTGGGCATAATAAGAAGGATTGTCCAGAACCATCAAATGGTAAGCAGATGGTGAAGACGTATGCATTGGAGGTTGTGCCAACTTCTTCGAGAGCTCCTATGGCGAAGGGGAAAGGGAAGAGTGTTGTTATTCAAGGTACGCTTTCTGTTGGTGATGTTTCAGTTTGGATGTTGTTTGATACTGGAGAATTGCATTCTTTCATTTGTAATGAGCTTGTGTGCCGGTTGGGTTTGGAACTAGAGATTTGTGATAAATCATTGGTTGTGAGTAATCGAGTAGGGATTCGTTCAGTCTTTGTATGCTTTGTCGTGGTCTAATGTTGTTGAGTTATGATTGCTCCTTTATGTGTGATAGCTTTGTTTTAAACTTCGTTGGATTTGAGATTATTTTGGGTATGGACTGTCTCAAAAGGTATATGACTAAAGTGGATTGCGAGAAGCTTGAGGTGATAATCGGGAATTCCGAAGGGAAAATGGTTGTGATTCGATGTAAGCTAGAGGATGGGGTCTTCGTAAGCTTTTTGTATTCTCTTGTGATTCAATAGGAAGGATTGTAATATGTGCAAATCTCTAGTGATTATGATGATGTCTTTGACAGGTTGCCACTGCATCGTGAGATTGAGTTCAAGATTGATTTGGCTGATGAAGCCAGACCCATTGTTATGCCCTTTAGGCGGATGGAACCTAGAGAACAACGAGAGTTAGAGGTGCGAGAAAGTGACCTTTTGAGAAAAGGATTCATTCAAAGAAGTGTGTCTGAATGGGGTGCACCAGTTGTGTTAGCAACCAAAGTTGATGGATCTTTGAGACTGTGTGTGGATTATCATGAGCTGAACAAGGTGACAAGGAAGAACAAGTATCCACTGCCGATGATAGATGACTTGTTTGATCAGCTTCACGAAGCCAAGGTGTTTTCCCAAATGGAATTGGCGACGGTATTTCACCAAATAAGAGTGGCGAAGGATAGTGTACCAAAGACAACTTTTAGGACATCATCCGGTTTCTTTGAATGGCTGGTGATTCCATTTGGATTGACTAGCGCATTTCGTGGTTCTTATGAATATTGTATTTAGAGATCAGTTGAACAAGATCGTGACTGTGTTTATGGATGATATTCTAGCTTACTCGCGGAATATGGAAGAGCATAAGATGCACTTGCGAGTTGTTTTAGAAATCTTGTGAAAAAATCAGCTGAGAGCTAAGTTTTCGAAGTGCCACTTTTGAAAGAATGAAGTAAGGCTCTTAGGCCATGTTGTTTCTAGTAATGGGATAGCGGTGGATCCCGCTAAGGTGACGGCAATTCAGGATTGGGGTAGACATAAGAATACGACGGATGTGAGGAGTTTCCTTGGGTTGGCGAGATATTATCGTCGATTTATTAAGGATTTCTCTAAGATAACTGCACATTTAACAGGATTGACAAAGAAGAATCGGGTGTTCACATGGGATGTGAAGTGTGAGAAAGCTTTTGAATCATGAAGGAGAGATTGACAAGTGCTCCTGTTTTGACTATTCCAAGCGAGAATGAGGAAATGGTGATATATACCGATGCATGTGGTACTGGACTTGGAGTCGTGTTGATGCAGAAGGATAGAGTTATGACTTATGCGAGTCGACAACTGAAGCCGCGCAAAAGGAATTATCTGACTCATGATTTAGAATTGGAAGCGATTGTGTTTGCTCTGAAGATGTGAAGACATTACCTGTTGGGAGTTCGATTCGATCTATTTACGGATTACAAGTCATTGAAGTATCTTTTCTCCCGGAAGGATTTGAATCTTCAGCAGCAGCGGTGGTTAGAGTTTTTGGCATCTTACGATTTTGGTATAGCCTATACTCCTGGTAAAGGATTCGCAGTAGCAAATGCGTTAAGTCGAAGATATGCATGTTTGGGAGCTATGTTTTCGAAATGGAAGCACCTTGAGTATTTGGCAGGATTTGATTTTAGGCCTAAGTGTGAGTTAGAGCCTGAAATGTTGGCAAGCTTATCGATAAGACCTACCCTCATCGAAAGGATTGGCAAAAGTCAAAACCATGATGAAAAGCTTATTGAGATCATCTTGAGGTTGGAAGCAAGAGTGAAACTAGAAAAGGATAAGGAATTCGAGGTCAATCGAGATGGTTGGCTTCAGAAGAAAAGACGACTAGTTGTTCTTGATACAAATGGATTGAGAGATGACGTTCTGAGAGAGAATGTCATCATTCTAAATTGACGATTCATCCTGGTGGTAATAAGATGTATAGGGATATGAAGTGAGTTCACTACTAGGAAGATATGAAGAGGGATGTTTGAAATTTCATTTCCAAATGTATGAACCGTCAGTTAGTGAAAGCTGAACAGAAAAAGCCGAGTGGAATGCTTTAGCCATTCGAAGTTCCTACATGGAATTAGGAGCGAGTATTAATGGATTTTATCGATGGACTACCTAGAACCAAGACAAAAAAATGAAGGAATTTGGGTCATAGTGGATCGTTTGACCAAAAGAACAATGTTTATTCTTGTCAGATCGACTTGGACAATATCGAAATTGGCTGAGCTGTATATAAAATGGATAGTTCGATTCCATGGTATCCTGAAAAGCATAGTGAGCGATCGAGATCCATTGTTCACAAGTGGATTTTGGAATAGTTTGCAAGAGACTTTGGGAACCAAGTTATGTTTGAGTACGGCTTATCATACCTAGACCGATGGTCAAACCGAGCAAGTGAATCGAGTTTTGGAAGATCTCCTTAGAACTTGTGTACTAAACTTCGGAGGATCGTGGGAAGACCATTCACATTTGGTTGAGTTTGCATATAACAACAATTACCAGTCAAGTATTGTGATGGCACCGTATGAAGCGTTGTATGGTAGACCGTGTAATTCTCCAGCATGTTGGTTAGAAACTGGAGATAAGCTGATACTTGGGCCTGGGATGATAGGAGAAACATCAGATTGTTTTGAGATCGTTCGATAACGAATGGAGGCAGCCCAAGATCGTTAGAAGAGTTATGCGAATAAGCGTCGAAAGGATTTAAGATTCGATGTTGGTGACATGGTTTTCGTCAAGATTTCACCTTTGAAGAACGTTGTTCGGTTCGGAAATAAAGGGAAGTTAGCTCCAAGGTTCGTTGGACCGTTTCCGATAGTCGAGCGGATTGGAAAGCATGCGTATACATTGGATTACGTTAGAAGATGTCGAGTATGCATAATGTTTTTCATGTGTCTTTTCTATGGAAGAGTGTGCACGATTCAAATGTGGCTGTATCTCCGGATCAGTATGAAGACTTAGAAGTCGATTCCGTCGTTTCGAGACCTCGTAAGTCGCTTCGCGTTGTGGGAAATGATACGAAACAACTTAGTGTTGGATCTAGAATAACCCTAGAGGGGGGGTGAATAGGGTTTTTCACAGTTTTTAACAGAATTAAAAACTTAATGAGATAAATAATAATAAACTGATCACAGAATATAGCAGAAACAGAAATGCAGAAAATAAATCACACAAAGATATACCCAGCTTCGGCAAAACCCTGCCTACTGCTGCATTTCTAAGATTTCTACTAGGTGATAGAACAGTTCCCGCATACAAGACCATGTACACTCGCAAACCCCTGCTCCTATTCTAACCCTACGCTCAAAATCCTAGACTGATTCAAACCCCTGAATCAGATTTTCCCCAGATTACAAATCCGTAACCTGTATTCCTAGATTTTACAGATTCTAGTACTGTCAGTTAACTCCTAACTGAAACTCCCCTAGAGTTTTACAGACCTGGAACTGTATGTTTGTTTTTACAGATAAACAACACAAATTGAAAAACAAAAACAAAACAAGAATAAACCAAAAAGAAAACCCTAGGAGTTAACTTTAAAAAGGGTCATCCCCTTTTAATTTAAAAACACATATGCCCTTTAGTTTAAAAACTTAGGCCGGCCCATTTTCTTTTCTTGCTTCATTCTTCTGCCCGATTCCTCTTTTGTTCTAAAAACTCAAAAATGGCGGCAGCGATTAGAAACTAGGGTTTCTGATAAATCCTCCAAACCCAGATCGATCTGATGATGATTTTGTTTCAGTGATGCCTTGAATCGAAGGATGCTTTCAGTGTTTTGATTTGAGAATTGCTCAAAAAAAAACGATTCTAGGGTTTCTCGTCTTTGCCCCAATTCGATTGCGATAGCTCCAGATAGATGAATTCTGGTTCTCTGATGAACTTCAGTTCTTCGATGGATATCTTCACGTCTGATATCGGATTTTCTGGTGGTCGAAACTTGGTAAGATTTCTGATTTTAATTCTTTGGTTGCTCGGTTAATTTGCTTGGTTTCGATCCATTCTTGCCAGTGATGAATGGTTGTGTTTATAGGATTTAGAAATCCTTTAATTGAGCTCTGATTTCAATTGATGTCTTGGCCTGATTTTGTGTTGCCCCTTTTGCTAAATCGGCTTGAATGCTTGCGTGAATATTGGCTATGAATTCTGACATGTTTGTGGTCTTTTGTGACGATTTTCTCTTGCGTGAATTATTCTGTTGTCCCTTTTGAATTGTTGATAAATTCGGTTGCTTGATTTAAACACCATAGTCCCCTTGAATGAATCTGGAATACTTTCCCAAAAGTGATTTGATAATTCTGGAAATATATTCAATGCATTTCTTGCCGCATGAACACATGCCATATAAATTGATTTGTAATTTTCTGCAAATAAATACACTTCATGTGTATGATTGAATCCTTGCCCTTTATGTCAAACTGTAATTTCTGAATTGCTTGCCAAAAATGATTTGAGGAAATTCTGTGAATTGACTTTTGCCTAAACATGTCTTCAATCATCTTGTTTTTCTGCTGTGCCTTGAATAACTTTCCTGACTGAATCAAAATAGGAAACAATTAATATGATTTTCTGGATTGAAAAAACGGTTTTGAAATGTTGCCTTAATTTGAAATGCATTGCCCGACATTAAATTCTCTGATTGAATTTGTTTGGATTTCCTGATTTGCAAAATTAAAACAGGAACAAAAAAATTGTTTCCTATAGTTCCTTGTGTGATTTCTGGCATTGACAAATTTCCTTGATTTTCATTGAATATGGCAAAAAGATATTTGCCCATTTAAAAACTGATTTCATGTTTGAACTGAAAAAACTTTTGAACTTGCTGTTGCCACCATGTGCTCGACCCTTGCACCATTCATTTGGTCTTCCTTTTTCATACTTGTTGCACTCATGAATTCTGAAACTGATATTGCACCATTCACTTGAGTTTGATGGCTCCACCATGCATTTGTGTATGTGGAGACCAGACTGAACACCATTGTAGTTCCTTTGATCATGTTGCATTCATCACACTGTGTCTCCATCATGTGTTAACTCTTGATTTGCTGAACCATTTCTATATCATGCTGCATGCATTTGTTTGATTCGTTACTGTTTGCACTTGATCACTTGAAGACTGTAATGCTTCATGTGTATATTTGAGTTCACTTGTCCTGAAGTTGTGCATACTGCATTTGCTGTTTTTGACATTGTTGCTTCCAGAAATGCATTTCCAAGAACATCCTTTGCCTTTATCATGCTTCATGCTTAAGTGAACTTGGATTTATGCATTTCTGCCTTCATGCAGACCTAACCATTTTGAGGTGTACACTTTTTCTTTGCTGCTCCACTTTGTTTTTGTTCACTTGCATTATGATTTGTATATGCTGTTCTGAAATGAACTTGTTGCACTCTAAATGTGCTGCTTCGATGCTTTGTAGCTGCTGTTCTTTGCCATGTATTGTTGCTCGACCACACATTGGCTATACTTGAGTTTCATATTGCTGTTGACCCATTTCTTCATTGATGTGATGTCTTGTTTGACCATGGTTTGACTTTGACATGGCTTGACGCTTGATTGGGCTGTTTTGAGTTGATTCATGCAAGCTCGACCACTTTTGCACTCTAGCTTGCTTGGCTCGACTCCATGCTTTGACACTTTGAAATTGATTGCTTTCTTTGAGGTTTTGATCGTGTTTGTTTGTGTTGACTTTGTTGTTTTTCAAATATGCACTGAGTTGAGAAGGTCCACGTGGCTACTCCTCAGTTGCACGCTGAATTGGCGAGGCAGTGCACACGTGTATACACGTGTGTACATGCAGCCATCAGACGAGTTGTCCCTGTCCCTGCATTGAAATATATATGTTGTCTGCCTTGTGGTATTTACAGTGTATCACTGTGAATATCACAAGTTGTCTAGACACAGATTGATGGTTTTATAATTCAGATCAAGTCATGAAAAATGATGAGAAACACACCAGAAATCTGAGGCAAATAAAATTTTAAAATAAAATTTAATTTTGCATGTATTCTGTTTTATTTCTATTGCAGTGTACTGTGTGTGTGTGTTTCATGTGTGACAGGTAAGCTGGGATGACTGGACTGACTGTGATGACAGGACTGACAAGCTGAAGATAAGAAGACAGTGTGTGGTGTCAATGAATGTATGAGTCTGTATATACAAGTGAAAATGGATATATATGAAATGTAAACTGAATGAATGTATGAGTGTTGCAGTGAGGAGCTGTGTATATATGAAATGTACTGATGTCTGTAATAAACAAGTTTGATTGAAATAAAATATCATTTTATTGTTGTCAAACAAACTTGTCTATTTTATTCTGTTTATACCAGTACAATTATTCTGTGAATGTATAAATAGTGGAGTTACAAATAGTTGTACTGTTTGAATATTGAAATAAAATATTCTATTTAAATAAAATACTGTGTTAATATTTGAATTTCTGTACAGTCGTATTTTATTTAAATATAAATATTATATTCATTGCTGTGATGTATATATATGACAGTACAGTCGTATTTTATTATATAACAGTACAGTACCAAACACATTTATAATAAAAATATATTTGGTTGTTATCATCAAACAAAAATCATATAATTGTGTATACAACACCGTTATATACAACACTTAGGATGAAGGCGGTTAAGCTAGTCAAGGTGCAGTGGAGTGAGGATGATGAAGATTCTACGTGGAAAACAAAAGAGAGTATGAAGACGAATCATCCAGAACTCTTCATTGGTATGACCCGTTGATATCATGCACCCTTACACCGTTGTAACTTGTTCTATTATTAGAATTCCACATGCTAGGTTAAGGCTATGGATGCATGACTTGTCAGATGCTAAATTGGCTACTCGTGGATGATAGGCATGCAGAACGGTTTTGGTTGCTTGTGCTTACTAGGGATTTCGGGGGCGAAATTCCTAAAGGGTGGGAGGGGAGAGAATGTAACGACCCACATTTTATGTATCGGAGGATCATAAAAAAAATTATTTAATTCCTCAAAGGTCGGATCATTCTCGTCTTTTGAGATGATGTTCATGAGAACGTGAGACATGTCCATGATTTTTATCAATTTTGTTTGTGATCATTTTTCCCTTATTATTTTTGTTTAGGGTATAACTTTTAAATGGAATCGAATCAGGAGCTGGGGTTGATTCCATTGGATCGGAAATGGTGTTTCCAATTCCGTAGAGTAGGCACATTAAGGATTTGGCTGAACGGTTTGGTAGGAATCGATGTTTTAGTGTTGCTTGTTTTCTGGACAGGCTAATTAGTCATTAGTTGGCTGATTAGTGAGGCCCATTAAAAAAAGGGATATTGGCTATAAATAGGAGGGTAGAAGTAAAGAGAATTGTTTAGTTTCTTCATTTCTCATTTGGTTGGACGTCTGTGATTCTCCGGCTCAGCCAAATACACCTCCACTTCATTTCACTTCATAGATTTGCAAACTAGGATTGAAGATCAACATCGAGAAAGAGTAGATCGCATCAATTGAGTTGATTAAGAGGCCGTTCTTCGCTGTCTGGATTAGATATTCATTGTTTTGAAGCTATTTTGTGGATTTAGTTAGTGGTAAACATCTCTCACACGGATTCAATTGAGTATATGAGTTTGTTTGATCTTAGATTCACTCATACAAGTTATTTTCACCTAGATCTTATCGACGTAAGTATATTTTCAATTTGGACCGCACCATACGATATGATCTATCAAGTTATAACGGTTAATTCATATGTTAACATTGAAATCATATGTTTATGCAAGTTTAGATCCAATTAGTGATTCGTTTTTTATTTTATCATGATTTAGTGAATTTCATATGATTGTATGATGATTATTGATGTGTTAATGTTTGTTTGATGATTGATTGGTGTGCTATTGATCGTTTGATTGAAATGGGTCAATTTGGACAAGTTGTGTGCATAGATGTTCGTCATGTAAAGCATGAACCGTTAGATCATGCAAGAATGGATCGGGAAATGACAAATAATCGATGGATCGCTCGAGAACATGGGTCGGACATGGTATGATCGAGTGGATCGCATAGGCTTCGATCGATCAACCAAAACATGATGGATCGATTCAAAAAAATAAATGGATCGCATCAGTTGTGTTCGGGTCATGGTATAGATGGGTCCGAGGTTGGATCACGGATTGCATGGGTCTGGAACGTGTGCATAAAAATATGGAGCACAAGGATCAGCTCGTGTGGAAAGTATGGATCAGGCAATGGATGGATTGTTGCGCAAAAAGTTGGATCGGGTAAAGTGTGAATCAGTGGATCCAGTGAACAGGTCGTTGCATAAATGGTGGATCGCTGCGCAAATATACGGATCAGTTACAAGCTAGATCGCGTGATCTGATCAAGCGAAGACTGTGTGATCGCGGGAATCCGATCAAGTGCAGCACGCGGGGATCAGCTACCTACATAGTCAATGGAGCGCATGGAAAAATGTTGGATCGGCAAGAGCGGTGCATGCATGATCAAGTGATCTGATCAAGCACCATACGTATGGATTATGAGCGATCTATGACGATGGATCGATGGCCGATCCAGTGATGGATCGATGAACGATCCATCAATTATTTGCCAAATAACATTGATTTTTGGTTTAACGACGGGCGTAGCTTCGATGTGAATTTATATGGAATGTTCGAAGCATGGATAGTGATTGTTGACGGTGGGATGATGCAACGATGTGTGAAGACGACTCAAGGTGATTTAAGGTCGTGGATAATGGCTTGCTCGAGAAGGCGCTTGAGCTTATGGATAGTCGTCAAGGTGGATGACTGGAGATGAAGAGTCAAGGGATCGTCATTAGTCGGAGGTTCTAATGGACTCAAAGCAGAGGTATAATGGGGGCACCCAAAGACTATATTATTAGTCGAATACCTTGGGAGTCACAATGGGCCTAGATATGAGTCACGATGGCATATGGATTTTCGCTACAACCAGGGTTACCATTAGCCCTTGATGGATGGCAGGATGGGCCAGTCATACGATTAACGATGAATTCAAGGCAAGGCAGACGGTGATAGCCAGAGTCATGGATGTTTTTGTTTTCTTGTATCGTCTTGTATGGATTATTCAACATCAAGGGATATACTTCTTATGTGCTTATGCGATGTTGGTTTAGGCCTTCGAAGTTTGTGCTTGGGAGATATTGAACTTGATTAGAATGGTCTACGCTTGATAAATAGGTGTTAAGGATGTATTGTTTGTTTCTTCTCTAATTCTATGGGAAGGCTATCACCGTAGCTTGTGGAGGAAAAGTGGGTTTGGGAATTTTTCTCTATTGATGTGTTGGTAGATAAGATGATTGAATCATCTATTTCTCATATAATTTATTGATGATGTTGTTAGATGTTTTATCGCTCACTAAGACTGTTGTCTGACTCAAGATTTTATGTTTCCCTCTTATTATTACCTTAGTCTAATCCCTGTTGTGGATGGGGCAGACTAGGTGGCAGGTAGTAGACCTTGATGAGGACGATGCTGCTGAGTGACAACGAGCTGAAGGCCGACGAATTATTTTCTACCATGAATATGTGTTTCCGCTGTTATTGTCGATGTATGATACTCTGAGTGAACGTATAGTGAGGCTTATTGTAAAGACTCTGATGTAATCCAGATGTTGTATGAATATTTTCATGATGATATGAAAATTTTAAGATGTTGCTCAATTGTGCTTCACTATTACTTCCTGTTGTATATATTCTATTATATTTTATCCATGCGTTATGAGTTGTATGACAGGTTTTGTGTCTGATATTCTACCCTGATGATCGTCACATATCGGTCTGGCACGTTATACAACGCATCTTCTCCTTAGTTGTGCAGGAGCTATGGGGTAGTCATCACACTTCCTGACCTATTATGTATACGTATTTAGATGGAAAATGTTAAATAATTTTGTTTAAAATTTTAAAAATAATATGTATACTTCATTTTTATATTTTTCTTGTAATAAAAGAAAGTTTTCTTTTAGGGGTTTCAGTTCAGTGAAGCTTTTGTTAACGGCGATAAGGGTCCGAATATTTTCTTTTTGCTTCTTCACTTTCTCCTTCTCATCGCTACTCCTCTTCCTTTCAGTACTCTTTTAGATCTATTCCCTCTTTATCTCCCAAAGTTTTTGCTTGCGTGGAAGCTTCGCTGGACCTTGTTTTTCATTGATTCGAAATAAACCCTTACTCATTTTTGCCCCCTTTTCCTTCTAGTCCTCTCCATCACCGTTTCCTTTTCACGCCCATGTCTTCTCTTTCATTCTGTTGCGTGGTGGCCCTTTTGGCTTTTTCTGGCTTTCTATTGGCTTCTGCTTGGCTGATCTCGTGTAACTACGCTGTATGATAACCTATAATGCGCAGCACGAGGTCTCTTGGCGAGTTTGTTCTACATTGCCTTATGGTTATTTTGTCTCGTGTTTGTCTGGTCGTGCCAGGAGGTTTGGTGATGGAATTGGTTCTTGTGGGTCTCCTAAACGGACTTCGGCAGAGGTTCTGGTTTGGCTGGAGGTGGTTTCGACTTGCTCAGATCTGGGAGTTCTGGTATCTACGCGGAGCTCCCATAGTTGCAGTAACTTCTCGCTCCATGAATGGGTTTCGCGTTTCGCTTGCTTTGAGTCTGGTAAGTTAATCCTTTCTTTAACTATCAAGTTTGTGTACAGTGTCTCTACTTGGTGAGCAAAAGTAGAAAGCTTAGCATCCCTAGTTATAGTGTGGTCGTGGTGTGCTTGTAAGTGGTGCTTGATATTCAATGTATATGTGGTCGTCATCTTGTAGGTTTCTACTTGTTAGCAGTGTGGTGTTTTTTGTTTTGTTTTTCTAATGTTTGAGCTGTTGGGCTAATTTTTTGGGTGCAAGGAATAGTCCACAAAATGATGTTGGGTCGGTGTAGTTTAGTTTGTGTAATGGTGTGCAGGTCAGATTGTTCTCCATCACATGCATACATGGTGAAGCTTATTGCTCTCGACTTTGCTGTTTCAATGGATATATTTTTGTCTTCCTTACCTTCCCCCCTCTAATGGCCTGAACTGGTGTTAGCATTGATTTTGCCAGGCTGCTTCTTCTACCTCTTGTCAAAATCGCAATGCGAATAGCAGAGATGTACTGTCCTTGTTGTAATTTGATGTAATCCTGGAGTGTCATAGTCTTGTTGTGGTTCTCAAGTAAGGATGTTGTTTTTGCAGTGTCATCCTAAAATGCGAAGCTGTCTTGTACACTCAAGCTGATGTTATTGTACCTACTGCCTAATATTAAGTTTCTTGTATTATTTTTGTGTAGAAAGTGTGTAATATCCTCCTGTGTGGAGATGTAATATGTAGTCTAGATGTAGAAATTAGCTCCTCTATTGTAAACTAGTAAGGATAACGGTGGACGGACCACCTTAAAAACCGAACTATAGTAGATTAACATCTTGTCAATCTCTTGTAATTATTATTTTTTATAGTAATAAATGTTTGCAGTCACTTTAAAAACGGGTCAGCTCTACCAAAAAAAATTGCTTTTTAAAGGGAATAACACATTAATTCATCGTCCACTTATATCATCTTAGATCCTAGGTCGTATGAAGAATGATTTTTAGCTTCAGGAGTATATCATACGAAAGAGTTACATGTGTAACTTGTAGCTCGATACATTTGTAGCCAATTATGTTTTATAGTTCAGTGAAGTTAAGACGATTTTTTTTTTGTGGTAAAAACGACCTGTTTTTAAAGTGACCGCATACACTTTTTATTATAGTAAATAATAAATGCAAAATACACAAGAGTTAGACAAACAGCCTAACTACTGCTCGGTTTTTAAGGTGGACCAACCACTGCATACGGTTTTTAAGATGGACCGACTATCACATATTACATTGTTACATACTACAACTTGTTCAACATCTCAAAAAGTTACATAAAAGTACTTTGACATATTAGTTTACACTTGAGACTACCCTAAGTCCTATGCAGACTTCAGCAAAGCATTATGGTGCTTAAGAGTATCCCAAATGCGGGGTCAGTTGAAAAACAACCGACCCCCAACGCGAGGATGAAAGGGAGGCCAGGGTTGCTTTGGCAACCCTGGAGGTTGCTGGAGCAACCAAATGGTTGCTCCAGCAACCGGCCGTAGCCGGCTTGAGGGAAGCCGGCTATGGCATGGCCGGCTTCTAAGAAGCCGGCCATGGTGGGGGGGAATTAATTTATCCCCCCCCCCATGGCCGGCTTCTGTGAAGCCGGTTCACTTTTTTTTTTAATTTGGCCGTTGCATTCTTGTGTTACTGTTTGATTTTAATCTATATGTACAGCAGTCCTTTGTACATTATAACACACAACATTTCTACATCAAACGACACCTCTATTCCTTCTTCAATTTCTGTTCAACTTATTTGCAATGTCAAACATTAGTAAAGGAAAGAAGGGTCTCTCCAATTCTGCACAGAAGCAACACACTAATCAATTCGACAACAACCAGTTTCCTATCCATCCATCATTCCACCAGAATCAACAATCCAGTTATGGTAACTTCCCGAATGTTCCGAACTATAATTATCCTTAACAGAGCCCGAATTTCTATCAATCCCAGCAAAGCTCCAATCATTATCATAGTACTCAAAATTCTGGTTTCGATCAAAATGCGTATTTTCAGCAAAACTGCAGTGAGCATCACTACGCTTCTCTCCAAGCAGCCAACAACGGTTAGTACCGCCTGAAACTTCTCCAAATCTGTCAAGAAATTTGAATTGTATGTTTGGAGATAACAGAGGCTTGAATGAAGAAACAGAAGTCGATGATACTGAAAATCCAGATGTTTTTCCCACCACACAACTGAGAAGATCAAACAAAATAGTGAAATGGTCTCCAGAAGAACAAGCAGAACTAGCATTTTTTGGGTGGAGTGCTCCAGAGACAATCTTAAAGGGACTAGTCAGTCCGATAATTCATTTTGGAGTTCTGTTTCAAGACTATTTAACGGTCGTAGTCCCGAAAACCCACCGAGAACAGTCGACTCTTTGAAACAGTCGTGGAAGAGAATCACCGCTAACTGTCAAAGTTGGAATCAGATTATGGCTGGACTACAAAGTAGACAGCAAAGCGGTGCCAATGAGACAGACTTGTAAATTTTGATTACTTAAATAATGGTTTATATGTTTTACTGTATAATAATACCACCTTACGTTTCTTCAACACATACAGCTAAAGAGTGCGAATGAAGCTTATATGGCAGAGCACAAAAATCAACCATTCAATTTGCATAACTGCTACGCCATCTTGTCTAGAGAGGAAAAATGGAGCACTATACGCCAAGAACATTCTACAGCGCGATTTACGCCAAGAAGGCCAATGGAGGAATCAAGCCCGGGAAGTCCAGATCCTCAAGAAAACACCCCCTTTTCTACAAGTTCCGGTGGTAGGCCTCCTGGTAAATACAAAGGTAAGAAAAAAACAGTTGCAGATTACAGTCCGTACTACGAACCACTACACAGTCGAATGGTAGCTTCAGAGGAATCAAACCGACTTTTGGCGGAAACGAGGGAAGCTAAGAGAGATGAGAGATCCAAGGAGAAGCAGCGTAGACACGAAGAACTTCAAATATCAAAAGAGCGTGAGTTGGATGTTAGGGAGCGTGAATTAGCTCGCCTCGAACAAATTGATGAAAGGGCACTAATGACTGTCAATTTGGATACATTAAATCCAATGCAACGATAGTTAATGGAGCAAGAACTAGAAGCGTGCCGCAGAAGACGCATGGGATATGACGTATTTATGTTTTGATCGTTTCCTTGTAGTTGTTTGTTGCTATGTCGTTATTTAGTTTTTAATTACTAAGTACCAATATTGTAGGAGTAAAAGATTATTAAATGAGCGTGAATTTCCTTTTTTAATTGTCACTAGCAATCTTGCAAGCATGAACTTGTAATACGAGAACATTAACGTAATATTTCATCACTGTAGCAAACAAAGGTACATATAAGCATTAAGGAAAACATATAACTAAACAACGAACGTAATTTAACTTAAACATCCAGATAGAGTTCACCACTTCCTATTGATTGTCGGCATGCTCCCAATAGTGTTCGACTAATTCGTCCCTTAATTGTAGATGCGCTTGGGGATCTCTAAGGTCCTGGATATGCTGCAAGTACTCGGCAAAAGTATTTGGGTCCTTGTACGGCTTACTTCTAAACGCCACTGCTATATCCGGGTAGTTTTAAGTTGCAGTTCGAATCCCCTCCTTTCTTCTTCAACTATCATATTATGTAGTATAATACAACAGTACATGATATTTGATATAACTGCTTGTTCATGATAGTGCACCTCATTTCTTAAAATATGAAACCGTCCCTGTAGAACTCCAAATGCTCATTCTACGTCCTTTCTCAGACTCTCTTGTTGTTGCGTAAATTTTGCCTCTTTGGCATTGTTCGGCTTTTTAAATGCCTGCACAAGTGTCTTCCATTTCGGGTATATACCATCAAGCAAATAATAACTAACAGAATGGCCTGTATCACCAATTTTATAGTTGCACGGCGGTGAAAGATCGTTGTACAAATCATTAAACAAGTATGATTGACGAAGAACATTAATATCGTTTAATGATCCAGGAACACCAAAAAATGCGTTCCATATGTACCAATTGAAAGAAACGACCGCTTCTAACACCAACGTTGCCTTTTTTGTGTGGCCTCTGTATTGGCCTTGTAGTGCAACTGGACAGTTTTTCCACGTCCAATGCATACAATCTAAGCAGCCCAACATACCCGGGAAACCACGTTGATCTCCCATTTTTAACAATCGTTCGACGTCGCGTGCAATGGGGGATCGTAGATACTCTTCACCGAAGACACGAACAATTGTTTTGCAGAACTCTTTCAAGCATAGAATTATCGTTGATTCACCAATCCGTAGTTTATCATCTAATGAATCAGCTGAACTTCCGTATGAAATCATATGAAGTGTCGCTGTTACTTTTTGTAGCGGTGAAATTCCTAGTTCTTTGATAGCATTTCTTTGGTGAGTAAAAAAAAACATTGGACTCAGAAACCTTGTTGAGAACTCAATCAATCACTGTCCGCGACATACGAAATCTACGACGAAAGTAAACGTCGCCATATACTGGGTTTGGCACAAAGTAGTCCTTCATCAACTGATTGTGCCCCCCGGATAGTCACGTTCGTAGCGTATATCTCTTCTACCCACTTGGCTGCCTCCTTGGGTTGATTTGGAGCTCTCTGCTATATCACGTTACATCGCGTTTAAAGTTTCTCGTTGGTACGTTAGCCGCTGTTTGTTGTAGTTTTCTTCGACTTCATCTGAACTAGAAGACGAAGATGTTGAGGAATTTGTGAAGCACCATAATCGCTTTAAACTATTCATGGTGTGAACGATGATTTCTAAGCAATGATAATTGGATGGGTTGGAATAACAGGACTACGGTTATTATAAAGCAAACCCAGGGTCCCAGCACATGACATAATTGGACTAAGTTAAAAGTGTAGGAATTTTGGCTACTTTGTTATGTTTGAAGAAGTCACGGGTGAAGAAGAAGTGTTAAAAGTAGGGGGCCTACGAAGGATGGTTGATAAAGTAAAAATGTTAACTAGGAGACGAAACATTGATTTGTTTTATATGCCAGTGTATAGTGTGGATTCATACAACATGAATGATGGTGTTACTTTATCTTTAAGTCACTTTATTGCAAAGTTATGTTGTATCACTGTCATGAAGGTAACGTGGGTGTATAGAGAGAAGACAATTACTCACTAGAAATTACAACAAATCATTGTACATGAAGTATGCGCTTTCAATGTCCATAGTTATACAGTGAACACTGATGCCTATTGTTAGTGAACAGTTTGGATTCCATCAACAAGAAATATGGATTCACTTCACCTTTCTGTCACTTTATCACGTTTCTTCAGAGCTTGGACCAGTGTATATTGGAATTTGATACAACAAAGTTTACAAATTTAACCCTACGCAGTTGAATTAAAAGTTTACAAATATTACCCCTGTCTAGTATATATGCACCAGTTGTATTTCTCTAACATACCAAGAATTGAATACAATTTGTAATCCTTTCCTTATTTCTAAGTAATTCTTTTCAGTTCCGGGAATGGACAACTTTGAAATTGACGATGAAACAATGAATAATTGTTACGAAGCGTTTGAACGGTCAAGGGATACTGTGCAAGATAACAAGACTACGATGGAAATTGGCAAAGGAGCACCAGGTAAGTGTAAATCAGTGAAGCCGAGAACAAAATCTTTGAATGCTCGATTACACGAAGTTATAGCAAATCAAAGACCTGGGAAGGAGATCGTTTACGGAGGACAAGTAATCGAGCCCCTACAGCCTATCGGTCCAACACTACTTGCTGGATCTTACCCTATTTGTTGTTGTGGAACCGAATCGGTTGTTGTTGTTGCCAAAACTAAAAAAAAATGTTGGACGTCGATTTTTCGGATGTCCTGCCTTTGAAGACCATAGGTATTACCCTAATGATGTTCAGTGTTGTAATTTTATGTAGTTGATAGACCCCCCGATGTGCAAACGTGGACTTCAGTATGCACTTGAAGCGCAAGCCGAAATAAGGCGGTTGAACAAGATTGTTGCTGAGGCAACTAGAGTTGGCTTTGTCAGAAATGTGTAGTATTTGTATTTTCTCGGAACGATGTTTTATTATTTAGTGTTGTTTTCGGTATTTTCTGTTGTTCTACATCCTATTACGTGTTGTTGGTAGTTTCTGTTGTTCTAGTTCCTATTAAGTGTTGTTTTGAATGTGTTAACGTTTGAATCTATTGTTGAACAAGATTGCCCTCTTGTCATATAGAAATGCAAAATAGTCAAATATCACGTTGACATAACAAGGATTACAGATAACTCCATACTCTACGTATGCACATCAAATTAAACATACATTCAAACAACATTAAAATCATAATACCGTAAGACTACTCCGTTCCATAGCGGGTCAACCAACTGTAGCGGAGTTTATACGCTTTGTAGCCAACAAATTCCTCACCGTACTCGAAAAGGTAACGAGAATCATATGTTGCTTGGTTTGTTTTAAAACTGTTTTCGTCTTCAACAGTTTCGATAATCTTTGTGTACCGATCACAAGTGTCTGCAAAAAGAAGATTAGCTGTTTGGAGTTCAACTGATGTTCGTCTAGTCGGCCGGGAACGATGGTTGTTGTACAGCCTCGTGATCATTGCCCATCTTTCTTCATATGCTAAACCCCCTCCATCTTGCATTAGTAGCTCATCTCTTTTTTCAACGTCAATATAGACTTTTACGAGGGCCAGTAAATCCTTGGAAGAAAATTCTCGAGTTGCAGAATTCATTGTTTGAACACTATCACTAGGTCGTTGACTTACTGGAGATGGACGCGGAGCTGTAACCGCTCGATGCTGATTCGGTCCAGGCACCTCTTCGATTTGTGTATCTTGAACCACTCCAACTCTGTTAGCGTTGAGTAGGTTCCATTCGTACTCATCAAAAATCCTTCCCATGTGTTCATCACTTATTTCAGAATCGTCCATGTAACCTATGCATCAGTAATATAACTGGATTTACTAGAAGTACAAAGTATGTTGATAACAAAGATTACCTTTCAACAAAGAAGGAAATAGATTTCTCACTTCAGTCAGGAACGGTGATGCTTGAAGATATAAAAGGAATAGGAAGGATTATCAAATATGCAATACTTGTAAGGATAATGTATTGCCTATAGCTACAGTTCAACAAGTGGACTACTCCTTACTGCATTCTCGTGATATTTTATGGTAGATTCCCTGTAGTGACCATTCACATCACAAGAAATGTAGGCAGTGACTAGTAATTTCGTATACTGTTGTCATTTATGTGGGAAAGGACTTGTCAATGCAACTAACAATAACATCACAAAAACTTTTGGCATTTATTTTTACCATCAACGGTCGCCTTCTACTACAACTAAACACAGGGACAGCAAATTCAACGCACAACAACAATGAATCTTACAAGCATACAACAACAACAGTTTTACAAACTACAACAACATTCAAACAAACTTCAACAACAACAACTTAGAAGCGTACGACCAAACCACAGTCATAGAAACTAAGGAAACTAAACACACGAACAGAAATTCCGAAATAAAATTAATATTAAACATGTACTAAACACAAACATCTACCACGGCCTAGGGAAAGGTCCTGCTCGAGGTTTATCAGCAACAATCTTGTTCAAGCGTCTTATTTCGACTTGCGCTTCCAATGCATATTGACGTCCACGTTCGCACATGGGAGGGTCAATCCACTGCTTAAAGTTACAACATTCAATTTGATCAGGACAAACCTTGTGATTCTTGTAGGATTCACAAGCAAAAAAACGACGACCGGCATTTTTCTCAGTATTGGCAACAACCACGACCGATTCCTGTCCGCATCAGCAGAGAGGGTTGGATCCGATTATACGTAGCGGCTGGGAAACCTTCCCTTCACGCACAATTTCTTTGCCAGGTCGTTGAGTAATGGAAATCTGGTCGTCATTTTCCCAGCTGTTCATATCTCAAATTGTGATTGTGTGGTAATTTACTTATGAGTTAATACAACATAAAACTGGCCCATATAAATAGATCTTCAAAGCCTATAGTGAGTCATGCTCATTGACTGTTCCAATCTTGCACGGTTCCCATAATGCAGTCATGCTTTATCAGTCATTTGTCCTGTTTGGGTTGTCCTTAAAATATTCGAAAGGAGATTCCCTACAGTTGTATCGGTGTCCAGTTACATCAGTAATTATTTTACTGCCGACGTAAGCTTTGATGTGTAGTGTATAGCGTACAGTGTATAGTGTTCAGTGGATAGGGTGGATTCCTTTTACTTGGAAATTGGCGTTACTTTATCTTTATGTCACTTTATTACAAAGTTTGGATGTATCACTTTCACCTTTCTGTCACTTTATCACGTTTGTCCAGAGAATGGACCAGTCTTTATTGGAATTTGAAACGATAAAGTTTACAAATTTACCTCTACAACGTTGAATGGTAAACGGATTCCCATAGTAGACAAGTCCTTATTAGGAATTGCAACATTTCGTGTTTACTCCACATGTTGCCCCTAAAAATATATACGGTTACTACGTTGTAGTTAGCTGGTACCAAAATTTTCACCAAAATAAAAAAATGTCTTCATGGTCATGGCCCTCGTCAATGGATTCGAACTATGATCAAAACTTTCCTGAGCGTCCTCCTTCAAGTCCAAGAACATATATTGATTGGAATATCGAATACCAAGAGCGACACTATGAGGAATTGCGTCAAGTCTACCCGGAGTTGGCCCGCATGACGATTCGTCCACCAGTTGTTCATGTTCCAGATGTAGGTCATCAAGTAGTCCAAACTGTAAATGAAGAACGCTTACAAGCAGCTATAGTCCCTCGTCCTCCGACTGTTCCAGATGTAGGTCGTCAAGAGGTACGACGAGTTTCAGTTAACCAGTCTCCTAACGAGCAGGAAGTTAACTCCTATCCCGTTTGTTGCCACTGTGGTTATGCGGTAGAAGTGGTAGTCTGGGCGGACGAAGAGAATATTGGTCGCAGGATCCAGTTATGCTCGCTATGGCCTAACGGATGCAATTATTTTGAGTGGATAGACGAGCGTTTCCCTCTAAGGGCAATTTCTTACGCCAACGAGTTAGAGCAAGAGAATAGGCAACTTCGAACCTCTTTGAATGAGAGTAACAATTAATGTGTTTGCGTACTGAATCTACTATCGTTAGTTGTTGTATCTTTACAAGCTTTTGTATCTTTACGCTTATTGTTGAATGTATCGGTGTTGTATCCTTAAGTTTGTTGTTTGATCTATTGGTTCTATTGATAAAAATAAATAATACGAGTATTAACAATAACAAGATAAGTTACAAGGTACAACAGAAAGAGAATGAAGATAACAATACAGTACAACCACTAAACCCAAACACGATGCTTTTTACACACATACAACTACAATACAACCATCACAGTCTAACAAATAAGATAACAACAAGATCGCACATACTACATAAAATTACTACTACACCACACTAAAGGATAACGTACGAATACATATAGCATTACTAACATATCACGTAAACTGAATCTAAGGTATATCACCAAATATCCACGAATCATCCACAAGAGGTGCTGCTTGTCCACTATAGCCATGGTCATCGTCGTCGTCATCATCATCGTCATCTACTCGTCGTATAGGATGATATCGCTCGTCATCCGCAGCAGTTAGCTCGGTAATGTGAGCCGTCAACTCATCAACTACGTGCTTATTCTCTCTATACATCGTATCTCGAAGACCAACATGCATAAGATATATTTCCTCATAGGGAAGAACAGCGGGATCTGGAAACTGTGTGACAGTAGGCCGTGAAATATCAACATACGTATCCGGACCAGATGTCCCAGGAATTCCCACAGTCCAACCATAACTCGTCGGCGTAGTCGAGTGAGGTGGTTTAAGAGGGTGTTGACGAGGAGGCTGACAAGGATAGCGAGGCGGCTGAGGAGGCCGATGACGAGGAGGCCTATGCAAAGTAAGGGTACTCTGAGACATGTCGCGTAATGTAACACCCCACATCCGTTAGTGTCACTCACAAAGGGAATGCACTAAGTTTTGTGGAGCATTTAAGGTAAAAGATGCAGATAAATTACAAGACAGACAAAATTTAAAACAGCGGAAAATAGAACTTTACTTTATTGATAAAATAGTTTGTACAACAATAGTTTTCCAACATCAGAATATCTGTCTTACAAAATAAAGAAGCATAAAATAACAGTTTATATTCCCCAATGTAGCAAGAGCCAGCCATAGCAATGGAAAAGAGAATCCAAGCAAAACTTCGACTAATCTTCAGCTTGGAAAGAGACTGAGCTTAAGTAGTAACATTCCCACCCTGCGGACCTAGGGGGGAAACGGAAGACAAGAAAGCGAAAGAAAACAGAGTCAGACATAATGTCTGGTAAGTTCAGTAACTTTTAGCATGTGAATAGGGAAAAGCAACACGACATGAATTAACTGAATACAAGATAATACCATGATGATAGGGCAAACAAGATAACATAAGATTAACGCAAGATATGCTAAGACAAGATAAGATATGCTTCACTACTTCCTCTGCTTTGCTATTACCTTGTTATTCTGGTTTCTGCACCACCTAACTAGTGTCTCAACTAGTAATCTGAATAAAATGATAATGTGATCCCAATCCCTGTAATTGCCATTGCCTTTAGGTGTACATCTATTATTTATTACCTAGATCTAATCTAGGGTTTTCTATCGAGCGCTTTCTAGATTTAACCAGGGTTTACACGACCTAGATCCAACTAGGGTTTATGTTACCTATTAAACGCTTCTCGGATTCAGGGTTTATGCCACCTAAGTCCAACTAGGGATTATGCTACCTGTCGAACGATGCCCCTTAGTCTAGGACACACTACCTAGGACGGTATATGTTCCTAGACTTTCCCCACGTATGTGTCGCGAACCGTTATCGCTGTCTAGATGGACATGTCCTGTATATGTGCGGCTCGAGTCCCGTGGCAGGGCTGCTTTAGAAACACGGAACTTGGTCGAGAGCTTTTCAGATATCTGCCGATGCAGATGCTAAGGTCTGTTTTTCTACCAGTGGTTATGGTCCCACGTGACCCTTCCCTCAAATAATGAAAGGCAATCCAAGAAAATTAAGCGCGAGAACTGTACTTTTGCCACCTTATGCCCTACTTTCCTATTGGCCAACCTCACCCATAACTAGATAGCAAGTATATGGTCTGTTGGGAGTTCTCTGCCTTTCCGCATACGTACAACGATTGACTAAAGATGGTAGGTAGACGACGAGTTGCTATCACAGGGCTACTGGTCTCGCCGAATCACGCTGGTCCATCTTAGTCTTTAGGTTGCCTTGTATTGCAACCAAGGCATACCCTTTGTTCTTCTACCGCAGACCTTAACCTCTGTGAGCCCAGGAGGATCATCTGCCACCTCATAGAGGGATACCAAGAGTACCCTCACGTCCCCTCGAAGCCTCGGGCTTCGTAATCCAATTCGTTGGAGCCTTCTCTAAGATTAGATGCTCGCTCCTCCTCGTGTTATACTAAGGATTACTACTTAGTTTTTCTAACTAAGGTTTACCACTTAGTTTATTAAATAGTCGTTTTTCTTAACTAAGGTTTACAACTTAGTCCATTTTCAACTAAGGTTTACTACTTAGTCCCCTTCCTCGTTAAGTTGGATTGGTTAAGTGTCATTAGTCAATTCAAGTTAACTTAACCCATTCATTTATCATATTAAACCGGTTAAGTGTTATCAGTAATTCATATTGACTTAACCCTACCACAAACCAAGTTATATTGGTTAAGTATTTTCTTATTACTTAACCTTACTCATTCACTTTGTATTGGTTAAGTGTTCTTTTTAACTTAACCTTAACATCTGTTTAATAATCATGTTCTAATGGTTAAGTATTGTCTCTTTCATGTTTTTAACTTAACCTTGTTCATTTATCGCACTATGATGGTTAAGTGTTCTAAGTTTACTTAACCCCACCCTCTAGTCTAGTTAACATGTTAAATTGGCCAAGTGTATTAAATTTACTTAACCCCACCTTCTAGTCTGGTTAACATGTTAAATTGGCTAAGTGTATTAAATTTACTTAACCCCACCTTCTAGTCTGGTTAACATGTTAAATTGGCTAAGTGTATTAAATTTACTTAACCCCACCTTCTAGTCTGGTAAACATGTTAAATTGGCTAAGTGTTTTTCTTGGTTACTTAACCCTTACAAATCCTGTCTTGTTACCATGTTAAATTGGTTAAGTATTCCAATGGACTTAACCCTATCAATTCTAGCTTAGCTTTAATTGTCTTATTAAAGCACCAACCACTCACATTAGACAGGTATTGTTGCGGTTACTGGACAGCCGGTCGGTTCCGGGCAGGTTTACACCACAACTCAGTCTAACCTCGGGTCCTTATTGGGCTTAATGCCTTAACCTCCCATATTGGATAGGTATTGTTGTGACTACTGGACAGCCGGGCGGGTCCGGGCAGGTTTACATCACAACTCAATCCAACCTCGAGTTAAGCATATTCGTATTGTCTAAATTTACATTTCTCACTTAGGACGAATTCTATAAGTAAATTATTCCTAATTTACTTATTCCAAAATTACTCTTTTAATGTACATTGTCAACGTTTGTTATTATGGCCCATTTCCCCCATAAATCAGTTGTACTTATACCATTTTTGCCCAAGTCTAATGTACATGTCAATTACTCACAATTATGACTAAATTCAAAATTGTGCTAGTATGCTCATTATGCCTAATTAACTTAATTTAGCTAGTCCAATTCTGATTTAATATTCTAGTTTCAGTTCATGTCAAAACTAGACTTGTTATTCTAACTTTCATCTTAATAGTCATGCTATAATGCATGTTCCCAAATTATGCCAATTTCCAAGTTTAGATAATTACATGTTTTTCCCAAAACGTATTCCCATCGTTCGTATAATCGTGATTCAACCTAGATTATAAATAAATCTATATTCGTGGATAAAAGGGAATGAACCAAAATGCCATGAAAGAATAGACGTAATAACTGGCATAAGATGATAGTTCACAGGCATATAGATCTGGTAATATTACGACATGAAAAGGGTTGAATAGTATAGGTTCAAGAACATGGGTAGACCTAACTTAATAGGAAAATTCCAAGATCAAGATCCAAGGATAACTAAGAATAAACTGAAATAGAAAGTCAAGCCTAGATCCATTATAATGCCAGTTTGGTGTACAACTTGGTTTTGTAACTACAGTGTCATGGGCATAAATAATAATCTTATATCCATAGTCATAGGCAATAAATCCTCACAGTCAATGAATCACAGTCATAGGCGATGTTCATAGTCAAAGGAAAATAATTCTCACAGTCATGAGTCACAGTCATAGGCAATGTTCATAGGCAATGTTCATAGTCAAAAAGGCATATGGTTTTAAGGTCCATAGTTTCATAGTCACAGTCTTATTGGTCATCGAATCATAACAGTTCTTAATTAGGTCCAAAGATATAAGCACTGATTCGAACATAAAGATTTGGCATATTCTTTTATTCCTTTAATTTCATGTCACGAATAGACAAAACGTTCAAATCTAAAAAGTAACCGACTTACAGAGATTAGATTATATTCATGGAAAAACAGTCGTTGAAGTCGTTTGAATCTTCACCTGAATCCTAACTTGTTTTGAATCTCCTCTTGAAAGTCTTGAGCAGCATTTCCTCATCTAGATTTATTTTATATATTATTTTATTTATTATTTAATTTAGAGTAGGAGAAGAAGCCATGTCCACCAAGAATCTTTGCAGCATAAGGTTAGAGAAGAATTGTGTAAAGAGAAGGAGACTAGGTGGCTGTTTATATAGGATTAGACGGACGAATCTAGGCAGAAAACGAGACCAGGTACATCAGAATGCACCCAGGCCCAAAAGTGGGTTTTGCACCCAGGTCGACACCCAGGTCGACTATAGTGTCGACCTGGCCCTGGGAGGTCGACTACCCAGTCGACCACCCAGTCGACCTGGGTCCTGGGCGGGAAATTTCCCGCCCAGCCCGCTTCTGGGTTTGAATTTGAATTTTCGAATTCGAATTTCGTGTTGTTTTCGATTCTGAAAATCCTTGAAACTTCGGAAGGTCATAACTTTGTCATACGGACTCCGTTTCTCGAAAACTCAGACTCGTTTTCAAGTAGAATTTCGAGACGAACGCAATGGCGCAACCCGTTTCCCTTAATTCTTTCATTTTGAATTAATTATACCTTAATTTGTGAATCTTAGTATTACAGAATTACGGGGTGTTACACGTAAAACACATGGATCACCAAAAGGAGTGTAGGCGGAAGGACAAACAAAATCGACTCCGACGACATGTTAAAACGTTGCCGTATTAGTACGCTCATAAAAAGATCCCCAAAAAGTAATGTAATCTCTACCGGTAATGATAAATCTATCAGCTGGCCACCACGAACCGACATACTACTGTAAATCAGCACTGGAATAGACCCGTAAATGGCCTGTATCAGGGTGGGGATCATCGGGAACAACGTCGACATCGAGTAACTGTCGCCAACAGCACTCCCCCAAGTACCAATAACATCCTAAAGCAGGTGGTGACGATACCAAAGGAAATCGTCTACCAGACAGATATAGAGCGTGTTGTTGCGCTGGGCCTAGCAAGAACGGGGAATCGACAAACGGACGCCACAGAACTGACTCTCATGTGATCCTCATCTCTATCTGAGTACGAGCCACTGCAAATACATGACGATAATCACCTCCTGGTTCAACCCGCCGGTTCTCGGGCACCCAAGCTTTCGCACGAGGGTAGAAATGTGATAGTGTAGGATCCAATGTCGGAAATGCCATGTTATGAAAGTACTCAAAATACCAATACTGCAGAACCTCTCAAAAACTAGTAATCGACGACCCACGAGTCCTAACAGTGCACTGCTGGTCCAAACCTCTATACAAATGAGCTGAAATCGGCGTACCCCAGTCATATGTAATAGGAGTACTGTCGAACGACATGCCCGCAACAACAGCTACATATCCACATGGCAATGTGTTTGATGAATTCATGAAGAACAAATTACCCATCATATATAATATAAACAATCTAAGAATCTCTAAGTGGTGAACTGCAGGCTGACGTTCCACTAAGTCCATTATGGCTTGCTTCATGAAAGAGGTTCTGATATGATGATTGTTTGTTAAGCCTCCCCCTCGTAAGTTCAAATGTGGAAATATACTAGCCAATAAATCATACTGTTGATATAGCTCATCATATGCTAAAGTGACACCCTGGCCAATTGGTATGCCAGTAAGCATGGTAAAATCCAGTGGCGTAATACCTATCTCTCCAAAACTAAAGTGAAATGTATGTGTCGTTTTCCACCAACACACGGATAAAGCACCACATAATTGAACATCATTATTGTACAGGTTTTCAATACCTAAAAATGCAAATTAAAAATATTAAAATCAATAAAATATATTTCATTTTCTAACATACGTAATATGTAAGTGGGTTCATCAAAATTACGTACTCAAGAAATCTCCAAAACCAATACTTCTAAGATATCCTGCAATAATTCTGTCTGTGTCGTACGCACGAATCGTCTTATACAAACGGACGATACTAACCCACGATCCTCGTGTATGATCAGTACGAGCCTAAAACATACAAAAAAATAACTAATGTTCATACGACACACTTCTTGATCAAATACCGACTAATACACTAACCAGTTTAAGAAGTTATACCTCAAACAACGACTTCAAGTTATCGGTAAGGTGTCTTTCCCCTTCAGGCAATTCGCGAAAATCAGCCAACATTTTCTCTGCAGACAAATTAACATCGATGTGTGGATCCAATGCAGCATAAACACCGGCTTTAGCAACCCGTCTTCTTCGAACGGGTTTTGAACGACGAGCGTCGGTTGGACAAGTGTCTTCAACTGGTTCATTCTTCGCTTGTGCATTGTTGTTGGAGGCATTACGACTCCCAGAACCAAAAATAGCTTTACCCAATCTTCTCATTTTTTTTAAAGAGGAATGGAGCTTTCGGCGGAGGAAGAAGGAAGGAAAGAGTGGCGGCTGCGAAGGGTTTGAGAGCAAAGTGAGACGCGTGGAAACAAATAGGGGAGGGGGGACCGGACACGCGGTTAAGGGTTAAAACCCTTAACCGGTGTTGGGAAAACCGGTTAATAATAACTGGCTTTCCCAACACTGGCCAAGGGTTTTAACCCTTGGCGGCGTTGGGGGGTTGCTCGTGTCAACCCCCTCGAATTGACCACGAGCAACCCCCCTTGTTGGGGATGCTCTAACCATTGCCGTGGAGTGTTATTTGGATCTCTTTATTCCTGCAATCCAAGAAATAGGAAGCGAACCCTTCTCTCCAGAACTGGTTGGTTTATTCTTTTTCTTCACCAAGGCAGGCAGATCCTTACCACTGTAAGAAGCAGTCAAGAGTTTTAGGATGTTCTCTAGCTGTTGCTTTGAGGTTGGATTTGAAATGATTCATGTTTCAATCGCACTAGCATTCTCTTCATTTTTGATTCTGTTAACCTCATGCAACATTTTTTGGAGAGTTTCCCTTGGGGCAGACTGATCACCATGGTTGTTGTCTATTGTATCCATTTCTTTTTGTATACGTCTCAAAATCACATTTAGAACACAAACATTGCTATTGTCATCACACAAATGATTTCTCCTGATTCCCTCCTCTACATCATTAACATTGACTCTTGCACTGTTCTCCTTATTACATTCATTTTGAGTTTCTTTGCCATAGACAGTATGTGAAGCGCTGGTGTCTAATAGTGTTTCATTTAGCTCAGGTCTACCATTATCAATGACAGGAAGTTCAACAACCATGTTAGTGGCATTCCCAACTTCTTTCATCTCATCTAAACTCCTATCTTCAATGTCGGCAATGTCGATAGCAGGTACTTCTAGTGTTAGTGTATTTACGTCATCTATTTCTAAGCTCTGCCCTTGCCCATTGGAGCTTAGCATAGAGTCAACAAAATGGGCAGCAGTTGAACAATGAACGTTTCCCTCTACAAGTTCATTCTCCTTGGATTTATGTTTCAACATACTTTGCCAAAGTGCTTTTTTCCTTTTATGTATTTTCCACTAGAAGGCTTTTTTGCAAGGAGCATCATGATCAACATTGTCTTCAAATCTATCTTGCTTACTCTCATGGCTACTGCTATGCTCACAGTCTTTAAGTTGTTCATCTTTTTCTTTGTCGACGAGTTACTTCTAGTAAATTCAACATCCAAATTTGTATCAGCTTGTAAACTGAACTTGTTACCCTCACTGATCCTGAGGATAGAACAGAAGTTTCTTTCTCTCTCAATGCTTTGTAGGCCTTATCTAAGATGGAGCCATAGTTGTATTCAACAACAAAGCTTACTTATGCTTTTTTACAATCCAAATTTAGGACAATCTCATTAACTTTTTCCTTACCACTTATTATATCTTCACAATGTCTATCTTTCTTATTATTCGTAGTGATCTTCCTCTATTGTTGTTTATTTGTGTATGCATTTATGTCTGGTTGTCTCTAATTTGTTACAACAGTGGAAGAGGAATTAACCAAAATGTTATCTACCCTATTAACTACAGGCATGACTGCTCCCAAGTCATTGTTCTTATTACCACAATTCTCTAATGTATGATCAAATTCACTGCATATGGAGCAAATATCCGGTTTCCAAATGTGACTTTCACTTTGTATTCGGTTCCATCGCCCAGCAGAACTAAGAAAGACGCTGGCATGTCATTGTCTGGCGTTACATCAACCATACATTTAGCATATTCTAGCCTCTCGGTACTCAATTCCAAACATAAAAAATTTCCTATGCATGTAGCTCGCCAACTTATGCCTGTATATGACCAAGCATATAAGGGCAGATTATACATCTTGATCCAAATAGGTACACTCCTAACTCTGATACTCGTATTACACATAGCCACATCCCATTTTTTCACAATAAACATCTTGTTTCTTATTATGATCGGATCTGACTCAACGATTTTATTTCTATCTTCTATACTAGACAGAAGGAAAATGAAAAAATACCATTGGATTTCACTTTAAAGGTGCCATAGGGTTTCCAGAGTCGTTGAAGATGGTTGACGACAACAGTATACGAGAGCGGGGCATCAAGGAAGAAGCCTACAAGGTAGTCCTTCCAAACCTCCACACTGGCCTAAAGGATGTCTTTTATTGGTACCAATAGATTTCTAGAGAACTGAAGTTTAATATGAGGTGAAGCAAAAACTCCAACATTACGTGGTTTCTTGATGAATAGTTTTGACCATTACGTTGATGCTCGCAGAGGCTCGATAGGTTTAAGGATTGAAGAGAGTAAGGGAGTCTGGTCAGGGGCAGAAGGAATCAGGTCCGGGAGGTATAGGTGAAGGGAGGGGCAGATTTGGAGGAGGACGCGTAATGGGAATTCGTGGATTTTGAGGAGGAAGATTGTCGGAGGTCGCTATGGGAATTAGAAATAAAGGGTAAAAAAATATGATTTCGTGTGTTAAGATAATATATATATTTATTTGTACAATAATTTACTACTTTTTAAAGAAAATAAAACTCAAATTCACCATCCACCTTCATCATTTTAGATTATTGGTCTAACTACAAATACATTTTAGTTGTCTTCCTTTTTCTTAGGTATGATTTGATAATAATTTCATTCTCGCCTACCAATATATTTAGTCTTTTCTAATTACAAAAAAGTGGAAAACAATCTAAAAACAAAGTTTCATACCGTTTCACCTTTCAATTTCCTATCAGATGATGGAGCAACTATTTCTCCGTTTGCACAAGCATAAACATACAGTAGGTATAATTTCGTATAACAAATCCCATAGACCAAGTCTTCATTGTCGCTCACTCCATATTTGCCTCGTTACACCTATCGTTCATGAAAACACACGGTAAATTCTTTTAGTAGTTTTATGTCAGAATTTGCATAATCATAAGATATCACATGCTTATAACTATGTCCTAAATATGTGAACCTTAAATTTCTTACCATGACTGCTCTATGATGCTAATAAATACGGAAGACATTTGTGTATCACTTCATAGAACCTATTAATAAAGATTAATATCAAATGTTTGAAAATTCATAAAAAAGAGAACATAATACTAACAAAATATCTTACAACACTTCAATAATACAAAAACATTCTAAATGTCCAAGGCTTGACTAACATTTTTCTTCTTTGGTCACAAAACAATTTTACCAATAATCAGGTTCTAAAGCTCTGATCATGATGCTCACCTGAGAAAATATTCATAGTATTTGGAACCACAATCTCATATGAGAGAACATACATATGTAGTCTATAATTTGCATGAACCATTAACTATGAAAAAAATATGAGGCGATATATATAGATAGCTAGGTGAATTAAAAAAAAAACCAGTCGATAGAATAAATACCACCAACCAAATCCTTTAAGTGCATGAGTTTTGGTACAATGAAATAAACATTTCAAAACAATAATATTTTAAATCATGTTAGCCATGATCAAAAGTGAAAACTAATGAAGTTTATTATTATTGTAAAAACATTTCATTGGTAATACTGTAAGTATTGATTCTTAAAACAACAATTTAAACTTATATAAATACATAAGTGTCCCCTATATCTTTGCCTTCATTGCTATAATAAATGAACTATGATGGTAAAATGACTACTTGGGTTTATTTCCATTAATGGAGAATGTGTTTAGACCCGCTCTTCCTGGTGCATATGTACAACTAACATAAAATTATGCATCTAAATTCATAAATATGGTGAATCCACAAAATGTAAATACAAATGTCAATTTAGTTTTGGAAACTTCATAAGCATTTGGAAAAGTATATACGAACCTGCGAAAACGTCAGGCCGGTTTATCGAATTGAACTAAGCAGCAAGTGCGAGGAAGTTCTCGGAAAGGTGTGTCTGAGAAAAACAGAAAATGATAGAGGTTGCCTTAAAGAGCATCTTTTGAAAATACCTACTCGGGACTACCAATGATCTACCTCTTAGAGATTTAGTTTGATGCAGGCCAAAAACTGAATTATGGTTAGGTACAAGATGAGTGTGAAGGAATTAAAAAATAGGATATCTTCCGTGGGATGGTGCAGTTTTAGAACATATATGGCATAACCATGTTAAATTAAACTAAGAAATTGGAGAGGGCCTGAGAGTTAACTATTCGACACTCTCTTTAATAGTATAATATAAATAGACATATAGAGGAAATAAACATTCACTTTAAGGAAAATAAAACAGGTTTACTTTACGTCCTTTTACCTTTCAGAATGGATTAACTAAGCTAAAGAAAGACGAAAAAGAAATTCCATTAAAATGTATTTTTATTGACCAATTTGAACTTCTATACAAAAAAATATAATTTGAAATATATATTATATAATTTAGCATCATATGCTAAAACAATCTTAACATACAGAAAATGAATTATATAATATATAAAACATCAATAAACCTAAAATTATGAATCTTACTATAAACATAAAATAAGTGTAGTTAGTGCCAAAGCAAAAATTGTGGACATACACAAAGTAGTGTAACTAAAATAATTTCTCTCATGAAAATAAGAGATCATGCATTTTCTCATTGGAAACGTAATACATTACTATTATGAGTCTTAAAAAAGTTGAAAACCATGCATTTTCTTACTTGAAACACATAATAGTAAAATTCTATTCCCCAAAAAGCTTGAATTCACCTTTCATTGTTACTTACTCTTCACTTTACATTCATATACAAAATTTATATAGTATAATAACCCAAAATAATTATGATGGTCTACACTGAGTTGTTGGTAAAGGCAACCCAAAATGCAGTAGACATACAAAATGAAGTTACATGATATATGAAAGAAATAAAGAACAGCGGAGGCAACATTGGAGAAATTTTTTATTATTTCATAACCGTAATGAAGATTGATACAAATTGTATAGAGTGGTATCCTCTATATGTATAATAATGTAAAGTAGAATAAATGGTTCAGCCCATATACAAAACAAAAGGAAAGATATAAAAATAGGTAAGTGCAGGTGATCGTTGTACAGGCTATATGCGGTAATACTTGATATTGAAATATATTGTACATGCAAGCTTTCCTTTTATCACATCTTTCCTTTATTAGTGCAGGTGACTGTTGCATAGGCTATATGTAGTAATACTTGATATTGAAATATATTGTACACGTAAGCTTTCCTTTTATCACATCTTTTCTTTTGTCATATCCACGCAAGCTTTTCTTTTATCGCATCTTTCCTATATTATCGCCCCTCAAATTAGGGTTAGGTTTGCTACCATAATTTGCTGAGAAACATTCCATCTTCCACTTCGTACTTGTTTGCAATTCTTCAATTCCAAGTGCTTCTCTGAATCTATGAAAGTTTTTAGCTGAGAGTGATTTTGTTAGCATGTCACCCCTCTGATAATAAGTTGGAATGTGATTGACTTGTAAATTCTTCTTTTTTACTTGCTTTCGAACAAAATAAATGTTGATTTCTATATGTTTAGTTCGATTAGGCTAAATAGGATATGCTGTCATATAAATTGTACTTAAATTATCACACCAATGATTATATTCCTATTGGATGACAGTTTTAATTCCTTTAATAGTGATTGTAACCATAAGATTTCAGTAGTAGTGCTAGCCACACTCTTATATTCTGCCTCTATGTTTGATCTTGAGATGGTTGTTTTCTCTTTAGAACACCTAGAAATAAGGCTTTCTCCTACATAAATGCAGTAACCTAAAATTCATTTTCTGTCATCTATATATATAGCCCAGTCTGCATCTAAATAGGTTGTAATGTTCAAACTTTTGCTGCATTTTAATGATATGCCAAAGTTGATTGTAGCCTTTAAATATCAAAGTATTAGTTTTACTATTGTCCAATGCACACTTTTGGGTTCCTACAAAAATTGAGAAACTTTGTTAACATTGAAAGAGATGTCAGGTCATGTTATAGTAGCATATTGTAATGCTCCTACAACACTCCTGTATTGTTTAATGTTTAAATTATCTTCTCCCCTATTCTTTGATAAATGTTGATTTGAGGTCATAGGAGTGGGTTGTCCATTTGCTTCATTCATGTTTGTTCTGTTCAACAACTCTATAATATACTTTCTTTGGAAAAGGTGAATTTTTTTGTCTGATTTTCTCTTAACTTATATTCCAAGAAAATAGGATAATTCACCCAAGTCTTTTATTGAGAACTGAATGTTTAAGTAGTCTGCTAATTTTCTGATTTTGGTTTCACTACTACCTATGATAATTAAATCAACCACATATACTAATATATAAGTAGTAGATGTTTCCCTATTTTTGTGAATAATGATGTGTCTGATCTAGTAGGAACATATCCCAGTGTTGTTAAGCTTGCCTTGAGTCTTTCAAACCATACTCAGGGGGCTTGCCTTAGTCCATAAATAGTTCTATTTAATCTGCACACAAGTGTTGGATCCTATATGTACCTTTGTGGTTGTTACATGAATATTTCTTCATGTAGATTCCCATGTAAAAATGCATTATTGACATCTAACTGCTTGATTTTCCAATTGTTGCTTAAGTCTATGGTCAATATAAGTCTGATAGTTGAAGGTTTTATAACTGGTGAAAAGGTTTCATTGTAGTCAGAACCAGATTCTTATGTTAACCCCTTTGCAACCAGTCTTGCCTTATATCTGTTAATGGATCCATCTGGATTCTTTTTCAGTTTGTATGCCCACTTGCACCCAATTATATTCTTATTGCTTGGTGGGTTTACAAGTTCCCATATATTGTTATTCATTAGTGCTTGATATTCTCCATCCATCGCTTTTCTCCACTCTGTATATTTGTCTACTTGTTGATAACTGTTTGGTTCTTCTTCATTAACTACTGCAGTGTAAACCTTCGGTTTAAATATGCCTCTTTTTGACCTAGTTATCATTGGTTGTCCAGCTTGAGGTTATGGTTGTTGAGGTGGTAAGTCATTTTGTCTTCTGCTGAAAGATTGATTACAGTCATTGTTGGCCTCCTCTCTCATTGCTTATAATTGTCTGTAATCTGATCTTGTAGGTGATTGAATGGTGTGGCTAGTTTGCTCTGGTAGATCATCACCAGTTTCATCATTACAGTGGTGGCTTTCAGAGCCACTACTAGCAGCCTTGTCATCATTTTCTTGTTGCCACATGTTAGTGATATTGTGTAGATCAGGTATACTAACCTTTGGGTGATATATTTTGGTTGTGGTTTGTATATCTGATCTACTATAAGGAAAAGTGTTTTCTTCAAAAATAACATGCCTGCTTGTAAATATTCTACTAGACTTGTCTATATATCTAAACCCTTTTTGATTATTGCAATAGCCTATGAACGTATAGGGTTTAAATCTATAATCATGTTTATGAGTATTATAAGGCCTTAAATAAGGAAAACATAGATAACCAAAGGTGTTCAGACTGTTGTAATCAGGTTTTACATTAAATAACTTTTCTAGAGGAGTTGTGTCTTTCAACACTTTAGTGGGCATTCTATTTATTAGATCTACAACACTACTGAAAGCTTAAGGGAAAAATTTAAGTGGTAAAGATGCTTGAGCTAGTAATGTTAAACTTGATTCAACCATGTGTCTATGTTTTCTTTCTACTATACCATTCTTCTCAGAAGTGTTAGGGCATGTCACTCTATGTATAATTCCCTTATTTTTGAAATAATCAGCTAATGGTTTGTATTCTAATCCTCTATCTGATTGTATAATTTTAATCAAACTGTTTACTTGATTTTCAAACATATTGATAAAGTTTATGACAACATTTTTAGTTTCAGACGTAGTTTATAAGAAATATATCCAAGCATATCTAGTATAAGCATCTACAAACGATATATAGTATTTATATCCATAATCGGAAAATATTGGAGATGGACCCCAGGATCTGTAGTAATTAACTGGCCAGGTTTGGAATATTCAATTATAGAATCAGAGAATGGTAATTTGTGGCTTTTTACCATCTGACAATAAGTGCATACATAAGGTAATTTTGCAGAAATAAATTTCATTTTATTATCATTAAGAATCTTGGTTACAATACTAGCACTAGGGTGCTCTAATTTATAATGTCGTAAATCAAAGGTGTTTCTAATATGACTTTCATCAGTAATATCAGTCAAATTACAATGTGGGTGATCATTGATAGTGGGTTTATAGTTGCTGAGATTGAATTCATAGAGTCCCTTCACAACATTACCTTGTAGAAGAATTCCCCTAGTTAGTATGTCTCTAACTACACAATGTTTAGGGAAGAATTCAAAATATACGTTATTATCCCTAGCAAATTGAGAAACACTAATTAGGTTTCTCTTAATACTGGGAACTCTTAATAAGTTATGTAAAAATAGTTGCCTATTGCCAGTTATACTACCAGTACCAATATGTGAAATTTTAACATACTTACTATTGCCCATGCTTATAGTTTGATTACCTTTATATTCTTTGTTTCCAAGGTTCATAATGTCCAGGTTGTTGGTACTATGATTGCTGCCTCCTGAATCTTGCTCCTCTTTGTGCTTGAGCAACATTGGGAGTGTAGTTGATGTTTCTTTAGATGTTGTTATTGCCTTGATTTGCTGAATAGTTTGAATTGTATCAAAAGTAGCACTTCATGGCAGTGTGACCAATTTTCTTTAAAATTTGGCATTTTGGTCGATTGTTGCTTCAACGTCCTCTTCCTTTGCCACCTCTGCTTCTGGTGGTGAAATTACCCCCTTGAAAGGTTTGTTCACTTCTATTATTATTAGCCTAATTTTTGTCGTTATCACTGTTTTTATTGACTGCGTAATTGATAGTGAAGTCACTTTCTTGAGATTTCTTGATTTCAAGTCAAGCTTCATGAGCTAAAAGAATTGTGTAACACCCCTTGATTTTAAAGAACATTAATGCTAATAAACTAAAGGATACTTAATTGGATATTGAGAATTAAGTAAAACAGACTATAACATTGTGTTCTTCTCGGAATTCTAGTTCAGATAGACTCCGAATTTGCGTAAAACGGTTATCGTATGAGAAAGATCCAAATGTTAGAAGTTTGTATACAAATAAGAAGGGTAGATGTAAATATAATTCAAAATAGTTCAAAATAAATCAGAAAGACACGAAGCGGGAAACGAAGGCAGCAATGGCGGGAACCAGACCCGTTGTGGGATGACCCACGCCTGGTCTGGGTCGACCCAGGGGTCAACCCAGGTGGTAGGTGGGTCGACTCACACACGATCTGGCGAGGTTAATTTTTCTGTTTCTGGATTGTTTTGTTAACCAAGTTCATTATTTTACTGAGCGGTTGGGTTTAAAAATAGAGATCTGACGATTAAGGATTGTCTTGTAATTTCTATATAAAGGCATGCATTCCTATCAAATCAATTACATTTCTTCATACTTCTTCCGCAAACTTCTGTTCTAAAAATTTAAGATGAGAATAGGGAGATGCTGCCGAAACTTGGATTGAATCATGATAATTCTTATCTAACTTATACAAGATTCCCTTCTGCAACATCAACATATTATCTTCTGTTCTTTAAATCCAATCTCTGTGAGTTCAAGTTACTTTTAGATATAAAATTTAATAGTAATCTTGACATGTTAAAAAACCTGGATCTGAGCCTATGCCTGCTAATACACTAATTCATATCTAAATAGTTTTTTAGTAATCACATGTATTTTTCTGCACCCCTGTTCTGTTTTTCAGTTGTTATTACATGCCTATTTGTTTTCTTCTACCTCTCTTTTCCCTTTTTATTTTATAAGTCTAGGCTACCTTCGAGCCTAGGCCAGTCTCATAGAGACATACATATGAATGAAATTGGGGAAAATGGGGCATACCTTGTACCGTGGAATATGATTAAAAATTTAGGTTTATATGAACCTGTAAATCTGTAGGTTTAATTCAAAGATTAAATGTAACATGCTAACAAAACTGTAAGTAACCTGTGGAATCTGATAAATTTGCAGGGTTAAGAGAATCTGTTAAATTTGTGAGGTTAAGTAAACCTGTTAAATATTTGGGAGTTATATGAACCTGTTAATCTGTAAGACTTAACTTGTTAAAAATCCTAGTTAATTGGGGATGCAAGCTTAGGGGTTTGGATTGTGTCATCTGCTGTGTGGGATCCATATAAGTCAGTAACCTTTTCTGGTATTAAACGAGAACCCACACTAGGTAGGGGTCAGGGCACGCATACTAAACTGATAGTAAGAGGTCCATTTGAATGTGTGTGTACGGGCACGATCCAACGGAGTCATGTGCGTGCATGAGTCCGATCTGTAAGGGAAAATAAGCCGTTGTAGCACTAGAAAATAGGTCTATGTCCTTATGTAGGTTGCCACTTTAGGGAGTGATACACCCTACTGTGGGGCCGACACATGGTATTTACACATTAGGGAGCTGGTCGCTTGGGGTAGTAATTAGGGTACATCTAGTCCTACCTGTTTCTATTAGGGCACCCATTACTTCTGTTTGGGTGTAACACCCATTATTTCTCTTAAGGTAACTGTTATCTCTGTTTAGGGTAAAACCCATTATGTAACTAGAGTACACCTAAACCTAGCATTATATTTCTGTTGGGAACATTCTGTTTCTGTTATGTAATTAGGGAACACCTCATCCATCACAAATCTTGTTATACTAGTACTGGTATAGAGAAAAGTAATTGAGAAGCATAGCTAGGTCCATATTCCCCTATTTATTCTGTTTATCCTGCTCATCTTGTTTATACCTGTTGTATGTTACTGTTATCACTCATCCAGTTTTACTTACCTATCCAGAAACTTTTTCTTTATATGCTAAAAGTCACCGGACTCACCTAACTTTATGTCTGACCCTTTTTGTTTCTCTTTCTCTCTTTCTTTCCCCCACCAGATTCTCAGGGTGGGAACACTCAAGCATGATTAGGACTTTCTCTCTCTTCTGTTTTTGCTTGGATCTGGATCATCTTTGATGTATCACTTCAACTACCTGTCTACTTTGTTATGGATACTTATGGGGATTATGACTTTACATTTCCGTACTCTGATGGTTTTTAGCAAAAGACAGTTGTTTTTGTTTGATGTATTTGGTTCCATTATTTTAGTCTGATGTCTTAACTGGATTTGAGACTACGATGTTTTTCTGTTGAACAATGAAGTTTTAAATTTCAGCTGCTATTTTTTATATATTCGTCTTATGAGATTCTGTTATTGTGTACATATAACGCTTCACGGGACTTAATGCATTCTGATAAAGAGTGACATTAACGGGTGTGGGGTGTCACATTTGGTATCAGAGCTGAAGTATAACAACCCAAGTTTTAACTAAATTTAAATGGAAATTATATTGTATAATTTGGGGTTCTATAATTTAAAATTTTATATTAATATGTTTCAAATGCAAATATTGATTTAATAATCTGTTATATTTTGGTTAATAAATACCTTGTTTGGTTTTATAAATATGATTTTGCAAAAATAAACTTATTTTAAAGATATGATTGATGTAATAACCCGGAAAATGTGAACCAGTTTAAAATTTTTAAATTAAGTTATTAACAAGAAATTTGAATGATTAGAACAGCCTATTTCCATAAAATATAGAATTGTGTATAATATGGTCGTTTGAATTTTTGAATACAAACTAAGTCTGACTGTGCAGGATGGAAAATATAACGGATTTTAGTGAGACCAAAAATATTTAAATCTGTTTATCTATACCTTTCTAATGAATCTGAAAAATCGAAGTTTCATAACGAGAATCAAAAGTTATGGCCGAATGAATTTTCAGGAGAGTCGGTATATAGAATATATAGGCCTGGAAAATTGATATTTTGCATATGGCCTCGGAATTCGACGAAACCACTTTTGTTGGGTCCGGGATGTCAAACTATTGCTAGGTTTCAAATTTCATAATTTTTCGAATCAATATGTGAGCGTGGCAAAAGAAAACGCGTTTGACCAGTTTCTGTTGAATTTAATCGACTGGAAATTGGCCATTTTTCAAACGGTCTCAGAATTCGTCGAAACTAGTTTTGTTAGGACCGTATCGTCAATACGAAGCTAGAAAATATTTTTCGGGAATTTCTCTAGTTAGTATGTGACCCCGGTAATTTGAAATGTACGTTTAAAATTCAAAATAAGGATTTAAATGTAAATTTCAACGGAAACTGATTGTAACGATCAAACCAGCTTACGATACATATCCCATTGTGTTCGGAATGGGGGTAAAACGCTATGGACGACAGGCGGTAGGCCTCGTTTCGAGGTCGGATGTAAAAGTCAACCTTTTTACCAAAATTAAATAATTAATTAATAAAAAAAAATATTATTTTAATTCCCCCCCCCCCTTTTCTTCTTCGTTGCCCCCCCCCCCCCCCCCCCGTTTCATTATACAGAAACGATATAAAAAAAAAAAGAGAACCTAAAACCTAATCGAGCCGCCACCTGAACCCTTGCCGCCGACGAACCCCTCGACGCCGCCCCCACCTCGAAGCCGCCCTCACTATCGAAGACCCCGCCTGAACTCTCGAAGTCGCGACGCAATCGAAGAAGACCCCGCCTCCACATCGAACGTCATCGCGACACCACTGAGCCACCGCCGACGCTCCTTCTTCCCTCCTCCACTTCGAAATCTCGGTGAGCTTTTATTTTATTTTATTTTTGTTTTTATTTTGGTTTTACAGTAAACTAATTACTGATTTTTTTTAAAAAGTTGTTTAAAACTGATTTATACGAATTTAAAAACTGTTTTTTTTTATATAAAGTTTTAAAAAACCTGATTTGAAAAGAAATAAATAAAACTGATTTTATTTTAAAGGTTTAATCTTTTAATAGAAAAAGATTTGAACTTGCAAAAATAAAGATCATATTTTTAAAAAGAGAAAAGACGGGATTTTTATTAGTTAGAAGGAGCAAGACATGATTTTTGTATTTTTAAAATAATTAAAATATAATTGTTACATCATAAGAATAATAAAAATATAATCTTTATATTTAATAGCGAAGTCAAAATGCAATCTTTATATATTGAATAACATAGTAAAAATTCGATTTTTACCTATGTAGAGAATACAGGCAACGAAAGCAACAAGAAGGCGAAATAGGCGAAGGTTTCTATTAAGGAAAAATCATGTTATTGGATAGCTATTGGTGAGGATTTCTCACTCTTCAATTTCTTTTTATGTAAATATTATATATGTTGAAAATGAAAGTGAATTGCTATATATAAATATCTATATATATATATACGCCCCTCGTCCACAAACCATGGACGATATTTATTGGTTGAAATTGTTGTGAAAATTGATTGATAGTTTGGGATTGTTTGTGATTGATATTGGTTGATTGCGGTTGAAAAATACCCGTTTGTGGTTGAAAAATATTGGGTTGAAACCACATAGGATTAGTTTGTGGAAATGAAATAAATATAAACATGCCGCCTGCGTGCGAATTAGATGCATGATTCCCATTGTCAAAAACCGCGAGGTTTTAAGGTAGAGCGAGGAGCCGTACTAGGGACGGTGCCGGTGTAACTACCCTGCCGTTATGCTGCCGAAATTTTGAATAATATTCTTGTGTTTGAATTATTTTCATATGCTTAAACTATATATATTCATTGAATAGAAAACATTCATGTGTTGAATTGATATTCATTCGTTGATTAGAAATTCATGTGTTGAATGATATTCATATTTTGAAATAAACTGTTCGATAATAAAAATCACATTTTTATCTATATATAGAAACTATAGAAAACATTCATGTGTTGAATTGATATTCATTCGTTGATTAGAAATTCATGTGTTGAATGATATTCATATTTTGAAATAAACTGTTGGATAATAAAAATCACATTTTTATCTATATATAGAAACTATAGAAAACATTCATGTGTTGAATTGATATTCATTCATTGATTAGAAATTCATGTGTTGAATGATATTCATATTTTGAAATAAACTGTTCGATATTAAAAATCACATTTTTATCTATATATAGAAACTATAGAAAACATTCATGTATTGAATTGATATTCATTCGTTGATTAGAAATTCATGTGTTGAATGATATTCATATTTTGAAATAAACTGTTCGATAATAAAAATCACATTTTTATCTATATATAGAAACTATAGAAAACATTCATGTGTTGAATTGATATTCATTCGTTGATTAGAAATTCATGTGTTGAATGGTATTCATATTTTGAAATAAACTGTTCGATAATAAAAATCACATTTTTTATCTATATATAGAAACTATAGAAAACATTCATGTGTTGAATTGATATTCATTCGTTGATTTGAAATTCATGTGTTGAATGGTATTCATATTTTGAAATAAATTGTTAGATAATAAAAATCACCTTTTATCGACTATATGAACTGTGTAAAATAATCTCGTCTTAAAAGAAATTGTTTTATGATAAAAATCTCATTTTTATCACCAACTTGAACTATATAGAAGAATAGTGTTTTGAAATGAATTGTTTTACAATAAAAATCACATTTTTATTGTATGCATTAATCGTTGAAATGTGAAGTGTTAAAAATAGCCACTTGTTCAAAATAAACATATATGAGTTGAAATATTCATTAATTAGCCAATGAAATGATTTGCACCTATTTATGTAACATTAGAATGGATGGTGTTTTTAAACCAAACAGAAATCAAATATGAAGTCGAATAGAAGATGATAAATGATAAGAACTGTATATATATGTACCTGCATATTTATTGAACAGGTTATAGCAAAGGGGCTAGAGAAAAGGAATAAAATTTGTGCCCGACAAATAGGTACACATTTACTGTTTTGTTTGGGTGATGATTTTATGAGCCTGTTGGCTAGCCGCTTGGCTTTTTCTTTTTCTTTTTGAGATTAGAAGGACCGGGAACGCTATTTGCGATTTCCCGATGCTCCCGGTGCAGGGGAGGTTATGGCGAAATTTTCCAAAATTTTAGGGAGTTAGAAAAATATTTGAAGTGAAAACGATATAGAAATCATTGAATGAACTATATTTATATAAATATATAAATATAAATAGAATTAAAACGAAACGTGGCCGTGCAGTTCGTATTTTGAAACCGTGATTTCAAACGACTAGTGCGGAAGATCCGACCATTGGATTTTCCCGAAACCTCAACCGTCGGGTTCGCCTTGGAATAATCTTTCCAACGGCACCAACCTTGTAAAAATCCAACGGTTGGATTGTCTGGAATGTTTAATTCAAAATTTAGGAAAAACAGCGCCAGAAACGATTATATTTATATATATATATATAAATATAATTAAATTTAATCGAATAACGACGCTGCAGTTCGTAAATTGAAATCGTAACTTCAAATGGTTAGTGTGGAAGATCCGACCGTCGGATTTTCCCAAAACTGGAATCGTTGGATTCGTTTTGAAAAGACCTTCCTAATGATGTAAAATTTGTGAAGATCCAACGGTTAGATTTTCCGATATGTGTAAAACAAATTAAGGGAAAAACAGCGCCAGTGACACGAAGCGACCTGAAACGTCGTTTAATTAAATATGGCCATTTTTAAATAAATAAAAATGGCGAAAAATCGTTATAAAATATTATAAGCAACATAGGTTGCAAATAAACCAATTGGGCTTGAATTGTTTGATATTTGATGGTTGTATGTGTATGACATGAAAATAACACTAAATAACTGAAAGATGGATGTCGAATAATATAACCATATAAAGAATCGATTTAAATTCTAATGACGTGAATTATTTGAAAAGGCCGAGCTAACCCTCATTTCAAATAATTCATCGAGCGATTCGAATTGGAAAATGCAAAGACGATTCAAGACCGACGATCTTCGTATCGGTTGGATTGGCGCTACGGAGGTTCCTAACCGGAGTAGCTACCGGAAAGGGACGGAAGTAGTAGCCGTCTGAACGTATATGTTGATTGGACGGATATACGAGGAATTTGACGCCTCCGGTTTCGTTCAGACCCAGGACGGACTTGTAAATGGACTGTGTGTCTGACATTGGATTTTGTTCTATATTGATTGATCTCTGTTAAATATATATTTGTTTGGCGGCGGAGAATTTATTCTCTTGCTTAACGCCCTTCTCTGAGACGTACGAGCTTAGAGGTTATATATCGATGGAAATCAATCGTATGGAGTGGACTGCCTATGTGGCATGCCAAGATGCTGTGATCAAGGCTTCTGTTGCAAAGCAAAGTCTTGTGGATGATGATCAAAGCAAGGCTTACGTGGCCTAGCTTTGTGTATTTCGTAGATTCGCGAACCTCACACCCCGGTATGAGTTAAAAACGGGATACGGGCCGCTGGGAGAGCACGACGTTTCTTTCTAGCTATGGTGGTGTCAGTGACTTACCAGCCCTGACATATATATCTACTTTTCACCTTTGTGGTTGTTGGAATGCGAGGCGCCTCGATTATAGGTCTGTAAGGACCGGGAAACGTGTGTTCAGGAATTGCCAATCCTCAAACGTAAGAGAGGACCGGCCTAGTCGATCCAGGGGTTACCCAGTGTGCGTAATCCTGAGGCATTTGCTAGAGTGTCTCGAAGCAGAGAGGAGCTTGCCCCTTGCCTCGACTCATGACGGAAATCCAATTTCCAATACGAGATAACGGATTTGATTGTAGAACTAGTATGGAGACATAGTAGATGGTAGCTATGCCGCCTATGATTGATATTTATGATGCTATTCGTTTTTGAAACATATACGCACTAGTAATAATATCAAATGACTTTGCTTTATACGTATCAAGCATATTTGGCTATTGTTAGACCCAAAAGTGGTTCTAACACCCAAATTGATTTGAAACAAGATAAAATGAGATAAAAATAAAAATGAACACACAAGATTTATAGTGGTTCGGCGAACAAATGCCTACGTCCACTTATTCTTTACTATATTCAATAATTCAGTTGCAAATACAATGAAAGATTCACTCACAACTCACTTTTGTTCACTCAATTGACTAAAACAAGAAATAAAAGATGATTTGGATTTTCCGGGAGTAATGGAATTCGGATGTTGGAGGTGATTGAATTCTTTAAGTGCTGAAAAAAGATCCTTCTCTTTATCTCCAGATGGGGTATTTATAGGTGTGAATTTACTTGAGACTTGATCCGGGTCGGGCCACGTGTCATCCATCGCACTCTCTTCGGGTTCGGATGAACTATCAGGTTGACAACGCATCAAAAGGGAGGACGTTAGGGGTAGGAATTAGTCATAGCCGGTCCGGTTCTCCAGGCGATTTTACAGGAGGTTAACATGGATCATGAGTGCGGGTCGGAGACGTGCAGGTAAGGGGTTCGGATCGGGATACCCGATCCGAACCGGATTGGTTTGGGCGCCTCTCCTTCTCTAACCTATTCCGCTCCGCTCCAGTGTTGTGACAAGCAGATGGCCTTCCGATCCATTCGAGATTTAGTTGCCTTACCAATCTATCCAGTGAGAGATCACCGATCCGATCAGAGAATTCTATCCGATCCGAACAGGATTCTATCCGATCCGAACAGCTGCAGCTCTCAATCTGAGTTGTAGCGTTTTCCTTCAATCCGAACCGAAGCCTTATAATTAAAAATACCCTTCAATGTTTGGTTTCTCGACTTTGTGTTGCCTAGTTCACAAAGTAGGCTAACATTCTGCCCCCTCAAAGGATGCTTCTGTTGTATACGAAGCGTGCTTTGATGTCGTTCGAAATGCTAGTCCTTGAATCGGAACGGTCAGGAGGAATGCACAGATTTCTATTCGGTTCGGTGTCTGACTCGAGCACATTTTCTTCATTTCTGAACAAGTTTGAGAATTTTTCTCGACACATAGCGCTTCTCTCGGGTATGCGCTTCTTTTATCTCTCGTTTGAACTCAATTCGAGTCGGATGCTAAATTAATGTGTGAAATTTGCTCGGTTCGGATTCCGATCCGAAGCGCTTTCGTGGGTTTGGTTCTTGGACGTTGGGCCTTCAGGCAGAGTTGTGCTACTGGGCCTTCACTCCGGTCCGAGCGGGTGAGAAAGAATAGGAATACGAGGAGTCAACATCACCCCTTATATAAATCCGCCACTGTCTTCCTTCCTTTCTTCTTCTTTTCCGCCGCCGCCTCCAAACCTTAGTATCGAAAACTTCAGAAACTCCAATATCCCGAAATCATTCCTTGTAGATTTCTCAAATCGAGCACATAGGTAGCTTTTTAATCTCGAATAACTTCGTAGTAACTGTACTTGGTTTCAATTCGTGGTTGATTGGGACGGTTTAGCCACGGGGCTTTGCTTGAACTCCACGTCGTTACTGGTGGATCCGCCATCACTTCGAGGCGTTGCGAGGCTGGAGAGGGCAGATATTTGTCCTTAACGGTAGCTTTGGTGATAGAACGGATTTGTTTGTGAGTAGGGGGGAAAGAGGAAGAAGATGAAGTAAAGAGCGTGATGACAAATTGGTTCGGGTAGAAGACGAAGGAGCAAAAAGGAAGGAGAAGGAAAGGGGATCGGTTCGGGTTGCATACTTTAGAAAGACGGGAAGGAAGGAAAATGTCGGTTCGGGTCGGAGAAGAGAACGGGATAAGAGGTTGAAATAAATGGACTGGTTAAGTGATGCTGGTTCGGTTCGGATCGGGTCACCCGATCCGATCAGATCAGTCCTGCTTCCGAACCCATTGTTTCCCTTGTCTTGAACTGACCTTGCTTTAATGAAGCACCCGAACCGACTGTTATCTGTATTTGTATCGAGCCAGTTATCATATGCATATCCGAACCGAACCGAACGTATCAAACTTGGCACATAAAGACTACCCAACTAATTCAACTAACACTTACTCTAGACGATAACTTCGCGGACAGTTAGGATAGTGCCCTGTGAACATAAACGAGAATTAAGAACAACTCTGACTATCACCTTCTCTTTAAAGCTTCGTCTTACATTGCTGTACTTTTATTTTGCATTTCCCACATTTGCTGCACACACTTTAGTTCACACACATACACAAAAGGGGGACACGGGATAATTTACTCTAATCCGTGCTATTGCATCTTCAATAGTTCCATGACAATGAGGCCCAAACGCTCTTCCCGTCTAGCTGAGAGGAAAGAAGCTCCGGAAACTTCTAGCAAAATCACTCTTGAGGATATATCTTCTTCGTCTGATCCAGAATGGGACAGTGAGGGTCCGGATTACGGAGTTGGTCATCGGGAAAGCGACGAAATGTCTTCAGAAAATGAAGTTTCCCTGGGCTTTGAGGAGGAAGGAGGGATTGGTGACAATCGAGCACCCGATGAATTTGACTCAGCCATTATATTGGAGTCACCTCCAGATTCCGTAGAATCGACAATCGACAACGACCGACTTGTTCGAATTTGCTTAAAGTATGGAATAATGAAAAGGGACACCCTAGTGCCCTCACGCTCTGACCGTCCCCACAACCCTCCAGAAGGATATATGACGGTCACTCGACTGATGTGCATGGTCGGCGCCATTCCTCCATTCTCGCCTTTCATCGTTGATTTCTTAAGACAAATGCGGATTGCCCCCATGCAGTTGCATCCCAATTCATATGCCTATTTGCATACCTTATTCATAGCATATCGTGAAATCCTAGGCTTAGAGCTCACGTTCGATGATGTTCATTTCTTCTATAATTTCAAACATCGGACTAGAGAAACTCCATCTTTCTGTTACTTTGAATCAGTCCCAAAAAGGAAGATAATCTCTACACCGTTTAGCAGTAAAGCTGGAGATTCCAGACTAGAGTGGTTCTATATACAGCAACAGTCTGGATGCGCCAGGAGATGGACAAAATCAAGTAAAGCATTGATTTTCTGAACCCGGACTCTATATACTTGAATCATCACCCTGACCTGTTTTCCTTTTTATTTGCGGTTGACAATCCCAAACAGATATCAGATCAGGTGTTCTTTGATCGAATGCACTGACTTCTTAATGGTGATCAAAAATTCCTGACTATCGACGAGGTTCTTAAAGATGAATACCTTCATTTTCACGGGCTGCTATCCGTTTTCCGTAGCATCGGTCATGGGACGGTCCCTTATGCATACATTCCTCCAGTGGAAACAGTTCCAGAGATAGGAGAGGGCTCGGGAATTCCTACCACTCCTCTTCAAACTTCTCCTTCTCCCTCTTCCACACAAGATGATGAACTGGCTAATCTGGCCGCAAAACATCGTGAAGGGTATATTGCCCCCGAGGAAACTACTTCTCCAGACAAGTCAAAATCTTCCCAAGAGTCGCCACTTCACGCTTCCGAAGGGGATGTTCCTAGCACTGACGAACACATATTTCAGGGTTTGGGGGATCTCCCCTTACCTGAGACTATATATACTTCAGAGGATTTCAGGAAGGACCCTTTAATCTTCACTTCTTCTGAAGAAACTACTCCTGCTAAGGCCAAAGAGCCTGCCCGCACCAGTCTAGCTTCAGACTCGGGTTGGTTGGGGGGACACACACCACTTAGGATGCACTTTACACCACAGCATTAGCATTCATTGCACTTCTTTCTCCATGAATCCATCAATTCTAAACTTCGTTTATTTTATCGTGCAGGTACAATGTCTCGATCCTATTATGATATAAGAAAGCTTCGTCGCAGCATGTCCAATCCTCCTCAGGATGCCGAGTATGATCGCCGGGATGACCGTGGTAGGGAGGAGAGAAGACCTTATGATCCCTATCGATCTCGGCCCTCACGCTCCCGCTCACCAGTTCGACCGGAACAAGAGAAATACAAGAGCTATCAAGGTCGTAGGGAGGAGGATAAACCACCATCTAAGGATTCCACTTCCTCTCATGAAAAGCGGAGTAGAGAGAAAACTCCTCCAAAGGAAACCGGGTCTCGAAGTAAGCAAAAAGTCCCTGCTACTAAACGACCTAGGACAGACAAGGATTCTACGGAATCTTCTTCAGGAAGGGACACCGAATTAACAATCCTTGCTCCTCCTCCACCAGATGCGGGAACTGCAGTAAAGCTGGCATATTTAAAGGAGCAATTTCCCGAGCACTATTTCGAGACTCTGACCTTTCTACCTACCCTTGAACCTATTTCGTCTAATTGGGCAGATGAGGCCAAAGCAAAAATTGATTTGGTGGAAAAACAATATACCGAGATGTTCAAGTATTCCCGCAATCTTTCTAGAATCATCCGCACTCTAATGACAAATACTGATTCAATGCAAAAGACCGCGGAGGAGGATGCTAAGGCCTTAAAAACCTTAGGAAAAGATTTAGAAGACACTCAAGCTCAACTAGCTGTCGCTCAAAAGAACGCTTCTAATTTCAAACAACAGTTTGAGGACATGCAAAAGCGCTATCATGACTTGCTTGAATCCCACACTCAGGAGCGTTCTGAGTTGAAGAAGCAAGCTGACGAGGCCAAATCAGAGGCTGCTAAGACACGCCTTGCTTATGCTGAGCTTGAGCAAAAGAACGCCGAGTTAGCGAAGAGGAGTGCTGAATTAGAAAAGAAGAACGCGGACTTGGCTTCGAAGCTGTTGGAGGCAGAAAACAGGGCTGCTCTGGCCGAGGGCAATGTGGAATGTGCCATTAAATCTGCGGAGGAAGCCCGCAAGCAATTATCTGAGGCGGAGGTTGAGATTCAAAGTTTCGGCGAATTAATGATTGAATTCTTCGCACATATTATTTGTCGTCGAAACATTTCTTGGATCGAGGACTATCCATCCACTCTGGTTCAAGTATGGAATCAAATCGTTGAGTGGGAAAAGGAAGAACTTAAGGTCGATTCCCTTGATGAAGATAAGCTGATGGAGAAATACTTGAGAGACGATGAACCGGAGCGCCTAGCTGAAGGGCGCCGCCTAATTGCTGAGGCCATGGAAGAAGAGAGGCGGAAGTCTAAACAGAAAACCATTCCCGAAGCTGGCTCCTCGTCTTCTGCTTCTACAACTCCCGAAGTAGAAGGGTATGATCCCGAAAACCCGGGAATTTCCCGGACAACTTTGCTATCTCCCATTCCTGAAATAACTCCAGAGGTAGTAGTCACCCCCGCTGAAAAGTCTTCAGAAGGTATTCCTATCTTTTCTCCTCAGTTTGCCAAGGCTACTACTACCTTTGGCTACGTGATTGAACGTTCGTTGAGAAACCCTTTGCTTTCGCCCGAGTTGATAACCGATGTTTCTCATTCTGTAGGTGTTGAATCATCCGCAAAGACAAATGTAGCTCAAGGAGCTACCGCTGGGGCAAAGCCCGCTGATAGGGTCAAAGAAGGGGAAGACAAGGCTGCTTCCACAGACCTGGGGGAAAGAAGTGAGCCAACTAAGGTCACTACTCCCCAGGATGAAGAAATGATTGCAGCTTTAAAAGACGACGGAGGAGACGAGGGGCATGATGAGGAACCGGAGGTTGCAATAACTGGGGAATCGAAAAGCGCTGATGACGTTACCTTGGCTGCCATGAAGGCTGATCAAGACAAACGCTTGCAATTGAAGGCCGAAGAACTAGACCCTGAGGTCCTCAAGCCCCTCGCAGTTGTGGATGCAGGTTCAAGGTTAGTTGTTAAGCTCTCAACTAGATCTATTACCGAAGAACTTGCTAAAAAATCTTCTCTTGATTCCAGTGCCGCGCCCTCCGGGAAGAAGTCTGCTGGCTCCAGTGCCACATCTTCAGGGAAAAAGAAATCAAAACGCATCCTGACTGAAGCCGAGAAGGAAGCAAAGGATGCGGAAAAAGCTGCCAAGAAATCGAAGGCTCATCCCAAACCCAAATAGTGGGTTCCTCTGTGTCTTTTTAGCATCTTTGTAAACCAATAAGTGCTGCTACAACAGCAGCTTCCGCACTTTCTTTTTTTAGCTATTTCCCTGTACAAATTCATTCATTTGTAAATAAAAATAATTCACTTTTTTGCAATGTTTATTTGTTAGCAGTTCTGCACTTATGTAAAAATGCATGTCTATAGTTATGAAACAAAGTTGTGGAGGGGGGAAATATGTGTATGTATATGTGTCCCCAGTCAATTTCCATAAGTTATTCAATGCTTAACCATGCAATCTGAATGCTCCCAATTCTCTAACGGGATAGCATTTCCTGTGTCGTCAGTACCTGTCGTTTTTTCTGGCATTTTTATACTCTCCCTCTTTCTCTTGAGAGTTAGAGTTCGAGTTCAGTCATTTGTTTATTCCCCGGTCGTTCAACTGGGAAAGACTTCTTTCTCGGCGCTCAGTCGGAGACGCCTTTATACTCTCTTTCTCTCTGGAAAGTTAGAGTTCGGAGTAGAATCTCTTTTTCAGCGCTCAGTCGGAGACGCTTTTATACTCTCTCTCTTTCTGTGGAGAGTTAGAGTTAAGAATAGAATTTCTTTTTCAGCGCTCAGTCTGAGACGCTTTTATACTCTCTCTCTTTCTCTGGAGAGTTAGAGTTAAGAATAGAATTTCTTTTTCAGCGCTCAGTCTGAGACGCTTTTATACTCTCTCTCTTTCTCTGGAGAGTTAGAGTTAGAATGTCGTTTTCTCATTCTTTTACGTCTTATTGCACAAATAATCATTGTTCTTCTTTTTACGTCCAAACTGTTTTCAACCTTTTTTAGGCTCTGAGTTATTCTGTATTTTATAATCACAACAGAATAACTAATGAATGTAAATGCATAAAAGTAAATAACACACAATATTTTTATAGTGGTTCAGCTAAGTCGTAGCCTACATCCACTTTATAGTCCTTCATTCATATCATCAGATTTTCCCAAGGCAAGTCGTGCCTAGTTACAGAGTTCATAGGAAAAATAACAAAAAGTACAGCATTTCTAATCCAAATATCGCATTAAGTGTTGGGTATTCCATGCTCGAGGGACTTCTTCCCCATCTACGGTCGTTAACTTGAAGGTTCCTTTTTCAAGTTTCCGTTGAATGACAAAGGGTCCTTCCCATTTTGGGCCGAGGTGAGGAAGGGATGGAAAAACTCTCTTTAGTACCAAATTTCCCGGTTCAAAAGTTCTGAGGCGAACTTTTTTGTCATAATAGCGTGCCATCTGACGCCGATGTCTTGCTGCACGCAAGTCTGCTTCGTCCCTTTTCTCTTCGACTTCATCAAGAGACTCAAGTAAAAGTGCCTGATTCGTCATCGGGTCATAATACGTCACCCTGTGGGAAGGAACTTCCAGTTCAACTGGAATTACTGCTTCTGAACCAAAGGAGAGAGAGAAAGGGGTATGACCAGTAGCCGTTTTAAATGTTGTTCGATATGCCCACAAAGCTAGGGGCAATTCGTCAACCCATCTTGCCTTTGCACGCTCTAACCGTTTCTTGAGGATGGATTTTATAACTTTGTTTACTGCCTCTACTTGCCCATTCGATTGTGGATAGGCAACTGCAGTATATCGTTTGTCTATCTTATATTTCTGGCAAAAATTTCTGAATTCAGAGCTATCAAATTGGGTCCCGTTGTCAGTAACAATCGTCCTTGGGATCCCGAATCGACATATAATATTTCTGACCACAAAACTTATCACCTTTCTCGTGGTGATCTTAGTCAAGGGCTCAGCTTCCACCCACTTTGTGAAATAGTCCACCGCTACTATTGCATACTTAGCTCCTCCTTTAGCAATCGGTAAAACTCCAATGATATCAATTCCCCATGTGACAAATGGCCAAGGACTCACCATCGATTTAAGCTGGGTTGACGGTGCCCTGGGGATTTTGGCGAATCTCTGGCACTTATCGCAGCGTCGTGAATAATCAGCTGCATCTTTGTTGATCGTAGGCCAGAAGTATCCATACCGTAATATTTTCTTTGCTAAAGTTTGACCTCCTGTATGATCTCCACACTCACCTTCGTGCACTTCTCTTAGTACACGCTTGATGTCGTCGTGTGCGATACATCGTAACAGGGGCATAGAAAATCCTTGTCTATAGAGAGTATCGTCTTGCATAACATATCTGGTTGCTTTGCGAACTACAGCTCTTTTCTCACTCTTCTTCGATGGGAGTGTCCCATTCTTAAGGAAATTCTTAATTGGAGTCATCCATGACTCCTTCTCTGGTTCCGCTTCAAGAGCGAATTCAATTTCCATTGACTCAAAGCTTGGTGACTCCAACGTTTCAATTGGAATTACCTCAGCCCCTTCTGGATTGTCAGAACTAGCCAGTTTTGCCAGTCTATCCGCTTTCTGGTTTTCAACTCTGGGAATATGCGTTATGTTGTACCGCTCTAAGCTATTCAATAGCTCTTTCACTTTCTTGAGGTAGGCGATAAGTCGAGGTCCTCGAGCCGCGAACTCCTCTCGCACTTGACAAACAACAATCTTAGAGTCACAAAATATGTCCATCATTTTTACTCCGAGGTCTTTAGCAAGTTTCAGCCCGGCAATCAGGGCTTCATACTCAGAGTCATTGTTAGTTGCCGAAAATTCTAATCGCAGGGCGTAATATAACGACCGTCCCTCGGGAGTGACTAAGACAATTCCAGCTCCGGACCTTCGGTCATTTTTAGCTCCATCTGTATATAATTTCCACGGATTCATCTCTAGCTTATCCTCGGATTTGACCACTCGGTCATTGATTATTTCTTCCTCTGGAATGGTGAACTCCGCAATAAAGTCTGCTAGAGCTTGCCCCCTGATTGACTTTCGTGGTTGAAAATTCAAATCAAACTGGCTTAGTTCTATGTTCCATTTAATCAACCTTCCCGATGCTTCGGGTCTCTGCAACACCTGTCTTAACGGCTGATCGGTGTATATGGTTATTGGATGGGCTTGGAAGTAGTGACGAAGTTTTCGGGATGCAATCAGGAGACTGTAAGCAAGCTTCTCAATCTTTGGGTAGTTGCGCTCTGCCGCTGCTAATTTCTTACTCACATAGTATACTGGCCTTTGTACTTTGTCTTCTTCTCGAACCAGGGCTGTGCTGACAGCGTGAGCCGAGACTGCTAGATAAACAAATAATTCTTCGTGATCTACGGGCTTTGATAAGATTGGCGGTTTCTCTAGTAGCTCTAACAGATTTTGAAAAGCTTCAACACAATCAGGAGTCCATTGGAAATTCTTCTTTCCCCTTTTTATTAAATCAAAAAATGGAACACATTTATCGGTGGCTTTGGAGATGAATCTACTCAACGCCGCTACCTTCCCTGCCAGACTTTGGACGTCTTTAATTCTCCTCGGTTCTTCGATGTTTCTAATCGCTGCTATCTGGCTAGGGTTGATTTCAATTCCTCGGGAACTCACAATGAAGCCAAGAAACTTTCCCGACGCCACTCCAAATGAACATTTTAAAGGATTCAATTTCATACGGTATTTTCGCAAGATACCAAACATTTCCGCTAAGTCCTGCGTATGGCTGGAAGACTGCTTTGATTTAACAAGCATATCATCCACATAAACTTCCATAGTTTTTCCTATTTGATTATAAAACATTCTATTTACCAAGCGCTGATAAGTAGCTCCAGCGTTTTTTAACCCGAATGGCATTACAACATAACCATATAGCCCCAAATTCGTAATGAAACTCGTATGCTCTTGGTCTGGTACATGCATAGGAATTTGGTTGTATCCAGAGTATGCGTCCATGAAAGAAAGAAGTTCATGACCTGCTGTCGAGTCTACAAGCTGGTCAATCCTGGGAAGTGGGAAACTATCTTTTGGGCAAGCTTTATTTAAATCTGAAAAGTCAATACAAGTCCGCCACTTTCCGTTTGGCTTCTTTACCAAGACGGGATTCGATATCCAGTCGGGATAAGTCGAATCTCGAATAAATCCATTTTGCTTCAATTTCTCTACTTCCTCTTTGAGAGCAGCCGACCTCTCTGGGCCCAGCATGCGTCTCTTTTGCTTCACAGGCGGATGCTTCGGATTTACATTCAATTTGTGACTGATAATGGAAGGTGATATCCCACACATGTCAGCATGGGTCCAGGCGAACACATCTAAGTTTGCCTTCAAGAAGTCCGTCAGTTCTTCTGCACGACGTGGATCCAATTGAGAACCAATCTTCAAAACTTTCGTCGGATCAGCTTTATCAATGGGAATCTCCACTGTCGCTTCATTAGGAGTTGCATTCCTAGCCTCTGGTTCCTCGTCTTTTCTAGGATCCAGGTCTTCAGGCGTTCCTTTGGGCAACTCCCTCGGGTTCAATCTCTCTAATTGCTATGCCGAGTCCCCCTTTGAGGGAGATGAGGCATCCTTACTCTCAGCATTAACTCCTTTCATCAACATCTTCAGTTCGGCCACATAGCAGGCCCGTCCAGAAACCTGATCCCCTCTCATTACTCCAGTCCCGGCTTCGGTTGGGAACTTTAGTAACAAGCACCAAGGGGCGATACAAACTCTAAATTCAGCAAGGGCAGGTCTCCCTAAAAATGCGTTATATGGCGAATCTACGTCCAATACTACGAACTGAAGCATTCGCACTCTTCTACGTTCTCCTTGCCCTAGGGTCACGGGCAACTCTATATATCCCATGGGAGCTGTCGTCGCTCCGTTGAAGCCTCTAATCCATCCTTCACAAGGTTTCAGATCTTCGGGCTCAAGCTTCATCTGATCAAATGACTTCTTGAACAAAATATTAACGGAACTTCCGTTGTCTACTAATACCTTATGGACCAAGGCCGGCCCAATGGTGGTAGTAATAACCAACGGATCATTGGTGGGAGATTGTATCCCCGTGTTGTCTCGGCTGCAAAATACCACGTCGTCGAACATGGTTTTTTGTTGTTTTATGGGGGTGACATCTTCCAAATCGTCACCTTCATTCACATCTAGATGCTTGGCAGCATTCACATATTGGTCCATTGACCTAAAACTTCGGATTGCCGGGTGAGGTCCACCTACTATGGAGTTGATGACAATCCCTTTACCTTTCTGCTGCGCGGTAGGCTTAGGAGCAGGTAGGATCTGTTTTGGAGCCTGCTCTCCTTGCCCCCTGTCCCTCGGGGCAACCTTGTACTCATCCAACTTTCCTTCACGCAGCAGCTTTTCAATTACATCCCTCAAATGCCGACATTCATTGGTCGAATGTCCATGTGTTCCGTGAAACAAGCAAAATTTCCCTGTCGCCATTTCTTTCTCGGTCGAATCACGAGGTGGCGGTCTTTTGTACTGCAACACATTGTACGTATCCAAGTAAATATTTTCCAGGGTGTCATTCAATGGTGTATAGTTCTCGTAGTTCTGGAATCGGGGCCTTTTGTTAGGGTCGCTTCCCCTATTTCTGTTTCTCCTGTTACCGTTCGAATTACGGTTGTTGTTTCCCCCATTTCCAGTATTGCTGTTTCCACCCTTGTTTCCTACATTTACTTCAACCTTGCCAGAACTTTCCCCAGACTGCTTCACGGCAATATTACTCTGCACATTCTCCTTTGAAGCTGTCTCAGACTTTCTCTTTCGGTTTGCCCTGGCCTCTTTAGATAAATATCGGCTTTTTCGTAGAATATCGCCCTCGTGGGGGGTGTCTTCCCAGAAAGGTAGTCTCCAAACTCAGATTCAGGATCAACTCCTTCCTTCAGTGCCATCAGAATAGTGGGCTCATGCGGGTCACTGACCTCAGTTACAGCTTGGTTAAAACGATCAAGATATGCCCTTAAAGATTCTCCTGGCACCTGTTTGATTCTCGATAATTCGATTACACTCTTGGACTTTTGGGCATGTAGCCGGAACTGGTTCATGAAACGCTCGCTTAGTTCTTTGTAATTAGAAATCGAACGAGGAGGAAGTCGGGTAAACCAGAACAATGCTACATCTTCTAGGTAGATTGGGAATGCTTTGCACTTCACTTCATCAGGGGCAGCAGCGGCGTTCATGAGCCACGAATACCGCATCAAATGCTGTCCCGGATCAGTCCTTCCGTTATATTTGTCCATCTGTGGCAAGTTAAAGCGTCGGGGAAACTGGAAGTCGAGGATATCGTCAGTGAACGGAGTATGGCTTCGCTCAATGCCATAGTCTTCATTTGTATAATTCCGGCTCTCGGACATAATTCGGCGAACCATTGCCTGTACATCAGCACTAGTTAGGGGCTGCTCAGGTTCCCTGGCCCTAGTATCCGAGTTCCTTCTGGGCTCTTGCTCAGGAGATTCCCTTCTTCTCCGAGCTGCTTCTGCTCGATTCCGTTCCCTGCGTTCCCGGTCGATCTCGGGAAGAGGGGACTGGAGTCTTTGCCCCCGAGTGGGGTCATCGTTTCCTAATGCTCGTGCGATATCCTCGCGAGATCCCAAAGATCCAAATGTTAGCTGCTCCACATTCTGAGGTCGTTCGAGTGGCCTCCGTTCACGGGGCCTCTCTTCCTCGGAAGATGAAGATTAATCTACTGGTGTGTGACGAACCGGTGATGGAGTTCTCTGTCGACGGAGCTCATTGATCTCCCGACTCATGAGCCTCATATTTTCCTGCATCATGAGATTAGTGCGCTCATGAACTCTCATAGCTTCCCTTGTGCTCTCCAGCATGTCAAGCAAGCGCGAGAAATCTCCTTGAGTGATGGGCGCAGATGGGTTGACCTGATCTCCAACCCTGGCAGCTGGAATTGGAGCATTCGTAGGGACTCGAGTAGAGGTTCCAGCTTCACCAAGCATCGGGTCGGGTCGGAGGTAAGAGGTCGGGTCGGATCGGAGCTGGGGTGCCTGGTCGGATCGGAGCGCAGCAGGCAGTTCGGGTCGGTTCAGATTGGGGGAATGTACTGCTTCAGAGTCTCCTACCCGGATCGGATCGGAGCTCTCCCCCTGCTGGCGGCTCGGATTTCCTGCATTGATTCTTCCTGCTGCTGAACTCTGCCCCCGAGACCTTGTTACAACAGCATTTTGCTGATCTTCGCCAGCTCCATTTCCTCGAAAAGACTGAACTTCCTTGCCTTTTCCTTTGGCCATGAGTCTTTGACAATTACTTCAACGAATGTAAGAAAGCGGAGAAACTTAAGGATTCACTTCTTTGAACTCAACGGTCCAAAAAGTAGAAAGAGATCCCAGAAAATAAAGAATTTAGATGAGGATTCTCAGTGAAAGCACCAAAATGTTAGACCCAAAAGTGGTTCTAACACCCAAATTGATTTGAAACAAGATAAAATGAGATAAAAATAAAAATGAACACACAAGATTTATAGTGGTTCGGCGAACAAATGCCTACGTCCACTTATTCTTTACTATATTCAATAATTCAGTTGCAAATACAATGAAAGATTCACTCACAACTCACTTTTGTTCACTCAATTGACTAAAACAAGAAATAAAAGATGATTTGGATTTTCCGGGAGTAATGGAATTCGGATGTTGGAGGTGATTGAATTCTTTAAGTGCTGAAAAAAGATCCTTCTCTTTGTCTCCAGATGGGGTATTTATAGGTGTGAATTTGCTTGAGACTTGATCCGGGTCGGGCCACGTGTCATCCATCGCACTCTCTTCGGGTTCGGATGAACTATCAGGTTGACAACGCATCAAAAGGGAGGACGTTAGGGGTAGGAATTAGTCATAGCCGGTCCGGTTCTCCAGGCGATTTTACAGGAGGTTAACATGGATCATGAGTGCGGGTCGGAGACGTGCAGGTAAGGGGTTCAGATCGGGGTACCCGATCCGAACCGGATTGGTTTGGGCGCCTCTCCTTCTCTAACTTATTCCGCTCCGCTCCAGTGTTGTGACAAGCAGATGGCCTTCCGATCCATTCGAGATTTAGTTGCCTTACCAATCTATCCAGTGAGAGATCACCGATCCGATCAGAGAATTCTATCCGATCCGAACAGGATTCTATCCGATCCGAACAGCTGCAGCTCTCAATCTGAATTGTAGCGTTTTCCTTCAATCCGAACCGAAGCCTTATAATTAAAAATACCCCTCAATGTTTGGTTTGTCGACTTTGTGTTGCCTAGTTCACAAAGTAGGCTAACAGCTATTATAAGGTAAAACTCTATCCTCCGGCTTGCGTTGCATTGTGTGATGGGACCTGAGTCTTATAATGGCTTCATTCTTTCTAAAAGCATTGCGTTGTCTTAAAAAGAATTTACTTTGTTTTAAATGCACTAGCAATCACTGGAGTAAACCCGTTCCGCGAAAGTGGCGTGGTCCTATGATTTGCTATTACTATTGTTTAACTGTTAAATAGATTCCTCATACCAGTCCCCATGACTGACTCGTTGTTTGTTTCACTTTGCAAACGCGGGTGCCCTTATTTACACACGGGCAGCCTAGTACACAGGTGACAGGTGGTTTTTGGTTCTGCACTGCTGCATAGCATGCACTTTTGGCTCATGGCGAGGCTGACTTCATAGTGATGACTTAGACATTTTCCGCCATTACTGTGTATATTATGATTCCGCCACTGGCGATGCAGACTGATTTACTTTCCGTATTTCTCACTATATGTATATGTATTCCGCCTTCGGCGATGTAGACTGGTACTCTTATTATGTCACTGCATGTATGTATTCCGCCTCTGGCGATGATGACTGATCACTTCCCTTTCTTTTTACTAAGTATATCCCACGTTATGCTATTCTGATATTCCTACATGTTGTGATTCCGCTGTCATATTCATGTAAAATTATTTTATTTATTGTTTCTGCTATTATCTGTACTCTGCTATGATGATTAATGTGTTATTTCCTAATGATTATCCTTAATACCGCCCCTCGGATTTTGGGATCGTCACAGTTGGTATCAGAGCTTTGGTTAACCTTAGCTCCGGGATCTAACACATTAAACACCTCGTCAGAATAGAATCAGTAGTGTTCTAATGCGAGTAGCTCATTAGAGATAGGATTAGCAATGCCCTAGAATGAGCTAAGCAGATTAGCAAAACAATTTGATCAGTACATCATCATTATCTTTCCTTGTATTTCCTTGCTTTATCATTTATGAAAATTATCAAATCTGTGAGCTTGACTCTTTTCTTGCTTATACAGTTCTCTTAGATGGCTACACGAGCAGCAGCAGCTAGAGGAGGCCGTGGAGGCCGAGGAGATGCAGCAGGAGGACGGGGGAATATCCCCGTAGCTGCAGAGATCCCTATTATTCAGCCACCAGCACCAGAAGACTTTGAGTTGGATAAAGTGGCAAAGAGATACCGAAATCTTGGAGGGAAACCTTTTACTGGCACAGGCACAGTGACCGAAGCTATCGCTTGGCTGAAAACCTGTGAGAAAATCTTCGAAGGTATGGGCATGGGAACTAACAACAAAGCCCGACTTGGCGTTTGGCTTCTTCAGGAAGAGGCAGAGCTGTGGTGGGATGCCATTACTTCTGGAGATGCAGCTGGTACTATCCGAACTTGGGAGCAGTTCAAGACTTTATTCAACGAGAAGTTTGTGCCAGAACAAGCTCTTGAGAGGATGCGGGAGCAATTCGCTAATCTCCAGCAGGGAGACCTCTCTATTCAAGACTATCTGAATAAGTTCACTCAGCTATCGCGCTATGCTTTAGAGTTGGTTTTGACCGACAAAGCGAAGAATAAGAGATTCATTTTTGGGCTGAAGCGCAAATACCATGATAGAGCTATGAGCAACATCAAACTTTCTTTTACAGAACTCGTAGAGATGGCTTGCAACTATGAGGACATGGATGAGAGGCATGCTAGCCAAGACCGCGCTAAGAGCCAAGCAGGGAATAAGCGCAAGACCTCAACTGACCAACCCGAATCTAGCATCACCGCGGCCGCTACTCAAAAACCCGCAAAGATCCCGAAAGGAAACTGCTACAATTGCGGGAAGCCCGGTCATTTCTCTAATGTATGCAAAGCCCCAAAGAAGCCAAGGGCCAGTGACTCAGTTGAATGCTACAATTGCCACAAGAAGGGGCACTACAGCAATAATTGTCCTTTGAAGAAGAGCGCACAAGTGGCCCATGTTTATGACGGGAATACCCCGCCAGCTACCACCGATGGATCAGGTAAACCCGATGTCTTGGGAGGTACCCTTACTATTAAAAATATTCCTGTTTCTGTACTTTTTGATACTGGTGCATCACGTAGCTTCATTTCTGGTAAAATTGTACACAAGTTAAAATTGAAGCGAAGAAAACTTAAGGAACCAATTAAAGTTCAAAACCCAATAGGAGGTTTTGTTAGTCTCGGTATATATTGTAAAGTGCCTATTTCCTTTTCCCGATACCGATTTCCTTTTGATTCGATTGTCATGGACCTTTCCGAATTTGATATGATATTGGGACTTGACTGGTTGACAACATATAAGGCCGAAGTTAGATGTGCCGAAAGAATTGTGAAAGTTGAAACAAAATCGGGGCATATCACTATACCATGTCTCGGTTCAGAAATTAATAGAACAGAATTTTGGTCTTCTTTAGAAATTACTCCCCCTTCAATAGAAAAGATACCGGTCGTGAAAAATTATGCGGATGTGTTTGAAGAAGTAGAGAACTTACCGCCGCAAAGGGAAATTGAATTTAGAATTGATCTAATTCCGAATGCCCGACCAGTAGTACATCCAATAAGAAGAATGGCCCCGAAAGAAAAAGAAGAGCTAAGTAGCCAAACCCGAGAATTACTTTGGAAAGGTCTGATCAGACCAACCTTTTCAGCATGGGGAGCCGCAGTAGTATTTGTCCCTAAATCAGACGGTACTCTAAGACTTTGCGTTGATTACAGGGATCTCAATAAACAAACACTGAAGAACAAATATCCTTTGCCCCGAATAGACGATCTGTTAGATCAATTAAATGGAGCAACAGTATTCTCCAGAATGGACCTAGCCACAGGTTTCCACCAATTGCGTATAGCCGAAGACTGTGTTCCTTTGACAGCCTTCAGGGGTCCCGATTTATTCTACGAATGGTTAGTAATGCCGTTCGGTTTGTGCAACGCTCCGGCATACTTCGTTGATCTTATGAACAGAGTGTTCCGTGGTGTGTTGAATAAATTTGTTCTAGTCTTCATCGATGACATTCTAATCTACTCTAAGTGGGAAGAAGAACATGCAAAACATTTAGAACAAGTGTTGAAAATTCTGAGAAGAAATGTCTTGAAAGCTAAATTTTCTAAGTGTGTCTTCTGGCAGAATGAAGTTAAATTCCTTGGCCACGTCGTATCAAAAGAAGGAATTGCTGTAGATCCAAGCAAAATTACAGCGATTCAGAACTGGAAACAACCTACTACGCCCACAGAAGTTCGAAGTTTCCTGGGATTAGCTAGTTACTATCGGAAATTCGTTCAGGATTTTTCAAAGATATCAGGAGTTTTGACAAAGCTTACAAAGAAGCATGAAAAATTCAAATGGACTCCCAAATGTGAAGAAGCTTTCCAGGAGCTGAAACTGAAATTGACAACCGCTCCGGTATTGACAATAATAGAAGGTAACCAAGACTTGACAGTATGGACAGATGCTTCTATTAGAGGGCTAGGAGCAGTGTTAATGCAAAAAGGCCAAGTGATCGCTTATGCCAGCCGTCAACTAAAGCCGCATGAAAGAAACTATGCTACTCATGATCTTGAGTTATTAGCTATCGTGTTCGCTTTAAGAATCTGGAGGCATTATTTATTGGGTGAGAAATTCGAACTATTTACCGATCATCAATCCCTGAAATACCTGTTCACCCAGAAAGATCTAAACCTGAGACAACAGCGTTGGTTAGAATTCCTTGCAGCATACGATTTTGAAATTATATACACTCCAGGGAAAGCCAATGTTGTAGCAGATGCGCTCAGCAGAAAGAATGAAATCATCGCCAGTTTTGTCATCACGTCTTCATTAATAGATAGGATCTCGACTCTTCAGAAAGACGATGAATTTATTCAAAGAATCAGTCAAAGAGTCAAAGGAGGAGAATCCACAAGTTTTAGACTCGATGACAAGGGAGTTCTAAGATTAAAGGGTAGAATTTGCATCCCAAACCTTCCCGAGCTCAGAAGAGAAATACTTGATGAGTGCCACAAATCCAAATTAAGTATCCATCCCGGTGTGAGCAAAATGTATAACGATATCAAACGCACATTCTGGTGGAGAGCTATGAAAAGAGATATCTCATTATATGTTAGCAGATGCCCCACTTGTCAGCTAGTTAAGAGTGATCAGCAGAAATTGGATGGATTATTACAACCATTAGAAATTCCAGGTTGGAAGTGGGAACAAATCTCGATGGATTTTATCGATGGCTTGCCTCGGACTAGAAAAGGAAACGACGGTATATGGGTAATCGTAGATCGCTTCACGAAGACAGCCCATTTCATACCTGTCCGATCCAACAGAACGGCTCAAAGTCTGGCGCAGATTTACTTCAAAGAGATTGTTAAACTTCATGGAGTACCGCTCAATATAGTCAGCGATAGAGATCCCCTGTTCACTAGCAAATTCTGGGAAGCATTCCAAGAAGAATTGGGAACCAAATTAAATCTAAGCACCGCTTATCACCCTCAGACAGACGGCCAAACTGAGCGGGTGAATAGAATTTTAGAAGATTTGCTGCGGGCTTGCGTTATTGATTTTGGAGGCTCATGGGAAGATCATTTACATTTAGCAGAATTCTCTTACAACAATAGCTATCAAGCAAGTTTGGGAATGTCCCCATTTGAAGCACTATACGGTAGACCATGCAGATCTCCCGCATGTTGGGTAGAACCTGGCAACAGACTTGTGTTAGGGCCCGATATGATTCAAGAAGCATCGGATAAAGTCGATTCCATTAAGAAGCGATTAAAAACCGCGCAGAGCCGACAGAAAAGTTATGCTGATGCGAGAAGAAGGGATATATCGTTTGCCGTTGGCGATTATGTTTATTTAAGAGTTTCTCCAATGCGAGGAGTAATCAGGTTTGGCAAGACTGGGAAGTTGGCCCCGAGATTTATTGGTCCCTTTCCTATACTTGAACGGATTGGAACTCTTGCATATAGGGTTTCATTACCTGATTGGTTGCCTGGTGTACATAATGTGTTCCACGTATCTCAACTCAGAAAACATGTTCATGATCCAGATCTTGTTGTGGAAGAAGCAGCACAATAGGATATTGACATAACTCCAGAATTAGCACTCAAAAGAGATCCATTAAAGATAGTTGGCAAAGAAACCAGAGAGCTAAGGAGGAGAAAGATCCATTTAGTCAAAGTGCAGTGGAGTAGTGATCCTAGAGACTGTACTTGGGAAACTGAGGAAAGCATTAAGCAAACTTATCCCAAATGCAGAGTGGACATCTCTGACTAACTCCGGTGCAAGGTACCTTTACAATACTTTGCATTTACATTTTATTTCCTGCTTAACTATTATTTCCTTTTCGAGGACGAAAAGTTTTAAGTGGGGGAGATTGTAATAACCCGGAAAATGTGAACCAGTTAAAAATTTTTAAATTAAGTTATTAACAAGAAATTTGAATGATTAGAACAGCCTATTTCCATAAAATATAGAATTGTGTATAATATGGTCGTTTGAATTTTTGAATACAAACTAAGTTTGACTGTGCAGGATGGAAAATATAATGGATTTTAGTGAGACCAAAAATATTTAAATCTGTTTATCAATACCTTTCTAACGAATCTGAAAAATCGAAGTTTCATAACGAGAATCAAAAGTTATGGCCGAATGAATTTTCAGGAGAGTCGGTATATAGAATATATAGGCCTGGAAAATTGATATTTTGCATATGGCCTCGGAATTCGACGAAACCACTTTTGTTGGGTCCGGGATGTCAAACTATTGCTAGGTTTCAAATTTCATAATTTTTCGAATCAATATGTGAGCGTGGCAAAAGAAAACGCGTTTGACCAGTTTTTGTTGAATTTAATCGACTGGAAATTGGCCATTTTTCAAACGGTGTCAGAATTCGTCGAAACTAGTTTTGTTAGGACCGTATCGTCAATACGAAGCTAGAAAATATTTTTCGGGAATTTTTCTAGTTAGTATGTGACCCCGGTAATTTGAAATGTACGTTTAAAATTCAAAATAAGGATTTAAATGTAAATTTCAACGGAAACTGATTGTAACGATCAAACCAGCTTACGATACATATCCCATTGTGTTCGGAATGGGGGTAAAACGCTATGGACGACAGGCGGTAGGCCTCGTTTCGAGGTCGGATGTAAAAGTCAACCTTTTTACCAAAATTAAATAATTAATTAATAAAAAAATATATATTATTTTAATTTTCCCCCCCTTTTTCTTCTTCGTTGCCCCCCCCCCCCCCCCCCGTTTCATTATACAGAAACGATATATAAAAAAAAAAGAGAACCTAAAACCTAATCGAGCCGCCACCTGAACCCTTGCCGCCGACGAACCCCTCGACGCCGCCCCCACCTCGAAGCCGCCCTCACTATCGAAGACCCCGCCTGAACTCTCGAAGTCGCGACGCAATCGAAGAAGACCCCGCCTCCACATCGAACGTCATCGCGACACCACTGAGCCACCGCCGACGCTCCTTCTTCCCTCCTCCACTTCGAAATCTTGGTGAGCTTTTATTTTATTTTATTTTTGTTTTTATTTTGGTTTTACAGTAAACTAATTACTGATTTTTTTAAAAAAGTTGTTTAAAACTGATTTATATGAATTTAAAAACTGATTTTTAGGATTTTTTAAAAACTGATTCTTTTTAACTGTTTTTTAAAAAGAGCAAAAACTGGATTTTTAAAAAGATAAAAACTGGATTTTTAAAAAGATAAAAACTGATTTAAAAATTTAAAACCTGGATTTTTAAAAAAAGATAAAAACTGTTTTTATAAAAGGCAAAAACTGATTTTTAAAGAAATTTAAAAACTGATTTATAAAGAACTTTAAAACTGATTTTTTTAGGAATTTTAAAAACTGTTTTTTTTTATATAAAGTTTTAAAAAACCTGATTTGAAAAGAAATAAATAAAACTGATTTTATTTTAAAGGTTTAATCTTTTAATAGAAAAAGATTTGAACTTGCAAAAATAAAGATCATATTTTAAAAAGAGAGAAGACGGGATTTTTATTAGTTAGAAGGAGCAAGACATGATTTTTGTATTTTTAAAATAATTAAAATATAATTGTTACATCATAAGAATAATAAAAATATAATCTTTATATTTAATAGCGAAGTCAAAATGCAATCTTTATATATTGAATAACATAGTAAAAATTCGATTTTTACCTATGTAGAGAATACAGGCAACGAAAGCAACAAGAAGGCGAAATAGGCGAAGGTTTCTATTAAGGAAAAATCGTGTTATTGGATAGCTATTGGTGAGGATTTCTCACTCTTCAATTTCTTTTTATGTAAATATTATATATGTTGAAAATGAAAGTGAATTGCTATATATAAATATCTATATATATATATACGCCCCTCGTCCACAAACCATGGACGATATTTATTGGTTGAAATTGTTGTGAAAATTGATTGATAGTTTGGGATTGTTTGTGATTGATATTGGTTGATTGCAGTTGAAAAATACCCGTTTGTGGTTGAAAAATATTGGGTTGAAACCACATAGGATTAGTTTGTGGAAATGAAATAAATATAAACATGCCGTCTGCGTGCGAATTAGATGCATGATTCCCATTGTCAAAAACCGCGAGGTTTTAAGGTAGAGCGAGGAGCCGTACTAGGGACGGTGCCGGTGTAACTACCCTGCCGTTATGCTGCCGAAATTTTGAATAATATTCTTGTGTTTGAATTATTTTCATATGCTTAAACTATATTTATTCATTGAATAGAAAACATTCATGTGTTGAATTGATATTCATTCGTTGATTAGAAATTCATGTGTTGAATGATATTCATATTTTGAAATAAACTGTTCGATAATAAAAATCACATTTTTATCTATATATAGAAACTATAGAAAACATTCATGTGTTGAATTGATATTCATTCGTTGATTAGAAATTCATGTGTTGAATGATATTCATATTTTGAAATAAACTGTTCGATAATAAAAATCACATTTTTATCTATATATAGAAACTATAGAAAACATTCATGTGTTGAATCGATATTCATTCGTTGATTAGAAATTCATGTGTTGAATGATATTCATATTTTGAAATAAACTGTTCGATAATAAAAATCACATTTTTATCTATATATAGAAACTATAGAAAACATTCATGTGTTGAATTGATATTCATTCGTTGATTAGAAATTCATGTGTTGAATGATATTCATATTTTGAAATAAACTGTTCGATAATAAAAATCACATTTTTATCTATATATAGAAACTATAGAAAACATTCATGTGTTGAATTGATATTCATTCGTTGATTAGAAATTCATGTGTTGAATGGTATTCATATTTTGAAATAAACTGTTCGATAATAAAAATCACATTTTTTATCTATATATAGAAACTATAGAAAACATTCATGTGTTGAATTGATATTCATTCGTTGATTTGAAATTCATGTGTTGAATGGTATTCATATTTTGAAATAAATTGTTAGATAATAAAAATCACCTTTTATCGACTATATGAACTGTGTAAAATAATCTCGTCTTAAAAGAAATTGTTTTATGATAAAAATCTCATTTTTATCACCAACTTGAACTATATAGAAGAATAGTGTTTTGAAATGAATTGTTTTACAATAAAAATCACATTTTTATTGTATGCATTAATCGTTGAAATGTGAAGTGTTAAAAATAGCCACTTGTTCAAAATAAACATATATGAGTTGAAATATTCATTAATTAGCCAATGAAATGATTTGCACCTATTTATGTAACATTATAATGGATGGTGTTTTTAAACCAAAAAGAAATCAAATATGAAGTCGAATAGAAGATGATAAATGATAAGAACTGTATATATATGTACCTGCATATTTATTGAACAGGTTATAGCAAAGGGGCTAGAGAAAAGGAATAAAATTTGTGCCCGACAAATAGGTACACATTTACTGTTTTGTTTGGGTGATGATTTTATGAGCCTGTTGGCTAGCCGCTTGGCTTTTTCTTTTTCTTTTTGAGATTAGAAGGACCGGGAACGCTATTTGCGATTTCCCGATGCTCCCGGTGCAGGGGAGGTTATGGCGAAATTTTCCAAAATTTTAGGGAGTTAGAAAAATATTTGAAGTGAAAACGATATAGAAATCATTGAATGAACTATATTTATATAAATATATAAATATAAATAGAATTAAAACGAAACGTGGCCGTGCAGTTCGTATTTTGAAACCGTGATTTCAAACGACTAGTGCGGAAGATCCGACCATTGGATTTTCCCGAAACCTCAACCGTCGGGTTCGCCTTGGAATAATCTTTCCAACGGCACCAACCTTGTAAAAATTCAACGGTTGGATTGTCTGGAATGTTTAATTCAAAATTTAGGAAAAACAGCGCCAGAAACGATTATATTTATATATATATATATAAATATAATTAAATTTAATCGAATAACGACGCTGCAGTTCGTAAATTGAAATCGTAACTTCAAATGGTTAGTGTGGAAGATCCGACCGTCGGATTTTCCCAAAACTGGAATCGTTGGATTCGTTTTGAAAAGACCTTCCTAATGATGTAAAATTTGTGAAGATCCAACGGTTAGATTTTCCGATATGTGTAAAACAAATTAAGGGAAAAACAGCGCCAGTGACACGAAGCGACCTGAAACGTCGTTTAATTAAATATGGCCATTTTTAAATAAATAAAAATGGCGAAAAATCGTTATAAAATATTATAAGCAACATAGGTTGCAAATAAACCAATTGGGCTTGAATTGTTTGATATTTGATGGTTGTATGTGTATGACATGAAAATAACACTAAATAACTGAAAGATGGATGTCGAATAATATAACCATATAAAGAATCGATTTAAATTCTAATGACGTGAATTATTTGAAAAGGCCGAGCTAACCCTCATTTCAAATAATTCATCGAGCGATTCGAATTGGAAAATGCAAAGACGATTCAAGACCGACGATCTTCGTATCAGTTGGATGGGCGCTACGGAGGTTCCTAACCGGAGTAGCTACCGAAAAGGGACGGAAGTAGTAGCCGTCTGAACGTATATGTTGATTGGACGGATATACGAGGAATTTGACGCCTCCGGTTTCGTTCAGACCCAGGACGGACTTGTAAATGGACTGTGTGTCTGACATTGGATTTTGTTCTATATTGATTGATCTCTGTTAAATATATATCTGTTTGGCGGCGGAGAATTTATTCTCTTGCTTAACGCCCTTCTCTGAGACGTACGAGCTTAGAGGTTATATATCGATGGAAATCAATCGTATGGAGTGGACTGCCTATGTGGCATGCCAAGATGCTGTGATCAAGGCTTCTGTTGCAAAGCAAAGTCTTGTGGATGATGATCAAAGCAAGGCTTACGTGGCCTAGCTTTGTGTATTTCGTAGATTCGCGAACCTCACACCCCGGTATGAGTTAAAAACGGGATACGGGCCGCTGGGAGAGCACAACGTTTCTTTCTAGCTATGGTGGTGTCAGTGACTTACCAGCCCTGACATATATATCTACTTTTCACCTTTGTGGTTGTTGGAATGCGAGGCGCCTCGATTATAGGTCTGTAAGGACCGGGAAACGTGTGTTCAGGAATTGCCAATCCTCAAACGTAAGAGAGGACCGGCCCAGCCGATCCAGGGGTTACCCAGTGTGCGTAATCCTGAGGCATTTGCTAGAGTGTCTCGAAGCGGAGAGGAGCTTGCCCCTTGCCTCGACTCATGACGGAAATCCAGTTTCCAATACGAGATAACGGATTTGATTGTAGAACTAGTATGGAGACATAGTAGATGGTAGCTATGCCGCCTATGATTGATATTTATGATGCTATTCGTTTTTGAAACATATACGCACTAGTAATAATATCAAATGACTTTGCTTTATACGTATCAAGCATATTTGGCTATTATAAGGTAAAACTCTATCCTCCGGCTTGCGTTGCATTGTGTGATGGGACCTGAGTCTTATAATGGCTTCATTCTTTCTAAAAGCATTGCGTTGTCTTAAAAAGAATTTACTTTGTTTTAAATGCACTAGCAATCACTGGAGTAAACCCGTTCCGCGAAAGTGGCGTGGTCCTATGATTTGCTATTACTATTGTTTAACTGTTAAATAGATTCCTCATACCAGTCCCCATGACTGACTCGTTGTTTGTTTCACTTTGCAAACGCGGGTGCCCTTATTTACACACGGGCAGCCTAGTACACAGGTGACAGGTGGTTTTTGGTTCTGCACTGCTGCATAGCATGCACTTTTGGCTCATGGCGAGGCTGACTTCATAGTGATGACTTAGACATTTTCCGCCATTACTGTGTATATTATGATTCCGCCACTGGCGATGCAGACTGATTTACTTTCCGTATTTCTCACTATATGTATATGTATTCCGCCTTCGGCGATGTAGACTGGTACTCTTATTATGTCACTGCATGTATGTATTCCGCCTCTGGCGATGATGACTGATCACTTCCCTTTCTTTTTACTAAGTATATCCCACGTTATGCTATTCTGATATTCCTACATGTTGTGATTCCGCTGTCATATTCATGTAAAATTATTTTATTTATTGTTTCTGCTATTATCTGTACTCTGCTATGATGATTAATGTGTTATTTCCTAATGATTATCCTTAATACCGCCCCTCGGATTTTGGGATCGTCACAATTGATTAGTTAAATTTCTTTAGTACTGATATTGATAAGCTATATATTTTGGTTTGATATATTTTGTTTATAAAAATGATTTGAGAAAGAAAACTTATTGTAAAGATATGTTGAATTGTAAAATTTTATTATTACAGACATTATCTAAGTTTGATGACCTATATTTTTATTTGTATAAGAATATGATTTGTAAAGTATTAAGATATTATATTTCGAATTTTAAGATTTATGATGATAATTACAAGATATGGATTTTTATAAATATTTAAAATTTATTTTGAATTATATTTTTTTTTTGAAAATTGGTTCACTTTATTTCAAAAACCAATAAAACCTATTTTATAAGCCTCATTAAAACCTCATAATCCCCCTAGTGGGTACCTTATGAGGAAAAAGAGTACTTATAAGATAGGTATACATCAAGGAAGTAGTCTAGTTATTACATAAAAAACATGAAAAAGCATAAGGTAAAACAGGTTAACACTCTCTCAAAGCCCATCGGCCCACTACCACACCCACTTCAAGTTGCTTCACCGGATCAGCCGGTATCCTTCAAGTCAATACCCCATCTGCCAAGTATCCTTTCACTTCTTCCGTCTCTTTTGGTACAGCTGCCATTGCTGTTCACCAAAATCTTGATTTCTCTTTCAATTTTCCATAGACAATCTGATGGATCCATTCTTTTGTTTTGAAAAATTCTCAAGTTCCGTTCTTTCCAGATAAAGTAAATCGCTGAAGATAGAGTAGCACATGCCAGATCCTTCAATTGACCTTTCGCTTTGAAATTATTTTGAATTATATTTGGTAACATAAGTATATATACAATTTTAATATTATTTGATAACATATGAAAACTTGTGAAATATAGATTTTTACAACATATGATATTTATATTATTTTTTTAATAAGATTTTTAAGTATTTAAAAACGTATAATTATTTTGTTAATAAATTTTTGAAGTAGTATATATTTTTAAATAAGTTTTGAAATTATATGTTGTAATGTTATGGTAGTTGCACATGAACATGTTGTAATTGGTTAAAAATATAAATGTTACACAAGTGTCGCTAAAAATCAAAATTTAACAAACAAATAAATAGATTAATTTTGTTAACATGCATTGGCTGATTTTTTAAATAAAATTATGTGTCCTTATGCATGTAAATAGGGTGCCATGTGTCATTGTTGGAAAAATAAATTTAAAATCAAAACATGAAGAGGCGCACGCACCTTTTCTCCATCAGCACCTCATTATTTTTCGGTTCCCTCTCCCATTTCATAATAGCTTCCTCGGGAAAAAGAATCCATCTGATCACACGCAAAGTCTTTCTCTTCCCTTGTATCATACATTGCTCTTCCCTTTTTGTTGTGTTCATCGCTTTCGTTGTATTCTTCCCCGCAAAAACTATCCTTCCCCATTTATTTCGCTCCACTCTCCCTGTACTGCTCCACCGCAAACCACCCACTCCTTCACCACTTTCTTCACCGCGTCATTCCTTCTTTCCCCCTTCACAAACACTTTGGTTCTCTCCCATACACCCTCCACCGTCCTTACTTTTGCTACCACCCACTCCATCGACCTTCACCCTTAGTCCTGGCACCACCACCCACGTTCATCTCCGCCGCAGCTACGCCACCTACCTCTGACTCGCATCCCTCTTTAAACTGTTGTCCTCTCTTCCAACAGCTCCACCCCTCTGTACACTCAGTCCACCCTCTTCCCATTTCTCTTCTCTCCCCTCTTCTGTAACGTTTGGCCCTTCCTTTTCTAGCCTCCTCCGCCATTGTTATCACTCCATCACCATCTCTGACGCGTCGCTCCGCCCTGTCCACCTCCTGTTGTCTCATCCAGAACCCTGTTGTACCTCCGCATGACCACTCCCTTCACTCCTCATTACAACAGCACACGCAAGGCTATAAACTCACTCACAAACTTTCCCGGCCACCACTTTTCCTCTCTCCAGTAAGTCCGAGCACCTAGAAACTCCTCAGTCCAGTTGTAGTAGCCTTGGCATATTCGGGTTGAGAAGATATGTAAGTGCATGTGTGTGTACAGATTTATATATATTTACATTAGCGAAGTTTAGTTGCATAGAAAAAAAATAACATGTAACGACAATATTTAGGTGGTCCGTTCATAGTGAGAAGATCCGGTCAGCGAAAGAAATTAGGAAGCATGAAAGTGAGAACACTTGAATTTAAAATTTTATTATTTAACATGGTCTAAAAATTTTGTTACACTGAGTATTTTGATGGATATGTGCGATATTTGGTTGCATGAATGGTCGATTGCTAGTTATGAAATAATGTTATAGAATTTGTAGACAAGACTGCCATAGTTGCCAATATAAAATGAATAGGAGCGTTAATGTTATAACGCGTGTTTGCAAATTTTGTGTGGTATATATTCGGAAATGAACGACATGTCGTTGAAACACTTTGAGCGTTATTAATGTAACGCTCGCAGCGAAACTTTTGGTTATTTTAATGGTTGTGTTGACAATGAATGTTTCATGTCTATTATGTAGTTGATTTTGATTGTATGAAACACACGCACCATAGCTGTGGATTTATCGATTTAATTCTCCTTCCCATAAACGACTTTTAAATATTAAAATATTTGAAGTTAGTTAAATTTAGTTTCAGATGATTTGAAATCTAAGTTACGAATAATTAACGACTGTCGTCGAAGACAGAAAAGGAAAAGAAAGGGTTCTAAGTTAATTTTGGATTCTCGTAGTTGAAATAAGTTTGAAATTTAAACAATAAAGTGATAATGAAATTTGTGTATATTTTCGATTTAATTATGCTATGAGATGCTTTGAAATAATTAAACGAGTTGGAAAAGATTGTATTGAGTTTTGATTAAATGGATCTGTTTTATGCAAATAAATTAGATTTTATTTTTGAAAATTCTAAAAATCAATGTTCATATAAATGATTTGGGAATTGGAGAGGTTTTGAAATATAGTTCGAAATGATTTGGGAATTGGAGTGGTTTTGAAATATAGTTCGAAATGATTTGGGAATTGGAGTGGTTTTGAAATATAGATCGAAATGATTGTAATATGTTTCAGCATTAGCGATTAGTTTTGAGTAATTGGGCGAGATTTGAAAACTTATTATTTAAGTTTACGATCTAATTCGAAATGAATATTTGGAAATTTGAGATAGGGATTTTGAAGTAAAACGATTTTGGGAACTCGAATGAGAATATAGAATGTTATTCGAAATATGGTTTTAAAAAGTGAAGTTATGAGAATTTGAGTTTATTTTGGAAAGAAATGAGGCGATTATATTAAAATGTTATGTGGTTAAACTGAATGCGTAGCGTAGCAACAATTAACTAATATCGATTTTTATTTTCAAACGACCATAAGTTGAACAATTTAAATCAGATTAACGCGAAATGAAAGACGTTGGATTTTTATTAATAACAACTTTTGATTAGAAGGAAATTTTCAAATTTCGACATGCGGGTTTAAAGTTATGTTTAAAACAAAATTTGAAAAGCTCGCTATACGTGCAGTTCGACGATGAAATGGAAATCAAATAAAACAGGTTGATAAAATTATTAAAAAGTTGGGAAAAATTATGATTAATCGTATTTTATTATTTAAAAGTGGTTAAATTGAAATTTTCAATTTCGAGGGATTTGGATCAATTTTATTTAAATAGTCAGTGTACAACATGTTAGTAACGTTATTAAGTGTTAATTATAACATTCTTTGAAACAATTGAGTTTTAAGGTTATAAATCGTAAACTATTGTAAAATGGTTTTGTTGAATATTTTGAAGGATTTTAAGAACTTAAATTATTCCGTATGGCATTTCATTTTAAGGAAGATATTGGAAGTTTGGAATTTTAAAAGAAATGAGTTTGGGTAGAGTTAATCTTCGAATATTCGACATAAAATTTCCAAGGATGGACGAATACCATCAGAAACCATCAAAACATTCACATCAAGATTCTGATAGTGTTTCGCTAGGTTTGCAAACTGATATCTAATATAAGTCAATCAAACTCTATTTAAACTTACATTTGAAATATCAAATTTGTTGAATTATCGTGAATCAAAACTTAAGTACGAATTAAGCCTTATAGATTAAGAAGATTTATAGAAGGATAACAACGAATAAAGAATCGTGTTTGAAATATAAGGTTGGAAAATTCGAATACTGGATCAGGAAAGAAGAATTAAAATGGTAAGGGATCTTTTGAAACTTAAATGAATCCAACTTTGTTTCGTAAATAAATTATCAACGATGTGGAAGGAGGTTCGAATCAAAATCCTGTATAATCCATAACTATCGTTTAAATACGCTTATTGCTTGGAAAGACCGGATCGAATATATGTTCGAAAACCATTCCAAGTAATAATACGACGTTATAAAAAAAATCGAAGACTTGAAAATAGAAAGTGAAGATCGAAGATCTTCGAATTGCTTGGATTTATTGCCGATGTCTCAGTTGGGCTGATCACCCGAGACGAGGTTATAAGTAGGGCTGCACACAACCCATATCCAACCCGACCCAACCCACCAATCCGACCCAACCCACGTAAACCCGACCCAACCCAAAGTAGTTCGGATTGGATATGGGTTTCAATTTTTAACCCATACTATATATGGGTCGGGTTTAATTTTTCAATCAACCCAACCCTATATTAACCCAACCCAACCTTACTTTGAAAAAATAAAAAACCTTTCACACTTCTGCTTTGATATCTACACCGAATTAATGAAAAAAATTTCATTCCAGGCAGCCGCTTTTCCATCTAGCTTGGCCTTGGTCTTTATACATTATTAACTTGCTTATATTTAGTTGGATATGCATAGCATATTTAGTTATATTGTGTGCTGAGTCTCTTGCGTGGTGTACTAGTGTGAGAAATTGGTTGGTTTTTCCATGAGGCATGTTTTGCATGTCTTAAAACATAAATTATTAAGTCAAAATTTTTGTTATGGATTAATCATGCATACAACCCAACCCAACCCTATTTAACCCGACCCAACCCATACCTCAACCCAACCCAACCCAACCCTATATGAGGTTGGGTGCGGGTTCAATTTTCATCAACCCAAACCAATACAGGTTGGATGAAGTATTTGGCTTGACCCGACCCAACCCAAACTTTGTGCAGCCCTAGTTATAAGTGGCATGAGATCCGAGTATATTTGAAATCTTCGGATTGTTGTTCCATTCAGACACAGAACGAACTTGTATGGATTGTGTGTCTGATATTGTAATTGACTGCGTATCACTGACTTTGGTTAATAGATATCGGATTTGTGGCAAATAAATTATCCTTGTCTCTAAGGCATATGAACTTAGAGGGTATGTATTGAGCGAAATCATTTACATGTGGTGAATGAACAAATATGGGATACTCGAGTATGATTGAGCTAATGACGATCAAAGCATGGCTTATTGAAGCGTAGCTTTGTGTATATCTAGACCTCGACGAACCTCACACCCTGGAATGATGGTAAACTGGCGGTTAGGTTGTATACATATACATAAACTCTGTTGAAACTCGAAATCTTCAGCGAATGGATCCATTTTCGAAACCTGAGGGAATAAAGTATTTACGGTGTCCGATGTCTAGATGTTATCCGGGATATATACTTTTGCGCTATGTATTCGGTGTCCGTTGTCTGGATGTTAACCAAGATATACTTAGCTTCGTGTCCTCGATTGATCTTTCGTGCCACGAACCATCATGTTGGAAACCCAATCTCAAATACTAGCCCATGCGATTTTGATTGTACACCTATATGGAAATATAACCGATTGGGGTTATGGGGCTATGATTCTATATTTATTTGCAAAATGATTTTTCAACACTATGCACTAATAATAGTTTAAAAAGAGGATTTTCACGTATAAAAGTATTTTTGGTTATCATAAGAATAAACTCGCCCATTTGGTGTGTGCTTGCATTATGTGATATGGGACGAGCATATGATAACTTCATTTTTTTCAAAGTCATTACGAATTTCTATGCACGGGTATTCACATGGAGTAAACCCGTTCCGCGATAGCGGCGTGGTCCAGTGAAATTCCCAACTTTAAAATAAATCGTATGTATAAAAACTGTTTTGTGTTCTCACACCAGTCCCACGAATGACCTGGAGTTTATAGTTTTCCACACCTAAACTCCGGGTGCCCATATTTTGCACGAGCAGCTTGCAGTTTAGTTTGTAGGTTAGTTTACGAGCCATTTTCAGATTTGGAGCTAAGAGTTAGGGTTTGGATGATACTTCTTCCACTGAAAGCATTCGGTTTGTTTCCGCTGAGCTTTTTGGTATACTCTAATTTCCTTGTAATTCTGATGTAAATTTTTTGAAATGAAATAAAAGTTCTGTTATTTGTGTTCAAGTATGTTAGTACCTATAACCATCCGTCTTTATGAACGATTTAAGTTGGTTAAATTACCAGCGAAAATCGAGCAAAAAGGCGGGTCGTTGCATGAAGGATACAAGATCGGATAAATTTTTTGGAAATTGTTTTCAAAAATAAAGTATTTTCAAAAAAAAAATCTATTTTTGAAAAACATATTCCCAAAAGCCATTTAAAATATCTACTCGATTCTCTGTTTAAATCCGTTTTTCTTCTCTTGTCAGCATGTCTGGGGAGCCCAATCTTCCCGAGGGCTTCAGATACTGACCTGCTTCCGTAGACATCTAGAGGCTATGACACCTACTGGAGCCCCAGATGCCCCACCTCTAGCTACGGCCGAAGCAACTTAACCTCCTCGTCTAGCCCTTTCTAAGCTTTGCAATGACTTTAGCGCAATGGGCGGAAAGCCTTTCTATGGTTCTGAGAGCTATCTTGAGGCGCTCAATTGGTTATGAGAGACGGAGAGTGTTTCCGATCTTTTCGAGATTGATGACCGTAGGTCTAACAGCCCGCATTTTACGTATCGGAAGATCGTAAAATATTTTTGTTTCATTCTCTGAGGGTTAGATCATTCTCATCTTTTAATACGTTGTTTATGGGGATGTGAGGCATGTCCATAATTTTTACCAATTTTGTTTGTGACTATTTTGCCATTGTCAGTCTTGTACAAGTCATAACTTTTGACTCAGGTCGAATCAGGCAATAAGACTTGTGCCATTGGAAAGGAAATGATGATTGCCTTTTCGTAGAGTGGTTACAATAAAGATTTAGCTCATCGCATTGGGAGGAATCACTATTTTAAGGTTTTTTAGTTGGTTGTTCAGATTTTGGGAGCCTAATGGGCTGATTTGGAGAGGCCCATTGGTGAGTTGGTGGAATGCTATAAAGGGGGTGCGAGGTATGGGAAATATTTTACTTCCCCATTCTTTCATTTGGTGGCTTCGTGCTCTTCCTTCCTCTAAACATCTTTCCACCATTAAAAATCAAGATCTATGGAGGGAAATCATAGATCTACACCATTGTTGGCTAGATCTACATCAATTGAACTGGGGATTCATCGGATCAAGGGGTTTGGTGCGAAATGATTGCTATTCAGAATCTTATTACATTGATTTTAGCTTGTTTTGGAGAATCGGTGAGTGATTTGCATCTCTTACATGGATTCAATGAAGTATATGAATGTTTGATCATGTTTTTCTTCAAATTCAAGTGCTTTATCATAGATCTATCCCATTAGAAGTCAATTTTCGTATGAATCACCATAGTATCCAATTTAGTAAGTTTAAACCGATAATATCTATGCTATTCCATATGATTATGCAAGTTAGATCTATAATTTCGTTCATATATTCATTTATCATGATTTTGGAGTGATTTGCATAATTTTGGAAAATTGTCATATTCATGTTGTAAGTGATTCTATGACATGCTTATAATGGTATTGGATGAATTATATGAGTATATTTCATTGATTGTGTCGATTGGAGGAGTTTTGGTCGAAATTGGAGTTGCATTGTTGAAATGCAGGTTTCTGTTCGTTCATAGGGGTTCGGTCGCGCATGAAGATGCTGGGCGGTCGGTCTCGTTTGGTCAGTCAGAAGATTATGTCTTAGGGAGAAAGTCAAAAAATGGGTCGGTTGGTCGCACCTTGATGTTATCTTGGAGAACAAGACAGAGCTGGTCGGTCGCATATACGAAGAGGATAGGTCGAGCGGAGTAGAGAGCAAGCCTGGTCGGTCGTGCATCCTTGCCTGGTCGACCGGTCATGAAGTTGGAATGATGAAGCAGGTTGGTTCGGTCGCTCCTAGTTGTATGGGTCGGTCGGTCGTACAGATGTGAAGCAAGGGGATTGAGGTGGATGCTGGTCGGTTGTGCGGAGCTGGTCGGTTGAGCAGATCTAGTCGGTTGGTCCTATCTCGGCCTGGCGCGATGAACTTTCAGCAGCGCTTTTAAATGCTGTGGTGGATGGCATAAGTGTTATGATTTGTTTTCTTTAGCAAATTGATGTGATGTTATGGATTGTTTCGGACCCTATGATTAATGTTTTCTTTGGTTCGGGAGTGCTGATAACTTCGAGGTGAATTTGGTGGGGAATATTGAAGTGATGTGATGTGTATGTTGCCAATCGTAGTGCAACAAGTGAAACTAACTCAAAGGTGATCTGAGTTAGATGATAATTGTGGGATAGTCGCCGTTAATGACGATTAGAGATACTAGAGGCCAAGAGGTTATCGTTGTCGTTGGTTCTAGCAGGCTCAGAGTAGAGGTTACACGATTTCGTTGTATGGTCGAGTACCCTGGGTTTCGTCGTATGGCCTGGACACATTTTGTTGTATGGTGTGTTGGGTTTTATCTAGAACCGGGGTTCACCATTGGCCCTTGACAGGCGGCAAATTGTTTGGCCGGTCATACGATTAACGATGGTTTCAAAGCAGGAATGGCAGTGATAGTCAGAGTCTATCATGCATGTTGGGTGTTTTGTTTGTACTGTCTCACATGGATGATCCAACATAGAGGGAGATGTCCCTTAAGTGCTTGACTGATATTGGTTTAGGCCTCCGGGGATGGTGCTTGGGGAATGTTGAACTCGATTAGGATGGCTTATGCGAGATCCATATTATCTGGATGCTATGAGTGTTGCTATTGATGGTTGTTCTGATTCCCATGAATGTATGATTGTTCTTTAGTTGTATGGATCGTAAAGGCTATCACTGTCAGAGGTGGGGGAAGGCGGTTGTGAGTACTTCTCTGATGTTTTTGTAGATTAGTCCGTTTATCTACCTATTCTCATATACTTTATTGATGATGTTTGTTAGCTGTTTTATCGCTCACTAAGACTGTTGTCTGACTCAAGGTTTTATGTTTCCCTCTTATTACCTTGGGTTGTTCATCCGATTGTTTGATGGGCAGACTAAGTGGCGGGTGATTGCTTAGTGAGGGCGATGTTGCTGTTCGGAGGCGAGCAGGAGGCTGGCGTACTATTTTTACTTATCATCTAGTATTTGGATTTATGCTATTTGCTATTCTCTGAGTGTTGTAGTAAGGCAAATTGTACAAACACTATTGTTGTTATCCACGTATATGGGAATTACTTTCTAGTTGTCATGGAAGTTTATTGTTTTTCTGCTTCACTATCACTGCCTGCTGTATATGTTCTATTATATTTTATCCTTGCACTGTGATTTTACGATAGTTTCCGATGATATTTACCTACCTTGATGATCATCCATAGTTGCTATGCACACCTTTCAGCGCATTATTTCTCTTGTATAGTGCAGGGGTTATGGGTGGTCGTCACATTTGGTATCAGAGCTCTGGTTAACGATTTTAGCCAATGATCGAGGACGTAATTACGTATGAGAGACGTATTTGTAGATTTCAGTTGGATGCTTACTATATATATACACACACTACAACAAAAAGGCTTTTAACAGCGTTTCAAAAATGCTGTTAAAAGTTATAACAACCTTAATCTAAACGTTGTATAACAACATGCTATTGTAGGTCCCTAATTTTCAGCAGCATAAAATAAACAATGTTACAAAGTATGTTTCACAGCATTTGCTCTGAGCTGTTAATACTTTATGCACGGCTTTTATAATGAGTTGTTAATAGATTTCAAGTGGGTGTTGCTTCCATTTTCAACAGCGGATTATAAACGACGTTATTATTTCACAGCGTTTTTCTTATGCTGTTATTGTGAATATACTTCAGAACTGACAGCGTTATATAAACGTTGTCGTTAGTCCGTAATATTTTTACTCTACTACTGCCACGTTCCATTGCAATAGTTGTATCAATAATCTACACTCATTTCATCATATTTCAACTAAACAATATACATAACATCGTATCAAACTAGAAACTAACATATGAAAATATAATTATTAATCATTTTCATAATGTAGTACGAATATAATATCCGTAGACAAAATTTACATACATTCATAAACAAACGTCATACAACATTGGACAAACTTACGAAAACAGCTATTTACGATGCATGTTAAAAACATACATATTTTATCCCTTCAACCTTTGATTCTGGCACATACCGCTTAAGCATGTCGTTTATTGCTTCCTTTTAGTCCACACTGCAGGTTGCTCCATTGTTCGTCTCTTTAACGCTTCAAGTCCACTTGAGCTTCAACACTGCTCGAATATACCATTGAAGAATTAAAACGGTTAAATGAGTAGGTTAATTATAAATGAGCATACTATGGTGCTTGCGGCAAATGCATCTCAAAGTGCATACTATGATGCTTCAATTATAAATGAGCAAAATATTATTTTGCAACCAAACTTTCCCATTAACAAAAACTACAAGTTCATAATCTTTGAAATTAAAAGTAACTTGCGTTGTTTGAAAGTCCTTTATTTAGAGCATAAAAGTAACTTGCGCGTTAGTTCAAAAACGATATAACAACAGCCAAGTTGCATCCATAAATCTGAGCATTTACCATCATCACTTTGTTATGGTTTTATGATTTGCTAATGCCTTGCTTTATTTTTATTACTGAACCCAATACGATTTCAGCTAGAATCATAGTTGCATCGTACAACTATGTGGTACATCAAAAGCACGTGGTCTTGTGCGTCTCAACCCATAAAGGTTATTCATTCTTCTACAATGTCTAGCTATGAATTGTCAGCAACTCCGGAAACATAATAGATATTATTTCGGTGTCGTTGCATTTATAGGTCATTACTCAATTCATTCTTCTACAATGAGTGTCATGCTTATTTAAACTACTGGTTTTTATAAGCATTAATTGCTTTTTAATTGAAGTTAGGAAAGTTCCCTGTTAATAAATATTTGTGTTCAATTTTATTTTAACCAAGGATAGGAAACAATTAATGTATATCCATGTTGAAATTTAAATGACATCTCACTACAAAAATTGTATTCATATTTAATAATACAAAGCGTTCTTCTGGTCATAATCACTATCGGTAGAGTTTCTATAAACTACAAGTGCAAGTTCAGGATAATGACAATAATATAAATTACAACGCCAGTTTCAGTCCACTCACTTTATAACTGTAGATTGTCTATCTAATGCGTAGTTAATAAAATGTTCTTTACCTTCTAGCCTGTGTTTCTGGAACAATTGTAACAGTCAATTATTTTGGGTATAAGTATTGCTGCCTACCTACAGTAACATTTAAAATAATCCTCATTGAATGTACAAAGATCCCTTACCAAATATTTCAATATTATTTTAGTTTTATGCACATTCAATACATGAATCCTTGAAGGATATGGATGAATAATTTTCTAAAACTGATTTACTGTTTCAATAAACTAACTTTTATAAAATTAGTTACTTTATTAACTTTTTACAATAGTTAGCTAATTTTGTTTACTTGTAAACGTTTATAAAGCTTAGTTAATTTAGTTAAATTTTTATAATATTAAATTATTCTATTTAGTTAAAATAGTATTGCAATGTTTACTTTAAATTTTAAAACGAGAAAAGTCTAAATTCGACTCACTTTTTGTCAAAAAATATAAGCTAATTTTATATATATTTAACGAGAGAAAAGAAGATAATTTTATGCATATATAGACGGTCTAAGGAAATTAAATTCTCCAAGAATATATGAATGTATTCATGTATAATCGTATAATATAAAATATTCATCATAGCATAACCAAGGGGATACGAATTGGAATGTTTCACAAAAAATTACTCTAAACAAACTAAGAAGGTTCCTTTTACATGAGAAAGATTTTTAGAATGATAGGAAGAAAATGTAACCTGGTTATAAAAGTGGTACGATACTTGATTAATACTGTATTGCAACTACATGTCTGTAATCTGAAACAAAAAGCAGAACACTCGATTAATATTGTATTGCACTAAAAGGGTACGTTCCGTATATTACTAAGCCAACTCTATGACCTCAAACTTAGAAAAATTATATACCGCAGTAAGAAGGGAAATTGCCATAGCAGGTGATGCAAACAAACGGTCCGATGATTGAATAAACAAGGGCAATTTCCATTCCGAACAGCAAGCGCAATTTCCATTCTGAACAGCAAGCCTGCGCTTGCTGTTTCGAACAGCAAGCGTGGGCTTGCTGCTTCGGAACAACAATGGCTTGCAAATTTCACCCACAAACGCTGACAGTAGAAGCTGTTGAAGGAAAATTTTGTTGTAGTGATCAGAGCTTCACAACAATAAATCATGTGTGTTACAATCTTAAATATCACCTTGTATTTGTAGTATCCATAAGCTGCCACATCACCTGCATAGCCATGTGTGTCCCCTGCAATTTTGTAACAATCATTGCGAAGTCAACATTTATGCTTGTGTGCTTATGCTTATAAACTCCATATTTAAAGCGGAGGAAACAAGTACATAACACGAATCTAACACTGATTTGAAAACATATCTAACAATGATTTGAAAACATTCATGTTAAAAGATAACTGATCAGTATGAGTAGAAGTGTCCCAAATGCTAGGACCCCTCCCATATTCACTTGCTGCTCCTTCAACCTGTCCCAAATTACCCTTTTCTTATAAAATCGAATAAGATTCTAAGAATAGAAAAAATTATATATATGTTGGGTATGCTAATAAATAACTTACTGACAAGGCAATATATATACATACGGGAAGAAGGAAGAAATTAAAAGCGAAAAGAGAACCTGATAGGCTGAAGTACTGGAGCCAAACACAAATTCATCTGGGAAGTCATCCCTACTTAACTTGCTTGCTTCACATATTGCCATAATCACTAACAAAAATAGGAAGGGAAGGAAACTTATTATTTTTTCTTTTGCTTGCAATATAAAAAGTCAACAATGGTCAGAACAAAAATTTCAAACGTTGGAGTCCAAAACAAATCTTTTTTGTGTCCAAACCACAGAGAAGAAACCATCTACTGGACCTACCAATTTTAGTTCATGATAAAGTTGTCAAAAAAACTCAAGTTACAGTATGACCCATAGTTCACAAAGCATAACTTAGTTCTACTAGTATTCAAGAAAGAAAAGAAAATCTAACAGATAATATGACCCATAAGATCTAGCACCCACAGCCACAGTACCTGTCTTCACCTATACTTACATTTATCTTACAACCAAAGGGACATAACTCTATCATTATTAACGATATTTTAACATGAGTTTGAATTGGACCACTCATTGGCATCTTGTTTATCCAATTGTGTGTATACATACGGTAGGTATATATAACATACATACAACTGGTTGACATTGGCTGTATACAGAATACATACAAAATATTATCTGATAATCCTACATACCCAACATATATAAGACTGGACACACATTTAGAATGTGATAAAGTCATGATGTGTACCTTCGCATGTATGCGACAGCACACATATAATCCTGTCAATGATTATCTTTTAGGCAACGCCAAATAAAAATAAAAATAATAACTATTAAGCCTTACCCTACAAAAATATGAATTATTGTCTGCATTCAATTTTACAGAAAAAGATTAGACTCGTTCCAAGAATAGAATGTGCAAGTAGTAGGGTGTTGCTTTAATTTGAAGTTATCAGACTCTCTGCTTTCACATGGGAAATTGAATGTAAACACTGTGTGTTTTTTCAAATAATAATTTAGCATTACTTTATAAATACTGGCTATTGAATAATAGATAATCATTATTAATTATTAATTACCTAATATCAAAAAGTAAATATTATTCAGTAGGTATTCATAATTAGTTACTAATTATTAATATTAAATATCTAATATAATGTGAAGTTGGGTGAAGCACTTTTTTTAGTTTCAAAATACACAAATTTCTATGTTAAATCAAGTTCTAGAAAACATTAAATTATACTTCCCGAATAAAAATACATGTAAAATGTTTGCAACAGAAAAGGCAAATATATGAATTGATTAAAAAACAAAATAAAAACATATGATTAAGTTTAGATTTAATTTATGATTAAACAACAAATTTGTCAAAGACTAAACCCATGATCATACTGCAATATCCCAGAATGCTAAATTCAATGAAAACTCGGCATCCGTAATGAGGGGTCGGTAGAAGTAGCATTAGCAACTGAGCTTCGAAACTCACAACAATGTTATATGCTCTGAAGATCAAATGAATTCATAAAATTGATGGTTGTTTATGACATAATCATGGTACAAAGCAATTATAAGCTAACCTTAACATGCAATTCTTCCAGTAGGTGTGGAATCAGCAAAGGCTCAACAACAAGTCCAAAGTAGCCACTGGCCTTCAATCAGTTAACACATCTGTTAATAAACGCATTAGGTCAGCAATGATGCAACTGCATAGTACCATCTCCTGCAAAAAGCCAAAAAAAAAAACAACCAATAAAATAAATATAGTGTGCACCAAAGTCCTCTCTTTCCAGCCTTACAAATATAAATAGTGTGGTGCTAAGGGCGCCCCAAAAACTGCTTCGGGGTACCACGCTATCGTCGACCGAATAGTGTTCGGTCGGCAGTTGTACGCCGAACGCGAAAAAAAAGCATTCGGTGGTACCAGTGGTACCCCGAAGCAGAAATTAGGGCGTCCTAAGCACCGCACTATAAATATACCATCATCGACCCAAGTTATAGAAAACATTAACCAAAGAAAACATTAAACTAAAATAATTATTTACTAAACTTTTGCTTATATACTTACAAGCTTTTATGTAACCATACTTACATTTATGCCTATTTTTTATATAGCCGAGCACCGCACTCAGCATGTGCCGATGCACTTTACTAGGAACTAAAATAAATACACCATTGAAAATGGGTCATATCATGAATAGCCAAACATGGATATTAACTAGATATAGTTTACATAAGAGAATTTTTTACTTTAATAATTAAAGTACTATGTTAGGGGTTGTTTCTGCATGAAACTATTTTATTGCTTGACATACATATAGAAGGAGAAGGAAATGGTTCTCTGTTCTTCTGGCTTTCCAGAACCAAGGAAAAAGGTTTACGTTTCTATAGTTAATAATATTTCAATGGAAGGAGGACCTGTTACACGAATTTACCATAGGTTGCCAACTGACCAGATAAACATGGTAGACAACAACACTGTAGTGAATATTACACCAACGTTAAAATGCCAACTGAAATCAGATACTTCCCCCTGTGCGAGTAGTACTAATCTTCTAAATAGTGCTACTATATCCTATATTTGGTGTGTGAAAATTAGTAAACGTTCTCATTTACCATTAAAAGCACGCTAACTATATGAGTCGTACATATTAGCAAATCACATTATTCTAATTGTTGACTATATGGTTCAAGTGTATCATTTGCAGCAGCAATCATGATTAAATATTAAAACTGCATCATCTTGCAAAGTGTGTGACACCAACAACTTTAACACCAATGGTATATGGAAATAAGAAAAGTACATTGACATTCACAATACCAACTGCTAATTCAATATTAGGAAGATGATGACAAAAATAGTGAGAAGTGCACATGAACATGCGCATAAACATGACATGACATGGGCATAGATATAAATTTTAGTGTTCTTTCCAACATAAACATGACATGGGCATAGATATACAGTCAAATCCGACCGCATCATCGTCATGCGCGATGAACCCAAACCGAGCAAAAAAAATAAAAATGCTTAAACCCAAAGCATTAGTAAAAAGTGAATGAATTTGATTTCTAAACTTTAATTTTCTATCTAAATTATTTCGAAAATTAATGATAATACGGTGAAAGAAAATTTAATTCTAACCTACTTAACATCTCTTTACTATAAATAATATTCATAGTGGTGTGCAAGCATGATTGTTACAAGGTTTAAACTATACATTTTTTTTTTCCAGATAATTGCAATGTTTATTTAGAAGATTTACGAGACATCTGCGTCAGTTTAGACTTTACATAGAAATGTAGAAGAAAAAATCAGTGAGGTAAAATCTATTAGGAAAACTATACTATTATGTGCATCATAGTATAATGGAAGAAAGAAATGAACGAATACAACGAAAAAAACACGAAATAAATAAACTAAGATCAAAATACGGATGGGCTCATAATTATCAGTAAGTGAACTGATTCTTTGTTCTTTATAATAAATTTGTTTGAGTGGATGTTCAGCTCGCTAACTACAATAATCATCTTCTTTAATTTTTTTATTTGGAAACGAAATAAAGTCGCCATCTGAATTATTTAGTACTACACTAGGTGGCTGAAGCGTCCGTTTTTTCATGGGGTCGTAATCCAAATAAACAGCCACAACAGGATCAGAATCAGTACAGCAATAACTATTATGGATATAATCAAAGGATATGAAACTTACGGTTACCAACAACAAGATCCTAGCATGTATGCATATGCACCGCCGCCATACCATGGTGGGAACTTTCAGCAGCAGCAACAGTACATTTTCTGCGCATTATCGACATGTTTCTACGTTGGGAGGCATTAATGTAATTGACTCAGCTGCTGAAGGAACACAGACGAAGAATGTTCTTTTACAGGCATCAAAGCTTATACATTGGTTAATGCAACATCTTGGTTCTGTAAAAAAAAAGTTGTTAACTTAAAAGTCTTTCCAATGAAAATTTTAAACTAAGTCTGAAGTAAGACCACTGTATCTTATTCTAGAATTTTGAATTTTTCACTGTTATCTATTTGCTGCGTTGTACGACCTTGACTCCGCATTATGTATTCTCTATGAGCTAAAAAAACAAATAAACTTGCTTACATAGTGACATCTGTAGTGCAATTCGGGGAGACTATAGAGCAACTAGGACCACTGTAGTAGTTATGACACTCGCACATAAGAGCACCATTAACAGGCACTCCATCCGAAAAAGCTCTGTTATGCACAGAACAACATATAACAAATAAGCTCAGAGAAAGTTTACATGGAGAATTGTATTAACTAAAGAAAAATCTCACCAATTAACATCATAACATATCAAAACAGCATAAACTGTGAATAAAAAGAAACACCTGACTTTATAACATACCAATCTACAACAAAATTTATATCAATCTATTACGGTATTGAATCAATAACCTGTAACAGTTTTGCCTTAAATATCTAACTTTACTTGTCATAATTTGTTACGCTTTCAGTAATATTATGATTTCCTGTGCTACCATTTATCATAATACCGAACACTTTGAATTTCTATATACACATCCAGTTTGTTGATTCTTTGATTCAAATAATGCCAGTGGTATAATAATCTTTTTCTCATGAGGTTGTTCGCAGTAGTTCTGGTGCTACTCGCACTAATCGAGTGCTGCTTCACAGCAACTCTAGCATTACTGCCTTAAGGCTTCCTACCCCTTTTCTAATACACACAATTACACTACATACACGGACCAAGTGCACACATCAACTCGCAAACCCACATAGGCTTAAACTGTTAATTTTAGTTTCATTTTAAGGTGTGAAATGATTTATACTACTAACATATGCTGACTTGGTTTCTTAATTGTTTTCCAACTATCAAACGCAAAATCCATATTGGCATTCAACACATGTATATTGCGAAAAAACCCAATTTAAAAAAGGATGGTAACACTCTTCTCATGTTTTTTAATTAATGTTTGAAATAAAATAAAAAACTAACAGCTTTTGCAAGAAAAATATGATTGCTGAATATAGAGTTTTCATTGGATATCTGAAAATTTCAAAATACATTCACTTCATTTTTCAAGAATAGCAGAAATCGTAAAAACTTAAGTCGCTAATTATATTCCTATCCTACTTTTTGTCTTTTGTACATTAGCAAATTATTTTAAAATTAAATGACGTATCTACCTTTGTAACAATTAAGTAGGTTTAGACAAGTAAAATACAATAGAATAGTTTATTTTGAATGTATTTCTGAGGCAAACCACAATACAGGCAAACAAGAATTGAACTGTAACCTCGTGTGTTTCAAGATGCAGCATCCTGGGAATTTCAACGATCTAAAGCTCAATATGCACAAACAGTATTGATGAACAAAATTTTCTACGAATAAAAATAATCTTTTTACAAAACGATATTTCAACTACGCCTAGCTTTATTTTCAACTACGAATGTTAATAGGTACAAAATAATCTTCTTGCTAAACAGAAATTGTTTCTAACTTTATTTTTTAATTGTATCTAAAAATTACGCCTTGCTCAACTGCTCTTTTATTACTCATTTTTATTCTGGCAATTGTGTGAATGTTTTCAAGTACACTAAAAATATAAAAGCTTGTTTAATAACAATAGTCAAAGATAGGGATTAAACCGTGATCAAGCATCACTAAAAATAATTTTGATAACAAAAGTGAATAAAATGCAGAAGTTAGATTTATCTACTGCATGTATTAAGCCAACCAATGGTGTATTACACCAGCTATGTTAAATTGTTGTGTATCTCATACTAGCGCGCAACTGGCCCAAGTGATAATCAAGTATCCCAGTGTAAAAAATTTTAAAAAAACTTACCAACCTTTTTATTTAAAGGAGTAGCACTAATGATAGAATCCAAATGCAAAGAGTTGATTAGATTTAAAAAATCTAGAAAAACTGACTGGCCTTTTTAATGCTTGATTGCCCATTTACGTCATGTGGCTGTTGTTCCTTTTGGCAATCTGTACGCCTCATGCAGTCTATCTTATCGGCCACCTACCGCTAACTTGTTGCCCCATGCGGGATTCATTCCTGCCGAAACTTCAACTCCCACTAAAGACCCTCGTGGCAGGCCTCGTAGATCCACTAGCATCGATTATGCTGCCACGTTTCCACCTGTTGTTAGCACTGCCATGGAGAGTGATAGCATCATTTTTTGTGTTGGCAACGATGATCAATTAGATGCGGTGGTCCCTGCCATGGCTGCCAGCGCTCCGGCTGCATGCCATGACCAAAATCTCCATCGAGTCAAGTCTCTCATCAGCCTTGTGGACTTTATCCAGACTAGTAATTTTCTCTCTTTTCATGGATCAACAATAGAGAGCATGCACGCATTGGTATGCTACACTTGACACACTCTTCTTTATCATTTTTTTAATACCTGCTTTCACTTATTATTCTGGTTTCGTGTATCTCAATGTGTTTGATTCTGGTAGTCATGAGCTGGCTCCGCAATTCATTTCCCAGCCCTTACATCGTGTGGCTACTCATGACGGCTCTGCTGTCTTGTCCGAGACCCTTCCTGGTAACCTCTCATCTAATATCCCCTCTAGTTGTCATTTGCACCCCCCTCGTCCAGCTATTATTGGCGGTGCTTGGTGATTCTTTGCTTGAATCTGCCACTAACATTGTTGTTGCAGGTGATTCCTAGCCTAGAAAATGTAAAGCAATTCACTTTATTCCACCCTGCGGTATCGCACTGGGTCTGCTCATTCAAAAAAATAAAACAACAATAGAATTTTAAAATACTTTACAAACAAAACAAATGCCTCTTCTAGCATAGTTGCAAGACCAGGTTTACTAAAAAGTACACTGAATTAATTCTCAACAAAGTATCAAATTACAGAAAATAAACCTCATTCAGTAATCAAAATTAGTCAATATAATAAGGTATTGAAAAATCGCAATTGAATTAGGCAAGAGCTGGATTCTACCCCAAAGGTACGAAGAGTAGAGGAGCATCGGAGAAGCTAGAGTGGCACCGCTGCTTGCTACATCATGTAATTTAGACGTAGAGCAGGTCATGATTTTTAATTAGTGGCTTTTGCTTGCCGATGTCGTCCTTGGGGGTTGCCCTATTGAAGCATACGACCTTGCCGGATAACCAGCCCTGATAGTGGTGCAGTGGAAGCAGAAAATTAGGTGAATGAAGGTCGAGGCTGATGTTGGTGCTTGATCGAAGAGTAAGAGACTAAAGTTAGGATTAACGAAGAGGGAAATGAAAAATTAAGGAAGAGTGAATTATGAAAAATGCGGGAAGTTAGGGTTAACGAAGAGGGAAATGAAAAATTGGGGAAGAGTGGATTATGAAAAATGCGGGAAGTAAACATGAAAGGGCGCATATCTGTCAATCGATTAGAATAATAACCTCAGCGTTTGCTAAGAGAAAAGGAAGAAAATAAATGGTATCAACCATGTATCATTGACCAACGCTGTACCATTTTGCTGTATATATATATATATATATATATATATATATATATATATATATATATATATATATATATATAGTAGCAGTTGTTTTCCTTTTGTAGTTTTTCTTGAAAATGGCTAACTATTCTAAATTGCAGATTTAGAATGAGTAGACGAGCATCAAGACACGCTGCTAGAGAAGTTAGCACTGGAAGGGGGAAATGGCGGCGAACCAAATTACCCGGCCATGTTTGAAGCCATGGCATAAGCATTTATGCGAAGGGTACCAGCTCTAGTGGCTGCTACAGTAGATGTAGGTGCGCGAGTTCCTAGAGTAGTGGATTTTGCAAAGTTGTGCAAGGAATTTACATCTCTAGTGGGAAAACGATTCAAAGGAACTGAGTCAGCTGAAGAGGTTCAGAGGTGGATGGATTCTAGTGTCAGAATCTTTGAAGACTTGGGGTTGGATGATGCAAATAAGAGAAAGCTTGCATCAAGACAGCTGCAAGGCAAGGCCATGGAATGGTGGAATTCGGTTACACTTTAAACTCCAGCGGAATAGATTTCATGGGAACATTTCCAAGCTAAGTTTGAAGCCAAACTCATTTCCACGACTCATAAATCCGTTCTCTTCAAGAAGTTTGTAGAACTGAAGCAAAATGACAGATCAATGCTAGATTACAATTTTGATTTCGAGGCCTTGTCCAAATATGTTTTTTCATACATCGATACTCCCTATCAGAAGAACGAGAAGTTCATCATGGATCTGGATACCTATATTGGAAGGCCACTGGTGGATCATCTTGACGATCCATTTGAGAAGCGTGTGGAAAAAGCTATTCGTCATGAGAGCTTGTTTCCTAAGGAAGTAAATGTTGCCATTGCAACCAAGGAAGCTCAGAAATCGCTGTAGGGTGTTAATAATAAGAAAAGGAAGCAACAGCAACAAAAAGGAAAGGATGGTCAGAAAAAACAGAAAAGCGAAGTGACTTGCTATAACTGCTGGCAGAAGGGACGTTATTCCAAGGATTGTAAAAAATCCCAAAGCTGAAAAGAGGTGTTTCAAGTGCGGAAAGCTTGGGAATGAAAAAAAGGATTGTCTGGAATCAGCTCAAGGGAAACAGGTGGCTAAGGCTTATGCTTTGAGGGGTAGTGCCATCTTCTTCAAGAGATCCTACTGCTTATGAGAAGGGAAATGGTGTCGTGGTGCAAGGTACTCTTTCTGTTAACGGTATTTCAGTTCGCGTGCTTTTTGATGCTAGAGCATCGCATTCATTCATTTGCAATGATCTTTCTGTCGTTTGGGTTTGGAACCCAAGATCTGTGATAGACCTTTCGTAGTGACTAATTCAATTGGTGGTTCGTCAAATCTTTGCATGATTTTTCGTGGTCCATTGTTGTCGAGTCATGGTTTCTCTTTTGTGTGTGATTGATTTGTTCTTAACTTCGTTGGGTGTGGGATCGTCTTGGGCATGGATTGACTCAAGAGCTATGCGGCAAGAGTGAATTGCGAGAAGCTAGAGGTGAGAGTCGGGGATGTAGAATGGCGAAAGGTATTGATACGGTGTTAGCGCGAAGAGGGTATCTTCATTAGCTATCTATATTCGCTTGTGATTCCATGAGAAGACCAGTCATCTATGCCAATCGCAAATGAGTTTGAGAATGTTTTTGACGAGGTCAAAGGTTTGTCGCCGCACCGTGAGATCGAGTTTAGGATCGATTTGGTCGAGAGTGCTAGACCAATTATTATGCCTTTTAGGTGGATGGTCCCTAAGGAACAACAAGAGTTGGAGGTGCAAGTTAGAGACCTTCTAGGAAAGGGATTAATTTGGAGAAGTGTTTCCGAATGGGGCGCACCGGTCGTGTTTGCAACCAAGGTAGATGGCTTGTTCAGATTGTGTGTGGACTATCGTGAACTGAATAAGGTGACTAAAAAGAACAAGTATCCGTTGCCAAGGATTGATGACTTGTTCGATCAGCTTCATGAAGCCAAAGTGTTTTCTAAGATGGATTTGGCAACGAGATTTCACCAATTAAGGGTGGCAAAGTATAGTGTGCCAAAGACTACTTTTAGGACACCATCCGGTTTCTTCGAATGGTTGGTGATGCCATTCGGGTTGACTAATGCACCAATGTATTTTGTGGATCTTATGAATAGGGTTTTCAGATATCAGTTGAACAAGTCTGTGCTTGTGTTCGTGGATGATATTCTGGTTTACTCCTGAAACGAGGAAGAACATAAGACGCACTTGAGAGTTGTGTTGGAGATCTTGCGAAAGCATCAACTGAGAGCTAAGTTTACGAAGTGTCACTTTTGGAAGAGCAAAGTGAGGTTCTTAGGCATGTAATTTCTGGAAATGGGATATCGGTTGAACCCGCTAAAGTGGCAGCAATCTAAGACGGGGATAAACCTAAGAATATGATGGATGTTCGGAGTTTCTTTGGGTTGGCTGGTTATTACCGACGGTTTATCAAGAATTTCTCTAAGGTAGCTGCACCATTGACAAGATTGACGAAGAAAAAACAAGTGTTCACATGAGATGCAAAGTGTGAACAAGCATTTGGAATCCTGAAAGAGAGACTGACGAGTGCTCCTGTGTTGACCATTCCCAGTGAGAATGAAGAGATGGTGGTATACACCGATGCATGTGGCACTGGGCTTGGAGCAGTACTAATGCAAAGGGACAAGGTTGTGGCCTATGCGAGTCGACAGCTAAAGCCGCATGAAAGGAATTACCCAACTCATGATTTGGAGTTGGCAGTGATTGTGTTTGCTCTGAAGATGTGAAGACATTACCTATTGGGAGTACGATTTGAGTTGTTCATGGATCACAAATCGTTGAAGTATCTTGCTTATACTCCTGGTAAAGGTAACGCAGTTGCAGATGCGTTGAGTTGGGGACACGTAAGTTTGGGAGCGATGTTTTCGGAATGGAAGAACCTCGAGTATTTGGAAGATTCGATTTAAGGCCAAGGTGTGAGTTGGAACCTGAAATGTTGGCAAGCTTGTCGATAAGACCTACTCTCATCGAAAGGATTGACGAGAGCCAAAAGCGCGATGTAAAGCTTCTCGAGTTTATCCAAAAGCTGGAACCAAAGAATAAAGTGTTCGAAGTCGATCGAGAAGGTTGGCTTCGAAAAACAAGGGCGATTAGTTGTTCCTGATATCAAAGGATTGAGAGATGAGGTTCTAAAAGGAATGTCATCACTCGAAGTTGACGATTCATCCTGGTGGTATTAAGATATGTATCAGGACATGAAGCGAGTCTACTGGGAGGGGATGAAGCGAGATATTGGAAAATTCATTTCTAAGTGCATAAACTGTTAGTTGGTGAAAGCTGAACAGAAGAAGCCGAGTGGTTTACTTCAACCATTGGAAGTTCCTATATGAAAGTGGGAGCAGATATTGATGGATTACCTAGAATCAGGGCAGTAAATGAAGGGATTTTGGTCATCGTGGATCGCTTGACCAAAAGTGCAAGATTCATTCCTATCAAGTTGACTAGGTTGACATCAAAGTTGGCTGAACTTTATGTGAAATGGACAGTTCGATTCCATGGTATCCCGAAGAGCATAGTGAGTGACTGAGATCCATTGTTTACAAGTGGATTTTGGAAGAGTTTGTAGGAAGCTTTGGGAACCAAGTTGTGTTTAAGTACGTTTTATCATCCCCAAACTGATGGTCAAACTGAGAGAATTAATCGAGTTCTGGAAGATCGCCTAAGAGCTTGTGTGTTGGATTTTGGGGGATCATGGGAAGACCATCTACATCTAGTTGAATTTGCATATAACAATAGCTACCAGTCTAGCATTGGGATGGCACCATATGAGGCATTGTATGGGAGGCCATGCAATTCTCTAGCATGTTGGCTAGAAACTGGAGATAAGTTGATACTTAGGCCAGAGATGATTTGAGAGACCTCGGATTGTATCGATATCGTTCAGCAACGAATGAAGGCGGCCCAAGACCATCAGAAGAGTTATGATGATAGGCGTCAAAAAGATATGGAATTCGACGTTGGCGACATGGTTTTCATGAAGATTTCACCATTGAAGCATATGGTTAGATTCGGAAAGAAAGGAAAGTTAGCTCCTAGGTTTGCTGGACCGTTTCCAATAGTCGAGCGAATTGGAAAGCTCACATATAGATTGGAGTTGTCCGAGAAGATGTCGAATGTGCATAATGTATTCCATGTGTTGTTTCTACGGAAGTTCGTGCATGATTCGAATGTGGTAGTATCTCCAGATCAGTATGAAGACTTAGAGGTCGAAACTTGTAACACCCCGTATTTTTTGAGAATATTAAAATAACAAATTAAAGAATAATTAATTTCTAATGTAAGAATTAAGGGAAACGGGTTACTTCATTGCGTTCCTCTCGAAATTCTTCTTGGAATAGAGACCAAGTTTTTGGAAATCGGACTTCGTATGAAGAAGTTATGGCCCTCGGAACTTTCAGAAAATTATATAAAACAATTCAGAAAATTAAATACCAAGGCATGTCGACCTGGGGGTTGACCTATCCCAGGCCAGGTCAACCAGGGGGTCGACCTCCCTATATACAGGTTGACCTCCCCCTCGGGTCAGATCTGAAATCTGACGTGTTTTCTCCTGTGACGAATTGTTGTGTCATTAGGGCTTGTGTAGTACGTTCTGGTTGGTTCTCTTAGGTTTGAATGGCTTTGATTTGCTCTAGGTTGATCTGACGGCTCCTATTAAATCAAACTTCTGTATAAGCAACCTAAATCTAATCTCTAAAGCTACACAAAAAAACATTCCTATGACCGTCATGTTGTCAGTACTTAGCCTAGAATAGCCACCATTCCCCTTCAGCTAGAAAGCAAGTTAGGAATTGTAAATCAAATCTAACTCGACTAAGAGAATTCAACGTCTACAACAAGGGAGAGCTATTCAATTTCAGAATACATATCCCAGAACACAAGACTAGTCTCCTTTTTGTAAGTCCAGTTATCATTCAGACCTAAATGATATTAGAATCATGACTAAATAAATGGATGTAGAACATCGCCTAATGTAAATCTATGCCTATCCTTTTTGTTAAAACTGAATTGATTGAGACTATGATTCTTATCATGCTAAGTTGTGATCATGTTGTATGTAATTTGATGATAAAAGTTAAATGCTTTGGATCCATATGTGGTATAATTTGGTAATGGCATATATGTTGTGTAATTTAGCGATGACATATTCTGCTGTATATTTTGGCGATGACATAATTTGACGATGACATATTATAATTTGGCGATGGCATATCATATTGTGTAATTTGGCGATGACATACCATATTATATAATTTGGTGATGGATATCATGTTGTATAATTTTGGCGATGACATATCATGATGACACCTATATGTTGTATGTCAATTTGGGAATTTTGCTATGTTTATGCAAGTTGTTAGGCTAAGACATGTATTATGTTTAGATTCACATTTAGATTTATGAAAATTGGATTCAAAAATTAAAGCTCATATTTACATGCCTTGTTAAACTTATGTAAAACCATATGCTTAAAATTCATGTTTGTTGGATCCAAAATAAAAGTTCATATTTACATGCCTTTCCTAATCTGTGTAATTCCATATGTTTAAGATTCATGATTGTTGGATCCAAATTAAAGTTTACATTCACATGTCTAGTTGAACCTATGCAATTCTATATGCTTAAGGTTTATGTTCATTGGATCCAAAATAAAAGTTTGCATATACATGCCTAGTTGGATTTGGATAATTTCGCATGTTTAAGACCCATGTTAATTAGATCCAAAAATGCAAGTTTCATATAATTAGAATTGTGTAGTTCTATGTAAACTTCCATCTATATGTGTATGGTTCATGTTGATTAGGTTCAAAATTTCAAGTTCATAATTAAACATATATTTATTCTATGCCAAATTTATGTGACATATGTTGGATCCATATTATGCTTGTCTTGAGTGCTATGTGTCTCTTCCTTTTCCCCTCTTGATATTGAGTTAGGGTAAATTGTGAAGCCTAACATTCTATGAAATTTATGCGAATGTTTAGCGGGGGTAACTTTGGGAAAAACATGAAGTTACATGTTATTGGCATATTTTAAATGATTAGTGGCATTGAAATGGTATAATTTATATACCTAAAATTATGAACATGATTTAGAGAGAAATTGGGCATGACTTGATTGACAATAATTTACATATAAATTTAGAAGGTAAATATGTAAATTTAGAAAAGACAAATATGCCTAACCCGAGGTTAGATTGAGTTACGGTGTAAGACTGCCCGGAACCGCCTAACACATCCAGCAACCATAACTATATATACCTAATGTGAGAGGTTAGTGCAACAAGCCCAAAAGAACCCGAGGTTAGACTGAGTTGCGGTGTAAAACTGCCCGGAACCGCCCGACACATCCAGTAACCGCAACAATACCTCTCTAATGTGAGTGGTTGGTGCTTTAATGAATGAAGTAAAGCTAAGACAGGAATGGTAGGGTTAAGTTAATTAAGGTAATACTTAACCAATATAACAAGATGAATGACTAGGGTTAAGTTAATAGGAAACACTTAACCGGTATAGCATGATAAATGGAAAGGGTTAAGTTAACACTTAACCAATATAACTTGATTTGTGGTAGGTTTAAGTTAACACAAGAAGGCAACACTTAACCAAAGTAATATGACAAGTAGGTGGGTTAAGTTAATTTGAATTGATTGATGACACTTAACCAATACAACATGATGAACACGTGGGGTTAAGTTAACTTGAATTGATTAATGACACTTAACCAATACAACATGATGAACACGTGGGGTTGAGTTAACAAAGAACACTTGACCAACATAACTTGATGGACGAACGGGGTTAAGTTAATAGGAAACACTTAACCAATTCAACATGATAAGTGAGGAGGGTTAAGTTAATAAGAAACACTTAACCAACATGATATGATTAATGAGTGGGTTAAGTTAATATGAACGGGGGACACTTAACCAATATGGCATACTGTTCGGCAGGGTTAAGTACATATCGGGTTGGTGGGTAATATTAGTAAATATAAGTACGTCTCGTGTAGGTGGTTAATATTAGTAAATATAGGCCCACAAAACTTAACCGTTTAATAAACATGCTTGAATCGATTGGAGGGTTAAGTACATCTCATGTAGGTGGGTAATATTAGTATATATAGGCCCACAAAACTTAACGGTTTAATAAACATGCTTGAATCAATGGGAGGGTTAAATACATATCATGTAGGTGGGTAATATTAGTACATATAGGCCCACAAAACTTAACCGTTAAATAAACATGCTTGAATCGGTGGGTGGGTTAAGTACATATCGGGTTGGTGGGTAATATTAGTAAATATAGGCCCACAAACTTAACTAGCAGGAAACCCTAGTAACGGGGACCCATTTCAGCAGTAACCCACATAAATGTATCATGGTACCATGAAACTAGGCAGGGTGGGGCACGATTACTGGGCTGATTGTAAGCAGTCAAAACAGCGGCAGGGGGTAGGTTAGTGTAGGTTCCGACGGTTTACGGGCGTGCACGTACTCCGGAGTGGGAAAAAGCAGGCACTGAGTATCAGTAGTTATACACTGTTCATCTTGAATCGTATCGGGTCTTCGTCGTAAGGATTGATACACCTTATGGTGGGACCAGCACAGGGTATCTACACACATGAGAGGGCAGATTGACACAGACATATGGAACGTTAATGCAAGTAAGGAGCCGATCGATAGGGTAGTAAGGGTACATCTAGCATGTGCATGGCAATTAGGCTGATTGAGGTGGAATCCTCACGATAGATGTACACCTGAAGGCTACCATAATTACGGGGATTGGGATCACGTTATCATTTTATATAGATTTATAGTTGGGTCACTAGTTAGGTGGTGCTGAGATAGATATAAAAATCAGAATAACAAGGTAGTAGCGAAGCAGAGAAAGAGTAGGAGCGCATTCAGTTTATCTTGCCTTATCTTACCTTATGCTTATCCTATGTTACCTTATTTCTTTTTTATTGTCCTACGTCCAGTTTATTCATGTCATGGTTCACTTACCAGTTTATATGCTGAATAATCACTGGACTTACCAGACTTATGTCTGACCTAGTTTTGTTTCGCCTCTTTTCTTTCGTCCCCCCCCCCCCCGGGTCCTCAGGTTCACAGGGAGGCAATGTTACCACTTAGCTCAGTTTTCTTTTCAAGCTCGAAGATGGTCGATGTTTTGCTTTGGACTCTCTCTTCCACTGCTATGGATGGTTCTTGCTTTATTGAGGAATATCATTGTTATTTTTTTTGCTTCTTTTAACTTGAAAGTTATTAAATCAAGACAGAAGTTCTATGTAATACTTTTAAGTGTGATTTGAGAAAATTATTGTAAAAGCTTGATTGAATTAAGTTGTTTATAAAATGACTTTATTTTCCGCTGCTTTATTTGTCTGCCTTGTAATTTATCTACATATTTTACCTATAATGCTCCACCAAAGTTAAGGCATTCCCTTTGTGAGTGACCTTAACGAAGGCGAGGTGTTTCACTTGGTATCAGAGTAAGGTTACCAGATCAGATAAAAGATTTGAAAAATTATTTTCAAAATGGTTTTAAAAGAAGCATTTTCAAAAAGAATAGTTTTGTTTTAAAGGCATATTCCCCAAAGCCATATGCACTATCTTTTGATCCTCTATTTGAGTCCTTGTTTCCTTCTTTCCTGAGTCTCCGAGGCTCCTGGCTTTCTGGGAGGTAACCTCATCGCGGCATGGTTCTGTAGGCTCGACTAGACTACGACACTTGTCAAGGGCAAATAAGTGCCCAATTTCCATCTATAGCCGTAGTAGTTTCACCTGCGGCTAATTTTCTTTCGAGCTTTGTAGGATTCTCTGTACGATGGAGGCAACTTTCGAGAGACTTGTCAACGTGTTACACAAGGATGGCAAAGATAAGAATGAGGGAGTTTGGCTAAGGAGCACAACCCAAGGATGAAGAACTCATGGATATAGACTAGGTTCACAAAGGAGGGGAGGAAAGAATAGTAAAACCTAAAGCAAAAGGAAGTATCTTTATTATGGTATAACAGGTCGTATAATTAAGGTCAAGGGCAAGAACATATGACAGGATTTTCAGAAGGGCAAATGCATGCTCTCACCGCCAGCATACCTGAGAGTGGTAGTAAAGTTTTTGTTGAAAAAGTCTAGTTTTTCTTTTGATCATCCAGTTAGTACTCTTTTGATTTTAGCGCTTCACGTTCGTTTATGTCTGCTTCCATAGTTGAGTCTCTACACCCTAGAGCTTGTATAGTAGAGGATCCCATTATTGTCTCAAGTCCAATTTGTGGTTCGGCTCATTTATCTTTGGTTTGTAAGGATTTAAGATACTTATGTTTTTGGTTTCATGGGCTATGGGTTGATTCTAGGCATAGATGGGTTAGCTAGTAATTGTGAAAGGAGGGTAGTTAGACTTTCGACTTGCTTCGGGAATACCCTCGAAATTTCGTGCGATCCTAAGTGATCAGTTTGTCTTAGCTACCTAGAATCACTTTTATATATTTATCAATGATTTCGAATCCGTTGGAGTAGTCCATGAGTACGCAGATGTTTTTGATTAAGTTAGGGATTTTCCCCCTAAAACTCGAGATAGACTTTCGCATATATCTAGTTGATAATGCAAAGCCAGTTAGGCAATCAATGATAGTTTTGGAGCAAGATTGGCGAGGATAGCCAGAGTCCGTTAAGTGCTCAATTGTTTGAATGTTTTGCTAGTATCATCTCACGTAGATCGTCCAAATTCGGAGGAGGTATTCCTTGGGTGCTTGTCTGATATTGGTTTAGGCCTTTGGGTCTTGTACTTGAGGGATGTCGAGTTCGCTTAGGATGGTTTGCGTGAGAAATAAATGGTTGTGGCAGGCGCCCTAAAGTAAGACTGACCTTAAGACAGGTAAAAAGTACATAGCAACTTTTAGCTTTAGACCCTCAGATTTGTGACATGATGGATAAGCTAAGTAAAGGAGAGACCTCTAATCATCTTAGCATATACACTTGGTATCATGGCTCACACCTGTTTATCTTGGAAAGATAGTTCGACTACATTGGATACCCTCTAGCATGGTAAGTGATCGAGGTTCTATCTTTACTAGTGAGTTTTGGAAATGGAGGTCAAGAAGCTTCGCAACTGTGAAGTTAAATGAGTTAAGGTACAGTGGAGTGAAGCTCAAGAAGACGCGACGTGGGAGACTGAAGATAAGACACGCGCATCATACCCTTTTTTTCTTGAGGGTATATCCTTGATCTCTATTTCTAGGAATTCTATGCATGCTTGTTTCCATCTTTTTAGGTATATCCTCTAGGTCATATATTCGATCCTTAAGTAGAAGCCAATGGATGTAACCATGTGTTTGAAACATGTTATGATTGATGGTTGCAACTGGTTGCTAGTGGTTGCTCGTGGATGCATATACACACATTAGGCACTAGATCGGCTCAGTCACTTTCATATTGCATATGCATGAGTGAATTATTTATATATGATTGAAACTTGATGTGTTATCATATGGACATTACATTTGTATGAATGATTGCGCACTCATGTAGAAAGTATGATTAGGAATAATTGCATACATGATGGACTCATGGCACTGACATAATTCGCATTAAGGAGGTCAACTGAATCAGTAGACCGCCTGATTTTGCATTAGATAAGGCAATGTACACACACTATGCATATGATCATAAAAGCATTAGAAATCTTTTTAAAGACAATGGATGCCTGTGTTTGATGGTTGAGTAGATGGATGATTGGATGTTAGGATATACATTCTTCTTAACTTGAAGATTTCGGGGACGAAATCCTTTAAGGAGGGGAGAATGTAACACCTCGTATTTTCTGAGAATATTAAAATAACAAATTAAAGAATAATTAATTTCAAATGTAAGAATTAAGGGAAACGGGTTACTCCATTGCGTTTGTCTCGAAATTCTGCTTGGAATAGAGTCCAAGTTTTCGAAAATCGGTCTTCGTATGAAGAAGTTATGGCCCTCGGAACTTTCAGAAAATTATATAAAACAATTCAGAAAATTAAATACCAAGGCAGGTCGACCTGGGGGTCGACCTTCCCCAGGCCAAGTCGACCAGGGGGTCGACCTCCCTATATACAGGTCGACCTGGGGGTCGACCTAGGGTTCGACCTCCCCCTCGGGTCAGATCTGAAATCTGACGTGTTATCTCCTGTGACGAATTGTTATGTCATTAGGGCTTGTGTGGCACGTTCTGGTTGGTTCTCTCAGGTTTGAATGGGTTTGATTTGCTCTAGGTTAATCTGACGACTCCTATTAAATCAAACTTCTATATAAGCAACCTAAATCTAATCGCTAAAGCCACACAAAAAATATTCCTATGACTGTCATGCTGTCAGTACTTAGCCTAGAATAGCCGCCATTCCCCTTCAACTAGATAGCAAGTTAGGAATTGCAAATCAAATCTAATTCAACTAAGAGAATTCAACGTCTACAACAAGGGAGAGCTATTCAATTTCAGAATACAGATCCCACAACACAAGACTAATATCCTTTTTGTAAGTCCAGTTATCATTCAGACCTAAATGATATTAGAATCGTGACTAAATAAGTGGATGTAGAACATCGCCTAATGTAAATCTATGCCTATCCTTTTTGTTAAAACTGAATTGATTGAGACTATGATTCTTATCATGCTAAGTTGTGATCATGTTGTATGTAATTTGATGATAAAAGCTAAAAGCTTTGGATCCATATGTGGTATAATTTGGCAATGACATATATGTTGTGTCATTTAGCGATGACAAATTCTGCTGTATATTTTGGCGATGACATATTATAATTTGGCGATGGCATATCATATTGTGTAATTTGGCGATGACATACCATATTGTATAATTTGGCGATGGATATCATGTTGTATAATTTTGGCGATGACATATCATGATGACACCTATATGTTGTATGTCAATTTGGGAATTTTGCTATGTTTATGCAAGTTGTTAGGCTAAGACATGTATTGTGTTTAGATTCACATTTGGATATATGAAAATTGGATTCAAAAATTAAAGCTCATATTTACATGCCTTGTTAAACTTGTGTAAAACCATATGCTTAAGATTCATGTTTGTTGGATCCAAAATAAAAGTTCATATTTACATGCCTTGATAAATATGTGTAATTCCATATGTTTAAGATTCATGATTGTTGGATCCAAATTAAAGTTTACATTCACATGTCTAGTTGAACCTTTGCAATTCTATATGCTTAAGGTTTATGTTCATTGGACCCAAAATAAAAGTTTGTATATACATGCCTAGTTGGATTTGAGTAATTTCATATGTTTAAGACCTATGTTAATTAGATCCAAAAATGCAAGTTCACCTTTATATGACTAATTGGAATTGTGTAGTTCTATGTAAACTCCCATCCATATGTGTATGGTTCATGTTGATTAGGTTCAAAATTTCAAGTTCATAATTAAACATATATTTGTTCTATGCCAAATTTATGTGACATATGTTGGATCCATATTATGCTTGTCTTGAATGCTACGTGTCTCTTCCTTTTCCCCTCTTGATTTTGACGTAGGCTAAATTGCGAAGCCTAACATTCTATGAAATTTATGCGAACGTTTAGCAGGGCTAACGTTGGGAAAAACATGAAGTTACATGTTATTGGCATATTTTAAATGATTAGTGGCATTGAAATGGTATAATTTATATACCTAAAATTATGAACATGATTTAGAGAGAAATTGGGAATGACTTGATTGACAATAATTTACATATAAATATAGAAGGTAAATATGTAAATTTAGAAAAGACAAATATGCCTAACCCAAGGTTAGACTGAGTTACGGTGTAAGACTGCCCGAAACCGCCTGGCACATCCAGCAACCGTAACAATATATATCTAATGTGAGAGGTTAGTGCATCAAGCCCAAAAGAACCCGAGGTTAGACTGAGTTGCGGTGTAAAACTGCCCGGAACCGCCCGGCACATCCAGTTAGCGAAACAATACCTGTCTAACGTGAGTGGTTGGTGCTTTAATGAATGAATTAAAGCTAAGACAGGAATGGTAGGGTTAAGTTAATTAAGGTAACACTTAACCAATATAACATGATGAATGACTAGGGTTAAGTTAATAGGAAACACTTAACCGGTATAGCATGATAAATGGAAAGGGTTAAGTTAACACTTAACCAATATAACTTGATTTGTGGTAAGGTTAAGTTAACACAAGAAGGCAACACTTAACCAAAGTAATATGACCAAGTAGGTGGGTTAAGTTAATTTGAATTGATTGATGACACTTAGCTAATACAACATGATGAACACGTGGGGTTAAGTTAACTTGAATTGATTAATGACATTTAACTAATACAACATGATGAACATGTGGGGTTGAGTTAACAAAGAACACTTGACCAACATAACTTGATGGACAAACGGGGTTAAGTCAATAGGAAACACTTAACCAATTCAACATGATAAGTGAGGAGGGTTAAGTTAATAAGAAACACATAACCAACATGACATGATTAATGGGTGGGTTAAGTTAATATGAACGGGCGACACTTAACCAATATGGCATATTGTGCGGGAGGGTTAAGTACATATCAGGTTGGTGGGTAATATTAGTAAATATAGGCCTTCAAAATTTAACTGTTTAATAAACATACTTGAATCGATGGGAGGGTTAAGTACGTCTCGTGTAGTTGGGTAATATTAGTAAATTTAGGCCCACAAAACTTAACCGTTTAATAAATATGCTTGAATCGATGGGAGGGTTAAGTACATCTCGTGTAGGTGGGTAATATTAGTAAATATAGGCCCACAAATCTTAACCGTTTAATAAACATCCTTGAATCGATGGGAGATTTAAGTACATCTCGTGTAGGTGGGTAATATTAGTACATTTAGGCCCACATAACTTAACCGTTTAATAAACATGCTTGAATGAAGGGGAGGGTTAAGTACATCTCGTGTAGGTGGGTAATGTTAGTATATATAGGCTCACAAAACTTAACCGTTAAATAAACATGCTTGAATCGGTGGGAGGGTTAAGTACATATCGGGTTGGTGGGTAATATTAGTAAATATAGGCCCACAAACTTAACCAGCAGGAAACCCTAGTAACGGGGACCCATTTCAGCAGTAACCCACATAGATGTATCATGGTACCCTGAAACTAGGCAGGGTGGGGCACGATTACTGGGCTGATTGTAAGCGGTCAAAACAGCGGCAGGGGGTACGTCAGTGTAGGTTCCAACGGTTTACAGGCATTCACGTACTGCGGAGTGGGAAAAAGCAGGCACTAGGTACCGGTAGTTATACACTGTGCATCTTGAATCGTGTCGGGTAGCCGTCATAAGGACCTTATGGTGGGACCAGCACAGGGCATCTACACGCAAGAGAGGGCCGATTGACACAGACATATGGAACGTTAATGCAAGTAAGGAGCCGATCGATAGGGTAGTAAGGGTACATCTAGCATGTGCATGGCAATTAGGCTGATTGAGGTGGAATCCTCACGATAGATGTACACCTGAAGGCTACCATAATTACGGGGATTGGGATCACGTTATCATTTTATATAGATTTCTAGTTGGGACACTAGTTAGGTGGTGCAGAGATAGATATAAAAATCAGAATAACAAGGTAGTAGCGAAGCAGAGAAAGAGTAGGAGCGCATTCAGTTTATCTTGCCTTATCATACCTTATGCTTATCCTATGTTACCTTATTTCTTTGTTATTGTCCTGCGTCCAGTTTATTCATGTCATGGTTCTCTTACCAGTTTATATGCTGAATAATCACTTGACTTACCAGACATATGTCTAACCTAGTTTTGTTTCGCCTCTTTTCTTCCGTTCCCCCCCCCCCCAGGTTCACAGGGAGGAAATTTTACCACTTAGCTCAGTTTTCTTTTCAAGCTCGAAGATGGTCGATGTTTTGCTTTGGACTCTCTCTTCCACTGCTATGGCTGGTTCATGCTTTATTGGGGAATATCATTGTTATTTTTTTTGCTTCTTTTACACTTGGAAGTTATTAAATCAAGACAGAAGTTCTATGTATTACTTTTAAGTGTGATTTGAGAAAATTGTTGTAAAAGCTTGACTTAATTAAGTTGTTTATAAAATGACTTTATTTTCCACTGCTTTATTTGTTTGTCTTGTAATTTATCTGCATCTTTTACCTATAATGCTCCACTGAAGTTAAGGCATTCCCTTTGTGAATGACCTTAACGGAGGCGAGGTGTTTCAAAACTGCAGTTGCGAAACCTCGTAAGTCACTTCGTGTTGTGGAAAATGAGAGAAAACAGCTTAGGAGGAAGACAGTTAAGCTAGTCAAGGTACAATGGAGTGAAGATGGTGATGATTGTACATGGGATACATAAGAGAGCATGAAGGCAGCTTATCCAGAACTCTTCGCTAGTAGGACCCTTTGATATCGTATCGTCGTTGTATCGTTGTATCTTGTTGTTGTTTGATATAATTCTGCGTGCTAGGATAAGGCTATGGATGCATGGCTTGATGGTTGCTAGTTTGGATGATAGAAATGGCTTCTAATGGATGATAAGCATACGAAATTTTTGTGGTTGCTTGTGTTTGCTTGGAGTTTTGGGGGCGAATTCTAAAGGGAGGAGAATGTAACAGCTCGCATTTTATGTATCTGAAGATCGTAAAATATTTTTATTTTATTCCCTGAAGGTTGAATAATTCTCATCTTTTAATATGTTGTTTATGGGGATGTGAGACATGTCCATAATTTTTACCAATTTTGTTTGTGACAATTTTCCCCCTGTCAGTCTTGTACAGGGAATAACTTTCAACTCAGGTCGATTTAGGCAATGAGGCCTGTGCCATTGGAAAGGAAATGATGATTGTCTTTCCGTAGAGTGGTTACATTAAAGATTAGACTCAACGGTTTGGGAGGAATCGCTGTTTTGAGGTTTTTCAGTTGGCTGTTCATGTTTTGGGAGCCTAATGGGTTGATTTGGAGAGGCCCATTAGTGGGTTGATGGAATGCTATAAATACAGGGTGGGAGGTATGGGAAATAGTTTACTTCCCCATTCTCTAATTTGGTGGCCTTGTGCTCCTCCTTCCTCTAAAAATGTTTCCACCATTAAAAATTAAAATCTAAGGAGGGAAATCATAGGTCTACACCATTAGAGGCTAGATCTACATCAATTGAAGTGGGGATTCATTGGATCAAGGGGTTTGGTGCGAAGTGATTGCTGTCTGGAATCTTATTACATTGATTTTTGCTTGTTTTGGAGAATCGGTGAGTGATTTGCATCTCTCATATGGATCAATGAAGTATACGAATGTTTGATAATGTTTTTCATCAATTTCAAGTGCTTTATCATAGATCTATCCCATTAGAATTCCGTTTTCGTATGAATCGCCATAAGATCCAATTTAGTAAGTTTAAACCGGTAATTTCTACACTATTCCATATGATTATGCAAGTTAGATCTATAATTTTGTTCAAATGTTCATTTATCATGATTTTGGAGTGATTTGCATAATTTTGGTAAGAATTGTCATATTCATGCTATTAGTGATTCTATGACATGCTTATGATGGTATTGGATGAATTAGATGAGTATATTTCATCGATTGTGTCGGTTGGAGGTGTTTTGGTCGAAATTGGAGTTGCATTGGTGAAGTGCAGGTCTCTAGTCATTCATAGGGGGTCGGTCACGCATGGAGATGTTGGTCGGTCGGTCTCGTTTGGTCAGTCAGAAGATTCTATCTTGGGGAGAAGTCAGAAAGTGGGTCGGTCGGTGCACCACGATGTTGTCTTAGAGAACAATATAGAGCTGGTCGGTCGCATATACGAAGCAGGATGAGTCGAGCGGAGTTGAGAGCAAGCCTGGTCGGTCATGCTTCCTTGCCTGGTTGATCGGTCATGAAGTTGGAATGATGAAGCAGGTTGGGTCGGTCACTCCTAGTTGTATGGGTCGGTCGGTCGTGCAGACGTGAAGCTAGGGGATTGAGGTGGATGTTGGTCGGTCGTGCGGAACTAGTCGGTCTATCAGATCTGGTCGGTCGGTCCTATCCTTTCCGGGCGCGGTGAACTTTCAGCAACGCTTTTAAGCGCTGTGGTGGATGGCATAAGTGTTGTAGTTTGTTTTCTTTAGCAAATTGATGTGATGCGATGGATTGTTTCAGAACTATGATTAATGTTTTCTTTGGTTCGGGAGTGGTGATAACTTCTAGGTGAATTCAATGGGGAATATCGATGTGAGGTGATGTGTACGTTGCCAGTCGTAGTGCAATGAGTGAAACTAACTTAAAGGTGATATGAGTTAGGTGATAATTGTGGGACAATGGCTGTTAATGATGAATAGAGATACTGGAGGTGCAGAGGTTATCGTTGTCGTAGGTTTTATCGGGCTCAGAGCAGGGGTTACACGGTCTTATTGTATGGTCAAGTACCCTGGGTTTCGTCGTATGGCCTGGGCACATTTCGTTTCATAATGTGTGGGGTTTTAACTAGAACCGAGGTTCACCATTGGCCCTTGACGGACGACAAATTGTTTGGTCGGCCATACGATTAACGATGGTTTCAAAGCAGGATTGGCAGTGATAGTCAGAGTCTATCATGCATGCTGGGTGTTTTGTTTGAACTGTCTCACATGGATGGTCCAACGTCGAGGGAGATGTTCCTTAAGTGCTTGACTGATACTGGTTTAGGCCTCTGGGGATGGTGCTTGGGGAATGTTGAACTCGATTAGGATGGTTTATGCAAGATCTATATTATATGGATGCTATAAGTGCTGCTATTGATGGTTGTTCTGAATCCATGATTGTTCTTTGGTTGTATTGATCGTAAAGGCTATCACTGTCCGAGTTTGGGAAAGGCGGTTGTGAGTACTTCTCTGATATTTTGGTAGATTAGTTTGTTTATCTACCTATTCTCATATACTTTATTGATGATGTTTGTTAGTTGTTTTATCGATCACTAATATTGTTGTTTGACTCAATGTTTTATGTGCCCCTCTTATTACCTTGGGTTATCCATCCGATTGTTTGGATGGGCAGACTAGGTGGCAGGTGATAGGTGATTGCTTAGTGAGGACGGTAAGGATTGTTTGCGAGAGGATTAAATCAACCTCTCTAAGGATTGACATTGTCCCATATACCAATGGGGGTAACTTTTGAAAGACTTGTTGACATGGCGTTGATGCACGAAATAGTAAGGATGAGAAGAAAGAGGTTAAAGCCGATGAGACGCAAAACAAGAAATATGGCCCAAGAAAGAAACACAAAAGAAGGATGAAAAGAACGACAAGGCTTAGAACAAGAAGAAATGTCATGTTTGTGGGAGCTTAGGTCTGGTCAAGGATTGCAGAAAAAGGAAGATTTTTTGTTTCAACTGTGGTGAAGTTGGACACTATACTAAGGAATGCCCGAAGAAGCAAGGACAGGGGCAAAGGGCAGGATCTTCTGGAGGGCAGGTGCATGCTCTTGAGGCCAGTGGACCAGATAGAGGTAGGAAAGTTTATGTTGAAGCTTTGATTTTCCTTTCCGATCATCTAGTTTGGACTCTTTTTTATTCTGGCGCTTCTCATTCTTTTATATCGGATTATGTGATTGAGTCTCTGCACCTTAGTACTAATATTATTTTTGATCCCCTTATCGTTTCAAACCCACGCCTTATCTGTCTATGATATATCAGAGGTTTAAGGGTATCTATGTTACGTGTCGAGTTCGAGTGCGACGCGTATGGGCTTGGTTTTATGGGCTATGGTCTGATTCTAGGGATGGATTGGCTAGCCATGTATGATGCCATCCTGTAACACCCCACTTCCGTTAAGGTCACTCACAAAGGGAATGCCTTAACTTCGGTGGAACGTTATAAGTAAACAGAACAAAAATTTATAAGACAGATATGTAAAGTAGTACTTGAAAATTTTATAACTTTGTTAGAGCAGAAACAGAAATAAGTTTGGTTACATCATAATACCAAAACCTAAGTACACAAATATCAGTCTTATACAAAATCCTTCAGAATGCATAATTTTAAAGCCATAATCCCCAACAGTGACTGCCATAAATAGGTAGAATCAAAGCCAAACGATATTTCAAGCACTTCTAGCACTTCAAGCAGATGGAACCTGAATCAAGCTCCTATGTTTCCATCCTGAGAATCTAGGGGGAACGGAAGAAAAGAGGCGAAACAAACTAGGTCAGACATACATCTGGTGAGTCCAGTGACTTTTAGCATATAAACAGATAACAATATCATGACATGCAAATAAAACTGGATAAGAGATAACCATAACAGGAGTAGCAGGTTAACAGAAGAGGCAGAATGATATAGGTTAAACTAAGCTTCTTACTTGGTTTTTCACTTCTCTGCACTAATACTAGTATAACAGAATTAGGTGTTGTCCTAATATCTAAATAGAAGACAGAACGATCTCTTCAGAAACACGATACTAGTAATGGGCCTTTACCATCCTAACAGAGACAGATGTACAGAAACAGAATGCTAGTAATGGGCCTTTACCACCCGAGCAGAGACAGACGGTACAAAAACAGAACCAGGAACGAAATCATAGACAGAAACATAATAATCTCTACGGAAGCAGAATATTAGAATTAGGTGTACACTAGTAATGGGCCTTTACCACCCCAACAAACGGTACCACACAGAAACAGACAGGTATTACCACCCCAACAGAAACAGATGGTACCCCAACAGAAACAGACATGACTAAGTGTACCCTAAATTCTACCCCAAGCGATCGGCTCCCTAATACATAAATACCCTGTGTCGGCTCCACAGAAGGGTGTATCACTCCCTAAAGTGGCAACCTATAGACACAGACCTATTTACAGATGTCACGGTGTCTTACATCCTCAGATCAGACCGGATCCATGCACGCATATGACCTGGTTGGAATGCGCCATCAACACCCCTCGCCATTATCAGAGTGAACCTCTTACAACTAGTTCAGTAAGCGTGCCCTGGACCCCTACCTAGTGTTGGGTCATAGATTTGATACCAGAAAGGGTTACTGACTAATATGGGTCCCAAAGAACAGATGACACAAGTAATTGCCCCTCCTAACCTTGTGTCCCCAGACTAACAGATTTCAGATTAACTTACTTACAGATTTCAGATGTTCAAAGTTCAGATTAACTAGTTCTCAGATCAGACATGTAAGTTAACAAGTTTTCAGACTAACAGATACAGATTAACAAGTTTCCAGACTTAACGGATCAGATTACAGATTAACAGACTTACAGATTGTTTCACCTAACCTTGTATTGGGCCTACAGACTTTCAAACGGGTTTATTAGATTCATCAGTCCAGTTGTTTTAACCCTATCCACCCAACACGTTTTAGGTATCACATTTATCTTAGATTTGCATTAATTAAATATTAGTGCGCAGACCTCTCACATTAGGTCGGTAGCTTGTGGCCGCTGGATGTGCCAGGCGGTTCCGGGCAGACTTCTGCCATAAGCCAGACCTAGCCTCGTGTCTAAGCATCTTTATGCCTACGACCTCTCACATTAGACTGACAGTTTGCGGTTGCTGGTTAAGCCGGTTGGGTCCGGGCATGCTTCTACCGCAAACAGAGTCTAACCTCGTGTCTCGGCATTCTTATTTTAGCTATAGTATTCATTCGCAAATTATGCCAATATCAGACTAATTATGCTAATTCGAAAAATTAACTTCTTTACAAGTTACAGCAGATTATTCGAAGTTCTATTAACATGTTTTGCTCAATTTTAGATCGAGCCTACAGATTTTCATACCCCAAATTACTGCATTTAGTTTCAACAGATTTAGCAGATTAGGCAATTTAATCATCCCTTAAAATTCCATTGACATACCTCGCTTAATCATAAAATTAAGCCTAATTTCACATGCTCAAATTATGGTCATAGTTCATAATATAACATATGCCCCAAATTTCTAGTTAAACTTACATAGTACAGAATATTCTCTAAAAACCCCAATTCATGATATACAATATGAACTATGCCAAATTATAGCCTTTGATTTCAGCGTATGTAAATATCCAAAATCCCCATTTAGGAGTATTCACAATTAATAGTTATCCTATTTTAATATAGACCGTTTATGCCTAAATCATATATCCTTTTTCTTTCAAGTTACAGATCGTCATATAAAATATGCCCCCAAATCTAGATCTTAAATTTACAACATATATTATGTCCTCAAAATCAGATCATGCATTATGTTCCCAAATTACAATTCATATGTTGTCATACCATAAATCTCCTTCTTCCAAATCATAAACCATCATATATAGTATGCCTAGATCTAGATCTTAAATTACAACATACACCCATTTCTTAAATCATTCACAAATCAGTCATGTCCAATTATGCATCATTCATTATTTTCCCCGAGTTTAGCATTCGTGCGTCAATCTCTTAAGAGATTTGGCTCAGGCTCGTGGTAGATTGGCTATAGAATAGAAGGAAGGAAGAGATACATAATAGTTACAACAATAAGATAGATCTATACAGAAAAACAGATCTGATAAACATGAATAAGATATATCTACATAGAAAAACAGATCGGATGCATAATCTCCAATTCAGATTTATAACTATGTCAAGATCATAATTAAATTTCATATCTGAAAATAACTGTACTCACAATTCGTGGTTTAAGAAAGAGAAGAACTGTTCTGGGATCTGATTTTATGGAGTTGATTTAGCTTTCCGTTGATGTAGGCGTTGATTTGTTATCTTTTAATCCTATTCAGATTGGAAGAAGAAAAAGCACTTGTTCTAGCTTAGGTTTCAACAGAGTAGCGACGCCATTGATTTATTTTAATATGAATTAGGGAAGAGTATAGGCGAAATGAAATTGTGTGGAGAGAAAGTGAGGTTTGGGGGTGTTTAAATAGCTTAGGAGCAACGAATTTGGTCAGAACGAGCGTCTAAATACAGAAAATTGAATCTGTCCTCGGATCTGGAAAAGGGGGGAGGTCGACCCCATGGTCGACCTACCTACCTAGGTTGACCCCCTGGTCGACCTGATCCTAGGCGACAATTTTCCCGCCTAGCCCGGGTGTGTGTTTTGAATTCGAATTTTGAAATTTTGACCGAGCTGTTTAAATTTTCTGAAAACTTTTGAAGGTCATAACTTCTTCATACGAAGTCCGATTTACGCAAACTCGGACTCTATCTCAAGCAGAATTCCAAGTCGAACGTAATGGAGTAACCCGTTTCCCTTAATTCTTCTTTTAAAAATTAATTATACTTTGTTTTGTAACTTTAAGTTCCCAGAAAATACGGGTTGTTACACATCCTGGACTGTGAAAGGAGGGTCGTTAGATTTTTGAATTGCCGAGGGAGGACTCTCAAGATTTCCTGTGACCCAAAGGTGTCAAACATGCTTAGTTTCCTAGAATCACTTGATGCTTCTGGTGATAATTTGCGATCTGTACCTATAGTCTATGAATATTCGGATGTTTTGATGGGGTTAGGGGCTTACCTCCAAGGCGTGAGATTGATTTTCAGATATACCTGATGGATAATGCAAAGCCAGTCGCATTGAAAATGTGCCACATGGCTCCTAGAGAGAGGAGGGAGCTTAGCAAGCAAGTAGGAGAGCTACTTGAGAAGGGGTTTATTAGGCAAGTATATCAGAATGGGGTGCTCCATTCATCTTCGCGACCAAGGAGGACGATTCACTTCGTTTATGTATGGATTACAGGGATTTGAATAATCTCACCAAGAAGAATATGCATCCACTCCCGAGGATTGACGATCTGTTTGACCATCTTGTTGGTGCATCTGTTTTCTCGCAGTTAGATCTAGCCACGGGATTTCATCAGTTGATGGTGGCCGAGAACATTATAAACAAGACTACTTTCAGAATTCCAGATGGCTTCTTTGAGGTGCTAGTCATGCCTTCTGGGTTGACTAATGCACCGACGTATTTTGTGGATCTGATGATTAGGGTGTTTAGAGAGTTTCTGAACAAGTTCGTGGTTGTAATTGTGGATGACATCCTCATTTTCTCAAAGAGCGAGGAAGAGCATACCCTACGTTTAGGAGAGGTTATGAGGACTCTCAGAGCACACCAGCTTAAGGCGAAATTCTCCAAGTGTCACTTTTGGAGAAAGGAGGTAAGATTTCTATGACATATGGTCTTTGTAATCAGTAAGAATATAAAATAAATAATAAGCTCGATATATCAGATGCCATTAAACTCATTAATTCAATTTCTAGGGTTCTACAAATAAGAGGGAAACAAGTGTTTAAATAGTAACAGGTTGTAGCAAAGAGATGGGCCAAAAGTATGATACCGGGCTTACTACCAAATCACTCAACCCGATATAAAATACACAAATTACTTTATACTAAAGCATGATAACATCCCTGTTCTTCCTGTTCTCGATTACACCGCCCTCAAGTTGGAGAGAATGCATTTTTCATTCCCAACTTGCTACTTAAATACTCCATCCTTGCTCCATTCAATGCTTTAGTGAAGAGATCCGCTACTTGTTCCCCAGTTCGAACAAATCCAGTACTCACAATCCCACTCTGCAATTTTTCTCTAATAAAATTACAATCCACCTCGACGTGTTTTGTTCGTTCATGAAATACAGGGTTAGAGACAATCACAATGGTATTCTAGGTTCAGTTCTAGGTTCAGTTCCTTCATCAAATGCATTATCCACATCACCTCACATACATCATTTGTCATTGCACGGTATTCTGATTCTGCACTTGATCGAGCCATAACTTCCTGCTTCTTACTCTTCCAGGAGATTAGATTACCTCCTATAAATACACAAAACCAAGAATTTGACCTCCTATCTACTTTTGAACCAGCCCAATCAGCATCACTGAAGCTTTCTATGTTCATATGACCATTGTTCACATACATAATACCTTTGCCTACAACACCCTTAAGATAATGTAATATCTGTTCTAAGGCATCACAATGGTGAATAGTTGGTTTAGCCATGAATTGACTAACAACACTTACTGAATAGGATATGTCTGGCTTTGTAACACACAGGTAGTTTAACTTTCCTACTAATCTTCTGTATCTCTCTGGATCATTGAACCACTCCCCTTCTTCATTCAAGTTATAGTTCTGCATCATTGGTGGTAGCAATGGCTTAGCAGCTAATTTCCCATGTGTATTTCCTTTGAGATAAGTAAATACCATCACTATTTATTGTAATTTCAACTCATAAAAAAATACTTGAGTTCACCAAGGTCTTTACTTTGAAATTGAGTGCAAATAAACTGATTAAGCTTCTGAATTCCAGTAATATCACTTCCGGTAATAACTATATCATCTACATAGACTATTAGCAATATCATACCATTATCAGATGCCTTATAGAAAACTGAGTGATCTGATTTGCTTCTTTCAACTCCAAATTTCTCTAATGCCAAGATAAATTTTCCAAACTAAGCCCTTGGGCTTTGCGAAAATCCATAAAAAGATTTATTAAGTTTGCAAACAATGCCTCTCTCCCCCTGAGCAACAAAGCCTGGAGGTTTCTCCATGTACACCTCTTCAGATAAATCCCCATGCAAGAATGCATTTTTATGTCAAGTTGGTGAAGCCTCCAATTATATCTTACTGCTATTGAAATGAAAAGTCTAATAGATGTCATTTTAGCTACTGGAGAAAATGTCTCTGAGTAATCAATACCATATGTTTGCGCATACCCTTTTGCTACTAGCCAAGCCTTAAGCCTTATAACAGCTCCATCAGCATTCATTTTTATGGAGAATACCCACTTACACCCTATTACCTTTTTGTTGAGTGGTAGCTTTACTAATGTCCATGTTTCATTCTGCTCTAATGCTTTCATCTCTTCCAACATTGCTTCCTTCCATTCTGATGAGTTTAAAGCTTCTCATACAGTTTTTGGTGTGGTTATATTATCTTATTTGGATATGAAGGCAATTGCAGGCTTTGGTAGTTTATCATATGTCACATGTGAAGAGATAGGGTATGTACATTTCCTCTTTTCTTTTCTCAAGGCAATAGGTAAATTTAGACTTGGATCACCCTTAGTTTTTTGAGTATCTTCTATGTGTGCATCTTCTATGTGTATATCATTGACATCACTGTCCTTAGGAGGTTCACTCGGTATAATGGAATACACCGTAAATTCTTCATCATCTCCTTGAGGCTGTGGTGGGTTTGGTTGATAAAAGGGTACATCTTCCATGAATGTTACATCAATTGGCACTATATACTTTTGTAAGCTTAGACAATTACACCTATATCCTTTCTGAATTCTTGAGTACCCAACAAAAATACATTTTAAAGATTTGTGGTCTAACTTCCCTAAATGTTGACTCACATTTCTTACAAAGCATGTGCATCCAAAAATCCTTGGCTTTACTGGAAACATGTTTTTATCTGGTTGTAGAACACAATATGGTATCTTATTATTCAAAACTGTGGATGGCAAATTATTAATTAAGAAGCATGCAGTTGAAACTGCATCAACCCAGTATGTCTTTGGCACATTCATCTGAAACATCAATGCTCTAGTAGTTTCTAGCAAGTGTCGATTCTTTCTTTCAGCCACTCCATTTTGATGGGGAGTATCCGCACATGAAGTTTCATAAAGTATGCTATTTTGGCTTAAATAATTTTCAAATTCAAATGACACATATTCTTTGGCATTATCACTACGCAATACCTTTATAGATGTGTTACACTGAGTCTTAACTTCAGCATAGAACTTACAAAACATAGTGAACAATTCAAATCCAGATTTCATTAGAAAAAGCCAGGTTAAACGAGTTTAATCATCAACAAATGTCACAAAGTATATAAAGTCAGTTTAGAAACAATTGCTGAAGGTCCCCACACATCAGAATGAACTAAAGAGAATGGTCTGTTTGCACGTTTACTTATTCTAGGTACAGAACTAATTCTATAGTGTTTAGCATATTGACAAGCTTCACAATTTATTGTAGACACATTACCAAACTGTTGACAGAGTTTCTTGAACAAAGTGAAAGAAGGATGGCAGAGTTGACAATGAGCTTTGAAGGCTGGACTCATGCTAGAATAAGCTACAGGTTTAGGAGGTGTGTCAAGAGTGTATAAGCCACTTGGCTCACTCCCTCTACCAATAGTCTGCCTCGTCATAAGATCCTGGATCACACAATAATTAGGGAAGAATGTGACACTACACTTGAGTTGATGGGTAATTTGGCTCACTGATAACAAATTGAATGATATTGAAGGTATATATAACACAAATTTCATGGGTATAAGAGAGTCTATGATTATTTCACCAGTACCTTTTACTCCAGATTGTGATCCATCAGCTAATGTAACTTTATGAGAGGAGTTACTTAAGTTTAAATCAGTAAACAAACTTTTATTACCTACCATATGGTCAGATGCACCTGAATCAATTATCCATTTTGATGTTTGTGATCCAGTGCTTGCATTTGCAACTGAGGTCATTGTTGAATTACTAGGAGAATCTGAAGGTTTGCCTTGCCTTGCATTCTAGAATTTGGAGTATTGGTCATATTCTTCTACAGTCATGAGTACAGTTTTAGTGTTACGTGAATTGCTATTTCTCTGTTTCCATTATAGATTCCTATACTCATATATCACATGCCTAGGTTTCTTACAATAGTTGAAGAATTTGGTTTAATACAATGGTGGTCTCCAGTTTGCTCTCCAAGGTGATCTTGATATTCTCCATGGTTGTGCATTAGGTGGTCATGGTTGCCTCCATGTTTGTGCATATTGTTGAGCACCTTTAGTGCCTTCAGAGATGGTATTTGATGTCACTTTTACACTGCTACCTATAAATGCACTGTTACTTGTATTTCCAGTACTGGATGTTGTTTTAGTTCTCAAAATTCGGCTATACACTTCATGTAGTGTAGTGAGATCAGTACTGGCTAGTATTTGAGATTTTACACCTTCAAATTCAGTAGGAAGTCCAGCAAGGAAGCTCATAATCTCCATCTGCTCTCTCTATTTTTGCTGAACTTTTATATCAATGCTCATTATCAATAGCATGTTAAATTCTTCATACGATTATTTAAATGCCAAGAAGTAGTTTATTAGACTAATATCCTTTTTCAGTTCTATAAAAGGCTTGACAAAATTCATACATTCTTTTCAAATTTCCTTTTCTAGAGTACAATAATTCAAGATACTCCATTAATTCCTTTACTGTCTCACAGTGATTAATCAATCCAATTACTTCATTCTCAGCTGGATTCCTAATTTGTAGAAACAACCCAGCATCATCCCACAACCAATTTTGATCGTCCTTGTTTTTTGAATCTACTAGTGGTGGTTCATTAATCAGATGGTCATCTTTGTCAATACTCCTAATATATAGACGAATTGTCTTGCTCCAATAATGGTAGTTAGATCTATTTAGTTTTCGATCTGTGATCTTTGGCATTATTGACAGTACATCAACTCCTTTGGTTTCCGCCATGATTCACTGTAATAATCCTTGAGTGATGATGATGAGATGATAGACAGGCATCGTTTGATTCCAGATAGATATAGATTAGCTCTGATACCATATTACCATGTAATCAACAAGAATATAGAAGAAATAATAAGCTCGAGATATCAGACGCCATTAAACTCATTAATTCAATTTTTAGGATTCTACAAATAAGAGGGAAACAAGTGTTTAAATAGTAACAGGCCGTAGCAAAGAGATGGGCCAAAAGTATGATACCGGGCATACAACTAAATCACTCAACCCAATATAAAATACACAAATTACTTTCTACTAAAGCATGATAACATCCCAGTTCTTCCTGTTCTCGATTACAGTCTCCAAGGATGGGATAGCAGTGGATCCCGCGAAGGTACTTGCGGTTCAAGAATGGAAGATTCCAAAGAATATAACGGAGGTGAGAAGTTTTCTTGGTTTAGCGGGCTATTGTAGGAAATTTATCAAGGACTTTGCAAAGATATTGGCCCCATTCACCAGACCGACGAAGAAGAATCTGACCTTTTCTTGGAGTATTAATTGTGAGGATGCTTTTCAGCGGTTGAAGAAGGCTGTAACAATAACCCCGGTTTTGACATTTCCTAATGGGAACAAGGTGTTCAAAGTGTATACTGATGCATGTGGTACACGGCTTGGTGCCTTCTTGATGTAAGAGGGAAGGTTAGTATGATGTGGTAGTAGACAGTTGAGAGTTCATGAGAGGAACTACCCTACCATGATTTGGAGTTGGCTGCTATAGTGGTCGCACTTAAAACTTGGTGGCATTATCTACTTGGAGAAAGGTTCGAGTTATACATGGACCATAAGTCGATCAAGTATCTGTTCTCGTAGAAGCATCTCAATTTGAGACAACAAAGATGGATGGAGTTCCTTGCGTCCAATGACTTTGAGATTGCTTATATCCCTGGCAAGGGTAATGTAGTTGCGGACGTGTTGAATAGGCAGAGGATAACCTTGAGTCCTCTATTCGTAGAGAGGCGTAGTTTGGAGTACATATCGACCTTCGATTTTAGGACATTTATGGATCTTATACCAGGTTTGTTGGCATCTTTAGAAGTGCGACCTACTCTTATGGATCAGATAGGATCTTCACAGCGAGAGGACCCACAAATAGCAAACATCTTGGATAGACTCAGTAGAGGGAAAATTTCTAGTCACCTTAGTAAATATTCCGCGGATTATAAAGGGTGGGTTTGACGAGATGGGAGGCTTTGTGTTCCCCGAGTTGGAGATTTGTTGAGGACAGTCCTTGAGGAAGCCCATCATTCTAAGATGACTATCCATCCAGGTGGCGATATGATGTATCGAGACATAAAGAGGGTTTTCTTTTGGATCGGGATGAAGAAAGATGTAGCGGAGTTTGTAGCTCAATGTTTAGTGTGCCAGGAAGTAAAAGATGAATAGAAAAAGCCTGGTGGTTTGCTTCAACCTTTGGATGTACCACAATGGAAGTGAGAGAGCGTCTCTATGGCATCAATGGTTTGCCTAGATCAAGGAAAGGCAACACCAGAATCTGGGTTATAGTGTACAGGCTTACTAAGAGCACTCATTTCATTCCAGATAAGAGCAAGAGAACAACAGCATGGTTGGCATCAGTTTATCTTCATGAGATAGTCCGTCTATATCAAGTACCTTCTAGCATAGTGAGTGATCGTAACCCCATCTTCACTAGTGAGTTTTGGAAGAGCTTGCAAGAGTCACTGTGTACACAGTTGTGTTTAAGCACAACATACCACCCTCAGACCGATGGACAGACTAAGAGGGTGGATAGGGTTCTTGATGACCTTTTAAGGTTGTGTATCATAGACTTCAGAGGGACTTGGGAGGATCATCTCTCATTGGTGGAGTTCGCCTACAACAACAGTTATCAGACTAGTACAGGCATGGCACCCTTAGAGGCATTATACGGATGACCTTACAGATCACCGACTTGTTGGTGGGAGTCTACGGATAAGCTTATACTTGGACCTGAGATGATTAGAGAGACTTCATAAAAGATTGACTTTATCTGCCGACGTATGAAGACAGCTCAAGACAGGCAGAAGTCCTACGCAGATAAGAGAAGGACTGGCATTGAGTTTGAGGTAGAAGACATGGTTTTCATCAAAGTATCACCTCTGAGGCATGTGGTTCGCTTTGGATGTGGAGGGAAATTGGCGCCAAGGTTTGTAGGGCCATTTCCCATAGTAGAGAGATAGGTCCCATGGCCTATAGGGTGAGATTACCAGAGAGATTAGCGAGTGTTCATGATGTTTTCCACGTTTCCCATTTGCGGAGATGTGTTCACGATACAAAAGAGGTTGTTGAGCCGAGCATGCTTGAGGAAATAGAGGTAGAAAAGGAGGCAACAGTTTGACGAGTTCCTACCTGTATACTTGGATCAAAGGTTAAGAACCGCGCAATAGAGAGGTTAAGTTGATAAAAGTGCAATGTGGAGAAGACCGCGAGGATGCAACTTGGGAGACTGAAGACAAGATTCACGCTTCGTACCCTTTTTTCAAGAGTATGTTCTTAACTTCTTTTTCCAAGCCTTTATTCGTACTTGCTTCTATCATTCGAGTATATCCTATCGATTGAATGTTCGACCTTTAGGTAGAAAACCAATGGATGTAAACATGTATTAAAGACATGTTATGTTTGATGGATGCAAGTGGTTGCTTGTGGATGCATACACACACACTAGGCACTAGGTCGGCTCAAACACTCTCATACTGCATATGGATGTGTGTGCATTCTACTTTATAATGAATGAAAAATGGATGACTCATCACATGGATGCTGCATAATGATGGATAGTTGTGCACACATATAGAACTTATATCATATGTTAGGATTACTTTACATAAACTTTGGATACATGGCACCGATATATTGCATTAAGGAGGTTGATTAAATCAGTAGATCGCCTGATTTTCGCATTAGCGTAGGGACATATACGCACACTTTTGCACATGTTTATATAAGCATTAGGAATCCCTAAGGACAATGGATGTCTGTGATTAATGGATGAGTAGATGATTGTAGGTGGATGTAGTAAACATTCTTCTTGACTTGGAGATTTCGGGGATGAAATCCTTTAAGTAGGGGAGAATGTAACACCCCGTAATTTTAAAAAACATTAATGAGTGTGACGACCCATATTTCGGTACCATTTGAGTTGACCAAATTCAATACAAGTCCAACCCAAATAATACTAAAACCTAGATGTCGAAGAAAGAAAATAAAGGGTGAGAATAGATAAGATAACAAATTTAGAATAGATGAAAAGGAAGAACACAATAACAGAATTAAAGTAAATACGAATCTCACAGTGGAATGAATAAAATATAATAGATATATAATCACCCTTGAAATACAAACTGGATTTGAACTTACATACATCATCAGAGTATAACATGTACACAATACATCAGAAATAAACTCTATATATCTAACGTTGATGCCTTCTGCTCTAAGATCCTCAAGAAATTCTGTAAAATTCTGAACTACTTGATTGCCCGTACAAATTCGGGCACCCAAGAGTTTAGGGAAAACGTAAAAAAATGAACTCTGGGTCAGTCATGAGACTATTGTGAGTAAATAATTTTAAAACAACTTGATTTTAACTTTCAAAAACCTTTTGAAAGAAAAGATAATCCTAAGACCGATCCACACATAAATACCGATGGTTTTTACCTTACGATAACCCAAAGCCATTTTTATATAAAAACTCCTCTGATATTATAATAGTGTCTATCAATCCACAAATAAGTAGTAATCTAGCAGAACGCATGGATCTCACGCTCTACATATATAGTATACAAATCAAAACCGCGAGCGCTTATTGGATAATGGATTTCCAACTATGACAAGGTATGGAACCACCCTCCGATAGTGTATCTCTAGAGGGGAATACACTGGGTTTAACAAGAACGTCATACAATCCGGCAACACATGACTGACCACTCATTTCCCTTAAGTGTATCGAATATATTGTCACCTTACGGTTGGGCCCGCATAACCATTATCCGAAGATACATAAACGAAAAAACAACAAATATGAATATTCTCTAGATGGTGACAATACACCCTAATGGGAGCGACCCACTTAGCCATGTTGCCTGCCCGATTTATGTCATTTTATGGTTGTGAGGCTTGAGGTCATAACTTACCATTTGTAACAGCACATCTTTATTCACTTCGAATGCCACATAGTCAAACCCGTCAAATCACAAATTGATTTCCCCAAAAACTAGGGTAAAAATCTTAGAGAAACGAAATCCTCCACCACCAAACATAGTTTTGAAGAGATCAACTTACGTGGTCTGTTAGGTATACTTTGTCAGACATTCATCCATACAAGTTGTCCCGGGACTGGACAAACCGAAGGCAATATCCTGTAAATCCATCTTAGGCAATTTCTACGTAGGATTGGCAGAACAGCCCTTGCATAAGCCCCATCTTCAATATTCTCTTACTTGAAACGTATAGATCAAATCGTAGTGGAATTAAATTCCGGACTCTTCGAAACGAAAACGTAAAAGGTCAAGATTTGATAGTCGGTGATTAACTAACAAATATAAAATAAAGTGAACAAGTTTATTTCTATTGGATCTGCTAAGCCTTATTTAAATAATCCTTAATTATTTAAATTCACATATTAACTTTGGTTATACTTATCTGAAAACATAAGTATTTCTTAACTTAGAAAATTCTTATTACAAATCTCACGTGATAACCTCATTCTTGAATATATGTTTCATAGCTGAAACAATATTCAATCCGAACACTCATTTTGAATACAAACTAATATTATTTATTGTATACTAGTGAAATCGTTCAAGTTGGGATATTTTAATTACCTCTTAGACCTTGAGTCAAAATCATTCTTATCGTTAAGATTTGTAGGAGTTTGATATCCAAAATATTCGATAAAATAGACTTTGTAAATCCAATTGATTTCAAATCTTATACCATTTTCAGAACGACGTCGTTGTTTTGAAACTATTTATCAAGTTAACTTGGTTAACATTAAAACCAAGGAATTTTATTAAGTGAATTGACTTAATTCCCTTTTTCTTCTATAATCAGATTATCTTTAAAATTTACTAAATTAAGAGATTAATTAAGTTAAAAATAGTATCTTGGGTAATGTATCAAATTTAACTTCTTTGTTTAACTTCAAACTTAACTTATCAAATTATGTTAATTAAAAATATTAATTAACTTTTATTAACACATTTGTACATTTTAGCAATTACTTGTTAAAATTATTATTTTTATACTAAATTAATCAAAAATAAATAAATAAATTTAATAACCATTTAGATATAAACCAGTTGATTTAAATCAATCTTAAAACAATAACTAATTGCAATTAATCTTTCCTTTTAAATTAATTAATATGTTAATTATTTCAAAATATTCACCTTTATTTGTTTAAAACAATTAGTCAAACAATAAAAATTTGAGTTAATTTCTACTTTACTTTACAGAAATTTCAGTTTAGCAGTTTCAACGGCCTATAACAGTTCTTTAACAAATGTCATTCAAGATGTAAGATTAATTTACATAAACAACGATATGATTCGAGATTATAAATTGGTAATATAATAACTCAACAACATATATATACTGACAAAAATATGTCAAATTAATATAATAGCAGAACATCGTTTATTTTTGCTAATAGGGTGTCCAAACAATTCAATATAATAACCCAACAACATATATTTACTGACAAAAATATGTCAAATTAATATAATAGCAGAACATCGTTTATTTCTGCTGATAGGGTGTCCAAACAATTCAGTCAATCCCATTTATACTTAGAATGGTGTTTATTTACACTAACAGATGTCCATTCAATATATATATATATATATATATATATATATATATATATTACGATTAACGTCATTAAACACAACTAAATGAATAAGTCCATTAATTGAATAACCAAATTCAGAATTTACTGAATTATAGATCATTACTGATCGATGATTTTCACGTTAATTTAGTTCATCGTCTAAATGTATGTTTGATTAATTTTAAATGAACTTAGCACTTCAATCATTTTTAAATTATTTAATAAAAACAATTTATTTTCACTTAAATTGTTTAAACTTGATATCTACGTCGAGTTATTTACACCTAAAATCAATCGACTCAACTACACAAACACGGGCTAACTATACGATCATATCTTCTTGATCTACATCAATATATATATATATATATATACACATATATATATATATATATATATAACTACATATTACTTTGGATTTGACTCATGACCCACGCATTAATCCCTTACCCACGTATGAACCTCATCGGGCAAAATAAACTTGCCAAATACTAGCACCCTCTCTTCAATCCTTCTTTTCCTTACAAATGTTTCCATACACAAAAGCTCCAAGAATCCATATCTACTCTGAGAAACCATGCATGATGCAACTTTTATTTCCATTTATGACAAAACTGAACCGAATTTTCATGCACAAATTGAACATGGCTTATGGACAATTCCTGTACACATTTTTTCCTTTTTTTATTATATATATATATATGTATGTATATGTATATGTATATGTATATATATATATATATGTGTATATGTATATGTATATGTATATGTATATATATATATATATATATATATATATATATATATATAAACCGAGCCAATGGTCCAACAGACCCAGTTCTTCACGCATCAACCCAGGACCCCTCTTTTCCTGTTTCCCTACTCCTTCTGCTCGTCCTACTTCTCTGTTCTTTCCCTTTTTGGTTTTCTGCCATCCCCATGTAATTCATGGTCTTGTGAATTATCTATACAAGTTTCCAGAATATTTCGTGGCCACACAACTAATCTATATCTCCAACTTTCCCTCACCATGCAAACACACTCGCCTTTATTCACTGCTGACCAAACAAGTGCACAACGTGCACACGTTTCCCCGCCAACCTGCACTGGTTTCGAACCCTCGCACAAATGCATCTCCACCGTCTTTCCTCCTTCATGATCCCATACCCCATTCCGATCATCAGTATCGGTTTCCGATACTTCAACCCTGTTTTTCAAACCCATTTCCTTCTGTTTTTTTCCTACAATTTCTATATTTTAATGGATTCATTCAAACTATACTACTTATTACACTGCTGGTGCATTGAACTATAACAATAGTAGCATCCTGAAATATGTTGAACTCTTATTGGTTTTAGCAAGTAAAAAACTTCAAGTGTTATTATTCATTTTTCAGCCTAGACTTCCTCAAAGGTACAACATTTTTCAGTATTGAAGTGAACTGATCTTCTACAGAATTTAAAATGAATGTGTGTGATGTTAGACTAGGCTCATTAAAGGAGCTTACGACAAAAATGTCAAGCTAGGATAAGTTTATACCCATTTTTTTTCTTTTTTCATAATGTAAAACAAGCATATATATGGTAATAATATAATCCAAATTGTTTGTTTTGGTTATTTACTTTGGCCAGCGGTGCATGTTTTCCTGATATATGAATAATATTATTGAGGTGTGCGCAATTATGGTCAGTGATCACAAATAGTTGCGATAATGATAAAAAGAGAAGAAGGAAGCCCATTAGGAAGCATTTGAGGAGCCAAACCGATGTTGCCATACCAAGGGCATACCCCAAAAACACATACATGCGCTCTGTTTCCATATATAGTAATATTTAAAATGGGTTAACAAAGCCTTAAGTAACCCATGTAATTTAATACAGGTCTATGTATATACACAAGATATCAAAAAGCAAAAACATTTAAGTCATGATTAAGAGAAATGAAAATTTAAGGAATTTACTCACATACATGCGTCCATCTTCATTGCTCTTAAATTTACAGGTTTAACATTTTTAAAGGATGTCAACTATTTAACTTAAACGTTGCCAACATAAGTTCCTATGTATAGGATATACATGCAGACATTAGATCAGCATAGACAAATTCATGAAAAATAGGGAATAGAAAAGTGTTTACTCACTAAAGTGTCCATGATTTGATGCTATTTGTTTCAGATCCTAGTCCTTTGTTTACTCTGTTTTACATTTCCTCTAGTCTGTAGTTTTTGATTAGTTTTGCTGCCATCTTTATTGATTTTTAATGAGGGAGATCACTGCATTTATTAGTGTATTTATTGGGATATAAAAGATATAAAATAATGGGATATCTAAGGCTTGTATGGGGAGGGTAGCTTAGCAGGTTCAGGGAAAGTTTTTGAGATAGCTGCCTTATGATTAGAAAGGATACAGCTATGTCGTCCATGGTTGTGCATAGGTTGATATGAAAAGAACTATGCCTAGGGTTTAATCAGCTGTGAATATGAATGACAGGATACTGTGGCAGAATTATCTCCTTTACTAGAAAACAACTTCGACCTGGTCACTAAATGTACATTTGCATTGTATAAAACATATGGGGAAGGACAAAAGGAAAGAAGATAAATGTTCCCAGCTGTGCCAAAGTTGATTGAGATGGAGAGTATAGTTAGAGCATCTCCAACAGTGTTACGGGCCGTAACGTTACGGCCCGTAACATTACGGGAGATATCTTTGATATCTCCCAACGGGCGCGAGCCGATTTTATCGGCTCGCAGTCTGCGAGCCGATTTTATCGGCTCGCAGTCTGCGAGCCGATTTTATCGGCTCGCGAGCTCGCGAGTCGATAAAATCGGCTCGCGCCTGTCCCGAGCCTATATATGGCTCGGGAGGGGGGGGGTTTGTTATATTAGTTTAATTTTAATTTCCTCCTTTTTAATTTCTTTTTTAATTGCTCCAACGTCGGGATGCCGCCACGCGTGACGAAGAGCGGGAGACGCACAGTTAGAGTTATGCCAGACGACATGTCTGGTCCAGTACACCTTCCTCCACCAGCGGGGACGACGATTGAGGACTTATGTATCCTCCACAAGATGCCACAGGGATTCACCCATCGATTAGTTGCCGCGCTGGCCGTCGTTCAGGTATTAGTTTTACTTTTTATAATATTCGCAGTTAGTTAACTATTAAAAAGTATGATCTGGTCGTTTTACGTTATAGTTTAGTGCATGTACGTTATATGGTTTAGTAGGTTGAACGTCAATAGTCATTTAAATAGTATAAATTATTGCATGTACTAGTTAAATAGTCATTTAGCTGTTAAATAGTCATTTAACTGTTAAAACTTTATTAGTGCATTTACCATGTAGTAGTTTGTTATACGTTAGTAGTACGAACTTTAATACTCATTTAACTGTTAAATAGTCATTTAACTGGTATTATTTTAATAGACTCGGTACATCTTCGTTCGCGGGAGTTGGGCGAAGTTTGTATCATCAGCCTTAGACATATTACCTCTGGATATTCGAGAGAGGCTATTTGGCAGTCCATTCGGACGTTTTTTACGTATTATACCTCCTCAGTCCTTCGATCGACCTTTGGTCGAAGCCTTATCAGAGAGATGGTGGCCTACGACACACACCTTTCACTTCCCGGATTTTGAGCTAGGTATCACCTCAGCCGATTTTTACATGCTTTCGGGGATTGAGATAGGCCTTCCAGATAGAGTCATACCTCCATTTGATTCCCAGTTTGAGTCACCCGAGTCCTACATATAGTATTTGCCAGGTTTGGATGCGGCTCGTATAGCTAATGGTGCCGTTCCCTGCACATATTTACTTGAGTATATTACAGCGCATGTAGATGTGATAGATTTCCACGACATAGTGTACAGGGCTACCATTTTATACCTCCTTGGTTCGACGTTCTTTACGAACCAACAGAGTTCGATTAGGCTTGGCTACCTAGCAGCACTAGTCGATTTAGATCAGCTGCATATGTTTGATTGGGGCTCTGCCATACTGGGTTATCTATACACCGCTCTTGACTCCTATGTTTTTAGAGAGGTTCAGCAGATGTATGGTTTTTGGTACATGTTGCCGTGTTGGTACTACGAGTACACGGCCAACATGCACCCACACATACAGCACACCGCCAGTCATGCTGCTGAGGCCTTTTTCCCACGGATGCGTAGATGGCAGAGTATTCACGTAGTTCAGCGTTCTCCTTCTGGTGTGAGACACGACTTGATGGAGGCTCGTACCCAGTTGGATATAAGGGAGAATGGGAACATATTACGAGCACCTTTGGCTTCTTATTGGATGTTACTTGCAGCCGGTGGCCCAGTACCTGATGCCCATCCATTAGCCATTGCATGCAGCTTATCTACTCGACGTGTCCTCTTCTTCCCACCGGCCCACCTTTCTGTTTGGTACTTGGGAGACCGATGCTATTACCAGAGTACCGGTGAGCTGCGCGTACCCGTAGATCCACCTTTGCCACTTGATATGTTCGGGCCGCAGCGTGTTATAGGGAGACAGTATGTGGCTGGATTGAGACAGGCAGGATGGGTTGATACGACTGACTTTCACTTACCCGACGCAGAGTTTGGTCCTTACTGGGCTCGGGTAGCTCCTAGACGGTACTTGCTGCCGGATTATATGCGGGGTGTGAACTCCGATCACATTGGACCCCGATTGGTGAGTGGTAGAGTTCACCCTCCACCGTTTACTTTCGACCCGACCCCTTCACAGATATCCGACCCTCCGCAGGATTTTTCTCTCGCTGATACATTTCAGACATATGATCTTAGCGGGGCACAGATAGCCCTGCCTATTGTTTACCCACCTGCAGACATGGTGTATGGTGTCCCTACTGCTGGATTATATCTGTCACATGAGGTAACATTTGTACTTGTGAATTTACATTGTATGTTATATGCTGTAGAAACTGATTTTATATGTTCTATATATGCAGTATGCACCCAGGTTGGACCAGCATAGGATACATATCGCGGCTATTCAGCATATGGCACTGCTACGGACTCAGTCCATGTATCAGGAGCACCAGGCGATTGTGTAGGGATTGCAGGAGCAGATATATGACTTACAGGCCAGATTAGCTGCAGCAGAGGGTGGGGGGACAGCAGCATCAGGTACCATTGTAGGGTCGTGTACTAGTGGCTCAGGAGCAGGTGGTTCAGGAGGAGGTGGTTCTGGAGCAGGTGGTTCGGGAGTAGGAGGTCCAGGAGTAGGAGGAGGAGTTGGAGGGGGAGACGTTGTTGGAGGGGGCGACGTTGCTGGAGGGGGCGACGTTGTTGGAGGGGATGACGTTGATGGAGGGGATGACGTGGTTGGAGGTAGTGATGACGATATTCCGTATTATGACCCGTCTGATAGCGGAGACGACATGTCTTTGGATGGTGATGATGATGATGCCGCAGATTTATCATGATTTATATTTCTGTATGTCGCGGTGTATATATGTATGGCTCGATGTATGTATGTGTATGTCCGATGTTTTGGATTGTATGTTATTTTTCTATGTGTTCTGCGATACGTGCCATTTCATATGTTCTGTGTACTGTTTGCGCGTGTCCTATGTTCTGTGTAATGTTTGCTCCTTTCATATGTTCTGTGTAATGTATGCTTGTTTTATTGCAAACCGTTACCTTGCCAAGTTTTGGTACTTTGCCAAGCGCCAAACCTGGTAGTTAAATGCTTACATGTTTAAATAATGAGGGTAAGTGGACGACCCTCCTTATAAAATCCTTTTTAACTCCTTTGTATATACGTTTAAATAACACGGGTTGGTGGACAACCCTAGTTTTAAACTCCTTTTTAACTCCTTCGGGTGCTTAAATGTTTACATTATGAGGATAAGTGGACGACCCTCCTTTTAAACTCCTTTTGAACTCCTTTTTATATACGTGTAAATACCACGGGTTAGTGGACGACCCTAGTTTTAAACTCCTTTATAACTCCTTTATAACTCCTTCGGGTTAGTGGACGACCATTATCTGAATTTGTGTTTTATTTTATGTTTGTCCGAACTTATCAATCATGTATGCAGTAAAGATGTTGTCATTTTCTATTGTATCAACTCGTTCTCTTGTATTCGTAAGAGTTATTAATCATATATTATTATGTTTCTAAGTTTATGGTACGAAATAAATATCGGTTATGTTTTTGTATATGACAAACTAGGGTAAAACGTAAAAAAAATGGTTTTTCTCTTAGTAATCATCTATTATTATTACGTTTCGGAGTTTATTTTATAAAAAAATTAATGGGTTGGTTTTGTATATGGTAAAATATGGTAAAAATAGTTGGGAAAAAAAAAATAGCCACGAGCCGATTTTATCGGCTCCTGAAGTCGCGAGCCGATAAAATCGGCTCGCGACATCACGAGCCGATAAAATCGGCTCGCGCGCCCCATTCAGGACTCTGAATTGAGCCCGTAACATTTCCCTTCATATTACACACCGTAACAACTGTTGGGTGCAAAAATAAGCGAAATTACACCCCTTAACATGAATTTCCTCCACTGTTGGAGATGCTCTTAGGGTATAGCTAGGTATTGTTTCGGAAAGAGCAGCTATATAGCTGGTTTTATCAACATGAAATGACCAAAGCAAACAACCCTATATCTAAACATATATAGTCATATGTTAAAGTAAATACCGGTATGTAATCAAGTGATAGCTGATGTGCATTGTGATTGTAAAAGAAAGCTATATGATGTTTTATGTCTAAATGTGTAGCATGTAATGAAGTTCATGTTTGGGCAGGTAACATCAATTCATGGCAGCCTTATGTACTAACAAAGCTTGGTTGCCAAGCATTTTTCTTATTTAATATTTAAAAGGCATATTCAAGGTACAAAAGCACATTCTCTTCATTAAATGATTTGAATATATGTGCAGAATGTTACATCCATTATGAACGAAGTATTTCTTTCAATGAACATGTTTTAATGTATTTAAGTGATGTCATTTTTAACTTGTATTGGTTTAAAACCATTTAAAACATTAAACAAAATACATAAGACATTGCAAACTTGTTTATATATATATATATTCACTTGTAGTGTTAAATAGTATAAATGTGTATATATAGGATTTTAAAAATACAAATCACTTAAATAAATCTCTAATATTTAAATTAAATTTATTCAATTATATTAATTATTTAATATAATCAATAAATTATATTTTTAATAGAATTAGCCAAAAAGTGGGACGTTACAATCAACCCCCATTAAAATAATTTCGTCCTCGAAATTATAGAGTAACAAGGAGATTACAGTTACATTTAAATTCACATACTTATAATAAAACACAAAAATAGTTATCCCCTAACAATCCTCATAAACACGACATCCAAAACACACAGGCTCTCTACCAAACATTCCACATCAATCAAAATATATAATACAAACACATTTTCAGTCCCTGACCGTAAATCGGTAAGAAAACAATCCTCTAAATATAAATCCCGAAGACCGAAATCAACATCAGATCAATACTCAGAAAATCATTTAACTCAGCCAATCTCCGGTTAGGTTACAATCTTAATCCCTCATCAACCCATATTACTCTATTTTTTATTTAAGAAGATATCCTGAATATATTTGGAAAATTTTTCAAAAATTTCGATTATTGTTGTATATTTCCATCCAAGTTCATTACCAAGTTATAGAATCATTTATAACCTTATATCGTATCTCAATTCAACTTGTCATAATTCTAAATCCAAATTAGATATACTCGATTTAATCTTATTCCAATTAAAATTTCAAGCTCCCGAATTCAAACTCTTGGTTTTTATTCCAAATTCAAAACCTTTAAATTTTCCCCTAAATATTTTGCTTTACGCAAACTATTCCTAATTTGTCTCATTTGTATACCTTATTCTTATACAAATTCAATCTGGTTTAATATAACCATTTTAATTTACAATTATATTTGATTATATAACAATAATTGACACATCCCTATATAATAATTTCATAAAATTATTAATTTTATAACAAAATAAAATTTTGATCAAAATTACATTTACCCAGCTTTAAAAACAATACTGTGTTGAATTACTCTGTTCAAGAGTTTAGAAGCACCTATCGACATTGTGGTGCCCCAACGTCGACCAAAATTCATAAACCACTCGACAAACCACTCAACACAATATAAAACAGTTTTTATATAAATTAACAAGCATGAGCTCATATATATATATATATATATATATATATACATACATACACACACACTCTCAAACTCAACCTAGGGTATTACTAACCCCATCTCTATCGAGATACACTACAGAGCGAAGGTTACTACTCAGCCTTTAGCTCTGATACCAAATGTGACGACCCAGATTTCGGTACCATTTGAGTTGACCAAATTCAACACAAGTCCAACCCAAATAATACTAAAACCCAGATGTCAAAGAAAAAAAATAAAGGGTGAGAATAGATAAGATAGAAAATTTAGAATAGATGAAAAAGAAGAACTCAATAACTGAATTAAAATAAACACGAATCTCACAGCGGAATGAATAAAATATAATAGATATATAATCATCCTTGAAATACAAACTGGATTTGAACTTACATACATCATCAGAGTATAACATATACACAATACATCGGAAATAAACTCTATATATCTAACGTTGAAGCCTCCTGCTCCAAGCTCCTCCAGAAAATCTGTAAAATCCTGAACTACTTGACTGCCCATACAATGTCTTTGACTTTAAATGAACATTCGATGTGAAGATCGTCGGTCTTCAACCACCGTCTTCAATGTCTTTGACTTTAAATCGTCGTATAATTATTTGAAATGAGATCGAACTCGGTCTTTTCAAATAATTATTAAATATATGTATTTAAAACATTTCATATCGTTAATATTATTTTATAATGATTTATCGCTACTTTTTTATTTATATAAAAATAGCCCATTTAATTCGAACGACGTTTCAGGTCGTTATGCGACCCTGGCACTATTTTTATCCAAATTTAAATTACACATTTCTCAAAATCTAACCGTTGGATCTTAACGAATTTAATATCATTGGAAAGATATTTCCAAAGCGGACCTAACGGTTCCAGTTTTGGGAAAATCCGACTATCGGATCTTTTGGTATAATCGTTTAAATTTAGGATTCCGAAACGCGAAATACCGCGCGTGATTCATTTAATTTTAATATATATATATATATATATATATATATATATATATCGTTCGACGATTTCACTAACATGTTAAAAATGATGTTTTCAACAAACAAAGCATATATTAGCGTATAAACACTTTTCCAACTTTGTTAACATGTTAATGACAAGTCCCAATTTTACATATCGTTCTATTTAATCTAAATGAACATGTAAAATGTAACATTTCTGATTACAAATTCTATTTTAACATATATTCCTTTTTATCTAAATAAACATGTAAAATGTCATTTTTAATGAAACTAAATAAACATTAAAAATGTCCTTTTTGATCTCTAAACAATTTCTAATGAACATGTCATTTTCAATAGTGAATCATTTTTAATGAAACTAAATATACATTAAAAATGTCCTTTTTAATGTTTCAACATTTTTCCCTAAACATGATTCTTTTAATAATGAATCTAAATATACAATAAAAATTATCATTTTTAATGTTTCAACATTTTTCCCTAAAACATGTCTCTTTTTCATGTTTAATAATTTTGACAATTCCTATGTTCACATATACAATAAAAAGATAATTTTATTGTATAAATTATTTTGAAAATTTCTATGACTTACATGTTACAAATAAAAGAGTATTTTTTTATTGTTTAACACATCCTAACAAATCATAATATTTTCATTGTTTAACAAATTCAAACAATTCTATTATTAACATGTACAATAAAAACATCATTTTTATTGTTTAAAAAATTCTAACATTAACATTTTACATTAAAAAGAATAATTTTTATTGTTTAACAAATCCTAACAATTCTATTTTTAACATGTACAATAAAAACATCATTTTTATTGTTTAACAAATTCTAACTATTCTATTATTAACATGTACAATAAAAACATCATTTTTATTGTTTAATAAATTCTAACATTAACATGTTACAATAAAGAGAATATTTTTTATTGTTTAACAAATTCTAACAATTCTTATATTTCATATGTATAAATAAAAAGAATATTTCGTTGTCTACATATTTTCTACATTTCATATGTATACAAATAAAAAGAATATTTTATTGTCTGCATATTTCCTACAATTCATATGTATAAATAAAAGAATATTTTATTATCTACATATTTCCTACATTTCATATGTACAAGAAAAAAATATTTTATTGTTTGCATATTTTCTACATTTCATATGTATACCAATAAAAAGAATATTTTATTGTCTACAATTTCTATGTTTCATATGACAAATAAAAAAGAAGAATTTTTATTGTCTACAATTTCTATGTTTAACATGACAAATAAAAAAGAAGAATTTTTATTGTCTACAATTTCTATGTTTAATATGACAAATAAAAAGAAGAATTTTTATTGTCTACAATTTCTATGTTTAACATGGAAAATAAAAAGAAGAATTTTTATTTGTATAACAACTTCTATGTTTCATATGTACAAATAAAAATGAAAATTTTATTTGTATAACAAACTTCTATGCAATTCCTATGTTTACGTATGTACAAATAAAAAGAGAGTTTTATTTGTATAACAAATTTCTATGCAATTCCAATGTTTACATATGTACAAATAAAAAGAGATTTATTTGTATAACAAATTTTTATGCAATTACTATGTTTACATATGTACAAATAAAAAGAGAGTTGTATTTGTATAAAAAATTTCCGTGCAATTCATTAGTTTACATATGTACAAATAAAAAGAGAGTTTTATTTTTATAACAAATTTCTATGAAATTCCTATGTTTACATATGTACAAATAAAAAGAGAGTTTTATTTGTATAACAAATTTCTATGCAATTCCTATGTTTACATATGTACAAATAAAAAGAGAGTTTTATTTGTATAACAAATTTCTATGCAATTCCTATGTTTACATATGTACAAATAAAAAGAGAGTTTTATTTGTATAACAAATTTTTACCAATTCTATTATTAACATATACAATAAAAAGACTATTTTTATTGTATAACAATTTCTAACAATTCTATTAACAGTTCTATTATATCCAATTAAATCCAACAGATCACTACAAAACAAAATAAACCAATTCAAATCTCGTACAACATACAACTGAATTTCTACATCGTATATAAATAAATTTCTTTAACGTAATAACAATTAATTTAATTTTAAATAAGAGATCTCACAGTTCTTTGAGATTCCTCAAAAATTTTAGATCGATCTAAAATTCCCTGGTCGCTTCTAAAATGAAGTAGACTCTGCCACGATCCAAACGATTCCTGTTTCATGCGATTCCGACAAAGTATTAACGAGTTACGAATTTTATTATGTAAATAATGTTTTAAATTTAATTAATTAAATAATTAAGTTAAAAATTCACCTTTCTTCTTCTTCCAGATAACAAAGCCGCACCCCTTTCGTACTTGTTCAATCCTAGGGTTGAATTTTTCGTCAAAACCGTGAGGCTCGAAGGCGATCAGGTGGTGCCACGCCGTGGGGGAGGGACGGCGTGCGTTTCAGTGATGGTTTGGTGGAGTTCGACGGCGGCAAGGGGGCGGGGTGGCGGTCGCAACGGCGGGTGTTTGGGAGGTCGGTTCTCGTCTGATACCCGATGACAGGAGATGTTGACCGTATGGATGTGAAGAGTGCAGAGAGGACTACAATATTGTCCAAAGGAGGGGCGCGTTTCACTTAGTGGATGGAGAGATTTTAATGAAAGAAGAAAGGAGCTTTTCTGGCCATGGATTGATGAAGAAGGCGGCGGCTACTGTATAGGAATTAGGGCTTTAATCTCCTATATTTATAATATAATATTATTAAATTCTTCAATTTTCAGAAAAAAGCCCGTTAACTGATACTAACTCCAAATTCAGCCCAGCGAATGTCCCCCCTAGCCAAATACCCCTATTCCGGACACAATGGATTAGGTCTCATCAGCATGTTTGTTCGTTTCAGCCCACTTTTCTTTAAATTAAAATATAAAACATTTAATTATTTAATTTGATCGTACATTTTAATTTACCGATGCCACATACTGACTCCAAAAATTCCCGAAAAATAAATCTAGCTATATTTTGACGATACAGACCTAACAAAATTAATTCTATGAATTTGGAGACTGTTTGAAAAATGGCCTTTTTAACGGTCGATCCAATTCAGTAGAAATTACTAAACACATTTTAATTTACCACGCTCACATATTAATTCCAAAAATTATGGAAATTTAAACCTAGCAATAATTTGACATTCCGGATCCAACAAAAATTGTTTCGTCGAAAACGGAGGTCGTTTGCAAAATGACTATTTTTAATAGCTTTAATATTATTTAAAAATGGAATTTTTAAATTCTGACACATTTTCTGTCAAAATTTCATAAAATAAAATTTTTAAATTGGTTCTGATTTTCCGGGTTGTTACAGTAATAGCAACAGGTGTTATGATAATTGAAATGTACTTGTCATGAATTCTATATCTCTGCATTAGCTAAAGCAACTTTTTTGTTGCAACGGTCGGAGATGAATGAGAAGCTTCTTGCTCAATAAACCATTTTCAGTGTATATATTAGGTTTCGTTTTGATTGTATAATTGTGTTGGTAATGCTTGCTGAGTTGCCGTACACGGTGAAGAAATTTGAACATTTTAGGTTTTGTTTTAATTGTATAATTGTGTACAAGTTTCATATTGATTGTCTAATTTTTTATTGCGTTTCAGTATATACATACTAGAAAAATGAAGTTTTAGAGAAATTTGAACGTTATTATGGTCTGCGAATAAATGGTTTTGCATCTGTAGATATAATTATTTCAATACATTTACAAATTTTTTAGTTCCGATTTGATACCGTTTCAGGTTTTAAAACCTGAAACGACATTAATTTTTTTTCCCTCTAGGTACCATTTGTGTCGGTTGTTGTTAAACGACCGACACAAATGATGGTTACTTGCATCTACCATTCCCAAACAATCGACGCGAATGAGCATTATTTGATTCAATGTACACGACCATATACGTCGGTCGTTAACAAACGACCGACACAAATAATGCTTATTTGTGTCAGTCGTGCAATCGATGCAACAAAAATTGCCCTGTTGTGTCATCTTCATTTGTGTAGGTCGTAAAACTGAAGCAACAGGTAAGTAACGACCGACGCAAATGACCAGTTTTGTAGTAGTGTCCCAAGGAAACAAGTTAATATTCTATTTAGATTTATTTATATTTGATTTATTTATGTCCCTTGTAGATTTCAGATGATATATTTTTATGAACAAAGAAAAAAAGGACAAAATTACATTAACCACGTAAAAACACAAACAATTTTAAACACGAACAGCATTATTACTATTTTAACCAATACTGCATATATTGTGAATCAACACTCAACCCTATAAATCTGCAATAAAACTACAAATCTAATAATGGTTTTGGGACTGATTTCCAAATTCGAGGTGTTTATGACAACCACAAACAAATCTAAGAGCTGTTGTGGACAAGATGATGACATATTATTAAAAGACCTACAATTTATACTTAATCAATATTCATAACGTTCCAGATTTGACAAAATAAACAAATCTGACAACTTTTAGGCATATAATTCAAATTCATCACAAACGAATTACATAAGTATATTATATACAATGTATATAATTTTCTGCTCACCTGAAAGCTATCTAAATCTAAATCTGACACAACTTTTAGGCTTAAGATTTTCAAATCATATAGATCTACAACTTATTTCCAAAGGGTATTTACGAACATAGATTTAGATTTGTAGATCCGAAAGAAGAATAGGAAGAGGAGAAGGAAATTCAATAATATGAATTACATAAGCGAAGAACCACATCTTTTTCATAGAACTGAATCCAATCTCTCCAATTCTTGTTAATATGATTTGTATATGTTCATAATTTATGTTTTAAAAGAAATTGGGGGACTAGAAATGGCAGAGCTTCACTATTGCCTCCAGAAAATATAAATAAGAGAGTGGGGGTCTAGTTCTGTATTTATAGGTGTAGAAATGACCTAGACCATTAGATTAAATTTTATAAAGGTCCGTCTATTTATATAAAACCATATAATAAAAATACTTTCGAAAACCTAGACATCACCGGCAGTTTTCGACTAGAGGGATCGACCCCAAGGTCGACCCTAGGGTCGAACACCTTGGGTCGAAAATGCCTAATGAAGGTGGGTTATAATGGTACATAATAACTTTATATTCCTATATATATTTATTTTTCATCTGTTTTCGTATTTCGTCCGTAACTTTTTCATACAGACTCCATTCGCAAAGTTCCAAACATGAAAGCTGACCAGAATTTCATCACGAATGCAACGGTGTAAGTTTCATGGTCAAATTCCATCGTTTGCAAAAATCTATTTTTAAAACCCAACTAAATAACTAATTAATTATCATTAAAATTCCGGGTTGTTATCTTCTCCCGAAGCGAGTATTGACATATCAATAATCAACAAAGAATGTATCATAGACTTCCCAACAGTAACTCGAAAAGTGAAAACAATATGTCTCATACCACGTGTTTCACAAATCGATTTACTACAAGTCATCCAGCTTCACACCGGTAAAACAACAAATAACTTTAATTGAAGAGTCGGAAATTATCTGACAAAATTAACCTATGTGTCTCATACTATGAGGTGTACTGCATCGGTTAAATCACTACCTCATTATCTTGAAGGGTGCAAAAAAATGTAGTTTTTTATATAAGAAAATATAATTCAGAAATCTGGTTATATAAACGATTTCGGAAAATGTTTGGAAATCCCTTATTTGGAACAATCACTTTATATAATAAGAAATATACATATATTAATGATCTAAAATAGAGAATTATTTTTTAAAAACCTCTTTTAAAACAGTTTATAAAACACGTGCATGTGTCAGCAAACTCTTGAAATCAACATACGATATTCACATGAAATCCTGCCAAGTCGAAATATGGATTGATAATAATATTGGATTTTCCCTTAAAGGATCAAGCCCATCAAAATGACACTAAATATTACTTTGGAAGTCATTCAAAAAGCAATTCAATAGAAACTGCACAAACTTTGCAAATAAACACAAAACTGTGGCTTATTTGGCTGGCTCGCGCCCTTTTAAACACAAAACATGAAAGTTAAAGATAATTGATATATCTTAAAGTCGAGAAAAGAATCACTTAATTCTGACTTATGAATCAAAAGATATGGTCCAAATAATTTTTCAGGTTTAGATGTATTAACTCTGTCTTTCAATGATAGGCCAGCGACAAATACTTGGCTTTTTCATCATGTAAACTTCAAAACCACATAAAATCAAAACATATAAGTTATAGAGGACATTCTAAGTTTCTAGAACAAATAGAATTATTGAATTTTGATAAGTAGTGAAAAAGATATGACTGAAATAATTCTCAAAACTAAAGTATACTATTGTTGTCGTTATAATCTCGGGACAGCGACACAAAGATGCATTCTTGACCATATAAACCACAAAATTACATAGAACTCAAAATATGAAAGTTAGAGGAGATAATCTAAGCTTTTCGAAACATACAAAATTATAAAATTTCGGTAAGTATTGGAAGAAATTCACTGACTCAAACATGAACCCAGTCCTGCTTTGTAACCGTTTATAAAATCAAGTTTACAGCGAATGATTTTCACCAAATAAGCAACAAAAAACATCATAAAGAACATGAATCAATCTAGAAGGGGTGGGAAAACTCAAACTAAAATGCATAAAAATGTTTAAACTAGAAAGAGTGAGTGTAACAACTCACATTAACACCATAAAATTGCATGCATTAACACTATAATAATCCCTGAAAAATCCGCACTTTCGTTCATAGTGAAGCAAGGGTTTGGCATATCAAATATAAGTATTTTCCTATAAATTTTACAAAAGATGCATCAATTAGTTAAGAACAACATATCCTGATCTCGTTTTTTCATGATTTTTATACATTTAGTTATGAATTTTCTACTGACCTTCGTTTTCAGCCCAGATTCAACCTAAAAACTATTAGAGAAATAAAGACGTTTGACCCATCAAAACTGAACCAATGCCACGAAATTTGAAGCGGAGGAGCTAGATCATATCAGCAATAATATACCAAAACTCAAGAGTTTTAGGAAAGTATTTGATTTTTTTTTATTCTTAGAACAACCTAGTGTTTTCATTTTAAGGAAGAAGAGAAGGCTTGCTTCCTCAATTCCTTTCTCAATGAAGTGCCAAAGAAGAAAAAGGTGATGGAAAACGAGGAGAAAGCATACGTACCTTTCTCTCAGCCATTTTCCAGATAATTCCAAGTGGATTTGTACTCAATTCAAAACCCTACCCAATAAGATATTCAACTATTTGGCTAAGTGTTGCAAAATTCACTCTTAACACAACACAAAATAACACCCTTTTTTACATACATTCATTAAATCATTATTTATACTTTTCTTTATTAAGAGTATACAAAATATTTAACCGTGGAGTAATTATTCCCAAATCGATTCAAATATATATTTAAATGTAACACATTAATATTTTCTTGTTTGTTAAGATGCACACTTCTCCTGTCATTAATTCAAAACATACATTTTAAAATCCAAGATTTACATAAAATTCTTTTTCTAGACCAAAACATTTGTACAAATCACGTTAAAATATTTTAGACACTTACTGATTTCCAATCAATATTTCACTTTTATATTTAATTCACACTCAGTTAAATTCAAAGTTGCACTTTTCCAATCAAAATACATTATTAGCAATATTTGCAAAATTATTGCACTTATCTTAAATAAAATATTTTACCACATGTATTAACTCAAAATACCCATTATAAAGTTTTTCAAACTTTATTTTCTTTATATTTATTCATCAAAAACATATTAAATTTAATTCTCTTATCTTTTAATCCAAATCTCATTCATCCTCACTTTAACATAATTATTCACTTAATCCCCAAATCCATTGAATAATCAACTTAGATGATTATACAAGTTCTTCTTCACGATTTCGTATTTTATTTTCTCTAATCTCAAATTACAAATTTCATTAAAATCTGTTTATCCGAGTACCGAAAAATGGTGTTGTTACATCATAATAGCCAAATTAACTAATCTAATGACACCTAAGCCTAATTGAGCCTGATTAGGCCTATTATTAACTTAATTACCAAGAGCGATATCTAGAAACTAAGGAATAGTAAAGTACATATTTGAAAACTCTTTCTTCTCCTTCCTTGCAAAGTTTTATAGAGAAGAAGAAAAACTCAATTTTAATTCCAAACCTCAAACTTAAACTTCAAACTTAAATAAAAAACTGAAAATAGTTTGCTAATCAAAATCCTACAGGTAATCTCTATAAAACTATGATTTGTTTCAAGTTTTATCTCAGATTTGAGAGGTTGTTATTTACTATTTCTTCTTCTCTTTTGCATGTCATTGTAAATGAATTTACGGATATTTGAAGCTTTTTAGCAACCAAAGTTATCATCTTCTTTCAAGAACTACTGTAAAATCACTGCTTTAAATTAAATTTGTCAGTAAACATCGCCTTCTAGTTTATACAGTGTGTTTTGATGTTGAATTGATAGTTACAATATGTTTCTCTATTTCAGATTATTACTATAAACATGAAAATTTATTTTTTGTGTTTTCAGTGAAATCTGGCTATATATTCAACTTTGTAATGTTATATCTCTCATGATTCTTAGTGCATTTATGTCTAATCTTTTCTAGTTGATAGTAGTGTTTTTGAACTTATTGAAAGTCAAATTTTTGGTCCATATGACCTATATGGCATGTAAAAATCTTCTACCAAACTTTGGGTTGAAGAAGGAAATGCTCTAGGCAACTTTCCCATCACTTAGATCAACCTAGACCTCAATATGGGTTGACCCTTCGATGTGATGGTTAACATAGAGACCTATATAGGTCGACCCAATGATGTTGAGGCCGACTTGGAGAGCTATATAAGTCGATCTTGGCATTATATTCGGGAACATATTATTTCCTAGTAGTATTAGTTCCTGTGTGACGATTTATGATTGATTTTTCTGCAAGCTTTGCACGATTTTTAAGGTAGATTTTTATGATGTTTTGTTATGCTTGATCCTGTAATGGAAAAACCAATTTATCATTAATCCATGTTCGAAAATTGTGACATTTCATATGAATTTTGTGTGTTGATTTCATGATCAATTTCATGAATTTGTTGACATCATGCATGTAACGACCCGCCTTTTTGCCCAGTTCTTTCCGGTAATTAAACTGACTCAAACTGTTCATAAAGACGAATTGTTTTGGGTACATACATATATTGAACAGAATAACAGAACTTTTCATTGCAAAATACAATGTTACATCAGAGTTACATTGAATATCAGAGTTACAACACATACAGCGGAAGAAAAGAAAATATACTCTCAGCGGAAGAAACCGTATTATATAGCGAAAGCTCCAAACTCTAGCGTGGACTCCAACTCTAAAAGCGCTCTGAATCCTGCTCCAACGATCTATAACTGCAAAACTAAACTACTAGTTGCCCATGTGGAAATTAATGGGCACCCAGAGTTTAGAAAGGAACAATAAACTCTAGGTCGGTCGTGGGAATGGTGTGAGAACATAAAACAGTTGCTTTAAGGTTTATTTTAAAGTTGGGAAATTCACCGGACCACGCCGCTAACGCGGAACGGGTTTCTCCATGTGAATGCCCGTGCATATGAATACGCCATGACTTTCGAAAAAAATGAAGCTATCATAAGCTCGTCCTATGTCACACAATGCAAGCGCACACCAGATGGGCGAGTTTTACCTTATGATAACCAACATGCTTTCATACGTGAAAATTCTCTTTTAATATTATCATATAGTGTGGAAAACAATTTCGCAAATAAATGTATTAATCCTAGACGGCATAATACCCATAATATTATGTCGCCATATATATATACAAACCAAAACCGTATGGCTCGTATTGGAGATTGGGTTTCCAACTTGATGATTCCTGACACGAAAGATCAATCAGGGATACAAAACGAAGTGCCTCAGGGCTTTTTCATCCATCACGGATACCAACTACACATCGTCAGGGCAGTTCAACGGTTTTCGACCAGACACACCCCCCGAACATACCCAACTTCCCCAAGTTCATAAGTGGTTTCCCACAGCTGCACAGCTTCATCATCAATTCATATATAAGTATAAAACCTAACCGCCAGTTTCTCATCAATCCGGGGTGTGAGGTTTGTCGATGTCACGTCATATGCTTCGATAAGCCATTCTTTGATCATCACTAGCTCATTTCATAACTCGGGTATGCCACATTGACAATTCACGACAGATCACTGATTTCAATCAATGCATACCCTCTAAATTCATATGACTTAGAGATAAGGATAATATATTGCCACAAATCCGATATACATTAACGGAAATCAGTGCTATGTGGTCAATTTCAATGTCATACACACCATCCATACAAGTCCGTTCTGGGTCTGAATAGAACAACAACCCGAAAATACTTAAATATGTTCAGGTCTCATGCAACTCATACCTCGTATCGGGTGGCCTACCCAACCGAGACATCAATCAACAATCAATCTAAACAATTTAAATATTCCCGGTCTTCATTCGTCGTTTACCAAGTCTTGAATTGCTTCATAACGTCGTATTATTACTTGGAATGGTTTTCGAACATATACTCGATCCCGATCTTTCCAAGTAATAAGCGTACTTTAAAATAATAGCTATGGTTAACACAGGCTTTTCAATTCAAATCTCCTTCCAAATAACTATCAATTTATTTATGACTTAAGATTTGAATTACTATGAATTCCATTCATCTCATTATCATCTTAACTCTTTTTTTGAAATCAAAGATTATACCTTCGCTTCAATTTTTTTCTTTAATTCCCTCGAATCAAAGATTTGATTAAATCCCCAATTACGATATGAATTTCCACCACTCAATCTCATCGGGTTTCAAGAATGATATTATTGAAGATACGATTCACGACAAAACCCAAATCAATCAATATTGAATCATAAATTACACAGAAATTTTATCTACTTATATTCGATATAAATTCTCAAAATCAACGAATACTATAAGTGGAATAACGATATAATAATATCATCCAAATTCCCCATATAGTATTCATTTACATCATGAAATTTTATACCAAATATCGAAGATTATTTCTATCTAACTTATTTCAATCAGGTGGAGAAACCCATATCTTAATTAAAAGATTTATTCAACTCTTTGATATTTGATCTGGATAGAAATATCATCAACTTATCTTCAATATTAATCTTTATATCCAACTCATATTATAAGCGGAATAATGGTGAATTACCTTTTAAATTCCTCAGATAATAAGAGTTTTCATTTACCAAATTAATATCAAACATTCGAAGATTTATCTCCAACCATATCCAAATTTTTAAATTTGGAAACCCATTTCAATTCCATATAAATATTTCCAATACTTTAAAAATCTTCGAACTTATAGTCAACTAATGGTTCACGCTTATAAATTTCAAAACCAATAACAACGTTTGGGAGTGTTACCAAAAGCACTGCTATTAAAATAGCCATTTAAATCAAATAGATTTAAAATTTATTTGAAATTCAAATATTCCAATTCTAATTGCTTTTAAAATTTATAAATAGGAATTATCATAAATTTCTCTAATTTAATAAACTTATTTTATTCGACTTTCGTTATGATCGCCAACTTCATGTATGGTGATCTTTCCAAATTTGTTTTAAATATAACTTGAAAATCATATATTAAAAAATTAAAAATTTCCTTTCTATTCAAATACTATTATTATTTGAAATCCAACGTGCCTTATTTCAAGTCAAGTCAATTTAAAATAATCAAGTCGTAACCATTCGAAGTTTGAAATCGATGTTTACAACTGTCGCACCGGAGCGCGTTCTATTCAAGCCATATAACGATTATAAATTATTCACACCCTTTTCAATTTAATTTATATTTCCAAATCATTTGAAAAACAGTTTCAAAATATATTTCAAATTAGATTTCGAATTTACCATCCCGTTGTCGGACCAGTTAGGGATAGCCAGGGAGAGCAGGAAACTGAATTTCCAAACCCAAGCCTAGACACTATCCTCTCTGTCATTCTAGAACGTTCTGGTGTATATTATATTATTATATATAAAACCATATTCAAATTTAATAATCTCATTTCGAAATTAAATTTGAAAATAACTAGTTTCAGATAGATATAAATCGTTATACAAAAATCAATACATAATTAAATCATTTTCCGATCCTAATTCAATATTTTAAAAAGTTGATATTTAATTCAAACTAACATTTTTAATATTATTTAATAATTAAATAAAATCGTATATAGGAAGGAGATTCTAAATCGATCACCCATATATTTCCACAACCATGGTGTGTTTGTGTGTGTGATATCATACAATGCAATCATATTTATCCAAATGAACCATATGATCAGATGGATACGAATTCATTCATCACAACAAACAATTTAACTGTGCACAAGCATTACAGACAATAACGCTTACTAGTGTTTAGTGTATTATCAAATTCATGAACAATCATTCAAACATCAACATCCATCACACAATCATCATCAACTAATTATAATTAATCTCATCTCATTATAATTAACTAATTTAAATAAATAATTTAAATTAGAAGTTCTCACCTTTCGAGCTTCAAAATCTTCATTACCAGAGCGAACAGATCAACGAACGCTGCCACCGCTTTTGATTAGCAGTTGATGATTTTATGCTAATTTATATATTGGAATTAAATAAATAACGATGTTCATTATATATTATTACATATATATAAGGCCATTTATTTTTATTTTATTATAAATTTATACTTAACAAAATTTCCAATACTATATACCACTGCGTTCTACTTTCTAATACGATTCTAACGCTTCTGACGGTGAGTAAATCCAATTTAAAATGAACGTTCTATGAGTATTTAAAGTTTGTACTAATTTAAAATAAATAAAACAACATACCCAAAGTATTTTGGCCCAAGCCCATTTGCATATCACGTAGAAAACCGGCCCACTCCCTCTTCTTCTTTCTCCTCTCCTCCTTGCGAAATGAATTTCTGTAACCCATCCGTGCACGGTGGTGCATGTGAACAACCTCAAAACTCCACCAATCTTCAAATCGAGATCATCCACAAACGCCTTTTCGTCTCCTCGTTCGATTCCACTACATCACCTCGGCCCCGATCTCTTCCTTCAAAATGTGACTCCCCTCGATGCCGAGAACTGGAGCAGAAAAAAATGCGTGAATACCCCCATGTCGCGAGTTCCATTCATACACCGAACTCCACCAAACTTACACTCCATCGATGCTCTTTTCAATCTCATCGCAACGCCATACTCCGAATCACCAACCATCGCCTCAACCACCGACAATTTCAAAACCTAAATTCCGGCCATTAAAGGTGTCGACACGGAATCGCACCGAATTCGCACTAAAATTACTACGTTTCTTGCTGATCGCAATGGTGCTGACGACGTCGATCAATTCGAAGCAGATTGAGAGATTTGATTTTTCAAAGTTTTCAACAAAAATTTTCATGTCTCTGTAAAACTGAGATTTCTCCTCCGTTACTGGATGAAATCTGGATCCGTCAATTTCTAAAAATCAGAAATGACGATCCGAACAACATCAGCGTAGATTATTTCAGCTAAAACTGAGAGGTTTGGGAGATATGGATTTTTGATTGAGGGGAAATGTATATTTTTCTTTACTAGAAAAATCAACAGAGAGTTTAAAAGTGAGAAACAACCTTGATCGTGAGGTACAGATTGAAGTTATGGTTGAAGTGAGCAATAAAATGGGTTTAGCTCTCCATATATAGGGTGATTTCAAGGGCAAAATGGCCAATTTCCTCTTGGACACATGTCCTTATCATATCCAAACTTCATGCATGTATTACACATACATGCTACATGGCTCTACAACATGAATAACTTCATGCATCATGACAACTAAGGTGGACACCTAATCATCTAAGCCTTAGTTAATTTATTTTAATTAATACATAATCATAACACTTATAAATGTAGCAAATTTTCCAATACTTAAGTGTAACCAACATATTACATAAGGTTTAAACCTATTAATACTTCAAAATATTTATCCAGATTATTCATCAAATATATATACATATAACTTACTAAAATAGTCTAAAATAAATGCTTAATAAATTTTATAATCATCATTACAAATTATTTTACTTATTGATATCCAAAATTAAAAATCATTCGGGTGAAATCTTTAAAAATAAATTATCCTTTACCAAATTCATATTTTACAAATCAATATTATCAAAATCAGAAAATATCATTCTTAAAAATAAAATCTTATAAATTAAATATAACCTTTAAAATAAGTTTTCTTATGCAAAAATCATATAAAATAAAACAAGATACTTATTCAAAAAAAAAAATATTCAAAACTTATAAAATCCGTTATATCCAGAAAATCCAAAAATTATATAAATAAAAATCCAAATCAAACTAAGTTAAAATTCTGGGATGTTACAATGCACATTTTTTATAAATTGATTTTTAAAGGACTTTCTATATATATTTATCGCTTTAAGAAAAATGTTTTTCAAGCTTGTTTTAAAAACTAAAATTATCTGAAAGCTATATAATATATGAATATTTTCGAATATAAAGAGATTTTCAAAGAAACGATTGCAAATAATATAAAGTCATTTTATGCACTTATTTATTGAACCAAGTATTTTCAATATAAAAACTATAAGTTTTCACGCTCTACAAAAGAATAAGGATGTGACTTAAATGACGTAATAAACCATGTGGTATGGGATACATTTGTTTATTATTTCGATTAATTACAGATGTGATCTATTAAAGTTATTTCTGATGTAGAGTAGGTTGACTAGTAGTAAATCAATAAGGGAAACGTGTGGTATGAAACGTACTATTTCACTATTCGTATTACTGTTAGGAAGTTTGTGACACATTCCATTGTCGTTGTTGTTGATGTCGGTGCTTACTTGGGAGGAGCCAGGCCCGAAGGGGGTCTTATATATATATATATATATATATATATATATATATATAAACACACAGCCGAGGGAGGGGGTCAAGTTACACTCGGCCAGGGTGGGACGATCGTAGTGATGTTAGGTGTAACAGCCCGCATTTTACGTATCGGAGGATCGTAAAATATTTTTATTTAATTCCCAAAGGGTTGGATCATTCACATATTTTGATATGTTGTTTATGGGGATGTGAGACATGTCCATAATTTTTACCAATTTTATTTGTGACCATTATCCACCTGTCGGTTTTATACAGGGCATAACTTTTGACTAAGATTAAATCAAGTGTTGAGATTGATTTCATTAGAAAGGAAATGGTGTTGCCAATTACGTAGAGTGGTCACATTAAAGATTTGGTTCAGTGGTTTGGGAGAAATCATAGTTTTAGTGCTGCACATTTTCTGTACAGGTTTGGCTAGTCATTTTAGGGTGGCCCGTTAGTGGGCTAGTTGGAGGCTATAAATAGGGAGTTTGAGGCAAGGAGAATAGTTTACTTTCTTCACTTTCTCATTTGGTTCAGCTCATGATCCTCCTTGCTCAATCAAATACACCTTTCCACCATTAAAATTCTAGATCTACATGTGAAGATTAAAGATTAACATCAAACAAAGCTAGATCTACATCAAGTGAAGAGAGATCGCATCAAATTGAGGAGATTGGGGTTCATTCTTCGCTGTCCGGATTAAGAATTTAGCAATTTCAAGTTAATTCAAAGATTTGGTGAGTGATAAGCATCTCTCAAACAAATTCAATCGAGTATATGGGTTATTTGATCTTATTTTCATCATTTTAAGTTGTTTTCACCAAGATCTACATCATGGTAAGTATATTTTCATTTGAATCACCATAGGTTATGATCTAGCAGCTTAAATGGGTATATTCTTATGTTAATTCATATGTTTAGGCAAGTTTAGATCCATCGTTTTGTTTATGCATTTATTTATTGTGATTTAGTGAATTCTATATGGTTGTTGGTGAATAATTGTCATTTTAATGTTGTTGATGATTTCATAAAGTGTTGATGGTTGAATTGGATGAGTTGTTTGAATCAATGTTGTCATTTGGTGATGATTTTATCAAGATTAGAGCTATTTTGGAAAATATGGAGTTGGGTCGTTCGGAGATTGGTCGGGTCGTGGATTGTTCTCCAAGATATGGCAGGTCATTGGAGTTGTTTCGGGTCCTTTGAATTCGAGAGCTTCAGGTTGTTTGGGCCATGGTGGTGATGGGTCGTGGGTACTCAGGTCACTAGAGGCTAGGTCGGTGGTGATGTGGCGACAGATGATTGGATGGATCGGAAATTAGGTCATGGTGCTCTAGGTCATGAAAGCATTGGGTTGTGAAGGCATGAAGGTGTGAAACAGAGGCGGAACGACCTAAGTAGGTCAGGTCATTGTGAGACCTAAGGGTTAAGTCACTGGAAATAGGTCATAGCTGCTAGTTCGGCTTGGACCTATAGGTTGGTTGAGTTAGGTGGAGCGACCTAAAGTGTTAGGTCATTGGGGCAGCCTGATGATGTTAGGTCGTTAAATGACCTAAAGAGGAAGAAAGCGTTTATAAACGCTACGAATGGAAATTGAACGTCATAGTTTGTTTTTCATAACATGAAGACTGGAAGTGCTATAAAAAGGAATATCGACCAAAAGGTATATATTTTTGGATCGACGATGATTGTGGCTTCAAAGTGAATTCAAGGGGGAATGTTCGAAATGTTGTAATATGTTCGTTGATCGCCATAATGCAACGAATGTGAAGACGACTCAAGGTGGTGAGTTCATGGATAATTGTTGCTCGAGAAGGGGATTGAGCTTATAAACAGTCATCAGGATGGATGGCTAGAGATATCGGATGCCGAGGAATTATCATTGTCGTAATTTCAGCGGACTCTAAGCAGGGGTAAAATAGGGAAGCCTAAAGGACTAGAAGTGACTGATCGAGTACCCTGGGCAGCTCGATGGGCCTAGATATGTTTCGTCGCATAGCGTATGAAGTTTTGCTAGAACTGGGGTTTACCAATAGCCCTTGACGGATGACAAGATGTTGAGCCAGTCATACGATTAACGATGGTTTCGAAGTAGGATTGGCGGTGATAGCTAGAGTCATGGATGAATGATCATTTACATGTATCGTCTTGGGTAGATTGTTCGGCCTCGAAGGAGACATCTCTTGGGTGCTTGTCTAATGTTGGTTTAGGCCTTCCGGGCTTGTGCTTGGGAGATGCCGATATCAATTAGGATGGTCTACACTTGATAATTAGTTTCCATGAATGTACTGTTTGTTTCTGCTTGGTTGTTTGTAAAGGCTATCACTGTTGGATGTGGGGAAGACGGTGTATGAGTACTTCTTTGTTGATGTTGGTAGATTAGTTGATTAATCTGCCTATTCTCATATACTTTATTGATGATATTAGTTAGCTGTTTTATCGCTCACTAAGACTGTTTTCTGACTCAAGGTTTTACGTTTCCCTCTTATTATCTTGAATTGTTCATCCATGTGTTGGATGGGCAAACTGAGTAGCAGGTAACAGGTGATAAATCTTGATGAGGATGATGCTGCAGTGCGATGACGAGCAGGAGGCTAGCATATTATTTTCTACTATCTAGTATTTGTTGTTTCTTCTGTTTGATATATTGTCTAAGTGTTGTAGTGAGGCCTTTGTAGAGAGTTTGATGATGTAATCCAATGATGTTATGGATATTCCTTGATGATATGGAAATTTAAAAATTTCGTGCAATTATGCTTCACTATTATTTCCTATTGTGTATGTTCTATTATATCTGATCCTTGCATTATGAGTTATATGATAGATTCCGCTTGTATTATCTTACCTTGATGATCGTCCATGACTGCCTAGTACACCTTTTAGTGCATCATTCCACTTATTTAGTGCAGGAGTTATGGACGATCGTCATATTTGGTATCGCAGCTCTGGTTTTCGATTTTAGCCGAAGTTCAAGGATGTAATTACGTATGAAAGACGTATTCGTAGATTTTTGATGGATGTATCTATATATGAGTGTATAGTATAATAGCGTTTGAACTCCATTTGCGGTTTTCTCATGCATGGACTAATCATTCCTTTTTATAGATTTAGAATGAGTCGTCGACCATCGATACACGCTGCTAGGGAGAGTACTGTTCCTGTATGGAGTAATGGAGGTATACCAGATTACCCAGCTATGTTCGAGGCCATGATGGCAGCGATCATGAGAAGGGTACCCGCACAGGAGACATCCAAGTCGGTATTTAAACCAACTAAGAACGTTCAAAACGACATCTCGTTATTAGCTTATAGGGTTTAAATAAAATTAACAAAGAATCATAGATGTAGAAGACGACAGTAGCTTACAAATGAAATTTTATACATAAAAATTATCAGAGTTTTACAAACATTTTTTTATTTATTTTACAGTGGAAGATTAAATGAAATGTATACATGAATTTTTTTTAAAAAAAATGGAAGTTTACTGTTCAATCGAGCTCTACGCGCGCGTATGCATCTTGCGTCTTCATATTCCTCTCCAATTAGTGAGCTGATAACTTCTAAAATCTGCAACACTCGTATCTGACCCTAGCGTTCCATGCAAAACATAAAACACTCGAGTCAGGATTTATTATAGTTCAAGTACATTAATTTCAATAGAAACTGAAAATATAGTAATTAATCTAGCAAAATGTAAATATTGAAATTTAGATTTCATGCCAATATCACGCAAGACAGTATGGGCAGAAACAAAAGAAGATATCTTAGTTCATTTGCACAAGCAGTGCATATTCCGGGTTTAAACAAGTTCCAAGTATACCAAATGGGGTGAGCATCAACACAAATGTAATATACCATTCAAGCTCTTAAATCTTGAGACATATGTTAAACGTTCTATTTAAAAATGAACATGCTGCTAATCATAAATTTCATGATCACTATTCAAATCATGGATGTACATATTAAATTATTCCTTGATTATATAGAATTCCTGTGTAAGACCGCGCTTATATAGACACACAAGTGAACTATAGAAGAAAATGGAATAACATGCAAATCCATTCTCTTTTACCTACAGTAAAAACTTGACAACAGTTATCTAAGAAGTTGCATCTTATCATGTTCCTCCTGATACAGCATTTGAAATTCTAAACACATAGCATAATATGAACGTCTAGCATAAATCCAACATTAATAATATGTCTACTTGCAAACGTACAATCATCTCAAACTACTGGATTACAAGTAGACAGCAATATTGAGTTTCCTCAAAATGAATGAACACATGCATGAATACCCATAGTTATATTTCACGTAATAAAATGTTTAAGTAGGAAAGCAACATTTTCCAAAATAATGTCCTGAAGTAAACAATTAGTCCTAACCCCACTTAAAACAATATGGTCTAGAAAAGGGAAAAAATTCCTAATATGACACATGAATCGAGTACTTGAGGTAACATGAACTTGTGTGATGTATATTCATAGGTACACAAGACCGAGGCGCAAAGTGTCAACTTAAATGTAAATGGATAAGGATTAACATACTATCGATTTACCTGAAAAGTTACATACATTAATTTTGTTTTTCTCTAACACCTAGAAGTTATTATCAAAATTTGTCCAGAAATTCGGAGTCGGTTTCTATATTATGCATGTATATCCTCCTTCATTAGTATTATTAACACGCAGCGGACACAGTAAAACCAAGAACTCAAACAAATAACTCAAAACACTTCAGGTGAAAACAAGCTGTAGTGTACAACATCAAGGAGCAGTCTAAGAAGAACATGAAGACATGCAGTTCATCGTGGTGACCAACATAACATCAATCAGACTAATTATAGTTCCTAGTGAAATAAAATTACTTGAAATATATTTTTATCATGAGCATAAAACTCACCTCTAATAGCTAAGGAAGGATGCGAGCAGATCAATGATGGGAAGAGCATAAAACAGCAGCTCGATGGTGACAGGAAACGGAGGACAGTGTTTCGAAGTGGTTCGGATGGTTAGGAGGTGGCGGCCACTTGTTTAAAGGTAGAGAGGCGCAATAGTTCGCGGTCACCGTTGATGAAGGAGGCGTCTTAGGTTCGGACTGAGGCACGTCAGAGGGGGAAAGCGACTGCGATGGTCCCGGTTGTACGTGGTGGCGCAGGTCTCAGACGAAGGTGGTTGCGAGTGTGAACCCAGCGACGGCGACAGCTAGAGCCCAACTGGAGGTGAAGAAGGCGGAGACATTTATTTGATTTAGGAATTTCGGTGGAAAGCCATTTTCAATTCGGGGATTCGACTGGGGTAAAAAAAGGAAGAAATTGGAAGAGGGACACAGTAAAAGAAGAAAGTGGACACGCGGTAGGGATACAATACACTGGACGGACGCGTGGTGCAAACATATGTATTATCAAGGACAAGTGTAAATATTCATCATAACTAATGTACAAGAGCTAACCCAAATAACAAATAATTTTCCAAGTGTATATATACCATTTATATATACAATAAAAAATTATTTATGTAAATTTCAACTTCACTTAAAAAATAGAAATCAAATTCAAATTTAAAATAGAATAAACAAAACTCAAGTTTTAAATTTTAAATAAATTTTCTTTTTTTATTACAAGAAATAAAATCTAAATAAATCAAATATTTTCAAGTTAAATAAAATTCAAAATTCAAACAATATATTACAATAAATTTAAAAATAAAGCTACCGTCTAATTTAATAAAGCTATTCAGATTCAAACAATAAAAATTTAAATATCCTTAATATGAATTCAAACCAAAATTAAAATAGACAAGATTTCCAATGTTAAATAAATATCAATTCTCAAATACCAAATTTATAAATAAATTTATGTAATAAAACACCGAAAACCTGGTTCGTTACACAGCCGCGATAGATGTAGGAGTTCATGCGTAGGTTCCTAGAGTCGTGGACTTCGAAAAGCTATGCAAAGACTTCACCACTCTGGGAGGGAAGAAATTTAAAGGAATGGAGCTGATTGAAGAGACCCAAGGGTGGATTGATACTTGTATTAGGATCTTTGGAGACTTGTGAATTAACGATGCAACTAAGAGGAAGCTTGCATCAAGACAGCTATAGGCCAGAGCTATGGACTGGTGGAACTTTGTCACTCTAGCAACTCCGGATGATGAGATTTCATGGGAGCAATTCCGAGTAAAGTTCAAGAAAAAGTTTATTTCTACTGTTCAGAAGTCAATTCTGTTTAAGAGGTTTGTCGAGTTTAAGCAGAATGGTCTAGTGCTTGAGTATGTTTCTGACTTCGAAGCTTTGTCGAAGTATGCTCGTTGATATGTTGAGACTCCTTATCATAAGAACAAGAAGTTTGTCATGGGTTTGGACAAATACCTTGGAAACCAGTTGGTTAATCATTTAGATGATTATTATGAGAAGATCATCGAGAAATCTCTAAGGCATGAGAGTTTGTTTCCCAAGGAAGAGACTGTTGCAGCTAAGGAAAAATCAAAACCACAGCAGGGTGGTAATAACAAAAGGAGGAAGCAGCAATAACATAAAGGAAATGATGGTCAGAAAAAGAAAAAGACCAAAGCGACTTGCTTTAACTACTGGCAAAAGGGCCATTATTCCAATGATTGTAAGAATCCAAAAGCTAAAAAGAAGTGCTTTAAGTGTGGAAAGCCTAGGCATGACAAGAAGGATTGTCCAGAACAAGCTAAGGGAAAGCAGATTGTGAAGGCGTATGCTTTGGAGTTGTGCCATCGTCTTTAAGGGCTTCTACGGTGGAGGAAAAAGGAAAGAGTGTTGTCATTTAAGGTATTCTTTCCATTAGAGGTGTTTCAGTTCATGTGTTGTTTGATACTGTAGCATCGAATTCATTCATTTGTAATGAGCTTGTGTGCCGCTAGGATATGGAACCAGAGATTTGTGATAGACCTTTTGTTGTGACTAATACAGTTAGCGGTTCATCCAGTTTGTGTATGATTTGTCATGGTCAAGTGATGTCGAGTCATGATTACTCCTTTATGTGTGATTGCTTTGTTTTGAACTTCACTGGTTTTGGGATTATCTTGGGTATGGACCAGCTCAAGAGGTATGCTGCAAAAGTGGATTGCAGGAAGTTGGAGGTGACAGTCAAGAATGTGGAAGGGCGAATGGTTGTGACTCGGTGTAAGCCCGAAGATGATGTCTTCGTGAGCTATTTGTATTCGCTTTTGATTCCATGGTAAGACTTGTCATCGGTGGCGATCGCAAGAAAGTTTAAGGATGTCTTTGACGAGGTCAAAGGGTTGCGACCGCATTGTGAGATTGAGTTTAGAATTGATTTGGACGAGGGTGCTAGACCTATCATCATGACTCTTAGGCGAATGGCGCCTAAGGAACAAGGAGAGTTAGAGGTGCAAGTACGTGACCTTTTGGGAAAAGGATTCATTCTGAGAAGTGTGTCCAAGTGGGGTGCACCAGTTGTGTTTGCAACCAAGGTAGATGGATCTTTGAGATTGTGTATGGATTATCGTGAGCTGAACAAGGTGGCCAAAAAGAACAAATATCCTTTGCCAAGGATCGATGTCTTGCTCGATCAGCTTCACAAAGCCAAGGTGTTTTCTCAAATGGATTTGGCAACAGGATTCGACCAGTTGAGGGTGGCAAAGGATATTGTGTCGAAGATAACTTTTAGGACACCATCTAGTTTCTTCGAATGGTTGGTGATGCCATTTGGGTTGACTAACGTGCCAACGTATTTCGTGGATCTTATGAATAGGGTTTTCAGAGGTCGGTTGAACAAGTTTGTGCTTGTGTTCATGGATGATATTCTGGTTTTCTCCCGGAATGAGGAAGAGCATAAGACACACTTACGAGTTGTTTTGTAAATCTTGCGAAAGCATCAGCAGAGAGCTAAGTTTTCAAAGTGTCACTTCTGGAAGAGGAAACTGAGGTTCTTAGGCCATGTTGTTTCTAGAAACGGGATAGCGGTTGACCTCGCTAAAGTGGCAGCAATCCAGGACTGGGATAGACCTAAGAATGCGACGAATGTTCAAAGTTTCCTTAGCTTGGAGGGATATTATTGCCGTTTTATAAAGGATTTCTCCAAGATAGATGCACCATTAACAGGATTGACAAAGAAGAACCAGGTATTCACCTGGAATGTAAAGTGTGAGCAAGCTTTTGAAATCCTGAAAGAGAGACTGATGGGTGCTCCTATTTTGATGATTCCGAGTGGGAATGAAGAGATAGTGGTGTACACTGATGCATGTGGTACTAGACTTGGAGCAGGGCTGATGCAGAAGGATAAAGTTGTGGCCTACGCAAGTCGACAGCTGAAGCTACATGAAAGGAATTGTCCAGCTTATGAATTGGAGTTGGCAGCAATTGTGTTTTCTCTGAAGATGTGGAGACATTACTTGTTGTGAGTTCGATTCGAATTGTTTACGGATCACAAGTCATTGAAGTGTCTTTTCTCCCAAAAGGATTTGAATCTTCGGCAGCAAAGGTGGTTAGAGTTTCTGACATCGTATGATTTTGGTATAGCCTATACTCCTTGTAAAGGTAACGCAGTGGTGGATGCGTTGAGTCTAAGACACACAAGTTTAGAAGCGATGTTTTCGGAGTGGAAGCACCTCGAGTACTTGGCAGGATTTGATTTCAGAACATGGTATTAGTTGGAACCTAAAATGTTGGCAAGCTTATCAATAATACCTACTCTTATCGAAAGGATTGGTGAGAGAAAAAAGCGGGATGAAAAACTTGTCGAGATTATCCAGAAGTTGGAACCAGAAGACAAAGAGTTCGAGGTAGATCGAGAGGGTTGGCTTCGAAAGAAAGGATGACTGATTGTTCCTGATATCGACGGAATGAGAGATGAGGTTCTAAGGAAATTTCATCACTCGTAGTGGACGATTCATACTAGTAGTAATAAGATGTATCAGGACATGAAGCGATCTTACTACTGGGAAGGTATGAAAGGGGATATTGGAAAGTTTATTTCCAAGTGCTTGAACTGTCAGTTAGTGAAAGCTGAACAGAAGAACTGAAGTGCAAGGTTTATTCCTGTCAGATCCTCTAGGACAACAACGAAGTTGCCTCAGCTTTATATTAAATGGATAGTTTGATTCCATGGTATCCCGAAGAGCATAGTGAGTGATCGAGATACTTTATTCATGAGTGGATTTTGGAAGAGTTTGCAAGAAGCTTTGGGAACCGAGTTGTGTTTGAGTACAGCTTATCATCCCCGAACTGATGGTCAAACCGAGAGGGTTAATCGAGTTTTGGAAGTTCTCCTAAGATCTTGTGTATTGGACTTCGGGGGATCGTGGGAAAACCATCTGCATTTAGTTGAGTGTGCATACAACAACAGCTACCAGTCGAGCATTGGGATGGTACCATATGAGGCGTTGTATGGAAGACCGTGTAATTCTCCTGCTTATTGGTTAGAGACTGGAGATAAGTTGATACTTGGGATAGAGATGATAAGAGATACCTCGGATTGTATCGAGATTGTTCGGCAATGAATGAAGGCAGCCCAAAATCGTCAGAAGAGCTACACCGATAAACATCGAAATGATTTGGAATTCGACATTGGCAATATGGTTTTCGTGAAGATTTCTCCGTTGAAGCACGTTGTTCGGTTCGGAAGTAAAGGAAAATTAGCTTCAAGGTTTGTTAGACCGATTCCGTTAGTCGAGCGGATTGGAAGATTGGAGTTACCCGAGAAGATGTCGGGTGTGCATAATGGTTTCCATGTGTCGTTTCTACAGAAATGTGTGCATTATTCGAATGTGGTGGTGTCTCTGGAATAGTACGAAGACCTAGAAGTCGAGCTGTAAGCCGCTTCGAATTGTGGGGAATGGCACGATACAGCTTAGGAGGAAGATGGTTAAGCTAGTCAAGGTGGAATAGCGTAAGGATAATGTCGATTGTACGTGGGAGATGGAAGAGAGTATAAAGACAATACATCCTAACTCTTCGTCGATATGAACCATTGATGTCATGTCACCTTACATCGTTGTAACTTGTATCATTATTGTTAGAATTTCGCGTGCTAGGATAAGGCTATGGATGCATGGCTTGATGGATGCTGGTTTGGATGGTAAATTGGCTGCTCATGGAAGATAGGCATGCAGAATTTTTGTGGTTGCTTGTGTTTGCTTGGGATTTCGAGGGTCAAATTCCTGGGGGGGAGAATGTAATAGCCCACATTTTACGTATCAGAGGATCGTAAAATATTTTTATTTAATTCCCTAAGAGTTGGATCATTCTCATATTTTGATATGTTGTTTATAGGGGTGTGAGACATGTCTATAAATTTTACCAATTTTATTTGTGACCATTTTTCCCCTATCAGTGTTGTACAGGGAATGACTTTTGACTGGGATCGAATTAGGTGCTGATATCGATTTCATTGGAAAGGAAATGGTGTTACCAATTCCATAGAGTGGTCACATTAAAGATTTAGTTCAACGGTTTGGGAGGAATCGTTGTTTTAGTGCTGCACATTTTCTGTACAGGTTTGGCTAGTTATTAATGGGTCGATTTACGGTGGCCCATTAGTGGGCTGGAGGAAGGCTATAAATAGGGGGTTAGAGACATAGAGAATAGTTTGCTTTCTTCATTCTCTCATTTGGTTGAGCTCGTGATCCTCCTGGCCTAATCAAATACACCTTTCCACCATTAAAATTCTAGATCGACATGTGAAGATTAAAGTTTAACATCAAACAAAGCTAGAGCTACATCAAGTGAAGAGAGATCACATCAAATTGAGGAGATTGAGGTTCATTCTTCACTGTTCGGATTGAGATTTTAGTGATTTCAAGTTAATTCGAAGATTTGGTGCCACACGGATTCAATCGAGTATATGGGTTATTTGATCTAATTTTCATCATTTTAAGCTGTTTTCACCAAGATCTACATCATGGTAAGTATATTTTCATTTGAATCACCATAGCATCTAATCTAGGAACTTAAATCAGTAAATTCTTATGTTAATTCATATGTTTATGCAAGTTTGGATCCATTGTTTTGTTTATGCATTTATTTATCGTGATTTAGTGAATTCTATATGGTTGTTGGTGAATAATTGTCATTTTAATCATGTTGATGATTTCATAAAGTGTCGATGGTTGAATTGGATAATTTGGATGAATAGTTTGAATTGATGTTGTCGTTTGGTGATGATTTGGTCGAGATTAGAGCTATTTTAGAAAATCATGGAGTTGGGTCGTTCGGAGATAGGTCAGGTCGTGGCTTGTTCTCCAAGACATGGCGGGTCGTTGGAGCTGTTTTGGGTCCTTTGAATTCGAGAGCTTCAGGTCGTTCGGGTCATGGTGGTGATGGGTCATGGGTACTCAGGTCATTGGAGGGCAGGTCGGTGTTGACGTGGCGGTTGATGATTGGATGGATCAGGAATTAGGTCTTGTTGCTCTAGGTAGTGAAAGCATTGGATCGTGAAGGCATGAAGGTGTGAAGCAGAGGCGGAACGACCTAAGTAGGTTAGGTCGTTGTGAGACTTAAGGGTTAGGTCATTGGAATTAGGTCGTAGCTGCTAGGTTGGGTCGGCTTGGAGCTATGGTTAGTTGAGTTAGGTCGTTGGAGCGAACTAAAGTGTTAGGTCATTGGGGCGGCCTAAGGATGCTAGGTTGTTAAACGACCTACAGAGGAAGACAACGTTTATAAAAGCTGTGAATGGAAATTGAAAGTTATGGTTTGTTTTTCATAGCGGGAAGACTAGAAGTGCTATGAAAAGGAATATCGACCAAACAGTGTATATTTTTGGATCGACAATGATTGTGGCTTCGAAGTGAATTCAAGGGGGAATGTTCGAAGTGTTGTGATGTGTCCATTGTTCGTCGTAATGCAACGAATGTGAAGACGACTCAAGGTGGTGAGTTCTTTAATAATGGTTGATCGAGAAGGAGCTTGAGCTTATAAACAGTCATCAGGATGGATATAACTAGAGATGTCGGAGGCCAAGGAATTATCTTTGTCGTAAGTTCTAGCTGGCTCAAAGCAGGATTATAATAGGGACGCCTAAAAGACTAGAAGTGACTGGCCGAGTACCCTAGGCTGCTTTACAGGCCTAGATACGTTTCATCGTATGGCTTATGGAGTTTTGCAAGAACTGGGGTTTACCATTAGCCCTTGACGAACGGCAAGGTGTTGAGCCGGTCATACGATTAATGATGGTTTCGAAGCAGGATTGGCGGTGATAGCCAGAGTCATGGATGAATGATTGTTTGCATGTATCGTCTTGGCTAGATTGTTTGACGTCGAAGGAGATATCTCTTGAGTTATTGTCTGATGTTGGTTTAAGCCCTTGGGGCTTGTGCTTGGGACATGTCAATATCGATTAGGATGGTCTACGCTTGATAACTAATTTCCTTAAATGTACTATTTGTTTCTTCCTGGTTGTTTGTAAAGGCTATCACTGTCGGATGTGGGGAAGACGGCGTGTAAGTTCTTCTTTGTGGATGTTGGTAGATTAGTCGATTAATCTGCCTATTCTCGTGTACTTTATTGATGATGTTAGTTAGCTGTTTTATCGCTCATTAAAACTGTTGTCTGACTCAAGGTTTTATGTTGCCCTCTTATTACCTTGGGATGTTCATCCATGTGTTGGATGGGCTGACTGAGTAGTAGGTGACAGGTGATAAATCTTGATGAGGACGATGCTGCTGTGAGATGACGAGCAGGAGGCTGGCGTATCATTTTCTACTCTCTATTATTTGTTATTTCTATTGTTTGAAATATTCTCTGAGTGTTGTAGTAAGGCCTTTTGTATAGATTTTGATGATGTAATCCAATGATGTTATAGATATTCCTTGATGATATGGAAGTTTAAAAATTCCGTGCAATTATGCTTCACCGGTATTGCCTATTGTATATGTTCTATTATATTTTATCCTTGCGCTGTGAGTTATACGACAGGTTCCGCTTGTATTATCTTACCTTGATTATCGTCCATGGCTACCTTGCACACATTTCAGTGCATCATTCCTCTTGTGTAGTGCAGAAGTTATGGGAGGTCGTCACATTAGGCGTTAGAGTATATATATATATATGATGTTAGGCATTAGAAAATATATATATAGTGCTTGGCAAAGCTTGGGGAAACCATATTTATTTAATGCACGTTCTATTGTTGATTTGAATCCAATTTATGATGTTGTTGTTGATTCTCTAAATGTTTCACCAAAGTTGTTAATATTGGTCTTATTTATATAGCCATAGAGCTATCGTGTTTCTTATATATATGGTGATCACATTTATATTGGTTGAACTCTCACATGAGGTTCATATGTTGATATTATGATGGATTTCCCCTTTGTTGTTACTTAGAGTTTTGGGGATTATATATATACATACATATATATATACACACACACATATATGCTCAGCCTTAGTGTGTAGCACTTGTTGTTGGTAGAAAACCTTAACATATTGTTGCCATTTCATGAGACCAATATATGATAATTTAGTTGTAACTTATCTCGTGAACCATATGTCATACCGAGTTGAAATTACTCTTTCTCTATTCAAGAAGAATTGTCTCACTGATATTATGCTTCATTTATCATTATCTACTTACTCTGTTTAAAGTAGACCGATCCGTGTATTTTATATACTCAGGTCGGACCAAGTTGTTTTAGGTTAGCACCGGTTATAGATATCTACTTATCCAGCTTCCACTATGGCTTATTTATCACCTTTTGGATGCTTAGGAATATTTTGAGTACTCATATAATAGTTTTTCATGTGATTATGACATGTATATATTCTTTCATGGGACATGATGTTGTATATATTAGTGGTTTGTATAACCACTATTGTATTTATCACTATGTATCGTACTTGATATATCTATATATACAACTATTTGTTATTATGTGATCTGTGACATTTATTATTATATTTCTTCTAAATTGATCCATTAGCCACCCAAATATTGTATTAGGCAAGAACTGAGTATGTCGATCCACTTGTGGTAAGAAAAAAATGGGCAATATATCGACGTACTTGATACTTGTTTAATACAAGACTCATAGATAGCCGCTTCTAACTAATCTCATTCTCTTCACTAACGGATAGTATTACCTAATAATACACTTTTTAATGTGGGTTTCGGGGTAGTGTCACATATAATATGATAGAATTTATAATAAAAATGTTTTGGTTATTATAACGTAAAAATTGGTTCATATTTTTGTGCAGCATGGTCTTACGAGATACCTTTGATTTCAAAATGTTTTACAAGTTAAAAGATATAAGTTTCCTCTTACTTGAGTTTTCTCACACTGGTTTTCTAGACTGAATAGAGTGTTATTCACGATAATGCTCGGGTCAAACCAAGCATTTTGTCAGGTTAGCTTAGATGTTTGGAGCTTAAGAGTGGAGCTGGAGGCCCAAGACGTACTTCCACATTTTAGTTCATTTTCTGTTGATGTGTTGTGTTTTGTAACGACCTGCCTTTTTGACCACCTCAAGTCGGTACTGAAACCAACTTAAAACACTCGAAATGACAGATTGTTATTGCTTATGAGGGTTAACAGAATCAATACATAGAATTACATAACATAATAACATGCAGTGGAATAATTTTTACAAAAATGTTAGAGTTTTACAATATTTTTACATAGCGGAAAATAAATACCTTTTACATAAAATAAATTTTACAGCAAATTTATCAAATCTATGCGCGTGTGTCTTCACGTGTCTTAAAATTCACTAGCTGAAATCTTTAGATCTGCAACACTCGGGTCTGACCCGAGCATTTCATGCAAAACACAAAATACTCGAGTCAGGATTAGTATTATTATGGAAATAAAATCAACTAACATGAAATAAGTAGGTGACATGTACAAGTAATTTAACACAAGAATATTTTCCATCATATCTCATTTTATTAACTGGTTCATTTCAGTCTCGACTTCACTATCATTTCCAAAAATAGACTTAATATTCAAATTCAAACTTCAAATCTCAATTCAATGTCATATATTAGTTTTAACGTCAAATTCAATTTCTATATTTCAAGAATATTCATTTTCAAATTTCAATCATAAATTTAATTCTTCCCATTTAATTAAATATAAACAATCCAATAAATTTAAATCTTTTATTTAACCTTTAAATCAACAAATTTAATTTTTAAATTAAATATCAGATTGAATCACTATATCTAAAATTAAATTCAATCTTTCCACTAAATCGTTTCTTTTATTAAAATATAAATTTCAAGCTTAATTTCCAAGTTCAAACACAAGTTCAAATTTAAAATTTTCAGCAAAATTTCTAAATATTCATTTAATCGAAAATCTTGGTATGTCACATTTAACCTATATCGATATTTCCATAAAATTTCATATAATGTCAGGAACTTGCCAATATGATAGAAGGGGTGATAAATGATCAAAACAGTAAACATACAACAATCACCATAATTGCAATTGTAACACCCCACATCCGTTAAGGTCACTCACAAAGGGAATGCCTTAACTTCAGTGGAGCATTATGGGTACTGGAACCGAAATATTACAAGACAGACATATATAAAACAGTGGAAAGTAAAGTGGAAGTACTACAAATCATTTATTAAATATAATTGTTTACAATAAAAGCCCATCAACTTCCAATACCCAATTACATAGCTAAAATATTTGTCTTGCTCAAAAACAAAGAAGCATAAAAATAAACTGTGATATTCCCCAATAAAGCAAAGCAAGCCATAGCCAAGAGAAATCCAAACCGTACATGAAAGAGCCTTGGAACTTGGTAAGATCTGAACTAAGCTGTATTCCCACCCTGTGAACCTAGGGGGGGGGGGAGGGGGGGAGAAACGGAAGAAAAAGAGGCGAAACAAACCGGGTCAGTCATAAAGACTGAGTAAGTCCTAGTGACTTTCAGCATAAAAACAGGTAAGATAACATGGCATGAATAAACTGAAAATAAACATAAGCATGATGACAAGATAAGCTACAGGCACGATAACTAAGAATAACATCATATGACTTTTGTCATGCATAATCATTGCGAGGTTCCCATTCAAGATGAACTAAGTATAATTTCGCAAGATCGCAAGATTTCTCTGCTTCACCATTAAAATATTTCTATGATATCTATTTGCTCTGCACAACCCGTACTATTATCCCAACCCGTGCCATGTGTTGACTATAAAATGATCCCTTGCCCAATGTCATGAAATGACCCATTACTTGGTCTCACGAAACGAGCTATTAATCGACCGGCTCCCTACAAGTCCTATCTCGTTCATGTGTCTGTGTCATACGGCCCTATCACGAATGTAGTCACCTGTGCTAGGTCCACCATAGGGTGTATCAAGCCCTAGGGTGCCAACCACCGACACGAGTCAATCACGCACAGTGTAAACCTACTGGTGCCCAATGCCTGCTTTTTCAACTCCGGACTACGTGCACGACCATAGTCCGCCTGAACCTACAATGGCGCACCAACTCAGCCGTCGTTCTGGTCGCTTACAATCAGCCCAGTAATCGTGCCCCACCCTGCCTAGTTTTAGGGTACCATGATACATCTAGTGGATTACTACTAAAAAGGACCGCGTAATTAGGGTTTCCGTCCAGCAGGTTGAGTGTTGTCATTTAAATTCAAGATTTAACCCCATCAGTCTAGCATGTCAAGTTGGTTAAGTGTGGTCATTCAAGTTCGTAACTTAACCCGTCTACATGTCATGTCAAATTGGCTAAGTGTTGTCATTCAAGTTCATGACTTAGCCCTATGAATCATGTGTCAAGTTGGTTAAGTATATTCAAGCGGTTCATGACTCAACCTTATCAAATCATCGTGTCAAATTGGTTAAGTATATTCAAGCGGTTCATGACTTAACCCTATCAAATCATCGTGTCAACTGGGTTAAGTATATTCAAGTGGTTCATAACTTAACCCTATAAATCATCGTGTCAAATTGGTTAAGTATATTCAAGCGGTTCATGACTTAACCCTATCAAATCATCGTGTCAAATTGGTTAAGTATATTCAAGTGGTTCATGACTTAACCCTATAAATCATCGTGTCAAATTGGTTAGGTATATTCAAGCGGTTCATGACTTAACCCTATCAAATAATCGTGTCAAATTGGTTAAGTATATTCAAGCGGTTCATGACTTAACCCTATCAAATCATCGTGTCAAATTGGTTAAGTATATTCAAGCGGTTCATGACTTAACCCTATCAAATCATCATGTCAAATTGGTTAAGTATATTCAAGCGGTTCATGACTTAACCCTATAAATCATCGTGACAAATTGGTTAAGTATATTCAAGCGGTTCATGACTTAACACTATCATGTGGCATTAATTCATTAATGCACCCCATCCTCTCACATTAGACTAGTTGTTGTGGTCACTGGATTCGCCGGGCGGTTCCGGGCAGATTTACACCACAACCTAGTCTAACCTCGGGTCATAAGCGCGATATGAACAACTACCCACATTGGATCCTATTGTTTGCAGTCACTGGATTCGCCGGGCGGTTCCGGGTAGATTTACACTGCAAACTCAACCCAACCTCGAGTTGGCCATTTTCAAGTTCATTCTAATGTCATGTCCATCTTCAAGTTTCATGTCAAGTTCGTGTCAAGTTTCTAAGCGAGTTTCCTGTCAAGTTTTCATGTCAAGTTTTCAGGTTTCAACTTATGCCTATTATCAAGTTCATGATTCATATTCATAACCAATTCATGTTTTGCCTAATCTTCCCAAATCGTATTCCCATCGCACGTAAACGTGAATCGATCTATACAACAAGTAAATCCAAATCCTAACTGAAAGGGGAAGACATCAAAACTATGATAGGCAAAAGAACGAGCACAAGGTGATAAATCTAACATGATATAGCTTGAGACAATTGGTTATAACATCCTTGGCATATAGCATAATAGTCCCAAAACATTAGGATTACAGGTCTAGCATAATAAGGCGATAGTCATGATAAAAGTTGGCATAAAAGAATAGGCATGCAAAAGCACGACAAATACAAGGATAATGGATCAAATGATTTTGGTGTACATAATAGCGAATAAACTAAGCAAGTTACACCCTAGGTATGAGATCCAACAAAATGCCAATTCGGTGTACAACTTGGTTTTCAACTATAGTGTTATGAACAATCAACTATAATAGTTAATTAACCACAACAGTCATAGTCTTAGTTAATCACGAGCGATTAATCTCAATAGTCATGGATAATTATCCAAAATAGTTCTAGGCAACTACCCTAAATAGTCATAGGCAATTAACTGTAATAGTTTCAAAGTCATGGTCATAGACGATAGCCTTATGTTCATAATCATAGGCAATAATTCGTAGTCTTGAGTCATAGGTGATTAGCCACAATTTTCCTTTTCATAGTCATAGGCAATAGTCTTATATTCACAGTCATAGGCATAGGCATAGTCTTATGTTCACAGTCATAGGTATAGGCATAGTCTTATCATCAAGTCAAGATCCAAGAATTCATTTTACAATCTAGCGTTTGAATAATAAACTAGGTCCAAAAACATGAATGGGCATGATTCAGTCGATAATAAATAACCCAAAATCATATATTCAAGAAGAGACAAGCACAGATCCAAATAGATAATCAAGCTTAGGTCCAATTTCATTTTATTCCATGTCCATATCAAATTTAACAAGTTTCAATCTCAAAGTAACTAGAACTTACAGAGCGCGGATCGAGAATTAGAGTGCAGAGATTTGATTCTAGAAACGGTTGTTGCAGTTATTGAATCTCTATTTGTTTAGTCTTGTTCTAGTTGAAAACCCCCAATTTGCAATTCCTAGATGTTGTCTTGACGAAGAAGAAGTAGCCATTCTCTCTTTAATTTAACTATTTCAGAAGCAGCATAAGGACAAAATGAAATGGTGTGGAGAGAACGAGGCTAGGGTTGAGTTTATATATACGATTAGAGTCACGAATATGGTCAGAAAATAGGTCTAGATTCAGAAAAATACAAAAAGACTCGGATCTGGAAAAAGGGGCCAGGTCGACCCCTAGGTCGACTCCCCAGTCGACCTGGTCATGGGGAGGTCGACACCCCAGTCGACTCCCCAGTCGACCTGGTTGGGGGGGGGGGGTCGACTCCCCAGTCGACTTGGGTATATGGGCGGGAATTTTCCCGCCAGCCTTCTCTGGGTTTGAATTTCGAATTTTCTGGCTTTATTTTTGAGCTGTTTTATTTTATTCAAATTCCTGAAACTTCTGAGGGTCATAACTTGGTCATACGAACTCCGATTTTCGAAAACTCGGACTCGATTTCATGCAGAATTTCGAGATGAACGCAATGGTGCAACCCGTTTCCCTTGGTTCTTATTTTAAAATTTAATTCTGCCTTGATTTATGGTTATAACATGTTATTAAAATACGGGTTGTTACATTCTCCCCTCCTTAAAGGATTTCGTCCCCGAAATCTCTAAGTTAGGAAGAATGTATCCTACCATCCTAATGGTAATTTAGGATCGATGGCAGCGGAACCAATTAAAATCAGAAACCCTAGTTGTGAAAATCGAACAAAATTAAATCAAAATAGGTACCTTTCTTGTTTGAATAGCAAGATCGAACGAAGCCCTCACTTTAATCGTTGAATCAAATTCCAGATCTGATCGAATCAAGTGCTTGAATTTCGAGCACCTCTATTGGAGATCCACAGGTGATGCCATCGAGAACGACAATCGAAATCGAATATTGAAGATTCGGTACTAGCCGATTTAATCTGAATGAGAACTAGGGTTTGTAAAATCCGATTTAGGTTTTTCTGAAAAGTGAATGAACGATGCGGCCTTGTCATTCCTTATATAGAGAAACCTAATAGATATTATCTAACCCTTATACCCGTTCAAAAGGAATTAGTCAAAACTAATTTTTGATTTCCTTTAATTAAATTCTCTCTCCATTTGCAACACCTATATGTGTGACCCTATAGGTTGTTGCAGCGTTGGCAACAATTTAAACACTTAAACTGTAAACAGTGAGCGACACCTAGTAGTACATCACTGCTACCCAAGCTACAACAATATCAATGATTCGATATGACCTTTGTGAATAGTGTATCAATATAATTTGGTCCTTTTAACAGTTATATCCAAGATTAAACTGGAGTCATGGATCGTATCATCCTCCTTATAATTTAATCTGTTTTCTTGATCAATGAGTAGACTATTTAGAACAAATCAATATCTGAGCACGACCATGCATTTCACAGTCTCGCTCAATCAAGAGGCCCATGGATATCACTACGAATGTATCGTAGGGTTAAATTCCATCTAGATCATTCATAATTTATATTCGATTCTAGATATATCCAATAATCACCGTTATCATTACTCTGTTACGGAATAACTTTAGATGATATCAAAACACAAATATCCTCGAATAAAATTATAATGATTTCAGGTCTGAGGACCATTATATCACTATCACTATGAGAATAACTCATGATACTGTTAATTATATTCCATGGAGTTATCTCACGGTGGGTCAGCCCAATACGCTATTCTCCAATACGTATTTATATCTTGACTTAAATATCACGTATATTAATGATCAATGAGATGTGATCATCAGTCAATCAATATACTAGTCTCAACGCTTTATTGTTGTCCTATATAAACAATAAAACTCGACTAGGGACATTTAAGAATTATAATACTTATCATATTATATAATCTCAAGTTCAGTCTTACTCGAACTATATAATTCTGTATTATTATTCTAAGGAATTCTATTATATTATTATTTATATTACGCATTAAATACAATATAATAGAATAATTTTTTATTCCAAATAAAATAATAACATCAACAGTGTTATCAATCTCATCAAATGAATTGCCTCTAGGGCACAAATTCTAACACATCCATCATCCATCTACTCAAAACATCATCCACAAGCAATCATTGTCCTTAAAAGATTCCTAATGCTGTATGTATATATGCGGAAAGTGTGTGTATATGTACTTATCTAATGCAAAAGATCTGGTGGTTATGATTCAGTAAACCTCCTTAATGCAAAGTATGCTAGTGCGATGAGTCCAACATGTATGCAAATTCCTATTACATTTCACAATTTCTACATGAGTGCTCAAACATTCATTCATATGCAACATCCAAATGATAGCATATCAAGTTTCCATCCATGTACAAGTATAAACATTCATGCATATGTAATATGAAAATGTGACTGAGCCGATCTAGTGCCTAATGTGTGTTATGCAACCACTTGCAACCATTTGCAAACATCAACCATAACATGTTTCAAATACATGTTTACATCCATAGAGTTCTACCTAAGGTCCTCAAGATAGGATCGAGAAGATAAAAGCGAGTAAAAACTTTGTGCCCATTAGGCAATGTCAAAACTGGAAATCTACGTCACACATATACTGATTAGGAGAAGAACTCCCTAAGCACCAGCCCCGAAGACCGAAATCAACATCAGACTGGCACCCAAAGAATTACTCAACCCAACCAATATATATATGTTTCTAGGAAACTGAGCATGATGGACTCCTTTTAGGTCACAAGAAATCCCTTCCTAAAACTAACCCATATCCTATAAAACCCAAAAAGTTTAGTCAACCCAACGAACATCCTCAAGCCCCAACATGTATTACTAACAGATGAGTCATACTCCCTATGGGGTTTGCAACAGAAATAGGATTGAGAATAGGACCGAGAGGATATACATAAAAGATAGCATGCAAGTAAACTCTACAGGAAAAGAGGGGTCAAGTATATACTCTTAAAAAGAGATATGATGCGCGTATCTAGTCTTCAATCTTCTAAGTCGCATTTCTTTGAGCTTAACCCCTATTGTGCTTTGATCGTATTTAACTTCATATTTCATAGCTTCTTAATTCTTGTTTCCAAAATATGAATTGGAACTCATTTCACTGTTGCCTCTTGTTCCACTTTCACTTATTCCCCTTCTAGTATACTCGGGTCAAACATATCTGCGTACTCATGGTTTCATGCAAGCTCTCCAAAAATTCACTAGTGAATCATGGATCTCGTTTACTCACTATAAGGTATTCCACGCAGAAGAACTATCTCTTGAAAATAAATAGATGTCAACCATGTTGCCAAATGTACTTACTAAGGTAATTTTCTATAACTCATGCATAAGCGAAATGAACCATCCGCCTTAGTGGCGAACACTACTCGAGCGGATCAACAAATGTATCAAGAGATTCTAGGTAACTAAGCATGACAAAACCCTAAGGGTTACACTAGACTTCGAGGGCATTACCAAGGCAAGTCAAGAGTCTAACTACCATGGAACTAGTACAAACAAGTCATGAATATACACTTAGCATAGACATTCTCAAATCCAAACAAGTCATGAATAAATGAGCCGATTCCCCAACAGGATTTGAGACAAAAATGGGATCCCCTACTATGCTAGTACTAAGGTGCAGAGACTCAACTACCGAAGCGGAATTAAAAGGATGCGATGAACAAAAACAAAGTTCTAACGGGATGAAACTAAACCTTCAACAGAAACATTACCACCTCTCTTAGGTATGCTAGTAACGAGAGCATACAATTTCCTCTCGACGATCTTGTTCTTCGCCTTTGTCCTTGTCCTATAACACTTAACTACATGTCCCTTTTTACCATACTAACGATACTCTTTCTTGTCATGGGTTTTATTATTCTTTCACTTTGGCCTCTTCCTTTTCACCTTTTCCTCCTTCGTGGATTAAGTCATATCAACAAGTTTCTTATCCTTAGGCTTGTTGACAAGTTTCTCGAAATCTACCTCCATCGCACGGCAACCCTACAAAGCTTGAAATAAGATTAGTCGTAGATGGAACTACCGCGGCTACTGATGGAGGTTGGGCACTTCTTTGTCCTCCTACATGCGTTGTATGCCTACAAACTATGGTGAAAAAGAAAGAGAGAAGAGACTCGAGGAGAGAATCAAAAGATAGTGCATATGGCTTTGGGGAATATGCCTTTCGTAAAACAAAACTTTTCTTAGAAAAATGCTTCTTTGTAAACGTTTTGAAAATAATTTCAGAAGGTTTTTAAAAGCTTTTGCCCAGTCTGGTAACCTTCTGCTCTGATATCAAATGTAACACCCACATCAGTTAAGGTCACTCACAAAGGGAATGCCTTAACTTCAGTGGAGCATTATGGGTACTGGAACCGAAATATTACAAGACAGACATATATAAAACAGGGGAAAGTAAAGTGGAAGTGCTACAAATCATTTATTAAATATAATTGTTTACAATAAAAGCCCATCAACTTCCAATACCCAATTACATAGCTAAAATATCTGTCTTGCTCAAAAACAAAGAAGCATAAAAATAAACTGTGATATTCCCCAATAAAGCAAAGCAAGCTATAGCCAAGAGAAATCCAAGCCGTACATGAAAGAGCCTTGGAACTTGGTAAGATCCGAATTAAGCTGTATTCCCACCCTGTGAACCTGGGGGAGAAACGGAAGAAAAAGAGGCGAAACAAACCGGGTCAGTCATAAAGACTGAGTAAGTCCTAGTGACTTTCAGCATAAAAACAGGTAAGATAACATGACATGAATAAACTAAAAATAAACATAAGCATGATGACAAGATAAGCTACAGGCACGATAACTAAGAATAACATCATATGACTTTTGCCATGCATAATCATTGCGAGGTTCCCATTCAAGATGAACTAAGTATAATTTCGCAAGATCGCAAGATTTCTCTGCTTCACCGTTAAAATATTTCTATGATATCTATTTGCTCTGCACCACCCGTACTAGTATCCCAACCCGTGCCATGTGTTGACTATAAAATGATCCCTTGCCCAATGTCATGAAATGACCCGTTACTTGGTCTCACGAAACGATCTATTAATCGATCGGCTCCCTACAAGTCCTATCTCGTTCATGTGTCTATGTCATACGGCCCTATCACGAATGTAGTCACCTGTGCTAGGTCCACTATAGGGTGTATCAAGCCCTAGGGTGCCAACCACCGACACGAATCAAGCACACACAGTGTAAACCTACTGGTGCCCAATGCCTGCTTTTTCAACTCCGGACTACGTGCACGACCATAGTCCGCCTGAACCTACAATGGCGCACCAACTCAGCCGTCGTTCTGGTCGCTTACAATCAGCCCAGTAATCGTGCCCCACCCTGCCTAGTTCCAGGGTACCATGATACATCTAGTGGGTTACTGCTGAAAAGGACCGCGTAACTAGGGTTTCCGTCCAGCAGGTTAAGTGTTGTCATTTAAATTCGAGACTTAACCCCATCAGTCTAGCATGTCAAGTTGGTTAAGTGTGGTCATTCAAGTTCGTGACTTAACCCGTCTATGTGTCATGTCAAATTGGCTAAGTGTTGTCGTTCAAGTTCATGACTTAGCCCTACGAATCATGTGTCAAGTTGGTTAAGTATATTCAAGAAGTTCATGACTCAACCTTATCAAATCATCGTGTCAAATTGGTTAAGTATATTCAAGCGGTTCATGACTTAACCCTATCAAATCATCATGTCAAATTGGTTAAGTATATTCAAGCGGTTCATGACTTAACCCTATAAATCATCATGTCAAATTGGTTAAGTATATTCTAGAGGTTCATGACTTAACCCTATCAAATCATCGCGTCAAATTGGTTAAATGTATTCAAGCGGTTCATGACTTAACCCTATAAATCATCATGTCAAATTGGTTAAGTATATTCAAGCGGTTCATGACTTAACCCTATCAAATCATCGTGTCAAATTGGTTAAGTATATTCGAGCGGTTCATGACTTAACCCTATCAAATCATCGTGTCAATTTGGTTAAGTATATTCAAGTGGTTCATGACTTAACCCTATAAATCATCGTGTCAAATTGGTTAAGTATATTCAAGCGGTTCATGACTTAACCCTATCATGTGGCATTAATTCATTAATGCACCCGAACCTCTCACATTAGACTAGTTGTTGTGGTCACTGGATTCGCCGGGCAGTTCTGGGCAGATTTACACCACAACCTAGTCTAACCTCGGGTCATAAGCGCGATATGACCAACTACCCACATTGGATCCTATTGTTTGCAGTCACTGGATTCGCCAGGCGGTTCCGGGCAGATTTACACTGCAAACTCAACCCAACCTCGAGTTGGCCATTTTCAATTCATTCTAATGTCATGTCCATCTTCAAGTTTCATGTCAAGTTCGTGTCAAGTTTCTAAGCGAGTTTCCTGTCAAGTTTTCAGGTTTCAACTTATGCTTATTATCAAGTTCATGATTCATATTCGTAACCAATTCATGTTTTGCCTAATCTTCCCAAATCGTATTCCCATCGCACGTAAACGTGAATCGATCTATACAACAAGTAAATCCAAATCCTAACTGAAAGGGGAAGACATCAAAACTATGATAGGAAAAAGAATGAGCACAAGGTGATAAATCTAACAAGATATAGCTTGAGACAATTGGTTATAACATCCTTGGCATATAGCATAATAGTCCCAAAACATTAGGATTACAGATCTAGCATAATAAGGCGATAGTCATGATAAAAGTTGGCATAAAAGAATAGGCATGCAAAAGCAAGCCAAATACAAGGATAATGGATCCAATGGTTTTGGTGTACATAATAGCGAATAAACTAAGCAAGTCACGCACTAGGTATGAGATCCAACAAAATGTCAATTCGGTGTACAACTTGGTTTTCAACTATAGTGTTATGAACAATCAACTATAATAGTCAATTAACCACAACAGTCATAGTCATAGTGAATCACGAGCGGTTTATCTCAATAGTCATGAATAATTATCCAAAATAGTTCTAGGCAACTACCCTAAATAGTCATAGGCAATTAACTGTAATAGTTTCAAAGTCATGGTCATAGACGATAGCCTTATGTTCATAATCATAGGCAATAATTCATAGTCATGAGTCATAGGTGATTAGCCACAATTGTCCTTGTCATAGTCATAGGCAATAGTCTTATATTCACAGTCATAGGCATAGTCTTATGTTCACAGTCATAGGTATAGGCATAGTCTTATCATCAAGTCAAGATCCAAGAATTCATTTTACAATCTAGCGTTTGAATAATAAACTAGGTCCAACAACATGAATGGGCATGATTCAGTCGATAAGAAATAACCCAAAATCATAGATTCAGGAAGAGACAAGCACAGATCCAAATAGATAATCAAGCTTAGGTCCAATTTCATTTTATTCCATGTCCAGATCAAATTTAACAAGTTTCAATCTCAAAGTAACTAGAACTTACAGGGCGCGGATCGAGAATTAGAGTGCAGAGATTTGATTTTAGAAACGGTTGTTGCAGTTGTTGAAACTCTATTTGTTTAGTCTTGTTCTAGTTGAAAACCCCCAATTTGCAATTCCTAGATGTTGTCTTAACGAAGAAGAAGTAGCCATTCTCTCTTTAATTTAATTATTTCAGAAGCAGCATAAGGACAGAATGAAATGGTGTGGAGAGAACGAGGCTAGGGGTGAGTTTATATAGGATTAGAGTCACGAATATGGTCAGAAAATAGGTTTAGATTCAGAAAAATACAAAAAGACTCGGATCTGGAAAAAGGGGCCAGGTCGACCCCCAGGTCGACTCCCCAGTCGACCTGGTCATGGGGAGGTCGACACCCCAGTCGACCTGGTTGGGGGGAGGTCGACTCCCTAGTCGACCTGGGTATATGGGCGGGAATTTTCCCGCCAGCCTTCTCTGGGTTTGAATTTCGAATTTTCTGGCTTTATTTTCGAGCTGTTTTATTTTATTCAAATTCCTGAAACTTATGAGGGTCTTAACTTGGTCATACAAACTCCGATTTTCGAAAACTCGGACTCGATTTCATGCAGAATTTCGAGACGAACGCAATGGTGCAACCCGTTTCCCTTGGTTCTTATTTTAAAATTTAATTCTGCCTTGATTTATGGTTATAACATGTTATTAAAATACGGGTTGTTACAGTAATACATAAATCAAATACCACTATTACGTCAAATTATCAATAGTTATTTCTCGTAAATTATCAACAACTATTTCAGGTAAATTTCGACTATCATTTCATATGATTAAATCAACAAAACAAAAATTTAACGATATTAATTCAAATCAGTTTAAATTGACAATTCATAAAATTGCAACTAATAACTTAACGACTAAAATTCATGAAATTAACCGTTAACTAATCAATCAATTTTAAACTAACTATTCAAACAGTTTTCATGTAACGACCCAGGAAATTCGACGCCCGAATTCTGACAGTAATACATAAATCCCGTATTAGTTGTCAGAAAACTCAAATGTCGAAAACACCAGATAGTTAATAGAAAGAAATTAGAGGGTGAGATTAGAAAGAAAAAAAGAAATAGAAGAAATAAGAAGAAAAATCAACACAGAATCAGATTCTCATGTAACGAACCAGAATTTTTAACCAATTTAAAATTGGAATTTTTATTACTTTATTTGAATTTAAATTTAAATTTGACATAAATATATATGGTTAAGAATATTTAATAATTTTGATAGATTTTATTTGAATTGTAAATCAGAATGATTATTAATGAGTTTGGATTTATTGATACTATTTGTCGTTCGATTGGATTTGTCAAACCATAACATGAATTAGTAGCATTAGAATTAAGTGTTGCCCTTAGTTTTCATGGTATTTAAGGGAAAATGCTACCAAAAATTCATCTTCTCTTCTTAAGACAAGTGTATGGACACTTGTAATTTTGCAACTAAGCTTTCATGCATGGTTTCCACTTGTCCCCTTATGTGTTTTTACCTCTTACTCCTCCTTTCCTATATAAGGAGCTCTTTACTTCATTTTTTATCATCCACTTTCATTTTTCCTACCTTCCTTCTTCTTAAGCTTATGGCCATGGTTTCCATGGCATAAGTCTTCCTCTTTTCCTCCACCACCTTGCCAAAGTTCGCCGTCATCCTCCTCCTCTCATAATATAAAGAGAGAGAGATTAATGTATATTATATATATATATATATATATATATATATATATATATATATATTGGTGATGTAACAACCCACACCTCCATTCACGCAAGATATTGTCCCCAACTTAGTCACCTCATAGGTGTGGGGTTTTGTTCCTCAAAAGGCCTCGGCGTTAGTAAGAGATGGGCTCTACTATATAAGTACCCACTTCACACAGGCTTCCACGATGTGGGACTTAGGGTTGTTACATTCTCCCCTCCTACAGACCCCAACGTCCCCGTTGGCTCACAAACACCTCACCCAGGCGTTATGGTCCATACAGGAGCCATAATTCCGGCTGGGTATTGTCTCTGATACCACTGTAACAACCCACACCTCCGTTCATGCAAGATATTGTCCCCAACTTAGCCACCTTATAGGTGTGGGGTTTTGTTCCTCAAAAGACCTCGGCCTTAGTAAGAGATGGGCTCTACTACATAAGTACCCACTTCATACAGGCTTCCACGATGTGGGACTTAGGGGTGTTACAGGTGAAGAAGACGTTGCACCGAAATACTGTCCGACGGTTCGCTCAGCTAGGCTCGCCTACCGTGAAGATTTGGAAAGCTGTTAGGTGAGAAATCTTTAAACATGGTTTATATATTTAATTAGTAGTTAGACTTATTTAAATATAGTGATGCATTATTAGTGGTTAATGATGATTGATGTTTGTTGTGATGGTTAATGGATGCGTAGTTTAGTATACACACACTATTAAGCGTTAATGTTATAACGCTTGTGCACAGTTATGATGTATTTAATTATGTTGATGATGGTTGCTACAGATGCTTATAATGGTTGTTGATGTTGTTTTGCATACACTATGACACAACAATTATGGTACCACACTGGTGATCGACAAATCTCCTTCGTAATTAGAAGCAATATCATTATTGAAATTGAAGGTTAATAATTGGGAAAGACCATTTCATATATATTGAAAAAGTTCTTTAAATGAATAAATAAATACCAGAACGTTCTAGGATGACAAAGAGGATAGTGTCTAGGCTTGGGTTTGGAAAATATAGTTTCCTGCTCTCCCTAGCTATCCCTAACTAATCCGATGAATGGGATGGTTAATTTGAAATTATTTGAATTTAGAAATGAATTGGAATTTGATTTATTAAGTAAAAAATAAAAGTTGAATTTTGAACCCAAAATAAATTTGGAAAGTCAATCTAAATTATTTTAATGGTTTTAAATGATTTACATGAGTATATAATGGTTTTTAATGGTATTTTGAAGTACTGAAGCATAATTTTTATTTCGGTCAAAATAGAGCTTGTCGCACAATGGTAATTTGCGTATTTTAGTCGCATACTTTAAACGCTTATAACTTTTGCAATCTGAATCGGATTTCCAAGAAATGAAAAATATTTGATTTATATTAAAAAGATCTTTCGAATGAGTGAAAGCGGATTTTAATTTTGGGTTATAATTTTCAAGTTATGTTTAAAACCGTTTTGGAAAAGGTCGTTGTAAGAGCAGTTGTCGACCATAACTATAAGTAGCTATTTTAAATGTTTTAAAAATATGGAAAAAAATTGTAAAATCATTATAAATTATGTAAAAATGTTTTGAATTGTAAAGTTTAAGTTTTCGGCTAAGATAAACGATATTTTAATCAAAATAGTTAAGATATCTGTTTTGTAACACTTTTGCAAAGCTTTTGAAACACTATGGTAACTCTTTCTTTGAAAACAATCTATTTTGATGTTTTAAACCGTGAGTTGTTTTACGAACTATAAGTAATCATTTGTGAATGATTGATGTTTCCAAAGATTTAAAAGTATTGAAAATGTTTTATACGGAATTTAAATTGATTTATTTGATACTAAAACGGGGTTTTCAATTTTAAATAATTGGATATAGTTGGAGATAAATCTTTGGATGTTTTATATTAATCCGGTAGATGATGAATCTTACTATTTGAGGAATTTAAAAGGTAGTTCACCGTTATTCCGTTTATAGTGTGAGTTGGATATTAAGTATAAGTGGATGATATTTCTATCCAGATCTAATGTAAAAGAGTTAGATAAATCTTTTAATTAAGATATGGGTTTCCTAATTTGATTGGGATAAGTTGGATAGAAATAATCTTCGGATATTTAATACGAAATTCTTTGGTGTAAACATATACTAATTGAGGAATTTGGAAGATATTATTATATGGTTATTCCACTTATAGCATTCGTTGATTATGGGAATTGATATCGAATATAACTAGATACAATTTCTGTGTAATTTATGTTCAATATCGATTGATTTGGGTTTTATCGTGAATCATATCTTCAATAATATCATTCTTGAACCCAATGAGATTGAGTTATAGAAATTCATATCGTAATTTGGGGATTTAATCAAATCTTGGATTTGAGGAAATTTAAAATAAGGAATTGGGAAGGAAGTACAATCTTTTAGTTAAGATTACAGAATTGAATGTTGGGAAACCAATTTAATTGAAAACTAGGATTGAAATGTAGGGTAAGGGTTTTCAAAGGAAACTAGGTTTTTGATAACGAGTTATCAAGGCTTTGAGGCTAAATTTTCTTTGATTTAAGGGATGTGTTTTAAAAGAGAAAGGTTAAATATGGATTTTGTTATAATTTGAGAATGGATTTAAAGTAGTTTAATTTAACAAAGTCCAAGATGGAAGGAGATTTGGTTGAAAGCCTGTGTGTTTCGTAATTGTATTTTTTAAAATTACGCCTATTATTTGTAAAGACCAGGATCAGATGTATGTCTGAAAACCATTCCAAGTAATAATACGACGCTGTAAGCAATTGAAGACATTGGAGACGACATTGAAGACCAGGACCCTTCATGTCGTAAGGGTGACTTGCTGAATGTCTCGAATGGCTGGCTCCCTTCAGTTAAGTGGCAAGAAGCCCGAATGTATGTGAAGGAATTCCGGATTGTTGTTTCGTTCAGACCCAGAACGGACATGTATGGATTGTGCGTCTGACATTGTAATTGACTGTGTAGCACTGATCCTTATTAATATATATCTGTTTGGTGGCGGAGAATTTATTCTCTTGCTTAACACCCTTCTCTAAGACGTATGAGCTTAGAGGTTATATATTGATGGAAATCAGTGATGCGTAGTGAATGGACAATGTTGCATACGTAAGTTATGTGATGGGCTATGGATGACCAAAGCATGGCTTATTTAAGCATAGCTTTGTGTATATCGTGACCTCGACGAACCTCACACCCTGGATTGATGGTAAACTGGTGTTCAGATTTATATGTTTGTTTCGTATGTTCGGTGCTCCGGGATTTGATGATGAAAGGGTACTACGAAGTCCCCAGTCTGGGACGCTATTTATTGGGTACTCTGATTCATGTATGGTGGGTTAGTATAACGGAGTCCGAGTCTGGACGTTATCCGCGAGTACTGGGATGAAGCGGGTAAGAAAGTTTGTGAGCCCACGAATGATCTTTCGTACCAGGAACCATCGTGTTGGAAACCCAATCTCCACTACGAGCCCATACGATTTTGATTGTATTGCCTGCTGGTTACTAGCAGAATAATCAGTATAATGGGATGGGGCATTATGCTGGCTAGGATTAATACATTTATTGATAAAACGGTTTTTACACTATTATAGTAGTAAAAGAAGATTTTCATGTATGAAGGCATTTTTGGTTATCATAAGGCAAATGTGACGATCCCAAAATCCGTGTGACGGTATTAAGGATAATCATTGGAATATAACACATCAATCATCATAGCAGAGAACAGATAATAGCAAAAACAATAAATAGAATAATTTTACATGGATATGATAGCGGAATCACAACATGTAACAACATCAGAATAGCACAACGTAGGATATAACTTAGTAAAAAAAAGGGAAATGATCAGTCACCATCGCCAGAGGCGGAATGTATACATGCAGTGAGACATAATAAGGGTATCAGTCTACATCGCCGAAGGCGGTACATATACACACGATAATAAGTACTGGAAGTAAAGCAGTCTGCATCGCCTGTGGCGGAATCATAATATAAGTACAATAATGGCGGAAAATGTCAAAGTCATCTTGGTGAAGTCAGCCTCGCCATGAGCCAAAACGCACTCCATACTACAGTGCTAAGCCAAAAACAACCTGTCACCTGTGAACTAGGCTGCCCGTGTGAAAATAAGGGCACCCGCGTTTGCAAAGTGAAACAAACAACGAGTCAGTCATGGGGACTGGTATGAGAAATCTACTTAACAGTTTAAACAACAGTAATAAGCAAATCATAGGACCACGCCACTTTCGCGGAACGGGTTTACTCTAGTGATTGCTGGTGCATTCTAAACAAAGTAAATTCTTTAAAACAACGCAATGCTTTTTAAAAAAATGAAGCAATTATAAGACTCAAGTCCCATCATACAATGCAACGCAAGCCGGAGGATAGAGTTTTACCTTATAATGGCCAAATATGCTTAATACGTGTAAAGCAAAATCATTTGATATTATTACTAGTGCATATATGTTTCAAAAACGAATAGCATCATAAATATCAATCATAAGCGGCATAGCTACCATCTACTATGTCGCCATACTAGTTCTACAATCGATTCCGTTATTTCGTATTGGAAATTGGATTTCCGTCATGAGTCGAGGCAAGGGGCAAGCTCCTCTCCTCTTCGAGACATTCAAGCAAATGCCTCAGGACTACACACTCTGGGTAGCCCCTGGATCCTCCAAGGTCGGTCCTCTCTTACGTTTGAGGATTAGTTATTCCTGAACACACGTTTCCTGGTCCTTACAGACCTATAATCGAGGCGCCTCGCATTCCAACAACCACATAGGTGAAAAGTAAATATATATGTCAGGGCTGGTAGGTCACTGACATCACCATAGCTAGAAAGAAACGTCATGCACTCCTTGGGTCCTTATCCCGTATTTAACTCATACCGAGGTGTGAGGCTCGCGAATCCACGCTATACACAAAGCCAGGCTACGCAGGCCGTGCTTTGATCATCAAACACAAGACTTTGCTTTGCAACAGAAGCCTTGATCACAGCATCTTGGCATGCCACATAGGCAATCCACTCCATACGACTGGTTTCTATCGATATATAACCTCTGAGCTCGTACGTCTCGGAGAAGGGCATTAAGCAAAAGAATAAATTCTCCGCCGCCAAACAAATATATATTTAACAGAGATCAATCAGTATAGAACAAAATCCAATGTCAGACACACAGTCCATTTACAAGTCCGTTCTGGGTCTGAACGAAACCGGAGGCGTCAATTTCCTCGTATATCCGTACAATCAACCCATACGTTCAGACGGCTACTACTTCCGTTCCTTCACGGTAGATACTCCAATCAGGAACTTCAGCAGCGCCCATCCAACCGATACGAAGATCGTCGGTCTTGAGTCGTCTTTGTATTTTCCAATTCGAATCGCTCGATCAATTATTTTAAATAAGGGTTAGCTCGGCCTTTTCAAATAATTCACATAATTAGAATTCAAATCAATTCTTTCCAGGGTTATATTATTCGACAATCACATTTCGGTTCTTTAGTATAATTTTCGTGTCAAACACATACAACCATCAAATATCAAACAGATCCAGCCAAATTGGTTTATTTCCAATCTATGTTGCTTATAATATTTTATAACGATTTTTTGCCATTTTTATTTATTTAAAAATGGCCATATTTAATTAAACGACGTTTCAGGTCGTGCCGTGACACTGGCGCTGTTTTTCCCCTAATTTGTTTTACACATATCGGAAAATATAACCATTGGATTTCTACAAAGTCTATATCAGTAGGAAGATATTCCCAAAGCGAACCCAACGGTTCCAATTTCGTGAAAATCCGACGGTCGGATCTTCCACACTAGTCGTTTGAAGTTACGGTTTCAAAATTCGAACTGCGGCGTCGTTATTCGATTTAATTTAATTATATTTATATTTATATATAAATATAAACGATTCTGGCGCTGTTTTTCTTCAGATTTGAATTAAACATTCCAGACAATCCAACCGTTGGATTTTTACAAGGTTGGTGCCGTTGGAAAAATATTTCCAAGGCGAGCCCGGCGGTTGCGGTTTCGGAAAAATCCGATAGTCGGATTTCTCGTACTAATCGTTTCAATTTACGATTCCAAAACACGAACTGCACGGATTCGATTCCTTTCTATTTTATTTATATTTATTTATATATAAATAGTTCGTTCATTTATTTCAAATATAGTTCATTCATTAATTTCAACTTCGTTTTCACTTCAAATATTTCACTAACGCCTTAATATTTCGAAAAATTTCGCCATAACCTCCTTTGTACGGGAAGAGGTTTGGAAATTTATTGGGTCGTGTTAGGTAACCAATAAATCCTATAAAGCATCCACATATTTATAGTGATATATTTTGGTGTTTACGGGGGAGCGTGTATAGATAATAACTCCAGAGAATAAATTCTCGTCACCCCGTTCCGTGTGGAAATAAATAGTCCATGTGTCGTATCTAATGACTAGAGAGACGTGATTATTGTCAACTCTAGACCTGTGTGGGGTTTTTATTAATCTGGCAATTTATCGTTATATTTCATATAGTCCATATCAGTCATCAGTTCAACCTGTAGTATAAAATCATCTCCATACAAGCCTCTCGCTTTATGGTAAATCTTCCACCTCGTCACATAAGCTCCAAATGCTTATGTGGAATATGACGAAGTATGCCTATCGTCAAGGAGTATGCCATGAAGTGTAGTTCAAAATTAATTGTTACTATCCTATGGCGATGTTTATTATTTCACACAGAATAACCAGCACTCCGCATCCAATGGCATTCACAGGAGTTGATATAAAAATAAAATTGCACAGCCAACTCATCAAGGCTTACCTATTTATCGGGCACGCAAATAATTTCTTTACTCTACAGCTAATCCATTTCCCTGTTCAACACATGTATATATATGCAGAACAAAGCTAATAATAATATTTCTAGCAAACTATTATTTATTTCAACACGTGTGTATTTTTATCAAAGCGTATACATGATAAAAGAAATATATTTTATCATCAAAAATATTTATTCAACACGTGAATGTTTTTAACACTTCATATTTACAATGAAAATGTAGTTTTTATTGTCTATTCATTTTATTTTAAAATACGATAACATTCAACACATGAATTTCAATTCAACGAATGAATTTCACTTCAACACATGAATATTCTCTATAGTTTGTATATATATAAAAATGTGATTTTTATCATTAAATCCATTTGTTTAAATTCGAATAATATTCAACACATGAATGTCAACTCAACGAATGAATTTCAATCCAACACATGAATATTCTCTATAGTTTGTATATATATAAAAATGTGATTTTTATCGTTAAATCTATTTGTTTAAATTCGAATAATATTCAACACATGAATTTCAACTCAACGAATTAATTTCAATTCAACACATGAATATTCTCTATAGTTTGTATATATATAAAAATGTGATTTTTATCGTTAAATCCATTTGTTTAAATTCGAATAATATTCAACATATGAATTTCAACTCAACGAATGAATTTCAATTCAACACATGAATATTCTCTATAGTTTGTATATATGTAAAAATGTGATTTTTATCGTTAAATATATTTGTTTAAATTCGAATAATATTCAACACATGAATTTCAACTCAACGAATGAATTTCAATTCAACACATGAATAATCTCTATAGTTTGTATATCTATAAAAATGTGATTTTTATCGTTAAATCTATTTGTTTAAATTCGAATAATATTCAACACATGAATTTCAACTCAACGAATGAATTTCAATTCAACACATGAATATTGGTTTCAACATATATAATTAATTTCAACAAATGAAAATTATTCTAACACATGAATATTTCAGAAAATTTCGGCAACATAACGGCAGGGTAGTTAAAACCGGGACCGTCCCTAGTACGGCTCCTCGCTCTACCTTAAAACCTCGCGGTTTTTGACAATGGGGATCATGCATCTAATTCGCACGCAGGCGGCATGTTTTATTTTCATTTCCACAATCCTATTCTAATTTGTTTCAACCACAAGAGGGTATTTTTCAACCACAAAGGTATTTTTCAACCACAATATCAACCATAAACAATTATTTCCAACCATTCGTCATACCATATAATATCACGCCAATCACAAGCAATAAATATCGTCCATGGTCTGTGGACGAGGGGAGTGTATATATATATATATATTATTTCTATAATTCACTTGCATTTCATCACAATTCAGAGCATATATGTTTCATTCAACGCTTGTATAATTTATACATCGCTAATATAACTTATACAACACATGTACATGAGGTATACAATGTGTATATAATTTACACTTCGCTTATATAATTTATACAACACGATTCCATTCACACAATTTAGTTTAGATTCCTCACATTGGTTTTAGTAGCGCTAAAAATCGTAGGAAGATCAGAAAAATCCGCGGCTTCTGCTAGATGGTAGAGAGCCTCCCTGCGGTCCCGATGTTTCCTGTTTCATCGAATTTCGTTAACACACTAAAAAGATATGATTTTTCAAAGTTTTGCAACACTTAAAAGTGTTATTTTCATTTCAGAAATTCAAAGCAGAAGGGTTTGCAAAGCTTCAAAACTAGGTTTTGATTTTAAATCAAAACCGTACCTCGTTGTCCCGATCAGACTACACGGCGTCGAAGGGCTACGAACCAGCTTCCTATCGACGGTGGTGGCGGCGAACTCGGCGGCTCCAGCGAGGCACGGCGGCGGCAGAAAGGGGCGAACTTCCTCGATGAAATTCGACGTCAATCGGTGATGGTTTCTAATGAGTCTTGTTTTGATTTGAAGAGGGGAGGAAGGCGGTCGGATTTGCTAACTGGAGGCGGCGGCGATATTGGCTGTGGCGACGGCGATCGGGGGGAAAGGTTTTGAACGATTTCTGTCGTTCGTCCAGGGGGTCGATCGGGTTTTTCAGAAGTGAGAGAAAATGAAATAAATTTTTTTAATATATAATATTTTTAAATTCCTATAATACCCCTTGTAGTCAACGTACACCCATTTCAACCCAACGACTGTCGCCCCTAGCTAAATACCCCCATCCCGTACACAATGGGGTATGTTTCGTTGGCCAATTCGACTGTTACAGTCAGTTATTTTTCAAATTAAAGTATAAAACATTTTATATTCAATTTGAACGTACATTTCAATTTGCCAGGGCCACAAACTGAATCGAAAAATTCCAGAAAAATAAATCTAGCTTTGTTTTGACGATACGGTCCCAACAAAACCAGTTTCATCGAATTCTGAGCTCATATGCAAAATGTTCATTTTCAGGTCGATCCATTTTAACAGAAATTGACCAATCGCATTTTCTTTTGCCCCGCTCACATACTAGCTTCAAAAATTATGAAATTTGAAACCTAGCAATAATTTGACATCCCGGACCCAACAAAAGTGGTTTCGTCGAATTCCGAGGTCGTATGCAAAATATCTATTTTCAAGGGCTATATATGCTATATATCGACCTTTTTGAAAATTCATTTGGCCATAACTTTTGATTCCCGTTATGAAACTTCGATTTTTCAGATTCGTTAGAAAGGTATTCATAAACAGATTTAAATATTTTCAGTTTCGCTAAAATCCGTTATATTTTCCACCCGGTATAGTCAGACAAAGTTTGTATTCAAATTTTCAAACTGCCTCACTATCCCCAATTCTTTATTTTATTGAAATATGCTATTTCAATTATTCAAATTATTCGGTAATAAATAATTTTAAATTGGTTCACATTTTCCGGGTTATTACAATCTCCCCCACTTAAAACTTTTCGTCCTCGAAAAGGAAATAACAGCAAAGTAGGAAACAAAATGTAAATGCAAAGTATTGTAAAGGTACCTTGCACCGGAGTTAGTCAGAGATGTCCACTCTGCATTTGGGGTACGCTTGTTTAATGCTTTCCTCAGTCTCCCAAGTACAGTCTCTAGGATCACTACTCCACTGCACTTTAACTAAATGAATCTTTTTGCTCCTTAGCTCTCTAGTTTCTTTGCCAACGATCTTTATTGGCTCTCTTCTGACTGCTAATTCTGGAGTTATGTCTATATCCTGTTGCGCTGCCTCTTCTACAACAAGATCTGGATCATGTACATGTTTTCTGAGTTGAGACACGTGGAACACGTCATGTACACCAAGCAACCAATCAGGTAATGAAACCCTATATGCCAGAGTTCCAATCCGTTCAAGTATAGGAAAGGGACCAATAAATCTCGGTGCCGACTTCCCAGTTTTGCCAAATCTGATTACTCCCCGCATCGGAGAAACTCTTAAATAAACATAATCGCCAACGGCAAACGATAAGTCTCTTCTTCTCGCATCAGCATAAGTTTTTTGTCGGCTTTGTGCAGTTTTCAATCGCTTCTTAATGAAATCGACTTTATCTGATGCTTCTCGAATCATATCGGGCCCTAACACAAGTCTGTTGCCAGGTTCTCCCAACATGCGGGAGATCTGCACGGTCTACCGTATAATGCTTCAAATGGAGACATTCCCAAACTTTCTTGATAGCTATTGTTATAAGAGAATTCGGCTAAATGTAAGTGATCTTCCCATGAGCCTCCAAAATCGATGACGCAAGCCCGCAGTAAATCTTCTAGAATTCTATTCACCCGCTCAGTTTGGCCGTCTGTCTGAGGGTGATAAGCGGTGCTTAGATTCAATTTGGTTCCCAAATCTGTCTGGAATGCTTCCCAGAATTTGCTAGTAAATAGGGGATCTCTATCACTGACTATATTGAGCGGCACTCCATGCAGTTTAACTATTTCTTTGCAGTAAATCTGTGCTAAACTTTGAGCCGTTCTATTGGACCGGACAGGTATGAAATGGGCAGTCTTCGTGAAGCGATCTACGATTACCCATATACTGTCGTTTCCCTTCTTAGTTCGAGGAAAACCATCAATGAAGTTCATCGAAATTTGCTCCCACTTCCATCTTGGAATCTCTAATGGTTGTAATAGTCCAGCCAATTTCTGCTGATCGCTCTTAACTAGCTGACAAGTGGAGCATCTGCTAACATATAATGAAATATCTCTTTTCAAAGCCCTCCACCAGAATGTGCGCTTGATATCGTTATACATTTTTCTCACACCGGGATGGATGCTTAGTTTGGACTTGTGACATTCATCAAGTATTTCCCTTCGAAGCTCTGGAAGATTTGGGATGCAAATTCTGCCCTTTAATCTAAGAATTCCTTTGTTATCGAGTCGGAAGCTTGTGGATTCACGCCCATTGACTCTCTGACTGATTCTCTGAATAAATTCATCGTCTTTCTGAAGGGTTGAGATCCTGTCAATTAATGAAGACGTAATGATAAAACTGGCAATGATTTCATTCTTTCTGCTAAGCGCATCTGCTACAACATTGGCTTTCCCTGGAGTGTATAGGATCTCAAAATCGTATGCTGCAAGGAATTCTAACCAACGCTGTTGTCTCAAGTTTAGATCTTTCTGAGTGAATAGATATTTCAAGGACTGATGATCGGTAAATAGTTCGAACTTCTCGCCCAATAAATAATGCCTCCAGATTCTTAAAGCAAACACGATAGCTAATAACTCAAGATCATGAGTTGCATAGTTTCTTTCATGCGGCTTCAGCTGACGGCTGGCATAAGCGACCACTTGGCCTTTTTGCATTAATACTGCGCCTAGCCCTCTAATAGAAGCATCTGTCCATACAGTCAAGTCTTGGTTGCCTTCTATAATTGTCAGTACTGGAGCAGTTGTCAATTTCAGTTTCAGCTCCTGGAAAGCTTCTTCACATTCGGGAGTCCATTTGAATTTCTCATGCTTATTTGTAAGCTTTGTCAATACACCAGATATCTTTGAAAAATCCTGAACGAATTTCTGATAGTAACTAGCCAATCCAAGGAAACTTCGAACTTCAGTGGGGGTAGTAGGTGGTTTCCAGTTCTGAATCGCTGTAATTTTGCTTGGATCTACAGCAATCCCTTCTTTTGATACGACATGGCCTAGGAACTTAACTTCATCCTGCCAGAAGACACACTTAGAAAATTTAGCTTTCAAGACATTTCTCCTCAGAATTTTCAACACTTGTTCTAAACGTTTTGCATGTTCGCCTTCTGACTTGGAGTATATTAAAATGTCATCGATGAAGATCAGAACAAATTTATTCAATACACCACGGAACACTCTGTTCATAAGATCAACGAAGTATGTCGGAGCGTTGCACAAGCCGAACGGCATTACTAACCATTCGTAGAATAAATCGGGACCCCTAAAGGCTGGCAAAGGAACACAATCTTCGGCTATACGTAATTGGTGGAAACCTGTAGCTAGGTCCATTCTGGAGAATATTGTTGCCCCATTTAATTGATCTAACAGATCGTCCATACGTGGCAAGGGATATTTGTTCTCCAGTGTCTGTTTATTGAGATCTCGGTAATCAACACAAAGTCTTAGAGTACCGTCTGATTTCGGGACAAATACTACTGCTGCCCCCCAAACTGAAAAGCTCGGTCTGATCAGACCTTTCCAAAGCAATTCTTGAGTTTGACTACCTAACTCTTCTTTTTCTTTCGGGGCCATTCTTCTAACTGGATGTACTACTGGTCGGGCATTCGGAATTAGATCTATTCTAAATTCTATTTCTCTTTGCGGCGGTAAGTTTTCTACTTCTTCAAAAACATCCGCATAGTTTTTAACGACCGGTATCTTTTCTAATGAAGTGGGAGTAACTTCTAAAGAAGCCAAAAATTCTTCTCTATTTATTTCTGAGCCATGGCATGGTATATATATAGGTCCAAGTTTCGTTTCGACTTTAACCATTCTTTCGGCACATCTAACTTCGGCCTTATATTTTGTCAACCAATCAAGTCCCAGAATAATATCGAATTCGGAAAGGTCCATGACAATCACTTTAAAAGAGAACTTGTAGTAAGAATAAGAGACAAGTACTATACAATATGAACTGAGACTAACAGAACCTCCTATCGGGTTTTGAACTTTAATTGGTTCTTTAAGCTTTCTTTGTTTCAGTTTTAACTTGTGAACAGTGTTACCAGAAATGAAGCTACGTGATGCACCAGTATCAAAAAGTACAGAAACATGAATATTTTTAATGGTAAGGGTACCTCCCAAGACGTCGGGTTTACCTGATCCATCGGTGATAGCTGGCGGGGTCTCCCCGTCATACACATGAGCCACTTGTGCATTCTGCTTCAGAGGACAATTCCTGCTATAGTGCCCTTTCTTATGGAAGTTGTAGCATTCGGCTGAGCTGTGGTCTGGATTTGCCTTTATCTTCCTCGGGGCTTTGCACACATTAGAAAAATCTCCTGACTTCCCGCAGTTGTAGCAATTTCCTTTCGGTATCTTTCCAGATTTCTGAGTAGCGGCCGCTGTAATGCTAGACTCTGGCTGATCTGCTGAAGCTTTGCGCTTATTTCCAGCTTAGCTTTTGGCGCGGTCTTGGTTGGAGTGTCTTTCATCCATATCTTCATAATTGCAAGCCATTTCCACTAATTCTGAGAAGGAGAGTTTGATGTTGCTCATGGCTCTGTCATGGTACTTGCGCCGTAGCCCAAATATAAACCTCTTGTTCTTAGCTTTGTTGGTCATAATAAGCTCTGGAGCATAGCGCGACAACTGAGTGAATTTATTGAGGTAATCTTGGATAGAGAGATCTCCTTGCTGGAGATTAGCAAACTGCTCTCGCATCCTCTCTAAGGCCTGCTCAGGTACAAACTTCTCGTAGAACATGGTCTTAAATTGCTCCCAGATTCTAACAGTACCTGCTGCATCTTCTGAGGTGATGGCATCCCACCACAACTCTGCTTCTTCTTGTAAGAGCCAGATACCTAGTCGTGCTTTGTTGTTGGTCCCCAATCCCATGCCTTCAAAGATCTTTTCACAGGTCTTCAACCAAGCAATAGCCTCAGTCACTGTACCAAGGCCAGAAAAGGGTTTTCCCCCCAGGTTCCTATACCTCTTCGCTACTCCATCTAGCTCAAAGTCCTGGGGTGCTGGTGGCTGAATAATAGGGTCTTCCTCAACTACGGGGATATTCCCCCATCCTCCTACTACTCCTGCTCGGCCTCCACGGCCACCTCTGGCTGCTGCTGCTCGTGTAGCCATCAGAGAGAGTACTGTATAAGCAAGAAAAGAGTCAAGCTCGCAGATTTGATAATTTTCATATATGATAAAGCAGGGGAACATAAGGAAAGGTAATGATGTACTGATCAAATTGTTTTGCTAATCTGCTTAGCTCATTCTAGGACATTGCTAATCCTATCTCTAATGAGCTACTCGCCTTAGAACACTACTGATTCTATTCTGACGAGGTGTTTAATGTGTTAGATCCCGGAACTAAGGTTAACCAAAGCTCTGATAACAACTGTGACGATCCCAAAATCCGTTTGACGGTATTAAGGATAATCATTGGAATATAACACATCAATCATCATAGCAGAGAACAGATAATAGCAAAAACAATAAATAGAATAATTTTACATGGATATGACAGCGAAATCACAACATGTAACAACATCAGAATAGCACAACGTAGGATATAACTATAGTAAATAAAAGGGAAATGATCAGTCACCATCGCCAGAGGCGGAATATATACATGCAGTGAGACATAATAAGGGTATCAGTCTACATCGCCGAAGGCGGTACATATACATACGATAATAAGTACTGGAAGTAAAGCAGTCTGCATCGCCTGTGGCGGAATCACAATATAAGTACAATAATGGCGGAAAATGTCAAAGTCATCTTGGTGAAGTCAGCCTCGCCATGAGCCAAAACGCACTCCATACTACAGTGCTGAGCCAAAAACAACCTGTCACCTGTGAACTAGGCTGCCCGTGTGAAAATAAGGGCACCCGTGTTTGCAAAGTGAAACAAACGACGAGTCAGTCATGGGGACTGGTATGAGAAATCTACTTAACAGTTTAAACAACAGTAATAAGCAAATCATAGGACCACGCCACTTTCGCGGAACGGGTTTACTCTAGTGATTGCTGGTGCATTCTAAACAAAGTAAATTCTTTAAAACAACGCAATGCTTTTTAAAAGAATGAAGCCATTATAAGACTCAAGTCCCATCATACAATGCAACGCAAGCCGAAGGATAGAGTTTTACCTTATAATGGCCAAATATGCTTAATACGTGTAAAGCAAAATCATTTGATATTATTACTAGTGCATATATGTTTCAAAAACGAATAGCATCATAAATATCAATCATAGGCGACATAGCTACCATCTACTATGTCGCCATACTAGTTCTACAATCGAGTCCGTTATTTCGTATTGGAAATTGGATTTCCGTCATGAGTCGAGGCAAGGGGAAAGCTCCTCTCCGCTTCGAGACATTCTAGCAAATGCCTCAGGACTACACACTCTGGGTAGCCCCTGGATCCTCCAAGGCTGGTCCTCTCTTACGTTTGTGGATTAGTTATTCCTGAACACGCGTTTCCCGGTCCTTACAGACCTATAATCGAGGCGCCTCGCATTCCAACAACCACATAGGTGAAAAGTAAATATATATGTCAGGGCTGGTAGGTCACTGACATCACCATAGCTAGAAAGAAACATCATGCACTCCTTGGGTCCTTATCCCGTATTTAACTCATACCGAGGTGTGAGGCTCGCGAATCCACGCTATACACAAAGCCAGGCTACGCAGGCCGTGCTTTGATCATCAAACACAAGACTTTGCTTTGCAACAGAAGCCTTGATCACAGCATCTTGGCATGCCACATAGGCAATCCACTCCGTACGACTGGTTTCTATCGATATATAACCTCTGAGCTTGTACGTCTCAGAGAAGGGCGTTAAGCAAAAGAATAAATTCTCCGCCGCCAAACAGATATATATTTAACATAGATCAATCAGTATAGAACAAAATCCAATGTCAGACACACAGTCCATTTACAAGTCTGTTCTGGGTCTGAACGAAACCGGAGGCGTCAATTTCCTCGTATATCCATACAATCAACCCATACGTTCAGACGGCTACTACTTCCGTTCCTTCACGGTAGCTACTCCAATCAGGAACTTCAGCAGCGCCCATCCAACCGATACGAAGATCGTCGGTCTTGAATCGTCTCTGTATTTTCCAATTCGAATCGCTCGATCAATTATTTGAAATGAGGGTTAGCTCGGCCTTTTCAAATAATTCACGTAATTAGAATTCAAATCAATTCTTTCTAGGGTTATATTATTCGACAATCACATTTCAGTTCTTTAGTATAATTTTCGTGTCAAACACATACAACCATCAAATATCAAACAGATCCAGCCAAATTGGTTTATTTCCAATCTATGTTCTTATAATATTTTATAACGATTTTTCGCCATTTTTATTTATTTAAAAATGGCCATATTTAATTAAACGACGTTTCAGGTCGTGCCGTGGCACTGGCGCTGTTTTTCCCCTAATTTGTTTTACACATATCAGAAAATCTAACCGTTGGATTTCTACAAAGTCTATATCAGTAGGAAGATATTCCCAAAGCGAACCCAACGGTTCCAGTTTCGTGAAAATCCGACGGTCGGATCTTCCACACTAGTCGTTTGAAGTTACGGTTTCAAAATTCGAACTGCGGCGTCGTTATTCGATTTAATTTAATTATATTTATATTTATATATAAATATAAACGATTCTGGCGCTGTTTTTCTTCAGATTTGAATTAAACCTTCCAGACATTCCAACCGTTGGATTTTTACAAGGTTTTTGTCGTTGGAAAAATATTTCCAAGGCGAGCCCAGCGGTTGCGGTTTCGGGAAAATCCGATAGTCGGATTTCTCGTACTAATCGTTTCAATTTACGATTCCAAAACACGAACTGCACGGCTTCGATTCCTTTCTATTTTATTTATATTTATATATATAAAAATAGTTCGTTCATTTATTTCAAATATAGTTCATTCATTAATTTCAACTTCGTTTTCACTTCAAATATTTCACTAACGCCTTAATATTTCGAATTTTTTTGCCATAACCTCCTTTGTACGGGAAGGGGTTTGGAAATTTATTGGGCCGTGTTAGGTACCCAATAAATGCTATAAAGCATCCACATATTTATAGTGATATATTTTGGTGTTTACGGGGGAGCGTGTATAGATAATAACTCCAGAGAATAAATTCTCGTCACCCCGTTCCGTGTGGAAATAAATAGTCCATGTGCCGTATCTAATGACTAGAGAGACGTTATTATTGTCAACTCTAGACCCGTGTGGGGTTTTTATTAATCTGGCAATTTATCGTTATATTTCATATAGTCCATATCAGTCATCAGTTCAACCTATAATATAAAATCATCGCCATACAAGCCTCTCGCTCGTATGGTAAATCTTCCACCTCGTCACACAAGCTCCAAATGCTTATGTGGAATATGATGAAGTATGCCTATCGTCAAGGTGTATGCCATGAAGTGTAGTTCAAAATTAATTGTTACTATCCTATGGAGATGTTTATTATTTCACACAGAATAACCAGCACTCCGCATCCAATGACATTCACAGGAGTTGATATAAAAATAAAATTGCACAGCCAACTCATTAAGGCTTACCTATTTGTCGGGCACACAAATAATTTCTTTACTCTACAGCTAATCCATTTCCCTGTTCAACACATGTATATATATGAAGAACAAAGCTAATAATAATAATTCTAGCAAACTATTATTTATTTCAACACATGTGTATTTTTATCAAAGAGTATACATGATAAAAGAAATATATTTTATCATCAAAAATATTTATTCAACACGTGAATGTTTTTAACACTTCATATTTACAATGAAAATGTAGTTTTTATTGTCTATTCATTTTATTTTAAAATACGATAACATTCAACACATGAATTTCAATTCAACGAATGAATTTCAATTCAACACATGAATATTCTCTATAGTTTGTTTATATATAAAAATGTGGTTTTATCGTTAAATCCATTTGTTTAAATTCGAATAATATTCAACACATGAATTTCAACTCAACGAATGAATTTCAATCCATCACATGAATATTCTCTATAGTTTGTATATATATAAAAATGTGATTTTTATCGTTAAATCTATTTGTTTAAATTCGAATAATATTCAACACATGAATTTCAACTCAACGAATGAATTTCAATTCAACACATGAATATTCTCTACAGTTTGTATATATATAAAAATGTGATTTTTATCGTTAAATCCATTTGTTTAAATTCGAATAATATTCAATACATGAATTTCAACTCAACGAATGAATTTCAATTCAACACATGAATATTCTCTATAGTTTGTATATATATAAAAATGTGATTTTTATCATTAAATCTATTTGTTTAAATTCGAATAATATTCAACACATGAATTTCAACTCAACGAATGAATTTCAATTCAACACATGAATATTCTCTATAGTTTGTATATCTATAAAAATGTGATTTTTATCGTTAAATCTATTTGTTTAAATTCGAATAATATTCAACACATGAATTTCAACTCAACGAATGAATTTCAATTCAACACATGAATATTGGTTTCAACATATGTAATTAATTTCAACAAATGAAAATTATTCTAACACATGAATATTTCAGAAAATTTCGGCAGCATAACGGCACGGTAGTTAAAACCGGGACCGTCCCTAGTACGGCTCCTAGCTCTACCTTAAAACCTCGCGGTTTTTGACAATGGGGATCATGCATCTAATTCGCACGCAGGCGGCATGTTTTATTTTCATTTCCACAATCCTATTCTAATTTGTTTCAACCACAAGAGGGTATTTTTCAACCACAAAGGTATTTTTCAACCACAATATCAACCACAAACAATTATTTCCAACCATTCGTCATACCATATAATATCACGCCAATCACAAACAATAAATATCGTCCATGGTCTGTGGACGAGGGGAGTATATATATATATATATATATATATATATATATGTATGTATATGTATATACATATTATTTCTATAATTCACTTGCATTTCATCACAATTCAGAGCATATATGTTTCATTCAATGCTTGTATAATTTATACATCGCTAATATAACTTATACAACACATGTACATGAGGTATACAATGCGTATATAATTTACACTTCGCTTATATAATTTATACAACACGATTCCATTCACACAATTTAGTTTAGATTCCTCACATTGGTTTTAGTAGCGCTAAAAATCGTAGGAAGATTAGAAAAATCCGCGGCCTCTGCTAGATGGTAGAGAGCCTCCCTGCGGTCCCGATGTTTCCTGTTTCATCGAATTTCGTTAACACACTAAAAAGATATGATTTTTCAAAGTTTTGCAACACTTAAAAGTGTTATTTTCATTTCAGAAATTCAGAGCAGAAGGGTTTGCAAAGCTTCAAAACTAGGTTTTGATTTAAAATCAAAACCGTACCTCGTTGTCCCGATCAGACTACACGGCGTCGAAGGGCTACGAACCAGCTTCCTATCGACGGTGGTGGCGGCGAACTCGGCGGCTCCAGCGAGGCACGACGGCAGCAGAAAGGGGCGAACTTCCTCGACGAAATTCGACGTCAATCGGTGATGGTTTCTGACGAGGCTTGTTTATATTTGAAGAGGGGAGGAAGGCGGTCGGAATTGCTAACTAGAGGCGGCGACGATATTGGCTGTGGCGACGACGATCGGGGGGAGACGTTTTGAACGATTTCCGTCGTTCGTTCAGGGGGTCGATCGGGTTTTTCAGAAGTGAGAGAAAATGAAATATATTTTTTTAATATATAATATTTTTAAATTCCTATAATACCCCTTCTAGTCAACGTACACCAATTTCAACCCAACGACTGTCGCCCCTAGCTAAATACCCCCATCCCGAACACAATGGGATATGTTTCGTTGGCCACTTCGACTGTTACAGTCAGTTATTTTTCAAATTAAAGTATAAAACATTTTATATTCAATTTGAACGTACATTTCAATTTTCCAGGGCCACAAACTGAATCGAAAAATTCCAGAAAAATAAATCTAGCTTTGTTTTGACGATACAGTCCCAACAAAACCAGTTTCATCGAATTCTGAGCTCATATGCAAAATGTCCATTTTCAGGTCGATCCATTTTAACAGAAATTGACCAATCGCATTTTCTTTTGCCCCGCTCACATACTAGCTTCAAAAATTATGAAATTTGAAACCTAGCAATAATTTGACATCCCAGACCTAGCAAAAGTGGTTTCCTCGAATTCCGAGGTCGTATGCAAAATATCTATTTTCAAGGGCTATATATGCTATATATCGACCTTTCTGAAAATTCATTTGGCCATAACTTTTTATTCCCGTTATGAAACTTCGATTTTTTAGATTCGTTAGAAAGGTATTCATAAACAGATTTAAATATTTTCAGTTTCACTAAAATCCGTTATGTTTTCCACCCGGTACAGTCAGACAAAGTTTGTATTCAAATTTTCAAACTGCCTCACTATCCCCAATTCTTTATTTTATTGAAATATGCTATTTCAATTATTCAAATTCCTCGGTAATAAATAATTTTAAAATTTTTAAATTGGTTCACATTTTCAGGGTTATTACAGCAAAACTCGCCCATCTAGTGTGCGCTTGCATTGTGTGATGTGGGACGAGCTTATAATAGCTTCATTTTTCACAAAGTCATTGCGATATATATGCACTGGTATTCACATGGGGTAAACCCGTTCCGCATTAGCAGCGTGGTCCAGTGAATTGCCTAACTTTAAAATGAACCCTAAAAACAACCGTTTTCAGTTTTCATACCAGTCCCATGACTGACCTTGAGTTTATTGTTCCCACACCTAAACTCTGGGTACCCATGATTTTTACACGGCAACCTAGTAATTTGGTTCGTAGATTTAGTCTTGGAGTTGGTTGGAGCAGGATTCTGGTTTTAGTTGGAGCTATTATGTCATGGAGCATTCGCATTCTTCCGCTGAGTTAGTATCTTTTCCGCTGTGTAATCGATGTACTCTGATGTACCTCTTGTAACTCTGATGTAATATTATTTTAATGATAACGGTAAAGTTCTTTTTATTTTGTGCAAATGTGTAAGTGCCCCTAACAATCCGTCTTTATGAATGGTTTAAGTTGGTTTAATTACCGGCAAAAACCAGGCAAAAAGCCGGGTCGTTACATCACACATCACAGCGGAACAAAATATAGTATAGAAATAAATCTTTATAGAGAGTTTGAAATAAATACTTACAATCATCAGAGTACATCGATACATCTGGATGGTTATAATAATTTATCCTCATATGCAACACACAGCGGAATAAATACTAATACATATGAACCCCTCCAGCACGTCTTCGAAAATCCCTAGCATCTTAACCTGAACCTGTAAAATCCGGTCTAACCCGAGCATTTACAAACGCCGGATCAGTCTGGTGAACCAGAGTGAGAAAACTCGCTAAGTTTACAAGCAACATCCAACTTGATTTTAAAGTTAAAATCTCTTTTCGAAAGAAAAGATAATCGTAAGACAAAATCCACACATAAATACGAACAGCTTTTACCTTACGATAACCCAAAACAATTCTTTTGAAATCATATCTATTCTGATATTACAATAATCTCTAAATACAAATAAGTAACAATCTAGCAGAATGCTTGCATCTCACGCTCTACATACATAGTATACAATCAAAACCGTAGGCTCTTATTGGAGAATGGATTCCAACTATGGCAAGGTATGGGACCACCTTCCGATAGTGTATCTCTAGAGAGGAATACACTAAGGTTAAACAAGAACATCTAGCAACCCTGGCTAAGCATGATCGGCCATTCATTTCGCTTGAATGTTCCAAATATATTGTCACCTATGGTTGGTACCAACATAACCATTCCCGGGAGATACAGAAGTGAAAAGAAGTAACAAATATGAATATTTCTAGATGGTGACAATACACCCTAATGGGAGCGACCCACATAGTCATGCGGTCTGCCCGATTTTATACCATATCCCGATTGATGAGGCTTGAGGTTTTAAATCTTCTTTTTAGAACATCTGGCACTTTTGAATCCCTCGACATCCATACATGTCATCCAGGAATATGATGAACCGAAGGCACCCTCCTATCACATCCAAGGAATATCGAGCAGTCCTTGCAATCCGTAGATTCCAACCACGACAGAACACAGTATATCTCAAAGGGCTAACCTGAGATTTTAATTAGTCCTCCTGTTTTATGAAGATCCACGGTCTTCAAATGCTCCATCTCGATCATCATTCGATATCTTCTACGATTACGTATTTGCTGGTTGTAATGGTTTTCAATACAAATTTCGATCCTGGTCTTTCCATACCAACAATCGATAATTTGCCAGATTTGATAGTCGAATATTTAACTATCAAATAAACAAACATTCATCCATAAAAATAAAAGTATATTTACTGGTCCAGTATCCAGCATCACTTGGCCTCTTTAATAATTAATGAATGGTTAGTTTCAAAACCCTATATCTTCGAATTAAGAAAAACATTCCCCTTCTTATTTGATATAAGAACATTCAATTATCGTTTCACTTCTACTCCATTAGCTCCGCATTGTAAATTAGTAAGTGAATAAATCTCTAAGTATCAACCCCGAAGGCCGAAACCAAACATCAGATTGACACCTCGAAAGTTTCTCAACCAACCAATGTACAACAGGTTCTACTTTTTTTTTAAAAAAAAAACATCACTTTCCCTATCATACATAATATATCCTTTTTAAAACATGATAAACAAACTTTGATTCAAATGTAAATCAAATACTATATAAAAACTTTATTTATAACTAACTCAAAAAAAATATTTTGGTCATACCTTAATAAACTACATCTCTTGTTTTAAAATCCACGATTTTAAATCGACTTCTTATCTAAATTTTCCCAACCAACTTTTGGTTTCTAATTCAATTTTCATTCGCATAACTTTACACTTCTAACCATTCATTTATTTCATAAATCATTTCAAGTTCACAACTCTATTAACTCGTTTCAATATTTCCAGTCATCTACAATACATTCAAAATAAACTTGGTTTCTAAATATCTTCATCAAATCTTAGATTTTAGGAAATACCATTAAATAAAATTCCAAGAAGAATTCAGTTAAACTTACTTATATGTTTAATATAAATACTATTGAAAACTCATTTAACTATAACAGTGCCTTATGGTTTCACCAACCTTTATTAATTAAATTACAAGATCCTTGCTTTGATTAATATTAGATAAATAATAATTAATTTCAATACTATAAATATGGTATACTCCACCATTAACAGTTTCTATTTATAACAATTTTAATAATCAATTCTTTCTTAAACAGTTGACTTATTCAACTTAACATAGTTAATTCATTAATCCATTCCCACTGGTCCTTCCATTAAATTAATAATATAATTAATTTAATTAATCTCATTTACTTTGATTATTATTATAATAATAATCAATTTCAATATAATCCTACTTTAATTGTTTACCAATAAACAATTAATTCCAATTATTACTTGCTAGGTAAATTTCCGCTCATTTGTTTTTAAATCATATTAACATAAGATTTTACTTCATAAAAACCATTTAAATTTTATAAACTCAAAAAATAGATAATAAATGTTAATATCCTTTTTTATAAAATTTATTCCAAATAATATATTTCCAAACTGTCCTCGGTTATAAAATAAATCTAACAACTTCATTTCTGTTGATTTACCAAATGGTAAATCAATATTTATAGAATGATTTATTTTTAGGCCATCTGCCATCACTTACTCACCCAATATTGCCCATTGGTTAATAATAAACAAGTGTTGAATTGAAATTCACCATCAATGATCAAATCAATCCTTCAATCAGACTGGTTAAACAATTCATATAACGAAAATAAACAATAAATTTTTGAGGAATCTAGTCGGATCCCTCCAACGTGTTTTTCCCTGCATCCAAATACGTTATCTGAAATAAAAATATCTATTTAAATAATAGATATAATATTCAACAATCAACAATAACAGCTATCCAACATTCATATTTCAAATTAATACGTTTATATTATTATAAACATAACCAACGAGGTAAGTTACCTCATCTGGGACTAATCATTAAAAATAATGATTCGGTTTAAATTAAATTAAACAAACGTTTAATTTAATCCGTTCAGTCAACCCATGTAAATATATTCAGCATCCATTAACCAACTAACAACCATAGCACACAAATATTTAAACCCGACTTATATAAAATATAAATGGGATAAAAACTGAATGAGTTGAACTCACCTTGGTTTGTAATTGGCATTAAAACGATTCGTTTTTAATAAAATAAAATCAACGTTCAATTTTATCGAAAATTCCAGCTGCTACCACTGCTGACCAGACCAGTTCCACATGTAGTTTGCGACCATATGGTCCCATCATGACCAACCGCGTTCGATTCTGCTAATATATGGGTCAGATATTATTTCGACAAGTTTATGAAAGCATTTATAAACTAAACATTCAATTTAATTTAAATGGGCTTTACAAAAGTATCTTCGACCCACGAGACTTCTTAACTAGTTGGTGCTACAGGGTTCTTCTCTCACAAACCATCCCGCCCATAAAACTTCCCTAACCACCTGCCTATCCTATTCTGCCAACAATTCATATATATTCTCTCTTTTTTCTTCTCACGGGCCTAACCCCTTTTTTAAATATAACGGGTCAAGTCCGCACAATTTAAATCCCATGTCAGGTCCGCATATTACTCCTTCCTCCCCAAACACTTCCTTCCCCACACGTCTGTTCTCTCCCACTCCATGCTTCATTCATTTTAATCTTTCCATATTTTTTTCTTTCTATACATACAAACCCCGAAGGCCCACTTTAAAAAAATAGCCCACGTCTCCACTTACGTACACAGTCTTCTCCCCTCGTATTATTTCTTCTTTCTTGCTTTAAACAGTTGCTCCAAATCTTCCATTAACCTGGTCCACTCCCCTCTCAGTTTCGGTTTCTATATTATTATTACTACTACTATTATTTTTACTGTTGTGTGTTGATAGTTCGACACCCTCCTACTGCCGCTTTTATACTTTCTCAAACCCTGTTTCTTACTTCAACAATCCTCGCGCCTTCACCCGATCATCCACCTGAGCACCCACCCAAACCTACACCTTAGACCTGCTTACCCCACTATGCAGTACAACTGCTCCACGTAAGTACCCACTGTGTACAGAACAGTAACGACCACCTAAAACTTTCCCCATTGTTCCTTTTTCTTCCGCTGCCTTTTCTTTGTTTTTAGACTCATGAACCATACACCATACACCACCCAGCGCCACCTTCCTGCTACGTTCCCTATATTATTCTCCAGTATACACGCATTTTGGTTTAAAGTTTCTCGAGTGGGTTGTTTTCCCTTTTGAAAAACTCACGACTTATTTTAATGTTGACCTGTATTTTGGTTTAGTTTAATGGCAGTTTTGAAGTGGTTTCCTAGAACAGAATGGGCGATGTATATATATTTTCCTGAACTAAGGAGATAACCACTACGTCCTATCCTATATGTTCTTATCCATGCGTGTTACAGTTATAGAGGTGTAGTTGTGTATTGTTGCAGAGTAGGAGAGCTTCAACTATAAAACAAAGCAATAATTTTCATGTTTGATGGGTTATGTCGACAGCTGGGCTACATCGTAAGTTTGAAGAAATATAGGATTGCAGCGGGTACATTGACAGGGTAGGAAAGCTCAGCTGTCCTGCGGTTTCAGTATAGTTTGGTAGGTGCAGTACTTAGGATGCAAGGAAAATAACTGTGGACACATTGAAGAAATATAGTGTAGGCACAAAAAATATACATATATGGGTAGGCTCGTGTTATTTCGAATGTACAGACCGCATATATAACACGTTGTTTACTCTTTTTTATTAGAGTAGGTTTCATTCTTAAGGCTTAAGTATATGTATATTAATATATACTCCTATATAATATTATAGGCTGCAGGGTAGATCTGCAAAGCATTTGAATAGGATAAGTTGAGGAAGCACCATAAATTGTTGGAAATATATATATATATATATATATATATAGTGGCTCATTTGAAAAGGAGAATCAGTGCAGTGTGTTGTATATTCAGATGGAGGAAAATCGGAGCTTTCAACAGAGGGTAGGCTATTTGAAAAGTAAGAGGCGACAATGTTTTCAACAATATATCGGTCTGTTGAAATCAAAAGATAGAGCCGCGATTTGATGATATACGCAGAGAATATAGGGTAGGAAAGAATAGGGGTTGACATTGTTTACTTGGCGCTTAAGTTTATTTTATTACAATTAATTTATATTACGCTGACCGTAAAATATACGCACTGCCAAACACCGACTCCAAACTCAACGAAAATAAATACACCGCTACGTCTTGACGTTTCGGTTCCAATGAAATTAATTTCGTTGAATCGGACTCTATTTGCACAGTGACATTATTTTTAATTCCAACGTATTTATCGGTTCACGTTTAAATTGAACATACCGACAAAACAACCACAATTGGCTCCAAACTAGGAATCTAGCAATAACTAATCATATGTATTCCAATAAAATTTGTTTCATCGGGAACGAAGGTCGTTTGGTAACTGGTTATTTCTAAGTCCTATATAATATCGATATATTATTAATTAAATTGAAAAAAATCCAATTTAATGATAATTAAATAATTATCCTTGTGTGTGTGTATATATATGTCCTAATGAAAAAATATATATCACTTCAAAATCACGAATATGGAATTATAACTCATTGTTTAAGAAATTTCAAGTTAAACTGTGACGACCGCCCATAAACCCCGCACTGAACAAGTGGAATAATGCGCTGAAAGGTGTGCCAGGCTGCTATGGACGATCATCAAAGTAGGTAAACACATCGAAACCTGTCGTAGAACTCACAGCGCAAGGATGAAATATAATAGAACATATACAACAGGTAATAGTAATGAGGTATCATATAGCAAACTTTTGAAACTTTCTCAACATCCAGAAAGGTTATCCAACTGATATCAAAGTTTGTACATAAGGCCTCACTATAACTCTCAAGCAACTCAAACAGCGGAAACAGAAACACTAGATAGTAATAAAACTGGTACGCCAGCCTCCTGCTCGTCTTGGCTCAACTTCCCCATCTCACTAAGCTCCATTACCTGTAACCTGCTACTTAGTCTGCCCATCCACAACCGGATGAACAACCCAAGGTAATAAGAGGAGACATAAAACCTTGAGTTAGACAATAGTCCTAGTGAGCGATAAAACAGCTAACAAACTTCAACAAGAAAGTATATGAGAATGGGTAAATGAACAACTTATCTACCCACATCACCAGAGAAGAACTCAACCTTATCTTCCCCACATCGGACAGTGATAGCCTTTACACCAAGCATTTCAACCATTAATCCATAGAAACCAGAACAACCATTTGTTCATGGAAAACAAAAACAACCAACAATAGCAATCATGGCATCGAGATTATATATATCTCACGCAAATCATCCTGGTCGAATTCAACATCCCTCGAATACAAGCCCCAGAGGCCGAAACCAATATCAGACAAGCACTCAAGGAACATCTACTTCGATGTTGGATAACCCACGTGAGATGGCACAAGCAAAACATCCAGCATACATGACAGACTCTGGCTATCACCGCCAATCCTACTTCGAAACCATCATTATCGTATGACGGCCAACCTTGCCATATGTCAAGGGCTAATGGTAACCCCAGTTCTAGCATGAACTCCATATGTCCAACTTTGACAATGTCCAACCTTGACACTAGGCCTTTCCCCAAGACCCAGGGTACTCGACCAGCAACCTTCTGGTCTTTTGGGTGCCCCCATCGTACCCCTGCTTTGAGCCTGCTAGAACTTACGACAACGATGACCTCTCGGCCTTCGCATCTCTAGTCGTCCAACCTTGACGATATTTCATAGCTCAAGCAACCTTCTCAAGCAGCCATTATCCATCAACTCACGACCTTTGAGTTATCACCGAACACATCCATCACTTCGAGCCTTCCTACTTGAACCACCTCGAAGCAACACCATCACCGAGCCCTCTGGAAGGACCCCAAAACCGACCCCTCTGGAAGGACCCATAAAACCGACCCCTCATTGGAAGACCCAAAACCGACCCTTCCTGGGAAGACCCAAAACCGACCCTTCCTGGGAAGACCCAAAGCCGACCCCTCCTGGGAAGACCCAAAGCCGACCCCTCCTGGGAAGACCCAAAACCGACCCTTCCTGGGAAGACCCAAAACCGACCCAATTAAAGCCGACCCGATTCCCTTCTGGCTTCAAGATTCGACCCTACCACCAATCAGCCGACCCGTCCGACCAGATTTGCCACCATCTGACCGACCCGATCTGATCACCCCTTCCTGGAACATGACCGACCTGCCTGCTCCAAATCAGAATTCCAGATCTGCTCGACCCGACCAGTTGGACCGACCGACCAGACCGCTTCACCACCCAGTCTTCACGATCGACCTGGTTGCACCCATACGACCGATCCGACCATCCTTCTCCCTCTTAGCTGACCCAATCCTTGTCTTGCTTCCCAAGCCACGATTTGGCCGACCATGTTAGGACCGACCCCTCTAGACCGACCCGATTCCTGCACAGCTCCATTTTGACTTTGATTTCGACCAAAACTTCGCCAAACGACGAATCCGACGAAACCAGCTTATCTGATTCATTCAAATGCAACCACAAACATGTTATGCAACCAACAATATCATCAATCTAACAATTTCCATCAAAACATACAAATTTCCCAAAACATGATAAGTGAACATATGAACATAAAAACGGATCTAATTTGCATAAACTTGAGAGAAATCGTGAAATTAACCATTTAAATTATCTAGATCAGATCCTAAGGTGATTCATATGTAAAATGGACTTAGCATGGTGTAGATCTAAAGAAAATAACATGGAAATGATGAAATTAACATCCTATAACTCACATACTTTCATGAATCCAAATGACAGATGTAAATCACTCATCGATTATCCAAAACAAAGCAAAAGCGATGAAAAAGCAATCCGGATAGCGAACACTTCGAATCAAACCCTTCAATCCGATGAATTCGCCCTTGAAACGATATTGATCTAGCCTTGAATGGTATAGATCTTCGATTTCCCTCCTTGGATTTGGAATTTTAATGGTAGAAAGGTGTTAGAGGAAGAAGGAGATCAAAGCCTCCCCATAAGAGAATGGAAAATCCAACCTTTCCCCATATCCCTTACCATCTATTTATAGCCTCCACCAACCCCTTAATGGGCCTTCTCCAAATCAGCCCATTAGCCTTCCAAAACCTGAACAGCCTACTGAAAAACCTTAAAACAGCGATTTCTCCCAAACCACTGAACCAAATCTTTCATGTAACCACTCTACGGAAAGAGAATCATCAATTCATTTCCAATGGCACAGGTCTCACCCTCTGATTCGACCTGAGTCAAAAGTTATGCCCTATACAAGACTGACAGGGGCAAAATTGTCACAAACAAAATCGGTAAAATTTATGGACATGTCTCACATCCCCATAAGCAACATACCAAAAGATGAGAATGATCCAACCCTCAGGGAAAAAAATAAAAATATTTTACGATCTTCTGATACGTAAAATGAGGGTTGTTACATTCTCCCCCCCTTAAGAATTTCGCCCCCGAAATTCCAAGCAACCACAAGCAACCACAACAATTCCGCATGCCTATCATCCATGAGAAGCCAATCCTATCATCCAAACTAGCAACCAACAAGCTATGCATCCATAGCCTTATCCTAGCACGCGGAATTCTATCAAACAACAACAAGATACAACGATATAACGACGATAGAATCAAAGGGTTCTACCGATGAAAAGTTCTGGATGAGTCGCCCTCATGCTCTCTTCCGTCTCCCATGTACAATCGTCACCATCTTCACTCCATTGTACCTTAACTAGCTTAATCGTCTTCCTCCTAAGCTGTTTCGTGTCATTCCCCACAACACGAAGTGGCCTATGAGGTTTCGCAACTGCGGTCTCGACTTCTAAATCTTCATACTGTTCTGGAGATACCACCACATTCGAGTCGTGTACAAACTTCCGTAGAAACAACACATGGAAAACATTATGCACACTCGACATAATCTCGGGTAACTCTAATCTATATGCGAGCTTTCCTATTCGCTTGACTATCGGAAACGGTCCAACATACCTTGGAGCCAACTTCCCTTTACTTCCGAAACCACATGCTTCAACGGTGAAATCTTCACGAAAACCATGTCTCCTACGTCGAATTCCAAATCCTTACGACGCTTATCGGCGTAACTCTTCTGACGATCTTGGGCCGCCTTCATTCGTTGTCAAACAATCTTGATACAATCTGAGGTTTCTCTAATCATTTCAGGCCCAAGTACCAAATTATCTCCAGTTTCTAACCAACAAGCTGGAGAATTGCGCGGCCTTCCATACAACGCCTCGTATGGTTCCATCCCAATACTCGACTGGTAGCTATTATTATATGCAAACTCAACTAGATGTAGATGGTCCTCCCATGATCCTCCGAAGTCTAACACACAAGCCCTCAGGAGATCTTCTAAAACTCGGTTGACTCTCTCGGTCTGACCATCAGTTTGGGGATGATATGCCGTACTTAAACACAATTCGGTTCCCAAAGCTTCTTGAAACTTTTCCAAAATCCACTCGTGAACAATGGATCCCGGTCACTTACTATACTCTTTGGAACACCATGGAATCGAACTATCCATTTCACATAAAGCTCAGCCAATTTTGATGCTGTCCTAGTCGCCTTGATTGGAATGAACCTTGCACTTTTGGTCAAACGATCCACAATGACCCAAATCCCTTCATTCCCTGTCCTAGTTCTAGGTAGTCCATCGATAAAATCCATCGATATCTGCTCCCACTTCCATGTAGGAACCTCTAATGGCTGAAGTAAACCACTCGGCTTCTTCTGTTCAGCTTTCACCAACTGACAGTTCATACACTTGGAAATGAATTTTCCAATATCTCTTTTCATCCCTTCCCAGTAGTAGGCTCGCTTCATGTCCTGATACATTTTATTACCACCGGGATGAATCGTTAGCTTCGAGTGATGACATTCTCTCAGAACCTCATCCCTCAATCCGTCGATGTCAGGAACAACTAATCGTCCTTGTTTTCGAAGCCAACCTTCTCGGTCGACCTCGAACTCTTTACCCTCTAGTTCTAGTTTCTGAATGAACTCGACAAGCTTCGCATCTTTCTTTTGGCCCTCGCCAATCCTTTCGATAAGAGTAGGCCTTATCGACAAGCTTGCCAATATTTCAGGTTCCAACTCACACCTTGGCCTGAAATCGAACCTTGCCAAGTACTCGAGGCCCTTCCATTCCGAAAACATCGCTCCTAAACTTGCGTGTCTTCGACTCAATGCATCTGCAACTGCATTGCCTTTGCCAGGAGTATAGGCTATCCCAAAATCATACGATGCCAGAAACTCTAACCATCGTTGCTGCCGAAGATTCAAATCCTTTTGGGAGAAAAGATACTTCAACGACTTGTGATCCGTAAACAACTCAAATCGTACTCCCAACAGGTAGTGTCTCCACATCTTCAGAGAAAACACAATCGCTGCCAACTCCAAATCATGAGTTGGATATTTTCTCTCATGCGACTTTAGCTGTCAAATTGCGTAAGCCACTACCTTATCCTTCTGCATTATCACTGCTCCAAGTCCAGTACCACATGCATCAGTATACACCACCATCTCTTCATTCCCACTTGGAATGGTCAACACAGGTGCACTTGTCAATCTCTCCTTCAAGATTTAGAACGCTTGTTCACACTTCGCATCCCATGCGAACACTTGGTTCTTCTTTGTCAATCCTGTTAATGGTGCAGCTATCTTGGAGAAATCCTTGATAAACCTTCGGTAATAACTAGCCAACCCAAGGAAACTCCGGATATCCGTCGCATTCTTAGGTCTATCCCAGTCCTGGATTGCTGCAACTTTAGCGGGGTCAACCGCTATACCATTTCCAGAAACAGCATGACCTAAGAACCTCACTTCATCCTTCCAGAAGTGACACTTTGAGAACATAGCCTTAAGCTGATGCTTTCGCAAGATCTCTAACACAACTCTCAAGTGCGTCTTATGTTCTTCCACATTTCTGGAGTAAACCAGTATATCATCCACGAATACCAGCACGAACTTACTCAACTGATCTCTGAACACTCTATTCATAAGATCCACAAAATACGCTGGCGCGTTAGTCAACCCGAATGGCATCACCAACCACTCGAAGAACCAGGATGGTGTCCTAAAAGCAGTCTTTGGCACACTATCCTTAGCCACTCTCAATTGGTGAAATCCCGTTGCCAAATCCATCTGAGAAAATACTTTGGCTTCGTGAAGCTGATCGAACAAGTCATCAATCCTTGGAAACGGATACTTGTTCTTCTTAGTCACCTTGTTCAGCTCACGATAGTCCACACACAATCTTAACGAGCCATCTGCCTTAGTTGCAAACACGACTGGTGCACCCCACTCGGAAACACTCCTCCGAATGAATCTTTTTCCCAAAAGGTCACGAGCTTGCACCTCTAACTCTCACTGTTCCCTAGGCGCCATCCGCCTAAGGGGCATAACAATTGGTCTAGCACCTTCGACCAAATCAATCCTAAACTCGATCTCACGATGCGGCGGCAACCCTTTGACCTCGTCAAAGACATCTACATACTCATTAGCGATCAGCATTGATGACAGGTCTTCTTGTGGAATCCCAAGCGAATATAGATAACTCACGAAGACCCCGTCTTCGCGCTTACATCTAATCAACACCTTTCGCCCTTCCACATCCCCGACCCTCACCTCTAGCTTCTAGCAATTCACCCTTGTCACATATCTCTTGAGCCAATCCATGCCCAAGATGATCCCATACCCAGCGAAGTTAAGAACAAAGCAATCACACATAAAAGAGCAACCATGACTCGATAACACTAGACCACGACAAATCATGCACAAACTAGACGAACCCCTAACTGGATTAGTCACGATCAAAGGTCTATCACAAATCTCGGGTTCCAAACCCAAGCGACACACAAGCTCATTGCAGATGAATGAATATGATGCTCCAGTATCAAACAAAACTCGAACTGAAACACCGTTAACGGAAAAAGTACCTTGCACCACGACACCCTTTCCCTTCTCCTCTACAGTAGGAGCTCTTGAAGAAGATGGCACGGCTTCCAAAGCATATGCCTTCACAATCTGTTTGCCCTTAGCTGATTCTGGACAATCTTGCTTCTCATGCCCAGGCTTTCCACACTTGAAGCACTTCGTCTTAGCTTTGGGATTCTTACCTCATTTGAATAATGACCCTTCTGTTGGCAGTTAAAGCAAACCACCTCACTCTTGGGTTTCTTTTGGCCATCCTTTCCTTTCTGTTGTTGCTGCTTCCTCTTTTTATTACCACCTTGCTATGGTTTCTGAGCTTCCTTGGTTGCAGCGACAACATTTGCTTCCTTGGGAAACAAGCTCTCATGGCGAATAGCTTTTTCCACAATTTTCTCAAATGAATCATCAAGATGGTCCACAAGCGGTTTTCCAATATGAGCATCCAAACCCAAGACAAACTTCTCGTTCTTCTGATAGGGCGTATCAATGTATGAACGAGCATATCTAGACAAAGCCTCAAAATCAGAAATGTAGTCAAGAACTGATCTGCCATTCTACTTCAACTCTACGAACTTCTTGAAGAGAACGGACTTCTGAGCAGTGGAGATAAACTTTGCTTCAAACTTAGCTTGGAATTTCTCCCATGAAATCTCCTCTTCCGGAGTCTCGAGTATAACAGAATTCCACCATTCCATGGCTCTGCTTTGAAGCTGCCTTGATGCAAGCTTTCTCTTCATTGCATCTTCAATACCCAAGTCTCCAAAGATTCGAACACATGAATCCATCCACCTCTGAACCTCTTCAGCTGGTTCAGTTCCCTTGAATGGTTTCCCTCCTAGAGATATAATGTCCTTGCACATCTTTGCAAAATCTACTCTAGGAACTCGCACACCTACATCTACCGTAGCCGCCACTAGAGCGGGTACCCTTCGCATAATTGCTTCTGCCATGGCTTCAAACATGGCCGGGTAATCTGGTTCATCACCATTTCCCTCTCCAGTATTAGCTCTCCTAGAAGCGTATCTTGATGGTCGTCTACTCATTCTAAATCTGCAGTCTAGAATAATTAGCCAAATCTAAGAAAAACTGCTAAAGAAATACAACCGCTACTACTATATATGTTAATATATATAGTAAACATCCAACTAAAATATACAAATACGTCCCTCATACGCAATTACGTCTTTTGAACTTTGGCCAAAATCGTTGACCAGAGCTCTGATACCAAATGTGATGACTGCCCATAACCCCCGCACTGAACAAGTGGAATAATGCGCTGAAAGGTGTGCCAGGCTGCTATGGACGATCATCAGAGTAGGTAAACACATCGAAACCTATCGTAGAACTCACAGCGCAGGGATGAAATATAATAGAACATATACAACAGGTAATAGTAATGAGGTATCATATAGCAAACTTTTGAAACTTTCTCAACATCCAGAAATGTTATCCAGCTGATATCAAAGTTTGTACATAAGGCCTCACTATAACTCTCAAGCAACTCACACAGCGGAAACAGAAATACTAGATAGTAATAAAACTGGTACGCCAGCATCCTGCTCGTCTTCGCTCAACTTCCCCGTCTCACTAAGCTCCATTACCTGTAACCTGCTACTTAGTCTGCCCATCCACAACCGGATGAACAGCCCAAGGTAATAAGAGGAGACATAAAACCTTGAGTCAGACAATAGTCTTAGTGAGCGATAAAACAGCTAACAAACTTCAACAAGAAAGTATATGAGAATGGGTAAATGAACAACTTATCTACCCACATCACCAGAGAAGAACTCAACCTTATCTTCCCCACATCGGACAGTGATAGCCTTTACACCAAGCATTTCAACCATTAATCCATAGAAACCAGAACAACCATTTGTTCATGGAAAACAGAAACAACCAACAATAGCAATCATGGCATCGAGATTATATATATCTCACGCAAATCATCCTAGTCGAATTCAACATCCCTCGAATACAAGCCCCAGAGGTCGAAACCAATATCAGACAAGCACTCAAGGAACATCTACTTCGATGTTGGATAACCCACGTGAGATGGCACAAGCAAAACATCCAGCATACATGACAGACTCTGGCTATCACTGCCAATCCTGCTTCAAAACCATCATTATCGTATGACGGCCAACCTTGCCTTATGTCAAGGGCTAATGGTAACCCCAGTTCTAGCATGAACTCCATATGTCCAACCTTGACAATGTCCAACCTTGACACTAGGCCTTTCCCCAAGACCCAGGGTACTCGACCAGCAACCTTCTGGTCTTTTGGGTGCCCCCATCGTACCCCTGCTTTGAGCCTGCTAGAACTTACGACAACGATGACCTCTCGGCCTTCGCATCTCTAGTCGTCCAACCTTGACGATATTTCATAGCTCAAGCAGCCTTCTCGAGCAGCCATTATCCATCAACTCACGACCTTTGAGTTATCACCGAACACATCCATCACTTCGAGCCTTCCTACTTGAACCACCTCGAAGCTACACCATCACCGAGCCCTCTGGAAGGACCCCAAAACCGACCCCTCTGGAAGTACCCATAAAACCGACCCCTCATGGGAAGACCAAAAGCCGACCCCTCCTGGGAAGACCCAAAACCGACCCTTCCTGGGAAGACCCAAAGCCGACCCCTCCTGGGAAGACCCAAAACCGACCCTTCCTAGGAAGACCCAAAACCGACCCAATTAAAGCCGACCCGATTCCCTTCTGGCTTCAAGATTCGACCCTACCACCAATCAGCCGACCCGTCCGACCAGATTTGCCACCATCTGACCGACCCGATCTGATCACCCCTTCCTGGAACATGACCGACCTGCCTGCTCCAAATCAGAATTCCAGATCTGCTCGACCCGACCAGTTGGACCGACCGACCAGACCGCTTCACCACCCAGTCTTCACGATCGACCTGGTTGCACCCATACGACCGATCCGACCAGCCTTCTCCCTATTAGCTGACCCAATCCATATCATGCTTTCCAAGCCACGATTTGGCCGACCATGCTAGGACCGACCCCTCTAGACCGACCCGATTCCTGCACAGCTCCATTTCGACTTTGAGTTCGACCAAAACTTCGTCAAACGACGAATCCGACGAAACCGGCTTATACGATTCATTCAAACGCAACCACAAACATGTTATGCAACCAACAATATCATCAATCTAACCATTTCCATCAAAACACATAAATTTCCCAAAACATGATAAGTGAACATATGAACATAAAAACGGATCTAATTTGCATAAACTTGAGAGAAATCATGAAATTAACCATTTAAATTATCTAGATCAGATCCTAAGGTGATTCATATGTAAAATGGACTTAGCATGGTGTAGATTTAAAGAAAATAACATGGAAATGATGAAATTCACATCCTATAACTCACATACTTTCATGAATTCGAATGAGAGATGTAAATCACTCACCAATTATCCAAAACAAAGCAAAAGCGATGAAAAACAATCCGGATAGCGAACACTTCGAATCAAACCCTTCAATCCGATGAATTCGCCCTTGAAACGATATTGATCTAGCCTTGAATGGTATAGATATTCGATTTCCCTCCTTGGATTTGGAATTTTAATGGTGGAAAGGTGTTAGAGGAAGAAGGAGATCAAAGCCTCCCCATAAGAGAATGGAAAATCCAACCTTTCCCCATATCCCTTACCCTCTATTTATAGCATCCACCAACCCCTTAATGGGCCTTCTCCAAATCAACCCATTAGCCTTCCAAAACCTGAACAGCCAACTGAAAAACCTTAAAACAGCGATTTCTCCCAAACCGCTGAACCAAATCTTTCATGTAACCACTCTACGGAAAGGGAATCATCAATTCCTTTCCAATGGCACAGGTCTCACCCTCTGATTCGACCTGAGTCAAAAGTAATGCCCTGTACAAGACTGACAGGGGCAAAATGGTCACAAACAAAATCGGTAAAATTTATGGGCATGTCTCACATCCCCATAAGCAACATACCAAAAGATGAGAATGATCCAACCCTCAGGGAATAAAATAAAAATATTTTACGATCTTCCGATACGTAAAATGCGGGTTGTTACATAAACGATATCAATAGATACAAAAACCATATTTAAATTTATTAAATAGACGTTATAATATATAAACGAATCCATAACGACTATTTTAAAATTTTATTTGGACATAACTTGCAATTTATAAGATGAAATCTCGATTTTTCTCTTCCATTAGAAAATTATAATCAAATAGATTCGGACGATTCTTGTTTCACAGAATTCCGACTTAAAATATATTCTGTATATTCAATTAAAGTTCAAAACTCAATATTACGAATTATCGTATCGTTTTCATGTTCGTTTATAAATAAATATAAAACATATATTCAACTTTGTTTTTAATAGACGAATTATATATCGTAAATCCATTTAAAATACCAATTCAATGTTTAATATAACAAAATATATTAAATATCTAGTCGCTAAAATACGGGACGTTAATTTCACCCAAACAAGCATAAAATAAATTTGATACCATTATCATTTCATATGATGTTAAATTTCAGCATGTGGATATTAATCATGGAAGTGCTGCTCACCTTGCGTGGTTTGTGGAAGACATGAAACAAATATGGACAACGACCAATCCTATGCAGACGAATTTGAAATTGAAAATCCTTTTTTTCTTTCGAGAAGGAGGACGGACAAAATTTTTAGAAGAAGATATCGTGAAACTTTTAAGGATGAGGAGGTTGTGTTCTTTTTTCTTATTTCTTCTTATTTTGAGATTCTAAGATTGTAGATATAAACAAAAGAGAGAGCAAAAGGAGAAATTTGACACCCCACGTCCGTTAATGTCACTCTTTATCAGAATGCATTAAGTTCTATGAAGCGTTATAGGTGAACAGAACAGAATCTCGCAAGACAGATATATAAAATAGCAACAGAAATTTAAAACTTTATTTTCCAACAAAAAATATCGTGGTCTCAAAATCCAGTTACAACATCAGACTGAAATACTGGAACAAAATGCATCAAACAAAAACATCTGTCTTGCGCTAAAAACCATCAGAGTACATAAATGTAAAATCATAATCCCTAGCATTATCCATATAAAGTAGACAAGCAGTCAAAGCGATACATCGAAGCATATCACAATCCAAGTAAAACAAAAGAGAGAGTGACCTAATCAAGCCTGAGCATTCCCACCTTGAGAACCTTGGGGTGAAGGAAGAGAGAGAAAAGGAAATAAAATGGGTTAGACATAAAGTCTAGCGAGTCCAGTGACTTTTAGCGTATAAAGAAATAAAAGTTTCAAGACAGTAAATAAACTGGATGAGAGATAACTGTAGCATAAAAACATGTATAAACAGGATGGATAGGATAAACAGAATAAACAGGATTACCTATGCTTCTTACTTGCTTTCTCTGCACCAATACTAGTATAATTGATATGTGACGGGATTAGGTATCCCCTAATTGCTTAACAGAAACAGAATGATCCCAATAGAAACATAATGGTAAACTTAGGTGTACTTCTAGTAATGGGTTTTACCCCAAATAAGAATAATAGGTACATAAACAAAAATAATGGGTGTTACCCCAAACAGAAATAACAGGTACTAAACAGGACTAGATGTACCCAAATTACTACCCCCAAGCAATCGGCTCCCTAACACGTAAATACCCAGTGTCGGCCTCACAATTGGGTGTATTACTTCCTAAAGTGGCAACCTACAGAAGGACACAAACCTATTTACAGTTGTTACAACAACTTATTTTCCCAGGTAGGCCAGGTCCATGCACGCACATGACTCCATTGGAACGCGCCATCAGAACACCCCATCCCCGATGAACCTCTTATAGTTAGCTCAGTTAGTGTGCCTTGGCCCCTACCTAGTGCGGGGTCCTTGTTTTAATATCAGAATGGGTTATTGACTAGTATGGATCCCACACAATAGATGACACAAGTGAAACCCCTAAACTTGTGTCCCCAATCAACTAGGACTTCCATAGGTTAAGTCTTACAACCTAATCCCCACAGATTAAAAGGTTTAGTTTAATGGGTTAACATGATTATTTAACACCAACAGGTTAAACATGTTTACTTAACCCCAACAGATTAAACATGTTCATTTACAGTTCCATTAACATGTTTTGCTTAATCTTAAATTAAGCCTACAGATTTATATGCCCCAATCCCTTAATCATAATTCACAGTATAAAATATGCCCCTAAATTATAATCATATTACACTGTAAAAGTTAAGCCCCCAGATCAGCATAGAAATATGTTATTTTATGCACCTATATTTTACTTTTTTGTATATAAATAAATATTACATTGGGTATTACTCTGTTGTTTTTACAGATGAGTTGTTTAAGCCTTATACATCCTTAAAAGTGAAGAATATACGCCATATATATGAAGAATTGCATAGGGAGCTGTCATTGAGGCTAATTGTGTTCACATTGGGCTAGCATATTTTGTTTTGAAAGAGATTGAAAGAAAAGATCTTTTAAAATCTTCTAATGGACACATCGCGAAGAGGAATAAGTTGAGGATCATACCACAATCTTTGACGAAGAGGCCCATTTGGATAATTAGGGTTTGCAACTCAGCTATAAATACACATGTATACCCATTGTAAATATTGTCACTTTCTTCTGTAATTCTTCTTCCATTAATCTAGTTTATTTTATTTTTTACTTTTCTGTATTTTTATTTTATTAGCAACTAGCGTCATCTACACAATTAGGTTTGGTAGAGTACTAGTTGTCTTTTGCACTTAATTTCATTAGTGATTGACCATCTAATTATATTCAGTGGTAATCCTAATTTTATTTTCTGTTTATTACTTAATTTCTATAATTTTAATTTTTGCCTTTTAATTGCTTTCCTAGGTCATATTTGATTGAATATAGATTTGATTAGATTCAGATATGATTCAATTCAATAATAGTTTTAATTATTGTTTCAATTTTTATTGTTTTTCAACCCAACCTCCAAATTTTGTCTAGCTCGTCTAAGAAATTATATAAATAATCTGATTTAATTTTCCTCCATGTGTTCGACCTGCATACTACGCACCTGTGCGCTTGCAGTTATTATTACAATAAATTTGCGCTTTTCTATTCCATAGGAAAGTGGCGAACAAGTTTTTGGCGCCGTTGCCGGGGAGGTAATAATTAAATTTTATTATTTATTTAATTTCTGATTCGTGTTAGTTATTATTATTTTTTCCTTTCGTTTTCTCATATATATAGGGGGAAATCTTGTTTAGTTGATTGGGTATTAAGTATTGACACTGTAATCTTCAAAACAAAAGAAAAAAAATACTTGCCAAGTCTCCTTGATTTTATTTCTTTCCCCTTTTCCATCTTCTTTCCAGTTTTTACATTTCTTCTTCTACATATCTTTTAAAAAAAATCTTAATTTTCCTACCTTATATTTGTCTCTGCATTTCTTTTCCGAATCATCCATCACCAATTCCCTTGCCAAAAACCCCATCAACAAACTTGCAGCAACCCCGCAAAACCGCTCATCCATCACCAATTTTTCCACCTGATCAACCTCGACATCTCCAAACCATGCACGATCAATGCAAATACCAAACTCCAACCACACCTTTCTACAGACATCACATCAACACAGTCATTCAACCACAACATCCTCACTTAGATCTATTGCTTCACCATAGTACAAACCAACTGACCTTTCATCGTCCATCTTTACCAATCAGAAACATCATCAATCTCTATCCTTATCATAAATCACAGTCATACCCATCTTCTATTCACAACAGCAAAACTCCTGCCAACCAAGCACCGACCACAAGTCCTAACATTACCACTCCCCAGCACTTCCCATCTACCATAATCACAAAAAACCACGTATACTGACCTCGGCCATCAGACTATCAGAGCACGCATCAGTCATCATCACGCAACCCTTACAAATCACCGCAACTAAACCTGATCGAACATCAAACCTCATCCTTCCATCACAAACATCTGACCGTCGTTCCCCCCTTTCTACCCTTAGTCGATTCGAATTTCGAACCCAAACTCGTTTAACCCAATTCGTAGCTCATTGATTTCGAACCCTAAACCCATTTTGAAAAAAATATCTTTTGCTTGATTTGTTCCCTAAAAAAAACAGATTCGAATCTTCAATTTTCAAAAAAAATGGAAGGAAATAGGAGTATTTGTTTTGCGTGATTTGCTAAAAACGAGGGGCGTGAGCTTTGTTTTTGGGTTAAACCTTGTAGTGGCCAAGGAAATAGGAGAAATTTTTGTCTCCCGTATACTTGGGTTTTACCCTTCTTTGTGTGGTTTTGAGAATTACCAGCATGTGGTTTTTGTAACACCCCGTAATTTTAACAACACTAAAGAGGATAAATTAAAGAATAATTAATTTAATGTTCATAAATAAGGGAAATGGACTACGCCATTACGTCCGTCCCGAAATTATGGTCAAGATAGACATTTGGTTTGCGTAATACGGACACCGTATGAAGAAGTTATGAAGGTTTGATATATATATATATATATATATATAAAAGGTCCAAAAATCAAAATTCATTTCAAAATTGTTCAAATTTCAGAAATTCGGGTGAGCGGGAATTCTCCCGCCTAGGGGAGCCGACCCCTCAAGGGGGTGTCGACCCTTGGGTTGACCCCTCGGGGGGTGTCGACCCATGGGTCGACCCCCCTAGGGCTGCTGTGGCAAGACGGTTCTAAGGGCTGACAGCTACATATAGGCCTTCATTTCTCTAGTTTTCTCACACTAAAATCAATGGAGGCCAAAATGTTGTCGGTGCCTGAATTGAACCAAATCTTTTTCTCCTTCTGCAATCAAAGTTTAGAGATTCAAGTGTAGATCTATGGTTCAACCTCCTCTTTTCTCCTTCTATTTTTATAGATCCGAACATTGTGAGTTTCAAGTTGCTTTAAGACTTAAATAGTTAAAAAGTATAACATGATATCACTGTAATTTGGATCTATGCCTGTGAATGAATCATATTAGATCTATTAAAACTTGTGAATCTATGATATTCTGACATAACTATGATTTGGATCTTAACCTTTATCATGCTAGAACTACTTTTGACTATAGATCCAATTCACTATTCAGACCATCTTGTACCTATCATGTTTGTAACCAGTTTGGATCTTAACCTTTATCATGTTAGAACTACTTTTGATTATGGATCTAATTCACTCTTTAGATCATTTTGTACCTATCATGTTTGTGGTTAATTTGGATCTATCATTAGTTGGACATCTAAATCCTTATTTAGATCTAATCATGCCTATTATGACATCCCGACTATGTTAAAACCAGTTTTATTATCACAAGTTCACCAATCTGTTCTTATATATCCACCTTATCATTATGTCGTTATATGTTTATGCCAATTTTGTTAGAATAATTGTCTCTGTCATCTTCCCTTTATCTTTCCCTTTTATTTTATATAACCAGGCTACTTTCGAGCCTAGGCATGCCGCTGAAACATGCAAACGCGTTAAACAAGGAACGAGGGAAAACATTGAAATTAGGCATAACTTGAATAATGTTTATGTGTATGAATTTGGACATATAATTCATTTTGAACATAATTGGGAAAAGGGGGCATGAACATCTATAACAACATAGGTAAAAATAGGCTAATAATGAAATGCCTAGGATTACAGTAATTCGAAACTATAATTGCGCCTAGACACGAGGTTAGATTACACTTGTGGTGGAAGTCTGCCCGGAACCGCCTGGCATATCCAGCGACCACAAGTGGTGAACCTAATGTGAGAGGTCTAGGTGCACAAACATGAGACGTGCTAAGACATGAGGTTAAGCCCGATTTGTGGAATAAGTCTACATGGACCCCCCCCCGGCATATCCAGCATCCACAAATTGTAGGCTTAATGTGGGAGGTCTAGCATACTGTAGCCATAAATGAAAAATGGTAATAAACCTTAAATACTTAACCTAGTTGAATCCATAGGGATTGTATGAACATGAACTTGAATAGGGGTTAAGTAAATTTTGTTGAACAGTGGGTGGGTTAAGTAAATCTGAGGGGGGTGGGTACTATTTATATATAGGCCCACGAACTTAACCTAAGGGGGTTCTGTAATTAAAGACACCATTAGGCATACATAACCGGTGGAAATCCTAGTGGGGATGCAAGACAAGGGGGAGAGCTTGTATCATCTTGCGTGTGGGACCCATTTCAGTCAGTAACCCATATAACGGTATCGAACGAGGGCTCCGCCCTAGGTCAGAGTCGGGGCACGCTTATTGGGCTGTTTGTAAGAGATCCAAACGTGGAGGATGGTGTGGGCGGCGCAAACCGACCGGGGACATGTGTGTGCATGGGTCGGGTAAAGGGGGATAAGACGACCGTGACACCAGTAGATATGGTTGTGCACATTAACGAATGGTTGCCACTTTAGGAAGTGATACCTCCTACTGTGGGGTCGGCATAGGGTATCAACGGAGTAGGGTATCTGGTAAAATTTAGGAGCCCGTTAATATGGGGCTGCATGTGGATTGTATGGGGTTAAAACCTCTCACCAGAAGTACTCCTAAGTCTTCCATCTTATAGTTGTTGGAATCATCTCATTCTGGTTATACTAGTATTAGTGCAGAGAATAAGAGTAATCGTTAGAGAAGCGTATACACTCTATCATGTTTACCTTGTCATACCTGACTTTTTGGTGTTATCTTTCTTATCCACTTTATATGCCTATCATGCTACTTTTACTTATTTACTTGCTAAAAGTAACTGCACTCGCCAGACTTTATATCTGACCCTTTTTGTTTCCTTTTCTTTCTTCCGTTCCCCCTCCCCCCTCCTCAGGTTCTCAGGGTGGGAATACTCAGGCTTAATCAGGACTCAGTTATCATCTTGCTTAGAGCTGGTTTTGAAGTATTGCTCAAGTTCTTATCCTTACTACTATGGCTTTGTCTCTTTTGGGGAAATTATGCCTTTTCTTTCATGTATTTTTGTACTCTGATGGTATAATACAGAAGCTTTATATTATTGTAATGCTTTTAATGTAGTTCCAGACATGTGATATTTTGGACCATGATGTTACGAATTATGTTTTAAATAAAATTTTAAATTCTGCTGCCATGCTTTATATCTGTCTTGTAATGTTCTGTGTCTATTTACCTATAACGCTTCACAAAACTTAATGCATTCTCTTAATGAGTGACACTAACGGACGTGGGGTGTCACACTTGGTATCAGAGCCGAAGGTTACCAGATTAGATAAAAGTTTTTGAATTAAGAACGCATTTTTCAAAAGTAAAGGCTATTTTGAAAAACCTATTCCCCAAATCCATATGTAATATCCTTCGATCCTTTGTCTAAATCTCTTTCTTTTTCATTTCAGCATGTGGGAACCTAATATTCCTGAGGGCGTAACGATACCAGGCTGGTTCCGTAGGTATCTAGAGGCCACGGCACCTGCCGGAGATCAAGCTGATGTTCCACCCCCAGCTGCACCCGTCGTTCCTCCTCTTCCAAGAGCAGATAATTTCACTAAGATTTACAAAGATTTTTGTTCTATGGGAGGGAAGCCATTCCGTGGAACCAAAACATTCGTAAAGGCAAGGAATTGTCTCAAGGAGACCGAGGACTTGTTTGTAATCTTTGAAGTGGAAAACCGAAGGAAGATTCAGTTAGCTGCTTGGTTACTAAAAGATGAAGCTCCGTTTTGGTGGGAAGTAACCCAAGCTGGATGTCCGGTGGAGACATGGGATGATTTTAGGATGAGGTTTAAAATGAAGTTTCTCTCTCAAGCTGAGAAAAGCATGCAAATGGAGAGGTTCTTAGCGCTCAAACAAGGAAACATGACTGTTAAAGAATATGTGAACAAATTCAACCACCTAGCAAGATTTGGATTGGAACTGGTAGATACTCCATATAAGAAGGCTTTGCGGTTTGCTAAAGGGTTGAATGAACCTCTTTATGGGTTAGCTATGTCCTATATTCCAATGTGATCTACTTTTTAAAGGCCTGTTGATATGGCCTTGATGCATGAGGAAGACAAAGGAGAAAAGAGGGAAGTTAAAGTTGAGGAAATAACTCAAAACAAGAAGAGATGGCCCAATAAAGGACAACAACAACAACAAAAGAAAGGAGAAAAGAATGAAAAGGCTAAGGATAAGAGGAAGTGTCACAGTTGTGGGAAAGAGGGTCACTTGGTCAAGGACAACAAAAAAAGGAAGAATACTTGCTATAGCTGTGGAGATGTAGGAGACTTTGCTAGGGAGTGCCCGAAGAAACAGGGACAAGTTCAAAGGGCAGGAGCTTCTGGAGGATAGGTGCATGCTCTCGCGACCAGTGCTCTAGATAGAGGTAGGAAAATTTCTGTGGAAGGTTTGATTTCTTTTTCAAGTCACCCTATTAGAACTCTATTTGACTCTGGCGCTTCACATTCATTTATATCTAGTTCTGTGGTAGAATCTCTGCACTTAAATACTAGTATGGTAGTGGATCCCGTCATTATCTCAAACCCCATTGGTTGTTCGGCTCATTTATCCATGATTTGTCGGAGTTTGAGAATATCTGTTTTAGGCATCGAGTTTGAGTGCGACGCGTATGTGCTCGGTTTTGTGGGCTACGAGTTGATTCTAAGGATAGATTGGCTAGCCATGTATGGTGCCATTCTAGATTGTGAGAAGAGGGTAGTTAGGCTTCTGATTGTCATGGGAGGACCCTCGAGATTTCTTGTGACCCACAAGGATCTGTTATGCTTAGTTTCCTAGAGTCTCTTGATGCATCTATCGATGATCTGCAATCTGTTCCAGTAGTCCGGGATTATCCTGATGTTTTTTATGAGGTACGGGGCTTACCTCCGAGGCGCAAGATCGATTTTCGTATATATTTGATGGACAATGCAAAGCCAGTTGCATTACTTCTGCACTATATGGCTCCAAGGGAAAGGAGGGAGCTTGGAAAACAAGTAGGGGAGCTACTTGAGAAATGATTTATTAGGCGAAACATATCTGAATGGGGTGCTCCAGTAGTATTCGCGACTAAGGCGAATGGTTCGCTTTGCTTGTGTGTAGACTATAGAGAGTTGAATAAACTTACCAAGAAGAACAGGCACCCACTCCCAAGGATAGATGACTTGTTTGACTAGCTTGTTGGGGCATTGGTATTCTCTCAGTTAGACCTGGCTACGGGGCTTCATCAGTTGGGAGTGGTCGAGGATAGTGTAGATAAGACCGCTTTTTGGACTCCAGATGGTTTCTTTGAATGGCTAATTATGCCTTTTGGGTTGACGAATGCACCCGCCAACTTTGTTAATCTGATGAGTAGGGTGTTTCGGGAGTTTCTAAATAATTTCTCGTGGTCTTTGTTGATGATATCTTGATCTTCTCAAAGAGAGAAGAAGAGCATGCCTAACATTTGAGGGAGGTTTTGAAAACTCTCCGTGCGCATCAGCTTAAGGCAAAGTTCTCTAAATGCCATTTTTGGAGGAAAGATGTGAGATTCCTAGGGCATGTGGTTTCTAAAGAAGGTATACCAGTAGATCCCGCAAATGTGGTTGCAGTTCAGGATTGGTAGATTCCAAATAATGCAACGGAGGTGAGAAGCTTTCTAGGATTGGCAGGTTATTATCAAAAGTTCATTAAGGACTTCGCAAAGATATCAGCCCCACTCACCAGGCTGACGAAGAAGAATTTGGCATTTTCATGAAATATAGATTATGACGTTGCTATCCAACGATTGAAAAGGGCTCTGACAAAAGCCCCAGTCTTGATCTTGCCCGATGGGAACAAAGTATTCACATTATACACCGATGCATGTGGTACAGGGCTTGTGCGGTTCTGATACAAGAGGCTAGGGTACTATGTTATGGAGTAAGACAACTAGGGGTTCATGAGAAGAACTACCCAACCCACGACTTAGAGCTAGCTGCCATAGTGTTCGCACTTAAGACATGGCGTCATTATTTGCTTAGAGAGAAGTTCGAGTTGTACACCGATCATAAATCTCTCAAGTACTTGTTCTCGCAGAAGGATCTTAATTTAAGGCAGCAAAGGTGGATGGAATTCCTAGCTACTTATGATTTTGAGATTGCTTATACCCCTGGCAAGGGTAATGTGGTGGCAGACACACTAAGTAAGTAGAGGATGGCCTTAAATCCTCTGTTTATGGAAAGAAAAAGCTTGGAGTTCATATCGACTTTTGATTTTAGACCCTCCACTGAGCTTTTTCCTGGTTTGTTTGCATCACTAGAGATATGAACTACTCTTATGGACCAAATAGGAGCTTCACAACGAGGTGATCCACAGATTTTAGATATCTTGGACAGACTCAGTAATGGGGATACCTCTAGTCACCTCAATAGAAATTTCATAGACGATAAAGGGTAGTTGCGGCGAGATGGAAGGCTTTGTGTTCCTCAAACTGGAAGTTTGTTAAAACAGTCCTAGAAGAAGCCCATCGTTCTAAGATGACTATTCATCTAGGTGGTGATAAGATGTATAGGGACATGAAGAGGGTTTTCTTTTGGGTTAGGATGAAGAAACATGTGGTAGAGTTTGTTACTCAATGTTTGGTTTGTCAGCAAGTCAAAGCTGAGCAAAGGAAGCCCGGTGGTTTACTTCATCCTTTAGAGGTTCCACAATGGAAGTAAGAGAGCGTCTCTATGGAGTTCATAGACGGTTTGCCTAGGTCGAAGAAAGGCAACACCAGTATTTGGGTTCTAGTGGATAGACTTACTAAGAGCGCTCATTTCATTCCAATTAAGACTAAGAGGACGGCAATATGGTTGGCATCAATTTATGTCCGAGTGATAGTCCGTCTTCATGGAGTACCTTCCAGTATCGTAAGCGACCGTGATCCCATTATCACCAGTGAATTTTGGAAGAGCTTGCAAGAAGCATTAGGTACACAATTATGTTTGAGCACTGCTTATCATCCTCGGAATGATTGGCAGATAGAGAGGGTGAACAAAGTTCTAGAGGATCATTTGAGGCTGTGTATCCTAGACTTCGAAGGGACTTGGGAAGAGCATCTTCGTTTAGTAGAGTTCGCCTACAACAACAGTTATCAAGATAGTATTGGCATGACACCCTTCGAAGCATTGTATGGACGACCCTATAGATCACCAACTTGTTGGTGGGAATCTATAGAAAGCCTATTACTTGGACCAGATATGGTTAGGGAAATGTCTGAAAAGATTGATCTTATCTGACGGCGAATGAAGACCGCTCAAGATAGGCAGAAATCCTACACTGATAAGAGCAAAACTGACATTGAATTTGAAGTAGGAGATATGGATTTCATTAAAGTGTCAACATTGAGGAATGTGGTTCGCTTCAGATCTGTAGGGAAATAGGAACCGAGATTTGTAGGACCATTTCCCATAATAGAAAGGATTGGCCAAATGGGCTATAGAGTAAAGCTACCACAGAGACTATTCGGAGTTCATGATGTTTTCCACGTTTCTCATTTGCGGAAGTGCTTGCATGATACAGCAGAAGTAGTTGAGCCGAGTATATTGGAGGAAGTAGAGGTGGAACGGGAGGCGACAGTCAGAAGAGTTCCTTCCCGTATTCTTGGATCAGAAGTTAAGAAGCTACGCAATAGAGAAGTCAAGTTGATGAAGGTTCAGTGGGGAGAGAACCCAGAGGATGCGACTTGGGAGACTGAAGACAAGATTCGTGCTTCATACCCTTTTCTTTTCGAGGGTAAGTACTTAACTCCTTTTCCAAAGCTTTTATTTATGCTTGTTTCTATCATTTAAGTATGTCCTATCGATCGACCTTTAGGTAGGAATCCCATGGATGTAAACATGTGTTTGAGACATGTTATGTTTGATGGATGCAAGCGGATGCAAGTCTTTGCTAGTGGTTGCCAGTGGATGCATATACACGCACATTAGGCACCAGATCTGCTCAATCACTCTCATACTGCATACGGATGTGTGTGCATTTTTTTCTTTTAATCGATGAAAATGGATGTATCATCATGTAGATATTGCATTTGGACGAATGATTGTGCACTCATATAGAACTTACTTGTTATATTAGGTTTGCTGCATACATGTTGGATTCATGGCACTAATATATATTGCATTAAGGAGGTTGACTGAATCAGTAGACCGCCTGATCTTCGCATTAGTATTGGGACATATACACACACCTTTGCATATGTTCATGTAAACATTAGAAATCTATTAAGGACGATGGATGCCAGTGATTGGTGGATGAGCAGATGAATGTGGATGGTAGGATATACATTCTTCTTAACTTAGAGATTTCGGGGACGAAATCCTTTGAGTAAGGGAGAATGTAACACCTCTGTATTTTAACAACACTAAAGAGGATAAATAAATAATAATTAATTTAATATTCAAAAACAAGGGAAACGGACTGCGCCATTGCGTCCATCACAAAATTCTGGTCAAGATAGACATTTGGTTTGCGTAAAACGGACACCGTATGAAGAAGTTATGAAGGTTTGAAGTTTGTATACACGCAAGAATATATATATAAGGTCCAAAAATCAAAATTCAGTTCAAAATCGTTCAAATTTCAGAAATTCGTGTGAGCTGGAATTCTCCCGCCCAGGGGATTTGACCTCTAAAGTGGGTTGTCGACCCCTGGATCGACCCCTCAAGGGGGTGTCGACCCATGGGTCGACCCCGCTAGGGATGATGTGGCAAGTCAGTTTTAGGGGCTGGCAGCTATATGTACGCCTTCATTTCTCTAGTTTTCTCGCACTAAAATCAATGGAGGCCTAAATGCTGTCGGTGCTTGGGCAGAATCAAATCTTTTTCTTCTTCTACAATCAAAGTTTAGATATTTAAGTGTAGATCTGTGGTTCAACATCTGCTTTTCACCTTCTATTTTTATAGATCCGAACACTACGAGTTTCAAGTTGGTTTTAGACTTAAATAACTAAAAAGTATAACATGACATGGCTGTAATTCAGATCTATGCCTGTGAATGAATTATATCAGATCTATTGAAACTTGTCAATCTATGATATTATGACATAACTACGATTTGGATCTTAACCTTTATCATGCTAGAACTACTTATGATTATAGATCCAATTCACTGTTTAGACCATCTTGTACCTATCATATTTGTGGCCAATTTGGATCTTAACCTTCATCATGTCAGAACTACTTTTGATTATGGATCTAAATCACCCTTTAGATTATTTTGTACCTATCATGTTTGTGGTTAATTTGGATCTGTCTGTCATTAGTTGGACATCTAAATCCTTATTTAGATCTAATCATGCCTATTATGACATCCCGACTATGTTAAAACCAGTTTATTATCACAAGTTCACCAATCTGTTCTTATATGTCCACCTTATCATTATGTTGTTATATGTTTATGCCAATTTTGTCAGAATATTTATCCCTGTCATCTTCCCTTTATCTTTCCTTTTCATTTTATATAGCCATGCTACTTTCGAGCCTAGGCATGCTGCTAAAACATGCGAATGCGTTAAAAGGGGAATGATGGAAAACATTGAAATTAGGCATAACTTGTAAATGGGAAATTTGGCATAACTTGAATAATGTTTATGTGTATGAATTTGGACATATAATTCATTTTGAACACAATTTGGAAAAAGAGGCATGAACACCTATAATGACATAGGTAAAAACTAGTTAATAATGAAATGTCTAGGATTACAGTAATTAGAAAATGTAATTGCGCCTAGACACGAGGTTAGATTACACTTGTGGTGGAAGTCTGCCCGGAACCGCCTAGCATATCCAACGACCACAAGCGGTGAATCTAATGTGAGAGGTCTAGGTGCATAAACACGAGACATGCTAAGACACGAGGTTAAGCCCGATTTGTGGAATAAGTCTGCCCAGACCCTCTCGACATATCCCGCATCCACAAATTGTAGGCTTAATGTGGGAGGTCTAGCATACTATAACCTAAATGAAAATATGGTAATAAACCTTGAATACTTAACCTAGTTGAATCCATAGGGATTGTATGAATATGAACCTGAATAGGGGTTAAGTAAATTTGGTTGAATAGTGGGTGGGTTAAGTAAATCTTGGGGGGGGGGTAATATTTATATATAGGCCCACGAACTTAACCTAAGGAAGTTATGTAATTAAAGACACCATTAGGTATACATAACCGGTGGAAATCCTAGTGGGGATACAAGACAAGGGGGAGAGCTTGTATCATCTTGTGTGTGGGACCCGTTTAAGTCAGTAACCCATATAACGGTATCGAACGAGGGTTCCGTCCTAGGTCGGAGTCGGAGCACGCTTAATGGGCTGATTGTAAGAGATCCAAACGTGGTGGATGGTGTGGGCGGCGCAAACCGACCTGGGACATGTGCGTGCATGGACCGGGTAGAGGGGGATAAGACGACTGTGACACTAGTAGATATGGTTGTGCACATTAACGAAGGGTTGCCACTTTAGGAAGTGATACCTCCTACTGTGGGGCCAGCACAGGGTATCTACGGAGTAGGGAGCCGATCGATTAGGGTAGTGGTTAGGGTACATCTAGACTCTGGTAAAGTTTAGGAGCCTGTTAGGATGGGGTTGCCTATGGATTGTTTGGGGTTCAAACCTCTCACCAGAAGTACGCCTAAGTCTACCATCTTATAGTTTTTGGGATCATCTCATTCTGGTTATACTAGTATTAGTGCAGAGAATAAGAGTAATCGTTAGAGAACCGTATACACTCTATCATGTTTACCTTGTCATACCTGGCTTTTTGGTGTTATCTTTCTTATCCACTTTATATACCTGTCATGCTACTTTTACTTATTTACTTGCTAAATGTAACTGGACTCGCCAGACTTTCTTTCTGATCCTTTTTGTTTCCTCTTCTTTCTTCCATTTCCCCCCACCCCCAGGTTCTCAGGGTGGGAATACTCAGGCTTAATCAGGACTTGGTTATCATCTTGCTTGGAGCTAGTTTTGAAGTATTGCTCAAATTCTTATCCTTACTACTATGGCTTTGTCTCTTTTGCGGAAATTATGCTTCATTTATGTATTTTTGTACTCTGATGGTACAAGACAAAAGCTTTATATTATTGTAATGGTTTTTATGTAGTTCCAGACTTGTGATATTTTGGACCACGATGTTATGAATTATGTTTTAAATAAAATTTCAAATTCCGCTGCTATTCTTTATATTTGTCTTGTAAAGTTCTGTGTCTGTTTACCTATAATGCTTCATGAAACTTAACGCATTTTCTTAATGAGTGACATTAACGGATGTGGGGTGTCACGGTTTTAGTATATAAAATAGTGGCTTAACACCGTGTGTACCTTTTGTTTGAGTAGAGTGCATGAGCCTTGTGTTCGAAATAGTTGATTCCGAGTTTTTATTTTTCAATTTTTTTAAGGCTTAGTTCTTTGTTTTTAGTGGAGTAATTTTTTCTTTTTGCTTAGTTTCTTAGTTTTATTAGGTTTAGTTCTTTGTTTTTTTTGTTTCAAGCTTGTTTTAGTTTAGTTCGTTTTTAGTTTAGTTTTTTTTTTGTTTTTTTAATTAATTGCTTTAAAAAAAATGAAAATCTCAAAAACAATTCGAAGACCAAAGCAAAAGATAGTGTTCAAGCAATCAAACGGGGAATTCAACAGCCAAGTGATTTGGAGACAGTGGGATTTTTAATTATTCAAGCTTGAAAAATATATAGAAATCGCTTGTAAAGATTTCTTGTAGGTGTCAGGGCTCGCTTGTAAAAAAATTATTTCTGCAATTTATTATGTGGTTGTTCTATGATTGAAATCTCTGAATCTGTTTGTTAGGAATTAATTTCCATAACTTCAATCATCACTCTCATTAGTTTTCAACTTTAAAATTCATTAAACGTTGATTCTAGGAAAATACGAGCTCATACAAAATAATATAATTGAAAAGTGGTGCTTTGTGAGGTTGATTGTCTCGTGTAATTGGATCGCAGATATATAGTAATTTAATTTATTGAACTATTAGCAAAAGAGGTTGCATACTACCCGTAAAACATTGGTTATATCCCCTAGTATTTATACTATACGTGAATTACCATAAGGGCCTCTTCACCCTTCTAATTGAGTCAGTTAATTAATAAAGCACAACTCAATATTTCTACTATTTTGAAGTGAGAATAATTTCTATCTTGACTTCATTCAAATGCATGATTCAAAAAAATCCTTGAGAGATTTGTGGGTTAATAACCTGAAAGGACCTCATCGACTCAAGGATTATAAGTATGATTTACAATTCATTAGGCAAAAAAATACGAAATTTCATGAGCCCAATGCCAAAAATTTTCAAAATCATAGATATAATAGAAATGGTGATTTCAATTCAAATTTCAATAATTTCGATTATGGGCCGCATCAATATCAAAATAGATTTGAATCGCAATATACCTTTGATCAACATCAATACGGGGTTGTAAGTCAATTCGAAAATAATTTTGAAAATGAAATGATTTTCAAATTGATCAAAATTTTCAAAATTACAACCCATATCAACATCTTGAGAATGACCAAAATTGCAATTTTTCCTCTAACTTTAACAGTTTTGGTTATGAACCTATTTTCAAAGTCAAAATGATTTCCAACATCATTGTCATTTTTCTGAAAATTCAAACAATTTTGAGAATCAAGGAGTCCAAAACAAGAGCTCTCAAATCAACGATTCTGAAGAATATCATCTTAACATTCTTAGAGAGAGGGTCGAAAGGCTAGATAAACAGATTGATGAAGTTCTTTGTTTAATGACATATTTTGGAGAACAACGCGAGCATCAAAATAAAATTCAAACATGTGTTGAATCAGAAAATAATCCATTTTTTACCAATAGTGAAAATTTTCTAACAACAACTTTGGAAATTGAGAATAACGATCTAAATGAAGTTTTTCAAAATACAATAAATGACGTGGACTTCAACTCTTTTCAGGAAAAAGATTTAAGCTCAATTTTTGATCTTTCTCTTTCAGGCTGCAAGAAACTTGAAGTTTTAGAAATTGAACAGAATAAAAATGTTAATTTTTCAAAAACTCAAAATTGGAGAGGGATTTTAGTGAACATGAATTTTTTGGATTGTATGAGGATGAGTTGCCAAATGAGGATAAAATAGAATCAAGCCACTAATCCAAGTTTAAAATTTTCTATTTTGAGTTTCAAACGAACTTGAAATTGTCAGTGTCGAAAATACGTTGTCAATTAATAAAATTGAGAAATGTGATCACATAGTCTTGAACAACACTGAGAATTTAAATTTCACGATTGCAACTTAGTTTATATACGATCACAAATTTTTGGACAATTACACTAATAAATTTGTGGAATACATGATTCATCTTGGAAACAATATTTTTATAGGAAAACTTCGGGTTAGGATGACACTGGACATCTATCCAATGGACTATAAATCTAGGTATAAAGATGATATGGTTTTCAAAAACCTTTGCATAAAATAAAACATGCCTAGATAAAGTGGGAATGAGATTCATCGGGCTAGAACCAAGGGTGGGAGGAAAAGTTGGTGGCATTCTTTACATCGTATGCATCGCAAACACATATATCATTGTACATATGATCCATTCTTACATACGGTTAGACTACATTTCATTCTACAAATAATTTTGCATCTCATCGTGGACACTGTTTAGATCAAGTGTGGGGGGAGGAATCTGCATTACATCCTTTTATTTTTCTTTATTTTCTTCCTTTTTCAATTTCATGAATTTAGATAGGACCATCATACATTTTTGATCGTAGTTACATACCATAAATTTTATTTTTATTTTTGATCATGGTTACATACCATTTTTTTTTTTTGAAAGGCGACTCATTTTATATTGATACAACAAAATAAGTTAACAATTATTAGTCAGTTTATAGTATTTTTTCTCTCAACTAAGATCGAATAAGAAATATAATGAAAAGTTGAATTTTGAGGGATGATGGTGTAACAGATACATAGGGAGATTCTTAGGTGATGGCCGTGAAGTTTATTCTAAATTGTAGTCTTTGTTTAATGAGTGGAGGACTTAAATATACTTATATTGGCTTTTCGAATCTTTAAAACTAAGTTATGTTAAGCTGAATTCGCGTAATTCTCTCTTGTTCTTATATTTTCAATAATAATAATAACAGTAATCCAAGGGTATCCAACATTGCTTGTAAATCTACCATTGGTGCACAAACCCGCCAAGCTCTATCCGGCATGTTGTTGGCGAAGTCAACGTTGGTATATCTTGGTCTCATTTTATGAGTTGGACACCTAAGGATTACCGACATATTGTTGACAAAGTTAGCGTCGGTCTGCACAATCCTCCAAGCTCTGTTCCATCTGCCATGGGTGGTATACCTTGGTCTTTTAAGTTAGGTGTATGTAATTAATCACAAATTTTAATTTTTATAGAGACAGAGGATAAGCGATGATGCCCAAGCACTTATTGACCTTATTGATTTGACTAGTTATACACAAGGAAATTAGAATACCACTTTGCGAACTGTGACAAACAAACTAAAAATTTATTTCATGGCTGCACTATGTTATCAACTGAACCAACTGGCCAAACTAGAACATAACATTTGATCACTTGAATTATATTGAAAATTTGTGACAAGTTGAGGTATCTAAAATAAAATCAACTGACTAAAAATTGTTAAATTAATTTGTTGTACCACTTTCCTGAAATAAGTCGTGTTTTCATTTTTATTTTCATTTGCGTATGTTAGTTTCATTCATGTAGTTACATTAGAACCATAACATACTGCATTTGGATTTTGTTGGTAATATCCGTTGAAAACCCTCACGAGACACCACTCGTCCTGCAAGGACACCTAGAGGTTTAACGGCTTATTGCATACGCTCAATGCAATTGTGTTTCCTATGAAAGTGTGACCTATCTAGTTAGTTCTTCTCATTTTTGTTTTACTCGAGGACGAGTAAAAGATAAGTGTAGGGGTATTCGATCAGCATTGAAATATGTTATTTTATGCACCTATGTTTTATCTTTTTGTATATAAATAAATATTACATTGGTTATTATTTTGTTGTTTTTACAGATGAGTTGTTCAAGCCTTATACATCCTTAAAAGTGAAGAATATATGCCATATACATGAAGAATTGCATAGGGAGCTGTCATTGGAGGCTAATTGTGTTCACATTGGGCTAGCATATTTTGTTTTGAAAGAGATTAGAAGAAAAGATCTTTGAAAATCTTCTAATGGACACATGGCGAAGAGGGATAAGTTGAGGATCATACCACAATCTTTGATGAAGAGGCCCATTTAGATAATTAGGGTTTGCAACTCAGCTATAAATACACATGTATACCCATTGTAAATATTGTCACTTTCTTCTGTAGTTCTTCTGCCATTAATCTAGTTTAGTTTTTTTTAACTTTTCTGCATTTTTATTTTATTAGCAACTAGTGCCATCTACATAATTAGGTTGGTAGAGTACTAGTTGTTTTTTGCACTTAATTTCATTAGTGATTAACCATCTGATTAGATTCAGCGGTAATCCTAATTTTATTTTCTGTTTACTATTTAATTTCTGCAATTTTAATTTCTGCTTTTTAACTGCTTTCCTAGGTCATATTGGATTGAATATAGATTTGATTAGATTCAGATCTGATTCAATTCGATAATAGTTTTAGCTGTTGTTTCAATTTTTATTGTTTTTCAACCCAACCTCCAAATTTTGTCTCGGTCTCCCAAGAAATTATATAAATAATTTGATTTAATTTTCCTCTCTGTGTTCAACCTGCATATTACGTACCTGTGCGCTTGCAGTTATTATTACAATAAATTCACGTTTTTCTGTTCCATAAGAAAGCAGCGAAGAACCCCAAATCGTAGTCATGATTCATAGTACAGGATATTTCCCCAAATTACCATTCCCAATCATTCCCAATTTAACCCAATTCGTTTATATGCATATTTCAGTGATATCGGCCTAGGCACAAAGGTTGCCTATGTTATAAAAATTAAAAGGGAACGAAATAGGAAGATGAACAGAAATAGGAATAATAACATAATAGGCATATGATAACAGAAATAGGCATAGACATATAAGAACTTGAATAGCAGGTCAGGTGTACAGAAGAATGCATAAGATAACAGAACCATTTAGATATGAATTAGATTCTTAACAGGCAAGGTTCAGATCTAGATTTATAAACATGTCAGGGTTACTTATTAAATTTTATATCTAAAAGTAACATAAACTCGCAGAGATTGGATCTAAAGAACAGAGAATAATATGCTGATGATGCAAAAGGGATTCTTGTATGTAAATAGGCTGATGTTGAAGAAGATAGGCTAATTCAATCCAAGCTGGGGCAGCATCTCGTTATCTCCATTGTTTTAGGTGTAGAAAACAATAGAAATGTTTTCCTATATATAGCCTAACTCGAATGAACCTTACACATAAACCAGACCAGGTACGAAAGAATGCACCACGCTAGATCCCGAGTGGGTCGACCTACCCCAACCTCGGTCGACCCACTTGCCATTGGGTCGACCCGTAAGTCGACCCAATCCAAGCATGGGCCGACCCATAACGGGTCCATTTCCCGCTATGCCCGCGCTCGAATTATTTTGAATTCTGGTTTGAATTTATTTATAAATAAAACTCTTATATGTATACAAACTTCTAAGCTCAATAACTTTCTCATATGATGTCCTTTTTATGCAAACTCAGAGTCTATCTTAACTAGAATTCCGAGACGGACACAATCATACAGCCCGTTTTACTTATTTCCCAATATTTAATTAAGTATTTCTTAGTTTATTGTTATAATTTCCTTTAAAAATACAGGGTGTTACATTCTCCCCTACTTAAAGGATTTTGTCCCCGAAATCTCTAAGTTAAGAAGAATGTTTATCCTAACATCCATCAACCATCTACTCATCCATCAATCACAGGCATCCATTGTCCTTAAGAGATTTCTAATGCTTATATGAACATATGCAAAGTTGTGTGTATATGTCCCTATGCTAATGCAAAAAATCAGGCGGTCTACTGATTCAGTCGACCTCTACTAGCAAACACTTGCATCCATCAAACATAACATGTCTTGAATACATGTTTACACCAATTGTTTTTCTACCTAAAGGTCGAAGATTTGATCGATATAATATACTCAAATGACAAAAACAAGTACGAATAAAAGCTTGGAAAAAGAAGTTAAGAACATACCCTTGAAAAGAAAATGGTACGAAGCGTGAATCTTGTCTTTAGTCTCCCAAGTTGCATCCTCGCGGTCTTCTCCCCTTTGAACTTTCATCAACTTGACCTCTCGGTTGCATAGCTTCTTAACCTCTGATCCAAGTATACAGGTAGGAACTCGTCTAACCGTTGCCTCCCTTTCTACCTCTACTTCCTCAAGTATGCTTGGCTCAACAACCTCTGTTGTATCGTGCAGATACTTCCGCAAATGAGAAACATGGAAAACATCATGAACGCCCGCCAATCTCTCTGGTGGTCTCACCCTATAGGCCATCTGACCTATCCTCTCCACTATGGGAAATGGCCCTACAAATCTTGGTGCCAATTTCCACACATATCCAAAGCGAACCACATTTCTCAAAGGTGATACTTTGATGAAAATCATGTCTCCCACCTCAAACTCAATATCGGTCCTTCTCTTATCTACGTAGGATTTCTGCCTGTCCTGAGCTGTCTTCATGCGTCTGCGGATAAGATCAATATTTTCTGACGTTTCTCTAATCATCTCAGGTCCAAGTAGAAGCCTATTTGTAGACTCCCACCAACAAGTCGGTGATCTGCAAGGTCGTCCATACAATGCATCGAAGGGTGCCATGCCTATACTAGCCTGATAACTGTTGCTGTAGGAAAACTTAACCAATGGAAAATGCTCTTCCCAAGTTCCTCCAAAGTCTAGGATACACAGCCTCAAAAAATCCTCAAGAACTCTGTTCATCCTCTCAATTTGTCCATCAGTCTGAGGGTGATATGCAGTGCTCAAACACAACTGCGTAACTAATGCCTCTTGCAGGCTCTTCTAGAACTCACTGGTGAAGATGGGGTCACTATCACTCACTATGCTAGAAGGTACTCCATGTAGACGGACTATCTCACGAAGATAAACTGATGCCAACCATGCTGTCGTTCTCTTACTCTTAACAGGAATGAAATGAGCGCTCTTAGTAAGCATGTCTACTATAACCTATATACCGGTGTTGCCCTTCGTCGACCTAGACAAACCATCGATGAAATCCATAGAGACGCTCTCCCACTTCCACTATGGGACCTCCAAAGGATGAAGCAAGCCGTCGAGCTTCCTTTGTTCGGCTTTAACTTGCCGACAAACTAAACATCGAGAGACAAACTCCTCTACATCTCTCTCCATCCCAGCTCAAAAGAAAAACCCTCTTCATATCTTTATACATCTTATCACCGCCCGGATGGATAGTCATCCTAGAATGATGGGCTTCCTCAAGGACTTTATTTAACAGACTCCCGACTCGGGGAACACAAAGCCTTCCATCCCATTGCAAACACCCTCTATTATCCGTGGAATTTCTACTAAGGTGACTAGAAGTCTCCCCTCTACTGAGCCTATCCAAGATGCCTTCTATCTATGGGTCCTCTCGCTGTGAAGATCCTATATAATCCATAAGAGTAGGTCGCACCTCTAAGTTTGCCAACAAACCAGGTGTAAGATCCGTAGATGGCCTAAAATCGAAGGTTGATATGTACTCCAAGCTCCGTCTCTCTACGAATAGAGGACTAAAAGTCATCTTATGCCTACTCAACGTGTCCACCACCACAATACACTTGCCAGGGGTATAAGCAATCTCAAAATCATAGAACACTAGGAACTCCATCAATCTCTGCTATCTCAATTTGAGATCCCTCTGCGAAAACGGATACTTGAAAGATTTATGATCCATGTACAACTCGAACCTCTCTCCAAGTAGATAATGTAGCCAAGTCTTAAGCGCAAATACTATAGCAGCCAACTCTAAATCATGGGTAGGGTCATGAACCCTCAACTGTCTACCATCGTAGCATACAACCCTTCCCTCTTACATCAAGACGACACCAAGCCCTGTACCACATGCATCAGTGTATACTGTGAATACTTTGTTCCCATCGGGCAAAGTCAAAACTGGGGTTGTCGTCAGAGCCCTCTTCAACTGCTGAAAAACATCCTCACAGTCAATGCTCCAAGAAAAGGTCAAAATTTTCTTCGTCGGTCTGGTAAGTGGGGCTGATTTCTTTGCGAAGTCCTTGATAAATTTCCTATAATAGTCCGCCAAACCGAGAAAACTCTTCATCTCCGTTGCATACTTTGGAACCTTCCAATCATGAACTACAACTACTTTCACAGGATCCAACGCTATCCCTTCCTTAGAGACCACATGCTCTAGAAATCTTATTTCCTCTCTCCAAAAGTGATATTTGGAGAATTTCGCCTTAAGCCAGTGCGCTCGGTGAGTCCTCAAAACCTCCCCTAAATGTAGGGCATGCTCTTCCTCACTCTTCAAGAAGATCAGTATGTCATCAACAAAAACCACAACAAACTTATTCAGAAACTCCTGGAACACCCTACTTATCAAACCCACAAAATACGAGGGTGCATTCGTCAACCCAAAAGCATGACTAGCCACTCAAAGAAACCATCTGGAGGTCTGATAGCAGTCTTGTCTATACTGTCCTCGGCCACCCTCGACTGATGAAACCCCGTGGCCAAATCTGATAGAGAGAAAACAGATGCACCAACAAGCTGGTCAAACAGATCATCAATCCTCGAGAGTGTGTGCTTATTCTTCTTAGTGAGTTTATACAACTCCCTGTAATCCACGCATAAGCGAAGCGAGCCATCCACCTTAGTTGCAAAGATGAATGAAGCGCCCCATTCTGATATGCTTCGCCTAATAAACCCCTACTCAAGAAGCTCCCCTACTTGCTTGTTAAGATCCCTCCTTTCCCTAGGAGCCACGTGGTGCATAGGCAAAGCAAATGGCTTTGCATTATCCAACAAGTAAATCCTGAAATCAATCCTGCGCCTCGGAGGTAAGCCCCTAACCTCCTCAAAAACATCCGGACACTCACAGACTATTGGTACATATCGCAAATCATCGACAGAAGCATCAAAGTGATTCTAGGAAACTAAGCATGACAGATCTTTTTGGGTCACAGGAAATCTCGAGAGTCCTCCCTCGGCAAGTCAAAAGTCTAACGACCCTCCTCTCATAGTCCAGAATGGCACCATACATGGCTGGCCAATCCATCCCTAGAATCAGACCATAACCCGTAATACCAAGCATATATGCGTCGCACTCAAACTCGAAGCCCAATACAGATATCCTCAAACCCTGACATAACATAGACAGATGAGCTGTGCCCCCAATGGAGTTTGAGACAATAATGGGATCAGAAACAATACTAGTATTAAGGTGCAGAGAACCAGATATAAAAGAGTGAGAAGCCCCAGAATCAAAAAGAGTCCTAACAGGATGATCAGAAAGAGAAATCAAACCTCCAACAAAAACTTTCCTACCTCTGCTCGGTACACTGGCCTCGAGAGCATGCACTCGACCTCTAGAAGATCCTTCCCTTTGGCCCTGTCCTTGCCTCCTCGGGCACTCCCTAGAATAGTGTCCGACCTCACCATTGTGGAAGCAAGCATTCTTCCTTTTTCTGCAATCTTTGACCAAATGTCCCACGTTCCCGCAACCATGACACTTCTTCTTGCCTTGGTCCTTTTCGTTCTTTCCACCCTTCTTTTGCGGTTCTTTCTTAGGCCACACTTTCTTATTTTGTGCATCATTGGTCTTAACCTCCTTCTTCTCATCTTTACCATCTTCGTGCATCAATGCCATATCAACCAGTCACACAAAAGTAGCCCTCATCGAAATGTGAGATAATGCCAATGCTTGAAGAGGCTGATTTAATCCTCTTGCAAAACTTAAAACTTTCTTGTGCGGGGTATTCACCAGCTCTATACCAAACCTTGCCAACTGATTGAACTTACTGACATACACTTTGACATGCATGCTTTCTTGCTTAAGTGCCAGAAACTTCTCCATCTACATACTCTCTTCTGCCTGAGAAAGAAACTTCGTCTCGAATCTCTGTCGGAAATCATCTCAAGTATCAACTAGACGCCCTACTTGCATCACTTCCCACCAGAATGAAGCCTCGTCATTAAGCTGCCATGCATCCAACTGTATCTTTTTGCGGTCATCAACCTCGAAAATCCCAAATAAGTTCTCCATCTCTTCTAGCCAATTCTGTGCTTCCACAAAGTCTCAGTTCCTCGGAATGGCTTTCCTCCCATAGCACAGAAGTCCTTGCATATCTTAGAGAAATTATCTGCTCGTGGAGGAGGAGGGACAGCGGTTGCAGCTGGGGGAGGGGCGTCTGCTAGGCCACCGACAGGTGCCATAGCCTCAAGACACCTACGAAACCAAGCCGGTATTTGAACGCCCTCGAGAAGATTCGGTTCCCAAGACGTGCTGAAAAGAAAAGGAAAAGGGATTCAAACAGAGAATCGAAAGATATCATATATGGCTTTGGGAATATGTTTTTCAAATCAGACTTTTCTTTTGAAAATACTTTCTTTTTTAAACCTTTTGAAAACATTTTTCAAAACCTTTTTATCCAATCTTGTAACCTTCGGCTCTGAAACCAAATGCAACACCCCACATTCGTTAATGTCACTCTTTATCAGAATTCATTGAGTTCCGTGAAGCGTTATAGGTGAACAGAAAAGAATCTTGCAAAACAAATATATAAAATAGCAGCGGAAATATAAAACTTTATTTTCCAATAGAAAACATCATGATCACAAAATCCAATTACACATCAGGCTGAAATACTGGAACAAAATACATCAAATAAAAACACCTATTTTGCGCTAAAAACATCTGTCTCACGATAAAACCATTAGAGTACAGAAATTTAAAATCATAATCCCAGTAATAGCCATAATAAAGTAGACAAGTAGTCAAAGCGATACATCGAAGCAGATCCAAATCCAAGCAGAAACAGAAGAGAGAGTCTTAATCATGCCTTAGCATTCCCACTTAGAGAACCTGGTGGAAAGGAAGAGAGAGAAAACAAAACAAAACGGATAAAACATAAAGTCTGGCGAGTCCAGTGACTTTTAGCATATAAAGAAATAAAAGTATCAAGACAGTAAATAAACTGGATGAGAGATAACTATAACATTAAAACAGGTATAAGCAGGATGGATAGGATAAACAGAATAAACAAGATTAACTATGCTTCTTGATTACTTTCTCTGCACCAATACTAGTATAACAGATATGTGACGGTATTAGGTATCCCTAATTACTTAACAGAAACAGAATGATCCCAGCAAAAACATAATGCTATACTTAGGTGTACTTCTAGTAGCCGGTTTTACCCACAACAGGAATAACAGGTACCTAAACAAAAACAATGGGAGTTACCCCCAAATAGAAATAACAGTTACCTAAACAAGACTAGTTGTAACCTAATTACTACACCAAAGCGATCGACTCCCTAACAAGTAAATACCCTGTGTCGACCCCATAGTAGGGTGTATTACTTCCTAAAGTGGCAACCTAGAGAAGGACACAAACCTATTTATAGGTGTTACAGTGGCTTATTTTCCCAGGCAGGCGGGGTCCATGCACGCACATGACTCCATTGAAACGCGCCATCAGAACACCCATCCCTGATGAACCTCTTATAATTAGCTCAGTAAGCATGCCCTGACCCCTACCAAGTGCGGGATCCCCATTTTAATACCAGAATGGGTTATTGACTAATATGTGTCCCACACAACAGATGACACAAGTTAAACCCCTAAACTTGTGTCCCCAATCAACTAGGGTTTCCACATGTTAAGTCTTACAGCCTAATCCGCACAGATTAATAGGTTAAGTTTAATGGGTTAACATGTTTATTTAACCCCAACAAATTAAATAGGTTTACTTAACCCCAACGGATTAAACATGTTCATTTATAGTTCCATAACATGTTCCGCTTAATCTTAAATTAAGCTTACAGATTTATATGCCCCAAACCCTTAGTCATAATTCACAATATAAAATATCCCCTAAATTAAAGTCATATTGCACAGTATAAGTTATGCCCCCCAAATCTCAGTCATGGTTCATAGTATAGGATATGCCCCCAAATTCCCAATTTAACCCAATTTCGTTCGTACGCATATTTCAGCGATATAGGCTTAGGCTTGAAGGTAGCCTATGTTAGAAAAATAAAAAGGGAATGAGAGAGGAAGAAGAACAGAAATAGGCATAATAACAGAATATGCATATGATAACAGAATTATGCATAGGCACATAAGAACTTGAATAACAGGTTAGGTGTACAGAAGAATGCAAATGACAGCAGAACTATTTAGTTATGAATCGGATTCTTAACAGGCATAGGTTCAGATCTAGATTTGTAAACATGTCATGGTTACTTGTTAAATTTTTATATCTAAAAGTAAAATTAACTCACAGAGATTGGATGGGTCGATCCATAACGGGCCTAATTCCCACTGCTCCTGCCCCTTTTCCCCCTTATGCATTTCCGAATTATTTTGAATTCTGGTTTGAATTTATTTATACATAAGACTCTTATATGTATACAAACTTCTAAGCTCAATAACTTTCTCATACGATGTCCTTTTTATGCAAACTCGAAGTCTATCTTAACTAGAATTCTGAGGCGGACATAATGGTACAGTCCATTTTACATAATTCCCAATATTTAATTAAGTATTCCTTAGTTTATTTTTATAATGTCCTTTAAAATTATAGGGTGTTACAAGAAATAATTGGCATACTTTCGTTTTTAGATGAATTAGAACGATGGATAGAATAGTAGAGAGAGGAGAGAATAAATACATGCCTCTATGTATTAGGCAAGTTACAAATAAGTTAAACGTGGTTGAGTAAGGCTGAGGTGGCAATATTTAACTCTCATTTAAAATTCAAAAGTAAATGACTGAGGAAACGAGATAATTGGAATATAAACTAAAGATAATGGCAGGTATATAAATGGTAAGGGAAAACAACAATATGAGATGGTAGGTTGTAAATGAGAAAGTAATGGTAGGTGGAAGTTTAAAAGGAACGATACATGAAATGGGAAACAAAAGATAATTAGGATTTAAATCAATTAAATGAGGGATCAACAATTAATATCTTTAATTACTATATACAAATTTAAACTCATTTGTATTTTATATTTCTTTTCATATAAACATATGGTTCTCTTTCTAAAACCATTGATTACATATTTTATTTTTATTACTAAAGAGTTCCAATTCATTTCAACATTAAATTCTAAATTAGATTACAAATACTAGGAATTTCAACATTAAATTCAAAATTAGATTACAATTACTAGGAAGAAAATAAAAGGTTGTATTCTAATTATACTAATTTAAAATATTTTTTAAAAAACTACGTTATACAAACAATAGGTACAAATTTCCAATTAAATAAACATTTCATAAATGCTGCAACCAACATTGCTAAAATACGTATCAGTATTACTGAAATTTACCATGATAAATGTTACACTTATTACCATAATTCAACATATGTCATTAATAGTATTCCATGCATATATTTATTTCGAAAATTTTCTCTTTAGTTGATTTCACTGAAATAAGCAACAATTAGGGAATTGGTGCGTTGATTAGATAATTATTTATTTCTTTTCAAAATTCAAGGAAATAATTCACATTTGAAAATTTATTAATTATTGAATGTTACACTTTGAATAGATAGGGAAAGTATTAAAGGCAATAACCAAAGATATATACATGTATGTTGCCAGAATATTTTTCACTTAGAATCTACACATTGTTTTCAAATCAAATGTAACTTATATATCATTGACACTCAGCATTGTGATAATTTCTTAATAAAATCATATTGAACTATTCATTATTATCATAAATTATTTTAAAATCCATATTAAATTCAATAACTTAAATAGTCGAATTTTTTTTATTTGCACAAGAATGACAGTTACCAAATATTTAGTGCCAATTAATAAGTATCTCCACAAATTAATTTCACCTATTCAAATTCAAAGGGATAAATCAAGGAATATATAAATTACTTTCAGACAAGCATATATATAACAAATATCGTCCTGTTTTGCACTTACAAACGCGAATTCTAGATAATCGAAATAATTTCAACAACCTGAAAGATGATGAATGCTTAGAATTCGGCATAGGTTCATAAGAAAAGATGAATTCAAATTTTGACAACTTTTAAATTTCTACAAAATTCAAATTTAACCAAATTTAACACAAAACCGACTACTTCGGAAAATTTAATATTTAAATAAATTTGGAACGTCAATATATTTATTCATTAATTCTAATTTAATATTTAATTTTTTTTTAAACTTACATAAATTTAACTTCCACAATTTTGAATCGGTTAAACAGTTACATCTATATTTGATAGTTGTTCAATTTAATTGTTCAACGTTACATATTATTGGTCTTCTACAAAATAACTTTATTTATTTCACTCAATTCCAAATAAAATGGAGTTTTTAATTATTAAAATTTAAAAACTCAATCAAGTTATTAATTTCAAACTTATTTAAAAACTCAGGTTGTTACAATCTCCCCTACTCAAATCTATTCGTCCTCGAAAAGGAGAGGTTGCCAAAATCATACTTATGTATATAACAAAATTTTCTTACTTATACAAATTTTACTAATTAAGTTTGGAACAAAATAAATTATAGGGTTTTAAATTCGAACATTTGTCCTTACATTATTAATTAAATTCATTTGTTATAAATCTATGTATTAAATTCACAATCTTTATTTCAAACACTTTTGTTAAATTTAGAGGTTTCTTATAGTCACAACTTAAATTGATTAACAAACTTAAATTTTGAAAATATGATTCTTGTGTTTGAAAATAAGTTTCGAAATCAGAAATAAGTATCTTATTAAAAATCCAAAGCTGCTGTATTTCTCAAAACATTTAAAACTTTTCTTTCTTAGTTTATTATGTTGAAGTTATATAAATTTAATTGCAGTTATTGATTTTTTATTTAATGTTTGAAAATACCTGATAACTCGAAGTTTAACAAGTTTACCGTCGTTCTTATAGACGTTAGGCATATGCTGGCCAGGTACATGACTAAAATCTCTAAGTACTAAATATACTTGTTTCAACTCCCAGTGAAAATACTTAAGAACATTTAAAATAGATATGGAAAAATACGTTCTTCATGGATCGCGGTTACTCGGCGGTTACGCTACTATCCCAGTAGAATCGCTTGTAACCATCTGTATCAGACCCCTCGAATTTCGCCATGGTTGTTGTCATAGATCACAGTTACATGGCGGTTACGACCACTATCCCCGTGGAATTGCTCGTAACTATAGGCTTGCGTCCCACGAATTAAGCTAGAGCAGATAAGTAATAATAATCAACGTGATCCCACCGAGTGGGATTCCAATATCAATGGATACTCCAATCAATGAGCACCTACGTAGCTACGATTTTCATTTTTCATATTTCAATGGAAGACACTTCCCATATCATCATTTGGAAATCATACATACTTAATATGTAGTACTTCATTTCACGTTTCGCATATATCGCACTTACATAACTATCAATTTACATAAGACTTTCTTTTCAAATCACGTTTTTCCAACATATCATTCTCATATAAATTCTATTATATAAGACTATTATTTTAATCAATTATCTTTCAAATCAGCGGTTTTCGAATTAATCTCATGCTTATATAAGTCATATTAGTTTCAAACATTTCAAATCACAATATTCATACGCCGACAATTCTTCAAAATTTTCATTTCAATATCAATTTAGTTTTGATTTCACAATTGATATGAATATTCAATATCATTTCAAATCCAATTCATATTAACAATCGGTTCATTATCAAAACTTCACTTTTGATTTGGGTTACATATCACAAATATCATTGTTCAATTGAATATTTACATTCAATCATTTCAGACTAAATTGCTCAGATCAAAATTATATATTTCTATTTCAATAATTAAGTACAAATAGTTTTAAGTAAAATAATAGGCTTGAAATAAAATAGGTTTGAGTAAAATAAACAAGTTTTTGACAAAATAAGTTGGTATAAAATTAGATAGGTTTTATAAAATAGTTTGAAATAAAATAGATAGGATTTGGTGTATAATAGATTAAAGAATAATAAGCTTGAAATCGATAGGTTTGAATAAATAGGTTTTGGTCTAAAATGGTTTAAATGAATTAGATTGGTTTTATAAAATAGGTTTGAATAAAACAAGTGTTGATACAAAATAGTTGGCAAAATTGCTCAGAATAAAAGTAGATTGGCATTGAATAATTAAACAATATAAATAATTTTAATACTTTAGTTCAAATAAAACGATGGTAAACATATAATTATTGTAAAATGAACAATACAAATTTCCAAGAAATATTCCAATCTGAATCAGTTTTTCGAACTTTCAAAATTTTAGTTGACATTAATTCCGTTGTCAAAGCTAAGCTCGATTTTAACTAAAGATTCAATTGGAAACATTTCAGTTTGAACCAAGTGTTCAAATTAGATCACAACTCAAATTTCTCTTTCAGTTTCTCATCTTCAATTTTCATTTGAAGTTTGAATTCTTCATTCATTCCATATTATTGGTTTCAAATTTTCAAATATTTAATTCATCCCTTAAATCAATTCTTCATAAATTAAATTTTCCATTTAATCTATCAAAACCATTAAACTTAATAGAATCCTTCAGATAAACAAGTCAAAATTTTAAATCATTTAGACCTTGCATTTATCTTCAACTTTCAAACAACCAAACTAAATTTAAATAAATTAAAGCCACTAATTGAAGTAGTTAAGTTGATTTATACCTTCAATTTAAATATTTTAATACATTAATCTAAGTTTGCAATTTAATATCAAAATCATTTGTTTCATAAAGTCAAGCTAAAATAATAATTTTTCTCAGTTATTGCTTTTGTTAAAATATTCCTCAAAACAAAATTTTATTTAAGATATTTCAAATTTTCATACTTACAATTTCTTCATTTGCACTTCTGATATTTTACTTACTTTGAGCTTATTTTAAATTATACTCGCATAAAACTCAAATCTTGTTCAACAAAGGATTTGATTATTCAAATAGTTGAAAAAAATCTATATTTCAATTCAACAATTGGAAATCATGAATTCAATCATTTCTTATCAAGATATCTCTTCAAGATGTATAATTACACTATCCTAATACATACGATTAACATTCGACTAAACTCGAGAATCAATTGCATTTTTTCTTTCAATCATTCAAAATATACATATATATGTTCATATCAAATCATGCTTCACAAATCAAGCTTCGTTTAACCAAGATAAACAAGTAGCAAAGCTATTAAAGTGGTATCCCCTACTTTGTGACTTGAGAATAAATTCCAGTGAAGTAAAATTATCATTGAAAGTATTTTCTAGCAACAAAAATGGGTTCTCTATTCATATATTTTCCTTTTTGAAAACATTTCAGAAAATTACCTCAAACATTTTTATTCGAACATACTTGTATATACTACTAGTCATTTTCTTCAAAACATTGAAAATCAATTTCACAAATTTCAAGAATCAAATTCTTTAATTTTAGTCAAACGATCTCCTTAGTTTTAACTGAATCAATATGTAATTTTTTTTTCATGATAAAAATTTCATATTTCGTCAATGGTTTAACAATTGTAATTTATTAATCTAAATATCAGTTATCACTCATTAGTATAAGTTAAATATACTACAATAAAGACAAGCATTAATTTACTCCTATGAATATATTCTTCGAAAATTCACAACTTTGGTTATATTTAAAATCGGTGATTTCTATATAAAATTTATATAATAAAACTCATTTGTTGGAATTAAAAAACAACCATTTTTCAAAACCATTAAGAGATTTCAAAATACACCGTTCAACAGATGGTTTGTTAATCATACTCATACTATATTACTAAACAATTTACAAAACATAACTTGATTCAATCAAATTAGTTAATACACCATACTTATATTTCCAAATAATTTACAAAATATAACCTTACTTATGAAGGCTTATTTTTTGGCAAGGCTGACTGGTTTTTATAGTGATTCGTAACACTATATTATGAAGGCATATTTAGAATCCCGTTCAATTCAACTGATATTTTATTTGATATACAAATTCATTTATGTCTCATTTACTTCCAAAAGTTTATTTGGTTTCAATCAATTTTTTTTATATGCTCAAATTATTTCTCATCATAAGACTTCGAAATACTTCATATTTCAAATTAACTTATATTCCAAAATGTTTTATGTTTCATGTCAATTTATTCTCTGAACAAACTTTATTTCCAAATCAATTTATACTCTAAAAATACTTTGTTTCAACTTAATTTATATTCTCAAAATACTTTATACTTTAAACCAAATTCTATTTTCAAGGCACTTTATATCTCAAACTGATTAATTTCCCAAAATTCTTTATACTATTCTAAGCAATTTGTATTTCTAAACTAATTATATTTTCAAATTAATATACACTTCAAAAGTACTTTATAATTTCAACTCCATAATATTTTTAAAAATATTTTAATTTTCAAAATATGTTGTCCTTAGATATTCTGGTGACAATTCTTGTTGAAACCCATAAGTTAAGCTTTGTATAAACCAAAGCTCTGATACCAACTATAACGCCCTACCTTTTTGACCGCTTCAAGTCGGTAGTTAAACCAACTTAAACCGCTCGAAACGACAGATTGTCACTGCTTATGAGGTTTACAGAATCAATACGCAGAATCACGGAACATAATTACATGCAACAAAATAATATTTACAAAAATATCAGAGTTTTACAATATTTTTACATAGTAGAAAATACATAGCTTTTACATAAAATAAATTGAACAGCAAATTGGTCAAATCTATGCGCATGCATCTTCATGTGCCTCAAACTTCGCTAGCTGAAATCTTTAGATTTGCAACACGCGGGTCTGTCCCGAGCATTTCATGCAAAATATAAAACACTCGAGTTAGGATTAATTATTATGCAAATAAAATCAACTAACATGAAATAGTTAGGTGACATGTACAAGTAATTTAACACAAGAATATTTTCAAGATTCTGACATCATATCTCATTTTATTAATTGGTTCATTTCAGTCTCGACTTTACTATCATTTCCAAAAATATACTAAATGTTCAAATTCAAACTTCAAATCTCTATTCAATATCATATATTAGTTTTTAACATCAAATTCAATTTCTATATTTCAAGAAGATTCATTTTCAAATTTCAATCATAAATTTAATTCTTCCCATTTAATTAAATCTAAATAACCCAATCAATTCAAATATTTTAAGATTGAATTTAACCTTTAAATCAGGAAATTTTAAGTTTTAAATTAAATATCAAAATGGATCACTATATCTAAAATTCAATTCAATTTTTCCGCTAAATCGTTTCTGTTATTAGAAACAAAATTTTCAAACTTAATTTCCAAGTTCAAACACAAGTTCAAATTTAAAATTTTCAACAAAATTTCTAAATCTATTCATTTAAACGAAAATCTTGGTATATCACATTTAACCCAATTCAATATTTCCATAAAATTTCATACAACGTCAGGAACTTGCCAATATGATAGCAGGGGTGATAAATGATCAAAACAATAAACATACAACGATCACCATAATTGCAATACATAAATCAAATACCACTATTACATCAAATTATCAACAGTTATTTCTGGTAAATTATCAACAACTATTTTCGGTAAATTTTGACTATCATTTTATATGATTAAATCAACAAATCGAAAATTTAACAACTAATAATTCAAATTGGTTTCAACTAACAATTCATAAAATTACGACTAATATTTTAACGATTAAAATTAACGAAATCAAAAGTTAATTAATCAACCAATTTTAAACTAACAATTCAAAATGTTTTCACCCAAACAAGCACAAAATAAATTTGATACCATTGTCACTTCGTATGATGTTAAATTTCTAGCATATGAATATTAGTCATGAAAGCGATGCTCACCTTGCGTGGATTGATGAAGACAAGAAACAAACATGGACAATGACCAATCCTATGCAGAAAAATTTGAAATTGAAAATCCACGTTTTTCTTTTGAGAGGTAGGACGGAAAAAAAATTAGAAGATATCGTGAAACTTTTAGGGAAGAGGAGGTGGCATTCTTTTTTTATTTCTTCTTATTTTGAAATAGTAGATATAAAGAGAAGAGAGACGAAAAGGAGAAACAAATGGCATACTTTTGTTTCTAAATAAATCAGAACGATGGATAGAAGAGAAGAGAGAGGAGAGAATAAATACATGATTTATTTATCTAAGATGCCTCTTTGTATTAAGCAAGTTACAATAAATTAAAAATGGTTGACTAAGGCTGAGGTGGAAAAATTTATCTCTCATTCAAAATTCAAAAGTAAATGACTGAGGAAATGAGATAATTGGGATATGAACTAAAGATAATGGCAGGGTTTAAATGGTAAGGGAAAACAACAATATGATATGGTAGGTTGTAAATGAGAAAGTAATGGTAGGTGTAAGTTTAAAAAGAACGATACATAAAATGGGAAACAAAAGATAATTAGGATTTAAAACAAATAAATGAGCTATCAACAATTAATATCTTTAATTACTATATACAAATTTAAACTCATTTGTATTTTATATTTCTTTTCATATAAACATAAACATATGTTTCTCTTTCTAAAACCATTGGTTACATTTTTTTATTACTAATGAATTCCAATTCATTTCAACATTAAATTCTAAATTAGATTACAGTTACTAGGAATTTAAGCATTAAATTCTAAATTATATTATAATTACTAGGAAGAAAATAAAAGGTTGTGTTTTAATTATACTAATTCAAATATACTTTTAAAAACTACGATATACCAACAATAGGTACGAATTTCCAATTAAATAAACATTTCATAAATATTGCAACCAACATTGCTAAAATACATATCTGTATTACTGAAATTTACCCTGGTAAATGTTACACTTATTACCATAATTCAACATATGTCATTAATAGGATTCCATGCATATATTTATTTCGAATAAGTTTCTCTTTTGTTGATTTCGCTGAAATAAGCAACAATTAGGGAATTGGTGCGTTGATTAGATAATTATTTATTTCTTTTCAAAATTCAAGGAAATAATTCACATTTGAAAATTTATTAATTGTTAAACGTTACGCTTTGAATAGATAGGGAAAGTATTAAACGCAATAGCCAAAGATATATACATGTATGTTGCCAGAATTTATTTCACTTAGAATATACACATTGTTTTCAAATCAAATGTAACTTATAAATCGTTGACACTCAGCATCATGATAATTTCTTAATAAAATCATATTGAACCATTCATTGTTATCATAAATTATTTTAAAAGCCATATTAAATTCAATAACTTAAATGGTCGAATTTTTTTATTTGCACGAGAATGCCAGTTACCAAATATTTAGTGCCAACTAATAAGTATCCCCACAAATTAATTTCACCTATTCAAATTCAAAGAGATAAAATCAAGGCATATATAAATTACTTTCAGACAAGCATACGTATAACAAACATTGTCCTTTTTTACACTTACGAACGCGAATTCTAGGCAAACAAAATTAAATTTCAATAAAATAAAAATTGATGAATGCTCAGAATTCGATATAGATTCATAAAAATGATGAATTCAAACTTTGACAACTTTAAAATTTTTACAATTCAAAATTAACCAAATTTGATACAAAACCAATTATTTCGGAAAATTTAATATTTCAATATATTTGGAACGTCGATATATTCATTAATTCAAATATATTTTTTAAATTTAATTTTTGTAAACTTACATAAATTTAACTTACACAATTTTGAATCGGTTAAACAGTTACATTTATATTTGACAATTGTTCAGCATTACGTATTATTGTTCTTCTACAAAATAAATTTATTTATTTCATTCAATTCCAAATAAAATGGGATTTTTAATTATTAAAATTTAAAATTCAATCAAATTATTAATTTCAAACTTATTTAAAAATTTAGGTTGTTACAATCTCCCCTACTCAAATCTTTTCGTCCTTGAATAGGAGAGGTTGCCAAAATCATACTTATGTATATAAAAAAAATTACTTATACAAATTTTACTAAATTTGGAACAAAATAAATTATAGGATTTTATACTCGAACATTGGTCCTTACATTATTAATTACATTCATTTGTTATAAATCTATTTATTAAATTCACAATCTTTATTTCAAACACTTTTATTAAAGTTTGAGTTTTCTTATAGTCACAACTTAAATTATTTAACAAACTTAAATTTTGAAAATATGATTCTCGTGTTTGAAAATAACTTTTGAAATCAGAAATAAGTATCTTATTAAAAATACAAAGCTGTTGTATTTCTCAAGACATTTAAAACTTTTCTTTCTTTATTTATTATGTTGAAGTTATATAAATTTAATTGTAGGTTATTGATTTGTTATTTAATGTTTGAAAATACTTGATAACTCGAAGTTTAACAAGTTTACATTCATTCTTATAGACGTTAGGCATGTGCTGGCCAGGCGCATGGAAAAAATCTCTAAGTGCTAAATATACTTGTTCCAACTCTCAGTGAAAATACTTTAAAATATCTATAATAGATATGGAAAAATACGTTCCCTCATGGATAGCGGTTGCTCGGGGTTGTGCTACTGTCCCAGCAGAATCGCATGTAACCATAGGTATCACGCTCCTTGAATTTTTCGCCATGGTTGTTGCCACATACAACCTCTATCCCAGTGGAACCGCTAGTAACTGTAGGTTTCGCGCCCCTCGAATTACGTTAGAGCAGATAAGTAATAATAATCAATGTGATCCCACCGAGTGAGATTCCAATATCAATGGATACTCCAATCAACGTAGCACCAACGTAGCTACGATTTTTATTTTTCAATTTTAAATGGAAGGCACTTCCCATATCTTCATTTAGAAAACATACATACTAAATATATAGTACTTCATTTCACGTTCCGCAAATATCGCACTTACATAAGTATCAATTTACACAAGATTTTCTTTTCAAATCTCGTTTTTCCAACATACCATTCTCGTATAAATACCATTATATAAGACTATTATTTCAATAAATTATCTTCCAAATCAGTGGTTTTCGAATTAATCTCATGCTTATATAAGTCATATTAGTTTCAAACATTTCAAATCACAATATTCATACGTCTATAAATCTTCAAAATTTTCATTTCAACATCAGTTTAGTTTTGATTTCATAATTGATTTGAATATTCAATATCATTTCAAATCTAGTTCATATTGACAATCAATTCTTTATTAAAACTTCACTTCTGATTTGGGTTACATATCACAAATATCATTATTCATTGAATATTTACATTCAGTCACTTCAGACTAAATTGCTTGGGTCGAAATTACATATTTCTATTTCAAAATAATTAAGTACAAAATAGTTTAAGTAAAATAATAGGCTTGAAATAAAATAGGTTTGAGTAAAATAAACAAGTTTTTGACAAAAAAAAAATTGTATAAAATTAGATAGGTTTTATAAAATAGGTTTGAAATAAAATAGATAGGATTTGGTGTATAACAGATCAAAAAATAATAAGCTTGATATAGGTAAGTTTGAGTAAATAGGTTTTGGTCTAAAACAGTTAAATGAATTCGATAGGTTTTATAAAATAGGTTTGAAATAAAACAAGTGTTGATACAAAATAGTTTGCAAAGTTGCTCAGAATAAAAATAGATTTGGTAAAGAATAATTAAACAAGATAAATAATTTTAATACTTTAGTTTAAATAAAACAATGGTAAAACATATAATAATTGTAAAATGAAGAATACAAATTTCCAAGAAATATTCTAGTCTGAATCAATTTTTTGAACTTTCAAAATTTGAGTTGACATTAATTCCACTGTCAAAGCTAAACTCAATTTTAACTAAAGATTCAATTGGAAACCTTTCAGTTTGAACCATGTGTTCAGGTTAGATCACATGAAATGACCCGAACTTCCCCGTAAAGGAAGGCCCGGATTGTACTGAGGAAAAGACAGATCAGAACAAAAACAGAAGAACATTTCATTGCTTATTACAACAATTCCATCAGAATACAACAATATACAGAGTATGAATAAATACTACACATCATAAATTATCAGAGATTTAAATTACATTCATAGCAGCAGAAAATAATACAAAACACAACTGAAGAAGATATACGGATACAGAGCTTTCCGAATATCATTCCAGCTGTAAACCAGGATCCTATGAATATAAATCTGCAAAACCAAAACTACTACCTGCCCATGTCGAAAATAGGGGCACCCAGAGTTTAGGTTAAAACAATAAACTCCAGGTCAGTCATGTGACTGGTGTGAGAACTAAAACAGTTATTAATCTTTATTTTAAAGTTAGGTAAATCAAGGGACCACGCCGTATAACACGGAACGGGTTTCCTCCCAAGAATACCAGTGCATAAAACAACAGCGCAATGCTAAATAAAGAACAATGAAGCTATTATAAGACTCAGGTCCCATCACACAATGCAACACAAGCCGGAGGATAGGGTTTTTACCTTATAATAGCCAAAGAATGCTTGATACGCTAAATTTCATCTTTTATTATTACTATAAGTGTATAGTGTCAAAACAATTTCAATCATAAGTATCAATCATAGGCGGCATAAATGCCCCATACCACTATGTCTCTATATATAGGTATACAATCAAAACCGCACGATGTCGTATTTGGAAATTGGATTTCCATTTGTGAACCGAGGCAAGGGATCGTCCTCACCGCTTCGAGACAATCTAGCCCATGTCTCAGGCAAGAACTCTGTCAAGCCTTTGGATCGTCAGGGTCGGCCCACTCGATGTGGATTAATGTGACGGCCCGCCCCGCACCAACCGACATTTACTCCAAAGGTGCGCTGTACACATGTCCAGTTAGCACGAAACGGGTCGTGAGAAGGAAAGGGAAGAAGGAAATGAACATACAAAGAACCTGTAGAATGTCTCACAGCACATAGAACAAAATATAATAATAACATACTTGACATAAAACAGGAGAGACAGTGCATAAGCTGAAAATCAGAACTAAACATCATAGCAGCGGAAATCCAAAAATACGGCTTATTACAACTTTCAAACTGTTTCAAAGCAAAAGCAAGATAAATGAGGTACACTACTAATGCCCAAGTAGCGACCACCAACGACACAGGGAGAATGCGTATATATATATAATACGTGGAAGCCTCCTGCCCGCCTCCGAACCAGCTACTCGCGCATCACCAGCTAACCTGTCTCTAGTCTGCTCGTGTGAGCACCCAGAGTAATAAGAGGATAAAACTCTGGGTCAGACATAAAGCCTGGTATGAGCGATAAGCATCTAAAGTGAACAATAACGGGTAGACTAAAACATACCTGAACCTGGACCTGCAACCAAAGAGTTAGCACTACATACTGTACAACACTCTAAGGTATCATATCAATCAATATAAAGATACGGAGGTGGGGGAGGTGTGCATGTCATAATGATGGCAAACAATCAAGCATAGCATCCATCCTCACATCTCTCACTCAGTGCGTAAAGTATACGATATTCACCACTTCGATCGCCCAACATACCTTGCTACGATCACTCTGCCCCATGAAGTCATGAATGGCTTCATTGCACTGATAACGTAGCCACTAATCATTTGCTATGTCCACTTTGCCCCATGGAGTCACAAGAACCCCACTGCACTAGCTCATAGCCTTACTGATCCTTACTATGTCCACTTGCCCCATGGGGTTATTCACCCCATCTGCGCTGGCTCATAGTCTTACTACGCATCACCTTGCCCCTCAGGTCATAATGACCCTACTGCACTGATAACGTAGTCTTGCTACCATCACCTTGCCCCTCAGGTCATAATGACCCTACTGCACTGATAAGTATCCCATCATTCATTCTTAGTGGTGAATCGAAGTTATGAACGTCGACAACTCCTTAGCACACGTCCCGCAGCAAAGTCCAACCACGAAGTGAACTCATTGGTTCCCAACTGGTCCCGGGATCCTGAGCTCTAACTCCCATATGGACTACCTTTGCATCTCGGGTTATTGGTCATCACCATCGAATCGGATCGGATCAGCCTTCACATTTTTCATCGGATCGGATCGGCCTTAGGCATTCGGATCGGGTCGCACCTCATGCATCGGATCAGGTCGTGATCCTCCAGGTGATCGGATCGTCATTGTGGTCCTCTTTCTATTTGCCTCGGATCGTGCTCCCCTCCTTGGTTCGGATCGTGATATGAAGCACGAGTGGATCGGATCGGGTAGCAGTTCATGATTGTTGCTCGTGGGCCTTGAGCAGATGGTTCGGTTCAGAGGGGATGACTCGACTCGTGGGGATGTCCCACGATCCCATAGGGCGATCCGATCGTCCCTCAATCCCCTATGCGATCCGAATCCCTGCACCTTGTCCAGTGAGCTGTTTACGCCATTCAACGGCGTTTTCGACCATTCTAACTATTCTAATCAATCACAAAGCATACCATACAGTCATAGCAACATACATAATCAACCACAAACATCAAAACATCAATATGATAAGTAGAAATGGATCAAACATACCCAAAATCCCATATTTTCCCCTTAAGCATGTTTAGGTGAAACTAATGATAGGATTAACAAAACTTAACCAAATTAACCCAAATTCATATCAGAGGTCTAAAACATCATTCCGAATTTTATAAACATTTTTCCAGAATTTTATCATGTTTAAATTCGCTAATTAACACTAATCACCCCTAATTAGCCATAATTAGTGCAAAACTATGCAAATCACTCACCTTAGCCACAAAATAAACTAAGATCTGAAATAAATCTCTGATTTGATGTGAATCTCTATGCTAAACAGCAGCCCCAATGTTGATTTGGTGAAGATCTTCCTTGATTAGGAGTTGCTAAGCCAAATCCTTGACCAAAAGATGATTTGGAGGTGATTTAGAGGTTGGAGGCCATTTTTAGGGATCCTTGGTGATAAGTGGAGGCTAGAAAACTGAAATGGAATAATTCTCCATCTCATTTCAGCCCTCCCATAACCCTAATCCCGAAATGGGTTATGGGCTTACTCGCTAATCACCCGATTTGGCCCGGTTAAGCAGTTTTTCACTCTCCAAACCTTGTTTCAGCCATATCTCCCAAACGGCAAGTCCGTTTGACTATTATGACCACTCTACGGAAAGAGAAACCATCAAACGAATCAAATGGAAGTGGTTTCAGGTCAAAATTCCTTTCCAATCAAAAGTTATGGCCAAAACAGTACCGACTAGGGGCAAAATGGTCATTCAAAAATCGACAAAAATCATGGATATGGGAAATGACTCTAATAGATGTTTCCCAAGGTTACATGACCATACTACTTCACACGGGAAAGAAATAAATATTCTACAATCCTATGATGTGTAGAATACGGGTCGTTACACTCCCCCCCCCCCCCCCCCCTTAAGAAATTTCGCCCCCGAAATTCCCTAATCCAAACACACACAAAGGTCCCGCATGCCTATCAATCATAAAACAACCATCAAACATACAATACAAGCAAAACAAGTCTATCCTAGCATGCGGAATAACTAAATCGCAAAGTAAATCTTACCAGGCAAAGAGTTCTGGATGTGCCTTCCTAATGCTCTCCTCTGTCTCCCAAGTACAATCATTCTCGTCCTCGCCCCACTGAACCTTGACTAGCTTCACCGACTTCCTTCGAAGTTGCTTCGTATCGTGCCCCACAATACGAATCGGCTTGCGGTTCCCAACCGCCTCAGGTTCTACTTCGAAGTCCTCTAACTGATCAGGTGAAATAGTCATATCTGAGTCGTGAACGAACTTCCTTAGTTGGGAAACATGAAACACATTGTGAACTCCCGCCATTTTCTCTGGTAAGCCAACTCTATATGCCAAATTCCCGACTAATTCAAGAACGGGGAACGGGCCAACAAATCTTGGTGTCCACTTGCCCCTCCTGCCAAATCGTATCACGCTCTTCAACGGAGAGATCTTAACAAACACCAAGTCACTAACGGAGAATTTCAAGTCTCTTCTCCTCTTATCAGCATAACTCTTCTGCCTATCTTGGGCAGCTTTCATTCGTTGCTGAATGATCTTAATCTTATCTGAAGTTTCCTTCACCACATCTGGTCCAAGCACAAACTTCTCGCCAGTCTCTATCCAACATGATGGTGAGTTGCACGGTCTTCCGTACAAAGCTTCATATGGAGCCATACCAATACTGGATTGGTAGCTATTATTATATGCAAACTCTACTAGATGCAAATGGTCATCCCATGATCCACCAAAATCCACTATACAAGCTCTCAAGAGATCTTCCAATATGCGATTCACCCTCTCCGTCTGACCGTCGGTCTGAGGATGATATGCGGTACTGAGATGTAATCCTGACCCTAGAGCCTCTTGTAAGCTCTTCCAAAACCCACTAGTGAACAACGGGTCTCGGTCACTCACAATGCTTTTGGGTACTCCATGAAATCTTACTACCCACTTCATATACAATTTTGCCAACTTGGCTGCCGCTCTGGTCGATTTGACTGGTATAAATCTTGCGCTCTTAGTCAATCGATCCACAATTACCCAAATGCTATCATATCCCGATCTAGTCCTTGGTAAACCATCGATGAAATCCATCGAGACTTGCTCCCATTTCCATTCGGGAATTTCTAGTGGTTGCAACAACCCACTAGGCTTCTTTTGTTCGGCTTTAACTAGCTGGCAATTCATGCATTTGGATATAAACTTCCCAACGTCTCTTTTCATCCCTTCCCAGTAGTAAGTCTGTCTCATGTCTCGATACATCTTATTACCACCGGGATGTATAGTCAGTTTTGAGTGATGACATTCTCTAAGCACTTCATCTCTCAAACCATTCACGTTGGGTACAACTAGCCTTCCATTCTTTCGAAGCCATCCATCTCGATCAAGCCCATACACATTCATCTCCTCATCGATACCCATCTCTAACTTGGAGATGATTTCTAATAGATTAGGATCGCCCCTCTGACTAGAACCAACCCGCTCTATCAAAGTGGGTCTGATCGTCAAACTAGCTAGCATAACTGGATCCAATTCGCACTTTGGTCTGAAATCAAACCCCGCGATATACTCCAGTTGCTTCCATTCAAGAAACATTGTCCCTAAGCTGGCATGTCTCCTACTCAAGGCATCGGCTACCGCATTACCCTTCCCAGGTGTGTACGCAATATCAAAATCATACGAAGCCAAGAACTCTAACCATCTCTGCTGACGGAGATTCAGATCCTTCTGAGAGAAAAGATACTTTAACGATTTATGATCGGTAAACAACTCAAATCTTTCTCCCAAGAGATAGTGTCTCCACATCTTCAGCGCAAATACAATCGCTGCCAATTCCAAATCATGGGTAGGATACTTCTTCTCATGCGGCTTTAGCTGTCGACTAGCATAAGCTACAACCCTACCTCTTTGCATCAATATTGCACCCAGTCCGGTACCACAAGCATCCGTGTATACCGTTATCTCTTCATTCCCTTTAGGAATGACTAACACTGGCGCACGCGTCAACCTCTCCTTTAGACTTTTGAAGGCATCCTCACACACTCCGTACCAGACGAAGGACTGATTCTTCTTAGTCAACTGAGTCAACGGTGCTGCTATCTTGGAGAAGTCCTGGATAAACTTACGATAATATCCATCTAATCCCAAGAAACTTCTTACATCTGTAGCATTCTTAGGCGTAGGCCAATCCTGTACCGTAGCCACCTTCGCAGGGTCCACGGCAATACCACTCTCTGAAACAACATGACCCAAGAATCTCACTTCCCTTCTCCAAAAATGACACTTAGAGAATTTCGCTTTCAATTGGTGTTTCCTCAACACCTCCATCACTATCCTCAAGTGTCCCTTGTGTTCCTCCTCTGTCCTTGAGTAAACAAGGATATCATCCACAAACACAAGAACAAACTTATTCAACTGATCTCTGAATACTCGATTCATAAGATCCACAAAATAGGCTGGTGCATTAGTCAACCCAAATGGCATAACCAACCACTCATAAAATCCAGACGGCGTCCTAAATGCCATTTTCGGAACACTCTCATCTGCTACTCGAAGCTGATGAAATCCTGTCGCGAGGTCCAACTGGGAGAACACTCTAGCTCCTTCCAACTGATCAAACAAATCATCTATACGCGGTAGAGGATACTTATTCTTCCTCGTCACCTTATTCAACTCGCGATAGTCCACACACAAACGAAGGGAACCATCTGCCTTAGTGGCAAACACAACTGGTGCTCCCCACTCGGAGACACTCCTTCTAATAAATCCCTTCTTCAAAAGATTGATGACTTGCACCCCAAGCTCTCGCTGCTCCCTTGGTGCCATACGACGAAGTGGCATCACTATAGGTCTGGCATCTTTCACTAAATAAATACGGAACTCAATCTCTCGGTGTGGTGGAAGCCCGGTCACCTCCTCGAAGACGTCCGGATACTGGCCAACCACGGGCACATCTGACAACTTATCCTGCGGGATGTCGAGGGAATTTACAAAACTAGCCATAACCCCATCACTAGGTAGGCTACCAAACACTACCCTCCGCCCATCATCCGCCCTCACTGTCACCAAAAAGCCCTCACAGTCTACCACCACCCCGTATCTTTGGAGCCAATCGACTCCCAATATAATGCCATACCCAGTAAAGCCCAAAACAAAGCAATCACATACAAACATACATCCATGACTCGATAAGACCAAATTCCTGCAAATCATACTAAGGCTAGTCGAACCACCAATCGGGTTCTACACAATCAATGGTCTATCGACTATCTCGGGTTCCAGTCCCAACCTATCTACCAGGTCACTAGATATGAAGGAACGAGAAGCCCCAGTATCAAACAAAACTCGAACTGGTATATCATAAATAGAAAGCATACCTTGAATAACAACATTCGTTCCTTTCTCCGCCGCAGTTGGGGCATTCGACGAAGAAGGAACAGCATCAATAGCATATGCTTTCACAATTTGCTTCTCCTTAAGAGGTTGCGGACACTTATCCTTCTGATGTCCCACTTGACCATAATTGTAGCACTTCCTTTCCCCTGGCTTGGCCCGACATTCTTTAGCATAATGGCCTTTCTTTCCACAGCTGAAGCACTCAACATCCTTCTTGCTCTTTTTCTGGCCACTCTTAGATTGGTCCTGCTTCCTCTTATTCTGAGAGTTATTCTTGCCTCCACCGCCTGCTTGCGACTTTGGCCCTTCTGCAGATGCAGCCTCAGTCTTTGACTTAGGGTAAAGACTCTCTGATCTCAAAGCCTTCCCCACGATCGATTCAAAAGTCTTATCGATGTGGTTGATAAGCCTTTCCCCCAAGTATCCATCCAAACCAGTAATGAACTTTTCATTCTTCTTCTCAGGAGTATCAATGAGAGACAGTCCATACTTCGACAAAGTGTCGAACTCAGCAATATAATCAGAAACTGCCCTTCCGTTCTGCTTGAGTTCCAAGAACCTCTTAAACAACACTGACTTCTGGGCAGCTGGAATGAACTTCTCGCTAAAGCGAGCCTTGAACTGATCCCAAGTAACCTGATCCTCTGGAGTAGCTGTTCTAATGGCATTCCACCAATTCATCGCTCGCCCTTGCAGCTGACGAGACGCTAGCCTTCTCTTCATCGCATCCTCGAGACCCAAGTCATCGAAGATACGGTCACAGCTATCCATCCAATCTTGAACATCTGTGGCCGACTCCGTTCCGTGGAACGGCTTCCCACCAAGATTAGTGTAATCCTTGCACAACTTGGCGAAATCGACCCTAGGCGCCTGCACTACTAGGCCAACACCAACTCCGGGATTGGGAATTGCCCCTTGCACATCTCTGAGCATGTCTCTCATGAGGTTAGTAAACATTGCCCTCATGTCATCGGCATTCCCTTGGTTGGTCCCTCTACCAGCACCCCTCGTGTCTCGGCTCATCGTCAATCTGAAAAGGAAACGATTAACGACCCCATAGTGGTGCTAGTGCAGTGCGACTTCATTCTTATACTACTAATAGTATATATATACATAGCTTTTGAAAACCAAAGTAATCACAAATACGCGCTCTCATATACGTACTATCTCTCCCTAGTGTCTTTCCCTATGTTAACTACGCAACCTAGAGCTCTGATACCAAGTGTGACGGCCCGCCCCGCACCAACCGACATTTACTCCAAAGGTGCGTTGTACACATGTCCAGTTAGCGCGAAACGGGTCGTGAGAAGGAAAGGGAAGAAGGAAATGAACATACAAAGAACCTGTAGAATGTCTCACAGCGCATAGAACAAAATATAATAATAACATACTTGACATAAAACAGGAGAGATAGTGCATAAGCTGAAAATCAGAACTAAACATCATAGCAGCGGAAATCCAAAAATACGGCTTATTACAACTTTCAAACTGTCTCAAAGCAAAAGCAAGATAAATGAGGTACACTACTAATGCCCAAGTAGCGACCACCAACGACACAGGGAGAATGCGTATATATATATATATATAATACGTGGAAGCCTCCTGCCCGCCTCCGAACCAGCTACTCGCGCATCACCAGCTAACCTGTCTCTAGTCTGCTCGTGTGAGCACCCAGAGTAATAAGAGAATAAAACTCTGGGTCAGACATAAAGCCTGGTATGAGCGATAAGCATCTAAAGTGAACAATAACAGGTAGACTAAAACATACCTGAACCTGGACCTGCAACCAAAGAGTTAGCACTACATACTGTACAACACTCTAAGGTATCATATCAATCAATATAAAGATACGGAGGTAGGGGAGGTGTGCATGTCATAATGATGGAAAACAATCAAGCATAGCATCCATCCTCACATCTCTCACTCAGTGCGTAAAATATACGATATTCACCACTTCGATCGCCCAACATACCTTGCTATGATCACTCTGCCCCCATGAAGTCATGAATGGCTTCATTGCACTGATAACGTAGCCACTAATCATTTGTTATGTCCACTTTGCCCCATGGAGTCACAAGAACCCCACTGCAATGGCTCATAGCCTTACTAATCCTTACTATGTCCACTTGCCCCATGGGGTTATTCACCACATCTGCGCTGGCTCATAATCTTACTACGCATCACCTTGCCCCTCAGGTCATAATGACCCTACTGCACTGATAACGTAGTCTTGCTACCATCACATTGCCCCTCAGGTCATAATGACCCTACTGCACTGATAAGTAGCCCATCATTCATTCTTAGTGGTGAATCGAAGTTATGAACGTCGACAACTCCTTAGCACACGTCCCGCAGCAAAGTCCAACCATGAAGTGAACTCATTGGTTCCCAACTGGTCCCGGGATCCTGAGCTCTAACTCCCATATGGACTACCTTTGCATCTCGGGTTATTGGTCATCACCATCGAATCGGATCGGATCAGCCTTCACATTTTTCATCGGATCGGATCGGCCTTAGGCATTCGGATCGGGTCGCACCTCATGCATCGGATCAGGTCGTGATCCTCCAGGTGATCGGATCGTCATTGTGGTCCCCTTTCTATTTGCCTCGGATCGTGCTCCCCTCCTTAGTTCGGATCGTGATATGAAGCACGAGTGGATCGGATCGGGTAGCAGTTCACGATTGTTGCTCGTGGGCCTTGCGCAGATGGTTCGGTTCGGAGGGGATGACTCGACTCGTGGGGATGTCCCACGATCCCATAGGGCGATCCGATCGTCCCTCAATCCCCTATGCGATCTGAATCCCTGCACCTTGTCCAGCGAGCTGTTTACGCCATTCGACGGCGTTTTCGACCATTCTAACTATTCTAATCAATCAAAAGTCATACCATACAGTCATAGCAACATACATAATCAACCACAAACATCAAAACATCAATATGATAAGTAGAAATGGATCAAACATACCGAAAATCCCATATTTTCCCCATAAGCATGTTTAGGTGAAACTAATGATAGGATTAACAAAACTTAACCAAATTAACCCAAATTCATATTAGAGGTCTAAAACATCATTCCGAATTTTATAAACATTTTTCCAGAATTTTATCATGTTTAAATTCGCTAATTAACACTAATCACCCCTAATTAGTCATAATTAGTGCAAAACTATGCAAATCACTCACCTTAGCCACAAAATAAACTAAGATCTGAAATAAATCTCTGATTTGATGTGAATCTCTATGCTAAACAGCATCCCCAATGTTGATTTGGTAAAGATATTCCTTGATTAGGAGTTGCTAAGCCAAATCCTTGACCAAAAGATGATTTGGAGGTGATTTAGAGGTTGGAGGCCATTTTTAGGGATCCTTGGTGATAAGTGGAGGCTAGAAAACTGAAATGGAATAATTCTCCATCTCATTTCTGCCCTCCCATAACCCTAAACCCGAAATGGGTTATGGGCCTACTCGCTAATCACCCGATTTGGCCCGGTTAAGCAGTTTTTCACTCTCCAAACCTTGTTTCAGCCATATATCCCAAATGGCAAGTCCGTTTGACTATTATGACCACTCTAGGGAAAGAGAAACCATCAAACGAATCAAATGGAAGTGGTTTCAGGTCAAAATTCCTTACCAATCAAAAGTTATGGCCGAAACAGTACCGACTAGGGGCAAAATGGTCATTTAAAAATCGACAAAAATCATGGACATGGGAAATGACTCTAATAGATGTTTCCCAAGGTTACATGACCATACGACTTCACACAGGAAAGAAATAAATATTCTACAATCCTATGATGTATAGAATACGGGTCATTACAATTAAAATGCCTGAACACTGCGTTTCCCCACCCTATGGGGTGTAAGCTGGTCATATCCGACCAGGCCATCGGCTCTGAAGAGACCGAACTAACCGAGGCGCCTCGCAATCCATCATCCACATAAGTAAAATGTCCGGGCGTGTAAAACCCAAAAAACCACTCCTAGCTAGAAGGAAACGCATGCCCTCCCTGATGTCCTCTCCCGTTTCTGGTTTACACCGGGGTGTGAGGCCTGCGAATTAATGCTACACAAAGCTACGCTATATTAAAGTCGTGCTTTGATCATCAACCACAAGACTCTGCTTTTCAACAGAAGCCTTGATCATTTGAATTTCAGCATGCCACACAGGCAATTCACGCTACGCAACCGATATCAATCACACAGAATGGAATCCGATGTCAGACACACATCCATTTACAAGTCCGTTCTGGGTCTGAACGAAACCAGAGGAACCTTATTCCTCGCATATCCATCGATCTCCAAGTACGTCTGGACGATCACCAACTGATTCCCTCCTCTTGGGTGTACAACCCAATCAAGATCATCAGTAATTATCCAAACGACGTGAAGACCTCCGGTCTTCAACCACCGTCTTCATCCTCGACATATCGTCGAATCAGTTATTCAAAATGGGATAAACCCGGTCCTTCCGAATAACTCGCGCATATAATAAACAAGTGTTATAAAACACAACATACGCCTTATTCCCATCCAGAATATTCTTTTACTTTGGGAAATGTTCCCATTAATTTTATCAAAGATAAATTCTTTAAATTTATTCTTTAATCTTCCTTTAAATATCAATTCAAACCTAATTATGGTTTATCCAAACTAGTCGGGATTAGCGAACCTTACCGAAGTAATCAATTGTTAAATTTCCCAACCCCAACCTATTCATCCCATGAAGTAAAACTAGTAATACTTCATATCTAACACCACGGTGTTATCGGTAAATTCAATTAACATTTCACGTTCAAATCTAATTAAACATTTAACTATCGCCTGGAGCAAAACTAGTGATACTCCATTCTCTATCATTTCAACCTAATTAAAAATTCATTAAAACTCCACTTGGTTTTAATTTTCCCAAAAATCAATATTAATGATTGTTTAACTTGGGAAACCATATCCTGTCTTTAACTGGGTTAAAGAACCAATGTCATTTAAAACACGGTTCACTATAAACCCAAAATCACATTCCATTCCATCAGCCTTTAACCGTAAATTCGCAAGTGAACAATTCCCTAAGTAATAACCCCGAAGGCCGAAACCAACATCAGATCAATACCCAGGAAACCATTCAACTTAACTAATCTCCAGTTAGTTTCTGATTTTCTTAACTCCATTGGGTCTAAGAACAGTATTATTAAAGATACCATTCACGACAACCCAAAATCACATTCCATTAACAATGCAAACTTCATGGAAAACAAATTGATATATATATAATCGATATAAACTTCCATATCCGACTAATAATATAAATGGAATAACGGCAAAGCCTTTTAAATTCCATATATATTAGTAGTCCTCATCCACAGAAATTCACTTCAATTATTACCAAATCAAATCCCATTCCATTCCAATTTATTTTATTAAATTGGAAAACTTTACTTTGGAAAATCTCCTTTAAATCTTAACAAAAGATTTATAAATTCCAAATCACATTTCACCGTAAATCGGGTTAAAGAACGAATGTCATTAAAACACAGTTCACGATAAACCCAATTCACATTCCATTAATTATCGGGTTACAGAACAAGTGTTACTTAAAGCACCGTTCACGATAAACCCAAAAATCAATTCCAATTCAATTCCAATTAAATATTATTTAATTGGAATACTTCATTAAATCTAAATAAAAAGATTTAATCTTTTTCTCAACTGGGTTTAAGAACAGTGTTAATGAAGACACCATTCACGACAAACCCAAATCCCACTTGATATTAAATACAAGACTCTGAATAGAAAATATATCGTCTTATATTCAATATCAAATTCTACAACCAACAAATATCGTATTGGAAATAACGATATAAATATATCTTTCAAATTCCCACAACAATATCTGTAATCATGAAACCCAACATCGAAATACTCCGAAGGTAATTTCGATTCAAATCCATTCCAATTTATATATTGGAACTTCTGGTTATTTTTAAAACCATTTCAAGTCCAATTTATTTATTTTAAAAATAAATGGATTATAATTCTAGTTCAAAACTAGTTCATTTCGATAAAAATGTATTTTTATCTTTTCAAACATGGAATTTTTCATCCCAATTCTTTTCAAATCATTTCTTATGATTTTACACAAATTATTGCCATTTTTAATAATTTTATCAAGGCCCGTAAAGTCGATTTCCATAAACAGCCATCGAACTGCACTTATAGCTACCTTTTCCAAATTTGATTTGGACATAATTCCAATCCCACCGTTATATTTCAAATCTCTAATATTCGTTAGAAAGCTCTTTTCGATACGAACCCAACGGTTCTAGTTTTAGGAGAATCCGACGGTCGGATCTCCCGTAACGTCCGTTCGAAGTCAATGGTCGAAATTCACGAACTGCTGCAGCGTGGTGCGTTCTATTCCGGCCATTATATATATATATATATATATATTATATATATTTCGTCGATTTCCTTTTAAATCGTATTTTATAAATCGTTTTAAATTCGTTTTCAAAAACGACTTCCACTTCATATTCAATTTCAAATCAAAATTGAATATTCCATATCATTGATATATAAATGATAATATTTTCAAAACATTATATTTCGAAATCAATTCCTTTTCGATATTCATTATAAAAATGAATAAAATTGATATAAATACCATTCACGTCAAAATGGCATTAGTCTAATTGACACGACTTTATATATTTAAATATAATCGTGTCCATCCCAAATCGGACATCAAAATCATCTTTTGATTCTTTTCTGAATATTATTTGAAAATATTCGTTATTTTAAAATAATCGTTATTTTAAAATAATCGTTATTTTAAAATATTTATTCTTTCTGAACTGGAATCAGACACAGTCAATTACCATATAATTTGATTATATGGATTTCACACAACCAATGTGTATAACAACAATGAAAACAGCAATCCATCATTCAGAGTGCATTCTACACTATATAAGCATTGAATATAAATATTCAACGCTTACATAGTCTGTCAATCAATCGACATACAGCTAATTATTGGGATTAGTGTATGTCCAATTTCATCCCAACACCCGTGTGGGGTTTCAAACAATCAAACACAGGTTTTATTTGTGCAGTCGGGCGATGTGTAAAATTTATCGTCCCAATCAATATCATTTAAATGTGTGTACATAAACAAATCGTCCGATTTGTTTATAAATATTTATTTTATATATACGTTAAAAATTATATTTTTAACTATAAAATATTTATTCAATCCACATCACACAATCAATTTTCACAATACATCAATCAAACAACCAAGTCATCCATGGTCTGTGGACGATGGGTGTCGGGTGCTGCTAAGCACCGTCTACATCCTAGTATATATTTCAACTAGAAAATAAATTAAAAGTGAGAAGTTCTCACCTTTGGGTTCCACTCCGCCGTTTCATTTCTGAATCTCAGAACATTCGGGGTTTGCCTAACATTCCAACGCAGTATCTTCTCTACGTTGTTCATATTAAAAATCACATTTTTAATATGATGTTTATATATTAAAAATCATATTTTTACTTCGCTACTTCCTATATAAAAATCGAATTTTCTATCGCTACTTCATATATATAAAAATCGAACTTTATTACTTCATACTTTCCTTCTAACTAAAAATATATTTTCATACGATAAAAATCAAACCTTTTTTTATACAAAAATCATATTTTTATTTCCACTTCATATATATAAAAATCGAGTTTTTATCGCTGCTTCATATATATAAAATCGGATTTTTATCGCTACTTCATATATATAAAAGTTACATTTTTATTATCATACATATATAAAAATCATATTTTTACTATCATACATATATATAAATTATATTTTTACTACATACATATATAAAAATCATATTTTTATTATCTCTATAATATAAAAAAAATCGAATCTTTTTATAAATAAAAATCTAATCTTTCTTATGATGAAAATCTAATCTTTACTTCATGAAAACATATAAACAAAAATCGAATTTTTATACTTCATTCCTATATATAAAAATCGCTCCTTTATTTCAATGTATTACATATAAAAATCGCTCCTTTATTTCAATGCATTACATATAAAAATCGCTCCTTTATTTCAATGCATTACATATAAAAATCACTCCTTTATTTCAATGCATTACATATAAAAATAACTGAATTAAAATTAAATGTAAATCAAATAAAGAAACTCAAGGTGTTGAGTTCAACGTTGTTTGGGAGGGAGGAGGGAGTTGCTGCGGTGCTGGAGGGGGTCGGAGGAGGCTGCTCAGGTGATGGCGCTGGCGGCGTGGGGTTGTGAGGAGGTGGCGGGGGATGTCAGATGGTCGGGTTTGAATCGATTTAGGGTTGGTAGGGGGTCGAAGGGGCGGACGGGCGAGTGGAGGAGAGAGAAGCGGCTGCGCCTGAGCAGTGGGGAGGCGCGACCAACGTGGGGGAGGGTGGCGCGTCGCCATTGACGGCGAGAGGACTGGAGCGGCGGGCGGCTCCTCCTTTTTCTCTTTTTATTTACGGGTAAGATCTGAAAAAGTATAGGAGAGAGAGGAGGGAAAGGTGAGGTATGGTTATAATATAATATTATATTAATTTATTTTATTTTCAAAAAGCAAAATTTTTAATTCAAACTCTAAACAACGCCCAACGACTATCGTCCCTAGCTAATTACCCCCATTCCGAACACAATGAGATATGTCACGTAGGCCAATTCGATCGTTTCGATCAGTTTTCGTCAAAATCAAAATATAAATCTATATATTGAATTTGAACGCACATTTTAATTTACCGGGGTCACATAAGGACTCTAAAAATTCCAAAAAAATTATTTCTAGCTTCGTATTGATGATACGGTCCTAACAAAACTAATTTCGTCAAATTTGAAGACCATTAGAAAAATGGCAATTTTCTGGTCGATCGAAATTGACTGAAACTGTCAAAACACGTTTTCCTGTGCCACGCTCACATATTGATTCAAAAAATCATAAATTTTGGAATCTAGCAATAATTCGAGATCTCGGATCCAACAAAAGTGGTTTCGTCGAAAACGGAGGTCATTTGCAAAATTTCCATTTTTAAGGGCCAAAATTCCATAGTGACTTTTCTGAATTTTCAATTGGACATAACTTTTTATCCCCGCTATGAAATTTCAATTTTTCGGATTCGTTGGAAAGATATTTTCAAATAGATTCTAATATTTTTGGTTTTGCCAAAATCCGGTTTATTTTGAATCCTATACATTCATTTGAAATTTGAAATCGAATTTTCGAACTATCGCGCCATTTTCAATTCCTTTTATAATTAAAATAAAATATTTATATTCAACGACGATTCAAATAAATATATATGTTCTAATTCTATTCAAAATAAATTTCTCTTCGCTATTATTTAAAATAAATCATTTTAAATATTCAAAATTCATCAAAATTGCCAAAATATTTTTTTTTTAAATGGTTTAGATTTTCCAGGTTATTACAATCTCCCCCACTTAAAACTTTTCGTCCCCGAAAAGGAATGAAGCTGAAAATTGTTTACTAATCAACTCAACTTTCATTCTTTTCATTATGGCTTAAGTTCTTCAATTTTTCAGTTTCTAAGAACTTTTCAAATTTTTCAAAAATTTGGCTAACACCCTAAATTTTTGAAAATTTTTGCCATAACCTCCCCTGCACGGGAGCACCGGGAAAATCCCGAAATTGCCATACAGGCCTCTCCAATCCAAAAGGAAAAAGAAACAGCCAAGGCTGCTAGCCAATCGGCTCATAAAATCATCAAAAACCCCCAAGAAATGCAATAAACATGTACCTATTTGTCGAGCATACAATTTTATTCCTCTGCTCTAGCCTCCTTGCATTGATCTGTTCACACATATATATGTACATGCATGCATTCCCAAACAATTTTCAATACAGTTCAATAATTGGTTCCATTTGGCCTAAATTTCCCATATATCTATATGTGGGTTTAAAGGAATAATCATACAACACAATTATCAATCAATTAGTTGATTAACATTTCAAAAACATAATTTTGATACATATACAGAAAATCATGTTTTTGATGCCAATTCACAACAATATATTCTAACTATATTTTGGTTCTCACACCAGTCAATTGAAAATATATAGAAATCCCACTTTCGTAACTTGAATATAAATTCTGATGATGATATATCAATCATCAGAATCACCCCCGGGCGACTAGAGTGTGATTCTTTATCTACCCAGTATATTAAAACTTCGAATACACGCGGATCAGACGTATACGCAAAATATTTATATACTTGATTGTCCAAATCAATATAAAAATGATATTCAAATACGAATAATTGATTTTAAATTTTCAAAACAAAAATTGTTTTCATTTTAAAAATATACTCTTCACACTCGTTCTAGGATACTACTGATCCTATCTCTAACGAGTCATTCTCATTGGATACTACCAATCCAATCTCTGATGAATTCTTTCATTTGGTTCTAATGTGTCTTGTTCTCGAGCTTTGTAAACCAAAGCTCTGATACCACAATGAAACGACCCGAACTTCCCCGTAAAGGAAGACACGGATTGTACTGAGGACAAGACAGATCAGAACACAAACAAAAGAACATTTCATTGCTTATTACAACAATTCCATCAGAATACAAGAATATACAGAGTATGAATTAATATTACACATCATAAATTATCAGAGATTAAAATTACATTACATAGCAGCGGAAAATAATACAAAACACAACTGAAGAAGATATACGGATACAGAGCTTTCCGAATATCATTCCAGCTGTAAACCAGGATCCTGTGAATATAAATCTGCAAAACCAAAACTACTAGCTGCCCGTGTAGAAAATAGGGGCACCCATAGTTTAGGTTAAAACAATAAACTCCAGGTCAGTCATGTGACTGGTGTGAGAACTAAAACATTTATTAATCTTTATTTTAAAGTTAGGTTAATCAAGGGACCACGCCGTATAACACGGAATGGTCCCAAGAATACCAGTGCATAAAACAACAACACAATGCTAAATAAAGAACAATGAAGCTATTATAAGACCCAGGTCCCATCACACAATGCAACACAAGCGGGAGGATAGGGTGTTTACCTTATAATAGCCAAAGAATGCTTGATACGCTAAATTTCATCTTTTATTATTACTATAAGTGTATAGTGTCAAAACAATTTCAATCATAAGTATCAATCATAGGCGGCATAAATGCCCCATACCACTATGTCGCCATATATAGGTATACAATCAAAACCACACGATGTCGTATTTGGAAATTGGATTTCCATCTATGAACCGATGCAAGGGATCGTCCTCACCGCTTCGAGACAATCTAGCCCATGTCTCAGGCAAGTACTCTGTCAAGCCTTTGGATCGTCAGGGCCGGTCCACTCAATGTGGATTAAAATGCCTGAACACTGCGTTTCCCCACCCTATGGGGTGTAAACTGGTCATATCCGACCAGGCCATCGGCTCCGAAGAGACCGAACAAACCGAGGCGCCTCGCAATCCATCATCCACATAAGTAAAATGTCCGGGCGTGTAAAACCCAAAACACCACTCCTAGCTAGAAGGAAACGCATGCCCTCCCTGATGTCCTCTCCCGTTTCTGGTTCACACCGGGGTGTGAGGCCTGCGAATTAACGCTACACAAAGCTACGCTATATTAAAGTCGTGCTTTGATCATCAACCACAAGACTCTGCTTTTCAACAGAAGCCTTGATCATTTGAATTTCAGCATGCCACACAGGCAATTCACGCTATGCAACCGATATCAATCACACAGAATGAAATCCGATGTCAGACACACATCCATTTACAAGTCCGTTCTGGGTCTGAACGAAACCGGAGGAACCTTATTCCTCGCATATCCATCGATCTCCGAGTACGTCTGGGCGATCACCAACTAATTCCCTCCTCTTGGGTGTACAGCCCAATCAAGATCCATAGTAATTATCCAAACGACGTGAAGACCTCCGGTCTTCAACCACCGTCTTCGTCCTCGACATATCGTCGAATCAGTTATTCAGAATGGGATAAACCCGGTCTTTCCGAATAACTCGCGTATATAATAAACAAGTGTTATAGAACACAACATATGCCTTATTCCAATCCAGAATATCCTTTTATTCAAATATTCTTTTACTTTTGGAAAGGTTCCCATTAATTTTATCAAAGATAAATTCTTTAAATTTATTCTTTAATCTTCCTTTGAATATCAATTCAAACCAAATTATGGTTTATCCAAACTAGTCGGGATTAGCGAACCTTACCGAAGCAATCATTTATTAAATTTCCTAACCCCAACCTATTCATCCCATGAAGTAAAACTGGTAATACTTCATATCTAACACCACGGTGTTATCGGTAAATTCAATTACCATTTCACGTTCAAATCTAATTAAACATTTAACTATCGCCTGGAGCAAAACTGGTGATACTCCATTCTCGATCATTTCAAACTAATTAATGATTCATTAAAACTCCACTTGGTTTTAATCTTCCTAAAAATCAATATTAATGATTGTTTAACTTGGGAAACCATATCCTATCTTTAACTGGGTTAAAGAACCAATGTCATTTAAAACACGGTTCACAATAAACCCAAAATCGCATTCCATTCCATCAGCCTTTAACCGTAAATTAGCAAGTGAACAATTCCCTAAGTAATAACCCCGAAGGCCGGAACCAACATCAGATCAATACCCAGGAAACCATTCAACTTAACTAACCTCTAGTTAGTTTCTGATTTTCTTAACTCTGTTGGGTCTAAGAATGGTATTATTAAAGATACCATTCACGACAACCCAAAATCACATTCCATTAACAATGGAATCTTCATGGAAAACAAATCGATATATATAATCGATATAAGCTTCCATATCTGACTAATAATATAAATGGAATAACGGCAAAGCCTTTTAAATTCCATATATATTAGTAGTCCTCATCCACAGAAATTCACTTCGATTATTACCAAATCGAATCCCATTCCATTCCAATTTATTTTATTAAATTGGAAAACTTTACTTTGGAAAATCTCCTTTAAATCTTAACAAAAGATTTATAAATTCCAAATCACATTTCACCGTAAATCGGGTTAAAGAACGAATGTCATTAAAACACAGTTCACGATAAACCCAACTCACATTCCATTAATTATCAGGTTACAGGACAAGTGTTATTTAAAACACCGTTCACGATAAACCCAAAATCCAATTCCAATTAAATATTATTTAATTGGAATACTTCATTAAATCTAAATAAAAAGATTTAATCTTTTTCTCAACTGGGTTTAAGAACAGTGTTAATGAAGACACCATTCATGACAAGCCCAAACCCCACTTGATATTAAATACAATACTCTGAATAGAAAATATATCGGCTTATATTCAATATCAAATTCTACGACCAACAAATATCGTATTGGAAATAACGATATAAATATATCTTTCAAATTCCCACAACAATATCTGTAATCATGGAACCCAACATCGAAATACTCCGAAGACAATTTCGATTCAAATCCATTCCAAATTATATATTGGAATTTCTGGTTATTTTTAAAACCATTCAAAATCCAATTTATTTATTTTAAAAATAAATGGATTATAATTCTAGTTCAAAACTAGTTCATTTCGATAAAAATGTATTTTTATCATTTCAAATATGGAATTTTTCGTCCCAATCCTTTCCAAAACATTTCTTATGTTTTTACACAAATTATTGCCATTTTTAATAATTTTATCAAGGCCCGTACAGTCGATTTCCATAAACGGCCATCGAACTTCACTTACAACAACCTTTTCCAAATTTGATTTGGACATAATTCCAAATCCCACTGTTAGATTTCAAATCTCTAATATTCGTTAGAAAGCTCTTTTCGATATGAACCCAACGGTTCTGGTTTTAGGAGAATCTGACGGTCGGATCTCCCGTAATGTCCGTTCGAAGTCAATGGTCGAAATTCGCAAACTGCCGCAGCGTGGCGCATTCTATTCAGGCCATTATATATATATATAATATATATATTATATATTTTGTCGATTTCCTTTTAAATCGTATTTTATAAATCGTTTTATATTCGTTTTCAAAAATGACTTCCACTTCATATTCTATTTCAAATCAAAATTGGATATTCCATATCATCGATATATAAATGATAATATTTTCAAAACATTATATTTTGAAATCAATTCCTTTTCGATATTCATTATAAAAATGAATAAAATCGATATAAGTATCGTTCACGTCAAAATGAAGTCAGTCTAATCGACTTTATATATTTAAATATAATCGTGTCCATCCCAAATCGGACATCAAAATCATCTTTTGATTCTTTTCTGAATATTATTTGAAAATATTCTTTCTGAACTGGAATCAGACACAGTCAATTACCATATAATTTGATTATATGGATTTCACACAACCAATGTGTATAACAACAATGAAAACAATAATCCATTATTCAGAGTGCATTCTACACTGTATAAGCATTGAATATAAATATTCAACGCTTACACAGTCTGTCAATCAATCGATCGACATACAGCTAATTATTGGGATTAGTGTATGTCCAATTTCATCCCAACACCCGTGTGGGGTTTCAAAAAATCAAACACAGGATTTATTTGTGCAGTCGGGCGATGTGTAAAATTTATCGTCCCAATCAATATCATTCAAATGTGTGTACATAAACAAATCGTCCGATTTGTTTATAAATATTTATTTTATATACACGTTAAAAATTATATTTTTAACTATAAAATATTTATTCAATCCACATCACACAATCAATTTTCACAACACATAAATCAAACAACCAAGTCATCCATGGTATGTGGACGACGGGTGTCGGGTGCTGCTAACCACTGTCTGCATCCTAATATATATTTCAACTGGAAAATAAATTAAAAGTGAGAAGTTCTCACCTTTGGGTTCCACTCCGCCGTTTCATTTCTGAATCTCAGAACAGTCGGGGTTTGCCTGACATTCCAATTTCCAACGCGGTATCTTCTTTACGCTGTTCATATTAAAAATCACATTTTTAATATGATGTTTATATATTAAAAATCATATTTTTACTTCGCTACTTCCTATATAAAAATCGAATTTTTATCGCTACTTCATATATATAAAAATCGAATTTTTTATAACTTCAACTTCATACTTTCCTTCTAACTAAAAATATATTTTCATACGATAAAAATCAAACCTTTTTTTATACAAAAATCATATTTTTATTTCCACTTCATATATATAAAAATCGAGTTTTTATCGCTACTTCATATATATAAAAATCGAATTTTTATCGCTACTTCAGATATATAAAAATTATATTTTTATTATCATACATATACAAAAATCATATTTTTACTATCATACATATATAAAAATCATATTTTTATTATCTCTATAATATAAAAAAAATCAAATCTTTTTATAAATAAAAATCTAATCTTTCTTATGATGAAAATCTAATCTTTACTTCATGAAAACATATAAATAAAAATAGAATTTTTATACTTCATTCCTGTATATAAAAATTGCTCCTTTATTTCAATGTATTACATATAAAAATCGCTCCTTTATTTCAATGCATTACATATAAAAAATAACTGAATTAAAATTAAATGTAAATCAAATAAAGAAACTCACAGTGTTGAGTTCAACGTTGTCTGAGAGGGAGGAGGGAGTTGCTGCGGTGCTGGAGGGGGTTGGAGGAGGCTGTCTCAGGTGATGGCGTTGGCGGCGTGGGGTTGTGAGGAGGTGGCGGGGGATGTCAGATGGTCGGGTTTGAATCGATTTAGGGTTGGTAGGGGGGTCGAAGGGGCGGATGGACGAGTAGAGGAGGGAGAAGCGGTTGCGCCTGAAGAGTGGGGAGGCGCGACCAACGTGGGGGAGGGTGGCGCGTCGCCATCGACGGCGAGAGGACTGGAGCGGCGGGCGGCTCCTCCTTTTTCTCTTTTTTTTATTTATGGGTTAGATTTGAAAAAGTATAGGAGAGGGAGGAGGGAAAGGTGAGATATGGTTATTATATAATATTATATATTATTTTATTTTATTTTCAAAAAGCAACTTTTTTAATTCAAACTCTAAATGAGGCCCAATGACTATCGTCCTTAGCTAATTACCCCCATTCTGAACACAATGGGATATGTCACGTAGGCCAATTCGATCGTTTCGATCAGTTTTCATCAAAATCAAAATATAAATCTATATATTGAATTTGAACGCACATTTTAATTTACCGGGGTCACAAACGGACTCTAAAAATTCCAGAAAAATTATTTCTAGCTTTATATTGACGATACGGTCCTAACAAAACTAATTTCGTCAAATTTGAAGACCGTCAGAAAAATGGCCATTTTCTGGTCGATCGAAATTGACTGAAACTGTCAAAACACGTTTTCTTGTGCCACGCTCACATATTGATTCAAAAAATCATAAATTTTGGAATCTAGCAATAATTCGACATCCTGGATCCAACAAAAGTAGTTTCGTTGAAAACGGAGGTCATTTGCAAAATTTCCATTTTTAAGGGCCAAAATTCCATAGCGACTTTTCTGAATTTTCAATTGGACATAACTTTTTATCCCCGCTATGAAATTTCAATTTTTTGGATTCGTTGGAAATATATTTTCAAATAGATTCTAATATTTTTGGTTTTGCCAAAATCCGGTTTATTTTGGATCCTGTACATTCATTTGAAATCGAATTTTCAAACTACTGCGCCATTTTCGATTCCTTTTATTATTATAATAAAATATTTATATTCAACGATGATTCAAATAAATATATACATTCTAATTCTATTCGAAATAAATTTCTCGTCGCTATTATTTAAAATAAATCATTTTAAATATTCAAAATTCGTCCAAATTGCCAAAATAATTTTTTTTAATTGGTTTAGATTTTCCGGGTTATTACATCACAACTCAAATTATTCTTTCAGTTTCTCATCTTCAATTTCCATTTGAAATTTGAATTCTTCGTTCATTCCATATTATTGGCTTCAAATTTTCAAATATTTAATTCATCCGTTAAATCAATTCTTCACATGTTAATTTTTTCATTTAATCTATCAAAACCATTAAACTTAATAGGATCCTTCAGTTAACCAATTCAAAATTTTAAATCATTTAAACCTTGCATTTTTCTTCTACTTTGAAACAACCAAACTAAATTTCAATAACTTAAAACCACTCATTGAAGTAGTTAAGTTGATTTACACCTTCAATGTAAATATTTTAACACATTAATCTAAGTTTGCAATTTAATATCAAAACCATTTGATTCATAAAGTCAAGCTAAAATAATTTATCTCAATTATTACTTTTGTTCCTCAAAACAAAATTTTATTTAAGATATTTTAAATTTTCATACTTACAATTTCTTCATTTGCACTTCTAATATTTTACTTGCTTTAAGTTTATTTTAAATTATACTCGCTTAAAACTCAAATCTTGTTCAACAAAGGGTAGGATATTTAAATAGTTGGAAAAATACATCTTCAATTCAATAATTGGTGTTAGACCAAAAAATGGTCCTAACACCCAAATCATTGTACTTCGAGCATAAAATAGGAAGAAATAACTGAAAAATACAAGAAAAAGCAAGACAACATGACTTTTATAGTGGTTCGGCGTTAACGAGCCTACGTCCACTTCGTATTTTCTCATTTCATTCAGAGGTTACAATTACAAGGAATATTGTATCTCAATCACTCGAATTCAATGAATAATTCTCTCCGAATCAATTGAATTTTAATGAATAAGATGGTGATTATCTATGGAGAAGTCTTAGCCATGCAGCCATGGATGTTGAGATGCAAAAAGTCCCTTTAATTTGCCACTTAGTGGTGTATTTATAGAGATTGAGAAGCTCCAGATTGATGCATGTGTCACATCCAGAAGAGATCTCAAGAATTAGTGGAAAATGTCTCCATTTATCATGTGGAGACATGTATTGTCTGATCCATGAAAGTAGGCCAAAGAATAGGTCAAGATCGTGTGTAGTGTTGTGAGGATCTGCTGGTGATGGTCAGGTCGGGTCATGGTCCCAGGGGTCACGAACCGCCCTCAGGAGGGGGTCACGAACCGCCTCAGGAGAGTCACGAACCGTATGGGGCGAGTGGGTCTTCACAAATTCCAATATCCAAGTTGTTCCATATTCCGCCACTTCATCCGAGCGATTGTTGATCAATGTATGTTCATATTCACATCCTTTGCTTTGGGTAGCTTGGTCACAAAGCAGGCTAACATTTTGCCCTCCAAAGTACATGTTATCGCAGATGAGATGTGCTTTGAATATGTTGAGCTAAATCTCTTTGGAACGTCATTTATCCTTGAGAAGGCTTTATCCAACTGTTGCAATGCTTCCATGGGAGCTAGTCAGGCCAAGTTCTATGGAAGGAGTATTCGAGATGATCAAGTAATTGTTTAAACCTCATTGAATCAAGAGGTCTAATTCATTCATCTAAAATCATGCTAGATCATTGGCTCCTGAGCATGATCCTACACGCACAAGTCGTTGCCAAACAAAGTCATCATTCTACGCAAGTCAAGCGCATTGTCGGGTCAGACTTTCTTTTACATATTAGTCAATGCATGAAGTAGTCATTCAAATCATCAGGTAGTTCAAGAATCCTCCATATTTGAGTTGGTATCTGGATGGTTGGGACAAAGCACATCAGAACCAACATATGAATTTGTCATTTGTACTCAAGTTTGGACTATCCTGATATCTTGATATTGATCCAGGATCTTAAAATCACGTTGAATCGTAACAGTAAGCAATCCGAAAACAGTGATCACTCTAGATCATGGTCAAAGGAATCCAAAATCGCTCTGGATTGTTTCGTAATCCAATAATCACATACAAGTCAGTAAAGGACGTTGTTGAAATCATGTGAATTTGTGCTCGTATGATCTTCACAATTGTAAGGCAATTAAGAAACTTATCACGCCTTCCCTTCGATGTAACTGCGATTTGAGTCTTTGAAGTCACGTTTGGCCTATAAGCTAGTTTATTTGAACAGGCAAGACAAATCATGTAAAGTTCCGGAGATATAGTGAATATGCTTTAAATCTTGCTCCAAGCCAGGTCATCTTCAAAGTCAGCCTATGATTTTATGCTTGTGCTCTCGATGCCATTGGAGGACAAGCGAAGTCAATGCTTATACCCCCAGAGTTAGTGGGGGTTGAATCAAGTCAATCGGACATCCAATCTTTAGGCCTTTATACTTCTCGTCGCTGCATCGGGTAAGAGTTGCAGGTTCAATAACCTTAGACAACCCAAGTCATTCCGTGCTCTCTCTCGAGTCAGCAAAAGTTGGTGTTGTATACGGAAATGGTCGAATTACACTCGCTGTGATATCGTCTCTTCTCTTTTGTCAGATAGTGAGGATTGCCTGATCGGGTGTCAGCGGACTCGGTTACTCCCATCGGATCAGTTGCGGAGTTAAGTAAGCTTGTTAAAAGCGAGTGGATGAATGTCGTTATGAAATTAATTGGGCTCCTCCGTTCATGCTTCAGCATAGTCCGAAATGGCCATCACAGTCTTGTCGAGTCTCTTTCTGTAACAGCCCGCACCTTCGTTCACGCAAGATATTGTCCCCAACTTAGCCACCGTATAGGTGTGGGGTTTTGTTCCTCAAAAGGCCTCGAAATTAGTAAGAGATGAGATCTACTATATAAGTACCCACTTCACACAGGCTTCCATGATGTGGGACTTAGGGGTGTTACATTCTCCCCTCCTACAGAGCCCAACATCCCCATTGGCTCACAAACACCTCACTGTAACAAGCCGCACCTCCATTCATGCAAGATATTGTCCCCAACTTAGACACCATATAGGTGTGGGGTTTTGTTCCTCAAAAGGCCTCGGCGTTAGTAAGAGATGGGCTCTACTATATAAGTACCCACTTCACATAGGCTTCCACGATGTGGGACTTAGGGGTGTTACACTTTCTCATGCTCGGTTTCGTTGAGCTTGACAAACGAGATCATTGGCTCAATTAGTGAAATATAGTTTCTCCGGAATCGCATACACTTATCATTCTTTTTTAGGGCTTTTCCTTTGTCCTTATCATTTTAGTGAGTTGGAAGGTGTTACATTCTCTATCATAAAACATCATTGTCATTCGTCTCGATGTTAGCACCTTTTTGTCATAAAAGTCTATCCACCTCAGGGTTGAATTCATCAAAGCCTATGAGCAAGTATCGTTGTGGTGAAATTTTGAAATCTGTGGGAATAACAGGATATCCTAATGTCTTATGTGAAAAGGCTGTGATTGTTGTTACCCGCATCATCTTAGGAGTACCGCTTCTCGAGAGGTGCTGAATCAAACTGGCGAGCAGGTTGCCATCAAAGAATTGCTGCACATTGTCAAGATCATGGTTGGTCCCCCAGCATCGAATCTGATATTACAAAGGGGTTCTTTTCCGATTTCTTGTTTTCGCGTCGATATTGCCCCCGGGTCGTGGTTCGAGTCATTCGACCCGACCGGGTTCCTGTTCTTCAAATTGTTGCGTTCTTGCTTGGAGCTGAGTGTGAAATGTCCCTCGAGTATCCATTCGAGTTGGAGCTAAAGCTAGTCATGCATGACCTGAGTTTGTTATAATTATTGCATTCTCATATAGGATGTTGCAGGTAGCTGTTCCATTGCCCATGTTTCCATCCACGATGTTCTGAATCGAAGTCGCATGTTGCATGCCGGCTGATTGGTTCGTGTTCAACCCGAGCTGATGGTTGCTATCTGACTGAGCCAAGTTCGTCACTGCTTGAACTTCGATTTTGTGATTTCCAGCAAATTGTTGATTGTTGCTCGACCTTTCGATTCAGCACTAGTGCCCCCAGCGTGAAGTCTTGAAATAGGTGAAGGTCGGCCTCGGGCTTCTTGGTTCCACATGAGCAGTAGTCATCAATCAGGTTTTTGTCATTCAATTCTGAATATAGGCATAGGGTAGTTGAACTATGTCGCTCAAGGCTCGTATCCTATGCCCTCTATCCACAGGGGTTTTGTTGAGTAGTACGCTTCGAATCCATATCTTCTCTGGATTCATATTCACTCCTCGCACCATGAGTCGGAGTTGAGTACAAACCGATTTGTTGGTACGCAGCCCATGCTAATCTCTTGTCTCTTACCCAGGCTATGAGGATCGGCATCAGACGGCGAAAGGTCAGATTGTGATTGTCCCGAGTGTTCCTGCTTGCCCCCTGCATCAAGGGAAAGGTCGGAGACAGGGTGGTTGTGTCACACCTAATTGTTGCATGGGACATGTCCAGCCTCATCTGAACTTTCCAGTTTGGAAATATGTTAGGGCTAGTAAATGGATGTTTTCTATGCATCCGTTTCATGGTCCTCATGTGCCTATCAAAATCATATCATAAGTTAAGTATAGGAACATAAGTTATGTCGTTTGTTAATATTCTCAATAGTTATACCCCCAGTCGTAGGGTAACGGCAAAAGACATGTGGTCGGATCACTTCCCTTTCAAATTCAGACATGTATACATGAGGAGAGGAAGTTGCTTTTAGAATTCAAGTGATCATATTATCCAAGTATGAAGTAAGACGTGTTTGGGACGGTACAAGAAGTATGTAATCCATAGAAGTCCAAAATTCCACGATCACACCGAATCGTATTAAGGCCAAAGAACCAACGATCGCTCAAGATCGTATTAAGGCCAGAAAACCAATGATCGCTTAAGATCATTGTAACAACCCAGATTTTCAGAACCAATTTAAAATTTTTATTTTAGAAATTTTAATGGATTTTGGATATTTAAAATGATTTATTTTAAAATAAGAACGATTAAAAATTTATTTAAATCGAAGTTAGAACGTATGAATTTATTTTAATTATAAAACGAGCCTGAAATGGTGTGGTAGTTTGAAACTTCGGTTTTAAATTTTAGTTGAATGTACAGAATTCAAAATAAATCGGATTTCAGTAAAACCAGAAATGTTGGAATCTATTTAATAATATCTTTCTAACGAATGTGAAAAATCTAGATTTCATAATACAAATTGAAAGTTATGTCAAGATTAAAATTTGAAATAGTCGCTATGGAATTTTATATATTTTTAATAATATATAGCCCTTAAAAATAGCCATTTTGCAAACGAACTCCGTTTTCGATGAAACCAGTTTTGTTGGATCCGGAATGTCAAATTATTGCTAGATTCCAATTTTCATAATTTTTGGAATTAATATGTGAGCACAGTAAATTAAAACATGTTTTGTTAATTCAGTTTGAATTTAAAAGCCAAAATGGCCATTTTACAAACGATCTCCAAATTCGATGAAATTAGTTTTCTTAGGCTTGTATCACCAAAACATAGATAGATAGATTTTTCTGTAATTTTTGGAGCCAATATATGGCCCCGGTAAATTAAAATGTACGTTGAAATCAACTTTGAATGTTATATTAATTTATATTTTAATTTTGATGAAAACTGATCGAAACAGTCGAATTGGCTTACAGGACATATCTCATTGTGTCCACAATGGGGATATTTGGCTAGAGGCGACAGTTGTTGGGTTCGATTTGGAGCTCGAATTAAAAAGTAACTTTTTGGAATTAAAAAATAAAAGAATTATATAAAGTCAAACCCCCTTTTTTCCTCTCCATTGTTCAAAGAAGAAAGAGAAAAAAAATCGTGTCGCCCCTTCAGCAGCCCGCCGTCACTCCCCCTACCGCCGCCACCGCGCCTCCGGCTGCCGCGCGCCCTCTCCCCTTTGGCCATCCCCTCCTCCTCCGCTCCTCCCTTCCTTCTCTCTCTCTTCTCTAAGCTTCAACCCTCATACCCAAGCCCAAATCCACCGCCTTTGGCCCCACCACAGCCGGCGCCGCCCCTTGCCACCACCACCTTCCCATTCCGTCGCCTCTGGCCATCCACCCCCGACCGTGGACCCCCTCCCCTCCAATTAAAAATCCAATTTTTATAATTTGCAGTTATGCATTTAACCCCCTAACCTTGTTTCTCCAATAACTTCCAATCCGAGCACTTCTGGCCAAAACTCCACAATATCAAAGTCGAAGAACACAATTTTCTCTTCGATTTGAGTATATGGAAGTCATATTTTGGAATGCAGAGCCACCCGAAAAACGCGTCCAAAGTCTGTTGTCCAAATACTATCTTTTCGAAAATTCTAGTGAATTGGAGCATTTTCGGAAGAAAGACCACTAGGCCAAAGTTGTCCGGAATTGCATGTTTAAGCTAAGGAAAAAAATCATGTAAAGATTGGAGCTCGTTTGCAAATTCTGGAACCAGAACAGCAAATCAGAGCGTTAGAAAACCATGGTAGAGTGGATCCCAATGTGAGAACACCTTCTCACTCAAATTATTTTACAGTTAAATATATCCTTGGTTGAAGATGGAGCTTAGTAGCTCCTGACACTATTTATTATACAAACCATGGTTGTTTGTTTGGATTGTATTGTGGAAACTTGGATTGTGGTTGTAAAATTGATTGTGGGATTGTTTGGACTGATTGTGATTGATGTGTATGGCGCGAGCCAGTATCATGAGAGGGATAATGCTAGACATTATTCCGGTTCTAATATCGCGCCGTTATAATGCCGAATTTTTCTTAAACTGAAATGTATTTGAATTTTCTGAAATAAACTATTACAAATATTCATGTATTGAATAAAATGTTTGAACAATAAAAATATCATTTTTATTGAATAAATGAACTATATAAAATAGTCAAGTGTTGAAATAAATATTTTATCGTTAAAAATATAATTTTTAACGTATAAATGAACGACATAAAATTCTCCAAAAATGAAAATAAATATTCATTTACCAATCGAACGATTTGTTTATGTACACCCATGATTGGGACGATAAATTTTATACATCGCCCAACTGCATAAATAATATTCAATATTTGTTGGTTGAAACCCCACACGGGTATTGGGATGATATTTGACGTACACTAATCCCAATTGTTTAATTTTATGTCAATTGATTGGTTGACAGATTGTTGTAAGCATTAATTATTTATATTTAATGCTTATGCAGTTGTGGAATGCACTCTGGATGATGGATGATTGTGTATCATTGTTGTTGTGTACATGTGATGTATGAAATCCATATAAATAACATTATATGGTAATTGGTTGGGCTGATTCTAATCCAGGAATAACGAATATATTAAAATAACGAATATTTTAAAATAATATTCAGTAAAGGACTAAAATGTGAATTTGATGTCCGATTTTGGATGGACACGAAAATATTGAAATATGTGAAGCTGTGTGGATTGGATATGCGCCATTTTAACGCGAACGATATTTATATCGATTTTATTCATTTTTATAATGAATATCGAAAAGGAAACGATTTCAAAATCTGATATTTTGAAATTACTATCAATTAAATATTGTAATGATAACGAGTATTCAATTTTGACTTAAAATTGAAATGAAAGCGGGAATCGTTTTTAAAACGAATTTATAAAATACGTCTTAAACGAAATATATATATATATATATATATATATATATATATATTAGTGGCTTGAATAGAACGCGACACGCCGCGACCATTCGCGAATTTCGACCATTAACTTCAAATTGATGTAACGGGAGATCCGACCGTCGGATTCTCCTAAAACCAGAACCGTTGTGTTCGTATCGAAAAGAGCTTTCCAATGAATATAAGAGATTTGAAATCTAATTGTTGGATTTGGAATTATGTCCAAATCATATTTGGAAAATGTCGCTATGGATGCAGTTCGGTGGCCGTTATTGGAAACCGAATCTAAGGGCCTTAATAAAATTATTAAAAATATGGAAAAATTATGTAAAATTATAATAAATGTTTCGGAAAGATTTTGGATGAAAAAATCCATATTTGGTAAGATAAAAACATATTGTTATCGAAATGAACTAGTTAATAACTAAAATAATAATCCAATTAATTTTAGAAATAAATAAATTGGATTTGAAAATGGTTTTAATCCGGAATTTTCCAACGAATAAATTGGAATGGATTTGAATGGAAATAATCTTCGGAATATTTCGATATTGGATTCCGTGATTATACGGATATTGTTGAGGAATTTGGAAGATACATACATCATTATTCCCAATACGATATCTGTTGGTTTCAGAATTTGATACTGAATATAAGCCGATACAATTTCTATTGAGAGCCTTGTATTCAATATTAAATTGGATTTTGGGTTTGTCGTGAATGGTGTCTTATATAACACTGTTCTTGAACCTCGTGTGAAAAGAATAAATCTTTTAATTAAGATTATTAGAGTTTCCAGTTATATTTAGTAAATTGGAATAAAAATGGAATGTGAATTGGGTTTATTGTGAACTGTGTTTCTAAAGACATTCGTTCTTTAACCCGACTAATAATGAAATGTGATTTGGAATATATAGATCTTTTATTAAGACTCAATGGAAATTTTCCAAAGTAAAATTTTCCAATTTAATATATTAAATTGGAATTTGACTTAGTGATAATCGAAGTAAGCTTCTGTGGAAGAAGACTGTTACTATATAAGGAATTTAAAAGGCTTAGCCGTTATTCCATTTATATTATTAGTCGGATACGGAAATTGATATCGATTATATATTGACCTGTTTTCCGTGAAGATTCCATGGTTAATGGAATGTGATTTTGGGTTTATCGTGAATTATGTTTTAAACGACATTGGTTCTTTAACCCAGTTCAAGACAGGATTACATGTCTAACATTGTATTTCCAACCGTATTGTTGATCTCAACTAAATATATATCTGTTTGGTGGCAGAGAATTTATTCTCCTGCTTAACACCTTTATCTGAGACGTATGAGCTTAGAGGTTATATATTGGTAGAAATTAGTGGTACGGTGTAGATTATCGATATGGCATGTTTGTGTTTCCAAAGTTAAATAATGATTGTTGGAAACATAAAATTAAGTGGAGTTTTAATGAATCTTTAATTACATTGAAATGAGAACGTGATAATTTAAATTATCAAATTTGGGAAATGATCGAGAATGGAGTACCACCCGTTTTACTCCAAGTGATAGTTAAATCTTTAATTAGATTTGAACGTGAAAGGGTAATTAAATTTACCGATAACACTGTGGGTGTTAGATATGGAGTACTACCAGTTTTTGCTCCTGGGGATGAATAGGTTGGGATTGGGAAATAAAATAAATGACTATTTCGGTAAGGCTCGCTAATCCGGACTAGTTGATAAACCTTAATTTGGTTTAGAATTGATAAAGGATAAAATCAAACCTTTTGAATTGATATCAAAAGGAAGATTAAAGAATAAATTTAAAGGATTTTATCTTTGATAAAATTAATGGGAACCTTTCCCTAAAAATGTGAACATTTGAATAAAAGAATATTCTGAATTGGAATGAGGCGTATGATGTGTTTTTATAGCACTTGATTGTTGATTATAAAATACGTGAGTTATTCGGAAAGACCGGGTTTATCCCATTCTGAATAATTGATACGATGACTAAAAATCAATGATGGAGACGGTGGTTGAAGATCAGAGATCATCACATCGTTTGGATGATTACTGATGTCTTGATTGGTCTGTACACCCAAGACAAAGTAAAAAGTGGTGATCGTCCAGACGTACTTGGAGATCGACCGCATATGCGAGGACCTCTCTCCTATATTGGACATATGGGACGAGGAATAAGGTGACTCCGGTTTTGTTCAGACTCAGAACGGACTAGTAAATGGATGTGTGTTTGACATTGGATTTCATTCTGTATTAATTGATTTCTATTAAATATATATCTGTTTGGTGGCGGAGAATTTATTATCTTGCTGAACACCCTTCTTTGAAACGTACGAGCTTAGAGGTTATATATTGATAGACATCAGTCGTATGGCATGAATTGTCAGTGTGGTATGTTGAGATGCAAATGATCAAGGCTTTTGTTGAAAAGCGGAGCCTTGTGGTTGGCAATTAAAGCACCGCTTTAAGTAGCATAGCTTTGTGTATAGCGTTAATTCGCGAGCCTCACACCTCGGTATGAGTCAAAAACGGGATCGTGACTTTAGGGAGTGCATGACGTTTCCTTCTAGCTAGAAGTGGTGTCATGGTATGAGCCCAACCATTTTTACTTATGTGGATGATGGATTGCGAGGCGCCTCGATATTAGGTCCCTAATGGCTCAAAGATAGGTCCGATAGGACCGGGAAACGTGTGTTTAGGAATAACTAATCCTCAAAAATAAGAGAGGACCGGTCCTGAAGTATCGAAGGGTTCACCAACGTCCGAGCCCTGAGGCATTTGCTATAGTGTCTCGAATCGGTGAGGAGCCATCCCTTACCTCGACTCATAGATGGAAATCCAATTTCCAATATGTGACTTTTCAGTTCTAGTTGTATAACCTAGTATGGCGACATAGTATATGGAAGCTATGCCGTTAATGAATGATACATTTATATTTGAAGTTGTTTGATACACTATGCACTTATAGTAATATCAAAATGATTTGTTTTAAACGTACCAAGTATGTTTAGCTATTATAAGGGAAAACTCTATCCTTCGGCTTGCGTTGCATTGTGTGATGGTACCTGAGTCTTATAATAGCTTCATTTTCCAAAAAGCATTGTGATGTTTTATTTTAAACTAAGATTCATATGGAGTAAACCCGTTCCGTGTTATACGGCGTGGTCCCTTGATTTCCCAACTTTTAAAATAAAGATTAAATAACTGTTTTAGTTCTCACACCAGTCCCATGACTGACACGGAGTTTATTGTTTTAACCTAAACTCGGGGTGCCCCTATTTTCCACACGGGCGGCTAGTAGTTTTGGTTTTCGCAGATATTTCGTTTCACAGGATCCTGGATTACAACTGGATCTATATTCGGAAAGCTTTGTATTCGTATATCTCTTTCAGTTGTGTCACTTGTTATTTTCCACTACGCATTGTACTTATGTATTATTTTCTGCTGCTATGTTAATTGTTAATCTCTGATATCGCATTTCCAATGTGTAAAATTTATTCATACTATGGAATATTCTTGTACTTAAATGTAAATTGTTGTAATAGCAATGAAATGTTCTATTGTTTGTGTTCTGATTTGTCGTGTTCTCAACTCAATCCGGATTTCCCGTAAGGGGAAGTTCGGGTCGTTTCATCGTGATATCAGAGCTTTGGTTTATGGAGCTCGAGAACAGGGACACATTAGAACCAAACGAAAGAACTCATCAGAGATTGGATTAGTAATATCCAATGAGAATGACTCGTTAGAGATGGGATCGGTAGTATCCTGGAATGAGTTTCAAAGAGTGTTATTTTTAAAACAAATTTTGTTTTGAAAAATTTAAACATTATTATACGTATTTGAGTATTTTATTTTAAATTGATTTTGGACTATCAGGTATATAGAGATTTTAATATACGTCTGATACATGTGTATACGAAGCGTCAAATATACTGGATAAATACTCTAGTCGCCCGGGCATGATTCTGATGATGGCCGCCATCATCAGTATTTATGTTCGAGTCTCGAAAGTGGGATATCTAAATATTTCCAATTGACTGGTGTGAGAACCAAAACTTAGCTAGGATTCATTGTTGTGATTTGGCCTTAAAAATGAGATTTTTGAGTATATATAAAATTGTATATTTGAAAAGCTAATTAACTAATTGATTGCTGGTTGTAATGGATGATTATTAATTCCACTAATAAAACCAATAGGACAATGGAAGGTAAATTTAGCCAAATTGAATCGAATATTGAATCGAATTGAAAATTTATTGCAATTGCATTTATGTACATGTATATATAATGAATAGGTCAAAGCATGGAAGTTAAGAAGAGGAATAAAATTGTATGCCCGACAAATAGGTACATGTGTAACACCCCGTGATTCTGTAACATTAAGTTTCACAAATTAAGGTATAATTAAAAGTTAGAAAAAGAACTAAGGGAAACAGGTTATTCCATTGCGTTCGTCTCGAAATTCTGCTTGGAAACTAGTCCGAGTTTGCGAGAATCGGAGTCCGTATGAGGGAGATATGACCCTTCGAAGTTTCAAGAATTTTCAGAATCGAAAACAGCTCGAAATTCGAATTCGAATTCAAACCCAGAAGCGAGCTGGGCGGGAAAATTCCCGCCCAGGACCCAGGTCGACTAGGGAGTCGATTGGGTAGTCGACTCCCCCCCCCCCCCCCCCGACCAGGTCGACTGGGTAGTCGACCTGGGGGTCGACCTGGTGCCAGAACCCGGTTTTGAACCTAGGTTCATTCTGATGCTTTTAGCCCGATTTTCTGACCAGATTCATAACCCTAATCCTATATAAACAGCCTCTAGCCTCCTTCTCTCTACACCATTTCATTCTGTCCTGATGCTGCCTCTGAGAAAATATATAAATAAATAAAAATAAGAAAATAATACGAATCATAGCACCGCCACACGAATCAAGATTAAAGCTTCAAGATAAGAATCAAAGGCTAACTCAAACGGCTTCGAGCAACGTCACACGAATCATAGCAACGCCATCTTTCTATTCTAAAAACCGATCAATGTAAGTTGGTTACTTTTCAGATATGAATGCCTGTTTCCTATTTGTGACATGAAATTAAATGAATAAAGGAACATACCTAATCTTTCTATTTGAATCGATGCTTATATCTTTGGACCTGATTCAGAACCGTTGTGATTAATGACTGTGACTCATGACTATGATTCATTGACTATGAGAATTATTGCCTATGACTCTTGAACATAAGAAGACGCTTATGCCTATGAGAAGGACTATGAAACTATGACTTTGAACATATTACCTATGACAAGGACATTTGTGAACTAATGACCCATGACTATGAAAGTATTGCCTAAGGATTGTAACTATGGAATTAGATCTAAATTTGACTTTCTATTCAGACCTGTTATCCTTGGATCTTGATTTTGGGAATTTACCTATTAAGTTAGGTCTACCCATATTCTTGAACCTATAGTATTATTCAACCCTTTTTCATGCCATAATATTTTCAGATCTATAGGCCTACGATGCTTTAATCAATCTATTCAGTGTAATTTGTTAGATCTGAAATCAGTAAATTCGGAATCATCATCTTATGCCAGTTATTATGTCTATCTTTTCATGGCATTCTGGTTCATTCCTTTTTATCTACGAATCTAGATTTATCTATAATCTAGGAAGAATCACGGTTACACAAACGATGGGAATACAATTTGGGCAAAACATGGAATTGACTTAAACGTGGTTGTAAACTTGGAAATTTGCATAGTTTGGAACACGAACATGATTGTGATTGACATAATTTAGAACATGTGTTATAGCATGACTATTAAAATGAAAATTGGGTAATTCTGACATGAATTATAGGATATGTAATTTGAATCTAGTATTGGCTTGTAAATCTAGTTTTTACATAAACTGTATACTAGAATAATAAGTTTAGTCTTGACATGAACTGTAATTAGAATATTGAATCAGAATTGGACTAGCTAAATTAAGTTAATTAGGCATAATGAGCATACTAGATCCAAATTGGCATAAAACTGTAAGTTGGGTTAGGCGATAGGCAAATCAAGACTTGGGCCTAGAACAGAAGTATATTAATAGGCATGACAATATGATATAGGCCAAATCTATTTAAAAGGGAAAGTGGGCTATGAAAATAAATTGTTAACAATTTACATATAGACAAAGAGGATGAATATGTAAATTTAGACAATACGAATATGCTTAACCCGAGGTTGGATTGAGTTATGATGTAAACCTGCCCGGACCCGCCCGGCTGTCCAGTATTCACAACAATACCTATCCAATGTGGGAGGTTAAGGCATTAAGCCCAATAAGGACCCGAGGTTAGACTGAGTTGTGGTGTAAACCTGCCCGGAACCGACCGGCTGTCCAGTAACCGCAACAAAACCTGTCTAATGTGAGTGGTTGGTGCTTTAATACGCCAATTAAAGCTAAGCCAGAATTGATAGGGTTAAGTCCATAGGAGTAATTAACCAACTTAACATAGTAACAAGACAGGATTTGTAAGGGTTAAGTAACCAAGAAAAACACCTAGCCAATTTAACATGTTAACCAGACTAGAAGGTGGGGTTAAGTAAATTTAATACACTTATCCAATTTAACATATTAACCAGACTAGAAGGTGGGGTTAAGTAAATTTAATACACTTAGCCAATTTAACATGTTAACCAGACTAGAAGGTGGGGTTAAGTAAATTTAATACACTTGGCCAATTTAACATGTTAACTAGACTAGAGGGTGGGGTTAAGTAAACTTAGAACACTTAACCATCATAGTGCGATAAATGAACTAGGTTAAGCTAAAAACATGAAAGGGACAATACTTAACCATTAGAACATGATTATAAACAGATGTTAAGGTTAAGTTAAAAAGAACACTTAACCAATACAAAGTGAATGAGTAAGGTTAAGTAATAAGAAAATACTTAACCAATATAACTTGGTTTGTGGTAGGGTTAAGTCAACATGAATTACTAATAACACTTAACCAATTTAATATGACAAATGAATGGGTTAAGTTAACATGAATTGACTAATGACACTTAACCAATCCAACTTAACGAGGAAGGGGACTAAGTAGTAAACCTTAGTTGAAAAGGGACTAAGTTGTAAACCTTAGTTAAGAAAAAAGACGATTTAATAAACTAAGTGGTAAACCTTAGTTAGAAAAACTAAGTAGTAATCCTTAGTATAACACGAGGAGGAGCGAGCATCTAATCTTAGAGAAGGCTCCAACGAATTGGGTTACGAAGCCCGAGGCTTCGAGGGGACGTGAGGGTACTCTTGGTATCCCTCTGTGAGGTGGCAGATGATCCTCCTGGGCTCATAGAGGTTAAGGTCTGCGGTAGAAGAACCAAGGGTATGCCTTGGTTGCAATACAAGGCAACCTAAAGACTAGGATGGACCAGCGTGATTTGGCGAGACCAGTAGCCCTGTGATAGCAACTCTTCGTCTACCTACCATCTTTAGTCAATCGTTGTACGTATGCGGAAAGGCAGAGAACTCCCAACAGACCAAATACTTGCTATCTAGTTATGGGTGAGGCTGGCCAATAGGGAAGTAGGGCATAAGGTGGCAAAAGTACAGTTCTCGCGCTTAATTTTCTTGGATTGCCTTTCATTAGTAGAGGGAGGGGTCACGAGGGACCATAACCACTGGTAGAAAAACAGACCTTAGCATCTTCATCGGCAGATATCTGAAAAGCTCCCGACCGAGTTCCGTGTTTCTAAAGCAGCCCTGCCACGGGACTCGGGCCGCCCATATACTGGACATGTGCATCTAGATAGCGATAACGGTTCGCGACACATACGTGGGGAAAGTCTAGGAACATATACCATCCTAGGTAGTGTGTCCTAGACTAAGGGGCATCGTTTGACAGGTAGCATAATCCCTAGTTGGACCTAGGTGGCATAAACCCTGAATCCGAGAAGCGTTTAATAGGTAACATAAACCCTAGTTGGATCTAGGTCATGTAAACCCTGGTTAAATCTGGAAAGCGCTCGATAGAAAACCCTAGATTATATCTAGGTAATAAATAATAGATGTACACCTAAAGGCAACGGCAATTACAGGGATTGGGATCACGTTATCATTTTATTCAGACTACTAGTTGAGACACAAGTTAGTTGGTGCAGAAACCAGATTAACAAGGTAATAGCAAGGCAGAGGAAGTAGTGAAGCATATCTTATCTTGTCTTAGCATATCTTGCGTTAATCTTATGTTATCTTGTTTGCCTTATCATCATGGTATTATCTTGTATTCAGTTAATTCATGTCGTGTTGCTTTTCCCTGTTCACATGCTGAAAGTTACTGAACTTACTAGACTTTATGTCTGACTCTGTTTTCTTTCGCTTTCTTGTCTTTCTTCCCCCCCCCCTCCCCGGTCCGTAGGGAGGGAATGTTACTACTTAAGCTCGGTCTCTTTCCAAGCTGAAGATTAGTCGAAGTTTTGCTTGGATTCTCTTTTCCATTGCTATGGCTGGCTCTTGCTACATTGGGGAATATAAACTGTTATTTTATGCTTCTTTATTTTGTAAGACAGATATTCTGATGTTGGAAAACAATTGTTGTACAAACTATTTTATCAATAAAGTAAAGTTCTATTTTCCGCTGTTTTAAATTTTGTCTGTCTTGTAATTTATCTGCATCTTTTACCTTAAATGCTCCACAGAACTTAGTGCATTCCCTTTGTGAGTGACACTAACGGATGTGGGGTGTTACACTTGGTATCAGAGCTGAAGGTTACCGGATCAGATAAAAGATTTGAAAAATTATTTTCAAACGGTTTTAAAAGAAGCATTTTCAAAAAGAAAAGTTTGGTTTAAAGGCATATTCCCCAAAGCCATACGCACTATCCTCTGATTTTCTGTTTGAATCCTTATTCCCTTCTTTCTTAAGTCTTCGGGGCTCCTGGCTTTCTGGGAGGTAACCTCATCACGGCACGGTTCCGTAGGCTGGATAAGACTACGATACCTATCAAAGGGCGAAGTAGCGCCCGACTTCTATCTATAGCCATAGTAGTTTCACTTGCAGCTAGTTTTCTTTCAAGCTTTGAAGGGTTTTCCACACGATGGAGGCAGCTTTTGAGAAGCTTGTCAATATTATTACACAGGGATGATAAAGATGAAGATGAGGAAGTTTGGCTAGGGAGCTCAACGCAAAGATAAGGAATTCATGGATATAAACTCGACTCACGAAGAAAGGAGGAATTATAAAACCTAAGATGAAGGGAAGTATCTTTTCCATGGTATAATAGGGCATATAATTAAGGACGAGGGACAGGATTTTCAAAAGGGCGAGTGCATGCTTTCTCCACCAGAATACCTAAGAGAGATAGTAAAAGTCTTTGTTGGAAAAAGTTTAGCTTTTCTTTTGATCAACCTGTTAGTACTCTTTTGATTTTAATGCTTCACATTCGTTTATATCAGCTTCCATAGTTGAGTCTCTGCACCTTAGCACTTGTATAATAGAATATCCCATTAGTGTCTCAAATCCAATTGGTCGTTCGGCCCATTTACCTTTGGTGTGTAAGGATTTGAGAATAACTATGTTAAGTGTTGAGTTTAAGCGTAATACTTATGTTTTTGGTGCCATGGGCTATGAGTTGATTCTAGGCGTGGGTTGGTTGGCTAGTAATTCTGAAAGAAGGGTAGTTAAACTTTTTGACTTGCCTTGGAAATACCCTTGGGATTTCGTGTGACCCTAAAAGAATCAGTTGGGCTTAGCTACCTAGAATCGCTTAATGCATTTATCGACGATTTGCAACCCGATTAGGATAGGGGTTTACCCCTAAAACATGGGACAGACTTCCGCATATATCCAATTGACAATGAAAAGTCAGCTATTCGATCAACGACAGTTTTGGAAATGGAGGTCAAGAAGCTTCACAATCGTGAAGATTAACTAGATAAGGTACGGTATAGAGAAGCTCAAGAAGATGCGACTTAGAAAACTGAAGATTAAATACACGCATCATACCCTTTTTCCTTAAGGGTACATCCTTGATCTCTTTCTCTAGGAATTTTATGCATACTTTCTAGTTTTTAAGGTATATCCTCTAGGATGTATCATCAATCCTTAGGAAGAAGCCAATGGATGTAAACATGTTTTTGAAACATGTTATGATTGATGGTTGCAAATGGTTGCTCGTGGATGCATATACACACCATAGGCGCTAGAACGACTTAGTCACTTTCATATTGCATTCGCATATATGTATTTGTTTACAGATTGAACTCAGTGTGTTGTCATATGGACGTTGCATTTGATTGAATGGTTGTGCACTCATATAGAAATGATATGTATCATTAGGATTGCATACATGATTGGACGCATGGCACTGACATAATTCGCATTAAGGAGGTCGACTGGATCAGTAGACCGCCTGATTTTGCATTAGATAAAGACATATACACACACTATTCATATGAACGTGAAAGCATTAGAAATCTTTTAAGGACAATGAATGCCTGTGATTGAATGGTTGATTAGATGGATGATGGGATGGTAGGACACATTCTTCCTAACTTGAAGATTTCGGGGACGAAATCCTTTTAATAGGGGGAGAATGTAACACCCCGTGATTCTATAACATTAAGTTTCACAAATTAAGGTACAATTAAAAGTTATAAGAAGAATTAAGGGAAACGGGTTACGCCATTGCGTTCGTCTCGAAATTCTACTTGGAAACGAGTCCGAGTTTGCGAGAATCGGAGTCCGTATGAGGGAGATATGACCCTCCGAAGTTTCAGGAATTTTCAGAATCGAAAACAGCTCGAAATTCGAATTCAAACCCAGAAGCGGGCTGGGCGGGAAAATTCCCGCCCAGGACCCAGGTCGACTGGGGAGTCGACTGGGTAGTCGACCCCCCCTCCCTCCCCCGACCAGGTCGACTGGGTAGTCGACCAGGGGGTCGACTGGGTAGTCGACCTAGGGGTCGACCTGGTGCCAGAACCCAGTTTTGAACCTGGGTTCATTCTGATGCTTTTAGCCCGATTTTCTGACCAGAATCATAACCCTAATCCTGTATAAACAGCCTGTAGCCTCCTTCTCTCTACACCATTTCATTCTGTCCTGATGCTGCCTCTGAGAAAATATATAAATAAATAAAAATAAGAAAATAATACGAAAATCTAAGACGAGGTTATGCTGCTCAAGTTTGTCAAGAAGAGATTTGAATCAAGATTAAAGCTTCAAGATAGGAATCAAAGGCTAACTCAAACGGCTTCGAGCAATGTCACACGAATCATAGCAACGCCATCTTTCTATTCTAAAAACCGATCAATGTAAGTTGGTTACTTTTCAGATCTGTATGCCTGTTTCCTATTTGTGACATGAAATTAAATGAATAAAGGAACATACCTAATCTTTCTATTTGAATCGATGCTTATATCTTTGGACCTGATTCAGAACCGTTGTGATTAATGACTGTGACTCATGACTATGATTCATTGACTATGAGAATTATTGCCTATGACTCTTGAACATAAGAAGACGCTTGTGCCTATGAGAAGGACTATGAAACTATGACTATGAACCTAATACCTATGACTATGACAAGGACATTTGTGAACTAATGACCCATGACTATGAAAGTATTGCCTAAGGATTGTAACTATGGAATTAGATCTAAATTTGACTTTCTATTCAGACCTGTAATCCTTGGATCTTGATTTTGGGAATTTACCTATTAAGTTAGGTCTACCCATATTCTTGAACCTATAGTATTATTCAGCCCTTTTTCATGCCATAATATTTTCAGATCTATAGGCCTGCGATGCTTTAATCAATCTATTCAGTGTAGTTTGTTAGATCTGAAATCAGTAAATTTGGAATCATCATCTTATGCCAGTTATTATGTCTATCTTTTCATGGCATTCTGGTTCATTCCTTTTTATCTACGAATCTAGATTTATCTATAATCTAGGAAGAATCACGGTTACACAAACGATGAGAATACGATTTGGGCAAAACATGGAATTGACTTAAACGTGGTTGTAAACTTGGAAATTTGCATAGTTTGGAACACGAACATGATTATGATTGACATAATTTAGAACATGTGTTATAGCATGACTATTAAAATGAAAATTGGGTAATTCCGACATGAATTATAGGATATGTAATTTGAATCTAGTATTGGCTTGTAAATCAAGTTTTTACATAAACTGTAAACTAGAATAATAAGTCTAGTCTTGACATGAACTGTAATTAGAATATTGAATCAGAATTGGACTAGCTAAATTAAGTTAATTAGGCATAATGAGCATATTAAATCCAAATTGGCATAAAACTGTAAGTTGGGTTAGGCGATAGGCAAATCAAGACTTGGGCCTAGAACAGAAGTATATTAATAGGCATGACAATATGATATAGGCCAAATCTATTTAAAAGGGAAAGTGGGCTATGAAAATAAATTGTTAACAATTTACATATAGACAAAGAGGATGAATATGTAAATTTAGACAATACGAATATGCTTAACCCGAGGTTGGATTGAGTTGTGATGTAAACCTGCCCGGACCCTCCCGGCTGTCCAGTAGTCACAACAATACCTATCCAATGTGGGAGGTTAAGGCATTAAGCCCAATAAGGACCCGAGGTTAGACTGAGTTGTGGTGTGAACCTGCCCGGAACCGACCGGCTGTCCAGTAACCGCAACAATACCTGTCTAATGTGAGTGGTTGGTGCTTTAATAAGACGATTAAAGCTAAGCTAGAATTGATAGGGTTAAGTCCGTAGGAATACTTAACCAACTTAACATGGTAACAAGATAGGATTTGTAAGGGTTAAGTAACCAAGAAAAACACTTAGCCAATTTAACATGTTAACCAGACTAGAAGGTGGGGTTAAGTAAATTTAACACACTTAGCCAATTTAACATGTTAACCAGACTAGAAGGTGGGGTTAAGTAAATTTAATACACTTAGCCAATTTAACATGTTAACCAGACTAGAAGGTGGGGTTAAGTAAATTTAATACACTTGGCCAATTTAACATGTTAACTAGACTAGAGGGTGGGGTTAAGTAAACTTAGAACACTTAACCATCATAGTGCGATAAATGAATAAGGTTAAGTTAAAAACATGAAAGGGACAATACTTAACCATTAGAACATGATTATTAAACAGATGTTAAGGTTAAGTTAAAAAGAACACTTAACCAATACAAAGTGAATGAGTAAGGTTAAGTAATAAGAAAATACTTAACCAATATAACTTGGTTTGTGGTAGGGTTAAGTCAACATGAATTACTGATAACACTTAACCAGTTTAATATGACAAATGAATGGGTTAAGTTAACTTGAATTGACTAATGACACTTAACCAATCCAACTTAATGAGGAAGGGGACTAAGTAGTAAACCTTAATTGAAAAGGGACTAAGTTGTAAACCTTAGTTAAGAAAAATGACGATTTAATAAACTAAATGGTAAACCTTAGTTAGAAAAACTAAGTAGTAATCCTTAGTATAACACGAGGAGGAGCGAGCATCTAATCTTAGAGAAGGCTCCAACGAATTAGGTTACGAAGCCCGAGGCTTCGAGGGGACGTGAGGGTACTCTTGGTATCCCTCTTTGACGTGGCAGATGATCCTCCTGGGCTCACAGAGGTTAAGGTCTGCGGTAGAAGAACCATGGGTATGCCTTGGTTGCAATACAAGGCAACCTAAAGACTAGGATGGACCAGCGTGATTCGGCGAGACCAGTAGCCCTGTGATAGCAACTCGTCGTCTACCTACCATCTTTAGTCAATCGTTGTACGTATGCGGAAAGGCAGAGAACTCCCAACAGACCATATACTTGCTATCTAGTTAAGGGTGAGGCTGGCCAATAGGAAAGTAGGGCATATGGTGGCAAAAGTACAGTTCTCGCGCTTAATTTTCTTGGATTGCCTTTCATTAGTTGAGGGAGGAGTCACGTGGGACCATAACCACTGGTAGAAAAACAGATATTAACATCTGCATCGGCAGATATCTGAAAAGCTCCCGACCGAGTTCCGTGTTTCTAAAGCAGCCCTGCCACGGGACTCGGGCCGCACATATACAGGACATGTGCATCTAGACAGCGATAACGGGTCGCGACACATACGTGGCGAAAGTCTAGGAACTTATACCGTCTAGGTAGTGTGTCCTAGACTAAGGGGCATCGTTCGACAGGTAGCATAGTCCCTAGTTGGACCTAGGTGGCATAAACCATGAATCCGAGAAGCGTTTAATAGGTAACATAAACCCTAGTTGGATCTAGGTCGTGTAAACCCTGGTTAAATCTGGAAAGCGCTCGATAGAAAACCCTAGATTAGATCTAGGTAATAAATAATAGATGTACACCCATAGGCAACGGCAATTACAGGGATTGGGATCACGTTATCATTTTATTCAGATTACTAGTTGAGACATTAGTTAGGTGGTGCAGAAACCAGAATAACAAGGTAATAGCAAAGCAGAGGAAGTAGTGAAGCATATCTTATCTTGTCTTAGCATATCTTGCGTTAATCTTATGTTATCTTGTTTGCCCTATCATCATGGTATTATCTTGTATTCAGTTAATTCATGTCGTGTTGCTTTTCCCTGTTCACATGCTGAAAGTTACTGAACTTACCAGACTTTATGTCTGACTCTATTTTCTTTCGCTTTCTTGTCTTCCGTTCCCCCCCCCCTCCAGGTCTGCAGGGAGGGAATGTTACTACTTAAGCTCAGTCTCTTTCCAAGCTGAAGATTAGTCGAAGTTTTACTTGGATTCTCTTTTCCATTGCTATGGCTGGCTCTTGCTACATTGGGGAATATAAACTGTTATTTTATGCTTCTTTATTTTGTAAGACAGATATTCTGATGTTGGAAAACAATTGTTGTACAAACTATTTTATCAATAAAGTAAAGTTCTATTTTCCGCTGTATTAAATTTTGTCTGTCTTGTAATTTATCTGCATCTTTTACCTTAAATGCTCCACAGAACTTAGTGCATTCCCTTTGTGAGTGACACTAACGGATGTGGGGTATTACAACATGTTTATTGTATTTCTTGGGTTCTGATGATTTTATGAGCCGATTGGCAAGCCACTTGGCTTTTTCTTTTTCTTTTGGATTGATGAGGGCCCTGTGAGGCAAGTTGCGATTTTACCGATTAGCCCGTACAAAGGAGGTTACGGTGAAATTTTTCGAAAATTTAGGGTGTTAGCCAAATTTTTGAGAAATTAGAAATTCTTAGCAACTGAAAAGTTGAAGAATGAAAGCTAGAATGAAAGTTGAGTTGGATAGTTAAACAACTTTCAGCTCCGTTCCTTTTCGAGGATGAAAAGATTTTAAGTGGAGGAGATTGTACAACCTGGATTTTCAGAACCAATTTAAAATTTTTATTTTAGAAATTTTAATGGATTTTGAATATTTAAAATGATTTATTTTAAATAAGAATGATTAAAAATTTATTTAAATCGAAGTTAGAACGTATGAATTTATTTTAATTATAAAACGAGCCTGAAATGGCGCAATAGTTTGAAACTTCAATTTTAAATTTCAATTGAATGTACAAAATTCAAAATAAATCGAATTTCTGTAAAACCAGAAATTTGGAATCTATTTAATAATATCTTTCTAACGAATGTGAAAATTCCAGATTTCATAATGTAAATTGAAAGTTATGTCCAAATTAAAATTTGAAATAGTCACTATGGAATTTCAATATATTTTTAATAACATATAGCCCTTAAAAATAGCCATTTTGCAAACGACCTCCGTTTTCGACGAAACCACTTTTGTTAGACCTGGAATGTCAAATTAATTCTAGATTCTAATTTTCATAATTTTTGGAATTAATATGTGAGCACAGTAAATTAAAAAGTGTTTTGTCAATTCAGTTTAAAATTAAAAGCCAAAATGGCCATTTTACAAATGATCTCCAAATTCGATGAAATTAGTTTTGTTAGGGCCGTATCGTCAAAACATAGCTAGATATATTTTTCTGGAATTTGAGTCAGTATGTGGCCCCGGTAAATTAAAATGTACGTTGAAATCAATATTGAACGTTATATTAATATATATTTTAATTTTGATGAAAACTGATCGAAACAGTCAAATTGGCTTTACGGGGCATATCCCATTGTGTTCGAAAAGGGGGTATTTGGCTAGGAGCGACAATCGTTGGGTTCGATTTGGAGTTCGAATTAAAAAGTAACTTTTTGGAATTAAAAATTAAATTAATTATATAAAGTCAAACCCCCCTTTTTTCCTCTCCTTCGTTCAAAGAAGAAAGAGAAAAAAAATCGCATTGCCCCTTCAGCAGCCCTCCATCGCTCCCCCTACTGCCACCACCGCGCCTCCGACCGCCGCGCCCCCCCTCTGGCCATCCCCTCCTCCTCCGCTCCTCCATTCTCTCTCTCTTCTCCAAGCTTCAACCCGCGAAACCTAGCCCAAATCTACCGCCTCTGGCCCCACCACAGCCGACGCCGTCTCCTGCCACCACCACCAGCCCATTCCACTGCCTCTGGCCATCCAACTCCGACCGTGGACCCCCCCCCCCCCAATTAAAATCCATTTTTTATAATTTGCAGTTATGCATTTAACCCCCTGACCTTATTTCTCCAATAACTTCCAATCCGAGCGCTTACCAAAGTCGAAGTTCACGATATTCTCTTTGATTTGAGTATATGGAAGTCATATTTTGGAATGTGGAGCCGCCCGGAAAACGCGTCCAAAGTCTGTTGTTCAAATACTGTCTTTTTGCGAATTATGGTGAATTGGAGCATTTTCGGAAGAAAGACCACTAGGAGAAAGTTGTCCGGAATAAAGCGTTTAAGCTAAAAAAATCATGTGAAGATTGGAGCTCGTTTACAAATTCTGGAACCAGAACAGCAAATCAGAGCGTTAGAAAACAATGGCGGAGTGGATCTCAATGTGAGAACACCTTCTCACTCAAATTATTTTATAGTTAAATATATCCTAGGTTGCAAATGGGGCTTAGTAGCTCCTGACACTATTTATTGTACAAACCATGGTTGTTTGTTTGGATTGTATAGTGGAAATTTGAATTGTGGTTGTAAAATTGATTGTGGGATTCTTTGGATTGATTGTGATTGACGTGTATGGCACGAGCCAGTATCAGGAAAGAGATGATGCTAGACATTATTCCGGTTCTAATATCGCGCCGTTACAATGCTGAATTTTTCTGAAACTGAAATGTATATTAAATTTTCTGAAATAAACTATTACAAATATTCATGCATTGAATAAAATGTTTGAACAATAAAAATATCATTTTTATTGAATAAATGAACTATATAAAATAGTCAAGTGTTGAAATAAATATTTTATCATTAAAGATATAATTTTTAATGTATAAATGAACGGCATAAAATTTTGCTGAAATGAAAATAAATATTCATTTACAAATTGGACGATTTGTTTATGTACACCCATTTAACTGACATTGATTGGGACGATAAATTTTACACATCGCCCAACTGCACAAATAATATTCAATATTTGTTGGTTGAAACCCCGCACGGGTATTGGGATGATATTTGACATTCAGTAATCCCAATTTTTAGTTTTATGTCAATCGATTGGTTGACAAACTGTTGTAAGCGTTAATTTTTTATATTTAATGCTTATGCAGTTGTGTAATGCACTCTGGATGATGGATGATTATGTGTCATTGTTGTTGTGTACATGTGATGTATGAAATCCATGTAAATAACATTATATGGTAATTGATTGGGTCTGATTCAAATTTAAGAATAACGAATATTTTAAAATAACGAATATTTTAAAATAATATTCAGTAAAGAACAAAAATGTGAAATTGATGTTCGATTTTGGATGGACACAAAAATATTGAAATATGTGAAGCCCTGTTGATTGGATATGCACCATTTTAACGTGAACGATATTTATATCGATTTTATTCATTTTTATAATGAATATCGAAAAGGAAACGATTTCAAAATCTGATATTTTGAAAATATTATCATTTAAATATTATAATGATAACGAGTATTCAATTTTGACTTAAAATTGAAATGAAAGTGGGAATCATTTTTAAAACGAATTTATAAAATACGTTTTAAATGAAATATATATTATATATATATTAATGGCTTGAATAGAACGCGCCGCGACCATTCGCGAATTTCGACCATTAACTTCAAATTGATGTAACGGGAGATCCGACCGTCGGATTATCCTAAAACCAGAACCGTTGGGTTCGTATCGAAAAGACCTTACCAATGAATATAAGAAATTTGAAATCTAATGATTGGATTTGGAATTATGTCCAAATCAAATTTGGAAAAGGTCGCTATGGATGCAGTTCGGTGTCCGTTATTGGAAACCGACTATAAGGGCCTTAATAAAATTATTAAAATTATGCAAAATCATAATAATGATTTGGAAAGATTTTGGATGAAAAATTCCATATTTGGAAAGATAAAAACATATTGTTATCGAAATGAACTAGTTAATAACTAGAATAATAATCCAATTATTTTTAGAAATAAATAAATTAGATTTGAAAATGGTTTTAAACAAGAATTTTCCAATGAATAAATTGGAATGGATTTGGAATGGAAATAATCTTCGGAATATTTTGATATTGGATTCCATGATTATACGGATATTGTTGAGGAATTTGGAAGATACAGATATCGTTATTCCCAATACGATATCCGTTGGTTTCAGAATTTGATATTGAATATAAGCCGATATAATTTGTATTGAGAGCCTTATATTCAATTATAAATTGGATTTTGCGTTTGTCGTGAATGGTGTCTTAAATAACACTATTATTAAACCCCGTGTGTAAATCTTTTAATTAAGATTATTAGAGTTTCCAGTTATATTTAGTAAATTGGAATAAAAATGGATTGTGAATTGGGTTATTGCGAACTGTGTTTCTAAAAACATTCGTTCTTTAACCCGACTAGCAGTGAAATGTGATCTGGAATATATAAATCTTTTATTAAGTTTTAATGGAAATTTTCCAAAGTAAAATTTTCCAATTTAATATATTAAATTGGAATTGGATGGAATTCGATTTAGTGATAATCGAAGTGAGCTTCTGTAGAGGAAGACTGTTACTATATATGGAATTTAAAAGGCTTAGTCGTTATTCCACTTATATTATTAGTCGGATATGGAAATTGATATCGATTATATATTGATCTGTTTTCTGTGAAGATTCCATGGTTATGGAATGTGATTTTGAGTTTATCGTGAACTGTGTTTTAAACGACATTGGTTCTTTAACCCAGTTAAAGGCAAGATTACATGTCTAACATTATATTTCGAACCGTATTGTTTATCTCTACTAAAAATACATCTGTTTGGTGGCAGAGAATCTATTCTCTTGCTTAACACCCTTCTCTGAGACGTATGAGCTTAGAGGTTATATATTGGTACAAATCAGCGTATGAGCTTAGAGGTTATATATTGGTAAAAACTGAGTGGTGTTTTAGTGAATCTTTAATTATATTGAAATGAGAATGTGATAATTTAAATTATCAAATTTTGGAAATGATCGAGAATGGAGTACCACCAGTTTTACTCCAAGCGATAGTTAAATCTTTAATTATATTTGAACGTGAAATGTTAACTAAATTTACTGATAACACCGTGGGTGTTAGATATGGAGTACTACCAGTTTTTGCTTTAGGGGATGAATAGGTTGGGACTGGGAAATAAAATAAATGACTACTTCGGTAAGGCTTGCTAATCCCGACTAGTTGATAAACATTAATTTGGTTTAGAATTGATAAAGGATAAAATCAAACCTTTTGAATTGATATCAAAGGAAGATTAAAGAATAAATTTAAAGGATTTTATCTTTGATAAAATTAATAGGAACCTTTCCCTAAAAATGTGAATATTTGAATAAAAGAATATTCTGAATTGGAACAAGGCGTATGATGTGTTTTTATAGCACTTGATTATTGATTATAAAGTACGTGAGTTATTCAGAAAGACTGGGTTTATCCTATTCTAAATAATTTATACGACGACTAAAAGTCGATAATGAAGACAGTGGTTTGAGACCGAAGATCTTCACATCGTTTGGATGATTATTGATGTCTTGATTGCGCAGTACACCTAAGACAAGGTAATAAGTGGTGATCGTCCATACGTACTTGGAGATCGACCGGATATGCGAGGACCTCTCCCCTGTATTGGACATATAGGATGAGGAATAAGGTGCCTACGGTTTCGTTCAGACCCAGAACGGACTAGTGGATGTGTGTCTGACATTGGATTTCATTCTGTGTTGATTGATTTCTATTAAATATATATATGTTTGGTGGCGGAGAATTTATTCTCTTGCTTAACACCCTTCTCTGAGACATACGAGCTTAGAGGTTATATATTGATAGACATCAGTCGTATGGCGTGAACTGTCAGTGTGGCATGCTGAGATGCAAATGATCAAGGCTTTTGTTGAAAGCATAGCCTTGTGGTTGACGATCAAAGCACCGCTTTAAGTACCATAGCTTTGTATATAGCGTTAATTCGCGAGCCTCACACCTCGGTATAAGTCAAAAACGGGATCGTGACTACAGGGAATGCACGACGTTTCCTTCTAGCTAGAAGTGATGTCATGGTATGGAGCCCAGACATTTTTACTTATGTGGATAATGGATTGTGAGGCGCCTCGATATTGAGTCCTAGTGGCTCAGAAATAGGTCTGATTAGACCGGGAAACGTGTGTTCAGGAATAACTAATCCTCAAAAGTAAGAGAGGATCGGTCCTAAAGCATCCAAGGGTTCGTTAGTGTCCGAGCCCTAAGGCATTTTCTAGAGTGTCTCGAATCGGTGAGGAGCCATCCCTTGCCTCGACTCATAGATGGAAATCCAATTTCCAATACGTGACTTTTTGGTTTTAGTTGTATAACCTAGTATGAGGACATAGTATATGATAGTTATGCCCTCTATGATTGATACATTTATATTTGAAGTTGTTTGATACGCTATGCACTTATAGTAATATCAAAATGATTTGTTTTAAACATACCAAGCATGTTTGGCTATTATAAGGGAATACGCTATCCTCCGGCTTTCGTTGCATTATGTGATGGGACCTGTGTCTTATACTAGCTTCATTTTCCCAAAAAGCATTGCATTGTTTTTATTTTAAACTGAGATTCATGTGGAGTAAACCCGTTTCGTGTTATACGGCGTGGTCCCATGATTTCCCAACTTTTAAAGTAAAGATTTAATAACTGTTTTAGTTCTCACACATGTCCCATGACTGACTCGGAGTTAATTGTTTTAACCTAAACTCTGGGTGCCCCTATTTTCCATACGGGCAGCTAGTAGTTTTGGTTTTCGTAGATATTTCTTTTCACAAGATCCTGGATTACAGCTGAAGCTATATTCAGAAAGCTTTGTATCCGTATTTCTCTTTCAGTTGTGTCACTTGTTATTTTCCGCTACGCATTATACTTATGTATTATTTTCTGATGCTATGTTAATTGTTAATCTCTATAATTGTATTTCCAATGTGTAATATTTATTCATACTCTGGAATATTCTTGTACTCTGATGTAAGTTGTTGTAATAGCAATGAAATATTCTATTGTTTGTGTTCTGATTTGTCGTGTTCTCAACTCAATCTGGGCTTTCCCGTAAGGGTAAGTTTGGGTTGTTTCAATTGTGTTAAGGCAGGGTAGACATCCAAAAATTTCAGGGCCTCGCCGGGTCCTTCCAGTTGCGAGTATTAAGTCGCATGACATGTCATTGAATAATTCACTCTCAAGGCCTGTTTTTGGTCATCGCCTTGAGTCACGTAGGATGCTTATCATTGGGCATCAATGTCAGCCTTTTGGGCATGGCCCTTTATTTTTTTTTCTACTAGCCTGCTGTTGTTGCAAGTGTGGGCCTCGCATTCTTGACTAGTTATCCTTTGTTAATCTGCAATCAGCAAACAAAGTGGTATTCCCGCAATATCATACATTTGCAAGTTTTTTATATCTTTCAATCGAATATATTTGTAGTCGGAGCATTACTACACTGAGTAGTAAGCAATAAATCACATCACAAGTCAGATAAGGGTTTGAATTCAGTATCCCTGCAGATCGTAATCCCTGCAGATAAATAGCATATCATATTGCAGCCATCGTAGGGGTGTGATGTGTGTGTATGCCCCCAATCAATAGTGAATAAAGTGCCTAGCCAGGGCTTGTTTAGGATTGATTAGGATCGACGGTGCACTGCCCCTCATATCCAAAAATGAGGGGTTCAGGCTCAGCTTCCATTCTTTCCCCCGATCCTGCGGCGGGGTAGGAGCCCTTTCGTGGCATTTAATGCCTTTGTACTCTCTGTCGTATGCCCAGGATATAGTTCGAACTCAGCATTCAGTCTGCTCCCCGATCCTTCAGTGGGGTAGGAGTTCATTTGCAGCACCAGTCCCTGGCGCCTTTATACTCTCCCGTCGGATGCCAAGGGTAGAGTGGAAGTAAGGCGGTCTTTTAATCATGGTGCACCTTCACGCCTTATGGATGTCTAATTTCTTTTCATCCTTTATACTCTCTCTCGGATCAAAGAGTTAGAGTTGTCCAGGCGAACAGTCGTGTCATTCGCCTCGGCGTTCCTTCCATACTCTTGTTCAAAGAGCGGGATTCTGCCGTCTCGAGTGTCGTTCTCGAACTCGGTTGTAGCCCATACTCCATGCTGCATTCTGGCGGATGGGGCTTTTCAGGCAAGCAATCGGATCACGCTCGCCGAGGCGCTACCTCATAATATCTGATTCATGGGCAGAGGTGGCCATCTGCAAGAATCAATTCTCTATTGTCCCATTGACTCACGGGATGGGGATTAGGCGAACATCGTAATACCATCCCTTATACTCTCCTTCAAATCATGAGAGTTAGAGTCACAGATCGACTGATCTTTAATCATGGCATGCCCATTACACTCGCCCTATATTTATACTCCTATCCAAGCTCTGAGGATTAGAGTTAGTTGGGAAAACGGTCAAAAGACGTTTGTCAAAGCTTTGCGTTCCTCCGATCACTCTATGAGAGGAGTGATTCGAACCGAACTTCGGGTACCTGCATCATTCATATCACATGAGTTAATCATGTCAATAATTCAGGAAGAATACAAAAGTAAATTGCATGATTGAAAAATAAGGATTTCAGTAGGCGTTGTTGCCCCCTCTATCAGGATTCATGTAATCTGGGGGCATCGAGGATAGGATCGAGCCATATAGATGGTCACATTGCGTCCATCTGGAGTCGGACTCCAACTTCGCAATTCGAAGATTTATGTGCAACTATCTTGTGGTCTGAGCCAAGGATTGGATGGTCATCTCGGATCCACCTTGAGCTATATAGCTTTCATTAGATGGAAGGCGTAGCTTTGTAAACGAGTAGTTCAGTCGAGCTCGTTATGATTTTGTTCCATAATACCATATGCCGGTGTTAGAAATCTAATCGATATCAAATCCGGGGTACCTATACCATCCACATATTAATTCATTTGAGTTAACTACATCAATAACTCTTAAGGCATGCAAATATAAGAGTTATGGTTAAAGAGTAATCCTATTAAAGGAATGAATATCATTTGGAGCGAAAATGGCATTGCATATTGATTGCTGGTCCATTTTTCCTTATCTTGTTTATACCAGGGGATTGCTGCAAAAGACTTTAGCTGACAAAGGATATCTTCCCAAACTATCGTAGGGAGGCAGTCCCAAGAATGATTAGACCTGGATCGGGGTCTTGAAATGGCAAAGGCGTTAAGGTACATAATGTAAGTGAATGACGAGGTCACATCTCCTTTGAATCGCCTTCTTTCCCCTATGGAAAGGGCAAGTATGGAATGTCAGATAGTCACATCTGCACCACTAATGGTAGCACATCATTTCATTAGTGCTAGGGCGGTAATTGGCAGGAGAACTATGGATCTACACTTATATAAACTTTCATACTTTCCACGGTAGGAAATAGGATATGGCTGCTAGGGAGATATTCATATCTCATAAATCCATTGATATGCCTTCGATCTCACGTCTGGGATAAGAGTATGGTGCACAGACAATCAACCAACATCCAAGCTTGAGTATTCCACACCTTTATCTTAGCGATCTTCGGGCAAGACTGACGTAGTTGGTCATGCAAATTTTTGATGTACTAGCTTTGAATTGGTGATGTAATCTCGAGCGATCCATGCTCGAATTTCCATATGCCCCAGCGCCTAGGGAATGAGTTACTAAGAAGATAATCGGTGCAGGGAGTGGAATTGTGAATCTCCAATTTATGATTCTAGATACGTCCTTCGTTAGATGTTTCATTCACATATATCTCCCTTCAAGCGGGAGGTTAATTAGTGATTTTGTCGAATCATTCAGGGTGGTGAATTCAGCAATGGGACTCGTTAGTGTCTGTCTTGGGACAACCTTTGAAGGAAAATAAGCAGTGTCGACTTGCATGTCATATCTCGAGGCATAAAGAACGATGACACGCCTTTCACTTCTCCTTGCTGGCTGCATTTCGTGCTGCAGGAAGTTCATCATGGGGTTGTCCATGACTCTCTTTCGGGTTCGGTCTTCGACGTTGGATCAACTTCCATTTGATCAATGGTTGGATTTTGTAGTGTCTTGATGGGGATCATTTCTATCTTTTCTAGATTATCGGAATTTTCTTACTTGGCCAGATTATTCGCCTTTTGATTTTCCATTCGTAGGACATGAGATATGCTGTAATGTTCCAATCCATCCAATAGCTCTTCTAGCGGTTCTAGATAAACTACGAGTTGTGGTTCCTTTGCCTGGAATTCCTTTCAAGCCTAGCAAACAACAATTTGAGAGTCATAAAATACGTTTGATGCCACTACTCCCAACTCCTTAACGAGTTTCAACCTGGCAATCAGGGCCTCATATTTGGAATCGTTGTTAGTAGTGGAAAATTCTAATCATAAGGAACATTAAATTGACCGTCCTTCAAGGGTTATCTGCAAAATTCCAGCGTTCACCATCGATTGTTTCTTGCACCATCTATATACAATTTCCAGGTGCTTGATTTCATCTTTCATTTTGAGGGGTCATCTTCTTCGTCTAACACATCCTCTTTGGGAATGGTGAATTTAGCGATGAAGTTGACTAACGCTTGACCCATAGGTACTTCTTTAGGAGGAAATTGAGATCAAATAGGTTCAGCTTGATGTTCCATTCGAGCAATCTCCCAGACGCCTCAGGTCACTGCAGGATCTGTTGTAGTGGCTAATCAGTGTGTATCACAATCATATAACTTGGAAATAGTGGTGGAGTTTTCTCGAAGAAATCAACAGGCTATGAGCGAGCTTTTTAATCTTTGGGCAGTTTCTTCGTTGGATGTCATCCTCCTGCATCCCGAATCTTCGTTCTCCTTGGGATCTATGTCTTCGGGTAAATCATCGGGAAACTCTTCTTACGAAGTCTTTCTTGCTTGCTAAGCCCATGCTTCCTTCACACTCCATCTCATCGGGAGGGGAAGCGTTGTTGGGTTCCACACCATATCTGTTATCAAACATATTTCATTCAACCAAATAACAAGTTCATCCAGTTACTTGATTGTCCAAACCATTCCCACTCCAACTTCAGTTGGATTATTTAGCAGTAGACACCAAGGTGTTATGTAAGCTCTGAATTCCGCTAGAGATTTTGTCATAACTGTTGTGTGAAGTGGAGAGCTAATGGTTGATTCATATTTGCGTTGTTCTCGAGCTCTCATCTCTTGACCGAGGTCGCATGGTGGCTGGTGAGCAGTCAATGTTGCTATCATCCGGGCAAGGATCCCTAGGTCCAATCATGGCCTGTGGTGGTTCAACTGATACTTAACTCTGAGCACCAAAATATGTCGATCTAACCCTTATTGAATGGAAACCAATCTTCATTGGTGTAGTTGATGGTAGATAGGAATAACAAAGGTTAGCTAAGCTCTTCAGGGAGTGAACTATAGTACATACGTCTTTCGCCACACCATTCAAGTGAGGTGTAGCTTTGTAGTGTTAGGATCCTTAGTTTCTTTACAATATTCCATCATTGATAATCATAGTTGCTAAGATCATATGAATTAATTTGGAGTAGTACCCAGACTGTTCCATATAACCGTCATTCGATACTCCGCTGATTGGACATGTTTATGTCATGTAAACTAGGTGATCCCTACTCGTTCAGGAACATCATCAGTTGCATTGGTGAAATCTATACACCAACGGAGCTCCAGAAGAGGAGGCTGCTATGAGACAATCATTACCGATACTGTTATAGCCACTATGATGAATCTTCTCAATAGCTCCTCACATGGAATAACATCCGTAAATAGGTGTTATGGCTCTAGGAAAAATCCCAGTCAATGCCAATTTGCTATCGATATCCTCAGACTATCCACCGAATCTCAGTTGATAAGTGTTGGTGATAATTGTAGGCTAAACTATACTCCAAGCAGAAGGCGAGCCGTGTTCCGAGCCGAAGGCGAGCCGTGCTCCGAGCCGAAGGCGAGCCGTCAGCGGGTCTGGGTCCAGCACCAGTGGGGGTTCGGGGCCCCACAGTCCCGACGGCGATCAACCTAACAGGTTAGGTCGAAAATGTGAGCACCGCATGATTTTTTTGATTTTGGAAGATGGAGCATTTTCTGAAATGATCAGAAAATGCATTTTTTCAAAAACTATCACTATTTCTGGTCGGGTCATGACCCTTGTTCGTCATTCATTTTTCTAGGTCGCGGTTCATGATGTCATGAACCACTCGTGAATCAGATATATCTCCGGACAACCATTATCTTTAGGGTCGCGGTTCGCAAGTCCATCCGGTTAGTGGTCCAGCTTGGCGATCAGGATCCTCCAACTTCCAGCTTCATATCGGTTCATGGAGGTCACTCCGGGTCGGCTCGTGATAGCACTTTGGGCCCGGATCGTGGAGGTCCTTCCATATCGGTTCGTAATAGCACTTTGGGGCCGAGTCATGGAGGTCCTTCCAGGTCGGTTTGTGGTCTCCCCTGCGAACCGCGAGTCGCGAGTCGGCCACCTGCTCCTGCGCGTTATCTATTCATTCTTCTAGTTTTGCAATTCCTTTGCTTTCATCGAAGCCATAAAATTCTGATCTTACTGAAACCACTATAATCTTCGAATATGATGGAAATGTGGATTATCTCTTCGGACTTGGAAGTCCAAATAGTAGAATAACAATCCGAAGGGCTGAGAATTCAATTCCCAATGAAAGTACCGAAATGTTAGACCAAAAAATGGTCCTAACACCCAAATCATTGTATTTCGATCATAAAATAGGAAGAAATAACTGAAAAATACAAGAAAAAGCAAGATAACACGATTTTTATAGTGATTCGATGTTAACGAGCCTACGCCCACTTCATATTTTCTCATTTCATTCAGAGTTTAAAATTACAAGGAATATTGTCTCTCAATCACTCGAATTCAATGAATAATTCTCTCCGAATCCATTGAATTTTATTGAATAATATGGTGATTATCTATGGAGAAGTGTTAGCCATGGCAGCAATGGATGTTGAGATGCAAAAAGTCCCTTTAATTTGCCACATAGTTGTGTATTTATAGGGGTTGAGAAGCTCCAGATTAATGCCATGTGTCACATCCAGAAGAGATCTCAAGAAGTAGTGGAAAATGTCTCCATTGATCATGTGAAGACATGTGTTGTCCGATCCATGAAAGTAGGCCAAAGAATAGGTCAAGGTAGTGTGTAGCGCTGTGAGGATCTGCTAGTGATGGTCAGGTCGGGTCATGGTCCCAGGGGTCACGAACCGCCCTCGAGATGGGGTCACAAACCACCGTCAGGAGGGGGTCACAAACCGCCCTCAGGGAGGGGTCACGAACCGCCCTCAGGAGGGGGTCACCAACCGCCCTCAGGAGGGGTCACGAACCGGTAGGGGGCGAGCGGGTCTTCACAAATGCCAATAACCAAATTGTTGCATATTCCGCCACTTCATCCGAGCGATTGTTGACCAATGTATGTTCATATTCACGTCCTTTACTTTGGGTAGCCTGGTCACAAAGCAGGCTAATAATTGGAAATCATGAATTCAATCATTTCTTATCATATCTCTTCAAGATGTATAATTGCACTATCCTAATACATAGGATTACTATTCGACTAAACTCGAGAATCAATTCCAGGTTTTCTTTCAATCATTCAAAATATACATATATATTTTCATATCAAATTATGCTTCACAAATCAACCTTCGTTTAACCAAGATAAACAAGTAACAAAGCTATTAAAGTGGTATCCCCCACTTTGAGACTCGAGAATAAATTTCAATGAAGTGAAATTATCATTGAAAGTATTTTCTAGCGACAAAAGTGGGTTCTACATTCATATATTTTCCTTTTTGAAAACATTTCAAAAAATTACCTCAAACATTTTTATTCGAACATACTTGTATATACTACTGGTCATTTTCTTCAAAACATTGAAAATCAATTTCACGGTCAGGAATCAAATTCTCAAATTTTAGTCAAACGATCTCCTAAGTTTTAACTAAATCAATATGTGATTTTTTTTCGCGATATACATTTCATATTTCATCAATGGTTTAACATTTGTAATTTATTAATCCGAATATCAGTTATCACCCATAGTATATCTTAAATATATCATAATAAAGACAAGCATCAATTTACCCCTACGAATATATTCTTCGAAAGTCCGCAACTTTCGTTATATTTAAAATCGGTGATTTCTATATGAAATTTATATAATAAAACTCATTTGTTGGAATTAAAAAATAACCATTTTTCAAAACCATTAAGAGATTTCAAAATGCACTATTCAATAGCAATTTTGTTAATCATACTCATACTATATTACTAACCAATTTACAAAATATAATTAGATTTAATCTAATTAGTTTATACACTATACTTATATTTCCAAATAATTTACAAAACATAACCTTACTTATGAAGGCTTATTTAGATTCTCATTCAATTCAGATGATATTTTATTTGATATACAAATTCATTTTGGTCTCATTTACTTCCAAAAGTTTATTTGGTTTCAATCAATTTTTTTATATGCTTAAATTTATTTCAAATTATTTCTCATCATAAGATTTCAAAATTTCAAAATACTTCATATTTCAAATTAACTTATTTTCCAAATTGTTTTGTCTTTCATGTCAATTTATACTTCTGAACAAACTTTATTTCCAAATCAATTTATACTATACATACTCTATCCTCTAAAAATACTTTATTTCAAATTAATTTATATTCTCAAAATACTTTATACTTTAAACCAAATTCTATTTTCAAGGCACTTTATATCTCAAATTGATCAATTTCCCAAAATTCTTTATACCAAATTACTTTATTTTCGAATCAGTTTATATTTCTAAACGCGTTATATTGTCCAATTAATAAACACTTCAAAGTTACTTAATAATTTCAATTCCATAATATATTTTAAAAAAATATTTAAATTTTCAAAATACGTTGTCCCTAGAGATTCTGGTGACAATTCTTGTTAAACCCCATAAGTTAAGCTTTGTATAAACCAAAGCTCTAATACCAACTGTAATGACCTGCCTTTTTCACCGCTTCTAGTCGGTAATTAAACCAACTTAAACCACTTGGAACGATAGATTGTTATTTCTTATGAGGTTTACAAAATCAATACACAAAATCACAGAATATAATAACATGCAGCGGAATAATTTTTACAAAAATATCAGAGTTTCACAATATTTTTACACAGCGGAAAATACATAGATTTTACATAAGATAATTTTTACAGTAAATTTGTCAAATCTATGTGCATGCGTCTTCATGTGTCTCAAATTTCGCTAGCTGAAATATTTAGATCTACAACATCTGGGTCTGACCCAAGCATTTCATGCAAAACACAAAACACTCGAGTCAAGATTAATATTCTTATGCAAATAAAATCAACTAACATGAAATAATTAGGTGACATGTACAAGTAATTTAACATAAGATTATTTTCAAGATATCATATCTCATTTTATTAATTGGTTCATTTCAATCTCGACTTCACTATAGTTTCCAAAAATAGAGTTAATATTCAAATTCAGATCTCAATTTAATGTCATATATTAGTTTTATCGTCAAATTCAATTTCTATATTTCAAGAAGAATTATTTTCAAATTTCAATCATAAATTCAATTCTTCCTGTAACACCCCGCCTCCGCTAGGGTCACTCGCAAAGGAATGCACTAGCTTTAGAGGGCATTATTGGTAAACATGCACAGAAATATCACAAGACAGAACATATAAAAATGGCGGAAGTAAAAATCGAACTTTCATAAACATCAATAATTAAGGTCTAAAGCCTTTTACATCAGAGTACATCAAAACCTGTCTTGCAATAGTAAAGAAGCATAAAGACTTTTTCATAAATTATTCCCCAAGTAAAAACAGTAAAGTAGCCATAGCCAAGAAAAGTCCAAGCCATCCATGATGACCTTCAAGCAGAAGAAGTCCGAACTAAACAACAGTATTTCCTCCCTGTAACCTGGGGGGAAACGGAAGAAAAGAGGCGAAACAAAACGGGTCAGTCAAAAAGACTGAGTAAGCCCTATCTACTATCAGCATAAAAACTAGTAAAGTTAACTGACACGAGAAACTGAGATGAACATAAGCATGATGACAAGATAGATAAGCTAAATCAAAATAACAGGATGAACTACTGAACTCAAATAAACTAAGGTGTCATGATAAATTACGGTGTCAAGATAAAACAAGGTATTCCATCGTCAAGTTCCTGTCAAGTATAATATCCCCAAGATATCTATCACGTATAACATCCCATGGTATCTATCCTGTCTTTTAGCTCTGCACCTACCGTACTAGTATCCCCACCGTATCATGTGTTAACCATGAATGACCCTTACTCAAAAGTCGTGTAATGGTCTATGTCAACCTAATATATCGCATATATATGTTACTCAACTCGTGTGTTTTATTCCATGTAAATGTTCAGTCCCTTGCCATAGACCATACGGGCTTTCCCATGAGATTCAATACTACTTTAACATAGTTTCATGATCCTTGAGATCGTTTTGGATTGTCACCCTACATCTAACTAGGGTCTTTCAACATGAATCATCGTTTGTACAACTAGGACTTATGCTACCTAGGGCTACTAGGGATTATGCTTACCTATTGCACGTTTCGTATCTCGGTTTTGGTTCAACCACCCAGGGCCACTAGGATTTACGCTAACCGTCAACCGCGCCCTTTTTCCCACGCATTCATCGTGAATCGTTTTTCCATGATTGTATGCGCATGTATCACATCGTGCCATCCGAGTCCAGTCACAGGGCAGACCAGGAAATACAGGACTCGGTCGGGAGCTTTCGATTTATCTGCCAATGCAGATGCTAAAGTCTGTTTTTTTCTATACGTGGCTATGGTCCCACGAGACCACTCCCTCAACTAGTGAAAGACAAGACAGGATAAATCCTGTATGAGAACACAACACTGGCCAACCCACATCCAAGCCTTACCGCAACCATAATTAGATAGCAATTATGGTCTTTTGGGTGTTCTCTGCCTTTCCGTACGTACACGCTTGACCAAAGATGGTAGGTAGCCTGACGAAATGCTATCTAGGGCACGATCGTGTATCGTCGACTATCCCTTATCCATCCCTGTCTTTAGGTCGCTCGTATAGCAACCAAGGCATACTCTTGGTTCTTCTAACGCAGACCTTAACCTCTCATGAGCCTAGTATGATCACCTGGCAGCTCACAGAGGGATACCAAGAATATCCTCACGTTCCCCGAAGCCGCTGCTTCGTTACCCAGTTCGCTAGAGCTTTTATCTAAATCAGATACTTGCTCCTACTCGTATACTTAAACGATGACCTACCGTATCAGGTTACTCATCTATCTATGAACTGGTCTAAATTTCCTTGACTAAGAATCATTACTTAGTTATTCTTCAACTAAGGTTTACCACTTAGCCTCATTCCAGTTATCCTTGTTAACTACGGTTATCCACCTAATCCTCAGAACTAGGGTTAACATAATGGATTAAGTGTCACTTAAGTTCATGACTTAACTCGTCTACAAATCATGTCAAAATTGGCTAAGTATCCAAGTTCAAGACTTAACCCTACAAACCATGCTCAAGTTGGTTAAGTATATATTAACTTGACCCTATCAAATTACTGAGTCAAATCGGTCAAGCGTATTTAAGCGATTCGTGACTTAGCCTTATCATGTTTTCACGTTAGATTGGTTAAGTATAGGTTAACTTAACCTCAATAAATTCACGAGTTAGATTGGTTAAGTATAGGTCACTTAACCACCTCAAATCATCATGTTAGATTAGTTAAGTGTTTAACTTAACCCCATTAAACGGCCAAGTGGGATTAATTAAGTCTAGGCTAACTTAACCCCATCCGATTTTCATGTTTAGACTAGTTGAGTCTAATCTTAACCCCATCCATTAACTGTATTTTTCGGTTAAGCGTCATTAAGAAAACTTACTTAACCTTACCAAGTTATCGTGTTGGATTGATTAAGTGTTGGTTAACTTAACCTCGTCCACTAGTCGTATAAAAATGGTTAAGTGTCATTAGGCAAATCAAATTACTTAACCTACCCAACCTTGTCATGTTTTGTTAAGTATCATTAGCCTAATCAAATTACTTAACCCATTTGTCCATGTCATATTGGATTAAGAGTCATTAATCAAATTAACTTAACCCTATCATGTGGCATTAATTACTTAATGCACCTCAACCTCTCACATTAGACTTTGTTGTGGTTACTAGTTAAGCCGGTCGGTTCCGGGTAGCTTTACACCACAACTTGGTCTAACCTCGGGTTCAAGCACAACATGACCAACTTCTCACATTGGGTCCTATTGTTTGCAACTACTAGTTAGGCCGGTCGGTTCCGGGTAGTTTTACGTTGCAAACTCAACCCAACCTCGAGTTGGCCACACTTATATTATCTAAGTGTCATGTCCATCATGTTTCCAAAACATGTTACAAGTTTTCAAGCATTTGGGTAGACCTAACTTAATAGGTAAATTCCCAAAGGGTAGACCTAACTTAATAGGTAAATTCCCAAGCTTATGTTTTTATGCATACTTACATGTCAACTTCCATGTTATATTTCAAGTCATATTTTCAAGTTATATTTTCATGTCACTAGAAATTACCCATAACATAACCCAACGCTTTTAAACTCGCATATATGTTCGCAACAACGTAATGGATTAAAAGAAGAGACTTGGCAAAGGCATGACAAAAATGGATATTAAGCCACAAGTTAATCATGGTGGCAAATGAGGCACAAATGTGTTCCTTAACTTGCATGTTGCATTCTTAAGCCCCAAAAACATGCATAAACCCAAACTTGGCACATAAGCAAATCATGGTGACAAAAGACATGGAATGATGACTAGTAACTCGCATATATCATCATATAAGGGTTATGACTTCATATGCAAGTTGACATAAAGGTTATGAGGGTTCTCATGTTGCATAATGCAACATTTCAACATAAAGGTTGTAGCTTTTAGCCCACAAGATCAAGATAATGACTTCATAAACTTGCATGACATGATAGCATGTATCATACTCAATGTTCAAACCCAAACTTGCAACATGAACATTTAACTTCATAGTTAATATCTAAGAGTAGGGAAAGGGCTTACATTGCTATGAAGGCACAAAAGATATGACAAAGCCCTTATGCAATCAAATAGACCCAAAATGCAAGCTCTAACATAAAAACCCTTGAGCCAAAGTGATCAAAACCCTTGCTTTATGATGCAAATATAGAAAATTGACTTGAATGCAAGCTATTGAGGCTCATACAAGCTTGGAAACACTTGTATGCATGGAAAATCTCTCATAGAAACAATTTAGAAGTTTTATGAAGAGAGTGGAGGCCATGAGAGGTAAAATTTTGCCATAGTTTAGTTGCATGAATGAATAATGAGGGTTTAGGAGAGGGTTAGGGGCTTATTTATAGAGATTAGGATTAGTTAGGACCCTTAGATTAACCCTAGGACCAACCTGAAACGTCAGATTTCAAACCAGGCCTAAAAACCTAGCCAAGACAGGAAATAGGTGCACCAGGCAGAACTGCCCGGCTAGACCAAGTCGACAGCCAAGTCGACAGGGCTGTCGACTTGGGTCCAACCAAGTCGACTCCCAAGTCGACAGGGCTGTCGACTTGGGTGCTCTGGCGGGAATTTTCCCGCCTGGCCCAAACTGGCCCAAATTCCCAAATTCAAACTTGAATTTGAAATCTGTTTTTACTTTGAAATTTTCTGAAAACTTCGTTGGGCCCTAATCGGGTCATACGGACTCCGATTTTCGAAAACTCAGACTCTATTTCGCGTATTTTTCCGAGACGAGCGCAATGGCATAGCCCGTTTCACTTGATTCAGAATTTATAATTAAATTCTGCCTTGATTCTCGTCTTAACACGCTATCGAAAAATACGGGTTGTTACATTCTCCCCACCTTTTAGGATTTCGTCCCCGAAATCTCCAAGTTAGGAAGAACATATCCTACCATCCATCATCCATCTACTCAAAACATCATCCACAAGCAACCATTGTCCTTAGATGATTTCTAATGCTGTATGAATACATGCAAAAGGTGTGTGTATATGCACTTATCTAATGTAAATGATCAGGCCTGAGTGATCTAATGCAAAATATGTATAGTGCCATGAATCCAACATGTATGCAAATAGTCCTAGTCATATGGATACTATATGCGTGCACAACCATTCATTCATATGCAACAGCCATATGATAATACATTCGATTTCATCCATAAACAAGTATAAATACTCGTGCATATGCAATATGAAATGTGACCGAGTCGAGCTAGTATCTAATGTGTATTCGCGCATCCACGAGCAACCACTTGCAACCATATCAATCATAACATGTTTCAAATACATGTTTACATCCATAGGGTTCTACCTAGGATTCCCTGAAACAGGGCCGAGAAGATAAACAAGACAAACTCCTTACGGGGTTTGTAACAGAAAATAGGACCGAGAGGATGTCCACAAAAGATAGCCTACAAGTAAGCTCTAAAGAAAACAGGGATCAAGGATATACTCCCAAAAAGAGATATCATGCGCGTATCTAGTCTTTGACCATCAAAGTCGTATTTCCTTGAGCTTAATTCCATTGTGCCTTGACCGTCTTTTAACTTCGCGATTTCGTAGCTTCTTATTTCCTATTTCCATGACATGGGCTGGAACTCATTTATTCGTCGCCTCTCGTTCCACTTGCACACTTGGCGCAAACATGACTGCGTACTCATGATCTCATGCAAGCTTTCCAAAATTCACTAGTGAATCTTGGATCTCGTTTATATACTATAAGGTATTCCATGTAGAGGAACTTTCCCTTGAAAGTAAACAGATGTCAACCAGGTTATCAAGCGCACTTACTAGGGTGATCTCTATAACCCATGCATAAATGAAGTAAACCATCCGTCTTATTGGCGAACACCACTCGATCGGGCTTCAAATTTCCAATAAAGGCATCAAGGGATTCTAAGTAACTAGTCATGACAGAACCTCAAAAAGGTTACATGATACTTCGAGGGTATTACCAAGGCTAGTCAAAAGGTCTAACTACCCTCCTATCAAAAACCGAGAGTGGCACCCCCTACTGGATAACCACTTCATCCCTAGAATCCATCCATAGCTTATAAACATATGCATTATTTCCAAACTCAACATTTGGCATAGACATTCTCAAATCCAAACAAGTCATGTATAAATGGACTGATTCTCCAATAAGATTTTGAGACAAAAATGGGATTCTCTATTACGCTAGTACTTAAGGTGCAGAGACTCAACTATCGAAGCAGACGTAAATGATACGAAAAACGAAGTCCTAACGGGATGATAGAGAAGAAAAGCCTTTAACGAGACCGTTACCCTCCTTCCGAGGTACCCTAGAAATGAGAGCATACTATTGCCCTCCCGATGATCTTGTCCTTGTCCCATAATACTTAACTATCCGCCCCGTTTTACCATGCCAAAGGTACTCTCTCGTCATGGGTTTCATTGTTCATCTTTCTCCCTCCTTTGAGGACTAAGCCATACCAACAAGTTGCTCATCCTTAAGCTCGTATCTTTATCCTCTTTCTCACTATCCTTTCTTATAACGCGGCCACTGGTCTCTCGAAAACCACCTCCATCGTATGGAAAGCACTTTCGTAGATAGAAAAGACTAGTCGCAGTTAAAACCACTGTGACTACAGATGGAGGAAAGAAAAGGAAAAGAGATTCAATTAAGGAAACAAGGATAGTGCTAATGGCCTTTGGGGAATAGCCTTTTTCTTTTAAAAGAAAATTTTCTTGAAAAATGCTTCTTTGTAAACGATTTTCAAATAGTTTTCAGAAGGTCTTTGAAAACTTTTGCCCAGTCTGGTAACCTTCTGCTCTGATACCACGTGTAACACCCCGCCTCCGCTAGGGTCACTCGCAAAGGAATGCACTAGCTTTAGAAGGGCATTATTGGTAAACATGCACAGAAATATCACAAGACAGAACATATAAAAATGGCGGAAGTAAAAATCGAACTTTCATAAACATCAATAATTAAGGTCTAAAGCCTTTTACATCAGAGTACATCAAAACCTGTCTTGCAATAGTAAAGAAGCATAAAGACTTTTTCATAAATTATTCCCCAAGTAAAAACAGTAAAGTAGCCATATCCAAGAAAAGTCCAAGCCATCCATGATGACCTTCAAGCAGAAGAAGTCCGAACTAAACAACAGTATTTCCTCCCTGTAACCTGGGGGGGAAACGGAAGAAAAGAGGCGAAACAAAACGGGTCAGTCAAAAAGACTGAGTAAGCCCTATCTACTATCAGCATAAAAACTAGTAAAGTTAACTGACATGAGAAACTGAGATGAACATAAGAATGATGACAAGATAGATAAGCTAAATCAAAATAACAGGATGAACTACTGAACTCAAATAAACTAAGGTGTCATGATAAATTACGGTGTCAAGATAAAACAAGGTATTCCATCGTCAAGTTCCTGTCAAGTATAATATCCCCAAGATATCTATCACGTATAACATCCCATGGTATCTATCCTGTCTTTTAGCTCTGCACCTACCGTACTAGTATCCCCACCGTATTATGTGTTAACCATGAATGACCCTTACTCAAAAGTCGTGTAATGGTCTATGTCAACCTAATATATCGCATATATAGGTTACTCAACTCGTGTGTTTTATTCCATGTATATGTTCAGTCCCTTGCCGTAGACCATACGGGTTTTCCCATGAGATTCTATACTACTTTAACATAGTTTCATGATCCTTGAGATCGTTTTAGATTGTCACCCTACATCTAACTAGGGTCTTTCAACATGAATCATCGTTTGTACAACTAGGAATTATGCTACCTAGGGCTACTAGGGATTATGCTTACCTATTGCATGTTTCGTATCTCGGTTTTGGTTCAACCACCCAGGGCCACTAGGATTTACGCTAACCGTCAACCGCGCCCTTTTTCCCATGCATTCATCGTGAATCGTTTTTCCATGACTGTATGCACATGTATCACATCGTGCCATCCGAGTCCTGTCACAGGGCAGACCAGGAAATACAGGACTCGGTCGGGAGCTTTCGATTTATCTGCCAATGCAGATGCTAAGGTCTGTTTTTTTCTATACGTGGCTATGGTCCCACGAGACCACTCCCTCAACTAGTGAAAGACAAGACAGGATAAATCCTGTATGAGAACACAACACTGGCCAACCCACATCCAAGCCTTACCGCAACCATAATTAGATAGCAATTATGGTCTTTTGGGTGTTCTCTGCCTTTCCGTACGTACACGCTTGACCAAAGATGGTAGGTAGCCTGACGAAATGCTATCTAGGGCACGACAGTGTATCGTCGACTATCCCCTATCCATCCCCGTCTTTAGGTCGCTCGTATAGCAACCAAGGCATACTCTTGGTTCTTCTAACGCAGACCTTAACCTCTCATGAGCCTAGTATGATCACCTGGCAGCTCACAGAGGGATACCAAGAATATCCTCACGTTCCCCGAAGCCGCTGCTTCGTTACCCAGTTCGCTGGAGCTTTTATCTAAATCAGATACTTGCTCCCACTCGTATACTTAAACGATGACCTACCGTATCAGGTTACTCATCTATCTATGAACTGGTCTAAATTTCCTTGACTAAGAATCATTACTTAGTTATTCTTCAACTAAGGTTTACCACTTAGCCTCATTCCCGTTATCCTTGTTAACTACGGTTATCCACCTAATCCTCAAAACTAGGGTTAACATAATGGATTAAGTGTCACTTAAGTTCATGACTTAACTCGTCTACAAATCATGTCAAAATTGGCTAAGTATCCAAGTTCAAGACTTAACCCTACAAACCATGCTCAAGTTGGTTAAGTATATATTAACTTGACCCTATCAAATTACTGAGTCAAATCGGTCAAGCGTATTTAAGCGATTCGTGACTTAGCCTTATCATGTTTTCACGTTAGATTGGTTAAGTATAGGTTAACTTAACCTCAATAAATTCACGAGTTAGATTGGTTAAGTATAGGTCACTTAACCACCTCAAATCATCATGTTAGATTAGTTAAGTGTTTAACTTAACCCCATTAAACGGCCAAGTGGGATTAATTAAGTCTAGGCTAACTTAACCCCATCCGATTTTCATGTTTAGACTAGTTGAGTCTAATCTTAACCCCATCCATTAACTGTATTTTTCGGTTAAGCGTCATTAAGAAAACTTACTTAACCTTACCAAGTTATCGTGTTGGATTGATTAAGTGTTGGTTAACTTAACCTCGTCCACTAGTCGTATAAAAATGGTTAAGTGTCATTAGGAAAATCAAATTACTTAACCTACCCAACCTTGTCATGTTTTGTTAAGTATCATTAGCCTAATCAAATTACTTAACCCATTTGTCCATGTCATATTTGATTAAGAGTCATTAATCAAATTAACTTAACCCTATCATGTGGCATTAATTACTTAATGCACCTCAACCTCTCACATTAGACTTTGTTGTGGTTACTAGTTAAGCCAGTCGGTTCCGGGTAGCTTTACACCACAACTTGGTCTAACCTCGGGTTCCATCACAACATGACCAACTTCTCACATTGGGTCCTATTGTTTGCAACTACTAGTTAGGCCGGTCGGCTCCGGGTAGTTTTACGTTGCAAACTCAACCCAACCTCGAGTTGGCCACACTTATATTATCTAAGTGTCATGTCCATCATGTTTCCAAAACATGTTACAAGTTTTCAAGCATTTGGGTAGACCTAACTTAATAGGTAAATTCCCAAAGGGTAGACCTAACTTAATAGGTAAATTCCCAAGCTTATGTTTTTATGCATACTTACATGTCAACTTCCATGTTATATTTCAAGTTATATTTTCATGTCACTAGAAATTACCCATAACATAACCCAACGCTTTTAAACTCGCATATACGTTCGCAACAACGTAATAGATTAAAAGAAGAGGCTTGGCAAAGGCATGACAAAAATGGATATTAAGCCACAAGTTAATCATGGTGGCAAATGAGGCACAAATGTGTTCCTTAACTTGCATGTTGCATTCTTAAGCCCCAAAAACATGCATAAACCCAAACTTGGCACATAAGCAAATCATGGTGACAAAAGACATGGAATGATGACTAGTAACTCGCATATATCATCATATAAGGGTTATGACTTCATATGCAAGTTGACATAAAGGTTATGAGGGTTCTCATGTTGCATAATGCAACATTTCAACATAAAGGTTGTAGCTTTTAGCCCACAAGATCAAGATAATGACTTCATAAACTTGCATGACATGATAGCATGTATCATACTCAATGATCAAACCCAAACTTGCAACATGAACATTTAACTTCATAGTTAATATCTAAGAGTAGGGAAAGGGCTTACATTGCTATGAAGGCACAAAAGATATGACAAAGCCCTTATGCAATCAAATAGACCCAAAATGCAAGCTCTAACATAAAAACCCTTGAGCCAAAGTGATCAAAACCCTTGCTTTATGATGCAAATATAGAAACTTGACTTGAATGCAAGCTATTGAGGCTCATACAAGCTTGGAAACACTTGTATGCATGGAAAATCTCTCATAAAAACAATTTAGAAGTTATATGAAGAGAGTGGAGGCCATGAAAGGTAAAATTTTGCCATAGTTTAGTTGCATGAATGAATAATGAGGGTTTAGGAGAGGGTTAGGGGCTTATTTATAGAGATTAGGATTAGTTAGGACCCTTAGATTAACCCTAGGACCAACCTGAAACGTCAGATTTCAAACCAGGCCCAAAAACCTAGCCAAGACAGGAAATAGGTGCACCAGGAAGAACTGCCCGGCTGGACCAAGTCGACAGCCAAGTCGACAGGGCTGTCGACTTGGGTCCAACCAAGTCGACTCCCAAGTCGACAGGGCTGTCGACTTGGGTGCTCTGGCGGGAATTTTCCCGCCTGGCCCAAACTGGCCCAAATTCCCAAATTCAAACTTGAATTTGAAATCTGTTTTTATTTTGAAATTTTCTGAAAACTTCGTTGGGCCTTAATCGGGTCATACGGACTCCGATTTTCGAAAACTCAGACTCTATTTTGCGTATTTTTCCGAGACGAGCGCAATGGCATAGCTCGTTTCACTTGATTCAGAATTTATAATTAAATTCTGCCTTGATTCTCGTCTTAACACGTTATCGAAAAATACGGGTTGTTACACTTCCCATTTAATTAAATCTAAATAACCCAATAAATTCAAATCTTTTAAGATTGAATTTAACCTTAAAATCAACAAATTTAATTTTTAAATTAAATATTAAATTGGAATACTATATCTAAAATTAAATTCAATCTTTCAGCTAAATCGTTTCTTTTATTAAAAAAAATTCAAGCTTAATTTCCAAGTTCAAACTTAAAATTTTCAACAAAATTTCTGAATCTGTTCATTTAATCGAAAATCTTAGTATATCACATTTAGCCCATATCAATATTTGAGCCCGCCTATGGTGAAAAAAAATATGAACCTTACAGCAAATAACATGGGTGTTTTGTATTGTATCGAACCTCCCCACATGGTAGCGATCCAACTAAAGATTTTGATTCCAGTGGGGACAGCTATGATCATGGTAGCTGCGGTTAAGTAAGCACGTGTATCAATGTCTAAGCCCACAGTAATGTCAGGAACTTGCCAATATGATGGCAGGGGTGATAAATGATCAAAACAATAAACATACAACAATCACCATAATTGCAATGGCAAATTCTATTCATACACCCACGATTTCTTAACGTACACCAGTGTTTCAATAAGAAAAACAATGACTATGCTACCTATGTCCTTAATTTCATTTTCAGTCCTTCTTTTATAATGCAACTGATTTAAACTTAATCGATAATATTTGTTTAAATATATAGAATTTTGTGAAGTTAATGAAACCTGAAATAGTAGTTGAGATAACTTTTACAACTAAATACTCTAATTTAAATATGTTTAATCATCTAAAATTAATGTTGATTTTTAAAATAAAAAATCAAATAATTTACAATATTAGCGTCGAAAACTAGAAAAAAATATCTTTTTTTAATTTCATGTAAACTTATTGCAATAAATTCCTAGTTTTATGTAATTTAGTTTTAAGGTTAAAGAGGAAAGATGATGAAAATATAAACAGGTAGTTTTGAGAAAGGCATGGTGTATAAAAAAATAATTGGTGTATGCTATTTTATTTCATTTCACGGTGTATGTTAAGGAAATATGGGTGTACGAATAGACATAAATTGAATACCACATTACATCAAATTATCAACAGTTATTTCTGGTAAATTATCAACAATTATTTCAGGTAAATTTCGACTATCATTTCTTATGATTAAATCAACAAATCAAAAATTTAACAACTAATAATTCAAATCTGTTTCAACTAACAATTCATAAAATTGCGACTAATAACTTAACGATTAAAATTCATGAAATTAACAGTTAACTAATTAATTTTAAACTAAAAATTCAAAAAGTTTTCACTCAAAAAGCACAAAATAAATTTGATACCATTATCATTTCATATGATGTTGAATTTCTAGCATATGAATATTAATCGTGAGAGCGATGCTTACCTTGCATAATTTGATGAAGACAAGAAACTAACATGGACAACGACCAATCCTATGCAGGCGAATTTGAAATTGTAAATCCTTTTCTTTTCTTTTGAGAAGGAGGACAGACAAAAATATTAGAAGAAGATAACGTGAAACTTTTAGGGAAGATGAGGTTGCCATTTTTTTATTTCTTTTTATTTTTAGATTTTGAGATTGTAAATATAAAGAGAAGAGAGAGGAAAAGGAGAAACAAATGGCATACTTTTGTTTCGAAATGAATTAGAACAATAGATAGAAGAGTAGAGAGAGGAGAGAGTAAATACATGATTTATTTAATTAAGATGTCTCTTTGTATTAGACAAGTTACAAATTAATTAAACGTGGTTGACTAAAGCTGAGGTGGCAATATTTGTCTCTCATTCAAAATTCAAAAGTAAATTATTGAGGAAACGAGATAATTGGAATATAAACTAAAGATAATGGCAGGTTATAAATGGTAATGGAAAACAACAATATGAAATTGTAGTTGTAAATGAGAAAGTAATGGTAGGTGGAAGTTTAAAAGGAATGATACATGAAATGGGAAACAAAAAATAATTTGGATATAAATCAAATAAATGAGGGACCAACAATTAATATCTTTAACCAATATATACAAATTTAAACTCATTTGTATTTTATATTTCTTTTCATATAAACATAAACATATGTTTCTCTTTCTAAAACCATTGACTACATTTTTTTTATTACTAAAGAATTCCAATTCATTTCAACATCAAAATCTAAATTAGATTATAATTACTAGGAATTTCAACATTAAATTCTAAATTAGATTACAATTACTAGGAAGAAAATAAAAGGTTGTATTCTAATTATAATAGTTCAAATATATTTTCTAAAACTACGATATACAAACAATGGGTACGAATTTCCAATTTAATAAACATTACAAAATTTCTACAACCAGCATTGCTAAAATACATATCTGTATTACTGAAATTTACCATGATATCTGTTATACTTATTACCCTAATTCAACATATGTCATTAATAGGATTTCATGCATAACTTTGTTTCGAAAAAGTTTATCTTTAGTTGATTTCGCTGAAATAAGCAACAATCAGGGAATTGGTGCATTGATTAGATAATTATTTATTTCTTTTCAAAATTCAGGGAAATGATTCACATTTGATAATTGATTAATTAATGAATGTTACACTTTAAATAGATAGAGAAGTACTAAAGATAATAGCCAAAGATATATACATGTTTGTTGCTAGAATTTATTTCACTTAGAATCTACACATTGTTTTCAAATCAAATGTAACTTAAATAATTAAATTTCACTTAGAATCTTCCTTGATGTTATCATTGACACTCAGCATCGTGATAATTTCTTAATAAAAATCATATTGAACCATTCATTATTATCATAAATTATTTTAAAAGCCATATTAAATTAAATAATTAAATTTAAATTCAATAACTAAAATGGTCGAATTTTTTAATTTGCACGAGAATGACAATTACTGAATATTTAGTGCCAATAAATAAGTATCCCCACAAAGTAATTTCACCTATTCAAAGTCAAAGTGATAACATCAAGGAAGATATAGATTATTTTTAGACAAGTATACATATAAAAAACATCGTCCTTTTTTACACTTACAAACACGAATTCTGGACAAACGAAATTAAATTTCAAAAAACTGAAAAATGATGAATGCTCATAATTCGGTATAGATTAATAAAAAATATGAACTCAAATTTTGATAACTTTTCAATTTTTACAAATAACCAAATTTGACACAAAACTGACTATTTCGGAAAATTTAATATTTCAATAGAATTGGAACATTAATACATTTATTAATTCAAATATCATATTTAAAACTTACATAATTAACTTACATAATTTTGAATCAGTTAAACAGTTACATTTATATTTGACAATTGTTCAACATAATTGTTCAGTGTTGCATATTATTATTCTTCTATAAAATAAATATATTTATTTCATTAAATTCCAAATAAAATGGAGTATTTAAATATTAAAATTTAAAATTCAATCAAATTATTAAATTCAAACTTATTTAAAAATTTAGGTTGTTACATGTTTGGTCTTCATCATCTGAAGGACGGGTTTTATAACTGCCTAAGGATGATGATAGGTTAGTGTTGTACTCTAAAATTTATTTATGAGTAGAAGTTCTTCAATTTGTAAAAAACTTGTTTATATTATATGTTTTTCAACACGTTTTCGAGATTCCATGTCTTTTTTCTTCTTCTTTTCCTAATGACCTATCTTTCAAAAGACTAAATGGCAAGCATATGAATATTAAGGATGTATTAAATGTCGTCTTTAGTGGTAAGAAAGGTGGTTCGTTACAGCTTTGATTAGTGGAACATCATAATATTGTCCAACAATACAAATATATGCCAATTGATTTTCGTCCAACGGTTGTGTCTATTTTTTAGGCTATCCAAATTTTGTATTCAGCCTGTATGTGTAACACCCCGCCTCCGCTAGGGTCACTCGCAAAGGAATGCACTAGCTTTAGAGGGGCATTATTGGTAAACATGCACAGAAATATCACAAGACAGAACATATAAAATAGCGGAAGTAAAATCAAACTTTCATAACATGAATAAATAAGGTCTAAAGCCTTTTACATCAGAGTACATCAAAACCTATCTTGCAATAGTAAAGAAGCATAAAGACATTTTCATAAATTATTCCATGTAAATGTTCAGTCCCTTGCCGTAGACCATACGGGCTTTCCCATGAGATTCTATATTACTTTAACATAGTTCCATGATCCTTAAGATCGGTTTGGACTGTTACCCTAAACCTAGCTAGGGTCTTCCAACATGAATTATTGTTTGTACAACTAGGACTTATGCTACCTAGGGCTGCTAGGGATTATGCTTACCTATTGCACGTTTTCGTATCTCGGTTTGGGTTCAACCACCTAGGGCCACTAGGGATTACGCTAACCGCCAACCGCGCCCTTTTTCTCACGCATTCATCGTGAATCGCTTTTCCATGACTGTATGCACATGTATCACATCGTGCCATCCGAGTCCTGTCACAGGGCAAATCAAGAAATACAGGACTCGGTCGGGAGCTTTCGATTTATCTGCCGATGCAGATGCTAAGGTCTGTTTTTCTTATACGTGGCTATGGTCCCACGAGACCACTCCCTCAACTAGTGAAAGACAAGACAAGATAAATCTTGTATGAGAACACAACACTGGCCAACCCACATCCAAGCCTTACCGCAACCATAATTAGATAGCAATTATGGTCTTTTGGGTGTTCTCTGCCTTTCCGTACGTACACGCTTGACCAAAGATGGTAGGTAGCCTGACGAAATGCTATCTAGGGTACGACCGTGTATCGTCGACTATCCCCTATCCATCCCCGTCTTTAGGTCGCTCGTATAGCAACCAAGGCATACTCTTGGTTCTTCTAACGCAGACCTTAACCTCTCATGAGCCTAGTATAATCACCTGGCAGCTCATAGAGGGATACCAAGAATATCCTCACGTTCCCCGAAGCCGCTGCTTCGTTACCCAGTTCGCTGGAGCCTTTATCTAAATCAAATACTTGCTCCTACTCGTATACTTAAACGATGACCTACCGTATCAGGTTACTCATCTATCTATGAACTGGTCTAAATTTCCTTGACTAAGAATCATTACTTAGTTATTCTTCAACTAAGGTTTACCACTTAGCATTGTTCCAGTTATCCTTGTTAACTACGATTATCCACCTAATCCTCAGAACTAGGGTTTACATAATGGATTAAGTGTCACTTAAGTTCATGACTTAACCCGTCTACAAATCCTGTCAAAATTGGCTAAGTATCCAAGTTCAAGGCTTAACCCTACAAACCATGCTCAAGTTGGTTAAGTATATTAAGCAACTCACGACTTAACCTCGTCCAATTATCATTCTAGATTGGTTAAGTATATATTAACTTGACCCTATCAATTTACTTAGTCAAATCGGTCAAGTGTATTCAAGCGATTCGTGACTTAGCCTTATCATGTTTTCACGTTATATTGGTTAACTTAACCACAATAAATTAACGAGTTAGATTGGATAAGTATAGGTCACTTAACCACATCAATTCATCATGTTTAGATTAGTTAAGTGTTTAACTTAACCCCATTAAACTACCAAGTGGGATTAATTAAGTCTAGGCTAACTTAACCCCATCCGATTTCCATGTTTAGACTAGTTGAGTCTAATCTTAACCCCATTCGTTAACCGTATTTTTCGGTTAAGCGTCATTAAGAAAACTTACTTAACCTTACCAAGTTATCGCGTTGGATTGATTAAGTGTTGGTTAACTTAACCCCATCCACTAGTCATATAAAAATGGTTAAGTGTCATTAGGCAAATCAAGTTACTTAACCTACCCAACCTTGTCATGTTTTGTTTAGTATCATTAGCCTAATCAAATTACTTAACCCATTTGTCCATGTCATATTTGGTTAAGAGTCATTAATCAAATTAACTTAACTCTATCATGTGGCATTAATTACTTAATGCACCTTCACCTCTCACATTAGACTTTGTTGTGGTTACTAGTTAAGCCGGTCGGTTCCGGGTAGCTTTACACCACAACTTGGTCTAACCTCGGGTTCAAGCACAACATGACCAACTTCTCACATTGGGTCCTATTGTTTGCAACTACTAGTTAGGCCGGTCGGTTCCGGGTAGTTTTACGTTGCAAACTCAACCCAACCTCGAGTTGGCCACACTTATATTATCTAAGTGTCATGTCCATCATGTTTCCCAAAACATGTTACAAGTTTTCAAGCATTTGGGTAGACCTAACTTAATAGGTAAATTCCCAAAGGGTAGACCTAACTTAATAGGTAAATTCCCAAGCTTATGTTTTTATGCATACTTACATGTCAACTTCCATGTTATATTTCAAGTCATGTTTTCAAGTTGTATTTTCATGTCATTAAAAATTACCCATAACATAACCCAACGCTTTTAAACTCGCATATACGTTCGCGACAACGTAATGGATTAAAAGAAGAGACTTGGCAAAGGCATGACAAAAATGGATATTAAGCCACAAGTTAATCATGGTGGCAAATGAGGCACAAATGTGTTCATTAACTTGCATGTTACATTCTTAAGCCTCAAAACATGCATAAACCCAAACTTGGCACATAAGCGAATCATGGTGACAAAAGATATGGAATGATGACTAGTAACTCGCATATATCATCATATAAGGGTTATGACTTCATATGCAAGTTGACATAAAGGTTATGAGGGTTCTCATTTTGCCTAATGCAACATTTCAACATAAAGGTTGTAGCTTTTAGCTCACAAGATCAAGATAATGACTTCATAAACTTGCATGACATGATAGCATGTATCATACTCAATGATCAAACCCAAACTTGCAACATGAACATTTAACTTCATAGTTAATATCTAAGAGTAGGGAAAGGGCTTACATTGCTATGAACGCACAAAAGATATGACAAAGCCCTTTTGCAATCAAATAGACCCAAAATGCAAGCTCTAACATAAAACCCCTTGAGCCAAAATGATCAAAACCCTTGCTTTATGATGCAAAGATAGAAACTTGACTTGAATGCAAGCTAATGACACTCATACAAGCTTGAAAACACTTGTATGCATGGAAAATCTCTCATAGAAACCATTTAGAAATTTTATGAAGAGAGTGGAGGCCATGAGAGGTAAAATTTTGCCATAGTTTAGTTGCATGAATGAATAATGAGGATTTAGGATAGGTTAGGGTCTTATTTATAGATTAGGCAAGTGTTTTAGGCCATAGGATTAAACCTAGATTCAATCCAAGCCATCAAAGCATGTCTTGGGGAAGAAGTCAAGTGTAGGAACCATCTAGGGCCTTTAGATTAAAGATGAACCATGAGAACCATCCAAATGCAAAATCTGCATTTGAGCGAATCGGCCCACGGGTTGACAGCCAAACACCCTGGATTAACCCCTAGTCGACCCAGCGGGCTCGGGTCGACCTCAAAAATCGGCCGGTTCGGTTATTCCCCTCTCCCAATTCGCTGTTTTGAACATTTTTGCATATTTATTTATTTAATTTTCAATTATATATATATATATATATATATATATATCAATATATATATATATTTCTCTGCGCAACCCATTTCACTTAATTAAGTATACTTTAATTTGGGAATTTTTCGTGAAACTTCGCGAGGCCATATCTTGGTCATACGGACTCCGATTTTCGAAAACTCGGACTCTATTTCGCGTATTTTTCCGAGACGAACGCAATGGCATAGCCCGTTTCCCTTGATTCAGATTTTACAGTTTAATTCTGCCTCCATTTATGTTATAACAGGTTATTGAAAATACGGGTTGTTACATTCTCCCCACCTTTTAGGATTTCGTCCCCGAAATCTCCAAGTTAGGAAGAACATATCCTACCATCCATCTACTCAAAACATCATCCACAAGCAACCATTGTCCTTAGATGATTTCTAATGCTGTATGAATATATGCAAAACGTGTGTGTACATGTTCCTCAGCTAATGCTAATGATCAGGCCTGAATAATCTTTCTAATGCAAAATATGTATAGTGTCATGAATCCAACATGTATGCAAATAGTCCTAGTCATATAGATACTATATGCGTGCACAATCATTCATTCATATGCAACAACCGCATGATAATACATTCGATTTCATCCATAAACAAGTATAATTTCTCGTGCATATGCAATATGAAATGTGACCGAGTCGAGCTAGTATCTAATGTGTATTCGCGCATCCACGAGCAACCACTTGCAACCATATCAATCATAACATGTTTCAAATACATGTTTACATCCATAGGGTTCTACCTAGAATTCCCTGAAACAGGGTCGAGAAGATAAACAGGACAAACTCCTTACAGGGTTTGTAACGGAGAATAGGACCGAGAGGATGTCCACAAAAGATAGCCTACAAGTAAGCTCTACAGAAAACAGGGATCAAGGATATACTCCCAAAAAGAGATATCATGCGCGTATCTAGTCTTTGACCATCAAAGTCGTCTTTTACCTTCGCGATTTTGTAGCTTCTTATTCCTGTTTCCATAACATGAGATGGAACTCATTTCTTCGTCGCCTCTCGTTCCACTTGCACTTATCCTTTTCCTAGAATACTTGACGCAAACATGACTGCGTACTCATGATCTCATGCAAGCTTTCCAAAATTCACTAGTGAATCTTGGATCTCGTTTATATACTATAAGGCATTCCATGTAGAAGAACTTTCTCTTGAAAGTAAACAGATGTCAATCAGGTTATCATGCGCACTTACTAGGGTGATCTCTATAACCCATGCATAAATGAAGTAAACCATCCGTCTTATTGGCGAACACCACTCGATCGGGCTTCAAATTTCCAATAAAGGCATCAAGGGATTCTAAGTAACTAGTCATGACAGAACCTCAAAAAGGTTACCCGATACTTCGAGGGCATTACCAAGGCTAGTCAAAAGGTCTAACTACCCTCCTATCAAAACCGAGAGTGGCACCCCCTACTGGATAACCACTTCATCCCTAGAATCCATCCATAGCTTATAAACATAAGCATTATTTCCAAACTCAACACTTGGCATAGACATTCCCAAATCCAAACAAGTCATGTATAAATGGACTGATTCTCCAATAGGACTTTGAGACAAAAATGGGATTCTCTATTACGCTAGTACTTAAGGTGCAGAGACTCAACTATCGAAGCAGACTTAAATGATACGAACAACGAAGTCCTAACGGGATGATAGAGAAGAAAAGCTAAACCTTTAACAAGATCGTTACCCTCCTTCCGAGGTACTCTAGAAATGAGAGCATACTACTGCCCTCCCGATGATCTTGTCCTTGTCCCATAATACTTAACTATCCGCCCCGTTTTACCATGCCAAAGGTACTCTCTCGTCATGGGTTTCATTGTTCATCTTTCTCCCTCCTTTGAGGACTAAGCCATACCAACAAGTTGCTCATCCTTAAGCTCGTATCCTTTATCCTTCTTTCTCACGATCCTTTCTTATAACACGGCCACTGGTCTCTCGAGAACCACCTCCATCGTATGGAAAGCACTTTCGTAGGTAGAAAAGACTAGTCGCAGTTAAAACTACTGTGACTACAGATGGAGGAAAGAAAGGAAAAGAGACTCAATTAAGGAAACAAGGATAGTGCTAATGGCCTTTTTCTTTTAAAAGAAAATTTTCTTGAAAAATGCTTCTTTGTAAACGGTTTTTTTTTTCAAATAGTTTTCAGAAGGTCTTTAAAAACTTTTGCCCAGTCTGGTAACCTTCTGCTCTGATACCACGTGTAACACCCTGCCTCCGCTAGGGTCACTCGCAAAGGAATGCACTAGCTTTAGAGGGGCATTATTGGTAAACATGCACAGAAATATCACAAGACAGAACATATAAAATAGCGGAAGTAAAATCAAACTTTCATAACATGAATAAATAAGGTCTAAAGCCTTTTACATCAGAGTACATCAAAACCTGTCTTGCAATAGTAAAGAAGCATAAAGACATTTTCATAAATTATTCCATGTAAATGTTCAGTCCCTTGCCGTAGACCATACGGGCTTTCCCATGAGATTCTATATTACTTTAACATAGTTCCATGATCCTTAAGATCGGTTTGGACTGTTACCCTAAACCTAGCTAGGGTCTTCCAGCATGAATTATTGTTTGTACAACTAGGACTTATGCTACCTAGGGCTGCTAGGGATTATGCTTACCTATTGCACGTTTTCGTATCTCGGTTTGGGTTCAACCACCTAGGGCCACTAGGGATTACGCTAACCGCCAACCGCGCCCTTTTTCCCACGCATTCATCGTGAATCGCTTTTCCATGACTGTATGCACATGTATCACATCGTGCCATCCGAGTCCTGTCACAGGGCAAATCAAGAAATACAGGACTCGGTCGGGAGCTTTCGATTTATCTGCCGATGCAGATGCTAAGGTATGTTTTTCTTATACGTGGCTATGGTCCCATGAGACCACTCCCTCAACTAGTGAAAGACAAGACTGGATAAATCCTGTATGAGAACACAACACTGGCCAACCCACATCCAAGCCTTACCGCAACCATAATTAGATAGCAATTATGGTCTTTTGGGTGTTCTCTGCCTTTCCGTACGTACACGCTTGACCAAAGATGGTAGGTAGCCTGACGAAATGCTATCTAGGGTACGACCATGTATCGTCGACTATCCCCTATCCATCCCCGTCTTTAGGTCGCTCGTATAGCAACCAAGGCATACTCTTGGTTCTTCTAACGCAGACCTTAACCTCTCATGAGCCTAGTATAATCACCTGGCAACTCATAGAGGGATACCAAGAATATCCTCACGTTCCCCGAAGCCGCTGCTTCGTTACCCAGTTCGCTGGAGCCTTTATCTAAATCAGATACTTGCTCCTACTCGTATACTTAAACGATGACCTACCGTATCAGGTTACTCATCTATCTATGAACCGGTCTAAATTTCCTTGACTAAGAATCATTACTTAGTTATTCTTCAACTAAGGTTTACCACTTAGCATTGTTCCCGTTATCCTTGTTAACTACGGTTATCCACCTAATCCTCAGAACTAGGGTTTACATAATGGATTAAGTGTCACTTAAGTTCATGACTTAACCCATCTACAAATCCTGTCAAAATTGGCTAAGTATCCAAGTTCAAGGCTTAACCCTACAAACCATGCTCAAGTTGGTTAAGTATATTAAGCAATTCACGACTTAACCTCGTCCAATTATCATTCTAGATTGGTTAAGTATATATTAACTTGACCCTATCAATTTACTTAGTCAAATCGGTCAAGTGTATTCAAGCGATTCGTGACTTAGCCTTATCATGTTTTCACGTTATATTGGTTAACTTAACCACAATAAATTAACGAGTTAGATTGGATAAGTATAGGTCACTTAACCACATCAATTCATCATGTTTAGATTAGTTAAGTGTTTAACTTAACCCCATTAAACTACCAAGTGGGATTAATTAAGTCTAGGCTAACTTAACCCCATCTGATTTCCATGTTTAGACTAGTTGAGTCTAATCTTAACCCCATTCGTTAACCGTATTTTTCGGTTAAGCGTCATTAAGAAAACTTACTTAACCTTACCAAGTTATTGCGTTGGATTGATTAAGTGTTGGTTAACTTAACCCCATCCACTAGTCATATAAAAATGGTTAAGTGTCATTAGGCAAATCAAGTTACTTAACCTACCCAACCTTGTCATGTTTTGTTAAGTATCATTAGCCTAATCAAATTACTTAACCCATTTGTCCATGTCATATTTGGTTAAGAGTCATTAATCAAATTAACTTAACCCTATCATGTGGCATTAATTACTTAATGCACCTTCACCTCTCACATTAGACTTTGTTGTGGTTACTAGTTAAGCCGGTCGGTTCCGGGTAGCTTTACACCACAACTTGGTCTAACCTCGGGTTCAAGCACAACATGACCAACTTCTCACATTGGGTCCTATTGTTTGCAACTACTAGTTAGGCCGGTCGGTTCCGGGTAGTTTTACGTTGCAAACTCAACCCAACCTCGAGTTGGCCACACTTATATTATCTAAGTGTCATGTCCATCATGTTTCCCAAAACATGTTACAAGTTTTCAAGCATTTGGGTAGACCTAACTTAATAGGTAAATTCCCAAAGGGTAGACCTAACTTAATAGGTAAATTCCCAAGCTTATGTTTTTATGCATACTTACATGTCAACTTCCATGTTATATTTCAAGTCATGTTTTCAAGTTGTATTTTCATGTCATTAGAAATTACCCATAACATAACCCAACGCTTTTAAACTCGCATATACGTTCGCGACAACGTAATGGATTAAAAGAAGAGACTTGGCAAAGGCATGACAAAAATGGATATTAAGCCACAAGTTAATCATGGTGGCAAATGAGGCACAAATGTGTTCATTAACTTGCATGTTACATTCTTAAGCCTCAAAACATGCATAAACCCAAACTTGGCACATAAGGGAATCATGGTGACAAAAGATATGGAATGATGACTAGTAACTCACATATATCATCATATAAGGGTTATGACTTCATATGCAAGTTGACATAAAGGTTATGAGGGTTCTCATGTTGCCTAATGCAACATTTCAACATAAAGGTTGTAGCTTTTAGCTCACAAGATCAAGATAATGACTTCATAAACTTGCATGACATGATAGCATGTATCATACTCAATGATCAAAGCCAAACTTGCAACATGAACATTTAACTTTATAGTTAATATCTAAGAGTAGGGAAAGGGCTTACATTGCTATGAAGGCACAAAAGATATGACAAAGCCCTTATGCAATCAAATAGACCCAAAATGCAAGCTCTAACATTAAACCCTTGAGCCAAAATGATCAAAACCCTTGCTTTATGATGCAAAGATAGAAACTTGACTTGAATGCAAGCTAATGACACTCATACAAGCTTGAAAACACTTGTATGCATGGAAAATCTCTCATAGAAACCATTTAGAAATTTTATGAAGAGAGTGGAGGCCATGAGAGGTTAAATTTTGCCATAGTTTAGTTGCATGAATGAATAATGAGGATTTAGGATAGGTTAGGGTCTTATTTATAGATTAGGCAAGTGTTTTAGGTCATAGGATTAAACCTAGATTCAATCCAAGCCATCAAAGCATGTCTTGGGGAAGAAGTCAAGTGTAGGAACCATCTAGGGCCTTTAGATTAAAGATGAACCATGAGAACCATCCAAATGCAAAATCTGCATTTGAGCGAATCGGCCCACGGGTTGACAGCCAAACACCCTGGATTAACCCCTAGTCGACCCAGCGAGCTCGGGTCGACCTCAAAAATCGGCCGGTTCGGTTATTCCCCTCTCCCAATTCGCTGTTTTGAACATTTTTGCATATTTATTTATTTAATTTTAAATTATATATATATATATCAATATATATATTTCTCTGCGCAACCCATTTCACTTAATTAAGTATACTTTAATTTGGGAATTTTTCGTGAAACTTCGCGAGGCCATATCTTGGTCATACGGACTCCGATTTTCGAAAACTCGGACTCTATTTCGCGTATTTTTCCGAGACGAACGCAATGGCATAGCCCGTTTCCCTTGATTCAAATTTTACAGTTTAATTCTGCCTCCATTTATGTTATAACAGGTTATTGAAAATATGGGTTGTTACAGTATGGTTAACTACCTTAAACTCAAGATTTCGTACTCCAATAAAGCATGTTAGCCACCTAATATATCCAATCCAATCAATTAGCAACTTATCACTTCAATAGAAGCAGACTTGTTTTCTTTTCCATTAGCCATTTAATACCTTTTTAAGAAGGTAGATTCAATGGACAATTAAGACCTACCAAGGCGGAACCCAATCACTTATTTAAGATAGCTAGGTAAATCCATAAATCATTTAAGATCTATCGAAGTGATTTTCAAATCAAATTGTTACTAGTTAGAAGATACAAGCTATGGAGACCTTAAACCGCTAGTTAAGGCTTCCACATTTATGTCGCATCCCAATCCCAAATAAAAGAAAATATCGAACAATGCAAGAAATTGTAGCGGTAACTTAATACCTACATGATAGGAAGATATTATCTCACCATTTATGAACTTCCGCTGATGGACCCCATGTTATTATCTAGTTTGCATTATATGTTAATCCCCTAAACGCTAAATATTCTCTTACGATAGCTAATCCCTTAGCCTCTAACGGTCATTTATGACATGTTCCCTATGCGAAATCTGACCCAATGACTTAATACCTACATGAAGTGTACCTTTCCAAGAATTTCATTATATCTTCAATTCGACCAATTAATACTTCAAACAGAAAGAGGTAGGTCATCCAATCACTTAATACCTTAATGTAGGTCCAATAATCATTTAATACCTCCTGGAAGACCAACAACTTAATAACTCGGTTTTGAAGCTGGCCCTTGATGATTAAATCTCCTTACATCTTTTTCCTTTTCAGTAGGGAAGCAGATCCTGCAAGCACACAATATCTCAACGCTCGAATAAACCTTTTTTGAGAAATTTCTCACTAATCCGCAATATCACTTGGACCATTTAATACATTAATAAAGGTAGGTCCTATGCACACAGAGTCATGAGTTGTTAGTTGGTGATATCTCATATCGGTGGTTAGTGATATCTTACATCACTAAACCACTGGGTCTAATTTATTATCCTAAGTTTGATTATTACTGATCTAGTTTAGTATTTGATTTAGTCAAATATTAATTACCCATTAAATCCTTGTTGGTTTAATACTATAAATGTCAACCCATGACGTTTAGGTAGGTTGCTAATTTTCAATTAGTAATCATTATTGATATTCCATTTATATTAGTCCCACAACCCGTCTATCTCCATTTATTCAATCTTATTCCTTAACTTATTTATTTATTGCCCTTCATTTGAGTTATACATCAATTAATGAATTACAACCTTTTATATTCAAATTTTATTAATTATACGTTATTTATGGTTGTAATCTTTACATTACTATTAATTATTTAGCCCTTGCCAATTAATAAAATAATTATCCCATTAATGCCAATAATTACCTTATTTACTCTTATTGTTAATTTATTATTTAAATAGGAAAATGCATATATTATTGAGTTAATTTATTTAACTTAATTTAAATCTTATATTCAGTTTATTTGTTCTTATTTTCTTTTATTAATTCAACTTTCCTACCATTTATTTATTCAAATTTCTTTCTTTTTATTAAGCAATTATTGTGCATTAATTTCCAATTTCATTTAAATTTATGTATTCTTCCCACGTCCAATCACTAGAATACGCTTCCATGTTTGACTTCCAGAAGCAATGTTGATTTTTCATTTGAGTATGGTGCTCATGTTATAAACTGTTGCAAATGGGTTACCTTATCCCATACTTTTAGCTGTGTGAAACGACCCAAACATCCCCGTAAAGGAAAGCCCGGGTTGAGTTGAGAACACGACAAATCAGAACACAAACAGAAAACATTTCATTGCTTATTACAACAATTTACATCAGAGTACCAGAATATACAGAGTACGAACAAATAATATACATTTGATAAATGTCAAAGATTTACAAATCATTATGCAGCGGAAAATAATACATAACACAGCTTAAAGAAATACACGGATACAGAGCGTTCCAAATATAGCTCCAGCTGTAAACTAGGATCCTAGAAAATAGAAATCTGCAAAACCAAAACTACTAGCTGCCCGTGTGGAAAATAGGGGCACCCAGAGCTTAGGTTAAAACAATAAACTCCAGGTCAGTCATGTGACTGGTGTGAGAACTAAAAACAGTTGTTAAATCTTTTACTTTAAAAGTAAATCAAGGGACCATGCCGTATAACACGGAACGGGTTTCTCCCAAGAATACCAGTGCATAAACAGTTATAAACAACGCAATGCTTTTTTTGGAAAATGAAGCTATTATAGGACTCAGGTCCCATCGAACAATGCAACGCAAGCCAGAGGATAGAGTTTTACCTTATAATAGCCAAATATGCTTGGTACATTTAAAACAAATCATGTATAAAACAACTTCAAATATAAATGTATCAATCATTGGCGGCATGTGTACCATCTATCATGTTGCCATACTAGGCTCTACAATTAAAACCGAAATGTCACATATTGGAAATTGGATTTCCGTCAAGAGTCTAGGCAAGGGATGTACTCCTAACCGGCTTAGAGACACTCTAGAAAATGCCTCAGGACTGCACACTCTGGGCAACCCCTGGATCCTCCAAGACCGGTCCTCCCTTATGTTTGAGGATTAGTTATTCCTGAACACACGTTTCCCTGTCCTATAGAACCAGTATCCATCGGCTCCGTAGTAACCGATATATCCGAGGCGCCTCGCAATCCATCATCCACATAGGTAAAAATAAATAAATGTTCGGGCTCCATACCATGACACCACCCATAGCTAGAAGGAAACAACATGCACTCCTTGGGTCCCTTATCCCGTTTTTTGACTCATACCAAGGTGTGAGGCTCGCGAATCAATGTTATACACAAAGCTATGATATATTATAGCCGTGCTTTGATCATCAACCACAAGACTCTGCTTTTCAATAGAAGCCTTGATCATCAGCGCAGCATGCCACACAGGCAATTCACGTTATGCGACTAATGTCTATCGATATATAACCTTTGAGCTCGTACATCTCAGAGAAGGGCATTAAGCAAGAGAATAAATTCTCCGCCGCCAAACAGATATATATTTAATAAAGATCAATCAACAAAAAATAAAATCCAATGTCAGACACACATCCATTTAGTAATTCGTTCTGGATCTGAAAGAAACCAGAGGCACCTTATTCCTCGTCCCACATGTCCAATACAGGAGAGAGGTCCTCGCATATCCGGTCGATCTCCAAGTACGTCTGGACGATCACCACTTATTACCTCGTCTTGGGTGTACAGCCCAATCAAGACATCAGTAATCATCCAAACGATGTGAAGACCTTCGTTCTTCAACCACTGTCTTCATCGTCGACTTATCGTCGAATCAGTTATTCAGAATGGGTATAAACCCGGCCTTTTCGAATAGCCCGCGTATTTTATAAACAAGTGCTATAAAACACACATACGCCTCATTCCAATCCAGAATATTCTTTTATTCAAATATTTTTATACTTTGGGAAAGGTTCCCATTAATTTTATCAAAGATAAATTCTTTTAAATTTATTCTTTAATCTTCCTTTGGATATCAATTCTAAACCAAATTGAGGTTTATCAACTAGTCGGGGTTAGCGAACCTCACCGAAGTAATCATTTGTTTAATTTCCTAATCCCAACTTATTCATCCCATGGAGCAAAACCGGTAATACTCCATATCTAACACCACGATGTTATCGGTAAATTTAATTACCATTTCACGTTAAAATCTGATTAAAGATTTAACTATCGCTTGGAGTAAAACTGGTGCTACTCCATTCTCGATCATTTTCCGAATTTGATAATTTAAATTATCATATTATCTTTTCAATCTAATTAAAGATTCATTAAAACACCACTTGATTTTAATCTTCCCAAAAATAAATATTAATGATTATTTAACTTTGGGAAATCAAACATGCCGCATCAACAATCTACACCGAACTATTGATTTCTGCCTATATATAACCTCTAAGCTTGTACGTCTTAGAGAAGGGTGTTAAGCAAGAGAATAAATTCTTCGCCACCAAACATAATATATTTTGCAGAGATCAACCATACAACTCGAAATAAAATGTTAGACGTGTAATCCTTTCTTTGACTGGGTTAAAGAACTAATGTCATTTAAAACACAGTTCACGATAAACCCAAAATCACATTCCAATTAATTATGGAATCTTCACAGAAAATAGATCAATATATAATCGACGTCAATTTTCGCATCCGACTAATAATATAAATGGAATAACTACTAAGCCTTTTAAATTCCATATATATTAATAGTCTTCCTCCACAGAAGCTCACTTCGATTATTATCAAACCGAATTCCATTCAATTCCAATTTAATATATTAAATTGGAAAACTTTACTTTGGAAAGTTCCCGTTAAATCTTAATAAAAAAGTTTATAAATTCCAAATCACATTTCACTGCAAATCGTGTTAAAGAACGAATGTCATTAAAACATAGTTCACAATAAACCCAATTCACATTCCATTTTATTCCAATTAAATGTTAATTAACTGTAAACAATAATAATCTTAATTAAAAGATTTTTTCTTTCCTCAACTGGGTTTAAGAACAGTGTTAATAAAGGGACCATTCACGACAAACCCAAAATCCAATTTAATTTTAAATGCAAGGCTCTGAATAGAAATTATACCGGCTTATATTCAATATCAAATTCTGAAATCAACAAATATCGTATTGGGAATAACGATATATATATCTTTCAAATTCCTCCACAATATATTTATAATCACAGAATCCAATATCGAAATATTCTAAAGATAATTTCGATTCAAATCCATTCCAATTCATATATTGGAAATTCTGGTTATTTTTAAAACCATTTCAAATTCAATTTATTTATTTAAAAATATTGGATTATAATTCTAGTTCATAACTAGTTCATTTTGATTAACATATATTTTTATCTTTACAAATGAGGAATTTTTCATCCAAATCATTTATTATGATTTTACACAAATTATTAATATTTTTAATAATTTTATCAAGGCTTGTCCAGTCGATTTCCATAAACGGTCATCGAACTGCACTTACATCGACCTTTTCCAAATTTGATTTGGACGTAATTCCAAATCCAACCATTAGATTTGAAATCTCTTATATTCATTGGAAAGCTCTTTTCGATACGAATCCAACGGTTCCAGTTTTAAGAGAATCCGACGGTCGGATCTCTCGTAATGTCAATTCGAAGTCAATGGTCGAAATTCGTGAACTGCCGAGGCGCGCCGCGTTCTATTCAGGCCATTAAATATATATATTATCATATTTCATTGATTTCCATTTAAAACGTATTTTATAAATTCGTTTTAAAATGATTCCAACTTCATTTTCAATTTTAAGTCAAAATTGAATTTTCCTTATCATTATAATATATAAATGATAATATTTTCAAAATATCAGATTTTGAAATCATTTCCTTTTCGATATTCATTATAAAAATGAATAAAATTGATATAAATATCGTTCATGTCAAAATGGAGTTAATCTAATCAACACAGCTTCATATATTTTAATATTTTAATGCCCATCCCAAATCGGACATCAAAATCATATTTTGATCCATTACTGAATATTATTTTAAAATATTAGTTACTTTAAAATATCCATTATTCGTCATTTTAAAATATTCGTTAGTTTAAAATATTCGTTCTTTCTGGATTGGAATCAGACACAGTCAATTACCATATAATTTTATTTATATGGATTTCATACACACATGTACACAACGATAATCAAACACGGTCAACCATCATCCAAAGTGCATTACACAATAGCATAAGCATTAAATATAAATAATTAACGCTTATAACAGCCTGTCAACCAATCGATTGACATACAACTAAATAATTGGGATTAGTGTATGTCAAATATCATCCCAATACCCGTGTGGGGTTTCAATCAACACACACTGATTTTATTTGTGTTGTTGGGTGATGTCAAAAATATATCGTCCCAATCAATATCAGTCAAATGAGTGTACATAAACAAATCGTCCGATTTGTAAATGAATATTTATTTTATTCATATTCTCGTTAAAAATTATATTTTTAACGATAAAATATTTATTTTAGCACATGAATATTTTATACAGTTCATTTATACAACAAAAATGATATTTTTATTGTTCTAACATTTTTAGAAAATTTCAGCAGCATAACGGCGCGATACTAGAACCAGAATAAGGTCTAGCCTTATCCTTCGCCTAATAATGTCTCGCGCCATATACAAACTAATTCTAATCAATTCAATTCACATCCCAAATCACACTCAAACAAATAAATCACTCAATCCAAAAATCAACCAAACATCCATGGTTTCAAACAAAGGTGTCGGGTGCTACTAAGCACCGTCTGCATCCTAGTATATATATTTAACTAGAAAATAGATTAGAGTGAGAAGTTCTCACCTTAGGGGAACCACTCCTCCAGTTTCATTTCTGAATTTCTGAACCGTTTGGATTTTCCTGAAATTCCATTGTAGTCTTTTCCACGCTGCTCATAGTAAAAGTCACATTTTTAATATGATGTTTATATATTTAAAAATCGCATTTTTGCATTGCTATATATATATATATATATATATATATATATATATATATATATGGGATAGGATCAGGGAGCCCCCCTGAATTTCAGCCCCCCATTTGCACCCCAATTTCAGCCACTCATTTATATTAAAAAAAGTGAATGGAAAGTGAGTGGGAGGTGAGAGAATGAGTGGAAGGAGAAAGGGAGGAAATGTGTGGTGGAAAAGTGGTAGGCTAAAGGGGTGCTCACTATTTGCAGTGGCATTGAACCTGCCCTTATATATATATATATATATATATATATATATATATATATATATATATATATATATATATATCATATTTTTATATAACTAAAAATCGAATTTTTATCTAACTAAAAATAGTATGATTCATACGATAAAAATCTCATTTCTATATTTTTAAAAATCTCATCTTTATATTTTTAAAAATCTCATCTTTATATCGCTACTTCGTATATAAAAGTCTCATCTTTATATCACTTCTACATAGATAAAAATCATATTTTTAATCCGCTACATATATAAAAATCATATTTTTTATATTCTCTACATATATAAAAATCATATTTTTAATTCGCTACATATATAAAAATCATATTTTTATATTCTCTACATATATAAAAATCATATTTTTATTTCGCTAACTTCATAATAAAAATCATATTTTTATGCCGCTATTTCATATATAAAAATCGCATTTTCATAATTTAGTTTTATATATAAATCATATTTTTATTTCGCTATTATATATATAAAAAACATATTTTTATTTCGCTATTGTATATATATAAATCATATTTTTAATCAACGCTATTTATATTTAAAAATCACATTTTTATTTCGCTATCTTCATAATAAAAAATCATATTTTTATTTCGCTATTTCATATATAAAAATTATATTTTTATATCGATAATAAACATATAAAGATCACATTTTTATTTTAAGGACAAACATATAAAGATCACATTTTTATTTTAAACAAAAATCATATTTTCAAATAGATAAAAATCATATTTAAAGGGGAATAATAAAAAAACTCACTGTTTATTGGTTTCTTCTAAGAAGGAGGCTCACAATGGTCAGTGGAGGATCTCGCGGTTTCCGGGTTCAACAACGAGGAAGGGGTTCGGGTTTTAATGAGGAAAGAGGGGAGAACGGGGCTGGAGGGGTGATGGCCGGAGGCCGACAGTCGCGAGGGGGATCCAAGGTGGTCGGAGTGTGGGCTGTGGTGGCGGGTCTTAGCGGTTTCTGGTTAGGGTTTGAAGTAGGAAGGGGGAGAGAGAAGGAGGGGCTGCGGAGGAGAGGGGGAAGGGCCTAACGAGGTGGAGACGGGGTAGGCCATGGGGCCAAGCGGCGCGGCGGAGATCCGGTGGCGGCATGGAGCGCGGTGGAGGCAGCGAGCGATTTGTTTTTTTTTTTCTTTTTCTCTGAAAAACGCGGTGGCTAAATTGTGATTTAGGGTTAAGAAGAAATATATATATATATATGTTAATTTAATATTATTTTAATTCGAAAAAAAGCGTTCTTGTATACGAACTCCAAATCCAACTCAACGATTGTTGCTTCTAACCAATTAGCCTCATTCCGGACATAATGGGATATGTTTTGTAACCCAATTTGGCAGTTACGATTAGTTTTCATCAAAATTAAAATATAAATCAATATATATTTAATTTGAATGCACATTTTAATTTACCGGGGCCACATACGAACTCCAAAAATTACAGAAAAATAAATCTAGCTATGTTTTGACGATACGGTCCTAACAAAACTAATTTTGTTGAATTTGGAGACTGTTTGAAAAATGGTCATTTTTCAGTTGATTAAATTCAAACTGAATTGACCAAACACGTTTAAATTCACTACGCTCACATATTAATTCCAAAAATTATGAAAATTGGAATCTAACAATAATTTGACATTCCGGATCCAACAAAAGGGCTATATATTATATAAAATTCCATAGCGACTATTCTGAATTTTCAGCTGGACATTACTTTTTATTCCCGTTATGAAATCTGGATTTTTCACATTCGTTGGAAAGATATTTTCAAACAGATTCAAATATTTCTGGTTTTACTGAAATCCAATTTATTTTGGATCCTGTACATTCATTTGAAATTTGAAATCGAATTTTCAAACTACCGCGCCATTTCAGGCTCGTTATATAATTAAAATAAATTTATTCATTCTAACTTCGTTTAGAATAATTTTTTAGTCGTTATTATTTAAAATAAATAATTTTATATATTCCAAATCCATAAAAGTTGTTGAAATAAAAAATTTAAATTGGTTCTGGTTTTTCGGGTTGTTACACTGTGGTAGTATGATATTATGCATTTTCTATGTTCATGTAATTGTACACTCTATGCTTTGTTTTAGCCATGCGTTATATAATGTATGGGTGTAAGCTGTTTGTAATTCACTACCTTGTGTAGTATGTAATGTAACATGTCATATCATCCCTGCGTGGAGTGATAGTTTGTAGTCAAGAGAATTAGCTAGCTCTAGTGTTGTAAGTCTGCTTAAGAACTACGTAGGTGGTGGTCAATCCACCTTAAAAACCGAATAGTGGATTGTCTACTAACAATCTTCTGTACTATATTCATTTTTTATTATTAGTTATAATAAAAGGTGTTTGCGGTCACCTAAATAACTGGCCGGCTTTTGGCCAAAAAAATCTAACCAAAATCACAAGAAACATGTATGTTTCTTTTATATGGAATAAATAGTTCAAAATAAGAAGAAAAACGTACACTTGACACCACTCTTCATTTACATTAGGTATCGTCGTATTTTAAAAAGAAAAATACAAAAAGGTCTAGAAAAATGAACATATATTCTTCCGACAAAATAAACCATAAACATTTAACTACAACAATTTTATCAATGATCTTAAATTTATTATTATTATTATTATTATTATTTATCCTAAGTTATAAACCAGATTAAAAATAACAAACTACAAAATATTTGGAATTTATAATTGCAGGTCTAGGTGAAAAACAATGACCTTAACAACTTTTACACTGAATATTTAAGTAGAAGGTTTCATAATAACGCAAAAATAAGCTCGCAACTCAAATAAACAAAAGATTTAGGCATAAATGTCAAATATAGCGAACAAGATAATTTTAAATTGTAAAACAATAAATATAATTTATCACTCATAGAAAACAAGAGCTCCCAAATTTCATATCTTAATTGCAATTCCTTATTTAACTTTAACCTCTTTCTAATTCAATGGATATGCATAAAAAGAAAATATACATATATTAGAAATGTAGATTTTAAAAGATATTTGAGACTGGAAAAGAAAATGGAATAAATCAAACCCGCCATGAATTTTAACCTTACAATAAAAGGTTTGATTCACTTCTTTTCTCTAGATTTCTTATTTCTAAATCTTCCCTAATTCGAATGAATTTGAATAGACATATTTGATTTGATAAGTACTGATAAGAAAGTGTAGAAGAAGAAATGACAGAGCTTCACTACAACCTCTAGAAAATATGAGAAGAGAATGAAGGGTTATTCCTCGATTTATAGGGGCAAAAATCAACTACATCTGTTCGATCTAAATATATTAATTCTACACCATCAAGCCACAAAAATTATTAGCTAGTGCATCCAATGGGTTGAGCGTTGGTCGACCGCTTGATGTAAGCGAGTCAACCTGCCGGTCCCATGATACACACACACACATATAAAATTTTATGTTGTACTTGTTTTTCATCTATAATTTATAAATACGGGCACCATGCATGAAACTCTTAATATGAAAGACATTTAAATTTTTATCAATAGCGCAATTGAATAAGTATTATGGTTAAGTTACATCGTTCGCATACATTTGGTCAACAATTAATTGGTTAAACTAACCAATAGCAAAAACTACAGCGTACAGCCAGTGGCATACGTAAAGATTTAGATTAGTGGGGCGGAACAATGGAAAAAATGTTCAATCATATGCGAAATAGTTAAGAGATATTTGATCTACAAAACTACATTAATAATCAGTTTAAGAATGATTTTCATCAGTGCTATTATTGTTATTATTAGCTTTCTCTTCCATGTTTTCAATGTTAGCTTTGACAATATCATCGACCACTTCAGCATTAGTAGTGACTTCTTTCTTTCCTTCATTCATGTAACCCTCAACCTTTGATTTGAAAGTTTTTGAAGCCTCCATCTTTATTCTATAAAGGGACATAGCTTTCTGTACGCATTGAAAACAATATAGGATTGATTATTCAAATGAATCGCACACAATTATTAGATCACACTGCCATGAGGAGCTGAACAAATAAATTGATGATGAATAACACAGCCGTTAAAATTCATATAATTTTAAGAATGGGAAATCCTTTAAAATGAATAAGCATTAGTGCTACTACTAGTGTTCCATCATAACTGCACAAGTATAAAATGCATCAACAATAGAAACATAAAATCTGCCTGAAAAATATCTTCATATGGTTTAGGCAGAAGAGAGTGTCTGCTTTTAGCAACTGGTATGAAGCCATTTAAATTGTTCTGTGAAGATAAAATGCAAAAAAAATATATAAAAATGCAACAACATATACATGAACTTAACACGCACACACATAAAATAAAAAATCGTTAAACTGGTGAAGCGCCTTCTGCTTTGCATTGCTTGCTTTTAAGCAAATGCCTCTAATCAATAAAGCTAAAGTTAGAGGAATATAAAAAATCTAGTGGGGGCGGCGACCCCCACTGGGCCTATGGTGGGTACGCTACTGCATACAGCAGATACTATATAGTTAAAGAACTAAGCGCTCCACAATGGTGAAGTTTCAAAAAGATGTAGCAAAGACATAACAGGGGCACAAAAAAGTTCATTATATATGAAACAAAATATTCAAAATTAAATTGTTACCATTCTCACATCATTTATGCAGAATAAACTAGCGTTTATTAATCTTATATAAAAAATCAAAGAATATAAGGACTATGCACATTAAATTTTGTGACTGTAAGAAATTTCAAACTTATACTAAGCTTATATGCCTTAAAATTAGCTTTTTGCGCTAACTTTTTTGTTTTTTTAAAGAGAATTAGTCAAACCAACTTATATATGTTAATATTGCTAAAACGGATGCTAAAAAACCTAGACTTAGATGGTGTGTGGGAAAATCGTTGATCTTAAAGTGTACCAGAAGTTTATTAGCGCTAAGTTGAAATATCATAGTAGTCGAATATCGGTATGGGCTATAACGGGGATTCTACGAGGCTTTGAGGCGGATTTAATTGCACATATGTGATATTATCAAAAGTTCATTACGGGCACTGCAAAAATTGCTACACTTTTAACTTGTCTAATTAGGAAAAACCAAGTCTTCTTATGAGATCACTTAGTAGGGCTTTGGCTTAGTTAAATCATATATATTGTTAAATTAATTATATATATACGTATGTATACATGCATATACACATATGATATTTTATAAAATCAAATTTACTATTTCATTAAATTTAATTTTTGAAATTTAATACATATGCATGTGTATGATATTAAATAACAAAACTAACATACATGCACACACCCATTAATTGTGCAAGTGATGTATATAAATCTCAATGTCTATATATGTATATATATGTATATGTGTGTGTGTGTGTGCGCGTGTGTGTGCGAGTGTGTGTGTGTTACGCCTTTATTTTATTTATTTTATTTTTTCGTGCTATGCTCATAAATCACATTAATATGTCATGACAACAATATTTGAATATTAAATAAATAAATATTTTTTTTATTAATAAGTTAACTGAAAAACATGACTATGTTAAATAATTAGATTGGATCTAGTGTTAACTAATATATCTCATAAGTCATTAAGATCCAGTTGGAGGTTTTATGAAATTAAATCGTTTCACTTGTTTCCATAGGCAAGATCCAATCCATCATGATCATCATATACCATAAAGCATACATCAACATTTTCTGTCTCTAGATCACTAATTCTTGATGTTAAAGTGTACATCTTTTTCTGTTGTTGAATAATTGTATTAGGAGAGTTCATTAACCTTTTATATTTAGACAGTTTCTTTTTAAATGACAAAGTTTATCGCATTCAATGCATTTAAGTACACTTCCATTTTCTAAAGGGGATTTTCACTTAAAAGCATTATTTATTCAAAGTAATTAGTTTTAAGGACAATACTTTTGAAAAATTAGTTTTACGAACAATTTACACAAAAAGATAAATAAGTTTATCATTTTCAGTTATATAGAAAAAGTTATAAATGAATTTATAATTTTCTTGTATAGCATATAAAGATAAAAGAATTTATCTTTTTTTGTAAAATTATCCTTAAAACTTATTATTCAGAAGTGTATCCTTAAAACTAATTATCCTACAAAAAGAAGTCCTTCAACATAATTTCTACTTTTCTAAATTGCTTATATTATTGTCTTCTTTTGGAGTTTGCTTATTTTTTTGTACTTTGAGTGTTTCTAAAATTTGTGAGTATCGAATGCGATTTCTACCCATCATAATCATCATCATCATCATTTGACCATGATTATCTACTATAACATTGAGTGTTATTGATTTCCTATAATTTTCTACGCTTGCCTCTCTTCCCTACCAGTGAACATTTGGCATTAGATTACCAGTTAATTCATCTATTTTTGTAGCACTAATATCATTAGCTTTTTGAATCACCAAAGTCTTCTAATATTATCCACTAAAAAGTCAATTTAATATTTTTATCAACTTGCTTCTCATTAGAAAAAAATTGATTATATTAATGCATGTAATATATCCAAAACTATAAAATAATTATTCAAATTGGAAGCGGATATTTAGATATAAAAGTATGGCATAAATTAAAGGACACAACATTTCAGCAATATGATTAATTTTTCCATGTATGAAGGGTGGAAATCAGGGGACAATCCAATGGTTGAGATTTTATGTCCCTCAATTTGTGTCAAAATTTCGTGTCTATATAGACTTTCCCATTTAAAATGGATTAATTTTATCTCATTTTGAGAAACTAAAATTGATTATTTGATATAGTTATCTAGGTATTATTTGATATAGATATCTAGCCTGTTTCACTTTACCCGTGCCTTTTTGTGTGACTTGTAGAATCCACTTAATTTTACATGTACTTCTACAAACATACGATACATTACTATTTTTTATCTAGGCTATTAAATAAATAAATAAATGTAGCCATTTAAACATTGAGTACTTATGCCTTTTGGTCATTAGTCCACTGCATATTATTTATCTATAGCATAATGTATGCAATATTCCAACTACCTAAACAGTTTGACTACAAATAAAATTTCATCCTATAAGAGTACCATGCATAATTACTATGCATTGAATAGAAATAGTATAACAATAGATTTTCTATCTACAAAAGCGTTAAAGAGTGCATTAATAATGTTATTTGTCATTTTAACTTTTTAATAATTCAAATAATGATTTTTGAAAACTATGTGCTCTAATACCAAGTGTGATACACATGAGCTACTGTAACACCCAAAAATTTAATAAACTATAACCATACTTTAAGATAATAAAATGGATATTACTTAATTAAATATTCAGAATTAAGTGAAATCGGCATTAACGTTGCGTTCGTTTCGGAATTATGGTTCAGATAGACCCCAAGTTTGCGTAAAACGGATAACGTATAAAGAAGTTATGGACATTAGAGGTTTGTATACATATAAAGAGCTTATGTATGAATATAATATAAAAATAATTCCATAATTATAAAATCAATTCAAATGAGACGAGCGGGAAAATGACCGCGAAACCCGACCGTTGTGGGACGACCCACAAATGGTTGGGTCGACCCAAGGTCGGCTAGGTCGACCTATGGGTCGACCCACTAACGATTTGGGCAGGTGCGTTCTATGAATCTGGACTGTTTTTCGGACTACATTCGTTGTCGACCCACTAACGATCTGGGCAGGTGCGTTCTATGAATCTGGACTGTTTTTCGGACTATATTAGTTGTTGACTTAGCATTTCGTGTATGGTTTAGATTAAAACCCTATAATCTAAAGGTTGAGGTTAACTTTGTGAATCTATAAATAGGTGGCTTCTCCCATTCAAATTTACACCAAGTCTTCATACCTTTTTCCTCTGTGAAATTATTCTAAAATATAAACATATAATGGGGCAATGCTACTGAGGCCTAGATCTATAGAGACAACATTTAGGACTTGCATACATACAACAACCAAGGATTGGATTGGACATGAAATATAGTTATATACATAAGAGATTTAATCTCTTCTTTATCAAGACCCACTGTGAGTTCCCTGTCATTTTCAAATTTGATTTATTAGACTATAACATGATAGTTAAATAAAATCGGGTTACGATATACAGTGCTTGTAAGATAAATGTTTTTTTCACTGTTAAATCACCTATGCCATTGTGATAAGTAAAACATATTCCTTTACTGTTGGAAATTTAACAAGTTATATGTATATGTCTTCCTTTTACCTATTTCTATGTTTTTGTTTATTTCCAGTCTTGCATATATGCCTACGTGATTTGATTCTCCTTCCTATGTTTTCCTTTTTATTTTTACGCTAATCCTTGGCTATACCTGATTAGAGTGTGTGCATAATTAGGGCAATAATGAATGACATAAAAAGAGGAATTTAAGTATGTTGTTAAATTGGAAACTGTTTAACTATAATTTGGAAAAGGGATAATATGCACATGTTTAGACTTGTTGTAAACTAATAAAAAGGGGATAATGTGTATATAGTTGCTGTAAATTGATAGAAATGGATAATATGCATAAACCTATACATGTTGTAATTTGGGAACATAGTGTTGTACAGTATGCATATGTATTGGACATGTTAAATTTGACTTAACAACAGACATTAAGTAAATAACATGTTAAGAATATTGTTAGTACTAGATGTAGGCTAATAAACTGAATTGTCATGGTAATTTTACATACATTTGGGCAGGCGTTTTTGGGAAGGGTTGTACACACATAATGTCATGTAACATTACAACCACGCTTATTAGTAAACTTAAACCTCTTAGGTTAAACAGAAGTATTAATAAGCTAAGTGGTCCCTCAATCTGCTGTTGTATCGGGTTTTGGGGACTCTTAAATCCTAGTTATTTAGGGGGACAATCTTAGGGGTTTGGCTTGTTTCAATCTGTTGTCTGGAACCCATATTAGTCAGTATCCTTATTGGTATTTTGTTAGAGGGGGCCTCGCACTAGGTAGGGGCCAGGGCATGCTTTACTGAACTGGATAGTAAGAGGCTCACATGGGGAAGGTGGGTACGGGCGTGTTCCGACGGAGTCATGAGTCCGACTAGGGAAGATAAATCGTTGTAACACCAGTAAATAGGTCTGTGTTATATAGTTTTTGGGTTAGGGAGTGATACACCCTACTACTGGGGCTGACAACGGGTATTTACGTAGTAAGGAGCCGATCGCATGGGTAGTAATTAGGGTACACCTAATCCTGCTGTTGTGTAATTATGTTAACACCTAATCTGGTTATGTAATTAGGGTACGCCTAATCCTGCTATATAATTCTGTTGTTAATCCTACTGATATGTTATTAGGTTAAAAACCTAATCCTGTTGAACTTGTTATACTAATATTGGTGTAGACACGCACGTTTCAGGGATATAAATGTGAAGCATTACTCCATTATAGTTTATTCATGTCTATCCTTCTGCTCTATTTAGTTTATCTGTCACCTTATATGACACTGTACCTTTCTCATCCAGTCTTATTTACCTGTCTTAACATTTCTATTTTATGAATATTTGAAAATCACTGGAACTCGCCAGACTTTATGTCTAATCCTTTTTCTTTCGCTTCTTTCTTCCTTCCCCCCGGGTACTCGGAGTGGAAGCACTTAACAATGACTAGGGTTTTCTCTTACAGCTTGGACTTGGATTTCTTGAGATGTACCGTTTTGACTTGCTCTCTACTCTAATATGGCTTATAATGAGGGATATGATTTTATTAGTAGTTATTGCTTTATTTAGTTATTATGCTATTATTAGTAGTTATTGCTTTACTTATTTTGGAAAATTGTGAGAATGAACTATTTGATGTATCCATTGAATATATGTAACTGTGACTGTGTATTTCTGTGGTTTTGAAATAAATGGGACATCTTATTTTTATTATTATATTTTCTCTTTCCGTTGTGTGAGATTTCCATTCGAAGTTTCTGTGTATGTATATATTCTGCACAAATGTAATCCTTACAGGAACCAACGACCCATTTAGAATGGCTCTAAGTTTTGGTGGGCCTTTTCTAAGTCGAAATTTAGGCCCATTCCGGGCGGGTTGTTACATTTGTATCAGTGCATAGGTTGCCCGATTATAAGGGATTTATACATATGAGAGACGTATTTGTATATTGAAAAAGATTTTTCAATGTATATATATATATATACATATATATATATACATATATATATATATATATATACCCCAATAAGCGTACGCATTTACACTAGGCATCTTTATCATTTTCTTTCCTTTTTCAGCTTAAATACTATCTCGGGAGTATCCACTAAAGGATTCTTCCTTTTCTTTTCAGATAGTAGAATGGCTGAAAACCCAACTGAGCAGAGTAACCAAGCATGGCCCAGATACTTGCTAGAATGGTTTCAACAGTATCTCTGTACAGTTGAACAGGTCCCTATTGCCAATCCTCCCCCGACGGCACCTGTAGCTCCTGCTGCTAAGGTAGCCTTTGACTTTTCCCTCTTTTGTAAGACATTTACGCATCTTAGAGGGAAGCTGTTTTCTAGACAGGAAGGCTTTGGTAGTGCCCAGTCTTGGCTAATAGACTGTGATTTTTTTTTTCGAAGTTACTAGCTGTCCTGATGAGGTGAAGAGAAGAATTGCAGCCTGGCATTTGAAGGATGAGGCCCTTGCATGGTTGAACTTAATATCGGTGGAAAACGAGGGTCGGATATTTACGTGGGCCGAATTCAAAACCCGTTTTGAAGCGAAATTTTTGCCAAAGGCAGAAATGACTATCCAACTAGAGTAATTCATCCACCTCAAGCAAGGAAGCTTGAGCCTGCAAGAGTATGTATCCAAATTCACCGAATTATGTAAGTTTGGAAGAGGATTGGTAGACACCCCCATGAACAATTCCCTTAGATTTGTTAAAGGACTGAACTCTCCATTAGGAAACCCTATTAGCTCAAGTAACGTTTAGGGAAACTTTTGAAACTCTAGTTGAGACGGCTACCCTATGCACGGGTGAAAGCTCCAAGGAGGAAAAAAAAGGAGAGAAGGGAGAAAGCTCCAACAAGAACAAGAAGAAGGAATGGTGGAAAAATAAGAAGAAGAAGAAGAAGAAGAACAAATTCAATAAGGACGCAAAGACTTGCATAAGGTGAAACCGCAAGGGCCATGAGGCCAAGGATTGTAGGACCTCGTTGGCAAAAAGGAGCTCAAGGGAAAATGTTACAACTGTCATGAAGAAGGACACATGTCCAAAGACAGTTCAAAGCCCAAAGTTGTCAAGAGCAGCCAGCACTATGCAATAGAGGCAGCATCAATTCAAAGCCAACCCCCAAGAGACCAAGGGCAGCCCACACTTGAAGGTATAACCTCTGTTTTAGGAAATTCAGTATACACCTTGTTCGATTCCGGAGCGACCCATTCTTTTATCCCAAAGCGATTAGTATATCTGTTGAATCTTTCCATATCTATCTCGGACAGTACGATAGTGGTGACCAACCCCATCAGAGGATCTAAGTATCTTGAGCTGTTTTGCAAAGACCTAGTATTGGAGGTCGACAATGTCGAGTTCCATTGCGAAGCATACGCGTTAAATTTCATGGGGTATGACCTTATCCTAGGTATGGACTGGATATCGTTTTATGGGGCCGTCCTAGATTGTGATAAGAGAATCATTCATCTTAGGAGCCAAGGAGGACATAGCCTAAATATTCCTTATAATGTTAGAAACAAAGATAAAGCCTTACTATATTCCTTATCTCCTAGTTCTGAAGGACCATCTTCGGTCCCTCTAGTTGGTGAGTTCTTGGATGTTTTTGAGGAAGTCACGGGACTTCCGCCCCACAGAGAAATCTCTTTTTGTATTGACCAAGAGAAAGATGCAAGACCTGTAGCACTACCCTTGAGGCATATGTCGCCTAAGGAAGGAAGGGAGTTAGATAAACAGATTTCAAAATTATTACAAAAAGGTTTCAATCGAAGAAGTACCTTAGAATGGGGTGCACCTGTTGCATTTGCCACCAAAGCATACAGATCTTTGAGATTTTGTGTGGACTATAGGGAGCTCAATAAATTGACCAAGAAGAATAGATACCCTTTACCTAGAGTTGGTGACCTTTTTGACCACTTGGGAGGAGCCTGAGTATTTTCCCAACTAGACCTTGCTACTGGGTTTCACCAGTTAAGAATTTCGGAGGACATCAAGGACAAAACCGCGTTTAGGACGCCAGACGGATTATTCCAATGGGAAGTTATTCCCTTCGGACTAACGAATGCACCCGCCTTCTTTGTTGACCTCATGAGTAAGGTGTTTAGGGGAATTCTAAATAAAATTGTGGTAGTCTTTGTAGATGATATCCTAATATTCTCAAAAGACTGTAAAGAGCATGAAAACCACTTGAGACAAGTGTTAGGGATATTAAGACAGAACCAATTAAAAGCAAAATTGTCGAAGTGCCATTTCTAGAGGGAATAAGTAAGATTTTTAGGACACATTGTGTCGAGCGAAGGCTTTGCAGTAGACCTTGCAAAGATCGAGGCAATCAAGGAGTGGAGGATACCCTGTAATGCTACAAAAGTGAGAAGCTTCCTTGGATTGGCCGAATACTATAGGAAATTCATTAAAGACTTTGCCAAGATTGCTACTCCATTAACCCAATTAACAAGGAAGAAATTGGTGTTTTCTTGGAACAATAAATGTGATATATCCTTTAAGAAATTAAAGAATATTAACTAGCACACCTGTCCTAATTATACCCGACGATACAAAATTGTTCACCGTTTACACTGACGCATGTAGGACCGGTTTTGGAGCAGTCCTTATGCAAGAGGAAAGAGTAGTCTCCTATGTTGTAGACAACTCAAGGATCCAGAGAAGAGATAACTAGTTCATGACCTTGAGTTAGCCGCAGTAGTGTTCTCCCTTAAGATGTGGAGGCATTATATTTTATGGGAGAAGTTTGAACTTTTTACTGACCATAAATCCCTTTAATTTTTTTTTTCAATGTGACCTAAACTTGAGATAATAACGAGGGATGAAATATATTGCCTCATTTGATTTCATGATCCATTATACCTCGGGAAAGGGGAACGTTGTGGCAGATGCCATAAGTAGGAAACATGCGACCTTGAACACAATGATAGAATGGAAATAACTAGAGTTCCTCTATAACTTTAATTTGCAACCCTCACTAACCACTTCTAATGGTTTTCTTGGGGCAATGTGTTCGCTAAACGGATTTTCTATCGAATTAGAAAACCGTCGCATGAAATATCGGGATAATACCGCAAGTGCACGGCGTACTATTGTAATACGTAGTGAGTGTGAGTCGATCCACGGGAAAGAAGTAATTTCAATTTTATTCACTCAAATTAAACCAAACTTTGAATTGTTCTAACTAATAAAAACTAGAAACTAAGTTGAGAGCTAAATATCAAATTAGAGAGTAATTTAGAGGTAAATCCCCTCTCATATTTATGTAAATCAACAAACATACAATATATGATCTCCATTAAATGATATAAATGCAACATTTAAACCACTTATGATTCTCATGGACATGAAACTAAAGCAAAACTATTTTAAGTATGGTCTATGAATTATTAACTAAAAATATAGACCATCAAATTTTGTTCTTACTTTCATTTCAAAATCAATAACCACTTAGCAAATATTGATGTAACTTGTGTTTATATTGAATAAGAATAGCTCAATTACAAATGCAACATAAGCTATCAAACCCATATGTATAAACTTACATCAATATTCACTAACATGAAGCACACATTAGAGATCACAAATCATACAAATGTTGAACTTACATAAAGTTAGAGAGCATCATTACCCCTAAATCAAGGGATTAACCACTCTTATGTGTTATCATAACAACGCATGTAAGTTTCAACATTAGAATATAAAGCAAAATGAAAGAAAAACTAAGTAGAACAAGAAGAGAACTAAACTAAGAACATAAAGTAAATGAACATGAAAGTAAATCTAAGCTATGAACATGAATGTAAATCTAAGCCATGAACATGAAAGTAAAGAGCATAGAAATTAAATTGCATTAAAACAAAGAAGTTACATAAAGAAAATGGCTAAGTAGCCATTAAAATAAAAGGGAGCTATGATCCCCCACTAAAACTAAACTAAAGAGGATAAAAGAGGAGAGACTCTTTACATTACATAAAGGGGTATATATACATGTTTGAAACCCTAAAACCCTAATCACTTTTGTTGGGAACTCCCCAAAGTGCCCCTTCATGAAGCTTCTAATCCTCTCTTAACCACTAATGAGTCATGTAGGATGCATGAGACCTTTTGTCTTATTCTATTAGTCTTTAATAAGAAGCTTAAGAGAAAGAGGGTAATTTGAGAGGTGGGGTCCTCCATGATCATGTATGAGAATTATTTCTTCCTCATTCCTTTTTATGCATGCATTTGTGCTCCAAATCTTCATGTGTATGCATTATTTGTGCTCTAAAATTCCTATAAGAGACAAATACAAAGAACAAGTAAATGCAATCACAAATTAAAACATGCACAAGTGACCATTTTACACCTTAAATGAGGTTGAATGCATGACAATTTGAGAATTTTAGGATTTTGGTTTAATACATGTAAAAATAGCCAATTATGTTATTTATTTAATTAAAAAAAGAATAAATGTTTGAATATAAATGTGCACATTTACGTGCACATCAAATACCCCCACACTTATCTTTTTATTCGTCCTCGAATAAAACGACAACAAAAACTAAGATAAATCCATTTTCGTAAGGAGCACGATTGCATTGAGCGTATGCAACAAGCCGTTAAACCTCTGGGTGTCCCCAGTAGGACGAGTGTTGTCTCGTGAGGGTTTTCAGCGGATGCTACCCACAAAATCCAAATGTTAAATGCAAAAAATATTTACAAAATGCAAGATTAGAAAATATATACAAGGTGAATGGAAGATTATTTACAAATGGGTAATTTACTTTTAAATTTACACGAAGGAGTTAACACAAGTTTGGGTCGTCACTATGAAATTTAAGTCCGTTACTAATCAAAACTTCAAACAAAAGTCAGTTATCGCTACAAACTCCTCCAGCTTGGCCAGTTGTTTTGGTAGAAACATAGTGCAAATATGAAATGAATTCTGTAATCGATATCAACAATCGTACATTGGCATCTTTATTTACTTTTGGTTAGCAAGTTAGGTCAAATAAGTGAAGAGTGTGCTTGGATTTCAAGTGCTAACTCTCTCTTTATTACAAAATATTTACATTATTATTATTTACAACTACCTAGGTATACCACCCCTACACTGCACTGCGACTTACGTGAGGGTCAGTAATCCTAAGGTGTCCAACTCATAAAATGAGACTAAGGTATACCGACGCTGACTTTGTCAACAAGGTGTCGGAAGGAGTTTGGCGGGTTTGCACACCAACGCCAGATGTACCAGTAATGTTGGATACCCTTGGATTATTATATCTATATACATTCCTTTTTTTTCTTTTTTCTTTTTCTTTTTCTTTTTTCCTTTATATATATATATTTACATAAGAGAGAGAGAGTTAAGCGAGGATATCTTAGCACAACTTCACTTAAACGATCTAAAATGTTATCGCAAATAATCTAAATCAACCATTCATTTAATCGGATTACAATTTAGAAAACATTTCAAACTCATCACCTATGAATCTCCCTATATACCAGTTACACTAAATTCGCTCATAATTCAAACTTTCCTTTCGTTATCCGTTAAGAGAAGTAAAATTCCAAATATTTTAATTGTACGAACAGAACCGTATATTTACTTCATCGTGTCCATTAAAAATTAATTAAAATGCAATTTTTTTTTGAAACTTTTTTTTTTGATTTTTTTTATTTGGATGAAAAAAGAAAAGAAGAGCGAAATCTACGCAAAACCAAAATAAATATGAAACTCCCTCCACACTTGATTTTGACTGTGTCCCCACAGTCAACCCAAGTGGAAGGAGAAAAGAAATGAAAATTTTGAAAATATGTGTTATATTTACAAGAGAAAAGAGAAAAAAAATATTTACAGTATATCAGAAAATATATTAACAAGAAGTAAATGAAACGGTGTTCTAAAGACCGATTCATTTGTCTCTTCAAGTATGAGAGTCACAATTTAAGTTTGAAAAACCAAATCGTAAAAACTTTCGAAGTTAAACGTAGATTTGGAAAAACAAATGTCGTTTTATTAAAAATGGAATGCGTTGAATTATTTTCGATGATTCTTGGGGTAGATTGAATAACTGATTGAATTTCATGTTTAATTTCACCAATTTGAATTTCAAAATTATCATTGAAAAATTCTTTAGAATTATTGATTTCAAAATCAAAACGGTGATTCAAATCTACTCGTTCAGAATTCAACTCATCTTCGAAAAGTCCAAAAAATTCGTGTTCGTCAAATTCGTTCTCCTTTGGTGAATTGTCAACAGCTTCAATGCATGTATCATTTTCAAAATCCAAAGTTGTTGCTTGAAACTCGTTATTTTCAGAAAAAGGATGATCGAATTTTAAATTTTGTTCCACCCTCTCAAAAGAATAAAAATCCAAATCAATTACCGTGTTCTTAACAACTTCGTTAAGAATGTCATTTTCCATTTTGGAAGTTGTTATTTGAAAACCATCATTTGCGGGCAAAGGTGGACTATCGTTCAAATCACCACACGTTGAAACTTGATTCTGTTGGTCATGTCGTCTCAAGTATGTTTCAAATACCAAATCCGTGTGATTATCAAAAATTTCATTCATTTGCTCAACAAAATCAAACTTATAATTATTAACTTGAGAAGTTTCAATTTGAAATTGTTGAGAACAGAAATCGTTAATCGCACCATCATTGAAATTATTTCCATTGCCAAAATCATTTGTAAAGTGATTCACATTTCCATTTTGAATTTGAAATTCATTTTGGAGTTCGAAATTGAATTGGCAAGGATTATATTCAAAATCATTTGAATTCGGAAGTGAATTCAAATTTTGAATATTTTGAAAACTTTGACTTGAATTGTTGCACAAATATGAATTACACCATTCATTTATTCTTTGATTTTGTTGTGTGCTCATTTCAAGTAAAGATTCAACTTGTGTTTCAAGAGTTGAAGGTTGATCGTTAGTTTGAAAATTATGTGGTGCAAAATCAAAATTATTTGTACAATAGTTGTTATTAAAATATCCATATGAATTTGGTGTAAAATTATATGGATTATATTGGTTTTCACAACTATCGTAAAATTCTTGCGAATAAGGAAATTGGGACATTTTCAACAAAATGGTTCTTCTTCTTTCTTTTTTTTTTTTGAATTTTTGTTTTTGAGAAAAGGAAATATTCACAAAAGTTTTTTTTTAGATTTGGATTTTTTGGTTTTCAATTTTTTTTTATATGCATGAGCCTAATGCAACTATATGAATGCAAATTACTTATTTACAATTCTTCTAAAATTATATAATGACGGTTAGATTAATTTCAACAAAAGATTTCTCAGCTAGTTAACGGACAGGAGTTATCGGTGCACCAGGAATCACCCTAGCAATGCAACCGAAGGTTTAAGTACCTTCAGAGGAACAACCGATATAATATTTACGAATCACCGTAATATTTATAAACGGTTATTACTTTGGCGTAGTCTAGACACTGAGAAAAAAATTCGTTAGAAATAAACCAATTTGTCAAAATATAATGATGTCCTTAAAAAGATAAAAACAAAGCTAAATGAATGCAAAACAGAAATTAAACGTGAATAACGATGCAACTACAAATGATTTTTTTTGTTTTTGGAATTTTTTAATGCAAAAGCAAGCAAACAACAATGCAATTAAATAAAAACAAGGGAGAAGAGAACAATACCATAGGGTCTGAATTTATTAGCAATTTTTTTTAAGCGGCAAATTTTTTTTTTAAAGCAAAGCAGTGCGCGGTTCCAAGCGAGCAATTCTTCTCTAATTTTGCTTTGATTACCTGAAAATGGAGAACGATTTATTTACAATTAAAGACAAGCGATCTTTTTTTTCTTATTTTTTTTTGAAAGTATCAACTGAAACAACTTCACTTAAAAACTAAAACTAAAAGCAAATTTTCGCACTTAAGCAAAACAAAACAAACGAAGGAAACCCTTTTTTTTTTGAAAGAAAAACTAAAACTAATTCAAAAACTAAACCAAATAAAATAAAATAATGGTTAGCCCACTAGTCAGGCCCACTAAAAAGGTCTAAACAAATACCCGTTGTTCTCGTTTTAAAAGGATAAGAAACCAAACCCAATCATTCAAAGGCGATTCCTTTTTCTTGGTTACTCAGAAAATCAAACCGCCTTTATAACATAAAAATTTGCAAAATCAATTTCGGTGATTTGGGGTTCGGTTACTGAAGGTGGCTCAAGCTCCACGGCGTTGGTGAATTAGATTCAGGCGTTCGAAAGTGATTTTTGGTGATGGATTTCAGAGGCGGCTTGATCGCGATGGACAAGTGAAGGTCTATCTGGAGGAATTGAGGGTTTCAGTGGGCGATTTTGGGGTTTTCGAAGGGAGTCGGCTGTTTTTGGTATGGCCGGAGGATTTCCGAACTTGGTAGTTGGAGGGGCTGTCTGATTGGGAGAGTTGATTTGGCGAGGGTTTGAATTGGTGTAAGTGGTGAAGAGGAAGACGACGAGCTGTAGAGTAGATTGGGGTTGGTGAAAGATGCGGGTTGAAGTGCGGCGGTGGTTCAGGTGGACGAAGAGTTTGTGTGGCCGTAGGTGATGTTATATGAATGTGGATAGCGAATTGTAGGTTGGTGTAGGTAGTATGAAGTGTGGTGGACTGAGGGTTATTGTTGTTAAGAGTTAGTGGTTTGAAGAAGATGAATTTGTAATGGGTTTGTGTAGAGATATGGAAGGAGTTGTTGCAGAGTTTCAATTGTGTTTGTGCTGGTGGCAGCTTAGATTATGGGTGTTATGAAGGAGGTTGGTTTGTGAAATGTGATGGTGAAGGGGAAGTTTGTTTGTGGTGAGAATTTGAAGGGTGACTTGGGGTTGCTGCTGTGTAGTTCAGCACGATGAAGGCTGTTGGGGTTGATGGATGATGGTCATGGTTTTGGCAGAGTTCTGGTGCTCTGGTTGCTTTCAGGTGAGTGGACACTGATGGTGGTGCGAGAGTTTGTGACTGAATTGAAGAAGCTAGTTGGGTTTAGAAAGTGCAGTGGTGTATGGATGTGGAGGTAAGTTGAACTGGTCGGAGTTGTTATATTGGTGAGGAGAGGAGATGGTTATGTGCCAAGAGTTTGCGAACAGTGTGTAGAAGGAGGCAGGTGTAACAAAATTGTAAAACAAAATAGTGAGGACAGTTGTGATGTAAATGTAGAAATAGGATATATAAATGAAATGAAATTGAACTTGGCAATGAAATGCAAGCTTGATTTTTTCTTCTTTTTTTCTAAACAGAACTGAAAAAGGAAAACAGTATGAGGAATCAAATGCAAGACAACAAAAACAAGCTCAAATGCAAGACAACAGAAACATATATGAATTTTTTTTTGATGAATAAGACAGAGAACAGTAACTGGAGAACACAAAACAGAAAAACAGTAGCAAGAATGATCAAGAGAAGCTAAATAAGCACAAAACACACATACAATTTTTTATTTTTTTATTTGAAGAAAAAAAAACAGAATGCAAAATAAACACAAGAATGAGACAACAAACAAATAATGTAAAATCAACAAGACACAAAACAAAAAATAAAAGCGAACAAACAAATGCACCACACACACAAATGAACTAAACACAAAATGAATGATTTTTATTTTATTTTAAAGTAACAAAAAAGAAAATTAATTCGAAGAATAAAACTAAAATTAAATTCCTTCCCCGGCAACGACGCCAAAAACTTGTTCGCTAAACGGATTTTCTATCGAATTAGAAAACCGTCACATGAAATATCGTGATAATACTGCAAGTGCACAGCGTACTATTGTAATACGTAGTGAGTGCGAGTCGATCCACAGGGAAAGAAGTAATTTCAATTTTATTCACTCAAATTAAACCAAACTTTGAATTGTTCTAACTAATAAAAACTAGAAACTAAGTTGAGAGCTAAATATCAAATTAGTGAGTAATTTAGAGGTAAATCCCCTCTCATATTTATGTAAATCAACAAACATACAATATATGATCTCCATTAAATGATATAAATGCAACATTTAAACCACTTATGATTCTCATGAACATGAAACTAAAGCAAAACTATTTTAAGTATGGCCTATGAATTATTAACTAAAACTATAGACCATCAAATTTTGTTCTTACTTTCATTTCAAAATCAATAACCACTTAGCAAATATTGATGTAACTTGTGTTTATATTGAATAAGAATAGCTCAATTGCAAATGCAACATAAGCTATCAAACCCATATGTATAAACTTACATCAATATTCACTAACATGAAGCACACATTAGAGATCACAAATCATACAAATGTTGAACTTACATAAAGTTAGAGAGCATCATTACCCCTAAATCAAGGGATTAGCCACTCATATGTGCTATCATAGCAACGCATGTAAGTTTCAACATTAGAATATAAAGCAAAATGAAAGAAAAACTAAGTAGAACAAGAAGAGAACTAAACTAAGAACATAAAGTAAATCTAAGCTATGAACATAAAGTAAATGAACATGAAAGTAAATCTAAGCTATGAATATGAATGTAAATCTAAGCTATGAACATGAAAGTAAAGAGCATAAAAATTAAATTGCATTAAAACAAAGAAGTTACATAAAGAAAATGGCTAAGTAGCCATTAAAATAAAAGGGAGCTATGATCCCCCACTAAAACTAAACTAAAGAGGATAAAAGAGGAGAGACTCTTTACATTACATAAAGGGGTATATATACATGTTTGAAACCCTAAAACCCTAATCACTTTTGTTCGGAATTCCGCAAAGTGCCCCTTCATGAAGCTTCTAATCCTCTCTCAGCCACTAATGAGTCATGTAGGATGCATGAGACCTTTTGTCTTATTCTATTAGTCTTTAATAAGAAGCTTAAGAGAAAGAGGGTAATTTGAGAGGTGGGGTCCTCCATGATCATGTATGAGAATTATTTCCTCCTCATTCCTTTTTATGCATGCATTTGTGCTCCAAATCTTCATGTGTATGCATTATTTATGCTCCAAAATTCCTATAAGAGACAAATACAAAGAACAAGTAAATGCAATCACAAATTAAAACATGCACAAGTGACCATTTTACACCTTAAATGAGGATGAATGCACGACAATTTGAGAATTTTAGGATTTTGGTTTAATACATGTAAAAATAGCCAATTATGTTATTTATTTAATTAAAATAAGAATAAATGTTTGAATATAAATGTGCACATTTACGTGCACATCACTATGATAGTTAGACCTACCCTAAGAGAAAAGATCCAAAGCGCACAAGACCTTGACGAAGAATTAAGGGCATAAAGGAGAAAGTGGGAAAGAAGGAGACCTTTCCTCATTCGGTTAGGTATTCGATCGGAGATGACGGAAGTTTGCTATGGGATGGAAAACTTTACATCCCTGAGAATGAAGGGTTGAGGAATGAAACTCTAGAAGAATGTTATAGTTCAAAATTGACCATACACCTCGGTGGGGATAAAATGTACAAGGATATGAAGAGAAAATTCCATTGGAAAGGAATGAAGAGAGATGTAGCCAAGTTCGTGGCCAAATGTTTAACATGCCAAAAAGTAAAAGTAAAGCAAGGGAAGCCTGGAGGACTGTTACTACCTTTAGAGATCCCCACGTGGAAGTGGGAACATATTTCCATGGACTTTATAGATGGATTTCCTAGAAGCCAAAAGGGGAATGAGGCCATTTTGGTTGTGGTAGATCGTCTAACCAAAAGTGCCCTTTTTATACCAGCCAAGAAGACAAGGACTATAGCCTCGTTAGCCCAATTGTATGTCAAAGAGATAGTCAGACTCCATGGTATTCCATCAAGTATCATAAGTGATAGAGACCCCTTATTCATGAGTGAATTTTGGAGAAGCCTGCAAGCGGCATTATGAACGACCCTTAAACTAAGCACAGCTTACCATCCGCAAACCGATGGAAAGACAGAAAGAGTAAACCGAATCTTAGAAGACTTGCTCAGAGCTTGCATCATCGACTTTAGAGGAGTTTGGGAGTAGCACTTACCGCTTGTGGAGTTCACGTATAATAATAGTTTTCAAACAACAATCGGCATGGACCCTTTCGAAGCGCTTTACGGGAGGCCATGCAAATCGCCAACTTGTTGGTTGGAAACTACCGACAATGTTATACTCGGACCAGACTTTGTCCGCGATTCCACGGAGAAGATGTCTTTGATTAGGTAGAGGATGAAGGCAGCGTAAGACCGTCAGAAATCAAATGCCGATAAGCGAAGGAGGGAACTTGAGTTTAATGTTGGAGACTTGGTATTCATGAAAGTAACCCCTCTTAAGAAGACTGTTCGATTTGGGCATTTTTGTGTTATCGAGAAGATGGGATCATTGGCTTATCGAGTGGATCTCCCAGAGCGTCTATCGGGAACCCATAATGTTTTACATGTATCACATATAAGGAAATGACTTCATGATTATGCTATCAAACTCAACCTTGATGAAATTGGGGACATAGAAAAACTCGACTTGGGGTCCAAGGTGTCCCGTGCCACTACAAGGATTGTAGAGCATGGAATCAAGAGACTCTGCAACAAAACCGTTTGCCTTGTCCGAGTACAATGGTGAAATGATCCCGCGGAAAGCACATGGGAGACCGAGGATAAGATGAGACATGCTCACCCAGAGATTTTCACGGGTAATTTTTCGTCAAAATAACGTTTATGGATGCATCATGATTGCTAAATTGGATGTTAGGTAATGGATGCAACACCATTGCACCGAGCACTCATATAGAAATATATGCAAATTTAGGTTGCTTAATACATATTGCATCACTTATTACACCTACATGCTAGGATAGAGCTCACTTCAGTGATTCTGCAGTTCATAATCACTGCGTATCATGGATGTTTATGGATGGTTTACAAATAACATGAGTGTACAACGTGGATGTGATTAAGCGAGTTGTATTTTTCGCCCCTTAAACAGATTTCAGGACGATCCATTTTTAAGGGAGGGGGGAGAATGTAACCCCCAATAAGATTCATAAGTATTAATAATAAATAAATAATATGGCTAGAAAATGAGATTTTGCCGCTTTAGGAATTTGACTAAGAAATTCTTTTATTTTGATTCGGGGTGAAATTTTGAATCGTTTTCATATATAATATGCTGAAAACGGTCAATTTATGAAGAAGTTATAAACAAATGAATTTAGACTATAAAACGCATATATATATATATATACATATATAATTAAATGGATAATATTTATATATATCAGTCCAAAATAAATTTAAAATAAAGAGGGAGATTCAAATTTTGAATTGAAGATAAGATCAGGAGGACATAGTATATTGCACATATGGAATAAGATTAAGAGATTAAGGAACGTATTAAATAAAATAAACAACTCAGCAACGCAGCCTTATTGGGTATTCCAGCCCCAAAGGGATCCACCGTTCCCCTTAAGGGGTGTCGACCACTGGTTGACCGCTCGCCGGTTGGACAACCCAACAAATCTAGCTGGTTAGGTTTTTTTGAGGGATATATATAAGTAAAAGGTTTGATTAATTCTAATTAATCCAACGGTCTATGCTCACACGGGCAACTATATATAGCCCCTCCTATTACACTATGAAACCCTAATCATTCTCTATCCCTGCCTCCAAGCTGCCTCTCCACCATTGCTAAATTCCAAAGAAAAATAAAAGGATAGGGTTAAGGTTTTCTTCTAATTTCTCCAACTCTATTCTTAACCTCTCTCTATTCTAATTCATATGAGTTTAATATTCTGGAATTTTGCATAAACATATATATATATATATATATATATATATATATATATATATATATAAGATTCGAATACATGTTTCTTATATATATATATAATAGGAGAATTACTGGAGCACGCTTGACCGCAAAGATTAAAGCATAGATCTAGATCAACTACAGATTTCTCTCTATTTCGCCTAGATCTGTGAGTGGAATGTAGTTTACTTAGGCACATTCATGTTTTTATTAGTTTATCATGTAAATAGATATGCTTAGGAGGATTTAGATATCAACAACATAAACATTAAAAAACCCAAATCCTCTGTCTTGTAATTGCGTATGAATTGTCATGATTATTTGCTTTAAAAAGGTTTGGATTTGATTGTTTCATGATTTGAATTGGGTTTGGATCCTATTTTAGATCTAAACGCATTCACAATTGAAATAGGTCAATTGTAAACATTGTTATGTGCATAACACCAAACAGGGTGAATTGTATAAGATATGAGTTATAAACATACATGTGTAAGTGTATGTAATACTCTATTTTTAATTCAGTATTGAAATCATTTCTACATGCCTAGGATGCAAGTTGTAATTGTATGTATGTTTTTCCATCACTCCTATTTGTTATCTTGTCATTATGCTATCATGCCTATGTTATAGCGGTAAAAGTATGGAAAACCTAACTTGTATACCACGAATTGGACAAATTGACAATTGCCACCTCGTTAGAATGTTTCACTGCTTATACGAATATTTATGTTATTTAGCTGTTATTATTATTATACTTATATAAACGTAATAAACGTTGTATTAGCGTAATAAATGCGGTTAGGTTAGATTCGAATTTGAAATGTCCCCATAATAGATATATGTTTGATTTCTTGTGTGTGCGTATATAGAATGACTTTAAATATATATAAACACTGACACATAGACACGAGGTTAGTTGCCAATTGTGGTAGAAGTATGTTGGGAACCGACCAGGAAATCCAGTAACCACAGGTGGGCCCAACTAATGTGAGATGTCTATGTGCCATGGTCCATTCAAATACTTAGTACACTAGACATGAGGTTAAACCAACTTGTAGTAGAAGTCTGCCCGGAATCGACTAGCATATCCAACATCTACAAGTGTACGATTTAATGTGAAAGGTCTAGTGTGTGTATATATAACTATATAAATATATATATATAAGTCTATTGTGTGAAAATACGCAGGTTTACTATGCCTTGAGAAGGTCTTAAGTGGCTGACTCTCTTTTTATCTAGTTTGGGTCTTAAGCGGTTAGGACTAGGATCCCTCCAAAGGTTAATTCCTTGGAGAGGAACCAAAGTCATGGGACCTGCCCTTATTAGATTTAAAGTAAGTCTCTGGGTCCTCCTTCTCTAAAAGTGGTTAGGTACAAACCGATAACGGAGTAGGGTAGTTCACAGAGATATCCACTTCCTCTAGAAGCTTGTAAGGGCTCAACTAGGGACAGATTGGTAGATTAAAAGATATGTTGCCACTGCATGCTCACCAACCATCTAAGAGAAGTCTTAAGCGACATAGGTGTCCTGCCGGAAAATATCAGTTAAGTAGTAATGTTCTCAATACTACTTCTCATATTACAAATGAGAGTATAGACTTAAGAACGTTAACGTTTTAGGACGGGGTCTAAAAGGGCTAGAGGTCCACCTCAGGGTTATAAGAGATCATAAGAACCCACCTTTAATAAGGCCATAAGTGATTGAAAATGCCACCTTATTGGGTCTTTACCCTAAAAACACTAATGGGCGACTAACTTGGATATCCACCCCATTGGTTAGATACTTGGCGTTTCATTAAATATTGTGTTATGCATAGACATAACTTGACATATGTAATCTGCTAACAATATAGGGTATGGACATCAAGTAACACTGTATTTCAGTCACATAGAACTTTATGTTCTGACCTCTCTCCTCAACATATCCAACATGTCAGTAGATGAGGTGAAAGCCATGGATGAAGTGATGATTGAAGCTAATGAAGAAGACGAAGTTGTTATGCTATTATTAATAGTTACTGCTTTACTTCTTTTGGAAACTTGTGAGAATGAATTATTTGATATATCCATCGAACATATGTAACTATGACTGTGTATTTCTGTGGTTTTAAAATAAACGGTACATCTTATTTTTAGTATTATATTTTCTCATTCCGCTGTGTGAGATTTCCATTCGAAGTATCTATGTATGTATATATCCTGTGCAAATGTAATCCTTACAGGAATCAATGACCCGTTTAGAATGGATCTAAGTTTCGATGGGCCTTTTCTAGGTCAAAATTTAGGCCTATTCCGGACGGGTTGTTACATACCACAACCAAAAGGATTGGATTGGACTTTTCTAAGACATATAGTTATATATATAAGAGATTAATCTCTTCTTCACCAAGATCCACTTTGAGTTCCCTGTCATTTTCGGATTTTATTTCTTAGACTATAACATGATAGTAGACCTAAACCTGCTAGGTTAAACATGAGTATTAATAAGCAAAGAGGCCCCTTGTTTGGCTGTTGTATAGGGTTTTGGGGACTCTTAAATCCTAGTTATTTGGAGGAACAAGCTTACGGGGTTTGGCTTAGGTCAATATGCTGTTCGGAACCCATACCAGTCAGTATCCCTATTGGTATTTTGTTAGAGGGGGCCTCACACTAGGTAAGGGCCAAGGCACGCTTTACTGAACTGGATAGTAAGTGATTCACATGAGGAATATGGGTATGGGCGCGTTCCGGCGGAGTCATGAGCGTGTATGAGTCTGACCAGGGAAGATAAGCCGCTGTTACACCAGTAAATAGGTTCGTGTTATATAGTTTTTGGGTTACGGAGTGATACACTCTACTGTCGGGGATGACATAGGGAATTTACGTAGTAGGGAGCCGATCGCATGGGCAGTAATTAGGGTACACCCAATCTTGCTATTGTGTAATTAGGTTAACACCTAATCTGGTTATGTAATTAGGGTACGCCTAATCCTGTTGTTTAATTTTGCTGTTAATCTTGCTGATATGTAATTAGGTTCAAAACCTAATCCTGTTGAACTTGTTATAATAGTATTGGTGCCGACATACATGTTTCAGGGATATAGATGTGAAGCATTACTCGATCATAGTTTATTTCTGTTATTCCTATCTATCATGTTGTTCTGTTTAGTTTATATGTTACCTTATATGACACTGTACCGTTCTCATCCAGTCTTATTTACTTGTCTTGGCATTTCTATTTTATGCATATTTGAAAATCACTGGAACTCGCAAGACTTTATGTCTTACCCTTTTCTTTTGCTTCTTTCTTCCTTTCCCCTCAGGTCCTCAGAGTGGAAGCATTCAACAGTGACTAGGATTTTCTCCTATAGCTTGGATATAGATTTCTTGAGATGTACTGTTTTTACTTGCTCTCTACTCTAGTATGGCTTATAATGAGGGATATGATTTTGTGTACTTTGATATTGTAACAACCCGCTCATTTAATGATAATGTATTTAAATATTTTATTTAAATATATCGTCGTTAATAGTTAATCAAACATGTATCCAGAAAGTCATATTTTGCATAAGGTTGAATTAGGACTCGGGACCACTTCCACTGAGTTCGGATCATCGTTTACGACCTTTTTGACTATAAACATCTATACCATTTGAGTTGGGCGATTTTGGTCTTTTTCGTTTGGATATAAGACCAAAATATCACTTTCTACATATGGACGAGTCTGGACTCGAAACTACTTCCATTGAGTTCAAAACGTCGTTTAGGTGTTCGAAAAGTATAAACTTCGATATATTCCGAGCTTCGAAAATTTGGTACTTTGGTTAGGTCTTGGTTTGGCTAACCTAGCCTACCTTATAAACTCCCCAATAGCTCTCTCCTCTTCATTCATTCAACACTTAGAGAAATAGAAAAATGGAGAGTGAAACGGGAAATTAAAACTCCCTAAGCCCTAGCTTGATCTTGTAGCTTCAATTCTTGAGGAAATCAAGTGTAGAGACTTGGGTAAGCTTCTCCATCTTCATCTCTATCTTCTCCAACCCTATTCCTCTTGAATTTGTATGATTTCCTAAACCTAACTCTTAGGAATCTTATTGATATGCTCTTAGATTGGAGATTCATGAGTATTGATTGAAGAGAGGTTGATTTAGCAAAGCTTTGGATTGATTTCTTGCTTCTAGCAAGCAAAGGTGAGTTCTTCATGAACTCACATCTATGCCTCAAGCCATTGGCTTGTAAAAGTGTAATTTAGTGTTCATATTAGTTTACATGTGCTTGTGAATAGGTTATGCTAGTGTAACTTAGCCAATTTCATGTATTTATGTTTCATTGAGTTGAAAATTATGATAAGGATTGTTCATACGATTTATGCATATGCTATGAGTTAGTTTGGTGATATTGTGAAGCTCCGTTATCCCCCGGCGAAGTTCTAAGTCTTCACAAGTCGCTTGAATCGCTTTTGCATGCTTTGATTTGGAATTTAGTTCACATTTGAATTTATAAGCTGAATCATTGCAAATATCTTGTGTGAATGTTTGTGTATGTTATAGGTGAAGTTATTGTGTGCACCCATGCTCTTGTAGCTTCCCTTTAGCATTGCCAAACCATCTTGTTCTAGTTTGAATCGTGTTTGATATCTTTGGTTTGAAATTTAGTTCACCTTTGAACCTATGATCGAAACCATCGCAAATCTCTTGTATGAATGCTTGCATGTGTGTGTATGTGTTCTTGAGTATTTTCGGTGAGCTTAGGAGGCTTCATTTTCAATTAGAAAACGTTATAAGCCATCACCATTGATCTGAGCTCGTCCGAGAACCGTTTGCACCTCATTTCCTAAGCAAAAATGGCCATACTACAGCTCAGACGTCTGTCTAGGAGGGGGGCAGACATCTGTCTAGGAGGGGGGCAGACGTCTGTCAATGTTTGGGGAAGAAAATAAATAATTGCTTCAGCTCAGGCGTCTGACCAAAATGGGTCAGACGTCTGTCTCGGCTCTCGGGAAAAATAAAAAAACTGCTAACTATCAGCTCAGACGTCTGTCACTACAGTGACAGACATCTGTCTGCCTGAAACTGCTATTGACCAGTGAACCACGGTCAATAGTTTAGTATCGTTTGAGCTCATTCCCGGCCCATTTCGACGTCGTTTGTGACTTGTCAGTTTCTCTGGTTTGCAGACTTCTGCATCTCGATTCCTTTACTTTGATTCTCATGTGATTCTTCCAATGTTGATCCTTCTTGGTCGATTCACATTTGTTTATGATGTGAATTGAATAAGTGATCATTCTAAAGCCCGTGCGCTCTATTTTGTATATCGAATTTATTCAATACTCTTGCTAATATGATTCACGACTCTAAAACGTGAATTATCGGATTGATATCCTTTGAGCCCATTCCGGTATAGTCTAAAACATTCGGGTCCTAATTTGGGATTTTGATTCGTTCGTTGATTGAAATTAGAATCGTTATCTCTTGATTTCCTGTATGTTGTTGTAATGTGACTTTTTTATTCATGATGTTTGTGTTCTATTCGCTACGGCGACGGTTTTCATGAATAATTGAACCACAATGGATAATGGGGTTTTATATTGTCAATGGGCATCGAACCGACGTTTAATTAGTTTTTAAATTCGAATCCTTTTAAAATAAATTCGGTTTCTAAATCCGGTTCTGATTCTATTGATTTATATACGATTCCTTATCCTATCGATCGGACGAGAAATTTAGTTTATTTACCTTAGTAAAACTGAGGACTATGACCCCTTATACGTTACTTCGGCGAATAACTCTTGGACTTGTGCGTTCGAGTATGTATGGTGATTTTCTCTGTTTTGAATAGAAACCAATTACGGGTTCGTAAATATTCGAGAATAGCGTGTGGTTATGGGACATGTCGCTATTTCCTTATATTAACTAGCTCGGAGTAATTTCTATTCACCCGAATCAATGTGATCCTTTATGACTTGTGTTTTGTGGTCCTTGATCACCCGAGTGGGATTTACGATTCTTGGATTTCACCTATGGGACTTCGGTCCAACTTTCTATGATTTATGATGTTTTCTAGGGATTTCACAATTTATGTGTTTTCTCTCTACCGGGGTCACGACCCAGCTTCGTGGGGAGCTTCGTCTCAAACTAATGGGTTCGCTACCTAGAGATCGTATCTCATCAATGAACAGACCTGTCCCCTCTTTAATTTGTTTTCTAGAGATTTCGTGATTTATGTGTTTTCTCTCTTCCGGGGTCACAACCCGGCTCTGTGGGGAGCTTCGGCTCAAACATATGGGTTCGCTACCTAGAGATTGTATCTCATCTGTGAACAGGTCTGACCCTTTATGATGCCTTGATGATTTATGATCACTTGATGATTTATGATGACTTTGATGATTTATGATTACTTTGACGCGAAGCGCGTCAATCTGAGAAATGATTTAAGATTTACTTTGATGCGATGGTCATCAATTTGATGTGTATTTGGCATTCCGCTATCATTTCCTGTTGTGTGCTATTATTTGAATGTTGCATTCTATATTAGCTAGGAGATTATTTAGAGATATTTTTTTGCTGACATTCCATTGTCATTTCCTGATTGTGTCGACATGCCATGTTCATGCCATCCTGTGTTATATCTCTTGTTATCTCAGTTTATTTGATAAGTACAGCTAGACTGATCCATTTATTGTTTATTCTTATAAATAATACTCGGGTCAGACCGAGTCATGTTAGGTACTCCTCTGGGAATCCTCGCAGGACTAATCTTCCACTTTCATCTTACGACTCTGCCTCTGTAGTTTTATGTACTTTTGTACCTATGACATTATCTATTGTTGTGTACATATTTTTTTAGTTAGATCATGGTACATGTATTAGTGGATCTTTGTTGACCACTAGTTTGTTGTACACATTCTTGGTTTATTCATATCTATTCCGCCTTTGTGATGTGATTATTCTGTGTCTGGCTTTGAGATATACCATGTTTATATTATTGTTGTTGTCTATTTTATACTGCTTTCCGGATTGCATATAGCCGTTGTGTAGTTGCCCTATGTGCCGAATGGTCATGTCGAAATTTTAATCGGTATCAGAATTCGATGTGCATTACTCACATGGAGTAATCATACAATCGGTCGCTCTTCACAAACCTCATTCTCCGTTATGGTCTACGACATTTCTCTGAAATGAACTGGACGATATTGGGTATTGAGGCGGGGCGTTACAGATATTTTATTTTATGAGATGTTTTGTGAGACAAATTTGAGATATTTGATTTGTGGATGTAACTGGTTTTGATACTGCAATTTATTTTAATAATGAAGTTGAAATTTTTCACTGCTTATTTTATATCTGTCTTGTGGATTTCTGTATTGATTACCGATTGCGCCTCACAAAACTTAATGCATTCTCTTATGAGTGATATTAACGGGCGTGGGGTGTCACAGTTACCTTAACATACTTATGCATATTGTATCTTAGGACTATTAATACAATAGATGAGGGTGAATAATTCATATTAATTATTTTATGGTTAACTTATATTTTTCAAAGTTATTTTCTCATAATCACAAACAAGGAAGAAGAATATATTTTAAAATGGCAACTAGATTTGCTTCATGGCCACCTCTTTCGCATCTTTCCCCTAGCTTCTCTTTACTTCATCATCTCCCTCTCTGTTTTTTCTGACTTTCTCCATGCATCGTTTCTTGTTGTTAGCCACCCACACAAACCCTACTTTCTTTGTACCTCAGATCTAACATCCGCATGTTATCTATCGCCCTTTTTCCTTTAGATATGATGATCCACCAACGATAAAATCTAGCACGAAGTCATGGTTCAGTTTGGGGTTCTTCTCACCCTTTCTCTCTACCGCTTATGCCTCTATTTGAGACTATTTACAGCCGACGAGGCTCTTGTTGGTAATTGTTTGGTCTTGGGATTCCCTATCTGGAAAGGTGATATTTGTGTGTTTTATTTGATTCTGGATTGTGTCTCCTATTAGTCGGGGTGGTATTTATGGTCTGGTGTTTGGATTTTCTCCTTCTTGGTCTATGTGGTATTTTCGAGGAGGTAGGGGCGATTATGTTTTTTCTTGGTGGTGTTCCTCCACCAGCTACCAAGGTGATAACCTGGCTATAAGGTATGCTGGTTTTGGTGAGTGTCTCCCTACCATGCTGGTCTTCTACTCTTCCCGGTGGTCGTTTCATATGCAATGAATGGTGTTGCATTTGTATGCAACATCTTGTGATTTTATATTATGCCAAGTCTGCCTTATTGGCTGTGCTTCAGGGTAACTACATGGGATGGATTTGTCGATGTGCAAGTGCGGTGGTTGCTGTTTAGCCACTTCGTGGATGTGACAAATTCGGCTTCGAGGATATGCTATGTCGTCGTCTAGGTGAATGGCTCGAGTTTTGGCTGGAAGTTATGTTTCTCATCCTGTAATGTAATGCTCGGTTTTTGATGTTGTTTATTGATGGGTTCTGCCATAGGTAATAGGACTGTGTATTTTTACACCCTGTGTGGTGTTTGTGGTTTGTTATGTGTATCGCTCCTTGCGTGGAGCGTGAAATTTTTGTAGTCTTGACACTTTGTCAAGCTCTCTTTCCTTAAGTTAGGATAGTCGAAGTGGTATGTTCACTCTAAAAGCTGTAAATTAGAAGTCTAGATGATTTTTCTAGCTCCAGCTCTGCGAGCTATATTAGTTACATAGGACGGTCCACTATAGAAACTGGAATGAGTAGTTTGATAATTTACCAAATTTCTGTGCTTATTTTGTAAATATTATTTGTTATAATAATAAGTGTTACGAAACACTATAAAAATCGGTCAGCCTTACCCAAAAATATATTTTTAAAATGTAAAATAAAAATAGTAAAGTAAAAAGTAAACAGAAGTATGAATTTTTGTACTAGTTTATATATCAATTCCTACATCCACTCATATGCCTGACACAATATTTCACTATAACATTACATGGTTGGAAGCTACATCTTTATAGTATTGACTTGTCATGAGTGATATGACATACATAGCCACCTGACTTTGAATCAAGTGGCAACAACACCTACTCTGACCACCCATGGATGGCTAAAACACCAATTATGACTTGCCACAGGTGACATAACACAACTATCTTGTAACAACCCGCCCGGAATGGGCCTAAATTTCGACCCAGAAAAGGCCCATCGAAACTTAAAGCCATTCTAAACGGGTCGTTGGTTCCTGTAAGGATTACATTTGCATAGAATATATATATATATACACTTTGAATGAAAATCTCACACAATGGAAAGAGAAAATATAATACTGAAATAAGATGTACCACTTATTCAAAAATCATAGAAATACAACAATCACAGTTACATATGTTAAATGGGTACATCAAATAGTTCACTCTCACAAGTTTCCAAAAGAAGTAAAGCAATAACTATTAATAATAGCAAAATAACTTCGCCTTCTTCATTAGCTTCAATCATGACTTTGTCCATAGCTTTTACCCTATCTATTGACCTGTTGGATATGTTGAGGTAAGGGGTCAGAACATAAAGTATTATGTGACTGAAATATAGTGTTACTTAATGTCCATACCCTGTACTTTTAGCAGGTTACATATGTTTAGGTATGTCTATGCAACACAGTACAAACACTAAGTAACTAACCAATGGGGTGGATATCCAAGTCAATCGCCCATTAATGTTTTTAGGGTAAAGACCCAATGAGGTGGCATTTTCAGTCACTTATTGCCCTATTAAAGGTGGATTCTTATGATCTCTTATAACCCTGGGGCGGACCACTAGCCCTTTTAGACCCAGTCCTAATACGTTAACGTTCTTAAGTTTATACTCTCATTTGTAATATGAGAAGTAGTATTGCAAACGTTACTACTTAACTGATATTACACGGTAGAACATCTATATTGCTTAAAACTTCCCTTAGACAGTTGGTTAGCATGCAATGGCCACATATCTTTTATTTACCAAATTTGTCCCTAGTTGAGCCCATACAAGCTTGTAAAGGAAGTGGACATCCCCGTGAACTACCCTACTCCGTTACCGTTTATGCCTAACCACTTTTAGAGAAGGAGGGCCCAAAGACTTACTTTAGATCTAATAAGGTTGGGTCCCATGACTTTGGTTCCTCTCCAAAGAATAAACCTTCGGAGGGATCCTAGTCCTAACCACTTAAGACCCAAACTAGATAAAAAGAGAGCCAGTCACTTAAGATCTTCTCAAGGCGTAGTAAACCTGCCTATTTTCACAACTAATAGACTTATATATATATAGCTATATATATATGTATATATACACACACACTAGACTTCTCACATTAAACCGTATACCTGTAGATGTTGGATATGCCGGTCGGTTCTGGGCAGACTTCTACTACAAGTTGGTTTAACCTTGTGTCTAGTGTACCAAGTTTTTGAATGGCCTATGCCACCTGACATCTCACATTAGTTGGGCCTAATTGTGGTTGTTGGATTTGCCGGTCGGTTCCGGGCAGACTTCTACCACAAATGGCAACTAACCTTGTGTCTATATGTCACTATTTATATATATTTAAAGCCATTCTATAAAAGCACACACAAGCAATCAAATATATTTATTATGGGGACATTTCAAATTTGAATTCTAACCTAACCGCGTTTATTACTCTAATACAACATTAATTACGTTGATTACATTTATATTAGTATAATAATAATGCTTAAATAACGTAAATATTCGTATAAATGGTAAACGTTTAACGAGGTGGCAATTGTCAATTTGTCCAATTCAAGGTATATAAATCAAGTTTTCCATACTTTTGCGGCTACAAAATAGGCATGATGGCATAATGACAAGATAACAAATAGCAGTGGATGGAAAATATACATACATACAATTTTAACTTGCATCTTAAGCTTGTAGAAATGATTTTAATACTGAATTAAAATAGAGTATTACATACATTTATACATGTATGTTTATAATTCCCATTTTATCTAATTCACCCCTTTTTGGTGTTATGTACATAAAAACATTTACATTTGATCTATTTCAAATATGAATGCGTTTGGATTCAAAATAGGATCAAACCCAAATCCAATCATGAAACAATCAAATCTAAACCTTTCTAGGTTACAATTAAATGATAAATAAAGGTGAATTACATAAAATAGAAATAATAGTAGCAACACCCTTTTTCCTCTTTAATCCAGTATTAAAACCAAAATTCCACAAAATCCAAATATCATGACAATTCATACACAAATACAAGATAAAGGAATTGGGGGGTTTTAGTGTTTATATTGTTGATTTTCCAGATCCTCCTAGGCATATCTTTCAACATGACAATCTAATAAAAATATGAATATGCCTAAGTAAACTATATTCCACTCACAGATCTAAGCAGAATAGAGAGAAATCTGTAGTAGATCTAGTTCTGCACTAATTCTTTGCAGTCAAACGTGCTCCAAAAATCCTCCTATATATATATATATATATATATAAGACATGTATTAGAATCTCATACATATATGTATATATATATATGTTTATGCCAAATTCCAGAATACTAAACTTATGTGAATTAGAATAGAGAAAGATTAAGAACAGAGTTAGAAAAATAGAAGAAATCCTTAACCTTTTTCTTTATTTTTCTTTGGAATTTAGTAATGGTAGAGAGGCAGCATGGAGGCAGGGAAAGAGAACGATTAGGGTTTCGTATTGTGATAGGAAAAGGATATATATAGTTTCCCATGTGATCATAGACCCTTGGATTAATTAGAATTAATCCAGGCCTTTTATTCATATATATCCCTCTAAAAAAACCCTAACCAGCTAGATGTATTGGGTTGTCCAGCCGCCAAACAGTCGATCGACGATCGACGCCCCTTAAGGGGGGGCGGTCGATGTAACGCCCCACCTCTATACCCGAGTTAGCCAAGGTCATTGCAAGCAATGATGTCAACTAACCCAAAGAATAAGACTGTTTAAGAGCGACCGTCTGTATATTAGCCTTGAACAAGCGTTAAACATGTCGAATAATGTGGTCCTAATTTTCAATTTTCATGTGGAAATCCGGCATGTATCACTCAAGTTCAAATCTATTACAGAGTGGCTATATATAATTCAGAAACAATATAAAATACATAATAGAATAATCAGAGTCAGACATAGAATTTTCATATCACAAAGGCGGAATAAATATGAAATAAAACACCATAGTGTATACATAGAGGTAGTGGCCAAACAAGGTCCACTATACTACAAAAGAGTAGAAAATAAATAATACATGCCAAAAGAACGTGAATACGTAACTATATTATATACATATCAACATAAACTACAACACTAGTGTAGTAAGCCAAAATAAAGAACTAGATCCTGCCAAAAGTCATGTGGAAGCACCTGCAACACTCGGGCCTGACCCGAGTATTATTTATAAGAAATAAACAATAAAGGATCAGTCTAGCTGTACTTATCTCATAAACTGGCACATAATAAGAGATATAAAGAAATGTAGACACATAAGTAATATAATAAAAGTGAACACACATAAATGTGGAACTCAAGAATGTCTACAATATATCTCATAGAACTATAACCGAGTTATAAAAGAATATCTCATCCAAAGTTATTTAGCTACTCACAGAAATGATAAATCATATCAAATCAATATGAAAATTGACAGCACATATGTTAAAGAAACCAAAAATCTAGAAATCATAGAGAAAACAAGGCGTTGGCCTCGAGATGGGAGTCCGAAGACTCAGCCTGGGAATCCGAAGACTCAACCAACACGTGTATCGAGATGAGACGTGATCTCTAGGTAGCTAGCTTATATGTTGAGCCGAAGCTCCGAGATGGCCCGAAGACCTGCGGGTCGCGACCCCGCTGGAGTGAACCGAAGTCCCTCAGTGAACCAAAGTTCCTCAGGATGATCCGAAGATCATCAAAAATGAATAAAATCATGAAAAGATCACAATTGATCCAAGGTAGTGAAAATTTCTCCAAGCTAGTAATTATAAGAGTTTAGCTATATGTCCCATAACCACTAGCTCTACTCGAATATTACAAACAAGTAGTATATTCCACTAAAATACGAAACGATCATCGCTATGATTTTCAATCGAATGAGTCCAAAAATTAACCGTCGAAGCAAAAGTAAGGGTTCATAGTCCTTGTTTTTACTAAGGCGTTTAATTAGATTTCTCATACGAACGAGAAAAGGGTTTATAAAATACATACTAGTAGATTTGAAAACGATTTATAAAATGATTTCGTAAAATAGCTTTGTATAAGGAAGTAAGTTTGGAAACCATTTTGGTAAAAAAAAAAGTTGGTATCTACTAATAATATAAAACCTTTTATATATAGTTTCAAAGTGGCAAATCTCATATAATAACGATCGAACTAATAATTCACATTTTTATAACGTGAAAAAAAATCTCATAAGTATCAATCATAAATTCATTCACAATGAATAAATCAAAACTTCACAAAATCAAACCGCAGAAATCTGTGCTATTGGGAAACTGAAAAGTCACAAATAAAGTCGAAATGGGCCGAAACTCGGTCGGGAATGAGCTCAAATGGCCTTATACAGTTGACCGTGGTCTCCACTGGTCTACTGCAGAAAAACAGCAGGACCAGTCGACTGGTTAATCTTTCCAGCAGATGTAAATTTCAGTACAGAGTGCCAGTCGACTGGTCCGTTTTGACCAGTCGACTTATGCTGTCAAAAGCCCAATTTGGTTAATTTTTTAACCAAATCATATATGAATCATTGCCGACGATTGTTAGTGGCTACAGACTTTATCGAAGTATCCAAGAGGCCTCAATGTTTTGCCCAAACAACAAGGAAAGCCAAAATTTACATGCACAAGTAGAATCATAATAGAAATCATTGAAATGAAATAGAAATTCAAACATTGGAGATGATAACACACAAATCAATCAACACACGCAATTAACACACAACAAAGACATGCCCTTGGCACACTAGACAAGCATAAACGCTTGAGGCATAGATGCGAGTTCACAAGAACCCACCTTTGATTGTTGAATGCAAGGAGATGAATCAAAACCTATTCAAATCAACTTCTCTTCGCATGTAGCTTACAAATCCTCAACCTAAGCATATGTAAAGACCAATTGCAAGAGTTAGGTTTATGAAAATCCCCAAAATAGAAGAGGGATTGCGTTGGAGAAGATAGAGATGACTTATCAAGCTTTCTCCATGGATTTGCTAAGTTATTGCTAAAATTCCTAAGATTAGAGCTTAGGAATATTAATTTCCTCTTCCTTAAGGATTTGGAAGTTGTAGGAATAATGAGAAGCAATGAATTGGTGAGGTAGGTAGAGGGATTAAGTAAGGGCCTTCCTACTTATGTTTTAATGGGCTAGACTTGGATAACCAAGCCCTACCCAAAAGTCCCCAAATCTCACTTTCTCCAAATATATCGATGTTTATAGTTAAAAAGGTCATAAACAACATTTTGAACTCAATGGAAGTGGTTTCGAGTCCAAATTCATTCGTATACAAAAAGTGACTTTTTAGTCTAACATAATGATATTATATTTAAAGAAAAAAATTCAATATATTTTGGTAAAATACGCGGGTTGTTACAGACTTCCCCTTAAAGAAATTGCGTCCCCGTAATTACTTAAGGTAAAACTCATTGAGTAACAACCAATTATTAAGTAAAATCATATACAAAAATAATTAAATCAAGAAAGTCACCTTACTAAGCGCGAGAGAGTAAGCCCAGATGGTTTCACTCGATAGATTCTCTAGATTCCCAAAAACAATCCTTTGGATTAGAAGACCATTGGACTTTCACAAGAGGAACGTCTTTATTGCGAAGACATTTAACTTCCGTTGCAAAAATCCGAATGGGTTGTTGCTCATAGGTTAAATTTGGTGAAATCTCAATTTCTTCCACTGTATTTGGCTTAAGAATAGATTCAGAATCCCTACAACATTTCTGAAGTTGAGAAATATGAAATACATCATGGATAGTAGAAAATTGAGCCTGTAATGCAAGATGATAAGCTACGGGTCCAATACGTTCGGTAATTGGAAAGGGGTCAATATATCTTGGTGCTAGTTTTCTCGATCGACTAAATCGCACAACACCCTTCATGGGTGAAACACGAACAAACACAAGATCTCCCACAGAAAATGCTAGCTTCCTTTTTCGGTTGTCGGCATAGGATTTTTGCCGATTTTGAGCCTCTTTCATTCGATGGCGAATGAGATCTATCTTTTCTGTGGAATCATGAACAAAATCCGGACCTAGAACCAACTTCTCTTCGGCTTCAAGCCAACATGAAGGAGATCGACACGGCCTTCCATAAAGAGCTTCGAAAGGCGCCATACCGATACTCGATTGGAAGCTATTGTTGTATGAAAATTCAATAAGGGAAATATGATCTTCTCAACTTCCACCAAAATCAAGCACACAAGCACGAAGAAGATCTTCAAAAATTTGATTCACACGCTCCGTTTGTCCATCGGATTGAGGATGATAAGAGGTACTAAAATTAAGTTTTGTTCCTAAATCTTTTTGAAGAATTTTCCAAAATCCACTAGTAAATAATGGAACACGATCACTAACAATTGAAGCGGGGATCCCATGTAATTTAACAATCTCTTTAACATAGAGTTTGGCTAAGAGAGGCACGGTTCGATTAGATCGAATAGGAATAAAGTGTGCGAATTTAATAAGTCTATCCACAACCACCCATAAACTATCATGGCCAAATCGAGAACGGGTGAGACTGTCAATAAAATCCATAGACACATGGTCCCACTTCCATACGGGGAGGTCAAGGGGTTGCAATAACCCACCAGGCTTTCGGTGTTCAGCCTTAACGAGTTGGCATGTAATACAGTGCTTGGTGAAGTTAGCAACATCAAATTTCATTCCTTTCCAATAATAAAGTCGCTTCATGTCCGCATACATTTTGCTACTTCCGAGATGAATGAAATTTTTTGAATGATGAGAATCCTCCAAAATATCCTTGCGGAGATCATTAATGTTTGGCACTATAAGTCGTTCGAATTTTCGAACGCCTCCGTGAGAATCAATATCAAAATCTTTCAACTCATCGGCACAAGATTTATCTCTAATACTTTGGCTTAGGCGAGCCAATTTGGGATCGAGCTTTTGAGATTCACGAATGCGATCCAAAAGAGAGGGATGAGCCTCAAGGCTACACAACACAAGAGTAGGAGTCGGATTGGAGTCATGGCTTTGAATCTCACAAGTGGATAAAATTTTGAGATCCTTCCACTCGGATATCATCATAGATACAACCACTTTTTGCTTTCGACTAAGGGAATCGACAACACGATTTCCCTTATCGGGAGTATATAAAATGTCAAGATCATAAGAAGCAAGGAATTCAAGCTAACGTAGTTGTCGCAAATTAAGTTCCTTTTGCGAAAATAAATATTTCAATGACTTATGATCGGTATAGAGATTGAACTTCTCTCCCAAAAGATAATGACGCCAAATATGGAGTGCGAAAACGACAACTGCGAGCTCTAAATCATGAGTGGCATATCGAGTTTCGGCTGGTTTTAGATGCCTAGAAGCATAAGCAATAACACGTTCTTTTTGCATAAGAGTGACACCCAAACCAACATGACTAGCGCCGGTATACACAACCAAGTCTTGGTTCCTTTCGGGAATCACAAGAACCAAGGCAACGGAAAGGAGTTCTTTTAGCGTTTGAAAAGCGACTTCACACTTATCTGACCAAATGTACTTGACACCCTTCTTAGTTAAGCTCGTAAGAGGCAGAAATTTTCGAGAAGTCTTTTATGAACCGACGGTAATAGCCCGCCAATCCAAGGAAACTACGGATTTCCGTCACACTCTCGGGTCTCTTCCAATTTTGAATTGCTTCAATCTTTGAAGGATCCACTGAAATTCCGGATTTGGAAATAATATGACCTAAAAATTTCACTTGAGATCACCAAAAATGCCACTTGGAAAATTTAGCCTTTAATTGATTGGTTCTAAGAGTCTCCAATACAATACGAAGATAGTTCTCATGTTCCTCCTCGGTTTTAGAATACACAAGAACATCATCAATGAAGATAAGCACAAATCGATCGAGGAAGTCCTTGAAAACTCGATTCAAAAGGTCGACAAAACAAGCTGGAGCGTTTGTCAAACCAAATGGCATTACTAGCCTTTCAAAAGATCCATACCGGGTACGGAATGACGTCAATGGAATGTTATCCTCCGCAATGCGTAGTTGATGGAATCCAGTAGCTAAGTCCAATTGAGAAAAGACTTTAGCTCCACTAAGTTGATCGAATAAATAATCGATCCACGGTAGAGGATATTTATTCTTGACGGTGAGATCATTAAACTTGCGATAGTCCATGCAAAGCCTAAGTGTACCATCAGACTTCTTTACAAAAATCGCTGAAGCTCCCTAAGGCGAAGAACTGGAGCGAATAAACTGTTTCTACTCTAATTCAGATAATTTCTTTCGCATCTCTTCATTTTCCTTATTAGACAATCGATAAGGAGGATGAGTAACAGGTAGAGCTCCGAGAGTTAAATTAATTTGGAACTCAATTGCTCGCTTTGGCGGTATTCCCATTATGGGCTCAAATATATTGGGAAATTCTCGAACAACACAAATTCGAGAAATAAGCTCCTCTTCATCATCGTTATTGTCATCTCTAAGATTTAAAGTATATAAAGATGCCACCGCATCCAAACCAGAATCTTTAAGCACTATAGAAATTCGATCAGCGGATTGAGGATGTCGAAGACAGACAAACCTCTCAGGACATTGGATATGAGCCTCATAATGGTGAAGCCAATCCATTCCCAATATAATTCCAAAGCCTATAAAGCGAATCACATACAAATCGGCTTGGAAAGAATTTCCACTCAAAACAATCTCAACATTTTCACATAATAAACTAAGAGTTGCGGAGCCACCAACCGGATTCGCAATCCTTAATGAGGTCATCAAACATAAAGCGTCCAAAGAATTAGCATCAACAAGGTCTTGTGATATAAAAGAATGTGATGCACCCATATCAAAAAGAACTCGCATAGGATGCCCATGAAAATCAATAATACCATCTAAGATGGAATGAAAATTACCTTGCCCGGAAGAAGTGTTGCTAGGGGCTTGCACGACATTTAGCTTTCCCTCCTTCTTATTAGGACGTTTGGGGCATGAAGATACTGAATGGCCCTGGGCTTTACAGTAACTACAAACACGGGGCTTGGGACACTTGTTTGCATAATGATCTTTTGCTCCGCAACTATAGCATTCTCCTTTTGCGTACTTAAAAGGTTTAGCTTCTGGAGCTATCTGTGTACCTTTCTTATTTGGAGAAGACTTGGGTTTGTTGCCGCGATTCCTCTTATTGTTGGAGTTCTTCTTAGAGCTCTCCACTTCAACATCGCTCTCTTTATCGGTCTCCTCAAGACTAAGCATGATATCCACTAACTCGTCAAAAGGCACATCCAGGTTAAGTAGTAGAGGTTTCTTAATAATCTTGTTGAGCCTACAAACAAATTTTCGATTCTTCTTCTTCGCGGTGTCAATATACTCCAATTCATATTTCAATAAAGAGTCAAAAGATGCAGCATATTCGGCCACAAAAGAGCTACCTTGCACAAGGTCCATAAAACGGTGGGCTAATCCCACTTTCTCACTTTCAGGTACGAGCTTTGCCTCAAACTTTTCCTAGAATTTCTCCCAAGTTAGGTCCTTCTCTTGGATTTCAGAGATTAAGAGCTCATACCAATCAAGTGCTCTACTTTCAAGAATACTAGAAGCTACTTGAACTCGATGCAAGTCCTCAAGATTCATGCGAGAAAATATGCGTTCGCATGATTTGACCCAAGCTTGGACATCCGTAACACTTTTGGTGCCCTTAAAGACTTTTCCACCGAGCTTGGTGTAATCACTGCATAAGGTAGCAAAATCAAATTTGGGATGCATAGGCGCAGAAGTGGTTCCAACCGCCTAGGAATTTGTCACTAGATCAAGAAGTTGCTGAGTTGTCATATATACCCCCGCGACGGGAGTGGCAGCGGTTTGAGCGGCGTTTGCGCGGACACGCGCAGAGATTTTTCTTTAAGAAAAGAAGAAAGAAAAATGTTAATCTCAAAAGGATTTCGAACCAATGAACAAGGAATCAAAAAATAATATAGGATATGATGGGTCCTAAGACTCGATTTAAATCCTAAACATGATTTCCTAAGAGAGACATAGGACAATGATCCTCGCCATAATATCTTATATTATTCTGAACTCGGCTCTGATGCCAAGTGTAATGCCCCACCTCTATACTCGCGTCAGCCAAGGTTATTGCAAGCAATGATGTCAACTAACCAAAAGAATAAGGCTATTTAAGAGCGATCATCTGTATATTAGCTTTGAACAAGCGTTAAACATGTCGGATAATGTGGTCCTAATTTTCAATTTTCATGTGGAAATCCGGCACGTATAACTCAAGTTCAAATCTATTACACAATGGCTATATATAATTCGGAAACAATATAAAATACATAATAGAATAATCAGAGTCGGACACAGAATTTTCATATCACAAAGGCGGAATAGATATGAAATAAAACACCATAGCGTATACATAAAGGTAGTGGCCAAACAAGGTCCACTATACTACAAAAGAGTAGGTAACAATACATGCCAAAAGAATGTGAAACGTAAGAGTCACTATCTCATATACATACCAACATGAACTACAAGACTAGTGTAGTAAGCCAAAATAAAGAACTGGATCCTGCTAGAAGTCATGTGGAAGCACCTGCAACACTCGGGCCTGACCCGAGTATTATTTATATGAAACAAACAATAAACGAATCAGTCTAGCTATACTTATCCCATAAACTGGCACATAATAAGAGATATAAAGAAATGTAGACACATAAATAATATAATAAAAGTGAACACACATAAATGTGGAACTCAAGAATGTCTACAATATATCTCATAGATCTATAACAGCTATAAAAGAATATCTCATCCAAAGTTATATAATTACTCACGGAAATGATAAATCATATCAAATCAATATGAAAATTGACAGCATATATGTCAAAGAAACCCAGATTGGTAAATTAATATCAATAAACTAAGATTGATAAATTAATATCAATAAAATCTCAAATTCCAGAAATCAAAAACCAGAAATCATAGAGAAAACAAGGGAGTAGGACTCGAGATGGGAGTCCGAAGACTCAACCTAGGAATCCGAAGACTCAACCAACACGTGTATCGAGATGAGACGCAATCTCTAGGTAGTTAGCCTATATGTTGAGCCGAAGCTCCGAGATGGCCCAAAGACCTGCGGGTCGCGACCCCGATGGAGTGAACCGAAGTTCCTCAGGATGATCCGAAGATCATCAAAAATGAATAAAATCATGAAAAGATCACAATTGATCCAAGGTAGTTAAAATTTCTCCAAGCTAGTAATTATAAAAGTTTAGCTATATGTCCCATAACCACTAGCTATATTCGAATATTTACAAACAAGTAGTATATTCCACTAAAATACGAAACGATCATTGCCATGATTTTCAATCGAATGAGTCCAAAAATTAACCGTCGAAGCAAAATCAAGGGTTCATAGTCCTTGTTTTTACTAAGGCACTTATTAGATTTCTCATACGAACGAGAAAAGAGTTTATAAAATACATACTAGTAGATTTGAAAATGATTTCGTAAAATTGCTGTGTATAAGGAAGTAAGTTTGGAAACCATTTTGGTAAAAAAAGTTGGTATCTACTAATAATATAAAACCTTTTATATATAGTTTCAAAGTGGCAAATCTCGTATAATAGCGATAGAAATAACGATCGAACCAATAATTCACGTGAAAAAAATCTCATAAGTATCAATCATAAATTCATTCACAATGAATAAATCAAAACTTCACAAAATCAAACTACAGAAATCTGTGCTGTTGGGAAATTGAAAAGTCACAAATAAAATCGAAATGGGCCGAAACTCGGCCGAGAATGAGCTCAAATGGCCCTATACAGTAGATCGTGGTCTCCACGGGTCTATTGTAGAAAAACAGCAGGACCAGTCGACTGGTCCTTTTTTCACCAGTCGACCGGTTAATCTTTCCAACGGACATAAATTTCAGTACAGGGTACCAGTCGACTGGTCCGTTTTGACCAGTCGACTGGCTGCTATCAAATAGCCCAATTTGGTTATTTTTTAACCAAATCATATATGAATCATCGCCGGCGATCCTTAGTGACTACAGACTTTACCGAAGTATCCAAGAGGCCTCAATGGTTCGCCGAAACAACAAGGAAACCCAAACTTACATGCACAAGAAGAATCACAATAGAAATCATTGAAATGAAATAGAAATTCAAACATTGGAGATGATAACACACAAATCAATCAACACAGCCAATTAACACACAACAAAGACATGCTAAGGGCACACTAGACAATGCTTGAGGCATAGATATGAGTTCACAAGAACTCATCTTTGATTGTTGAATGCAAGGAGATGAATCAAAACCTATTCAAATCAACTTCTCTTCGCATGTAGCTTACAAATCCTCAACCTAAGCATATGCAAAGACCAATTGCAAGAGTTAGGTTTATGAAAATCCCCAAAATAGAAGAGAGATTTGTGTTAGAGAAGATAAAGATGACTTACTCAAGCTCTCTCCTTGGATTTGCTAAGCTATTGTTAAAATTCCTAAGATTAGAGCTTAGGAATATTAATTTCCTCTTCCTTAAGGATTTGGAAGTTGTAGGAATAATGAGAAGTGATGAATTGGTGAGGTAGGTAAAGGGATTAAGTAGGGGGCTTCCTACTTATGTTTTAATGGGCTAGACTTGGCTAACCAAGCCCTATTTAAAAGTCCCCAAATCTCACTTTCTCCAAATATATCGATTTTTATAGTTAAAATGGTCGTAAACAACATTTTGAACTCAATGGAAGTGGTTTCTAGTCCAAATTCATCCATATACAAACAGTGACTTTTTAGGCTAACATTAAATTAATGATATTATATTTAAAGAAAACATTTAAATATATTTTCATAAAATACGCGGGTTGTTACAGTCGACCCCTTGGAGGCTGGAACACTCAACAAGGTTGCGTTGCTGAGTTGTTTATTTTAATCAATACGTTCCTTAATCTCTTAATCTTATTCCATATATATACTATACTTTGTCCCCATGATCTTATCTTCAATTCAAAATTTAAATTTTCCCTCTTTATTTTGAATTTATTTTGGACATATATATATATATATTCCATTTAATTATATATATATATATATATATTATGCGTTTACTGTCCAAATTCAATTGTTCATAACTTCCTCATACGTTGACCGTTTTCAGCTGATTATATATGAAAACGATTCAGAATTTCACCACGAATCCAAATAAACGAATTTCGTAGCCAAATTCCTAAAGTTGCAAAATCTCATTTTCTAGCGATATTATTTAATTGCTTATTTTTAATTAATTATTAATATTAATGTACTTTACGGGGTGTTACATATTCTCTTATCTTTGAGTCGGCTAGCGTGAAAACATATTCCGACCTGCCCCGGGTGACAAAAAACATCTATCCTCTTGATTACACATAGCGTTAAGATCATTTATGCCATCTTGACTACCGATGATGGAAAGATGCACCCTTTCTCTTTTCAAATAATATAGTAATACGTCAAATAATTATATTTTACAATGCTGACTCTTGCAATTTTAGTCTAGAAAAATTCCATGAACTTCTTATAACAATTAGTCTTTGAGATATAAACCAAATAAATGATATCAAATAAATAATGATTAAAAAATTCAATTATGAACTCTTTGATCTTTTGTGGAATGGGATGTGAAAAGTCAAAGTGATTGAATATGGAATTACAAAACTAAGGGCAAAACTAGTAAGAGGATTCCATATCAGTGCAATGGTAAGAGGAAAATGAGAAAGAATGATGAACATATATTTTATAAAGTATTTATATAGACATTACAAAGACATGACACTTCGAGAAATGACCATGCCAAAAACTATTCATTAAATTTTTAGAAGAACTTCCTAACAGATACTATGTTAGCATATGCATAAAGGGTATGTTGACATTATTATATTGATTTTTGAAAATACATTAGAATAATATTTCTAATCCTCTACAATTCGGAACTAATATTGTATATTTATAGAAAAGATCTTAGAGGTGGAAAAAGATTTTAGGAATAGATAAATATCCAAGATAAATGAATTTTCTACGAATTCTTTAATAAAAATTCTAAGATCTAAAAGCATGTTTTTTGAATAATTTTAATGTCTTGTTCTTGAAGCTCTTGCATCCTGCTTGTGATCCACTTGCGTTGGGTCTTTTAAGCCTATCTTGCTCATCTATGCTTGTATATTCCTTGTATATATATATATATATATATATATATATATATATATATATATATATATATATATATATATATGACATACACACACACAGAGTATTGTACTTGGAATTTCTACAAAACTCAAGGAATCATCGGTTGCAATATTGGTATGGTAACTATCAACAAAACCAATAAACCAGTATTAACATTTTTTCAAACTCATCCAATCGGATACCTTTGGATATTTTCTCAAATCCGAGCAGCAATAAAGGTCTATTTTCATCTTCCATTTATAGGCGAAATCACCAAGAATGCCAACTATAAAATTTGGACTTACATGGTTACACCTAAGGCTTTCAATTTCCTACACGATCCGAAACCCACACGGAAATTAGCAGGTTAACCCAACCCATTTAGCTAGCGGGTCATTTTCGGGTCAACCTGAATTTGACCCGATTATAAACGGGTGGGTTTAGGGTTGACCCACTAACCCGATTTTGACTCGCCAAACCCGGTTATAATTATTATGCTTATATATTCTTGTGTAACTCGTTATATTTAACTAATTTATTCTTGTATGCTACCAATTATGTTTTACTTATAACAACTATTCTCTTCCATACTGTTAGTCTCTTATGTATGCAGTAAGCTCATATATTCTTATATATGAAGAATGATTTTTGGATATGGTGATTTCATGCTTTATGTATGTGCTGCCTATTGGTGATTTTGTAATTTGCCGCCTATTGGTTATTTTGTAACTTGATAACCATTGGTGATTATATAATAGGGGTGCATGTTGATGAATTGGTTCTTTTGCTGTTTATATTAGTGGACAATATTTGTTAATGAGTCAAATGGGTAAACCCAACATGACCCATTTAGTTAAACGAGTTACACGGGTCGGGTCAACCCGTTTATAAATGGGTCGGATTAGGGAAAAATGACCCGTTTAATAAACGAGTTAACCGAACCCATTTATAAATCAACCCGAACCCGACTTGACTCGACACGACCCATTGACAACCCTAGTTACACTCCCAAATTGATGGCTTTAAATAACAATGTTATGGATTTGTACTTATTAAAAATATACTGAATTGGAAAACTTAGAAAGCACTAACTTAAAGATGATCAAATAGAAAGAATAACCATGGAAAAAAGAAGTAAATAATGCTAAGTCATGGATCGGTCCATGGACTGGTTGATACCAATCCATAAAGATCGACAAATTTTCTCTCAACTCGCAGTAATGATGAAGCAAGGCATGAAAAGAAATGGATAAATTTAGCTAAGATGATGGGTTGGTATGAATCTTTAGTTGTCCTCCATAAAGTCAAATATTCTCAATGAATACATGAAGAAAATAACTTAGAAACACTTCATCAATTTTGACTTTAAGACTGAATTTCATTGTACTTGTAATCGTTATGGAAGTGAGTAGTGAAAAAAAAAACATTCAAAATGGATGTAAGCATATCCGCACCATTATAAATACACGTGTCATTTATTTTCTTATTGTTCTTCTTTACTTTGTGTGTTTTTCGATTTTATCTGCCGTTAATAGATATAATTGTATACCATAGAATTATTATTTATTCAAAGCTTATAATCTGAGGATGATAGATCAATTTTTTTGCCTAAGATAAGTTAAGAGGCGGCGATGGAGTTGCGAAGTCAAATGTGAAAAAACATATTAAAAATTCATGGGTAGAAGGTGCTATGACAGCGATGGACACCACGATGACTAGACAAGGTTTTGAAAAGGAAAAAAAACGTAGGTTTATCTTTATTCTTTCCCTAATATCCAAAATTGACAGTTAAACTTAAAAATATTAGTCCATCGGAAATACAATAACTTGTGCTGTTGCGCCGAACATACTGTAAATACATTCATAGTCTTTGATATGTCTAGTTTAGCTAACCCATGGGAAGTGTTGAATTGGATAATCAACGTTTTGACCATTTAAAAAATGCACGATCGTTCGTTGGTATTAAAGTAAAAAATGTCGAACCAAAAAATTAAACCGAAATGATTAGGTTAATTTGATTCATAACCGATCTAATCGGAATAAAACTTCACGTTATCGTTCAAATGATTACTAAAAGAAAAACATAAAATCGTTCATGTTTAAAGGTAATTTATTAAGCATTTCTCATGTTTGAAGAAAATTTTATTGATTTCAGTAGTTGTTTTATTACCAAACTGTTTAATAAAAGCATTACAATACCATAACTTTTGGATAATTTGATTAAAGTTCAGTTAAATTGGTAATCAAATAAAATTAATTTTAATTCGATTTAGTTTCATAATCAAAGCGAGCTGACCGAGCCTGTTTGATCCCCAATTCCTCTTTCTAAAATTGAAAACTGAGGCATTTGGATTCCTCTTTCACCTGTCCTTTCAATGCCCGTTTGCATTAAAGCACGCATTTGAACTTTACACTGTGCTGCCCCGTTCGTATTTCCCCAATCTTTCCATATATAAAATTGCTCCAGCAACCCCAATTCTAACATCCGCAGGTTAAACTAGGGTTTCAGATTACTGTTATCTTACACTTCCCATCACGTCAAATCAAATGTAGTTTGAAATAATCGAATAATTGGATAAATCGCGAAGATGGCAGGAGAAGAAGAAGATCAAGATTCTGGATGGCTTGAGGTTAAAAAGGTAATCTTCTATCCGATTTCTTACTATCAGGTTAATATTTTAGCAATTTCAACTACTTATCCGTTGTTCATCTTCGTATGGCTGGAAAATATGCTTTAATGCGATTGCTTTTCTTATTGTATAAGGCCCACATTAGGTTCATTGGATATACCAACTGTTCTGTAGCTAACATTTGCATCATATATTGATCGTTGTATGACTTCTCAATATATTGTACTCGTCCATTGATGGCTTTTACGTTTGTTTGTGTTTTTGGTGTTCATAAATTTACATGTTGTCGATGTATCGGTTCTTTGACCAACCTTATCAATTCATATGGTTCACTCTACAGAAACATAGAACAAGCTCAAAGTTTCGGACCCTAAATAATCCTGATGGTTCAGTAAATAAGAGGGACACCTTTACTCCATTATCTGAGTCTTCTCAAATCCACGAAACCAAAAATATGCAAAGTATTAGCCAAGCTGAAACTGCAATAGAGGCAGCAAATATTGCATCACATTCAAATGCTTGTTTGGTAGACAACCCTGAAGTGAACGAGGATCTCATAAAGAATAATATCGATGCAGTTTGCAATATCAAATGGGGTGACCTTGACGACATTGAAGCTTATACAATTTCAAATGTGAATTCCAAAGCTAAAGTGGAAAATGTGGGTTGTGCAATGTCTCGGAAGCCAGTCTCAAATGGCTCATCTTTTGATGACGAGGAATTGGTTCTGGAAAAACTTCCCATTGCTGTTCATAATGAATCTTCTGATGATATTTTGAAGGCAATTAGTGAGGTTCCTCATGAAGGTCTGGAATTAAAGCTTGTCAGCTCAAATGATCCTGTGAGCATTAATCAACCTGATGATACCAATGATACCAAAATATCTGATATGGCCGAATGTAAAGCTAGTGATGCAATCATTAACAACAGATCGAAGGATGAAAATCACAATGTGTTGGGAATTTTAGAATCAGTTGAAAGTATTACTAATACCAGTGTCATGCCCCAGGTGAATAAAGCAGCTGAACGTATGATTGATGCTTCTGTTACAAACACTGGAGTTAAATCAGCTGAGGGGGGTGAGTTAGGCGAGGGTAATTCGGAGGAATGCAAAGAAAGATTTAGAGAAAGGTTGTGGTGCTTCCTATTTGAAAATCTTAACAGAGCAGTTGATGAACTGTATCTTCTATGTGAATTGGAGTGTGATAAGGAGCAAATGAATGAGGCCATCTTAGTTCTAGAAGAAGCTGGATCTGATTTTAATGAACTAAAGGGTAGGATGGAGCATTTTGAGAATACTAAAAGAGGCATGCCTCAATCGCCCAAAGATGGCATACCAGCTAATGGTAAGACAGATCATCGTAGGCCACATGCACTTTCATGGGAGGTAATATATATTTTCTATATCTTAATGGTATCCTACATTTTTGTGCTTGCATACATCACCTAACGTACCGGTCTTTAACATTTATGCATTGTGCAACGTATTAAACTTCTGTTATAGTATAATAATTTGCAGATGTTAGTATATGATGTTAAGTGTTCAAAATTTCTGCATCTACTAATATTTCGCCTCATTTGTTATAGCTTGTTAATATCTTGTGATAGTACATTCTGACATGGTGTGTCCATTTTCTATTATATAGATATATTTGTATGTGTATAGTTTAGAGAGGTAAATACCCTTATAAACGTGAGACTACTAGTATGAGACAGTTTGAGCCAAAGCGTGGCTACTCAGAATGATTATTGTTTCCCGAATGAAAGCTTGTATGTATTGCTCAATATATGTATTCTTCAACCTTCCAAGTTGAAAACGTGTAATCCTCTTATTGACTTAATATCTATACGTTTTGAATTTGATTTTCCTTTATAGTTGGAACACTTCTACTCCACTCCAGTATTTAATCTATTGTCTTTCTGTAGTATATGTATACCCGTCACTGCCTTCAAAATATTGGATAATCAGTGTAATTTTTTACCTTGAATTTTCCTATTTGAGTTATTTTGAATGTATAATATGTGGTATTAGTGAATAATCAGAATTGGGCTTGTCGTAAAAGTGTTTTAACCTTCAAAATTGGTAGTAACTTTGAGTTATCATACCTGGTTGCTGTAATAAATTTCTATGGTTAAAATGAGTAATTATTAAAGGTTGAAGAGAGAATAATTCATATTGAATATTTGAATATCGACGTGTCGGGAATAAAAATTTAACAGATTAGTTTTTTTTTTTTTTTTTTTTGGTTATTGCTTCTAAGTCTCTGAAATGCTGGCAATCTAGATTAATTTTAGTTGACTATATTTTGTGGTAGATTGTTAAATTATATAATAGGATTTGTCTTCCATAACTAATACATAAATTATTACTTTTATCTTTACTATTATTTATAAGAAATGTTTTAGGCAGAAAAGATGGCAAGCCAGACAATTGGGCCGACCCTATATGAAACATTTAACCAACTGTATTGTCCACACATGTTCGTGTGTACATATACATGCACACACGATGTGTGTGCATGTATATGTATTTTTCGTTGTACTATTTTTAACTCAAATTGTTATCTTAGCTGCTTTTTCAATTTAACTTAGCTTTATTCAAAGTTGTCAACATGACAAGAAAAAAAAACAAAAAAAAAAACCAAAAAAGAGCAAGATCCCCTGTGCGGCTAATGCTTTTTTGTGCTTAATGCTTTTTCAGAACACCCCAGGCATGATTTTTTCTGTTTTCAACACACAAAAACTGCACTTCAAAATTGTTATCAAAAATGTGTTTCGGAAGGTTAACTAGTATGGGATAGAAACCACATCAGATTTGGGTTGAATTTGCTCTAAGTTTGGATTGAAACCTCAGTATGGTTTAATTCCCTCAAATCGACAAAAGTACGTGCTTTTTTCAGCACGCTTCAGCGCGTTACTCACATTTATAATGTCTCAAGGATGAGCAATGCCTCAACAAGCAATAAAAAAACCCTGAATTGCCATCTAGGGCCTTTTAGTGGCCCAGATAAGCGCCTTGACACCGTTGCTCCAAACATATCAATATTAAGTTAAAAAAGAGGATTACACCGCCATAATTTGAGGTCTGGGGGTGGTTCTGGCGTTCAAGCAACACTTCGGGCAGATCGGCTGATGATGGTTTTGCATGAGGAGATCGAGATGGGCTGCTTATCTGGTTGTGGTCAGATGAGCACACAGGATGGGATTAAATGTCAATATCTGCCCATATTGGAGCTGACCAGTCTAATGTGTGCTTGAATGGATTGGTGACCGTGGCTTGTTGGGTCGATATAACTGTATATTAATTTTTGGAAGGTCAGAAGTAGGATCTTAGTGACAAACATTCTTGTCTCAGCCGGTGAAGGCGTTGGGGCAGGATGCAAGAGGTCATGGGTTCTATTCGATTGGACACCCCTTGCCATGGTAGTATGATACATACTACCCAATTTGGTATATATAAGTACGCAATATCTAAAAATAAGAAATAGGAGCTTAGTTACTATCACCAAATATGTAAAGGTGAAAATAAATTCGGCACATAGTTTAAAATTTTAGAAGCGTGGAGCATGGTGCAACATCACTAAAAGTGTGAATGTGAAGCATACATCATGAAAGTAACAAAAATTTAAAGTCTACGTTTCTTTTTTTGTTAACTAAAAATCTTAGTGATCATCAACTGAAGACTGGAATTCGATACACACACACACGCACACGCGCACACGCGCACACACACACATATATATACATATATATACATATACATACATACATACATACATACATACATACATACATACATACATACATACATACATACATATATATATATATATATATATATATATATATATATATATATATGCTGGCTGTGAAAAGGAGGGGCGAAAACACTAAAAGTGTGAATGTGAAACATACAACCATGAAAGTAACAAAAATTTATAGTCTACGTTTCTTTTTTGTTAACTAAAAACCTTTACGATCATCAATTGAAGATTGGAATTTGATATATATGCTGGCTGTGAAAAAGAAAAAACCATAAGGTAACGTTCCCATAGAAATCATAGTTTTCACCTTTCATTTTTAGGTATACAAATCAAAATAGCACGTTCTGTATGTTTCGATTATGAAAAAGGATTTTTTATTTTAATTTTTAATTTATGCGGAAAGTAATGAATTTCTTCTGATTATATCAACTGCGAAGTTGTAATATTCTTGTACGGTTGATTAAGAAAAATATTAATTTGAAACTAACAAGCTCATAAAAATATAGAAAAGGCATAACCATATATTGTATTTTTGGACATAAAATTTTGATTTACTTGAGAATTTAAAGTTTTTGATGTTGTTGGAAGTAAAAGCTTAAAACTTAATTACCCACCTTATTTACATTACTTGAAAAAATAAAATAAAAAATAAAATAATAATAATCAATTTTGGGTTTTTTGGAATAGTTTACTTCGATGGTTGCAATCATATTGAGAACAATTGCTAATAGCTTACATTCTTTAAGCAAACCCAAAATAGAAGCCTTAAAAGCTATTATATTTACCAACTAATTTAGGGTATTCATGGGGAGTCTGTTGACCTTCAGAAACATATTTTAGTTCTCTCTCTCTCTCTCTCTCTCTCTCTCTCTCTCTTTCTCTCTCTCTCTCTCTCTCTCACACACACACACACACACAACCAGTTTGGACAAGGTGTTTGTCCGTATTTTAGTTTGTAATACTAAAAGAGATAAGTAAAACTTCTAGGTGTAGCACACTTTCCTCCATGAGGAGGTCACAGCCATTCTGTACACTATATTCCCTAACGTTAACGATGATATCATTTTACAGAAGTTATAATGCAATCTCTGGCAGGTTCGTCGAATGACAACTTCACCACACAGGGCAGACATACTATCTTCATCGTTAGAAGCTTTCCAAAAAATTCAACTGGAGAGAGCTTCCAGGCATGCTGCTCAAAACACAAAAGTAATAGACAGTTCCCTAGCTAATGTTCAAAGCAATTCTGGAAGTTTGATAAGAGCATCCTCAAAGAGGAGACAGCAAAGCATGAATCAAGAAAAACAACAAAGGGCTACAATCTCTAATCAGGGAAATACAAAAACAGATAGGCTGAATGGAAACGATAAGGTTTCAGTTGGCAGTAAATCCGACAAACAGTTGCATGCGATCGACGGTGGTAAAAAAACCCGCTCATCATCTGATAATGAAAAGGAAAGAGAAAAACAAAATACAGCGCCATGGAAACCCTTGGATGCTTGGAAAGAAAAAAGAAATTGGGAAGACATACTAAGATCTCCGATACGTAGCTCTACTCGAGCCTTGTATGCACCAGGTGTAGCTAGGAAAGGTACAGAGCGTATGCGTGTGCTGCATGATAAATTGATGTCCCCAGAGAAGAAGAGGAAGGCCGCTTCAGATCTTAAAAAGGATGCAGAAGAAAAACATGCACGTGCAATGCGTATCAGACGTCAATTAGAAAACGAGAGAATTCAGAGGCTACAAAAAACATCAGATAAATTGAACCGTGTAAATGAATGGCAGGCAGTACGAAGCTTGAAATTACGTGAAGGAATGCATGCTCGTCATCAGAGAAGCGAGTCCCGACATGAAGCATATTTGGCTCAGGTGGTCAGAAGAGCTGGCGACGAGAGTAGCAAAGTTAATGAAGTTCGTTTTATTACTTCATTAAACGATGAGAATAAGAAGTTGATTCTGCGTCAAAAACTCCATGATTCAGAAGTAAGGAGAACTGAAAAATTACAAGTGATTAAAATTAAACAGAAGGAGGATATGGCAAGAGAGGAAGCAGTGCTAGGACGCAGAAAGCTTTTAGAAGCTGAAAAATTACATAGACTAGCTGAGGTACAACGTAAAAAGGAAGAAGCTCAACTGAGAAGGGAAGAAGAGCGTCGGGCATCTAGTGCCGCACGTGAAGCAAAAACTTTGGAGCAACTTCGTAAAAAGGAAGCTAGTGCTAGGGTCCAACAAGAGGAAGCACAATTATTGGCTCAGAGACTAGCAGAAAGATTGCGAGAAAGTGAACAACGCAGAAAATCATACCTTGAACAAATACGTGAGAAAGCTTCTATGGATTTTAGAGACCAGAGTTCTGTTTTAATGCGGCGCTCGTTTATGAAAGATGGTCAAAATCGTTCTATATCAGCCAACAGTGTGGAAGATTGCACAACCTCGTGCATCTCTAATGTAGAAGAATCTGCCAAAGTGGTTAGCACGACACAGCAACAGTCACTGAAGAGAAGAACAAAGAAGATACGCCAAAGGCTAATGGCACTGAAATATGAATTTAATGAACCACTTGTTGGTACCGAACACCTAGGAATTGGGTATAGAGCTTTAGTTGGAACTGCTAGGGCTAAGATAGGGAGATGGCTTCAAGAACTTCAAAGACTGCGTCAAGCTAGAAAGGAAGGTGCTGCTAGCATAGGTTTGATTGTTGGAGAAATGGTGAAGGTAAATAACTATCAAATTCTTTATTGTTGTTGAAGCTCATATATTTTGTTCTATGTATTTCACTTAATACTAATAATTAATATTCAACAATGAAGCATTATTAATAAAACTGAGTTACCATTTTGCATTTTCTGTTTAAACTTTAAACATCTTATTGAACGATAGACTGATTATGATAATCAACATACAGTGTAGTAACAGTTAGCAACAATATTGATATTTCTCTAATCAAATGTAAAACATTGAAAGGTGAAAAATCATCAAGTGAAATGAAAGTGGTAAACTTGATTGCATGTTCAATATTATTGCATGCAATCAATATTATTGCATTTTCAGTAACAATCTTTTGGGCTCCTTTTCTTTTCCTTTGAAATTATACCAAGACCCAATTGCATGTTGTGAAAGGAAGAGTGCAGGTTGGTACGATAAATTTTGATATAAAGAAACACAGATCTTAATGTATGTTCAAATTTGTTACTGCCGATGTCGGTAAATCTGAAAGCTTGATTGGTTGTGTCGTGAAATTACGTCATCGTTGCCAATACTGCAATATGATGCTACACTTTCATAATACATTTTATTATTGCGTAATCTTTAACAGTTTCTGGATGGCAAGGATCCCGAGCTTCATGCTGCACGACAAGCTGGCTTGCTTGATTTTATATCTTCTGCTCTACCAGCTTCTCACACTTCAAAGCCTGAAGCCTATCAAGTTACAATGTACCTGTTACGCCTCCTACGAATTGTACTCTCAATGCCACAGAATAGGAGTTATTTTCTTGCGCAAAATTTACTGCCTCCTATGATTCCCATGCTCGCAGCGTCTCTTGAAAACTACATAAAGATTGCAGCATCGTCAAATACTGGATCAGGTAACATTATTACAAGTAAAACAACTGAAAATCTGGATGCAATTGCTGAAGTACTTGATGGCTTTTTATGGACTGTTACTGTGATCCTTGGACATGCATGTAGTGATGATAAACAATTTCAAATGCAAGATGGCCTGTTGGAGCTAATTGTTTCCTACCAAATTATCCATCGTCTTCGTGACTTGTTTGCCCTTTATGATAGGCCTCAAACTGAAGGATCCCCTTTTCCGAATTCAATTTTGTTGAGTTTGAATTTTTTGGCAGTTTTAACATCAAGAAAGAGAACCATGTTTTCAATAGATTGGGAAGCTTGCATGTCACTAGCTATTCCGAAAAACAAAGTTCAACAGTCGACAACACAAGATGACAATCTTGTGGATGAATCTGATTCACTAAATCGCAAAGAGAGTGCTGAGACTATGAATTGTGCAGAAACAACTATAACTGAAGTTTTGCATGATGGAAATAAAAACTCAAACGGCGTTCGCATTGAGATAAAAACAATAGATGAACAACTTAGTTTGAAGAAGCCTGTGGCGTTTCTTCTTTCTGTTATAGCAGAGACTGGTCTTGTTGGTCTTCCATCATTATTAACAGCTGTCCTTTTACACGCAAACAACCGGTTATCATCTGAACAAGTAAGAGGGGCATTTGACTTTGCCATTATACTTTTTTCTGTTATCCATTTTTATGGATGTTATTTGAGCATAGCCAACAATTATCTCGTCAATCTGAGATTTGAGGATGTTTTCGGATAATAAATCTACACCTTAGATAATCATCATCATTGTCTACTAGTACACAATGCTCATGCTTGAGCGGTATCTAGGGTGGGAAAGATATATGCATTCTTTTCTTGTTACTGAAGATATTACGTCCAAAACTTGGTAAATAAATCAGACATCCACAACACCTAAATCCCTCAATGTGCACATTAAACTCACAGTAGGTTTACATATTTATAGCAAACTGTGCCGCATATAATAACTTTTACAACCTGCTCATAACGTAAGATGTCGATGTAGACTGGACATCAAGAGCTGAGTCATTTATGAATACATAGAAAGATGTGTCAGTTTTCTACTGCAAATGCTTCATGTCTTCTTTTATTTATTTTTCTATTGATTTTGAGGTTCTGTCCAAAAATATGATGAGTACTGTTTTGTTTTCACATTGCGGTTAAATTAATCTTGCAGACCTCGTATGTTCTTCCATCAAATTTTGAAGAAGTAGCCACTGGAGTATTAAAAGTTTTGAACAATTTGGCTCTGTTAGATATCGTGCTTCTGCAAAGAATGCTGGTAAGTTCACTGCTTGAAGTTTGATAAATTGTTAGGATGCTTATGCGAATGAATAACGACTGTTTACCTAACTAAATGTTTGAACATGTATTTTCTTGCAGGCCAAGCCAGACCTGAAAATGGAATTGTTCCATTTGATGAGTTTCCTTTTATCGTACTGTACCAGTAAGTGGAAATCAACCAACGATAAGGTAATAATTTCTTCCATTTCTAAATATGATAATACACAATTTCATATTCCTTAGTTTCATTGTTCAAACATCGATTACCTTATCAGAATGGGCTACTTCTATTTGAGTCTCTTTTGCTTCTTGGTTGTTTTGCTCTGTTTTGCCCTGGAAATCAAGCTGTTCTTTGCTGGGGAAAGAGCCCAACAATTCTTCACAAGGTACATTTCTAAACAATGTTTCTAAAGTGGATTTCAAATCGTGAATAGTTGATCCATATTCCGATGATTATACATGCTTTAATGTTTGAAATATTGTTCAAGTCTGTGAAGGTAGTAATTTTTCTTTCTAGAAATATTTGAATTTTTGAAATCAAATTTACCCCTTAAGCTCCTACATGTCAACCTAGAAATTAATTTTTAGTTTTCTTTTATCTTGGTGTCTAGAACACAACAAAATTTATTTTTCTTGTATCTTCACAATTGTAAATTACTAAATTCAAGCAAGTATCTTGATAGCTTTTATTTCAGCTCCAATTGAGCAATTCTTTTCAATCATGTTTTGACCAAGTTTTGAGTTGTATTTTGAGGATAGAGTCGTTATATGAGAGCCATGATTAAAATAGCGTATTTTAAAGATATTTGACACTAATATTTCAATACATTTTTTTTAAACGTTCTCAAATTCAATATTGTTTTGATACAAAATACAACTATTTATCCATAAGCAGGTCTGCGACCTCCCATTTGTTTTCTTCAGTGATCCTGAGCTCAGTCCAATTCTGGCCAGTACGTTAGTGGCAGCCTGCTATGGATGTGAGCAAAATAGAGGTTTAGTCCTTCAAGAACTAAGTGTGGATATGATACTTTCTCTCATCAAATCATGTAAAAAACAATATTTACCATCACAATCTAGCACTCCCTTACACGATAGCATTCAAGATGGTAAAAAAATCCAAGATGAACATTCACTAAACTCAAGTAAGAAAGGGATTAAAATCGCATTAGGAAAAGGAAAATCAAACAGAGGAAAAACACAAAGAGAGAACCGAGGATTGAACAAGAGTTGCGATGAATGCGCTTTAAAAAGCAATCAGAACTTTATGGATAATTCTAATTCTCTTAGGTTGCATGAGAGATTTCCTTCTACCTTCTTAGATAAAGCCGGAGAATTCTTCTTAAGTGGGAGTGTAGATGTCCAAATGTAAGTTTTCTTTTGCACCTATAAAGAATAGATTTTTCTTTGACTACGTTATGAATATGGATGCCTAAGTGCTCTAAACTTGGGCTTGCTATGTTACATTGATTGGATTGTTTTTCTCTTTCCTATTGATATATCTAAGATACAATTTTGTTCCTTGGCTTTCTTCGATATTGCTGTCTCTAATATCTTCAAATATGTACTGTTTCTTTGGATATCATTAAATTTATTTATTTTTCCCATCATTTTCAAGTAAATTTGTTATAAGCTCTTATTACATTTATTTTCCATCATTTTCTGGTAAATTTGTTATACACTCTTATTACCATTCAAAATCATCAAAACACCCTATTCAAACAAACTGTAAGAAATAATGGAGCTCCTTTAGTATCATCTACTAAATGATAATGAAAGAGATTCTAATCTGTATAACAAGATTAGATCAACTTCATCTTACCTCCTTTACATTTTTGTGTTGGTCCATGTGATTTCATTTCTTGCAACTTCTCGTTCTTCCTCTAAGTAATTTGCAAGTAAACCTAAACAAAAGAAAACGATATATTTGTGAAAAGATCGCGTACTTCTGTGAATACCAGCAAAATGAATGAAAATAAAACAGTTTTTCTTTCTTTCTTTTTTTGGGCATGTATTTGCAAGATGAATTATATAAATATTTCAGATGGTATAAGCAAGGTTTGCTAATATTTGGAAAATATATGTCAATGCGAAATTAATGGATGTAATCAAATTTGTTGAAACAATAAACATGCTGCAAATATTTGTAAAAAGAATATGAGTATATTTCCTAAAACAATAAAGATGGTTAGGGTATAGAAAACCTATGTTTAATAGTTCTTAGCTGAGAGTAGGTCAGAATTGTCTCCAAAAGCCAATCCCTATCCAGGATGGTTGATTTTGTTCTTTAAGTTCGCTTGATTGCTGACAGTCTCGAAGTAGTCCGAATTGGGAATGGCTTGATTTGATATTACTGATTGAATCATTTATTGTTTTCCAAGATGCAAAACACATAAGTTTATGAAGTATACATAAATATGAATTACAAATATTTAGGAAATGTATAACCTTGTTAAGTTCGCAAAATGAATGCATTGTTTTACTATTCTAAAATGAATGATATATTAAAATGGGCAAGCAAAATTGAAAATATTGTAGGATATAAATATACATTTTAGAAAAAAATGCAGAATCACTGCATGAAAACGTTTTAGAGAAAATAGGTACACGATCAGAAAATAATCCAATATCTGAGGTATTGACCAAGGTTTTAGGGTCCGTTTGATTTTGAACGGAAATGAGCATTTTGAAGGGAAATTGTTGCGAACGGGAAATGTGTGTGTGTGTTTTTTTTTTACGAAAGGGGCATTTTAGAAGAGAGTATTATTTTATTGTTTTTGTAAATATTATTTTTAATTGTTTGTATTTGTGTGTGTTTATTGTTGAACAGAATAGAACGCATGATATGATTTACTGAATAAAAATTGCAGAATTCAAATTACAGAATACAAATTGAAGAATACAAATTACATAGATATAAAATATAGAAAACAAACTACTGTGGTGGATACTGGGGTGCATACTGAGGTGGATATTGGGGGGATTCATCTTAAACTGCCTGTATCGGAGTGGCTGCTTACGGACCTCGATTTCAAAACGCAACTAGTTTGATGCTTCGTCATCAGGAAAAACCATGAACGTATGTTGATTATCCTTACTTGTGAGAATTGATATTGCGTGGGGCATGTCAGTACCATCAAATGTTCTTGCACGATCTATTGCATGCTTTTCCATCGGAATTTCAGTAGAATGTGGGCTTGCGTTAGACGAGGGAGAATAACTAGCATTCGTAGATGGATTTGAATTCGGACTGTCGGAGTTAGAACGAGCTTTCTTGCTCAATTGCCTGGAGTGTATCATATCAACAATTTCTTTCACCTTGGAAGAAGTGTCAGTTCTTCCTCTTCTGCCAGACCAAGGTCTAGATGAAGATCCTACACCCCGTGGTTGGTTAGGAGACTCATGAAACAATTGTTAAGTCTGGATGTCTTCTAGTGGCACTTGAGATTCATCAAAGAAGAACGTAAGTTGTACAAACTCGGGTGGAGGAGAATGTGGCTCTAGTTGCAAGTTCTGACTTGTAGGGCCTGGAGTGTAAGCGCCACAACCTGTTGCAACGCTGTTCCCGAAAATTTGCTCCAATTCGGTCAAATTTTCTATTGGACACGTTTTGTACTTTAACACCATAGGGCCGTATTCCTAAATAGACGTTTAAACTGTAAACTTTTAGGTGAAATACAATACTAAACTTGTAAATTACAAAAAAAAAAAGGTTAAAAATGTTTTACCGCCAATCGATCACCCCACTAATTTTCGCTTCCACCGTCTGTTCCGTATTTAGGATCACATCTGGCGCTCGTTTTCTCATTCAAATTGTGCCATATAGTCCATTTCTTATAAACGTCGTATTTAGCTATCACTTGTTCAGCAGAGACTGATATCTCAGTCGGTGATGTAGCTAAAGACTCGTTCATAGTAGCTGCAATCCTCTTGTTTATCCCTTTTTTGTTCTTTCCGGCAGCTTGGTAAGCATCAACAGCTATACGGAGAAACTCTGACGTTGCAAACGAAGCCCACACTTTCGGAGGTTGGCGAAATGTTGCTTTTGGACAATTTACTTCAGCCATTGTAGATGAAAATTATGGTGTTTAAGGTGTGGATTGTTGAAGGAAATGGAGTGGAAAGGGGTTGATTTTATAACTTGGAAAGGAGCCGTTACCAAAATTTTCTGTTGGCGTTCGACTCGCGTTCGACTTGTCGGACGCTAAAGCTTGGTTTTCAGCCATTAAGCTCAACTGGCCAAAGTGGTGGGTCCCACGCTAGGCGTGTTCAATACGTCCGACGCATCAGACGCGGACGTCAACGTAACTTGGCCCTTTCAGAAATCAAACATTACCTTAAAGTCGAGCCAGCTAGCTAGAGTTCCAGCCATCTCGGCCCGGTTTTGGCGTGGACCGGACTAGAACTTCACCGGAAACTTGTTCTGGTTTTCTTCATCAACATAAAAAAAGGGAAAATAATAATTGAGAGAGCTTAAATCAAAGTAGTCGAACCTGGATAATCTAGGGCCTTTGCGTGTTGATTAGATCAAAGTATTTGATATCGTTTTACAATAGAGAGAGCTACGCGTGTTTGATGAATAGGAAGCTCAAGGGTTGAGGCAATGATATAATATTTGGGCTTTTTTAAGAGCCTTATTTCTACATTTTGTAGGATTTATTTTATTTTAGGTAAAAATTAAACTTTATTGTTACGTTTCATTTCCTCTCTAATTTTAATTCATTCAAGTTTAATAGAAAAGTTGATAAGAAAATGAATTTTCGTCTTAAATACAAATTTTGCAATAATTATTGATGCGTTTACTTGAAAAATTGCATATAAATCCGAAACCAAACGGAATTCCCGGAATTTCTAAAACAAAACCGAAATTCTGGATTTTTTTTAATCAGAACGGAATAAAAAATTGGAATTTTGAACCTTGGTTTTGACCAAACCATTTTGGTTTTGGTTATCGCACTTGAGCTTCAGTAGCGATCGAAACGAAACTTGAAACTTGATTCTATGAAAAAACTAAAAAGAAAATATTTAACTTGAGTTTTACGAAAAAAACTCATAAAGGAATTCTTTTGAGTTGCAACTATATGTTTGTTCAACATTTGATGTTTTGACGAAGGAAACATACAAATTTGCAGAATATAAATAAATGAATGGATATATAAAAATGAATGGATATACAAATATATAGAAGGTTGAAAACAGAGCAATGACCAGATATACATTTCTGTTATTAAATATTTATAACTGATCAGTATTGTTTGTTTATCTTATTTTTCAGTTAACATAGATTATAGGTTTTATTTCAATAAATTAAACAAATATTTGTGTAATGTATGAGAAACAAATAACGAGATCCAAAACTGAATCTGGAACTTTTATTCTCAAAATTTACAAATTGAGCGGGATTCTTAAAGTTAACAAAGACCGAATCTGAGTTCTTAAATATTGAAGAAAAAAATACACGAGAAGAAGCCACTATAAATAAACACACAAATATATTCAACTTCAACCACAATCTTGTTGTACATACTACGGTTTTCAAGATAACTACTGGAATTAAATAATTGACCAATTATAGATCCGTAAGCTCGCTACCTCCACTAAGATGACCGTTCTAGTCCTATGCTGCAGATTCAGAAGGCTGAGGGAATAAAATGAAAATTTCTCTTTATAGTAGGAAGATCAAATTCAGAAGGCTGAGGGAATAAAATGAAAATTTCTCTTTATAGTAGGAAGATCTGTTATCCCTTCTTTTCACTATCAGGTCTGATGGATGAATACGGTTGCGTAGTTGGGTTACGACCTTGATTGAGTTTGTGGTGTGGAGGAGATAATGGCTGCTCTGAACCATGTGAAAGTGATAACTTTGGTTAGTTCTGGTTTGTGGTGTTGGTACAGAGCTAATGAATAGTCGATGATGCCTGAATTGTTTTGCTCGAGACTCTTGTTTCGATGAAAGATACGGCGATAGTGAATTTGAGATGATCCAAGTATTTAGTTTATGAAGGTGAAGCCTGATGGCCGAAGATTGTTGACATTGTTCAGCTATTTAGTTGATTTAACAAAATATTAAAATGCAAAAGAAATTTTGTTTGATCAGGCTGTAAACGATCAAGATGAACGGAGGCTTGTTTTTTTTTCTCTCCCTTTCTTAGGAGTATTGTATGTATTGATAAATAATTGTGAGGTGAGGCGAGTTTACATAAGTTCAAAAGGATTCATATAAGGAAAAGAGAAATATATCATTGATTTTCGTTCTGTACAGTCTTTTCCCTTTTCATTTAACAATGCGAACAAGCCATGAAGTTAAGATTTGGATAACATATACGGTGTGTATGTGTTTGGCGTATGGTCAAAGCTGGTCCTTATCCTATCAGGACGTCTTAATGTATTACCTGCTTTGGTGATTTATGCATTTCCCTTACATACATGGCTTGTATGCTCATGAATAAAACATTCGACTAACTTTATATATTGCATACAGTTGATAAATCAGCTATTACAGACTCTTAACATCTTCCCGTTATCGTAGAAAAATATAAATGTTAAATTGGTACAGCGAAAAAGTGTGTGATGCATTGTAAAACTTGATCAAAATAATAAAATTGAAATACCCAATGAATCATCAAACATGAAAATAATACTAGGATCAAACGTATATCCCAAGAGGGAGAAAGTGTGCGGAGGCCATTCTTATTTTGTAATATTATTTGAATTTGGATTGTCTGGTGGAAAAAGAATGCTGCAAAATAGAAGCACCGCACACATTAACGATCTTTATTTTTACGTGTTGAAGGATTGTAAAATAATTTTATTTAATTCATTTGTTGTGACGTGCCCACCTCGAGACACATTAACCAAGAGCATTAATGAGAAATGTCGTATGTTAATGTAAAGAATATGGTTGAATAGAAGCAACCACCCGCGAGTCTTTTATTAAACAAGGAGTATTGAATGCATCAATTTTGTGCTTTATTTTTTTCTTACCTTAAGTGGACCGACGTACTCAATTCATGTTTAACACAAAACTACTATGGCTAAAAATCTTTCTAGAATAAAATGTACCAACATCATATGTAACAGTCACAGACACACACACATGCACCGTCAGTACAACAGATACGAGTCACATGGGTGATTGGTTCACACAACACCACACAATTTGGATCCAAAAAGCTGAATCTCAACTAAGTCTACACGTGCTTCACAAACTAATCGCCGAAGCCTATGAGTCCTATCCACACATTTTTGGCGCCTTACACAGTTTACCCGAAGATTTATACATCTAGCTCATAAGCCCCACATAGTCACCCCACATAGACTCTTAGGTCTAGCTAAGATAGACTCTCAGGTCTAACATAAATGGTCTTCATGGCCTAGTATTGGTAAACATCTGACCCAAAGTTCCTACAGCTGTAAAATGTGTCATGCACTTTCTAGAAGTAACCCAAATAGTGATAGTGATACTAAACATATCATACGTTCTCAGTTCTCAATTTATTACTAGACAAACAATACCATACACAAATAGCTTCAATTGAGCAAGTCTAGACTTAATCGGTAAAATATACCTACGTGTCTCATGTCACGTGGTTTATTGTATCGTTTCAGTCCTTTCCTCGTCTCTCAAAAAGTGCAAACACGTGTAACTTTATTTATAAAATACTTATTCGAGTAAATGAGTTTAAAGGTTACTTTGAAAACACTTCAGAAATTTGTTTATAATAAAATCTCTTTATGATAAAGATTATTCATATATGTAATAGGTTCAAAATTATTATATTTTTACAAAACAATTATCGGTAGTTTCACTATTAAAAGTCCTTTTGAAAACTATTTGTAAACACGTGCACTGTATAAGCAGGATCATGAATAGTTCATGACATCAACACATAAAGAATCACATGAAAACTCGTTGATCCAAATTACGAATCAACTATAATGTTGGATTTCCTAATTAAGCAAATCACTTAAAATATAGCCTTAGAATTCATTCAAAATCACTTAAAAATCTTTTAGAAATCATGAGAAGAAAGGCAAAAAACACATGTGGAAAAGATACGTTCAAAGCAACAACACACAGGTCGACCATTGCGTTAGGTCGACCGTAAGGTCAACCAAACCGTGGCTTGGGTCGACCCCTAGGTCGACCTGAGGTCTTGGATCGACTCTATGCACACAAATTTGTATAGGGTGAGTTTCTGTTTCGTACTCAACTTCAGGCATTAGTTTCATACAGTTATAGCTCGATTTTGGACATGAATTCAAGCATACATAGTACGCAAAATATGGACAACACTCTAGAACCAATTTGGCATGATTCCGGTGCAAAACGAAAGAGCTACAAGCTCACAAAAATGGACATAGAACATGCTAACACTAAACGTTCAACTTCAGATTTTCTTTTTCCGTAAGGCTTCAACTTTTGATTTTCCATTTACAGTTAATAGAAACATCCACATAAACCCATATTGTAGACATGAAAAACTTATTCAAGCTAGATGTGAGTGAGTTTACAACTCACCTTTGATTTGAACAGTGATTTGAAAAGAGTTTGCTTTGCAAGTAGGGAGCTTTAAGCCTTAAGACCCTATAATAGACAATGATACAGACATGCAGAAGGAATACAATTTATAGTAAATCAACTTTGTTCAAATTTGAAAATGAATAAAATAATCTCCTGATAGATATAGGTTACCTGTAGCGTGGAGATTTCTTGCTTTAGCACATTAATTTTTAACTTTTAAAGAGGCTTGGATTTGAGATGTTGGAGGAGGCTGCAATTATTTTCTCTACTTGTTTGTTTTCAAAGGGAAAGAGAAATCTGAGAAGAAAGGATACGTATTGCTTTTATTTTTATTTTTCAGATCTTTCCTTTTTCAACGAATTAATCTAGGTTAGGATAATAAATTTTGGCTTAATCTAGACCCAATTAGATTTAGAATAATTGAATTAGGCTATGTTAACACTAATTAACACTAGTTTAGACTAAAACACACTTATTTATACTATTTCAACACATTTTCTCATTTTTCAAGATATTATACACATGTCTAAAATCTTTTAAAGCATTTGAACATAGATTTTTTTTATCATAACCACATTAAAATTCACATTTTTGATTAAAACACTTATTTTATATTTTATATTTTATTTCTCCAAAACTTACATTATTAATGACCATCTTTACACAAAAGACATTGTTTAACAACAAATACCCAAATCATACAAAAATGTTTTCAACACTCAAATATTGATTTTTATCAATATTTACCTTTCATCATTTGCAACTCAATCAGTTTCAAAAATATTCTTTTTTCAACAATTATTTATCATTTATAAAATTATTGTTTTTGGAAAATAAAAGCTCTCAATACTTATTTTTGTCACAAATTTACATTTTTAGGGTTTTACAAACTTTATTCACATCATATTTAAATTTATTCAACATATTAACATTGAATTGAATCCTTTTATACTTTATTCAATTCAATACAATCTTAAATTCAACATACATCAATATCATTACTCAAAGTAACCTAAATTTCTTTAATACACAAGCTAACATGAAATTCAAAGTTTATTCAACTTATATGGTTATTCAAGTTATTTTCTTCAAATTCACTTATTTTCTTAACTAATAAATTATAGAAATTGTTATAATCTGTTTTACCCAGATTACAACCTGGGTTGTTACTGACTCCCCCTCCCCTCTCTTAAAGAAATTGCATCCTCGAAACTTTTCTTATGTTTACACATTTGTAGTTTCAATTTCCACATAACTCTTTGCAATTTTTCCTCTTTCAAAGGATTATAGCCTAAATTATTGAATACGAATTTTTTAATACCTTAAAATTCAACCCAAATATAAGAATAATATATACAATAGATGAAACTATCACATATTATCTTTTGCTTAGCATATATCTTTAAAATATACACTCTGCTTTCCAATTCTCAACTAGTTATAACAATGCCTCGCCGTCTATCTATAAATAATCGCCCGAACAAATGGCTGCGATTTTGATTACAAAATCAAACGACATCTCCATTAACTTCTTCACTTAATACTACGACTCAATACTTGCATATGTCATAAAAATATGAGAGTTATTTTATATAATATTGCTTATATTACTCTTTTAAAACATTTCTTTATACACAAGTACACTTGTATTCATTCTTCTATTTCTCGAACATAATTTCATCTTAAAACTATTACTTTGTCTCAAAATAATATTAAGTTCTTAATGGTTCATTCCGTCATTTGGCTGCAAAATCGATACAATATCGGTGTTGCCTCGCTACGTTCACTACTCTCTCAATTCATTCAACGACTTAGCACTATAGTAACCCAAATATTTCTCTTCAATTAATTATTTTATTATCCAAAATAATGTAATCGAATGTTTCGTATTAGTGTTTAAGAAGTTACTATCAATAAAATTGATCCAACGTACCGACCAGGATTCTTAAAGTACTCAATGGACAATTCAACATAATAACAATATTTCAGTAGTACAAGAGCTTTTCAGGCCAGCTCGTTAATTCTGCCAAGAGTTGTTTTGTTTCGGCGGGTGATTTGTCTGCGGTTAGATCTTCTTGGATTGAAACCTTCACTGGCTTCAAGGCTGCCTCCCTTCCCTTACCGTACCTCGGTATCGTACTTTATAGAGGTTGTAAGCTCAACGCCATTTTCGACCCCTTGACCGACAAATCTAGAGGGAGGATTATCAGGTGGAATGCGACGCTTCTCCCTCAGGCAAGAAGATTGGTTCTCATAAAGTCTGTGCTAGCTCTATAGGATCGCACGTCTTTAATGCTATGACTCATACCTTCTTTCTTCCAATCTTACTATTCTTTGGCTTCGTCCTTATTCTGAGGTAAAAAGGACAACGCTAATCGTCACTATTGGATTTCTTGGGACATCATCTGTCGTCCCAAAAGTGAAGGGGCTTAGGTCTCAGAAATCCAAAGGATGCCTGTACTGCTTTTGCTTGTAAGTTGTGGGCTAGGTTCGACGCGAACGACTCCTAATGGGCGACGTTCCTTCACGCCAAGTGCCACAGACTACAGACCGCGAACTTCTCTGGTGTTCCGTCCTATGCTAGTGAGACGTGGAAATGGATGCAATTTGTGAAGGTCTTTTTGGATTCACATGGCGGTGGATTCGGATGGGATGACAATTCCTTTTCGATTAGGGAGGCATGAAGTTCGGCGAGGACACCAGCTCCACGTCTCCATCTCTTCTCTTTCATATGGGAGGTATGTATTGCTCTGAAGGTTTCTCTGTTTATGTGGCGGGTCCTACATGATGGGCTACAGATAGACGAGAACCTCCAGAGGATTGACATTCCAATAGTGTCCTGTTGCTGGTGCTGTGGGTCTGTAGACACGGAATCCATAGCTCACTTGGTTTTCTTTGGGTTCTCTACCAAAGCTGTTAGGAGTTACTTCGGGAACTTGGTTAGTCTTCGAGGTAATGCATCTTCGCTCGCTGATTTACTGAGTAATTGGTGGGTCGAAATCTCAGGTATATCTTTGCGCTCTATCCTTTTTCAGCTTATCCTTTGTCTTATCTGCTGGCATATCTGGTGCTCGCGGAATAAGGCGGTTTTTGATGAGGTGCCTATGGACACTACCTCTATCATACGAAAGGTAAGGAATGACCTCTATCATACGAAAGGTAAGGAATGACATGTTCCTTGCTTTTCGTGGTTGGCCGTTTAGAGGTTCCATTGGTTCTCGATCGTGGCAGTTGACTAGAACTTTTGATGTTTTATCGGTCCTAACTACCTCCCGAGCAGGGATTGGTTGAACCGGTTGCTTTTAGGCTAGTGGGATCCATCCCACTATCCTCTCCACACCTCCCCTCACCCTTTTTTGCCTCCGATATTGTTTGATAATACTGCAGGGCCTGGATTTACAAGTTTTTTTGGATTGATGGTCTTTGGTTCTACAGGTTATGGAGTAGTTGTCTGGATTTTGGAGCTTTAAGACGAACTGGGTGGCTTGCATCATCTGTCCTTGGTGTTGATTGACCTTTTGTAACGACCTAAGGATTTTCGACCCCGACACAAAACAACATGTTGATTATTCGAGCATCAGAAATACCAGATCACTAAAAGAAGTTAGAGGATGAAAAATAGAAAGAAAGAAATTTAGAATAGAAGAAGAAGATTATAACAGAACAGAATCAGAGTAACCATGAATCTCACAGTGGAACGAATAAAATATATTATATAACATAACTTTCTGAAATACAAAGTTATGTCTGTATATACATAACATTTCAGAGTACAAATCAAAACATCACAGCGGAAATAACTCTATATATCTAACATTTAAGCCTCCTGTTCCTCCAAGTATATCTGAAAAACCCTGACTACTTGACTGCTCGTACAAATTTGGGCACCCAAGAGTTTAGGGTAAAACAAAACAAAATAAACTCTGGGTTAGTCATGGGACTGGTGTGAGTACACTCAAATCACTTGGTTTAACTTTTAAACTCCTTTTAAAAAGAATGATAATCATAAGACCGATCCACACATAAACACAGATGGTTTTTTACCTTACGATAACCCAAATCACTTTCAAAATCAATACTATTTTGATATTATAGTAGTGTCTAATACAAGTAGATAACAATTTAGCAGAACGCTTGCATCTCACCTTCCACATATATAATATACAATCAAAATCGCGGGCTCTTATTGGGGAATAGATTTCCAACTATGACAAGGTATGGAGCCATCTTCCGATCAGTGTACTCTAAAAGGGATGCATTGGAGTTCAACAAGAACATCTTGTAACTCAGCCACACATGACCGGCTATTCATTTCGCTTGAATGTTCCGAATATATTGTCACCTTACGGTTGGTATACCAACATAACTGTTCACGGGAGATATAGAAATGAAAAGAAGTAACAAATATGAATATTCTCTAGATGATGACAATATACTCTAATTGGATACGACCCACTTAGCCATGTTGCCTGCTCGATTTTTGTCATTTCCCGGTTGATGAGGCTTGAGGTCATAACGTATCTTCCGATAGATCACATGTAACACCCCACGTCCATTAATGTCACTCACAAAGGGAATGTATCAATGTCCATGAAGCGTTATTGTTTGTATAGGACAGATAAATTACAAGAATAAATAAATAAAACAATACAGCGGAAGATAAAACTTATTTTATTTCATCATAACTCAAAACGAGTTTACATAAGCAATTTCCAAAACCATTACAACAGGATCAGTAGTCTTTTCCAAAAACTTCAAAGTACATAAAGAAGCAAATACTTAAATAACGTAAATTCATAAATCCCCACCGAGCATAAGCAAAGCCATAAAGATGAGAGAGTCCCAAGCAATACATCTACTATCTTCAAGCAACTAAAAGAAATCGGTACTAAGCTGTAGTATTCCCTCCTGGCAAACCTGAGGGGGGAAGGGGGGGGGGGGGGAGGAAGAAAAGAGGTGGAAAGAAAAAAGGGATCAGACATAAAGTCTGGCGAGTGCGATAACTTTAACAATATAATTATCGAAATAACTAGGCTAAGGCATAAGCTGGAAAATAAGGAAATGACTGTGAACAATTGGGTATGACAGGGAAATAAGAGGAACAAAGATAACGTCAAAGGCGCACCTAATCACTATAAGATAATTACTACACTGCACCACCACTAGTCACCCTAAAGGTTGATCCCGCCTACAAAACTTAATAATGATAATGGTAGTTTAATGTACCCCTAGCTACCTTCGTAGGTGCCGTCTGCCCCTATCTCCACTAGGTGTACCCACTACCCCCATTCGATCGGCTCCATAACTCGTAGATACCCGTGCTGGCCCCACAGTGAGGTGTATCACTCCCCAAAGTGGATACTTCAAACAAAAAGTTGTATTTTTCCAAATTTAAAATTATAGAAAAATTCTATAAATTAAATTAAAAATACATATAAGAAATCTTGTCCAAACTGGAAACCAATATTTAAATATATTTAAATAACCATTATGGTCAAAAACGATTAAACCGTTGTTTTTCTGGAAAATTGATTTGGTCACAACTCACAATTTACAAGACAAAATCTCCATTTTTAACTTCCATTAGGAATATATAGTTCAACAGATTCGAATGTTTCTTGTTACGAAGAAATTCGACTTATAACAAATCCTGTATATTCGTTTGAAGTTCAAAACTCTACGAACTGCGACGTTACGAGCTTGATTATAATTATATTATAATTAATATGTTAATCATATTATAATTAATACATTCAACTTCGTTTAATTAATATGTTTGTTATTATAATTCGAATATAAACTTGATTAAATATCTCATATCATCCAGTTTACACAATATTGCCAATTATACTATTTCCGACTCGAAAATTAAATTTTATTATCCCGTTATTTACATTAATTTTAATATTCAAAATATTTGAATTCAAACCATTTAAATTATCAAACCACTATACTCAAATAATTAAATTAATTATTAAATCGCAAAAAATCCGGGACGTTACACCTTTTCTGTGGTCAACGCCCTTGTCACTTGGGCTGTATACATTGTGCGACTTACTTGCTTTGTCGATCCTCATTCCACTTTGCAGCGGTCTACGCCTGGATGTTCAGTTAGTTTTATTGGCTTTGTCTGTTTTTTGTATCTTTTTATATTGTTGCTGTACTTGTTGGACTGTATTGTTTGTCGTACGATTTGGTCTTGTTGTTTGCACAAATCATGTAATTTCTACGTATCTGTTTTTGTGAGCCGTTGGAGAATGTCTAGATTCTCCTTTTGTTATATTTATATTTCCTTTTACTTAAAAATAATAACAAATAATCACAAGTTTTCCCTTAGTTGTATTATTTTATCATCACAAATAGCTTGTTTTATTTTAAAAAAATACGACTCATTAATTAATTTACCAAAACTAATCAACTATTTATTTATACCCTTCGATTATTCCCACTTATAAATTACTAACCCGTGCTCAGATGAAACAATATATTAGATTCCGTTGCACACTCTGATTAGTTTTAATTTATGCACATTCATTATTCTGGTACAAGTCTCAAATTATCATCTTGATCATTGTTTCATTATCATGAGATTCATACTCACAAAGCTGAGCACAAAGAATATGACTTAGATCTAACATATGAGCATTGGTAATATGATCCCATAGGCTAGGACAAGTCTTAACACTAACAAATAAAGCAAGCGACTCTAACATGGGGGAACACCCATGAATATATCGAAGAGATAAAACTTCTAGTTCCATCAACTTGTTCCTTGTTTTCCTTCATAGACATCCTCGTGGATGGATGACAAACAGGCCCAACACTAGGAATAGGATCAATATGAAGCTCAGTCTCCCACTCGAGCGGTAATCTTTAAGCAAACTCAACTAGAAAAGAAAATTTTCAAACACACGAAGTCGAGATGTGTCTCCATCACCTCGGGTTTCAAGAGGAAATAAAGGAATTTCGGAATTACAATCAACCTGCGATGTATAAGAAATAACTAATCATTCAAATCAAGATGCATAAGATATGCAATTCTTTCAGAACTTAGGATTCGACTTCATATCAAATGAGCCGACCCATTCCAAAAATCATATTAAAACAAAGATGATGAAAATCACAAAGGAAGATCTCAATATTTTCAAAAAGCATACAACCTATTGCGGACCTTCTAATAGGATTCCCAATCTATAAGGAAGTGATAAGGTATTATTTCTAAAAGGGTAGCATTTATATGTTTCTTCGACATGAATGAGAGTGACAAACCCATATCGAAGAAAACTCGAATAAAGCAGTCATGAAATGAAATGGAACCTTCAAGTATTGAAAAGAAGGTCCCTTAAGGCTAAGATGATATAGCTGAGGCATCCATTACAATAAGTTTCCCAGGATTTGGATTCTTTGAAGCTCTAGGCACGACATTGATAAATGTCTATCTTGCTCGCAAACACAACAAATATGAGGCTTGGGAAAATCTCTAAGCAAGTGATCACATAATCTACAATCATAACATGTCCTAGGACTAAGTTGTGTGACACCAAAATGGGAACTAGACCCATTCTGCTTCTTCTTATTGTTGAGTCGAAATGATTTGAAATCATCAATAGGACGTTTCTTCTTGTTAGTTTTTTCTTAAACTTCTAACTAATGATTACTACATCTCTCTTTCTCGACGACTACAAGATAAAGTGTTGCATCAACTAGTTCCTCAAAAGAAAGATTAAGTTGGAATAACAAGTCCCTTTTCAAATACTTCTTAATACCACACAAAAACTTTAGATTCTTCTTGTGTGGCGCACTAATGTGCTCGATTCCGTACTTGAATAAACCTTTGAAGGAAGAAACATACTTGGAGACGGAAGATTCTCCTTGTTTCAACTCAAGGAAACAACAGGCTAAGAAGGCTTTCTTAGACTCGGGAATGAATTTAAGCTCAGATCGTTTCTTAAACTGCTTCCACTCAAGAGTGGACTCATCATTCTCGGCTATAAGAAGCTCGCACCAATCCAATGCACGTTCTTGCAACATGCTCAATGCTACAGAAACGTGGTAATGATCAGATATATTCATGCGAGAAAAGATGAGTTTGCATGTAAGCATCCATGCTTGAACTTCTAGAACGAACTCAGAGCCTTTAAAAGGCTTACGTCCTGAATGTGAGAAATCACTACACATATGCGCAAATGCAGCCTTTTGCTGGGGAGAAGATCGAGTAAAAGTAGGAGCCTAGGTGCTATGAAATAACTCCATAAGATGCTTGACCAACATGTGGACGCCCTCTGTATGTGGACCACTAGACTATATGGCACCAGAGACGTTGGTACTACTTTCTGCCATTAGCTGAAAGGACAAAAGAAGATAAAAATTATTCACATGGTAAGATATTATTAACTGAATTAAACTTGGAATACTGCAAAATCAAGATGCATTCCTAACTTATATCTAAGTATCTGAAAGGATTAAGGATATGATTAGGGATAACAATGATTGGAGACTATGTTAACTCAAATGTTATCCTTCTCTTTCTGTAAAGTGCATTACGTTAAGTGTTTATCTCATTTTGTTCTGAATTCCTCTTTCATACCGTGTTGTGATGCCCCCTCCCGCGACCCACACTACCAAAGAGTATTAACAAGTCATATGTTAGTGCATAGAATAGAGCTGGTTAGGACACTTTAATTCCAACTTTAGTTGTTTTCATGTGCAGAGCACCTGCATTTCATTTTAGTAATAAATGTGAGATGAACCACTATAAAAACATGATTACTTTGCAAAATAGAGTTGGTTAGGAGCGACCGAACTTGAGTCTTGTATTAAACGAGTATTGCATACATCAATTTGGTGCTTTGTTTTTTTTTCTAACATTAAGTGAATCGACGTACTCAATTCATGTTTAACACAAAACTATGATGGCTAAGGATCTTTCCAAAATAAAATGTAACAACATCATATGTAACATTCATAGAACAATAAATACACATATATACATATGCGGATACACCACCAGTACAACAGATACGAGTCACCTGAGTGATTTGTTCTTATGAACCATATGTACATACAATTTCACTAAATATATGCATAACAAAATACAAGCAAAACGACTACAAAACTTGAGCTAACATCAAAAGAGCAATAAGATGATCCATGGAAAAGCATGTATAACAGGAATCTACAAGAAATGGCTAACATGTAACAACTCAGTCTGATTCGAGTACATAAAACATGTAGGTCACTCTAGCTTAAACTTATCAATTAGAGCATGACGTGTAATAGATAGTGACATATAAGATATAATCCTCGGAATAAAGGAGGAATAAAATAAGCTCATAACAACATAGGATACATGAGATAGGTTCACAAATTCGTAAACAAGATTCTCATTTAAAGTAATATCCATATAGCATAACTCTTTCTGTCAACCAAATAACTAAAGATTAAAGCTAAGACGATGTGAAGAAATCTCAAATCAAATAGAAGTATATGGAGGAAATTACAAAAGCACAACACGTAGAACTCAATTAGGAGTTCTCCAAACAAAATGTAATCACCATGTAATAAAGTATCTAATGACATGTAGCTTATGTATAAAACCTGATATTCACATAATTGTAAAAACATTATAAAAATCACAGATTCTAGAAATCAAGGAATATTTGAAATCTAGAAAACACAACATCACACAGTTAGGGTCCTAAAAGGGTGAGTCTCAGCTACATCTGCACGTGCTCCATATAGTAATGGAAGAAGCCCCACCAGTACTATCCTATAGTATTGGCGTCTTCCATAATTTACCCGAAGGTCTATACATCTAGCTCATAAGTCTCACACCGTCACCCTCACAAGTTGTTAGTGCAATAATAGGATGTTTTGATGACAACAACATGTATAATAGGTATTGGTATAAAATATATTTATAGTTATTACTAATTGATATATATATAGTACATGCTTTATAACATGTGTTGACAATCAAGACTATACAATAAGAAGACCATATGTGTTAATCTAAGGAGATACTGATCAAGACGTATGATGCAAATCAAGGCTCATGGGTTATCAAGCGTTCAAGAATTCAAAAGTGATGAAGGTCGGTATTAGTGTCTTAGTTACAAATGTTAAAACTCGATTGCACACATTTGATCCCTTTTCAAATGGTGTTCAAAATGGATTTTTATTTATTAAAATTTTTAAAGTATTTTCCAAAGCATATATTACAATTTTTTAATATTTAAGTTCTAAATTAATTTTGATATTTTATGCTTTTAATCTTAAATCTATTTACTATTTCAATTTTAATTATATTTGATAGTTGTGATATTTGGTATTATATTATAATTTTTTATAATATATACTTTATATTTGTAGGTTGATACATTTTATATTATTTGTGCTATATTTTTTACTAGTTTAATCTTTATTGTTTCAAATATTTAGTTTTGGATTTTAAATTTTGTAACGACCCAGCGGTTTTCGACCCCAGAAATCGACATAAATACCTTTACCGTAACTCTTGTCGACTCTCCAAGCACCGAAAACACTGGATAGTTTTTAGAAAGAAGTTAGAGGGTGAGATAAGAAAGAAAGAAATATTAGAATAGAAGAAGTAGAAGAAACAACACAACACAGAGTCTCACATCGCAGCGGAACAAAATATAACACAGAAATAAATCTTTATTGAGAACTTTTAAAAATACTTACAGTATCAGAGTACATCACACAATGGGACAGTTATAATAACCTGTTCCCATATACAACACACAGCGGAATAGTCTATATAATATAATACGTCTGAACATCTCCAGCTCGTCTCTGAACTTCACAGCATTCGATAACCTGAACCTGTACACCCCGGGCTAACCCGAGCATTTATAAAACACCGGGTCAGTCTGGTGAACCAGAGTGAGATAAACTCGCACAGTATTAAGGGTAAATCATCCAATCATGATTTTTAAGTTCAAAATCTTTTCAAAAGAAAAGGATAATCGTAAGACCAAATCGACACATAAACACGGACGGTTTTTACCTTACGATAACCCAAAACATTTTTGAAACCAATATCTTGTCTGATATTATAATAATGTCTAAATACAAGTAAATAGAAATCTAGTAGAACGCTTGTATCTCACGCTCTACATATATAGTATAAAATCAAAACCGCGGGCGCTTATTGGAGATTGAATTCCGACTATGACAAGGTATGGGACCACCTGCCAATAGTGTATCTCTAGTGACGAATACAATGGGTTCAACAAGAACATCTTGGAACTCGACCCTCACATGACCGACCACTCATTTCGCTCGAGTGTATCGAATGTATATCACCGACGGTTGGGATCAGCAACCGTCTCCAGACACGGGACAACATCGAATATAGATTTAAGCAGCAAATAGGAATTTCTCTAGATAGATGATTATACACCCTAATGGGAGCGACCCACATAGCCATGCTGCCTGCCCGATTTTTGTCATTTCCCGGTTGATGGGGCTTGAGGTTTAATTAACTTTTGGTCCTCTTGTCGTTATTCAATTTGAATGCCACATCGTCAGATCCGCCAGATATCACTAATTGACGTCCACAAAAATACTCTAGCTGGAAGTCAAGAGAACGGCTATTCTCCGCCAACAAATATAGAACGTTTGAAGAAATCAACGTACGTGACCCTTTGGAAATACTCTGTTAGACATCCGTCCATATAGGTCACCCAAGAACATGATGAACCGAAGGCACTCTCCTACCGCATCCAATATAGGCATCACCCCATGGATCAATAGCGAGTAGTCCTTACAAACCGTAGATTCCAACCACGACAGAATCACAGTTTATCTCTGCTTGCCAGGCAGAGAATATTAGTGGTTCTTCCGTTTATGAAAATCCATGGTCTTCAATGCTCCATCTCGATCATCTTCTAATATCTTCGCGTATTTATTGGTCGGAATGGTTTTCGAATATAAATTCGATCCCGGTCTTTCCGTACCAACAATCGTACTCGACAGATTTGATAATCGGTGTTTAAACTATCAAAATAAATAGTGCTTCAATCATAACAATAAATGAGTTCACTGGTTCAACATTCAGCATCACTTGGCTTTTAACAAACTGGTTTACTTTTGTTAAATTAAAACTTCTACTCTTTTAATATTCAAAAATACGATATTTGAATAACTCTAATTCGATTTAACTTTAATCGATTTTCTCTGATTGATTAACTCTAATTGATTTATTCTAACTGACTAACTCGACTTATTTAACTCCTATCGATTAACTAATATTCGACTTAACTCCATCCGCTTGACTCTAGATCGCAGCGATTACAATGGTTACGCCTGATTCCCTCAGGAAACATCCGACCGCCGTAGGCTATCTGCAGCCCTGCGAATTACGCTAGCAGTCGTACGAAATGGCACTCATCCTGAATAAGTATATTTGACTAACTCTAGCTCGAATAACTATATTCTTATATACTAGTGTCCTCAGCACTATTACGTTATAATACTTAGTAAAATAACTTATAACCAATATAATTTCCACTCAATTCTTCTTTCAAAACATTTGTTACATTATCAGGAACCTCTTTACGATTACCAACTAATATCATCTTCAGATAATCCCGATGTTGTTCCAGTTGGGGTATTTTAATTACCTCTCAGACCTTGATCAAACAACGTTCTTATCCTCAAATGAATATAAGTTGTAACCACAAAATCAACATTTCCATTTCAGTCTTGAAACACATTTCATTATAACTTGGATTTGGTTATACAACCCTATAATCCACTTCTTTACCTCAAATACAATTTTACCAATCTCCTTTCAAATTCCCTTTTTATTCGATCTCACTTCCAAGTAATGTAAACTTAACGCCTTTAACACTTTAAATCCCACTTATTATTCTGGTTTATTTAAAAACCCTTTTTATTTAAATTTCCTCTAACTCAAATTCAAATCTTTGAGTAACAATTATTCAAGCTATTTTATTCGCTTGAAATTCCCTTTTAACTTCGTTATAAAGATTTGGGTTTTTAAATATAAAACCCGTTCATAAACACTTCTCACCTTTTCATGGGATTTCCATTTTCAAACTTGATTTCTTTTGAAAAGTAAATTTTCTAAATTCTTCTTAATTAAAACAATAAATTTTTCTTCAATCATTAACTACTTCAGTAGTTAATTCCCTTATTTACTAAAATAAATAGTAAATCCTTTTAAAACTTTATCTAAATTTTAACCATATTTGTTTAACTATTTATCTCAAACACATTAATTCGATAAGCACTTCCAATTCAAACTGTAGATTAAATCCACTTAAACCATGGTTATTACACTAACCGATTCCAATCAACTCTCACTTTTAATTAAAAATAAAATTAATTTAAATAAATCCCATTAATTGTTTCCTTACAAAACAATTACCAAAGTTTAACCACTCGATTCCTTTCTCATACTCCTACTTGTAAATCTGATTTACATCAGCATTTACTTTACAAAATAAATTACTAACAAATCAAAGTCTTAAATAAAATACTTATTTCTTTTTAATAACTTTATGTAAAATAATATATTTCAAAAATCTAACCTCAGTTACAAAATAAATTTTATAACTTCAGCTCTATCGATTCCCTTGACGGCGAACTAATATTTATACCCGATTGGTTTTAAAGGCCTTACTCTACCAAACACTTAACCAACACCGCCCAACCATCAAATCAATCACACAAACAGATCAACTCATATTTGAAAATATGAAAATAAATAACACATTTGAGGGATCTGGTTGGGTCCCTCTAACCTGTTCTTCCCTGTATACAAACGGTTATCTCCAACCAGTTCAAACAGATCAAACAGTTCAACCAGGTCAAACAATTCAAACCATTAACACGTTTATTGATAAACGTGGCCAATAAGGTAAATTACCTTTTATTGGAACCAAACGTTAAAGTAACGATTTGGTATTTCACTAAAATTAAACACTGTTTAATTCCATCGGTTAAATCAACAGATAAATACCTAACTAACAACACAGTCAACTATTGGCAAGCAGAACACACAAAATAAAAACCCAATTTATAAAAAAATATAAATAGGGTAACTGAGTGAGTTTAACTCACCTGATTTACTTGTCGTTGAGCGATTGGTTTAATCAAATTAAACAAATGTTTAATTTAATTAAAGTCCTCAGATAATTCCAGGATTGTCCAGACTGGATCCAAAAGGTAATGTCCATCGTAACGGTACCAGCATAGCTTCTTTGATCCAATTCTGATCACAGATGTATAAGTTATAATTATAAATAAATAATACAATTTAATAAACTATTAATTCCCTTAGTTAAATAATTAGTTAACAATTACGTTTGTTAAAATGAGACAGGCCCGATCATTCGTATATAATGTCTTCATTCCTTTGCTCCAGTTTCAAATGTTCCGCATTTTCCCGTTCCTGCAACAATCCCTAATCCGATACCCATAAGCCTTTAATTACGATGGTTACTATCAATTAAATTATGAATTAACTAATCATACTTAGTTAATTATACGCTGGTACAAAAATACGGTCATTCTTTTCTTCCTGGTCCTCACAACTTCTTCTGTTTCAGTTAAACCCTTTCCTTTGTACTTGAGTTTTCAGTTTATTCCCAAAATGCTGCCAGGTTTCTCGGTACCTATAGAACACGTGAATTATTAACACTTAATTAAACTAATATTACTTAAATAAATTCAGATTAAATGCTTATTACATTGGGTTGGGAAAATAAGCGGGACTGATTGAATTGCTTCCGCTCCCTTTATTCAAACTTCCGGTTTCCATCCCTGTTAGGAATTTAACACAGTAATCGGATTAATAGCATACGATATAATTACTAGTTTATTTATTAATTAATAACCAATTAAGGTTAATTACTCTTGCTTAACCAAACGTATACAGGAAACAGGCTGACATCCCTTCTCTTCCCAGGCCTTCGTTGTCTTCTCGTTAGGGTTGAAACCCGCCTCGCACCATGTTTGATCGGAGGGAAAATCCTGCCAGCGCGCCTTCTCCCATCAACCCAGTTAGCTGATCCGTGATAACCTCCTTCATTTTCTCGTACACCCTTCAGAATACGCCAATTCTACACCATCGCACCGAGCTTCGGACCACCGGATGTCGATCTGACCTCACCGGAAGAACCGTACGACTCTCCTCAACCTTCGCCTAAAGCTATATGAAACTCGACAACCGCTGCTTCTCCAATTTCGATGGCGAACGTTGGGGGTTCGAATTGATTCCATTCTCATTGGCGCTCTGAAATCGATCTCATCTGGTTGATTTGGAAGCCCTTAACGAGCTTAGGAATTCATAGCTTGGGGTTCTGGAATAGATAATTGGATTGGCAAGAGATCAGATAGGAAAGTGGAGCAAATTCTGGCCTTTGAAACTTTAGGGTGGCGACCATGTATGGTGTTGACCACGCGTGAAACCATTTAGGGTTGCTGACCGAACTAGGATATTTATAGTGGAGAATAATAAATTAAAATATGATTTTACGAAACTTAACGGTGAAGTAACAAGCAGAAACCCCTATAGGCGACTTTTGTCTACTGATAGAAAACTAATCTTGATGTAAAAAGAAATTCCGGACCCAATGGGACAAGTTTCGTCGAAATCCGAGGTCGTTTGGAAAATTTTCCTTTATAAAACCAGAAATAATCACGCATTTTAATTTACCACGATCACCAGGTAAACCCGATCACCTTGGAACCTTGAAATCTTACAATATTTTGTTGATACGAACCCAACGACACTAGTTTCGTCGCATTCTGAGACTGTTTCCCCGGTAGGCTATTTTTACCGCGTACCGCAATACCCTTTTTAACACCAAATTATCCGATCTCTAAAAATAGCAAACTATATACTTATCCTGACTCTAACCGACGATACGAACTCAACGGGAATGGTTTCGTGGCCTAATTCGATCGTCTGCTCAAGTTACGCTCTAATATCCCTTTATTTATTTAAATACGCGCTATAGAAAATTAACGGGCGTTTATGGCTACCATGGTCACATACGACATCGGTTTTCCATGCCATTCATCACCGTACAATAATTTAACGTTACGGTCCCAATGAAACTGATTTCGTCGAAATCCGAGATCGTTTGTAAAATGGCCATTTTAAAGGTCGATATTTTAATAACGATTTCCACAGCGTTTTTTTTCAAAATTTGATTTAGCCATAACTCGTAATCTATAACACGGAATCTGAAATTTTCTCTTTCATATGAAAATTATCGTCAATACGGTCCCAATGTGTCTCGTTTCACAGAAATCCGACTTATATCGAACCCTGTATTCTCAGTTGAAGTTCAAAATTCGAATTTACGAACTGCACGCCATTTTCAAGCGCGATTTATAATTATATAAATATATAACGTTCGAATTTCGTTTTAAATAACGGATTAAATATTAAATTCCATCGATATTCCAAATAAAATATTTAAAACTAATTTAAATATTCATATTCAAATGGTCGAAAAACACGGGTCGTTACATTCTTCCCCCCTTGAAATAATTTCGTCCTCGAAATTGCTAAGGTAAGAAAGAACGTTATAAACCTATTTATTTTCAAATCTAATTTATCAAAAATCAATTCAATATCATAAATAAATATTTTCAAAAATATCGAAAATTTTCTAACACCTTAAATTTTCGAAAAATTTCGCCATTACCTCCTATGTACGGCTCAATCGGTACAACCACAACTCACCTTTCTAGGCCTTTTCCAATCCAAAAGAAAATAAAACAGCCAAGCGCCTTGCCCAATAGGCTCATAAATCACCAAATCCATATAAAAATAAACGTGTACCTTTTGTCGGGCATATCATTATATCATTTCTGTCTGCTCCCCTGTCAGCATATACAAGTGCATTCCCAAACAAAATTCCAACTTTATCCTCAAAACCAAATCCTTCAAGCGTCCAAGCCAATCCCATCCTTAACTCAATTTCCATCCATTATCAATTTCAACTCTTAATTTACCAGTCCAACTCCATTTCGGATTCCTGTCTCCCAATTCAAAATTTGATTCTACTTGATGTATTATATCTCGATTAAATTTCCAGTTAATTGGTTTCAATTCAATTCATATTTGTTTTCCCAATTTCTATTTAATTTGGTCTTGTTCAAACAAATTCCCTAGGAGTTTTTTTTAAACAGTTCAGCTCTTTCAAAAATCAAATATTCCTTTTCAGGATTCAAAACAACTTGTTTTTCTCATAGCAATTCAAAACAAAATCTTTGGTAGTATTCCGTCACTTAGAACTCAGAAATGAACACTGATGATGTGGCCAGCATCCTCAGAGTTATTTCCCAGCTATCGAAGTGAGTTCAATACTATATCATTTATCAAAACCATATTCAAACATTTTCATTTCGAAATCCATTTCAAAATACCAAACACAATGCTCGTAAAACCAATTAAAATCTCCCAGGATTTTAAAATTTTCATATATTCAATCTAAGTTCATTTTCAAATTCCTTTCCCATTTTTAGGAATTTTAGTTCCAATTCTGATTTAAATTTCAGATTTAATCCATCTGATTCCATATTATACGAATTCTAATTAGTTATTTATATAACCATTTCAATTATAATCAACCAACACATCCAATATACTATAATACTTCAAATATTAATCATTCTTTTATATTAAAATATAATTTGGGTAAAATTATTTCATTTACCCTTTTTCCAAAACTTACTGCATCGATTTATCGTACTTGAGCGTTTAGAAACCCCTATCGATACAGTGGATCAAACTGATCGACCAGAACTCATAAAAAACTCAAACAAATAAATCTCCACAATACAAAACAATTTTATAAAGTCTACAAGTACGTTCACTCGTATATATACACTCGAACTCAATCTAGGGTATTGCTGACCCCATCTCTATTGAGTCACGCCACAGAGCCAAGGTAATCACTTAACCTTCAGCTCTGATACCACTGTTACGACCCAGCGGTTTTCGACCTCGGAAATCGACATAAATACCTTTACCGTAACTCATGCCGACTCTCCAAGCACCGAAAACACTGGATAGTTTTTAGAAAGAAGTTAGAGGGTGAGATAAGAAAGAAATATTAGAATAGAAGAAGAAGAAGAAACAACACAACACCGAGTCTCACATCGCAGCGGAACAAAATATAATACAGAAATACATCTTTATTGAGAACTTTTAAAACTACTTACAGTATCAGAGTACATCACATAATGGGACAGTTATAATAACCTGTTCCCATATACAACACACAGCGGAATAGTCTATATAATATCATACGTCTGAACATCTCCAGCTCGTCTTTGAACTTCACAGCATTTGATAACCTGAACCTGTACACCCCGGGCTAACCCGAGCATTTATAAAACACCGGGTCAGTCTGGTGAGCCAGAGTGAGATAAACTCGCACAGTATTAAGGGTAAATCATCCAATCATGATTTTTAAGTTCAAAATATTTTCAAAAGAAAAGGATAATCATAAGACCAAATCCACACAAAAACACGGACGGTTTTTACCTTACAATAACCCAAAACATTTTTGAAACCAATATCTTGTCTGATATTATAATAATGTCTAAATACAAGTAAATAGAAATCTAGTAGAACGCTTGCATCTCACGCTCTACATATATAGTATAAAATCAAAACCGCGGGCGCTTATTGGAGATTGGATTCCGACTATGACAAGGTATGGGACCACTTGCCGATAGTGTATCTCTAGAGACGAATACACTGGGTTCAACAAGAACATCTTGCAACCCAGCCCTCACATGACCAACCACTCATTTCGCTTGAGTGTATCGAATGTACATCACCGACGGTTGGGATCAGCAACCGTCTCTCGACACGGGACAACATCGAATATAGATTTAAGAAGCAAATAGGAATTTCTCTAGATAGGTGATTATACACCCTAATGGGAGCGACCCACATAGCCATGCTGCCTACCCGATTTTTGTCATTTCTCAGTTGATGAGGCTTGAGGTTTAAATTAACTTTTGATCCTTTGGTCGTTATTCACTTTGAATGCCACATCGTCAGATCCGCCAGATATCACTAATTGACATCCACAAAAATACTCTAGGTGGAAGTCAAGAGAACGGCTATTCTCCGCAAACAAGTATAACACGTTTGAAGAAATCAACGTACGTGACCCTTTGGAAATACTCTGTCAGACATCCGTCCATATAAGTCACCCAGGAACAGGATGAACCAAAGGCACTCTCCTACCGCATCCAATATAGGCATCACCCCATGGATCAGTAGCGAGTAGTCCTTGCAACCCGTAGATTCCAACCACGACAGAATCACAGTTTATCTCTGCTTGCCAGGCAGAGAATATTAGCGATTCTTCCGTTAATGAAAATCCACGGTCTTCAATGCTCCATCTCAATCATCTTCTGATATCTTCACGTATTTGTTGGTCGGAAGGGTTTTCGAATATAACTTCGATCCCGGTCTTTCCGTACCAACAATCGTATTGGACAGATTTGATAGTCGGTGTTTTAACTATCAAAATAAATAGTGTTTCAATCTTAACAATAAATGAGTTCACTGGTTCAGCATTCAGCATCACTTGGCCTTTAACAAACTGGTTTACTTTTGTTAAATTAAAACTTCTACTCTTTTAATATTCAAAAATACGATATTTGAATAACTCTAATTCGATTTAACTTTAATCGATTTGCTATAATTGATTAACTCTAACTGATTTATTCTAACTGACTAACTCGACTTATTTAACTCCTATCGATTAACTAATATTCGACTTAACTCCATTCGCATGACTCTAGATCGCAGAGATCACAATGGTTACGCCTGATTCCCTCAGGAAACACCCGACCGCTGTAGGTTATCTGCAGCCCTGCGAATTACGCTAGCAGTCGTACGAAATGGCACTCATCCTAAATAACTATGTTTGACTAACTCTAGCTCGAATAACTATATTCTTATATACTAATGTCCTCAGCACTATTACGTTATAATACTTAGTAAAATAACTTATAACCAATATAATTTCCACTCAATTCTCCTTTCAAAACATTTGTTACATTATCACAAACCTCTTTACGATTATCAACTAATATCATCTTCAGATAATCCCGATGTTGTTCCAGTTGGGGTATTTTAATTACCTCTCAGACCTTGATCAAACAACGTTCTTATCCTCAAATGAAGATAAGTTGTAACCACAAAATCAACATTTCCATTTAAGTCTCGAAACACATTTCATTATAACTTGGATTTGGTTATACAACCCTATAATCCACTTCTTTACCTCAAATACAACTTTACCAATCTCCTTTCAAATTCCCTTTTTATTCGATCTCACTTCCAAGTAATGTAAACTTAACGCCTTTAACACTTTAAATCCCACTTATTATTCTGGTTTATTTAAAAACCCTTTTTATCTAAATTTCCTCTAACTCAAATTCAAATCTTTGAGTAACAATTATTCAAGCTATTTTATTCGCTTGAAATTCCCTTTTAACTTCGTTATAAAGATTTGGGTTTTTAAATATAAAACCCGTTCATCAACACTTCTCACCTTTTCACTGGATTTCCATTTTCAACCTTGATTTCCTTTGAAAAGTAATTTTTCTAAATTTATCTTAATTAAAACAATAAATTTTTCTTCAATCATTAACTACTTCAGTAGTTAATTCCCTTATTTACTAAAGTAAATAGTAAATCCTTTTAAAACTTTATCTAAATTTTAACCATATTTGTTTAACTATTTATCTCAAACGCATTAATTCGATAAGCACTTCCAATTCAAACTGTAGATTAAATCCACTTAAACCATGGTTATTACACTAACCGATTCCAATCAACTCTCACTTTTAATTAAAAATAAATTAATTTAAATAAATCCCATTAATTGTTTCCTTACAAAACAATTACCAAAGTTTAACCACTCGATTCCGTTCTCATACTCCTGCTTGTAAATCTGATTTACATCAGCATTTAATTTACAAAATAAATTACTAACAAATCAAAGTCTTAAATAAAATACTTATTTCTTTTTAATAACTTTTATTTAAAATAATATATTTAAAAAATCTAACCTTAGTTACAAAATAAATTTTATAACTTCAGCTCTATCGATTCACTTGATGGTGAATCAATATTTATAACCCGATTGGTTTTAAAGGCCTTACTCTGCCAAACACTTAACCAACACCGCCCATTGGTTTAAACCAAACAGATGTTGAATATTAAGTCAAAATCAACCATCAAATCAATCACATAAACAGATCAGCTCATATTTGAAAATATGAAAATAAATAATACATTTGAGGGATCCGGTTGAGTCCCTCCAACCTGTTCTTCCCTGTATACAAACGGTTATCTCCAACCGGTTCAAACAGATCAAACAGTTCAACCAGATCAAACAATTCAAGCCATTAACACGTTTATTGATAAACGTGACCAATAAGGCAAATTACCGTTTATTGGAACCAAACGTTAAAGTAACGATTTGGTATTTCACTGAAATTAAACACAGTTTAATTCCATCGGTTAAATCAACAGATAAATATCTAACTAGCAACACAGTCAACTATTGGCAAGCATAACACACAAAATAAAAACCCAATTTATAAAAAAATATAAATAGGGTAACTGAGTGAGTTTAACTCACCTGATTTACTTGTCGTTGAGCAATTGGTTTAATCAAATTAAACAAATGTTTGATTTAATTGAAATCCTAGGATAATTCCAGGATTGTCCAGACTAGATCCAGAAGGTAATGTCCATCGTAACGGTACCAGCATAGCTTCTTTGATCCAATTCTGATCATAGATGCATAAGTTATAATTATAAATAAATAATACAATTTAATTAAACTATTAATTCCCTTAGTTAAATAATTAGTTAACAATTACGTTTGTTAAAATGAGACAGGCCCGATCATTCGTATACAATATCTTCATTCCTTTGCTCCAGTTTCAGATGTTCCGCATTTTCCCGTTCCTACAACAATCCCTAATCCGATACCCATAAGCCTTTAATTACGATGGTTACTATCAACTAAATTATGAATTAACTAATCATACTTAGTTAATTATACGCTGGTACAAAAATACGGTCATTCTTTTCTTTCTGGTCCTCACAACTTCTTCTGTTTCAGTTATACCCTTTCCTTTGTACTTGAGTTTTCAATTTATTCCCAAAATGCTGCCAGGGTTCTCGGTACCAATAGAACACGTGAATTATTAACACTTAATTGTACTAATATTACTTAATTAAATTCAGGTTAAATGCTAATTACATTGGGTTGGGAAAATAAGCGGGACTGATTGAATTTCTTCCGCTCCCTTTATTCAGACTTCCGGTTTCCATCCCTGTTGGGAATTTAACACAGTAATCGGATTAATAGCGTACGATATAATTACTAGTTTATTTCTTAATTAATAACCAATTAAAGTTAATTACTCTTGCTTAAACAAACGTATACAGGAAGCAGGCTGACATCCCTTCTCTCCCCAGGCCTTCGTTGTCTTCTCGTTTGGGTTGAAACCCGCCTCGCACCATGTTTGATCGGAGGGAAAATCCAGCCAGCGCGCCTTCACCCATCAACCCAGTTAGCTGATCCGTGATAGCCTCCTTCATTTTCCCATACACCCTTCAGAATACGCTAATTCTACACCATCGCACCGAGCTTCGGACCACCGGAAGAACCGTACGACTCTCCTCAACCTTCGCCTAAAGCTATATGAAACTCGACAACCGCTGCTTCTCCAATTTCGATGACGAACGTTGAGGGTTCGAATTGATTCCGTTCTCATTGGGGCTCTGAAATCGATCTCATCTGGTTGATTTGGAAGCTCTTAACGAGCTTAGAACTTCACAGCTTGGGGTTCTGGAATAGATAATCGGATTGGCAAGAGATCGGATAGGAAAGTGGAGCAAATTCTGGCCTTTGAAACTTTAGGGTGGCGGCCACGTATGGTGTTGACCACGCGTGAAACCATTTAAGGTTGCTGACTGAACTAAGATATTTATAGTGGAGAATAATAAATTAAAATATGATTTTACGAAACTTAACGGTGACGTAACAAGCAGAAACCCATATAGGCGAGTTCTGTCTACTGATAAAAAAACCCATCTTGATGTAAAAAGACATTCCGGACCTAATGGGACAAGTTTCGTCGAAATCCGAGATCGTTTGGAAAATTTTCCTTTATAAAACCAGAAATAAACACGCTTTTTAATTTATCACGATCACCAGGTAAACCCGATCACCTTGGAACCTTGAAATCCTACAATAATTTGTTGATACGAACCCGACGGCACTAGTTTCATCGCATTCTTAGACTGTTTCCCCGGTAGGCTATTTTTACCGCGTACCGCAATACCCTTTTTAACACCAAATTATCCGGTCTCTAAAAATAGCAAACTATATACTTATCCTGACTCTAATCGATGATACGAACTCAACGGGACTGGTTTCGTGGCCTAATTCGATCGTCTGCTCAAGTTACACTCTAATATCCCTTTATTTATTTAAATACGCGCTATAGAAAATGAACGGGCGTTTATGGCTACCGTGGTCACATACGACACCGGTTTTCCACGCCATTCATCACCGTACAATAATTTAACATTACGGTCCCAATGAAACTGATTTCGTCGAAATCCGAGATCGTTTGTAAAATGGCCATTTTAAAGGTCGATATTTTAATAACGATTTCCACAACGTTTTTTTCAAAATTTGATTTAGCCATAACTCGTAATCTATAACACGGAATCTGAATTTTTCTCTTCCATATGAAAATTATCGTAAATACGGTCCCAATGTGTCTCGTTTCACAGAAATCCGACTTATATCGAACCCTGTATTCTCAGTTGAAGTTCAAAATTCGAATTTACGAACTGCACGCCATTTTCAAGCTCGATTTATAATTATATAAATATATAACGTTCGAACTTCATTTTAAATAACGAATTAAATATTAAATTCCATCGATATTCCAATTAAAATATTTAAATCTAATTTAAATATTCATATTCAAATGGTCGAAAAACACGGGTCGTTACAAATTTACTTTGCATATTGATTTTGATTATATAGTATATATTTAAGTTTAAATTATTTTGAAATTTTTGTCTTAAGTATTTTATGTCTTAAAACTCTCCTTTACTATGTATAATATTTCCTAAAGTTTCAAACTAAATTACGTAGTTTTACATTTCCAAAGCAATTTCTAAAATAAGAATTTCAAAATTTGCAAATGACTATGTTGACATAATCACATATAGTATGTCGACCTATTAGCCGATTTTTTCAAATTTCAAATTTGAATTAAAGTATCTTTTCGTCATACCCTTTCGCGACTGATCAATTTTCTTTTCTATAAATAGGGACTTCTAGTTTCGAAATTTAATTAATTAATTTGTCTTCTTCTTCAACTTTTTTCTTTTCCACCATTTCTAATCAAAATACTAACTATATTTTGCTAAATTTTCAAGTAAATCAATCTATTTTTACTCAGTTTTTGATTCTCCGTCATCCTCTCCATAATTAATAAAGATCTAAGTGCAAATCTGAGTTATGGGGCTATTGTAATCATGATCACAAGATCAAGTTTGCATTCCATTGTAAAATTTACAAAAATATACTTAAAAGGGTTTGGTTTGTTGTCCGATAAATCAAGTTGTGTTTGATTGTACATGGAAAGCAATTGGGTATGACTTGTTCGCCTAGAAATCAAGTTGGTTGTGCATAGTGGCCAAGATTTTAGTGGGCGTCTCCTTGTAGCCTTGAAATCAAGGAGTGCAATAAATTTTGAAGTGATTAAAAATCCATACAGATCTTCGTAAGGGACTGGATACAACGTAATTCCAAAACAGTATAAAATATAGTGTGTCCCTCACTTTAGTTTATGTTAATAACCTAGTTATTGATTTTGACGACAACAACCATATAAACATTACTAATAACATATCTTTGAGTTGTGCAGTTACATCAGATATATTATGGAGACATTTATAGTGATAAAAAAAGTACAAAAGAAGAATAATGGAAGAAGGTTAATCAGAGCAGTAGAAGAATAATAGAGGAAGGATAATCAAAGCCATTAGAGAAAAATCTAAGGAACATATGTGTTTGAAGTGATAAGGAGTTAGTTGAACCTTAGAATATCTTGTTAAAGATTCCATGACAATTATACTTGAAGACAATCAGCTATTGATCTCAACTGAATCACAAAAATCCACAAATATAAGGTAATTTGAAATGCTGAAAATTTGAAACACATTTGAGACACTTATAAGTGTTGCTAATACATATATGTTGACATATATATTTTTGTATGTCGACACATAACAGTTTTTCAAATTTTCATCTTTCAAATGAAGAGTTATTTCCCTCATTCCCTTCACCAAAAGGCACATCTCTTCAACCACTATTTAAAGACTTCTGGAAATGAAATTTAACATTAGCTTTTCTCATTTTCTCCAACTCCTTATTCTCCATACATTTGCACTTTAAATCCATTGAATACTACCCAATTATCCTTGCAAATCCACTCTCTTTCACTCCAATTCTTCATTTATTTGCAAACCACACAATATCAGAGAGTTGTAATTGAATCCACATCATTATTTCTTTGATTTTTCCTTATCTCGTCAAAGAATTCAATGATATATTGCCATTGGAGGTCAACATGATCATTGTACCAAGTCTGTAATAATTTGTATTGAAGATACAACTACTTGCCATTTTTTGTTGTTGTCTATAAGGAGAGGGTGTGTCTTATGGCCCGTAAAATTAGGATTGCAAAGATGTTCTTGCCAACCGTGGAAAACAAGCGATTATAGTGAAATTCTACACGGTGGAGTGCAAGACTGAATGCAGAAATCTGAATCAGTCTAAAAATCCTAGTGTTATTTACTTTGCTGCATTTTATTTATTACTTATTTTATTCTGTTTTCAATTTCAATAGATATAGGATTAAATCCATAAATACAATTCACCCCTCCAGTGTCTGAATAGCCTTAAGATCCATTAACACTATATTGTAGACACACCAACTCCCAACACTTTATTGTTTTTTTTACTGTTTTTGATTCTACTGTGATTTCTGTGATAAATTTGTCATAAGATCCACTTTCGTTGCACCCACAACATGTAAACTCTCAGGTCTATATAAGACATACTCTCAGGTCAAACATAAATGACCTTCATGACCTAAAACTGGTAAATTACTGACCCAAAGGTCCCATACAGTTGTAAAATGTATTACTTTTCCCAATAGTAACCCAAATAGTGGTAAATGATACATCCCTTAGCTTACGTTCTCATTTCTTGGTTTACTAGACAATTAGTTCCACACATAAATATTTTCAATTTTACAAGTACAAACTTAACCGATATAATATACCTACCCCATATGGTTTACTATATAGTTTAAGTCACTTCCTCATTCCCTCGAAGAGTGCAAAGATGTGTAACTTTATTTAGAAAATACTTCTTTAAGAAAACGAGTACAATATTCACTTCGAAAACACTTTAGATATTAGTCTATAATAAAATCTCTTTGTAATAAAGATTATTCATATATGTAATAAGTTCGAAATAAATATATTTTTGTAAATTTTTTTTGGAAGACATTTATCTTAAAATGAGAGCTTTAACTGTTAAAAATCCTTTCGAAAAGTATATGTAAACATGTGCTTTGTTAAAGCAGAATCACGAATAGTTCACAACATCAACACATAAAGAAACACATGAAAACTCATGAATCTACGTTACAGATCAACTATAATGTTGGCATTCCTGATTAAGGAGCATGCCTATAAGAATACCTTAAAATATAAGCTTAGAAATCATTCAAAATAACTTGAAAATTATTTGGAAATCATCATATTAAAGGCCAAAAACACGCAGGAAAAGATACGTTCAAAGCAACATATAGGTCGGCCATTGCATAATTAGGCCAACCATAAGTTTGTCCTGACTATGGCTTGGATCAACCCCTAAGTCAATCCGAGAAGGTCTTGGGTCGACCCTATACACGCAAGTTCATATAGGATGAGTTCCTACTTCGTACTCAATTTTGAGCATAAGTTTCATACAGTTATAGCTCGATTTTGGACATGAATTCGAGCACGCATAGTAAGCAATATATGGACAACAATCCAGGACTATGTTGGCATGATTTAGGTATAAAACGGAAGAGCTACAGGCTCATAGAAACGGACAAAGAACATGCTAACCCTGTAAACACTCAGCTTCATATTTTCCATTATAGTAAATAGAAATATCCACATAAACCCAAATTACAGACATGAAAAACTTATTCAAGCTAGATGCGAGTGAGTTTACAAATCACCTTTGATTTTAGCAGCGATTTGAAAAGAATTTGCTTTACAAAAAGGGATCTTTAAGCCTCAAGACCCTATAACAGACGAAGATATAGACATAAAGAAGGAATACAATTTATAGTAAATCAACTTTGATCAAATCTAAAAGATGAATAAAATAATCTCTTGTTAGATATAGGTAACCTGTAGATTGTTAACTTTTAAAGAGGCTTAAATTTGGGATGTTATAGGGGGCTGCCATTATTTTCTTTAGAGCTTTGTTTTCAAAGGGAAGGAGAAAATCGAAGAAGAAATGATATATACTGTTTTTATTTTCTCCCGATCTTTCCTTTTCCAACTAATTAATTTAGGTTAGAATAATAGATTTGGGTTTTGTTTAGACTGAGTTATGCTTAGATAAATTGAATTAGGTTAAGTTAACACCAATTAGCAATAGTGTTTCCTAAAATACACTTATTTATACTATTTCAACACATTTTCTCACTTTACAAAACATTATACACATGTCTAAAATCTTTTGAACATTTAAACATAGATTTTTATCATAACCATATCAAAATTCATATTTTTGATTGAAATCCTTATTTTCTATTTTATTTGTTAAAAACTTATATTATTATTTTTTTATTATCATAGCCAACCGGTTTTATTGTGGTTGTACTACTGTGTATGAATCAGTAAACAAATGTTTTTCATAAGCACAGAACAATTATGCTGAATTTATTATGTCCGACCCATCAAAACTGGTTTGAAGTGCTAAAACACTGAATATATACATATAGGAGGGAAGCTGAGTGCTCCTACAATTAAGAATTATGACTTAAGTTTCCACCACAATGGGTGAAAAAGTGCTTAGATAGAAGTAGAAGGCATCATGTACTCAACAAAAACATCAAAAAGACGAGCAAGTCCCACCACATAGTCTTTTAAGTCCTTATCATAAATATACTTCCGAACCGAGGTATTATACGACAAGAGTTTCTCATTTGCCTCACCAAGTTGTCCTTCCTTCCACAGCTCGAAATCATCTCTAAAATGACTGTAAAATAGCCTTCTACACTCTCTGTCCCCACCAACAAACTTGTAACAATAAAAATTCAAATGTAATCGCATCACCGATTTCATGTGCTGCCAAGCTTGCTCAGCGTCATTCCAACTAAAATTAGGTTTATTCACAACAACCTCACCATCCAAGGGACAAAGAGGGATCCAAATCACTAACCAAGGGGATCGAAGAGGACTTAGGAATAAGAATTTGGGCTTGGGAACCCAAATCCTAACACGTGGTCTTGGAAGAGGAATCTTAACACAGGGCGGAGTGTCAACCTTACAAGTGACAATAACATATCCAAATGACTTGCATGTTGCACATATATCCAACTTCCACTTGTATTTCACATCCACTAACATATCATGACCATTAAGGAAAACTTTTATCTGAGAGGGAATGCCTTATCCAGGGTAATTTCAATCAGGCCGTGAGCGTACATTAGATTCTTTGTAGCTACAGTGTTTGCATCAAAACATTTAAGCTTATCGATGTGATAAGTCAGTCAGTTAAAGCCAAGAAGGGGTTGAAGAACAGAGGGAACATGAGTAAATTGGATCCATACCAGAATAGACAAGACTTGTTCTCTGACACGATCAACCGAAGTGCTTCAAGCCATAACAATGAATGGCTTTCCACCAGTGATGGATAGTGTTTCTTCTAACACTCTCAGTCTCTCTTCTATGGATGCGAATTTCAAATAATACAATTCATCCACATATGTAATGCATAAAGTAGCTCGTAGTCTCCAAGAACCATGACATGAAATGATTATATCCACACTCGAAGACTTGAAGTCGAGGAAGAACCCAACCAACTGGTCCTTTTAAAAAAACGTCAGATGCATCGATAAGTTCAAGCGAGGAGATTGAAAAAAGGTCAAAGTGTAGGATTATGAAACTAATAGGAGAAAACTCAACTGCAATATTGGGGCTAAATAGGGAGGACCATTTTGGCTTAGAAACAACAGCTTCTACACGGGCATTTTCATGAGTAGGATGCATGCATCGACTATTTTCAAGCAATGAGGGATTTGTTGGAAAATCCAGCCTTATACAAACACAGTCCACTGGATCTAATGAAATAGTTTCACCAAGTGCTTTAGAAATTGAGTTACTAAAAACAGAATTCTTCCTACTATCGCCAACATTATATAACCCAACAATGTTTGAAAGATACTCAGCACTAACAAGATCGCGTAAATCACAGTCACCAATAAGCGCAACAAGAGAATCATTTGTAACCGGCCAAGACTTTGGTCTCAAAGCAAGCAAAGACGAGATAGGGTCTTACCAATTTCTATTACTGCGAGGAGGCTATTGGGATGGAACCGAAAGAAAGCTCATGGAGAAAAGAAACGAGCAGATTAGGAGAGGGCACAAACGCCAACATTTCCGGAGCAGGTTCATGGTTGAAGCCACCAGAATCCTAGCCTGATAGATCTGAAACTGATTAGGCATGATACGCACGGCTATATCTGGTTAGTGAAGAAGGCAAGTAATGGGGATTAGAGGATGCTAGCGTAGTTTTACTCATGCGATTCGTAGATATGAAGCAACAAGGAAAAACTTACATTATTAACCAAAGTTGCACCGAATAAAAAATGTAAAAAAAGGCGCAACTACGAGTTGCGCCTAATTCTGACGGTTACAAAATCGGTGATGTGGCTGCTGACTGGACCGAAACCAACCCTGTTTGGTAATAAGTTTGCAAATCATCCTTAAACGCGAAATTGTTTTGAAAATTAATCCCATTGGAAAATTTGTCGTATTATAATGTATGTTGAATAATATGAAATTGTGATGCAGGGATTGATAGGTTGGAGGAATCCAATAGGATTCCTCACTAATATTGATAATGTTTATCAATATGATTTGTTGTGTTCATTTGGATGTGAAATTAGTTTATATTTCATGGTTTGGTACTTTAGCAGATATTTACCTCTTTAGTACCGATGACAAAATAAAGATTTTGGAACCCATGTTAAATCGATTCTGAACATTTTCAAAGTTATTTTTTTATAAGAATTTGAAATACGATATTTATTTTAAAAATAATAACGTCGTAGTTTAGTAATGATTTTACAATGATTTAAATTATTATAAATTAATGGAATTTCCAAGATACTAATAAATAATTGTTTAAGCAGTATAAATTGGATGGAAATGTTAAAATGATTTCGAAGAAGGGCTTAAGTGGCTTAAATAGAGTTTTAAAGCATTTTAAAATGTTGAAATAGATAAACGGAATTGGACGTGTATAAGAATTGATTCAAAAAAGTTGGAAGATGATTTTCCCTAACTAATAAACTTTTTACAAACATTGTTTTTAATATACGAAGTGTGATAAAATGGGTTTTCGTGAATGAGATTAGCGAATAAATCGAATTGAAAATAGAATATGAATATTTTGTGTAAATTGGGGAATGAGACGAATGTCTAATAAATGAGATTTTAAGGCAAGACTACTAAAAAGAGTTATAAATGGAAATCCATATCAACTGAGTTATATGGAGAGAGTTGTGGAATGGTTTTATAAAATAAAGGAATTTGTCAAATTGAGTTAAATATTGATAAATAGTTATGGATTTATAAATGGAAGATTAAGGAATTTACAAATGAAAAGTTAAGTATTTAATAAATGAAAGATGAAGGGCTTTCGAAATGGAATATGTAATATTTATTCATAGAGGTTGAGTTGAATTATTTTAGTTAATTTTACGAAACGATATTTAAAATAAAACTGGAAATGATTAGTGAAATTATAAAGGAATATAATCGCTTTAAAAATGGTAAAAGGGAATATAATGTGGTTTTTGAGAACTTGGAACCTGTACGTTGGTTGAGTTGAGTAACTTTCGAGATGTCAATCTGATGTTGGTTTCGGCCTTCGGGTTGATACTGAGAGATTTGTTCACTTACCAATTTACAATGAGGAGCCAATGAGTATAAGGGGAATGATAATTGAATATTCTTATATTTAAATGAGAAAAGGGAAATGTTTTCCAAATTAGAAGTATTAATAATTAATTAACGACTAGTTAATTAAAGAGGCTCAATGATGATAGGTACCGAATCAGAAAATTTATTTTATTTTTACGGATGAACGGTTGTTTATTTGATAGTTAAATAACCGACTATCAAATCTGATGTATGTGATTGTTGGTACGGAAACACCAGGATCGAATTTATATTTGAAAACCATTCCGAACCAACAAATACGTGGAGGATGCCGAATAAAGATGGAGTAATTGAAGATCGTGGATCTTCATGAGCGCAAGAACTACTTGTTAAATTTCCCTGGTTTGGCCGCCAGAATTATTACAACTTATGGTTCTATCATGATTGAAATCTTCGAATTTGCAAGAACTACTCGCTACTGATCCATAGGGTGATACCAAGGATGTGGTATGTGGGTGCCTTCGGTTTGTCTAGTCCCAGGACAACATGTATGTGTGATGTCTTATAGAGTAATTCCAAAGGGACCGCGTATGTTGATTTCTTAAAACGTACCATAGTTGCCAAAGAATGGATATTCTCTTAGCTTAATGACAAGAGTATTTTTGTGGACATTAATTAGTGATTTTCTGATGGATCTGACGATGTGGCATTCAAAGTGAATGGTGGCCAGATGTTCTATATATATATATATATATATATATATAAATATAAACCTCAAGCCTCATCAACTGGGAAATGGTATAAAATCGGGCAGGTCGCATGGCTAAGTGGGTCGCTTCTAATTAGGGTATATTGTCACCATTTAGAGAAATTTCTATTTGTTCTTCTTTCTCTTCTGTATCTTTCGGGAATGGTTATGTTGGTACCAACTATAAATGATAATATATTCGGAACATTCAAGCGAAATGAATGAACGGTCATGTTTAGCTTGGGTTGCAAGATATATGTTCTTGTTGAACCTGGTGTATTCCTCTTGTAATGTCACACATTTTCGTACAATTTATGCCAATGTTTAACTACCACAGTCAACCCAAGTCATATAGAAAAGAAGAAAGTTAAGAGAAAGAAAATAGAGGGTGAGAGAAGATAAGAAAGAAATATTAGAATAGAAGAATCAGAAGAAGAACCAACACCACATAGTCTCACATCGCAGCGGAATAAAATATAACATAGAAATAAATCTTTATTGAGAGTTTGAAGTAATACTTACAATCATTAGAGTACAACAACCAAACAATCTGGACTGCTATAACAACCCGTCCTCAATGCAACAAACATCGGAATAATACTATATATATATATATATATATATATATATGATAGTCCGGACACCTCCGGCTCGTCTCTGAACTTTACATCATCTGATAACCTGAACCTGTATAACTCGGGCTGACCCGAGCATTAAAACGCCATGGATTATTATGGTAAACCAATGTGAGAAAACTCACTAAGTTTATAGATAACATCCATATTGCTTAACTATGAAAAGCCTTTTGAAAGAAAGGGTAATAGTAAGACCAGCCCGCACATAAACACGCACGGTTTTTACCTTAATATAACCAAAACATTTTTGTAATCAATACTATTATGGTATTATATAGTGATGTAAATCAAGTAAATAACCAAGCAGCAGAACACTTGCATCTCATGCTCTACATATTCATTATATAATCAAAAACCGTGGGGCAATTTTTGGAGAATGGATTTCAAATATGACAAGGTATAAGACCACCTTCTGATCAGTGTACTCTAGAGGATACACCGGGTTTCAACAAGAACATCTTGCCACCCGGCCACACATGACCACCCACTCATTTAGCTTGAGTGTAGTGAATGATTACCACTCGACGGTTTTAAGTGGCCACCTTCCTTCCGTGGAGATACAAAATTGAAAGAAGATAAATAAGGAATTTCTCTAGATTAGTGATAATACACTGCGCTTGGGTGCGACCCAACTAACCATGCTGCCTGTCCGATTTTTGTCATTTCACAGTTGTGAGGCTTGAGGCTACGTTTGTCTTCTAGAACAACACACCACCATTTACTTTGAATGCCACATCGTTAGGTCCATCAAATCACTAACTGACGTCTACAAAAATACTTTCTGTGTCTAAGTAGCTAGAACAAATTCCTTTTCACCATAAAAGTACGTTTATAGAAATCAACTGTACGTGATTCTTTTGAAATACTCTGTCAGATATTCGTCCATTCAAGTTTTCCTGGTGCTGGACAAACCGAAGGCACCCTCCTACTGCATCCTTACGGATCAGTAGCGTTAAATCCTTGCAAATATGTAAAATTCCACTCACAACCGAATCACGTCAGAATACCGTTGTGTTGCAACGAAAAGAATATTCGATCATAATCCTTCCGCTTATGAAGAACCACGGTTTTCAATCGCTCCATCTTCTATCATCAACGTTATGTATTTGCTGGTCGGAATGGTTTCTGAATATAAATTCGATCCCGGTCTTTTCGTACCAACAACGGCTTGGGCCGAATTTTGACAATAGGTTATTTAACTATCAAAGTAAAACAAACATTCATTCATGAAAAGAAGTGAATTCACTAATTTGATACCTAGAATCATTTGCCCTCTTTAATTAACCATCGGTTGATTAAACTTATAAATTCTTTAAACCTTTCAACATTTAGAGATATTTCCATTTCTATCCTATTTTTCAATTTAAAACGTGGTCTTTCAAACCATTAACACTCATTATCTTACTTCATTTATCCAACCCTCGCCATCGAACCTGACCTTTCCTTAGTCAACAATGAAGTCAATCAAGCTGGGGTATTATTACCTCTCAGACCTGAACTGAACAACATTATTAACTTCGAAATAGACACAGTTCATGACTTCGAATACCAGCAACATTTACTCCCGTAAACCTTATATTCAGTTTAAGAAACTACTTCTTTATGAAATAACACTGATTACAATAATAGTATTATAAGTCACGCTTTCAAAATATTTAACTTTTAAAATTATACTCTTATTCATTAGTCTGAATAAATAAATAAATACTTAAACAAATCATTAAATATGTTTACTTCACCATTTACTATTATTAAAATAGTAAATCTTCCTTTAAAGGTCTCAAAATAATCATCGACTTTAAAAATAATTAACGATTCAATAATTTGTCGTAACCAATTCTAGTTAAAACAGTTGACTTAGTCAACTCGAAGCATGGTTAATTTGTTAACCAAATCCAATTAATATTTTTAAATTAACTAATATAAATAATTTAAATAATTCCATTCAGTTCTTTTCTTACTTATGATTATAAAAACATAACTAACTTCGGTGTTCAACCAAAATCATATTTCAAAATCATATATGAACAGAGTTTTAGAAACGTTCTAAATCGATTTAATATCGATTTCAAATTTTTTTATTCTTATCGATGGTACTAAAGAGGCAAATATCTACTAAAGTACAAAACCGTGAAATATCAATCAATTTCACATCAAATCAACACATTAACTTAAACAGTTCATACTTGATATACACGTAAATGTTTATATTTTATCCGCTCATTTAACTTATTTTATATTTAAAATAATTAATACTGTGTATTTATAGTTGTGTTTTCAGATTATTTATGATGAATGGATTAATGCACGTAATTGTTGAAAAGCTTGAAGAATTGGTGTATGAAGAGTGTTGATTTTGAGAGTTAGATTAAAGCTTGAAGAAATGTTGCTGTTCAACCACCTTTTGCCGCATATTTTTATAATCCAATGCCTTTTCATAAAGAGATCTTTTCGCAGATGTTATGGAGTTCCTATTCATGCTCAAAACATTTGAAATTGATGTCATTTGATGCCCGCAAGCTATGCCAAGTGCAAATCCATTCACACTACGTTAACGTTGGCTCACTTACAAAGCCTCTCACTTTACAGCTGCGTTCACACTGGCTTATGTGTTATTTGGGCTAAATCTTTAGTCCTACATTGTGTAATTAGCCTCTAGGTCTTGGCCAAAGCAACTATAAATACATTTTATCTCCTTCATGTAAAAACACACTTAGTTTTATTCTGTAATTCTATTCTTGGAATAAAACTCTTCTTACTCTTTCTCTCAGTTGTTATTTTATTTTATTTATGTTCAGGTTATTTAGTTTCTGTTTCTATTCTTCTTTTGCTATGTCTAGTTAATCCCCTTTGATTAGGGGGTGATGATGCTAATAGATATGATTCAACATGAATCACATAGCCAATAGATGAGGACTTTATACATGTAGATTTGGATCTGAATCAAGGGTTAGATCTGAACCTTCATATTCAGTGTCGTTTAAGAGCTATGCTCCTTCACGGAGTATATTCGTGTTCGATCTAACAATTATCAGATTTAGATCTAACTTTATGGTTTTAGAAATTAATTAGTGAATCTATCCTAATAGTCTATGGTTATTTAAGAGCTCAGCTCCTGCATAGGCTATGCTTGTTGTTATTTACTTATTTGTTTCTAAGAACCTAATTATCGTTGATTCATGTTTATGACAGAAACAAGAATTAGATCTATATTTATTTGTTGGCTATTGATGAGTATGAATCTAATCTATGTCATTATCCCCTAATTGCTTTCTCTTATTATATAAATCTCTCTTTTTATTTAATTGCTGTTATTTTGTGTGGAATTCATTCGAATCAATACTGTAATACGGGAATAAATATGACACCCCACTTCAGTTAATGTCACTCTTTAATAGAATGCATTAAGTTTCATGAAGCGTTATAGGTAAACAAAACATAACCTCATAAGACAGACATATAAAAATAGCAGCGGAAATTTAAAACTTCATTGTCTAATAGAAAAACATCGTGGTCTCAAATCCAGTTACAACATCAGACTAAAATACTGAAACTAAATACATCAAACAAAAACATACGTCTTGCACTAGAAATCATCAGAGTACAGAAATATAAAGTCATAACCCCCATAGGTAGCCATAACAAAGTAGACAAGTATTCAAAGTGATACATTAAAGAGGTCCTGATCCAAGTAGTAATAGAAGGGAGAGAAAGTCCTAATCACGATTGAGCATTCCCACTGTAACGGCCCAGATTTTTTGACCATTTAGTTTAATATTTAAAAATGTTTTTTTATTGTTTTGGAATTTTATATGGTTTAATTTCAATAATTTTGAATATTTTATTTTATTCCGAAATGGTAGAAATTTAGTGGATCTGCAATATAATGTGAACTGGCAGTATAAAAAGATAAATTTTTAATTTAAAATAGTACGTTTACAAAGGAAGTAGTAGCTAACGAACTCGGATTTCGATGAAATCAGTTTCATTAAATCCGAAATGATGAAATTAGGTAACCAACCAAGTTACGTCAAAAATGGTATCCGTATGTGGAAAAGAAAAAAATAAAAGGCCAAAATTTGAACTAAATTTTGACGGTAATTGGAATTTGCTAATGCTAACGGCAAAACTGGAACCTGAGACCTATCCAGGAAAATTCTAAACATAGGATATTAGCTATATATGAAATATGGGAAAATCCTATAACAGATATAGAAAGTTATTAAGGAAACAAAATTTAAATAAAATATTTGAAAATCTAAACGAACTCCGATTTTTGATTTGAATACATGGGATTGAAGTACGTTAAAAACCGGACCAGATGGTGGAAGAATTTCTGAAAACCGTTATCGTTTGATACTCCAACATGAGACCGGAAGGTGTTGAAACTAACACAAAACACTATTTTGAATTTGAATTTAAATTATTTAAAAGTTCAAACGAATTCAAAATTTAAATATTTATATATATTATTGAAGAGCAAGAAAAATTGAACAACATGGTTGAAAAAGATTTTGGATAAGGTATCAATAAGTAAGTTAAATTAACGTCCGAATAGGGTTGAGAAAACACACTTTACTATTCATAAATTATTAAATTTATTTATAATTTAATTAATTTAAGGATTAATCCTAGCCATCCATTTTCGACCGTTGGATTCGCGCCACCTCAGCAATCCATGTGACTCCTTCGGCTATAAATAGCCCCCCCTTCATTTTAAACTCACTCCTCCTCCTCCTCTTTCAAGCTTTGGCAATGGCAGAAATAATAATAAAATAATAGAAAATAGGGAAAATGAAGGAAGGGAGAAAGGAGGGCAAGACGGGGAGCTAGGGACTCTTAGGCAGAGGCTTGGGCTTCAGGGGGTAAGTTTTTAAATAATATTTATTTAATTATTTATTTGTGTAATATATATATATATTATAATTAAAATAGAATTTGTAAAAATAAATATCAGAACATTCTAAGGGTGACAGAGAGGATAGTGTCTAAGGCTTGAGTTTGGAAAATATAGTTTCCTGCTCTCCCTGGCTATCTCTAACTGATCCGACGAATGAGATGATTAATTTAAATTTTAAATTTTAAATTTAATTTGAATTTAAAACAGACCAGGGGCATTTTCGTAATTTTTAACCATAAACTTTAAAAGCTTATAACTTTTTCAAAACAAGTCGGATTTCCACGAAACAAGGACCGTTGGATTCTTATCGAAAAATACTTTAAAATGAGTGGAAGCAGATTTTTGATCCGGGTTAAAAATTTTAAGTTATAATTAAATGAATATTTTTAAATATTTTATTTGAAAATTAAATTTAATTAATATTAAAATGGTTTTTTCAATTTTAAAGAAAAATTGGATATGGCTAGAGATGGGAAAGTAGGATTTTTTAGAAGGGTAGGGAAGGTAATTTGTCTAATAACGCAATTAGAAATTAATTAAGATAAAAATAATTTAATTAATTAAATTAATTTAATATTCATTTAAATTAAGTAGATATTGTAAATAGCATAACTTTTGCATACATTAACGAAATTTAACGAAACAGGATCCGTTGGGATCGTATGGACGAGCACTACGCAATGGAACTGACCGCAAGTGGATTGGAGCTTGTTTGGATTTATGGTGAAATTTAACGTCTGAACCAAATCAATGACCGATTATCATTATTCAACGATAAACCGTCCAAGGTGAGTAAATCTCACTAACTCTGAACACTTTATATTTTTATAAAGTATTTTTAGAACTGATAAATATTGGTTGAATTGCTGAGTGTTGATTGTTTGGTTGAACTGCTAGTCAGCTGGTTGAAAATACCGATATAGTTATATATATCGTTAACCGATGTTGATTTTGTTTATCAGAATACCTCATATTGAAATGAAATTGATGTGAATTATATTGTGTAACATCTGTGGATGCAGGGAAACAGGTCGGAGGAATCCAACTGAATTCCTCAACATTTATTTACCGTTTTTCATATATTCTGATATATGATGTGTTATATCATCTGTTGTTGAACCTGTGTGTTTGGATGATGATTGAACCTTTTGATTTGGTATTTTTATACCATAAGTGATACTAGAAAGTGAAAAGGGATTTTCAAAGTTTATTTTGAAAATAAATTATTTATATAAAATCAATAGATTTTATATATAAAAGGAAGAGAATTTCATGAGAGAAAATGATTATAGAATCAAAGCATTTGTTAAAAAACAAATATTGGTGAAATCAAATAGAAGGGAAAATATTGGTGAAATCAAATAGAAGGGAAAATATTGGTGAAATCAATAGAAGGGAAATATTTGTGAAACGATTACAAATAGAAATAAAAAGGGAAACATTCGTAAAAGTATTTACAAATGGAATTGAAAAGGGAATATTCATGTAGGGAATAAAGAAAAGTTGAAAGAAGTACTTATTTGTTAAATAAATAGAAAAGTTAAAAGAAATATTTATTTGTTGAATAAATAGAAAAGTTAAAGGGAATATTTATTTGTTAAATAAATAGAAGCGAAAAGAGAATAGTTATTTGTTGAGTAACGAATAGAAAAAGAATCTATTCAAGGGAAGTAATTCAAAGGAATTATTCCAAAGGAATTATTCAAAAGAGAAAAGTCAAAGGGATTAATTCAAAAGAGTTAATCAACTAGAGTTAAACCGTTGGAGTTAAACTGTTAGAGTTAAACCGTTGGAGTTAAACTGTTAGAGTTAAACAGTTGGAGTTAAACTGTTAGAGTTAAACAGTTGGAGTTAAACTGTTAGAGTTAAACCGTTGAAGTTAAACTGTCAGAGTTAAACCGTAAAGTTAAAGAGTTAGAGTTAGTTAGTTAGAGTTAACCAGTTAGAGTTATTCAGTTAGAGTTATCCAGTTAGAGTTATTCAGTTAGAATTAACCAGTTAGAGTTAATCAGTTAGAGTTAATCGTTTTGAGTCAAATCGAACTAGAGTTATTCAAATATAGTAATCGAATAAGGGTTAATTGAATATTAGTTATTCAATTAGAATTGATCGAATCTAATTATTCGAGATAGAGTTAAAAATAGACAAAGTTATTTAAGGATGAATTTCCATTTAGCACGACTGCTAGCGTAATTCGCAGGGCTGCAGATAGCCTACGACGGTCGGATGTTTCCTGGGGAAATTAGGCGTAACCATTGTGATCGCTGCGATCTAGAATCAAGCAAATGGTGTTAAATCAAATAGTAGTTAATCAATAGAAGTTAATTAAGTCGAGTTAGTCAAGTATTAGTAAATTAAGTAGAGTTAGTCAAAAGGAATAAATCGAATATCACTTAATCGAAGTAGAGTAATCGAATATAGTTTATTTGAAGTGCGTTAAATCAAATATAGTTATTCGAAGAAAAGGATTATCGAATATTAGTTATTCGAATAGAGGAATCGAATATAGTTTATTCGAAAGAGAGTTATCGGATAGTGATTATTCGAGAGTGAATTATACATGGGAATTCGATTATATCGAATCAAGGGAAGTAATGTTTACTTTCTGTTTCAAATCAAGCTTTACTTATTTGTTAATAAAGCAGTTGTTTGTTATTTATCCAAATTAAGATATATAATTATATTTAAGTTAACCTATTTTGAAAGCATGGAATTATAACATTTATAGTTATAATCAAATGATTTTATAAAGAAAGCAGATTCGTAAATAGAATCCGAGAGTTACGTAAGTAAGTGGTTGAAAGTGTAAAAAGGTGAACTTTGTCTGTTTCGAAGTTAGAAATGTTGTTCAGTTAAGGTCTGAGAGGTAATTATACCCCAACTTGATTGACTTCGTTTTTAACTAAGAAATGGTTAAGGTTCGATTGTGGAAAATGGTTAAGTGAATTTAGTTAATGAGCATAATGGTTGGTGTTGGCATAGCGATGTTTATTCAAACATCTGTTTAAACCCAATGAAGGAGATTTGGAAATGTTTTTCAAATGAGAATCAGAAATGTTTCCTGAATATAGAAAACAAGAAATGGAAATGTTTTCCTTTGTTAATAATGTATATTTTCTAAATATAGTAAATAAGAAATATAGGGAAACAGGAATTAGGAAAAGAATAAATTCATGATAATTTGATGTAAGAGTTAATGATGATTGATGATTGATCGATAGAATTTCCATCTGGAAATAATATCGTTGTTTGCACACAGACATGTTTTCATTTGATAGTTAAATCACCGACTATCAAAGTTTTTGACCATTTTACGTTGTTAATATGGAGAGACCGGTTGGATTATTATCCAGAGAACCACTCCGTATTGGCATAAGCGTTGCGAATCAAGTACGCTGAATATATTGAAGACGGAGTAAAGTGCAAGGGCTATTCTGTTTACCGAATAGTGCCTTCAGTTTGTCCAGTCCCAGGACAAACGTGAATGGATGAGTGTCTGACAGAGTATATCCAACGGATCGCGTAAGTTGATCTCTTCAAACGTACTTACGTTTGGTGGCGGAGGAATTCGTTTCTCTTAGCTGTATACCCGTGGTATTTTTGGTGAAATCAATTTGTGATTTGGCGGGTATGACAATGTGGCATTCAAAGTAATGCAGGTGTGATCTGTCAAAAGATACGTTATGACCTTAAGCCTCATCAACCGGGAAATGACAAAAATCGGGCAGGCAGCATGGCTATGTGGGTCGCACCCATTAGGATGTATAATCACCTATCTAGAGAAATTCCAATTGCTTCTTAAATCTATCGATGCCGCCCCATTCGGGAGACGGTTGCTGATCCCAACCGTTGGTGATATATATTCGATACACTCAAACGAAATGAGTGGTCGGTCATGTGAGGGCCGGGTTGCAAGATGTTCTTGTTGAACCCAGTGTATTCGCCTCTAGAGATACACTATCGGCAGGTGGTCCCATACCTTGTCAAAAATCGGAATCCAATCTCCAATAAGTGCCCGCGAGTTTGACTTGTATAATATATATGTAGAGCGTGAGATGCAAGCGTTCTACTAGATTTTAATTACTTGTGATTAAACATTATTATAATATCAGATAATATATGATTTCCAAAGTGTTTTGGGTTATCGTAAGGTAAAAGCCATCCGTATTTATGTGTGGATTGGTCTTACGATTATCTTTTCTTTCGAAAAGGATTTTGAAAAGTTAAACCAAATGATTTGAGTTTACTCACACCAGTCCCATGACTGACCCAGAGTTTTATTTTGTTTTGTTTTCCCTAAACTCTTGGGTGCCCAAATTTGTGCGGGCAGTTAAGTAGTCAGGATTTTACAGATAGACTTGGAGAGCTTGGAGTAGGAGGCTTCAGGACTTATATAGCTATTGTTTATTTCCGCTGTGATGCAAGGGTTGTACTCTGATAATGGTATTGTATGCATATACTGCTTTTGATTTCAAGTTATGTGATATATTATATTTTATTCGTTCCGCTGTGAGATTCGTATGACTCTGATGTTGTGTTCTTCTTTTTCTTCTTCTATTCTAATTTTCTATCTTATCTATCCTCACCCTCTAAATTCTTTCATTAACTATTCGGTAATTGTCGACCCTTGATGTTCGATATGTTTTGTATATCGGATAATCAAGGTCGTCTTTTTCCCAGGTCGTTACAGTGGTATCAGAGCGAGGTTAAGTATTACCTTGGCTCTGTGGCGTGACTCAGTAGAGATAGGGTTAGTAATGCCCTAGACTGAGTTTGAGTGTTTATATACGAGTGAACGTATTTGTTATTTGATATAAAAATGGTTTTATATTGTGGAGATTTATTGGTTGAGTTGTTTATGAGTTCTAGTCGATCAGTTTGATCCACTGTATCGATAGGAGTTTATAAACACTTGAATACGATGGGTCGACACGATATATTTTGAAAAAAAGGGTAAATGAAATAATTTTACCCAAATTATAATTTGATATAAGCAAAGTATAGATATTTGAAATTATTATAGTATATTGAATGTGTTGATTGTGATTATAATCGGATAAGATTATAAAATGTGAAATAGTTATGTAAATAATAAATCAAAATTCATATTAGTGAAATATATGAAATCAGATGAATTAAATCTGAATTTAAGTTCATAATTGGAATTAAAATTGCTAAAATTTGAATAAGCATTGTAAATGGAATTAAATTGAATATATGTGAATTTTAAAATCCTGGGAGATTTTAAATTTGTTACAAGCATTAAAAAGGGATATTTTGAAATGAATTTCAAAATGAAAATGTTTAAATATGGGTTTTGAAAGTGATATAGTATTGAACTCACTTCGATAGCTGGAAAATAAATTCCGATGTTGATCCGGACATCATCGGTGCTCATTTTCGAGTTTGTAAGTGACGGATTACTACCAAAGATTTTGTTTTTGAATTGTTTTGAGAAACCGAGTTGTTTTGATATTCCGAAGGGATATTTGATTTTTGGAAAAGGCAAAGCTATTTGAAACTCCCAGGTAAGATTGTTTGAAATAAACACAAATTAAATAGAAATTTGTGAAAGTAAATTTGAAATTGAATTGAAGGCAGTTCAGTGGAAATTGAGTTGAATTGAAATAGAATGGTATCAAGTAGAATTGGACTAGATTAGAGATAAATCTGGGATAGAAATGGATGGTCGAGCAAGAAATTTGAATTGAGATTGGAATTGCAGTTTGAATGAAATTTGGCTTGGTTATAAGCGGATGGTCGTGTTGAAGATAAAAGTGATTGGGAGTTTGATTGGGATGATAGTGGTATATGCTAAATTGATAGCAGAATTGAATGTCGACAAAAAGGTACACATTCATATTCATATGAGTTTGATGAGATTTATGAACCTGTTGGGCAAGCCACTTGGCTGTTTGATTTTCTTTTGGGTTGAAGAAGGCCTAGGGAGGCGAGTTGGAGTTTGAGCTATTGACCAGTACAAAGGAGGTGCTGGCGAAATTTTTCAGAAATTTCGAATGTTAGAAAATTTTCAGAATTTTTGAAAATTTTCGTTTATAGAAATAAATTAATAATTTAATTAGAATAGATTGGTTTAGTGAAACCAGAGTAAACAAATAATTTTAACCTAGTTATAAAGTTCATTTTTCTACCTTAGCAATTTCGAGGACGAAATTATTTTAAGGGGGAAAGAATGTAACGGCCCAGATTTTTTGACCATTTAGTTTAATATTTAAAAATGTTTTTTTATTGTTTTGGAATTTTATATGGTTTAATTTCAATAATTTTGAATATTTTATTTTATTCCGAAATGGTAGAAATTTAGTGGATCTGCAATATAATGTGAACTGGCAGTATAAAAAGATAAATTTTTAATTTAAAATAGCCTTTCAAACCGCCAAGCCTAACCTAGTCATGTATGACGACGACATTAATCTTATCTTGCTCCTTTTCTTCTATAAATACACTCACGCAAGCAATGCTTCATTCTGATGATAAGAATTTAAGCCCAAACCTCTCTCTAAAGTCTGCCCAAGTCTCAACTGGCCTGGTAGCGTTGGTAACTTCCCAACAAAATGCAGCTTCCTCTTTCAACAACCATGTTGCCAACTAAACTTTCCTATGGTCCTCCATATCAAAGATAATGAACAAGTCTTCCGTCTCCTTTAGCCAATTTCGTGCCTCAACAAAGGTTTCGGTTCCTACGAAGTTCTTGCCGCCCATTGCTTTAAAGTCTTTGCATATTTTGGCAAAGGCGGTATCAGGAGGAGGAGGAACCGCGGCCACTGGGGGAGGAGGAGGGATGTCTGTCGTTCCCGCGTCGTTGGCCCTAGCTTCTAAGTACCTTCGGAACCATCCAGGCACGGGTATTCCCTCAGGCATGTTAAGATAGGCCATGCTGAAAAATGAAAAGAAAAGATTCAAACGAGGAAATAAAGGGAAGTGCTAATGGCTTCTTGGGGAATAGCCTCTTTAAACATAAAACTTTTCTTGAAAAATGCTTCTTTATAAATGGTTTTGAAAACAGTTTCAGAAGGGTTTTAAAACTTTTGCACAGCCTGGTAACCTTCTGCTCTGATACCAAATGTAACACCCCACCTCCGCTAGGGTCACTCACAAAGGGAATGCACTAGTTTTGGTGGAGTATTATCTAGGTAAACATGCACAGAGATTTCACAAGGCAGAACACAAATAAAGCAGCGGTAGAAATTAAAAATCAACTTTTATTATTTTCAAGAAAAGAGTCAAAAGCTCATATATCCAAGATACAAATTATTCCATTACATCAAGTTCCAAATAAAGAAGCATAAACTTAAAACAAAAGTAAATTATTCCCCACAAATAGCAGAAGCAGCCATAACATATCCCAAGACCAAACCGTACATGAGCTGTTAGAAAGCAAGCTAAGAGCTAGTGTTTCCTCCCTGAGAACCTGGGGGGAAGAAACGAAAGAAAAAGAGGCAAAAGAAAAAGGGTCAGTCATAAAGACTGGTAAGCCCTAGTGACTTTCAGTATGAAAACTGGTAAAGGTAACATGATATGTGAAAACTGGAATTAAACATAAGGATGATAACAGAACTAGTAGGATAATTAAGATAACAAGATAAGTCAAGTCTGGCATCGCATATTCAAGGTTCGCTGCACCAACTGTACTAGTATTCTAACCCATGTCAAGTATTAACCATGAAATGATCCCTTGGCCCAGTATCATGAAGTGACCCATTACGGGGTCCTACGGTACGATCTACTAATCGATCGGCTCCCTACAAGTCCTAGCTCGTCATGTGTCTGTGTCATACGGCCCTATCCTGAAATGTAGTTACCTGTGCTAGGTCCACCATATGGTGTATCAAGTCCTATGGTGCCAACCACCGACAAGAATCAAGCACGCACAGTGTAAATCTACGGGTGCCCAATGCCTGCTTTTTCAACTCCGGACTACTTGCACGACCATAGTCCGCCTGAACCTACAATGGCGCACCTACTCAGCCGTCGTTCTGGTCGCTTACAATCAGCCCAGTAATCGTGCCCTACCCTGCCTAGTCCCAGGGTATCGTGTTACATCTAAGTGGGTTACTGCTGAAAAGGACCGCGTGACTAGGGTTTTTAATGGGTTAAGTGTTGTCATTCAAAATCGTGACTTAACCCTATCCAAATCATGTATCAAGTTGGTTAAGTGCGTTCAAGCAGTTCATGACTTAACCTTATCAAATCATCGTGTCAAGTTGGTTATGTATATTCAAGTAGTTCATGACTTAACCCTATTGTTAGACCAAAAAATGGTCCTAACACCCAAATCGTCGTATTTTGAGCATAGGATATGAAGAAATAACTGAAAAATAGAGAAAAAAGCAAGACAACGAGATTTTTATAGTGGTTCGGCGTTAACGAGCCTACGTCCACTTCATATTTTCTCATTTCACTCATAGATTACAATTACAATGAATATTGTCTTTCAATCACTTGAATTCAATGAATAATTCTCTCTGAATCCATTGAATTTATTGAGGAAGATAGTGGTTATTCATGGAGAAGTGTTGGCCATGGCAGCCATGGATGAGGAGATGCCAAAAGTCCCCTGAAAATGTCCTCTGAAGGTGTATTTATAGCTGTAGGAAAGCTCCTGGGAGGACTGGTTCGTGATGGGGTACGTGGCAGGCGATCCAGAAAAATAGGAGAGCCAGTAGCCTTGAGAATAGGTCAAAACAAGCTGCGTTTGAACAGGTCCGGAGTTTGGATCGCGGTCATGGGTCGGATCGGATCGCGTAGGCAAGGGCGGATCGGATCGTGGTCATGGGTCGGATCGGATCGCGTAGGCAAGGGCGGATCGGATCGCGGTCATATGCCAGCTTACACTCGTTCACGGAAATGGGCGTAACTTTCAAACCGTAAGTCCGATTGAGCCAAACCAAAGCTCAAACTGAAGCTTATTCAAAGGGCTACGAGTATATGAGGTGAATAGAACCAAATGAGGTAATTTGATAGGGGTTTCGGGCCAGTTTATACTGATGTTGTGATTTTGACCAAACTGCCTTGTGTCTTCTGCCGATGCTTCCAATGCCAGAGAGCGATGTTATCCAGAGATTCCATATCAGACAGCATTTACCGAGAGGTGTGTCAACATGATCTTTGCTTTGGGTAGCCTGGTCACAAAGCAGGCTAACACCTATCATGTGGCATTAATTCATTAGTGCACGCCAACCTCTCACATTAGACTAACTGTTGTGGTTACTGGATTTGTCGGGCGGTTCCGGGCAGATTTAAACCACAACATAGTCTAACCTCGGGTTTTTCGTGCGATATGACCAACTACCCACATTGGATCCTATTGTTTGCAGCCACTGGATTTGCCGGGCGGTTCCGGGCAGATTTACACTACAAACTCAACCCAACCTCGAGTTGGCCATTTTCAAGTTTATCTAATTGTTATGCCCCGTTCAAGTTTTCATGTCTAGATTCATGTCCAGTTTTCAGGTCATATTCCATGTCAAATCGTGTCAAGTTCATGTCCATATTCAGGTTCAAGTCATAACAACGTTCATGTTCAAGTTTAAAGCTAATTCATGTTTTACCTATTCTACCCAAATCGTATTCCCATCGCACGTAAGCTTGAATCGATACAAATAAATCTAATTAGAGAATAACATAAAAAGGGATGGGTATAAGGTGCCAAAAGTGATTACTAGCATAGCATGGTATGACTTGAGATAAAGGATTATAACATTACTGGCATATGGAATATTGGAATTAAACACAAAGATTCCAAATCTAACAAAATAAGGTACTAGTCAAGATAACAGTTGTCATAAGGTGATGGTATAGTCATAGTGACGATTGACATAAGATGATAGCATAATCATGGTAACGATTGACATAAGGTGATAGTCATAAACTTGTGACTAATAGCAGATTCAACATGATAATATGAGGGGTTTTCTTTTTGGTTTACAACATGAATAGGCCCCAAATCAATGTCATAGTAATATTCAAGAGTCAAGATCCAAGATGAACGAGAATGAATGTAAACAGTCATCATACATAGGTCCAATTTCAATTTACATCATATTCATATTACATTTACAATTTAAATCTAAAAATAACTGGGGCTTACAGATCGTGGTTCGAGAATTAGAAAAAGAGAGTCGATAGTTGAATCTCTATATGCTTAGTCAGGTCCAAATAGAAATCCCCAAATCAGCAATTTTCTTAACGCAGTCTCAACGTAGAAGAAGCAGTCCTTTTCTCAAACTTTTCAATCAGAATCAGAGCAGCATAAGGTCAGAAAGAATTTTGTGTAGAGAGACTGGTGTTAGGGGCTGTATTTATAGGGTCAGGTCAACGAATGTGGACAGAAACGAGGCCAAATACATCAAAGTGAATCCAGCTTCAGAAATGGGCTTGGGCACCAGGTCGACCTGGTCCTGGGTAGGTCGACTACATAGTCGCCCCCCAGGTCGACCTGGTCCTAGGCGGGAAATTTCCCGCCCAGCCCATTCTGAGGTTTGAATTTCGAATTGAGCTGTTTTGAATTTGAAAACTTCTGAAAACTTCGAAAGGTCATAACTTGGTCATACGGACTCCGATTTTCGAAAACTCGGACTCGTTTCCAAGTAGAATTTCGAGACGAACGCAGTGGCGTAACCCATTTCCCTTGATTCTTATTTTAAAAATTAATTCTGCCTTGATTTATGGTTATTACACATTATAAAAACACGAGTTGTTACATTCTCCCCCCATAAAGGATTTCGTCCCCGAAATCTCTAAGTTAGGGAGGATGTGTCCTACCATCCATCATCCATCTACTCAAAGCATCATCCACAGGGAACCATTGTCCTTAAAAGATTTCTAGTGCTGTATGAACATATGCATAAAGTGTGTGTATATGTACTTACCTAATGCAAAAGATCAGGCGGTTACTGATTCAGTAAACCTCCTTAATGCAAAATATGTTAGTGTAATGAATCCAACATGTATGCAAATTCCTAACATAGTTTATAATCTCTACATAAGTGGACAAACATTCATCCATATGCAACATCCAAGTGATAGCAAAACAAGTTTCCATCCATGTACAAGTATAAGCACTCATGCATATGCAACATGAAAATGCGACTGAGCCGATCTAGTGCCTAATGTGTGCCATGCATCCACTAGCAACCACTTGCAACCACTTGCAACCATTTGCAAACATCAACCATAACATGTTTCAATAACATGTTTACATCCATATGGTTCTACCTAAGGTTCTCAAGATAAGATAGCAAGACAAACGTAGATAGTAGAAGCATGATACAAATAGGTTTTCAAGTTTATAGGAAAAAGAGATCGAGAATGTACCCTCAAAAAGAAATGGGTAAAGCGCGCGTATCTTCTCTTCGGTTTCCCAAGTTGCGTCTTCTTGGGTTTCACTCCACAGCACTTTAACTAGCTTGACTTCTCGATTCCTTAGCTTCTTAATCTCCGTTCCTAAGATACGAATCGAAACTCGCCTCAATGTTGCTTCTTTTTCCACTTCTACGTCTTCAAGGATGCTTGGCTCAACCACTTCGGCTGACTCATGCAAGCACTTCCGGAGATGCGAGACGTGAAAGACATTGTGCACCCCAGCCAGCTTCTCGGGTAAGTCTACCTTATAGGCCATCCGTCCAATCCTCTCAGTGATAGGGAACGGTACTACGAACCTTGGTGCTAGCTTTCCAACTGCTCCAAAACGAACTACATTGCGTAACGGAGAGACTTTTATAAAGACCATATCTCTGACTTCGAACTCTAGGTCTATCCTTCTCTGGTCCGCATAAGATTTCTGTCTATCTTGGGCCGTTTTCATCCGTCTTCGTATCAACTCAATCTTCTCAGAAGTGTCCCTTATCATGTCGGGGCCAAGTATAAGTATGTTTGTCGTCTCCCACCAACAAGTTGGTGATTTGCACGGTCTTCCTTACAGGGCTTCGAACGGTGCCATTCCGATGCTAGCTTGGTAACTATTGTTATATGCAAAATCCACGAGAGGAAGATGGTCTTCCCAAGTACCACCAAAGTCAAGAATACATAGCCTCAGCAGATCTTCTAGTACCCTATTTACCCTTTCGGTTTGTCCATCCGTCTGTGGGTGATAGGCCGTGCTCAAATTTAGTCGTGTTCCCATTGCTTCATGCAGACTATTCCAGAACTGGCTAGTGAAAATCGGGTCACGATCACTAACTATACTAGAAGGAACTCCATGCAATCGTACTATCTCTCGAAGATAAATAGATGCTAGCCCTGATGCGGTCCTCTTGCTTTTCACCGGAATGAAGTGAGCACTTTTCGTGAGTCTATCAACTATGACCCATATGCTAGTATTTTCCTTCCTTGACCTAGGCAGTCCATCCACGAAATCCATCGAGATACTCTCCCATTTCCATTGCGGAACCTCCAAAGGATGTAATAGCCCACTAGGCAACTTCGACTCGGCCTTTACTTGTTGGCACACCATGCACTTCGAAACGAACTCTGCCACGTCCTTTTTCATTCCAGCCCAAAAGAAAATGCGTTTCATATCCCTGTACATCTTATCCCCTCCAGGATGTATAGTCATCTTCGAGTGATGCGCCTCTTCGAGAACTTTCCTTACTAAGTCTCCCACTTGTGGGACACATAGTCTTCCATCGCGCCTTAGCCATCCCTTGTCATCTATGGCATACCTACTGAGGTGACATGACGTCTCACCCCTAATCATCTTGTCCATGATTTCGACTATTTGTGGGTCTTCCTTCTGTGAAGTCCCTACTTGATCTAGAAGTGTAGGTCTTAACTCAAGAGATGCAAACGTAGCAGTCAATGACTCAACAGCATGTGTAAAATCAAAGGTTGCTATAAACTCAAGGGTTTTCCTTTCAACAAACAAGGGGCTCAAAGTCAACCTTTTTCTACTTAGCGCGTCCGCACCACATTACCCTTGCCAGGGGTATAAGCTATATCGAAGTCATATGATGCCAAGAACTCCATCCACCGTTGTTGTCTCAGATTCAAGTCTTTCTATGAGAAGAGGTACTTAAGTGATTTGTGGTCGGTATACAGCTCGAACCTCTCCCCTAGAAGATAATGGCGCCAAGCTTTAAGTGCAAAAACAATCTCGGCCAACTCCAAGTCATGCGTGGGATAGTTTTCTCATGGACTTTAAGTTGTCTGCCCCCGTAGCATATTACTCTTCCTTCTTGCATTAGGACAGCGCCTAACCCCGTGCCGCACGCATCCGTGTACACCGTAAACATCTTACCTCCATCGGGTAATGCCAAAACTGGGGCTGTGGTGAGGGCTCTCTTAAATCTATGAAAAGCAGCATCACATTCTATGTCGCATACAAAAGCTAGGTTCTTCTTTGTTAACTTAGTAAGAGGGACTGAAATCTTAGCGAAGTCCTTAATGAACTTCCGTAGTAGCCCGCCAAACAGAGAAAGCTCCTCACCTCTGTTGCATTCTTAGGAATTTTCCAGTCTTGTACCGCAACTACCTTTGCGGGGTCCATGGCTATGCCTTGCTTAGAAACTACATGCCCAAGGAACCGAACTTCCTTCCTCCAAAAATGGCATTCGAAAAACTTAGCCTTTAACTGGTGTGCTCTAAGCGTCTCCATGACTTCCTTGAGATGTCTAGCATGCTCTTCTTCATCTTTTGAGAAGATCAGAATATCATCCACGAAAACTACCACAAAATTGTTAAGGAACTCTTGAAACACCCTGCTCATCAAATTTACAAAGTACGCGGGTGCATTTGTTAATCCAAATGGCATGACGAGCCATTCGAAGAACCCATCTGGAGTCCTAAACGCAGTTTTGTCAATGCTATCCTCAGCCACTCTGAGCTGATGGAATCCTGTGGCTAGATCAAGTTGAGAGAAAACAGATGCTCCCACAAGCTGGTCAAACAAATTGTCGATTCTTGGTAGTGGGTGCCTATTTTTCTTTGTCAGCTTGTTTAACTCATGATAATCTACGCACAGACGAAGCGATCCATCTGCCTTAGTAGCGAATACCACCGGAGCACCCCATTCAGAAATGCTTCGTCTTATGAAATTTTTCTCAAGCAACTCATTAATTTGTTTACTGAGCTCTCTTCTTTCTCATGGGGCCATGTGCCTAACGGGCAATGAAACTGACTTGGCATTATCAACAAGATAAATTCGAAACTCTATCTCGCGTTTAGGAGGTAACCCCCTCACTTCATCAAAGACATCTGGATATCCTCATACCACCCTTACAGATTGCAAATTATCGTCGGATGAGTCAAGGGATTCAAGATAACACAACATGACCGGACCCTTAGGGTTACAAGAAATTTCTAGGGTATTACCAAGGCGAGTCATGAGCCTCACTACCCTTTGTTCACAATCAAGAATGGCTCCATAATTGGACAGCCAATCCGTCCCTAGGATCAAACCGTATCCTATGAATCCGAGAACATAAGCATTACACGTGAATTCTACGCTTAAGATAGAGATCCTCAAATCCACACACATCATAGATAAATGGACGGAGCCCCCAATTGGATTTGAAACTATAACGGGATCCTCAACCAGACTAGTACTTAGGTGCAGATTTTCCACAATATCAGAAGAAATAAAAGTATGCGATGCGCCAGAGTCAAATAAGGTTCGAACAGGAAAGTCAGAAATGTAAACAAGGCTTTCTACGGAAATATTACTACCTCGGTCAAGAGCTGGAGTGGTGTTGAGAGCATGCAACTGCCCTCCAGAAGGTCCTTCTCGCTGGGTCTGCCCTTGCCCTTGCTTCTTAGGGCAATCCTTGCTAATGTGTCCAGTATCTCCACAATGAAAGCATTCACCCAACTTCCTCTTCTTCTTTCTGCAGTCTTTAGCTCGATGTCCAGTAATACCACAGAAGTTGCACTTCCTCGTCTCATGTGATTTGTTGTTGCTCTTGTTATTCTTATTATTCTTGTTGTTCCCCTTCTTGAAGTCAGCTTTCTTATTTTGAGTTTCATTAGGCTTAACCTCCTTCTTGCTATTCTTATCTTCCTCATGGAGTAGAGCCATATCCACCAAGCTTTCAAAGGTCGCCCCCATGGGTATATGAGTTAGGGCCAAGCTGTGTAGTGGCTTGTTCAATCCTCGAGAAAAGCGTACAGCCTTTTTCTGGGCGGTGTTGACCAAATCCAAACCGAACCGAGCAAGCTGATTAAACTTATTCACGTACTCCTTAACAGACATGTCCCCTTGCTTGAGGGCTAGGAACCTCTCCATCTGAAGGTTCTCTTCCGCTGACGATAAGAATTTAAGCCCAAACCTCTCTCTAAAGTCTGCCCAAGTCTCAACTGGCCTGGTAGCGTTGGTAACTTCCCACCAAAATGCAGCTTACTCTTTCAACAACCATGTTGCCAACTAAACTTTCCTATGGTCCTCCATATCAAAGATAATGAACAAGTCTTCCGTCTCCTTTAGCCAATTTCGTGCCTCAACAAAGGTTTCGGTTCCTACGAAGTTCTTGCCGCCCATTGCTTTAAAGTCTTTGCATATTTTGGCAAAGGCGGTACCAGGAGGAGGAGGAACCGCGGCCACTGGGGGAGGAGGAGGGATGTCTGTCGTTCCCGCGTCGTTGGCCCTGGCTTCTAAGTACCTTCGGAACCATCCAGGCACGGGTATTCCCTCAGGCATGTTAAGATCGGCCATGCTGAAAAATGAAAAGAAAAGATTCAAACGAGGAAATAAAGGGAAGTGCTAATGGCTTCTTGGGGAATAGCCTCTTTAAACATAAAACTTTTCTTGAAAAATGCTTCTTTATAAATGGTTTTGAAAATAGTTTCAGAAGGGTTTTAAAACTTTTGCACAGCCTGGTAACCTTCTGCTCTGATACCAAATGTAACACCCCACCTCCGCTAGGGTCACTCACAAAGGGAATGCACTAGTTTTGGTGGAGTATTATCTAGGTAAACATGCACAGAGATTTCACAAGGCAGAACACAAATAAAGCAGCGGTAGAAATTAAAAATCAACTTTTATTATTTTCAAGAAAAGAGTCAAAAGCTCATATATCCAAGATACAAATTATTCCATTACATCAAGTTCCAAATAAAGAAGCATAAACTTAAAACAAAAGTAAATTATTCCCCACAAATAGCAGAAGCAACCATAACATATCCCAAGACCAAACCGTACATGAGCTGTTAGAAAGCAAGCTAAGAGCTAGTGTTTCCTCCCTGAGAACCTGGGGGGAAGAAACGAAAGAAAAAGAGGCAAAAGAAAAAGGGTCAGTCATAAAGACTGGTAAGCCCTAGTGACTTTCAGTATGAAAACTGGTAAAGGTAACATGATATGTGAAAACTGGAATTAAACATAAGGATGATAACAGAACTAGTAGGATAATTAAGATAACAAGATAAGTCAAGTCTGGCATCGCATATTCAAGGTTCGCTGCACCAACTGTACTAGTATTCTAACCCATGTCAAGTATTAACCATGAAATGATCCCTTGGCCCAGTATCATGAAGTGACCCATTACGGGGTCCTACGGTACGATCTACTAATCGATCGGCTCCCTACAAGTCCTAGCTCGTCATGTGTCTGTGTCATACGGCCCTATCCTAAAATGTAGTTACATGTGCTAGGTCCACCATAGGGTGTATCAAGTCCTATGGTGCCAACCACCGACAAGAATCAAGCACGCACAGTGTAAATCTACGGGTGCCCAATGCCTGCTTTTTCAACTCCGGACTACTTGCACGACCATAGTCCGCCTGAACCTACAATGGCGCACCTACTCAGCCGTCGTTCTGGTCGCTTACAATAAGCCCAGTAATCGTGCCCCACCCTGCCTAGTCCCAGGGTATCGTGATACATCTAAGTGGGTTACTGCTGAAAAGGACCGCGTGACCAGGGTTTTTAATGGGTTAAGTGTTGTCATTCAAAATCGTGACTTAACCCTATCCAAATCATGTATCAAGTTGGTTAAGTACGTTCAAGCAGTTCATGACTTAACCCTATCAAATCATCGTGTCAAGTTGGTTAAGTATATTCAAGTGGTTCATGACTTAACCCTATCATATGGCATTAATTCATTAGTGCACGCCAACCTCTCACATTAGACTAACTGTTGTGGTTACTGGATTTGTCGGGCGGTTCCGGGCAGATTTAAACCACAACATAGTCTAACCTCGGGTTTTTCGTGCGATATGACCAACTACCCACATTGGATCCTATTGTTTGCAGCCACTGGATTTGTTGGGCGGTTCCGGACAAATTTACACTGCAAACTCAACCCAACCTCGAGTTGGCCATTTTCAAGTTTATCTAATTGTTATGCCCCGTTCAAGTTTTCATGTCTAGATTCATGTCCAGTTTTCAGGTCATATTCCATGTCAAATCGTGTCAAGTTCATGTCCATATTCAGGTTCAAGTCATAACAACGTTCATGTTCAAGTTTAAAGCTAATTCATGTTTTACCTAGTCTACCCAAATCGTATTCCCATCGCACGTAAGCTTGAATCGATACAAATAAATCTAATTAGAGAATAACATAAAAAGGGACGGGTATAAGGTGCCAAAAGTGATTACTAGCATAGCATGGTATGACTTGAGATAAAGGATTATAACATTACTGGCATATGGAATATTGAAATTAAACACAAAGATTCCAAATCTAACAAAATAAGGTACTAGTCAAGATAACAGTTGTCATAAGGTGATGGTATAGTCATAGTGACGATTGACATAAGATGATAGCATAATCATGGTAACGATTGACATAAGGTGATAGTCATAAACTTGCGACTAATAGCAGATTCAACATGATAATATGAGGGGTTTTCTTTTTGGTTTACAACATGAATAGGCCCCAAATCAATGTCATAGTATATTCAAGAGTCAAGATCCAAGATGAACGAGAATGAATGTAAACAGTCATCATACATAGGTCCAATTTCAATTTACATCATATTCATATTACATTTACAATTTAAATCTAAAAATAACTGGGGCTTACAGATCGTGGTTCGAGAATTAGAAAAAGAGAGTCGATAGTTGAATCTCTATATGCTTAGTCAGGTCCTAATAGAAATCCCCAAATCAGCAATTCTCTTAACGCAGTCTCAACGTAGAAGAAGCAGTCCTTTTCTTAAACTTTTCAATCAGAATCAGAGCAGCATAAGGTCAGAAAGAATTTTGTGTAGAGAGATTGGTGTTAGGGGCTGTATTTATAGGGTCAGGTCAACGAATGTGGACAGAAACGAGGCCAAATACATCAAAGTGAATCCAGCTTCAGAAATGGGCTCGGGCACCAGGTTGACCCCCAGGTCGACACTATGGTCAACCTGGTCCTGGGTGGGAAATTTCCCGCCTAGCCCATTCTGAGGTTTGAATTTCGAATTTTGAATTCGAATTGAGCTGTTTTGAATTTGAAAACTTCGAAAGGTCATAACTTGGTCATACGGACTACGATTTTCGAAAACTCGGACTCGTTTCCAAGCAGATTTTCGAGACGAACGTAATGGCATAACCTGTTTCCCTTGATTCTTATTTTAAAAATTAATTCTGCCTTGATTTATGGTTATTACACGTTATAAAAACACGGGTTGTTACAGTTGCCGTCTTAAAAAAATTCATTCCCACTCCAACTCTACATGAAAAACTCCAACGTAAATGTTTCTGAGATCGTAAACACCAGCGAGCCTAAGGTTCGGCAATTCAGGAAGTTTGAGTCATCGAATGATAAGATGGTGGTTGTTTTCGAGTTCGGAGCATCGGCAGAAATCCAGGTCGATGTCGGGTTCTCCAAGGTGGTGCGTGTTGCCCGAGTCTGGGTGGTGGCAAGAAGTTAAGACCACGCATGGAAGGGAAGCTGGTAAAATGAAGTCTGCATGAGAATTCTGGGAGCATCACGTGAAATGAAGGAAATCGCTACTTATATTGGCCACATCGTGGCGACTGGATGGAAACACGATCATCAGGAGTAGAGTGTGAGTTCGTTTGAAGGGTGTAGACGTTGAGATACGGGTGTGAGAAGCATCGGAAATAGCCATTGGAGTTAACCGGGACAACGTTGGAAATATATTATGAAGGAGGAAGAAGTATTTCTGTAACAAGGACGGACGAGTATTGGGGTTTCGAAAAAGTTAAGAAAATGTAGGAATACTGGAAGATGGACTAAGCATGCGTGGTATATATATATATATATATATATATATATATATATATATATATATATATATATCCTTATTATGTAATGTGTGGGATTTTTTTGGTGAAGCATGGATGGGAGGAGTTACAGCATGGAGGCCGAATATGTGGTGATGGCTATTATTTACTGTAGTGGAGTTTATGTTGTTAGAGAAGAACGAGGGTGGTATTAAACGTTTGGGTATAAGCTGTTTTAAGTCCACGCATATAAAAATAAAATAAAATGATATAATAGGATCTCGCGGTTACTTGAGGAAGAAGGATGTTGTTTTAAAATGAGTTGGTGCAGAAGATTTATTTGGGCCGGTGATTAGTAGCGTGAGGCCAGGACTATATATATATATATATATATATATATATATATATATATATATATATATATATATATATATAAGTGCAAGGCCCAGTTTAAAAAGGAAAAAAATGTCGAGACTTGTGTTATGTTTCAAAGCGGACTGTGTTATATGTTAAAATGGCAGGCATTCAAAAAGAATAAGGAAAGGAGTAGACTAGTTGACGAAGCTGCATTGTTCGATTTGGAGCAACATTAACGGTGGCCGACATTAAGTAGTAAGGCCGGTATTCAATTAATTAAAATTTAAGCTATTTAAATACCTAGATAGCTTGTTAACTTAATATCTCGTTCATACGTTATTCGAATTTAACACAATAAGGCCCGTTAGAATTATATGGACGTAGGATACACCATGGAACTAGTCTGGAATAATTTGGAGACTATGTCAATTTTAAGCAAAAATAAACGCCCGACTCGAATCATCGAACGTTAAATGATCAACGACCAAGGTGAGTAAACTCACTAACTCTGTCTAGTTTTATAATTTTATAAACGTTATTTAATATTGATAAAAATGATTGAATGTTGTGTGTAATAGTTTTTTGGACGATTTGCTAATTGATTAGTTGAATAATATATATAGTTAAATATGTAAATCATTAATTGAACATTGATTCCATTTATTAAAATATATCATTATGATATGAAATAAATGTTAATTCTATTGATCAACATATGTAGATGCAGGGAAATAGGTTGGATGGATCCAACTGGAATCCCCAACAATTATATTATTGTTTTTCGTATATTGCATTATATAATGTGACAATTAATCCGGTGCTGAATATTGTGTGATTGGGATGTTTGGACGACGTTGACCTGAAATAATTGGTATTTAAATACCATAAGGTATATTATAAAAGAATTCGAGTTTTAAAAAAAATCTATTTTTAACTAGAATTGAATTCTGAATGGACTAGAATATAATAACTTGTTTTATTATATTAAAACAAAGAGTTTGGTTTATAAAAGATATTTAGAAATGGGATGAAACAATTATTTTTAAATAATTAGGGAATATAAATTCAGGAATGAATTTAAAAAGGGAAACGAAAAATGGTTAAAAAGGAAAACATTGAAATTATGTCGATGTTCAAAGTTGTAAAGAATGGAAATAAATATATGAAGATTTATAATTAGAATTCGACTATGTCAAATGTTAGTTAAATAAATTATTATTATTATGAATTATATATTTTGTAATTTGGGATTTGACAAGATAGTTAATGCAGAATTTGAAAACAAAAACTTATAATCGAGTATGTAATCAAGAATTAGTTATAACTCATAGATGGAGTTTATGAAAATGAGATATGAAGTATGAATTTATAAAATAACTAGATAGGTGGGATTTTAAACTGTAATGATATTTATTATTTAAATCAAGATCTGATTTAATAAAATGAGTCCAGATTTCTATAGATGAAATAATATTCAAGTTGTAAAGTGAAAATGGTATAAAAGCAAATGTTTGCGAATTAAATAGTTATAAAAAGAAATGGGTAAGTGGGAAGTGATAAATTCAAAAAAATGAATCTAGAAATTGACTTGTCCGGAAACGGTAAATTATTCCAGAGTTCAGAATGTTAATCGAATAGAAATTATTCCAAGGAGAGTTAGACGTCGAATTTAGGAAAGTAATATTTACTTTTCGTTTTTAAATGAAGATTATTTATTTAATAAATTAATTAAAAATTATTTAATTACTCAAAGTAACGAATCAAAGATATATTTTTAAGTTAAATATTTTGGAAATGGAGGTTATAACGCTATCGTTATAAATCAATAATTTTGGTTAAAGAAGTGGATTCATAAACCGAATCTGAGAGTTGCGTAAGAAATTTAGAAATGGGATTAAGGAAATTAGAAACTAACTGGAGATTAGTTAAGTTGAATGGCTTTCTAGGTGTCAAGCTGATGTTGGTTTCGGCCTTCGAGGTGATACTTGGGAAATTGTTCTCTTACTAGTTTACAGTTAGAGACTGGTGAATGGGGTGAATAAGTAATGGAAATATTTTCCAATGTTAATAATGTATGTTTTCTAAATATAGAAAATAAGTGTCATGAATATATGGAATTAATCCCCGATGTTAAAAAGATATTATCTAAATATAGAAAATAAATAATTTAAAATAGATGGAACATTTTCCCAGGATCGTGTGAGGCAAAATGGGTTTTGACAAATATTTGGGAAAATATGGGAAACAGGAAATTTGGGAATGAATAAATTATTGATAAATTAATTTAAGGGGCTCAGTGTTGATGGATGGTTGATCGACATATTTCCATTTGGAGATAAGATCGTTGTGTGTATGGATGTTTTCCTTTGATAGTTAAATAACTTACTATCAAAGTTGTTTTGACCATTTTCCGTTGTCAATACGGAGAGATCGGGATCAGATTCATTATCTGAAAACCACTCCGTATGGGCATTAGCGTTGCGAATCAAATATGATGAAGATAATTGAAAACGGAGTTTGTCCAAGGGTTGTTCTGGCAATCCTAGGTAGAAATTGCCTAAGATGGATTTACAGAATAGTGCTTCAGTTTGTCCAGTCCCGGGACAACTTGAATGGACGAATGTCGGACAGAGTATATCTAATAGATTGCATAAGTTGATCTCTTCAAACGTATTTATGTTGGTGGCGGAGGAATTCATTTCTCTTAGTTTTAAACCCATGGTATTTTTAGGGAAATCAATTTGTGATTTGGTGGGTATGACGATGTGGCATTCAAAGTAAATGAAGATGTGATCTATCGGAAGATACATTATGACCTCAAGCCTCATCAACCGGGGAATGACAAATATCGGACAGGCAACATGGCTAAGTGGGTCGCACCCAATTAGTGTATATTGTCACCATCTACAGAATATTCATATTTGTTACTTCTTTTCATTTTTATATCTCCCGGGAACGGCTATGTTGGTATACCAACCGTAAGGTGACAAAATATTCGGAACATTCAAGCGAAATGAATGGTCGGTCATGTGTGGCTGAGTTACAAGATATTCTTGTTGAACTCCAGTGTATCGCCTCTAGAGTACACTGATCAGAATGTAGTTCTATACCTTATCATAATTGGAAATCCATTCCTCAATAAGAACCCGCAGTTTTGATTGTATATTATATATATGGAACATGAGATGCAAGCATTCTGCTAGATTGTTATTTGCTTGTATTAGACACTACTATAATATCAAAATAGTATTGATTTTGAAAGTGCTTTGAGTTATCGTCAGGTAAAAAACCATGTTTATGTATGGATCAATCTTACGATTATCATTCTTTTTAAAAGGAGATTAAAAGTTAAACCAAGTGATTTGAGCGTACTCGCACCAGTCCCATGACTGATCCAGAGTTTATTTTGTTTAGTTTTACCCTAAACTCTTGGGTGCCCAAATTTTGTGGGCAGTCAAGTAGTCGGGGTTTTTCAGATATACTTGGAGGAGCTTGGAGCAGGAGGCTTAAATGTCAAATATATAGAGCATTTCTGCTGTGAAGTTATGGGTTGTACTCTGAAATGGTATGTATATACAGACATAAGTTTGTATTTCAAAAGTTATGTTATATAATATATATTATTCGTTCCGCTGTGAGATTCGTGGTTACTCTTATTCTGTTCCGTTATAATCTTCTTCTTCTATTCTAAATTTCTTTCTATTTCTCATCCTCTAACTTCTTTCTATTAATGATCTGGTATTTCCGATGCTCAAATAATCGACATGGTGTTTTGCGTTGGAGTCAAAAATCCTTGGGTCGTTATAGTGGTATCAGAGCTGAAGGTTAAAGTGATTACCTTGGCTCTGTGGCGTGACTCAATATAGATAGGATAGTAATAACCTAGATTGAGTTTGAATGTATATATACGAGAGAGCATATTTGTAGATTGATTGAAAATGATTTATATTGTGGAGATTTATTGGTTGAGTGACTTATGAATTCTGGTCGATGTGGGGCACCACAATGTCGATAGGGGTTTCTAAACACTCGATTACGACAAATCGACACAATATGTTTTGAAAGAGGGTAAATGAAATAATTTTACCCAAAATATATTTTTATATAAAAGAAATATTTATATAGGGATTATTATATATTGGAAGTGTTGGTTGTTATTATAATTGAAATGGTTATATAAAACCAATCAGAACTCGTATGAATATAATATATAAAATCAGATGGATTAAATCTAAATTTAAAATAGATTTGGAATTAAAACTCTAGAAACTTGGAAAAGTTTTGTAAATGGATATTGGATTGAATACATGGAAATTTTAAAATCCTGGGTGAATTTAGAAATATTTTTCAAGCATTTGTAAGGATATTTTGAAGTAATTTCAAAATGGAAGAATTCGAAACCGAGTTTTGAAGGTGATATAGTGTTGAAATCACTTTGGTTACTGGAAAATAATACCGATGATGGATCGCGATATCATCAGTGTTCATTTTCGAGTTCTAAGTGATGGGTTACTACCAAAGATTTTGTTTTGAATTGTTCTGAGGAAACAAGTTATCCAAAAATTCAAATGTTTTAAATTGCTATTATTATATGTTGATATATATGATTTCAAACTAATTTAAGATGAAACCTAGGAATTTGAATTTTGAAATTAAATTTTACTTATGAAGTTAAATAAATTGAAACGGTAAAAGTGAATAAATAAATTAGAATTTAACTTAAACTAAGTTAAATAAAATTGGATAGAATTAGAGATAATCTGGAATAGAATAGGATTTGTTGAGTAAGAATCTGGATTTGAGAATGGAACTGGAGTCGAAATGAAGTTGGCTTGGTAAAAGAGAATTGATGGGAATTGAGGATAAATTAATTAGAGATCAATTGGGAATGCATGGATATATGCTGAATTGTTAGCAAACGGAAGAGATAGAGTTGAATGCCCAACAAAAAGGTACGAGTTTATATTATATTTGAATCTAAAATTTATGAGCTTGTTTGGCAAGCCGCTTGGCTATTTGATTTTCTTTTGGATTGAAGAAGGCATAGAGACGCGAGTTGTAGTTGCACCGATCGAGCCATGCAGAGGAGACGCTGGCAAAAAAAATTGGAGATTTAAGGTGTTAAAAAATTTCCAGAATTTTTTAAAATTTTCATTAATAAGAATGAGTTAATATTTAAAAAAAAATATTGGTCCAGTTGAAACTAAAGATAAGAAGTAAAATAGATGATTTTTAATCTAATTAATAGGGGATGACATCTTTCCGACCTAGTAATTTCGGGACGAAATTCTTTTAAGGGGGAAGGAATGTAACGTCCCGGATTTTTAGCGATTTAAAAATTAATTAATTTAATTATTTGAATATAGTGGTTTGATAATTTAAATGGTTCGAATTCAATTATTTTGAATATTTAAATTAATATAAATAATGGGATAATAAAATTTAATTTCCGAAATAGTCGAAAATAGTAGAATTGGCAATATTGTGTAAACTGGATGATATGAGATATTTAATCAAGTTTATATTCGAATTATAATAACGAACATATTAATTAAACAAAGTTGAACATATTAATTATAATAGAATTTAACGTATCAATTATAATATAATTATAATCGAGCTCGTAACGTCGCGGTAGTTCGTAATATTGAATTTTGAACTTCAAACGATTATACAGGATTCGTTATAAGTCAGAGTTCTTCGAAACAAGAAACATTCGAATCTATTGAACAACATATTTTTAATGGAAGGGGAAATGGAGATTTCGTCTTGTAAATTGTGAGTTATGACCAAATCAATTTTTCATAAAAACAATGGTATAATCTTTTTTGACCATAACGGTTATTTAAATATATTTAAATATTGGTTTCCAATTTGGACAAGATTTCTTAGACGTATTTTTAATTTAATTTATAGCATTTTTACATAATTTTTAATTTGCAAAATAAATAACTTATTGTTTGAAGTATTTTACGTCCTATATCAACGTTTTGAGATTTCACAAAATAAGCTAACTTATCTGTTTTATTATACTTTAGGGGTCGTGACACATTGCTCGTCACAACGTTATTTTTATTTCTGTCTATAGTGGTCCATAAAACGGATGAAATTTTATGTAAAGGAGACCCCGTAAAACTTCACTTTGAAAACAGATATATGTACATACCCTAACTTAACGTTGGCACATACCTACAGGAATGCTTTCTGCAAGGCCAATTTCCATCAATACATACCTACCTCTATATATATATATATATATATATATATATATATATATTTATACACACACATATAACAAATGTATGAACAAGCCTATGCATGTGATTCCTCCTGCGAGAATTGATGAGTGAAAAGAAACACATGAAAAGAAAAATCACTGCCACTTGCCAGCCTATCACTTTAAAATCCACACAGAACCTATGAAGTGAAAACTCCAAGACAGACTTGTGTCCTACCTCCCTAAACATTCATGTCGAAGTAATTAAGTCTGACCCGTCCTTTCAATTAGCCAAGCCTAACCTAGTAATGTATGACGACGACATTGATCTTATCTTGCTCCCTTTCTTCTATAAACACACTCACGCAAGCAGTGCTTCATTCTTTCTTCCTGGAACAAACGCAGTAAACCAGTGATAAAAAAATGAGGTTTGTCGTCTTCAAAATTTTAATTCCCACTCCAACTCTACACGGAAAACTCCAACGTAAAAGGTTTCTTAGATCGCAAAGACCAGCGAGCCTAAGGTTTGGCAATTCAGGAAGTTTGAGTCATCGAATGATACGATGGTGGTTGTTTTCGGGTTCGGAGCATCGGCGGAAATGCCAGATCGAGGTCGGGTTCTCCAAGGTGGTGCGTGTTGCCCGAGTCTAGGTGGTGGAAAGAAGGTAAGACCACATATGGAAGGGAAGCTGGTAAAATGAAATCTTCATGAGAATTCTGGGAACATCACGTGAAAAAAAGGAAATCGCTACTTATACTGGCCACAGCATGGAGACTAGAAAGAAACACGATCATCAGGAGTGGAGTATGAGTTCATTCGAAGGATGTAGACGTTGAGATAGTGGTGCGAGAAGCATTGGAAATGCCATTGGAGTAAACCAGGATTGCATTGGAAATATATCGTGAAGGAGGAAGAAGTATTTCTACAGCAAGGACGGACAGGTATTAGGGCTTCGTAAAAGTTAAGAAAATGGAGGAATACTGGAAGATGGACTAAGCATGCGTGGTGTGTGTGTGTATATATATATGTTCTTTTTTCCTTTTTGTGTACTGTGTGGGATTTTTAAGGTGAAGCATGGATGGGAGGAGATACGGCATGGAGGTCGAATATGCGGTGATGGCTATTATTTACTGTTGTGGAGTTTATGTTATTGGAGAAGAAGCAGGGTGGTATTAAACGTTTAGGTATGGGCTGTTTTAAGTCCACGCATATAAAAATAAAATAAAATGATATAACAGGAGCTCGCGGTTACTTGAGGAAGAAGGATGTTGTTTTAAAATGGGTTGGTGTAGAGGATTTTTTTGGGCCGGTGATTAGTAGCGTAAGGCCTAGAAGAATGAATATATATATATATATATAAAGTGTGAGGCCCAGTTTAAAAAGGGAAAAAATGTTATGACTTGTGTTATGTTTCAAAGCGGACTTGTTATATGTTAGAATGTCAGCCATTCAAAAAGAATAAGGAAAGGAGTGGACTAGTTGATGAAGCTGCACTGTCAATTTGGAGCAAGATTGACGATGGCCGATATTGAGTAGTAAGGCCCATATTCAATTAATTAAAATTTAAGCTATTTATATACCTAGGTAACTTGTTAACTTAACATCTCGTTCATTCGTTATCCGAATTTAATACAACATGGCCCATTAGGATTGTATAGATGCAGGCTACACCATGGAACCAGTCTGGAGTAATTTGGAGACCGTGTCAATTTTAAGCAAAAATAAACGCCAGACTCGAATCATCGAACTTTAAACGATTAACGACCAATGTGAGTAAGCTCACTTACTCTGTCCAATTTTATAATTCTACAAATGTTATATAATATTGATAAAAATGATTGAATGATGTGTGTGATGGTTTGGATGATTTGCTAATTAATTTGTTGAATAATATATATATATATATATATATATAAATTGTTAATTGAATACTGATTCCATTTATTAAAATATTCCATTATGATCTGAAATAAATGTTAATTCTGTTGATTAACATATGTGGATGCAGGGAAACAGGTTGGAGGAATCCAATTGGATTCCTCAACAATTATATTATTGTTTTTCATATATTGCATTATACGATATGACAAATAATCTGGTGCTGATTATTGTGTGATTGGGATGTTTGGACAACATTAGCCTGAAATAATCGAGTTTTTAAAAAAAATCTATTTTTAACTAGAACTGAATTCCGGATGGACTAGAATATAATAACTTGTTTTAGTTATATTAAAACAAAGAGTTTGGTTTATAAACGATATTTAGAAATGGGTTGAAACAATTATTTTTAAATAATTGGGAAATATAAATTCAGGAATGAATTTAAAAAGGGAAACGAAAAATCGTTAAAAAGGAAAACAACGAAATTATGTCGATGTTCCAAGGATTGTAGAATGGAAATAAATACATGAAGATTTATAATTAGAATTCGACTATGACGAATGTTAGTTAAATAAATTATTTTTTATGAATTATACGTTTTGTAATTTGGGAATTGACCAGATAGTTAATGCAGAATTTGAAAACAAAAATTTATAATCGAGTATGTAATCAAGATTTAGTTATACTCATAGACGGAGTTTATGAAATGAAATATGAAGTATGAATCTATAAAATAACTAGATAGGTTGGATTTTAAACTGTAATGATATATATTATTTAAATCAAGATCTGATTTAATAAAATGAGTCCAGATTTCTATGGATGAAATAATATTCAAGTTGTAAAGTGAAAATGGTGTAAAAGCAAATGTTTGCAAATTAAATAGTTATAAAAGGAAATGTGTAAGTGGGAAGTGATAAATTCAAATAAATGAACTCAGAAATTGAATTGACCGAAAACGGTAAATTATTTCGGAGTTCGAAATGTTAATTGAATAAAAATTATTCCAAGGAGTGTTAGACATCGAATTTAGGAAAGTACTATTTACTTTCTGTTTTTAAATGAAGATTATTTATTTAATAAATTAATTAAAAATTATTTAATTATTCAAAGTAACGAATCAAAGTTATATTTTTAAGTTAAATATTTTGGAAACAGGGGTTATAACGCTATCGTTATAAATCAATAATCTCAGTTAAAGAGTGGATTCGTAAACCGAATCTGAGAGTTGCGTAAGAAATGATTTGATAAGAAATTAAGAAATGGGATTAAGGAAATTAGAAACTGACTGGAGATTAGTTAAGTTGAATGGCTTTCTAGGGGTCAATCTGATGTTGGTTTCGGCCTTCGGGATTGATACTTGGGAAATTGTTCTCTTACTAGTTTACAGTTAGAGACTGGTGAATGGGAAAAAATAGTGATGCGTGAATAAGTAAAGGAAATGTTTTTCGATGTTAATAATATATATTTTCTAAATATAGAAAATAAGAGTTGTGAATATATGGAATTAATTCCCGGTGTTAAAATGATATTTTCTAAATGTAGAAAATAAATAATTTAAAATAGATGGGACATTTTCCCAGGATCGTGTGAGGCAAAACGAGTTTTGACAAATATTTGGGAAAATATGGGAAATAGGAAATTTGGGAAATGAATAAATTATTGATCAATTAATTTAAGGGGCTCAGTGTTGATGGATGATTAATCGATATATTTCCATTTGAAAATAAGATCGTTGTGTGTATGGATGTTATCCTTTGATAGTTAAATAACCGACTATCAAAAAAATTTAGATCATTTTTCGTTGTCAATACGGAAAGACCGGGATCATATTCATTATCTGAAAACTACTCCGTATGGGCATTAACGTTGTGAATAAAATATGATGAAGATAATTGAAGACGGATTTTGTGCAAGGGCTGTTCTGGCAATCCTAGGTAGAAATTGCCTAAGATGGATTTATAGAATAGTGCTTCAGTTTGTCCAGTCCTAGGACAACTTGAATGGATGAATGTCAGACAGAGTATATCTAATAAATCGCGTAAGTTATTCTCTTCAAATGTATTTACATTGGTGGCGGAGGAATTCGTTTCTCTTAGCTTTAAACCCGTGGTATTTTTGGGGAAATCAATTTGTGATTTGGCGGTATGACGATGTGGAATTCAAAGTAAATGAAGATGTGATGTAACACCCCGAATTTTTGAATAACCGAATTAACTAAATTCAAGAATAATTTATCTCAGATGTGAGAATTAAGGGAAATGGGTTGTGCCATTGTGTTCGTCTCGGAATTCTGGTTGAGATAGAGTCCGAGTTTACGTAAAACGGATACCGAATGAAGGAGATATGGACGAACGAAGTTAAGAGGAAAAGCAAGAAGAAGAAAAAATTGCACAGGCGCACTTGGGAAGTGCGCCAGTACAAAAGTGGCACTGACGCACCTGCCAAGTGCGCCCAGGCCGAGCAGAAAGCCTGCACGGCTTTCTGGTGCAATCTGACCCATATTGTGACTCATTGCTGAGTCCTTTTTGACTCCTTACTGATTCATTAGGGCTGAGGTGTCACCCTATCCTGACTGAGTGGTTTTGATTAACCCTAAAATCATCCGACGGCTATAATTAAATTGAAATTCTATATAAACATGGGTAGACTCAAACCCTAAAATCAAATAAAAATCTGAATCATGGTTGTCATGCTGTCATCTTGTAACCTAGAGTAGCCGCCACCAACTAGAGGGAAAACGAAACTAATCAATTCAGTTCTATTCAACTCTAATCTAAACAATAACGAATCTACTACAAAGGCGAGCTAAATCAATTTCAGAACTCAGATTTCAGAACGCAAGACCTTCTTTTAGTGAGTTCGATTTCTTTAATAAGATAATTAACAATTTAATTGGATTGAGCTATGATTTGGATTATATGGTTATGTTGTGAATCATTGACCGTATGTTATTATCTATGTTGTAAATCTATGATGTTATTATCTATGTTGTAAAGCTGCGATGTTATCATCTATGTTGTAAATCTATGTTAATTGTTGGCATATGTACAATCAATTCATAATGATGTTTCATATGCTAGTTTGGTTATGTTATTGGAACTAATTCATATGTTAAATCATATGTATGTATGCAAGTTTAGATGTTAATTTAGATATGAATTATATGCAAGTTAGTGAGAATCATATACAACCTCGCATGTTACATGACATCTATTTTATCTGTAAATTGGATCTAAAGTTAGGCTATGACATGTGTGAGTTAGATGCAAGTTTACATCATAGTCTATGTTGTATAAATCACATATGCAAGTATATATATATTGGAGTATGAATCATGTAATGTAAGTTTGTGACTATTGCCTATGCAAGTTTACACCCTATGATTAGATCTATGACATCCATAGTTTATGCAAGTTTTAGATGAAAAACCTTATTCATACATGCAAGTTCACCCCTTATGTTTAGATCTAGTTTTTATTCTATGCATGTTGTGATGTTTTCCCTTTATTCCATAAGTTAGACTATTCGAGTCTAACGTATACTTTACGTTAAACGAACGAACGTACAACATGGGGCAATGGGATAATATTAAAAGATTTAATATTGAGAATTGGCATAAATGCCTTAAATGTGATGTTAATTGGTATAATTTTATATAACATAAATAGATGGACATAAATGAGTCAATTATGGACATAGTTAAATTTTTAATTGATTGGCAATTTGAATAGGAAAATTCATTCAAATTAGGGGTAATTAATTAGGTGTAATTAATCGCCTAAGACACGAGGTTAGACTCTTATGTGGTGTAAGACTGCCCGGAACCGTCCGGCAAATCCAGCTGCCACAAATGTCAGTCTAATGTGGGAGGTCTTAGGCATAAATTAAATGTGTAACAGTTGTAAAGACACGAGGTTAGGCTCGTTTGTGGTGTAAGACTGCCCGGACCCGCCCGGCAAATCCAGCTGCCACAAATGCCAGTCTAATGTGGGAGGTCTTTACAAGGTTACGGTCTTAATGAATTAAGAAACATTTAACCAAATAAACATGTAGTGGGACATAAGGGGGTTAAGTGGGTGCCTTGGGTGGCATGTGGAATTTAGTGGAGTCCTTGGGTGGCATTTGAAATACGATTAGATGCACTTAACCAAGATTGAAACATGTAAGAAGACATGAATAAGAATGGGGTTAAGTGGGGAAAAACCTTAGAGGGGACCAAGCATAGGTGGAAAGCTTGTGTCATGCATGGGGGCCCTTTTCAAACCAGTAACCCATTAAGTATCTTTGTGGGCTCGACCCAAATCGAGGACGGGACACGTGTAGTGGATTTGATTGTAAGAGGTCAAAACGGGTCAGCGGTGGCAACGCAAGCCCAACGGGTTCATATGCGTGTGTGCGCCCGGGCTGATAGGTAAGACGTTGTTGCATCATGTAGATATAAGCCATGCATTTTTGGTTGTATCGGGTTGCCACTTTGGGGAGTGATACACCCCACTACGGGGCCAGCACGGGTATCTACGAGTTAGGGAGCCGATCGAATAGGGGTAGTGGGTACACCTAGTGGAGATAAGGGAAGACGGCACCTATGAAGGTAGTTAAGGGTACATTAAACTACCATTATCATTATTGAGTTTTGTAGGCGGGATCAACCTTTAGGGTGACTAGTGGTGGTGCAGTGTAGTAATTATCTTATAGTGACTAGGTGCGCCTTTGACGTTATCTTTGTTCGTCTTATTTCCCTGTCATACCCAATTGTTCACAGTCATTTCCTTATTTTCCAGCTTATGGCTAAGCCTAGTTATTTTGATAATTATATTGTTAAAGTTATCGCACTCGCCAGACTTTATGTCTGACCCCTTTTTTCTTTCCACCTCTTTTCTTCCTCCCCCCCCCCCCTCCCCGGTTTGCCAGGAGGGAATACTACAGCTTAGTGCCGATTTCTTTCAGTTGCTTGAAGATAATAGATGTATCGCTTGGGACTCTATCATCTTTATGGCTTTGCTTATGCTCGGTGGGGATTTATGCATTTATGTTATTTAAGTATTTGCTTCTTTATGTACTTTGAAGTTTTTGGAAAAGACTACTGATCCTGTTGTAATGGTTTTGGAAACTGCTTATGTAAGCTCATTTTGAGTTATGACGAAATAAAATAAGTTTTATCTTCTGCTATGTTGTTTTATTTATTTATTCTTGTAATTTATCTGTTCTATACAAACAATAACGCTTCATGGACATTGATGCATTCCCTTTGTTTGTGACATTAATGGACGTGGGGTGTTACATGTGGTATCAAAGCTATGGTTACAAGAACAGATAAAAAGTTTTGAAAAGTGTTTTCAAAAGTATTATTTTCCTAGAAAGTCTTTTCAAAAACTTGTTTTAAAGAAGCTATTTTCAAGGAAAGTTTACTTAAAAGAGCATAATCCCTGCAAGCCATACATCTCTCTTTCGCTTCCCTTGTTTTAAAACTCTTTCTTTTTCTTTTCAGCATGTCTGGAGCATCTGAGATACCAGAGGGTGTTCATGTACCCGGTTGGTTTCGTCAATATCTCGAGGCTAGGGCCGCTTCTGCGGGACCGACCAACGTTCCTCTTCCTCCTCCCCCAGCTCCAACCATTCCTCCGCGTGGAGATACTTTCTCTAAGATATGTAAAGACTTTTGTTCGATGGGTGGAAAATCTTTTAGTGGGACTAAAACGTTCATTGAAGCTAGAAATTGGTTGAAAGAAGTGGAGGATCTGTTTGGCATCTTCGATTTGGACGATTGTAAGAAGGTCCAATTGGCTGCTTGGTTGATGAAGGACGAAGCTTCGTTTTGGTGGGAAGTCACTAATGGAGAGCGTCCAGTTGGTACATGGCCGGATTTCAGGCGTAGGTTTGAGGCAAAGTTTCTCTCACGGGCTGAAGATAATTTATATATGGAAAGGTTTTTGGCATTAAAGCAAGGGAATCTGTCAGTAAAAGAATACGTCAACAAGTTCAATCAGTTGGCGAGATTTGGCTTGGACTTGGTGAATACAAACGAAAAGAAGGCCCTGAGATTTGTTAAGGGTTTGAATGAGCAACTACATGGGTTAGCTATGACCCACATTCCTATGGGGGCCACCTTTGAGAGGCTAGTTGATATTGCGCTTATGCATGAAGAGGAGAAGGGCGCCAATGCTACGAGAAGAAAGGGGATCAAAAGAAACCGCATCAAGAACAACAAAACAAGAAAGGCAGGAAGAACAATAATGGAAAAGGAAAGAAGAAGTGCTTTAATTGTGGGACACCGGACCATCTGAGTAAAGACTGTAGGAAAAAGAAGAAGACTGGTTGTTTCCACTGTGGAGAGGCAGGTCTAGTAAAGGACTGCCCAAGGAAACAGGGACAAGGGCAATGAACTTCTGGAGGGAAGCTTTAGGCTCTCGTGGCACCAGGGCAGGCAAGGGAGCAGGTACAGGCTCTCGCGGTCCCACCGCTGCAAGAACAAGGTAGAAACATTTCCGTTGAGAGTTTAGTTTTTCTATTTGATCATCCTGTCCATACCTTATTTGATTCTGGCGCATCACATTTGTTTATCTCTACATCATTAGTTGAAACACTGCACTTAGATACTAGTCTTGTTGTGGATCCCATTGTAATCTCAAATCCTATTGGTGGGTCGGCTCATTTATCCATGGTTCGTAGGGATTTGAGATTGTCTATCTTAGGCGTTGGTTTTGAATGTAATGCTTTTGTGCTTGGTTTCATAGGCTATGGGTTGATTCTAGGGATGGATTGGCTAGCCCGATATGGCGCCATCGTAGATTGTGAATGAAGGGTAGTAAAATTGTTGACTCGTAGTGGAAAGACCCTTGACATTTCTTGTGACCCTAGAGGACCAGTGATGCTTAGTTATCTTGAGTCACTTGACGCATCCAATGATGATTTACGTTCTGTTCGTACAGTCCGTGAATATGTTGATGTCTTCGACGAGGTGAGGGGTCTACCCCCAAAACGTGAGATAGACTTTCGTATTTATCTTTTAGACAATGCAAAACCAGTATCTCTGCCAGTGCGCCACATGGCTCCTCGTGAGAGGAGTGAGCTCAATAAGCAAGTAGGGGAGTTGCTTGAGAAAGGGTTCATAAGACGTAGTATATCGGAGTGGGGTGCTCTAGTAGTATTTGCCACGAAGGCGGATGGGTCCCTTAGACTTTGTGTGGACTATAGAGAGCTTAATAAACATACTAAGAAGAATAGGCACCCACTGCCGAGGATTGACAATCTCTTTGATCAGTTAGTTGGTGCCTTAGTGTTTTCGCAGTTGGACTTAGCCACTGGTTTCCATCAGTTGAGAGTGGTTGAGGATAGCATAGACAAGATTGCCTTTAGGACTCCAGACGGTTTCTATGAATGGCTTGTGATGCCCTTCGGTTTGACAAACGCCCCCCGCATACTTTGTTGATTTGATGAGTAGGGTGTTTAGGGAGTACCTTAATAAATTCATGGTGGTCTTTGTGGATGACATCTTGGTCTTTTCTAAGAGTGAGGAAGAGCATGTCATGCATCTTAGGGAAGTGTTGGAAACCCTTAGAGCGCATAACCTTAAAGCTAAATTTTCTAAATGTCACTTTTGGAGGAAGGAAGTGCGATTATTAGGGCACGTGGTTTCCAAAGAAGGGATAGCTGTGGATCCTGCGAAGGTGGTGGTCATCCAAGATTGGAAGGTCCCTAAAAATGCTACCGAGGTGAGGAGTTTCTTGGGGTTGGCCGGCTACTATAGGAAGTTTATCAAAGACTTCGCAAAAATATCAGCCTCATTAATACGCTTGACAAAGAAGAACCTAGTTTTTACGTGGGACGTAGATTGTGATGATGCGTTCCAACGTTTAAAGAGAGCTTTGACCACATCCCCAGTCTTAGTGTTGCCAGATGGGAGTAAGTCATTTACCGTTTATACCGATGCTTGTGGGATAGGACTAGGCGCAGTCTTAATGCAAGAAGGAAGGGTAATAGCCTATGGAGGAAGGCAGTTGAGAGTACATGAGAGAAATTACCCTATGCATGACCTAGAGTTGGCCGCTATTGTTTTTGCGCTTAAGTCTTGGCACCATTATCTTCTTGGCGAGAAATTCGAATTGTTCACTGACCACAAATCGCTAAAATATTTGTTCTCTCATAAGGACTTGAACTTAAGGCAGCAAAGGTGGATGGAATTCTTAGCGTCCTACGATTTCGAGATAGCATATACCCCTGGAAAAGGTAACGTGATGGCAGACGCCTTAAGTAGGAAAAGGTTGTCCTTGAGTTCGTTGTTTGTTGAGCGGCGAAGCTTAGAGTTCATCTCTATGTTTGACTTTAGACCTTCCATTGACTTCCCAGTTTGCTAGCATCCTTAGAGGTTAGACCTACGCTTTTGGGACGGATTGGTGAGGAACAGCGAGATGACCCACAGTTGGTTGAGTTAGTAGAGAAGCTCATAAGGGGGGAGTCATCGAGCCATCTCAGTAGGTATACCCTAGATGATAAGGGCTGGTTACGTAGGGACGGTAGACTTTGTGTACCACGAGACGAGGACTTGAGCAAGACCATTCTTGATGATGCACATCGTTCGAAGATGACCATTCATCCCGGCGGGGACGAGATGTACATGGACATGAGATGAGTTTACTTTTGGGCGGGTATGAAGAAGGATGTGGCCGAGTTTGTCGCTAGATGCTTGGTGTGCCAACAAGTAAAAGCAGAGCAAAAGAAGCCCAGTGGGTTGCTTCACCCATTGGAGATCCCACAATGGAAGTGGGAGAGTGTCTCGATGGACTTTGTTGACGGGCTACCGAGATCGAGGAAGGGTAATACGGGGATTTGGGTCGTGGTAGAAAGACTTACTAAGAGCGCCCATTTCATTCCCGTGAAGAGTAAGAGGACTGCTCCATGGTTAGCCTCCGTATACATTCGAGAGATAGTTCGTTCGCACGGTGTTCCTTCTAGCTTAGTGAGCGATCGCGATCTTATCTTTACTAGCGAGTTTTGGAAGAGCTTGCAAGAGGCGGTAGGGACTCAGTTATGTTTGAGCACCGCATATCATCCTCAGACGGACGGCTAGACCGAGAGGGTGAATCGTATTCTAGAGGACCTTTTGAGGTTATGTGTTTTAGACTTCGGAGGTACATGGGAGGAGCATCTTCCTTTGGTGGAGTTCGCATATAATAATAACTTTCAGTCTAGCATTGGCATGACACCTTTCGAGGCTCTTTATGGACGGCCGTGTCATTCGCCTACTTGTTGGTGGGAATCTACGGATAAGATCTTAACTGGGCCCGATATGATTAGAGAGACTTCGTAAAAGATCGATTTAATTCGAAGGAGGATGAAGACGGCGCAAGATAGGCAGAAATCTTATGCGGACAAGAGGAGGACAGATCTAGAGTTTGATATTGGGGACATGGTCTTTATCAAGGTGTCTCCATTACGGAATGTTGTTCGCTTTGGGTTCGTTGGGAAGTTAGTACCAAGGCTCGTAGGGTCGTTTCCTATTAAGGAGAGGATTAGACAGATGACATATAGAGTGGAGTTGCCCGAAAGACTTAGTGGTGTACACGACGTATTCCATGTATCACATTTGAGGAAATGCTTGCACGAGACCGCGGAAGTGGTAGAGCTGAGCTTGCTTAGAGAGGTGGAGATAGAGCGTGATACGACGATTCGATGAGCTCCTACATGCATTCTTGGGTCGGAGATTAAGAAGTTGAGGAATCGAGAGGTCAAGCTAGTCAAAGTGCAATGGGGAAACGATGAGTGCAACGCTACTTGGAAGACGGAAGAGAAGATGCGTTCATTGTATCCTTTTCTTTTCGAGGGTATGTCTTTTAATTTCTCCTTTATCGCTTAGCTTGTACTTGTTTTATCCTTAGTATGTACTCTCGCTAGTATCTTTGACCTTTAGATAGGGTAATCCTATGGTTGAAACATGTGTTTGAGACATGTTATGTATGATAGATGCATGTGGATGCAAGTGTTTGCTAGTGGTTGCTCGTGGATGCATATACACACACTTTAGGCACTAGCTCGGCTCAGTCACTTTCATATTGCATACTGCATATAAATGGATGTATTTAGTAAAATGAATGTACATTGAATGTGTGTATCATATGGATGTTGCTTTTAAATGGATGGCTGTGCACACATGTAGTAATGATATGTATATGGTTCTTTGCATACATGATGGATACATGGCATTATCATTATTTGCATTAAGGAGGTCGACTGAATCAGTGGACCGCCTGAATTAGCATTAGTATACGGACATATACACACACTATGCATATGTACATGAAAAGCATTAGAAATCTTTTAAGGACCATGGTTGCTAGTGGTTGATGGTTGAGTAGATGGATGATTGGATGGTACGATACATTCTTCTTGACTTAGAGATTTCGAGGACGAAAACCTTTAAGTAGGGAGAATGTAACATCCCGAATATTTGAATAATCGAATTAACTAAATTCAAGAATAATTAATCTCAGGTGTGAGAATTAAGGGAAATGGGTTGCGCCATTGTGTTCGTCTCGGAATTCTGGTTGAGATAGAGTCCGAGTTTGCGTAAAACGGATATCGAATAAAGGAGATATGGACGAACGAAGTTAAGCGGAAAAGAAAGAAGAAGAAAAATTTGCACTGGCGCACTTGGGAAGTGCGCCAGTACAAAAGTGGCACTGGCGCACCTGCCAAGTGCGCCCAGGCCGAGCAGAAAGCCTGCACAGCTTTCTGGTGCAATATGACCCATATTATGACTCATTGCTGAGTCCTTTCTGACTCCTTGCTGAGTCATTAGGGCTGAGGTGTCACCCTATCATGACTGAGTGGTTTTGATTAACCCTAAGATCATCCGACGGTTATAATTAAATTGAAATTCTATATAAACATGGGTAGACTCAAACCCTAAAATCAAATAAAAATCTGAATCATGGCCGTCATGCTGTCATCTTGTAACCTAGAGTAGCCGCCACCAACTAGAGGAAAAACGAAGTTAATCAATTCAGTTCTATTCAACTCTAATCTAAACAATAACGAATCTACTACACATGCGAGCTAAATCAATTTCAGAACTCAGATTTTAGAATGCAAGACCTTCTTTTAGTGAGTTCGATTTCTTTAATAAGATAATTAACAATTTAATTGGATTGAGCTATGATTTGGATTATATGGTTATGTTGTGAATCATTGACCGTATGTTATTATCTATGTTGTAAATCTATGATGTTATTATCTGTGTTGTAAAGCTGTGATGTTATCATCTATGTTGTAAATCTATGTTAATTGTTGGTTTATGTACAATCAATTCATAAAGATGTTTCACATGTTAGTTTGGTTATGTTGTTGGAACTAATTCATATATTAAATCATATGTATGTATGCAAGTTTAGATGTTAATTTAGATATGAATTATATGCAAGTTAGTGAGAATCATATACAACCTTACATGTTTCATGACATTTATTTTATGTGTAAATTGGATCTAAAGTTAGGCTATGACATGTCTGAGTTAGATGCAAGTTTACATCATAGTTTATGTTGTATAAATCACATATGCAAGTATGTATATGTGTGTGTGTATATATATATATATATATATATATATATATATATATATATATATATTGGAGTATGAATCATGTAATCTGAGTTTGTGAATATTGCCTATGCAAGTTTACACCCTATGATTAGATCTATGACATCCATAGTTTATGCAAGTTTGTAACTTTGGCCTATGCAAGTTTTAGATGAAAAACCTTATTCACACATGCAAGTTCAACCCTTATGTTTAGATCTAGTTTTTATTCTATGCATGTTGTGATGTTTCCTCTTTATTCCATAAGTTAGACTATTCGAGTCTAACGTATATTTTACGTTAAACGAACGTGCAACGTGGGGCAATGGGATAATATTAAAAGATTTAATATTGAGAATTGGCATAAATGTCTTAAATGTGATGTTAATTGGTATAATTTTATATACCATAAATAGATGGACATAATTGACCGTATGTGGAAAAGAAAAAAATAAAAGGCCAAAATTTGAACTAAATTTTGACGGTAATTGGAATTTGCTAATGCTAACGGCAAAACTGGAACCTGAGACCTATCCAGGAAAATTCTAAACATAGGATATTAGCTATATATGAAATCTGGGAAAATCCTATAACAGATATAGAAAGTTATTAAGGAAACAAAATTTAAATAAATTATTTGAAAATCTAAACGAACTCCGATTTTTGATTTGAATACATAGGATTGAAGTACGTTAAAAACCGGACCAGATGGTGGAAGAATTTCTGAAAACTGTTATCGTTTGATACTCCAACATGAGAACGGAAGGTGTTGAAACTAACACAAAACACTATTTTGAATTTGAATTTAAATTATTTGAAAGTTCAAACGAATTCAAAATTTAAATATTTATATATATTATTGAAGAGCAAGAAAAATTGAACAACATGGTTGAAAAAGATTTTGGATAAGGTATCAATAAGTAAGTTAAATTAACGTCCGAATAGGGTTGAGAAAACACACTTTACTATTCATAAATTATTAAATTTATTTATAATTTAATTAATTTAAGGATTAATCCTAGCCATCCATTTTCGACCGTTGGATTCGCGCCACCTCAGCAATCCATGTGACTCCTTCGGCTATAAATAGCCCCCCCCTTCATTTTAAACTCACTCCTCCTCCTCCTCTTTCAAGCTTTGGCAATGGCAGAAATAATAATAAAATAATAGAAAATAGGGAAAAGGAAGGAAGGGAGAAAGGAGGACAAGACGGGGAGCTAGGGACTCTTAGGCAGAGGCTTGGGCTTCACGGGGTAAGTTTTTAAATAATATTTATTTATTTATTTATTTGTGTAATATATATATATATATATATATATATATATTATAATTAAAATAGAATTTGTAAAAATAAATATCAGAACATTCTAAGGGTGACAGAGAGGATAGTGTCTAAGGCTTGAGTTTGGAAAATATAGTTTCCTGCTCTCCCTGGCTATCTCTAACTGATCCGACGAATGAGATGATTAATTTAAATTTTAAATTTAAAATTTAATTTGAATTTAATTTGAATTTAAAACAGACCAGGGGCATTTTCGTAATTTTTAACCATAAACTTTAAAAGCTTATAACTTTTTCAAAACAAGTCGGATTTCCACGAAACAAGGACCGTTGGATTCTTATCGAAAAATACTTTAAAATGAGTGGAAGAAGATTTTTGATCCGGGTTAAAAATTTTAAGTTATAATTAAATGAATATTTTTAAATATTTTATTTGAAAATTAAATTTAATTAATATTAAAATGGTTTTTTCAATTTTAAAGAAAAATTGGATATGGCTAGAGATGGGAAAGTAGGATTTTTTAGAAGGGCAGGGAAGGTAATTTGTCTAATAACGCAATTAGAAATTAATTAAGATAAAAATAATTTAATTAATTAAATTAATTTAATATTCATTTAAATTAGGTAGATATTGTAAATAGCATAACTTTTGCATACATTAACGAAATTTAACGAAACAGGATCCGTTGGGATCGTATGGACGAGCACTACGCAATGGAAATGACCGCAAGTGGATTGGAGCTTGTTTGGATTTATGGTGAAATTTAACGTCTGAACCAAATCAATGACCGATTATCGTTATTCAACGATAAACCGTCCAAGGTGAGTAAATCTCACTAACTCTGAACACTTTATATTTTTATAAAGTATTTTTAGAACTGATAAATATTGGTTGAATTGCTGAGTGTTGATTGTTTGGTTGAACTGCTAGTCAGCTGGTTGAAAATACCGATATAGTTATATATATCGTTAACCGATGTTGATTTTGTTTATCAGAATACCTCATATTGAAATGAAATTGATGTGAATTATATTGTGTAACATCTGTGGATGCAGGGAAACAGGTCGGAGGAATCCAACTGAATTCCTCAACATTTATTTACCGTTTTTCATATATTCTGATATATGATGTGTTATATCATCTGTTGTTGAACCTGTGTGTTTGGATGATGATTGAACCTTTTGATTTGGTATTTTTATACCATAAGTGATACTAGAAAGTGAAAAGGGATTTTCAAAGTTTATTTTGAAAATAAATTATTTATATAAAATCAATAGATTTTATATATAAAAGGAAGAGAATTTCATGAGAGAAAATGATTATAGAATCAAAGCATTTGTTAAAAAACAAATATTGGTGAAATCAAATAGAAGGGAAAATATTGGTGAAATCAAATAGAAGGGAAAATATTGGTGAAATCAAATAGAAGGGAAATATTTGTGAAACGATTACAAATAGAAATAAAAAGGGAAACATTCGTAAAAGTATTTACAAATGGAATTGAAAAGGGAATATTCATGTAGGGAATAAAGAAAAGTTGAAAGAAGTACTTATTTGTTAAATAAATAGAAAAGTTAAAAGAAATATTTATTTGTTGAATAAATAGAAAAGTTAAAGGGAATATTTATTTGTTAAATAAATAGAAGCGAAAAGAGAATAGTTATTTGTTGAGTAACGAATAGAAAAAGAATCTATTCAAGGGAAGTAATTCAAAGGAATTATTCCAAAGGAATTATTCAAAAGAGAAAAGTCAAAGGGATTAATTCAAAAGAGTTAATCAACTAGAGTTAAACCGTTGGAGTTAAACTGTTAGAGTTAAACCGTTGGAGTTAAACTGTTAGAGTTAAACAGTTGGAGTTAAACTGTTAGAGTTAAACAGTTGGAGTTAAACTGTTAGAGTTAAACCGTTGAAGTTAAACTGTCAGAGTTAAACCGTAAAGTTAAAGAGTTAGAGTTAGTTAGTTAGAGTTAACCAGTTAGAGTTATTCAGTTAGAGTTATCCAGTTAGAGTTATTCAGTTAGAGTTAACCAGTTAGAGTTAACCAGTTAGAGTTAATCAGTTAGACTTAATCGTTTTGAGTCAAATCGAACTAGAGTTATTCAAATATAGTAATCGAATAAGGGTTAATTGAATATTAGTTATTCAATTAGAATTGATCGAATCTAATTATTCGAGATAGAGTTAAAAATAGACAAAGTTATTTAAGGATGAATTTCCATTTAGCACGACTGCTAGCGTAATTCGCAGGGCTGCAGATAGCCTACGGCGGTCGGATGTTTCCTGGGGAAATTAGGCGTAACCATTGTGATCGCTGCGATCTAGAATCAAGCAAATGGTGTTAAATCAAATAGTAGTTAATCAATAGAAGTTAATTAAGTCGAGTTAGTCGAGTATTAGTAAATTAAGTAGAGTTAGTCAAAAGGAATAAATCGAATATCACTTAATCGAAGTAGAGTAATCGAATATAGTTTATTTGAAGTGCGTTAAATCAAATATAGTTATTCGAAGAAAAGTATTATCGAATATTAGTTATTCGAATAGAGGAATCGAATATAGTTTATTCGAAAGAGAGTTATCGGATAGTGATTATTCGAGAGTGAATTATACATGGGAATTCGATTATATCGAATCAAGGGAAGTAATGTTTACTTTCTGTTTCAAATCAAGCTTTACTTATTTGTTAATAAAGCAGTTGTTTGTTATTTATCCAAATTAAGATATATAATTATATTTAAGTTAACCTATTTTGAAAGCATGGAATTATAACATTTATAGTTATAATCAAATGATTTTATAAAGAAAGCAGATTCGTAAATAGAATCCGAGAGTTACGTAAGTAAGTGGTTGAAAGTGTAAAAAGGTGAACTTTGTCTGTTTCGAAGTTAGAAATGTTGTTCAGTTAAGGTCTGAGAGGTAATTATACCCCAACTTGATTGACTTCGTTTTTAACTAAGAAATGGTTAAGGTTCGATAGTGGAAAATGGTTAAGTGAATTTAGTTAATGAGCATAATGGTTGGTGTTGGCATAGCGATGTTTATTCAAACATCTGTTTAAACCCAATGAAGGAGATTTGGAAATGTTTTCCAAATGAGAATCAGAAATGTTTCCTGAATATAGAAAACGAGAAATGGAAATGTTTTCCTTTGTTAATAATGTATATTTTCTAAATATAGTAAATAAGAAATATAGGGAAACAGGAATTAGGAAAAGAATAAATTCATGATAATTTGATGTAAGAGTTAATGATGATTGATGATTGATCGATAGAATTTCCATCTGGAAATAATATCGTTGTTTGCACACAGACATGTTTTCATTTGATAGTTAAATCACCGACTATCAAAGTTTTTGACCATTTTACGTTGTTAATATGGAGAGACCGGTTGGATTATTATCCAGAGAACCACTCCGTATTGGCATAAGCGTTGCGAATCATGTACGCTGAATATATTGAAGACGGAGTAAAGTGCAAGGGCTATTCTGTTTACCGAATAGTGCCTTCGGTTTGTCCAGTCCCAGGACAAACGTGAATGGATGAGTGTCTGACAGAGTATATCCAACGGATCGCGTAAGTTGATCTCTTCAAACGTACTTACGTTTGGTGGCGGAGGAATTCGTTTCTCTTAGCTGTATACCCGTGGTATTTTTGGTGAAATCAATTTGTGATTTGGCGGGTATGACAATGTGACATTCAAAGTAATGCAGGTGTGATCTGTCAAAAGATACGTTATGACCTTAAGCCTCATCAACCGGGAAATGACAAAAATCGGGCAGGCAGCATGGCTATGTGGGTCGCACCCATTAGGATGTATAATCACCTATCTAGAGAAATTCCAATTGCTTCTTAAATCTATCGATGCCGCCCCATTCGGGAGACGGTTGCTGATCCCAACCGTTGGTGATATATATTCGATACACTCAAACGAAATGAGTGGTCGGTCATGTGAGGGCCGGGTTGCAAGATGTTCTTGTTGAACCCAGTGTATTCGCCTCTAGAGATACACTATCGGCAGGTGGTCCCATACCTTGTCAAAAATCGGAATCCAATCTCCAATAAGTGCCCGCGAGTTTGACTTGTATAATATATATGTAGAGCGTGAGATGCAAGCGTTCTACTAGATTTTAATTACTTGTGATTAAACATTATTATAATATCAGATAATATATGATTTCCAAAGTGTTTTGGGTTATCGTAAGGTAAAAGCCATCCGTATTTATGTGTGGATTGGTCTTACGATTATCTTTTCTTTCGAAAAGGATTTTGAAAAGTTAAACCAAATGATTTGAGTTTACTCACACCAGTCCCATGACTGACCCAGAGTTTTATTTTGTTTTGTTTTCCCTAAACTCTTGGGTGCCCAAATTTGTGCGGGCAGTTAAGTAGTCAGGATTTTACAGATAGACTTGGAGAGCTTGGAGTAGGAGGCTTCAGGACTTATATAGCTATTGTTTATTTCCGCTGTGATGCAAGGGTTGTACTCTGATAATGGTATTGTATGCATATACTGCTTTTGATTTCAAGTTATGTGATATATTATATTTTATTCATTCCGATGTGAGATTCGTATGACTCTGATGTTGTGTTCTTCTTTTTCTTCTTCTATTCTAATTTTCTATCTTATCTATCCTCACCCTCTAAATTCTTTCATTAACTATTCGGTAATTGTCGACCCTTGATGTTCGATATGTGTTGTATATCGGATAATCAAGGTCGTCTTTTCCCGGGTCGTTACACCCACCCCGAGAACCTGGAGGGAATAAAAAGGGAGACTAAAAGGGTCAGACATAAAGTCTGACGAGTCCAGTGACTTTTAGCATATAAAGAAATAAAAGTTTCAAGATAGATAAATAAAACTAGATGAGAGATGACAGTAACATATAACAAGTATAAACTAAATGAACATGATAAACAGTATAAACAGGATAATATGGACTAAGCTATGCTTCTCACTAACTTTTCTCTACACCAATACTAGTATAACAAGATAATGTGTTACCCTAATTACTTACAGAAATAGATTGATCCCAACAGAAACAGAATGGTAGGATTAGTTGTACACTAGTTACATAATGGGATTTACCCCTATTGGAATAATGGGTACCTCAATAGAAATAATGGGTGTTACCCCAAACAAAAATAACGGGTAACTCAACAGGAACAGGAAGGACTACATGTACCCTAATTACTACCCCAAGCGATTGGCTCCCTATTGTGCAAATACCCTATGTCAGCCCCATAATATGCTGTATCACTCCCTAAAGTGGCAATCTATAGAAGGAAACATACCTATTTACTGGTACTACAACGGCTTATTTTCCTCTGCAGGTCAGACCCATGCACACATATGACTCTGATGGAACGCGCCATATACCTCTCCTTCCAGATGAACCTCTTACTATCAGTTCAGTAAGCGTGCCCTGACCTCTACCTAGTGCGGGGTCCTCGTTTGATACCAGAAAGGGTTACTGGCTAATGTGGGTCCTACATAGCAGATGACACAAGCCAACCCCATAAGCTTGTGTCCTCAAGTAACTAGGATTTCAATAGGTTAAGTCTTACAAGTTTATATAAATCCCACAGATTTAACAAGTTTACATACAGTTTCATTAACATGTTCCACTTAATCTTTGAATTAAGCCTACAAATTTACATGTTTATACAACCCCGAATTTACAGATTTGTTTTACAATACAAGATATTCCCCAAGTTTCCCTCTTTTATTATCATTCCCAAACATTCCCCAATTACCCCAATTTCGTTTGCACGTGTGGCTCGGCGAGATTGGCCAAGGCTCGAAGATAGCCTAGACTTATAAAACAAAAAGGGAAAAGAGAGAAAGAAGAATAGAAATAGGCATATAATAACATCTGAACAGCAGAACAAGGGTACAGAAAAATATGTGTAATTACAGAAAGTCTATGTAGATATGAATCAGTTTATTAACAGGCATAATCTCATATTTAGGTATATTTACATGTCGGGATTACTATTTAATTTCATATCTAAAAGCAACTTAAACTCATAGAGACTTGATTAGTATATAGGAAATATGCGTGTGTGCTGATGTTGCAGAATATAGTCTATAAGTTGCAGAAGGATTGTCTGATTCAATCTAGATTTCGGCAGCATTTCATTATCGCCATTATTTTAATTCAGAACAGAGTTTTGAGGAAGAAGAGTGAAGATAATTTTGGTGTAGGAAAATAATAAAATTCATTCCTTTATATAGACTATCAATCTAGCAAACCAAGTAAACAAAACTAGCTAGGTACAAAAAAATAAATTCGCTGGACCAGGTGTGGGTCGACCCACCTGCCCTTGGGTAGACCCATGGGTCGACCTAGGCCTAGTGTGGGTTGTCCCACATCAGGTTTGGTTCGTCTTCCAGCCACCTTGTTTTATTTATTTTAAATAAGTTTGAATTATATTTGCATATTACTTAAGTATGTGTATACAAACTTCTAACCTTTATAACTTCCTTATACGATGTCCGTTCTATGCAAACTCGGAGTCGTTTGAACCAGAATTCCGAGATGAATGCACTGGTATAGTCTGTTTGAGTTAATTCCTAACATTTGATTAAGTATTCTTTAGTTTATTGCCATTAATGTATAATTAATGTTCTCTTGAATTATGGGGTGTTACATTCTCCCCTACTTAAAGGATTTCACCCTTGAAATCTCTAAGTCAAGAAGAATGTTATCTACAACCATCTATTCATCCGTCTTCCATAGGCATCCATTGTCCTTAGAGATTTGTAATGCTTGTATGAATATATGCGAAAGTGTTTCTTTATGTCCTTATACTAATGCAAAAATCCAGCGGTCTACTTATTCAGTCGACCTCCTTAATGCAATATATGTCAGTTCCATGTATCCAAAAAGGTATGCAACATAACTCTAATGTATCATATAAATTCTACATGTGTGAACAACCATCCACCAATATGCAACATCCATGTGATAAGTCATCCAATTTGCATCCATCAAAAATTAGATGCGCATACAGCCATATGCAATATGAGAGTGTTTGAGCCGGTCTAGTGCCTAGTGAGTGTATTTGCATCCACGAGCAACCACTAGTAAACACTCACATTCACTTGCATCCATCAAACATAACATGTATCAAACACATGTTTACATCCATTGGTTTCTACATAAAGGTCGAAGATTCGAGCTATAGTACATACTAAAATGATAGAAGAAAGTACGGATAAAAGCTTAGAAAAGAAATTAAGAACATACTCTAGAAAAGAAAAGCGTACGAAGTGCTAATCTTGTCTTCAGTCTCCCGTGTTGCATCATCGCAGTCTTCTCCCCACTGTACTTTTACCAACCTAATCTCTTTGTTGTGCAGTTTCTTAACCTTTGATCCAAGTATATGGGTAGGAACTCGTCTAACTTGCCTCTTTTTCTACCTCTACTTCCTCAAGCATGCTCGAATCAACCATCTTTGCCGTATCGTGAAGACATTTCCTCAAATGGGAAACGTGAAAACATCATGAACACCCGTCAATCTCTCTGGTAGTTTCGCCCTATAAGCCATTTGGCCTATCCTGTCCACTATAGGAAATGGCCCTACAAACCTTTGCGCCAATTTCCTTGTAGATCCAAAGCGAACCACATTCCTCAGAGGTGATACTTTGATGAAAACCATGTCTCCTACCTCAAACTCTATATCGGTCCTTCTCTTATATGCGTAGGACTTCTGCCTTTCTTGATTTGTTTTCATACATCGGCGAATGAGATCGATCTTCCCTGTGGTTTCCCTAATCATCTCAGGTCCAAGTAGAAGCCTATCTATAAACCCCCAACAAGAAGTCGATGATTTGCAAGGTCGTCCATACAATGCCTCGAAGGGTGCCATGCCTATACTAGTCTGATAACTGTTGTTGTAGGAGAACTCAACCAATGGAAGATGCTCCTCCTAAGCCCCTCCGAAGTCTAGGATACATAGTCTCAAAAGATCCTCAAAAACCCCATTCACCCTCTCAGTCTGCCCATCGGTCTGAGGATGATATGCCATGCTCAACCATAACCGTCTACCTAATGCCTCTTGCAAGCTCTTCCAAAATTCTCTAGTGAAGATGGGGTCACGATCACTTGCTATGCTAGAAGGCACTCCATGTAGACAGACTATCTCTCGAAGATATACCGATGCCAACCATGCCGCTTTCCTATTGTTCTTAACAGGAATGAAATGGGCGCTCTTAGTAAGTCTATCCACTATAACCCAAATACTGGTGTTGCCTATCCTCGATCTAGGGAAACCATCAATGAAATCCATAAAGACACTCTCCCACTGTTGTTGTGGGACATCTAAAGATCGAAGCAAACCGCCAGGTTTCTTTTGTTCAGCTTTTACTTGCTAGCAAAATAAACATCGAGCTACAAACTTCGCTACATCTTTCTTCATACCAGCCCAAAAGAAAGTCCTCTTCATGTATTGATACATCTTATCGCCGCCCGGATGGATAGTCATCCTAGAATGACGGGCTTCCTCATGGAGTGCCCTCAACAAATCTCCAACTCGGGGAACACAAAGTCTTCCATCTCGTCGTAGCCATCCTCTATTATCCACAGAATATCTACTAAGGTAACTAGAGGCTCCCCTCTACTAAGCCTATCAAAGATGTCTGCTCTCTGTGGGTGCTTTCTCTGTGAAGATCCTATCTGATCTATGAGAGTAGGTCGCACCTCTAAAGATGCTAATAAACCACGCGTAAGATCTGTAGATGGCCTAAAATCGAAGGTTGATATGTACTCCAAGCTCTGCCTCTCTACGAATCTACGAATAGAGGACTTAAGGTCATCCTCTGCCTACTCAATGCATCCGCTGCTACATTACCTTTGCTAGGGGTATAAACTATCTCAAAGTCATAGGATGCTAGGAAATCCATCCATCTTTGCTGTCTCAAGTTGAGATCCTTTTGCGAGAACAAATACTAAGACGACTTATGATCCATTTATAACTCAAATCTTTCTCCAAATAAGTAATACCGTCAAGTCTTAAGTGCGAACATTATAATAGCCAACTCTAAATCAAGGGTAGGTTAGTTCCTTTCATGAACTCTCAACTGCCTACTACTTTAGCATACTTCCCTCCCCTCTTGCATCAAGACGGCACCAATCCCCGTACCACAAGCATCAGTATATACTGTCAACACATTGTTCCCACCAGGCAATTTTAGAACTGAGGCTGTTGTCAGAGCCTTCTTCAATTGCCGAAAATCATCCTCACAATCAGTGCTCCAAGAAAAGGTCAAGTTCTTCTTTGTCAGTCTGGTGAGTGGGGCCGATATCTTTGCATAGTCCTTGATAAATTTCCTGTAATAGCCTACTAAACCAAGAAAACTCCTTACCTCCTTTGGAGTCTTCTAGTTGAGCCGCAACCACTTTCATGGGATCCATTGTTATCCCATCCTTGGAGACCACAAGCCCTAGAAATCTTACTTCCTTTCTCCAAAAGTGACACTTGAAGAATTTCGCCTTAAGCTGATGTGCTCTGAGAGTCCTCAAAATCTCTCCTAAATGTAGGGAATGTTCTTTTTCACTCTTTGAGAAGATTAAGATGTCGTCCACAAAGACTACCACAAACTTATTCAGGAACTCTCTAAACACCCTACTCTTCAGATCCACAAAATACGTGGTGCATTAGTCAACACAAAAGGCATGACTAGCCACTCAAAGAAACCATCTGGAGTTCTAAAAGCAGTCTTGTCTATACTTTCCTCAGCCTCCCTTAACTGACGAAATCCCGAGGCCAAGTCAAACTGCGAGAAAACAGATGCGCCAACAAGCTGGTCAAACAAATCGTCAATCCCCGGAAGTGGGTGCCTCTTCTTCTTGGTGAGTTTATTCAACTCCCTATAATCCAGACATAGACGAAGCGAGTCGTCCGCCATGGTCACGAAGACGACTGGAACACCCCATTCTGATATACTTCATCTAACAAACCCCTTCTCAAGTCGCTCCCATACTTGCTTGCTAAGCTCCTTCCTCTTTCTCGGAGCCATGTGCCGCATAGGAAATGCGACCGGCTTCGCATTATCCAACAAGTATATCCAAAATCTATCTCACTCCTCGGAGGTAAGCCCCTAACCTCATCAAAAACATTAGGGAACTCACACACTATGGGTACAGATCGCAAATTATCGACAAAAGCATTAAGTGATTCTAGGAAACTAAGCATCACAGGCCCTCTTAGGTCACAGGAAATCTCAAGAGCCCTCCCTTGGCAAGTCAAAAGTCCAACGATCCTCCTCTCACAGTCTAGGATGGAACCATACATGGCTAGCCAATTCATCACTAGAATCAAACTATAGCCCATAAAACCAAGCATATACACATCGCACTCGAACTCGATGCCTAATACAGATATCCTCAAACTCCGACATATCATAGACAGATGAGCCGTTCCCCCGATGGTGTTTATGATGATAATGGGATCATAAACAATACTACTACCAAGATGTTGAGACTCAACCACAGAATCAAATATAAAGGAATGAGAAGAGCTAGAATCAAAAGGAGTCCTAACAGGAAAATCGAAAAGCGAAATCAATCATTCAATAGAAACTTTCCATCCTTTGTACGGTCCACTGGCCTCGAGAGCATGCACCTGCCCTCTAGAAGATTCTGCCCTTTGCCCCTGTCTTTGCTTCTTCGGGCATTCCCTAGTAAAGTGTCCCATTTCATGACAGTGGAAGCAAGCTCCCTTCCTTTTTATGCAATCCTTGATCTCATGGCCCAATTTCCCACAAATATAGCATCTCTTCTTGTTCTGAGCCTTGCCATTCTTTCCACCTTTCTTTTGCGTTTCCTTCTTGGGTTACACTTTCTTGTTTTGAACCTCATCAGTCTTAACCTCTTTCTTCTCATCCTTAATCTTCGTGCATCAAAGCCATATCAAGCAGTCTTCAAAAGTTAACCCCATCGATATATGAGACAACGCCAATCTTTGGAGAGGTTGATTTATTCCTCTCGCTAACCTTAAAACTTTCTTATGCGTGGTATTCACCAATTCCAGACCAAACCTTGCCATCTGATTGAACTTATTGTATTATTTGACAGGTATACTTCCTTGCTTAAGTGCTAAGAATTTCTCCAACTTCATACTTTCTTCTTCCTGAGAAAGAAACTTCATGTCGAATCTCTATCAGGAAATCAGCCCAAGTACCTACTGGACGTCATGCCTGCATCACTTCCCACCAAAACGTAGTCTCATCCTTAAAGCCAACTGTATCTTCCTACGGTCATCAAGCTCGAAAAGATCGAAAAAAATCTCGGTCTCCCATAACCAATTGCAGGCCTCCTGATAACTCTCAGAACCACGGAAAGGCTTTCCTTCCATTATGCAAAAGTCTTTGCAAAGCTTAGAAAAGGCTAGACGAGGAGGTTGAGCTCCTTCGGCTGTAGTTGGAGGTAGGGCATCTGGGGCTCTGGTAGGTGTCGTAGCTTCTAGATACCTACGAAACCATGCCGGTAGGACCATGCCCTCAGGAAGATTAGGTGCCCCAGACATGCTGAAAAGAGAATAAAAGGGATCCAAACAGAGAATAGAAAAGATATTTTGTATGGCTTTGGGGAATATGTTTTTCAAAAAAAAAAGTTTTTCTTTCTGAAAATACTTTATTTTTGAAAACAATTTTCAAAACTTTTATTCGATCTTGTAACCTCACTCTGATACCAAATGTGACACCCTACGTTCGTTAATGTCACTCTTTAACAAAATACATTAAGTTTCGTGAAGCGTTATAGGTAAACAAAACATAATCTCACAAGACATACATATAAAAATAGCAGTGGAAGTTTAAAACTTCATAATTCAACAGAAAAACATCGTGGTCTCAAATCCAGTTACAACATCAGACTAAAATACTAAAACCAAATACATCAAACAAAAACATCTGTCTTGCAACAGAAATCATCAGGGTTAAAAAAAGTAAAGCATAATCCGCATAAGTAGCCATAACAAAGTAGAAAAGTAATTGAAGCAATACATTAAAGCAGATCCCAACCCAAGTAGTAACAAAAGAGAGAAAAATCCCTAATCACGAATGAGCGTTCCTACCTTGAGAACCTAGGGGGAAAGAAAAGGGAGAGAAACAATACGGGTCAGACATAAAGTCTGGCAAGTCTAGCGACTTTTAGCATATAAAGAAATAAAAGTATCAAGGCATGTAAATAAAACTGGATGAGAGACGACAGTAGCATATAACAGGTATAAACTAGATGAACAAGATAAGTATAATAAACAGGATAGTATGGACTAAGCTATGCTTCTTACTTACTTTTCTCTGCACCAATTAGTATAACAAGATTATCTGTTACCCTAATTACTAATAGAAACAAAATGATTCCAATAGAAACATAATGGTAGGATAGGTGTACATTAGTTACGTAGCGGGTTTTACCCCAAACAGGAATAATGGGTAGCTCAACAGAAAGAACGGGTGTTACCCTAAATAGAAATAACAGATACCTCAACAGGAAACGGTAGGACTAGATGTACCCTAATTACTACCCCAAGCGATTGGCTCCCTATTGTATAAATACCCTCTGTCGGACCCACAGTAGGGTGCATCACTCCCTAAAGTGGCAACCTACAGAAGGACATAGACCTATTTACTGGTGCTACATCGGCTTATTTTACCCTACAGGTCGGACCCATGCACGCACATGACTCCGATGGAACGCGCCAGTACACACCCTCTTCCAGATGAACCTCTTACTATCAGTTTAGTAAGCGTGCCCTAACCCCTACCTAGTACGGGGTCCCCGTTTGATACCAGAAAGGGTTATTAAATGATATGGGTCCCACACAATAGATGATACAAGCCAACCCCTTAAGCTTGTGTCCTCAAGCAACTAGGATTTCAAACAGGTTCGCATAACCCCCATAGATTTAATAGATTCAATAGGATCACATACAGTTAAATTGAAATGTTCCACTTAATCTTTGAATTAAGCCTACATATTTACATGTTTATGCAACCCCAAATTTACAGATTTGTTTTACAATACAAGATATTCCCAAAGTTTCCCTCTTTTATTATCATTCCCAAACATTCCCTAACTACCCCAATTTCGTTTTCATGTGTGTCCCAGCAAGATAAGCATGGCTCGAAGGTAGCATAGACTTATAAAATAAAAAGGGAAAAGAGAGGGAGAAGGACATAAATAAGCATATAATAACATCTAAACAACAGAACAGGGGTACATAAAAATACATGTAATTACAGAAAGACTGTTTAGATATGAATCAGTTTATTAATAGGCATAATCTCAGATTTAGGTTTATTTACATGTCAGGGTTACTATTAAATTTCATATCTAAAATTTACTTGAACTCATAGAGACTGGATTGGTATATAGGAAATATGCATGTGTGCTGATGTTGCAGAAGATAGTCCATAAGTTGCAAAAGGATTGTCTGATTCAATCAAGATTTGGGCAGCATTTCATCATCTCCATTATTTTATTTCAGAACAGAGTTTTGAGGAAGAAGAGTGAAGATAATTTTGGTGTAGGAAAATAATAAAATGCATGCCTTTATATAGGCTGTCAACCCAACGAACCAAGTAAACAAAACTAGTCAGGTACAGAAAAATAAATTCGCTGGACCAGGTGTGGGTCGACCCACCTATTACCTGGGTCGGCCCATGGGTTGACCCAGGCCTAGTGTGGGTCGTCCCACATCTGGTTTTGTTCATCTTCCATCTGCCTCATTTTATTTATTTTAAATAAGTTTGAATTATATTTGTGTATAACTTACTTGTATGTACACAAAATTCTAACCTTTATAACTTCATCATACAATGTCCGTTTTATGCAAACTCGGAGTCTGTCTAAACCAGAATCCCGAGACGAACGCAATGGTATTATCTATTTTACTTAATTCCTAACATTTAATTAAGTATTCTTTAGTTTATTGTCATTAATGTATAATTAATGTTCTATTAAATTATGGGTGTTACAATAAACAACATATTTGAGGAATCTGGTTGGATCCCTCCAACCTGTCCTTCCCTACATAACAATGGGTTATCTCAATTTCAATAAAGCAATATATATATCACAATAAATGGAAATAACAGCTTAACTAATAACGATCAATAATCAACATGTATTCGGGCATCCAATTATTTATTAAATACATTCATATTAATATAAACATAACCAACAAGGTATGTTACCTCGTTTGGAATATAATCGTTGAAACAACGATTTATTTCAATTAAATTAAACAGCATTTAGCATCCATGCAAACCATCATCCAATCATCAATCATAAGCAAACATTGCAAAAAATAAAATATAAACCCGGCTTATAGAAAGTATAAGCGGGATAAACTGAGTGAGTGAACTCACCTTGATTTGTTTTGATGATAAAACGATTTATTTTAGTCAAATTAAATAGGCAGTTAATTTGACCAAAATTCCAATTGCATCTGTTTCTGACCAGACCAGTTCCATGCTGTCGTGCTTCCCGATGCGGTTCTAAAACGACTGACTTTGTCGAATTCTGATGACAATAAAACACGTTACAAAATTTATTAGCATTTAGTCTAAATTAAAATTTATTAAATCCTATAAAATCTTAAGCTAAATGTTAATTTTGTTTTAAAATTTATGACCACCTTTAATAAAAATAGGTTGGAAATATTTTGACAACTGAGCACGTACTTATGAGTCAAGCACGTAATAATATAATTAGGTATATATCAACGTAGTCAGGCATTTTAAATCATATACAGGTCACATTATTGGTATATAATCTTCCTAGGAATGTTATCAAAATGGGTTAGGCACATTGATTAACCAATTAGGCATTTTGAATTACCTAGGCATGGTTAAAACTTAGGCAATGTTACTTACTATTTAAATAAATATACTATAACTATCTTTTAAAAGAATTAAACGGGCCTTACATTTTTGAGCCCAATAAAAATCAACCTGCCATCTTTACTTCTACTTCTACAGTATCATCTTCTTCTTCGTTACATATTTTCGAAAACTACTTCCTATTGCTACCCATCTTCTTCTTTCATTAGTCGTCATGTGCGTGAATATATATAGGGCTGTACATTGCCTGCTTGTTTTGTTTTTCTTAGTGTTGAAGTTTTTTTGGTTATATATGCCTCTAACTGTATTGAGATATAGTACATGACGTGTAACAAAAAGAATTATTATGTGCAATTCTTTTAGCTATCTGACAAAATCGAAATCCACCATGTAAATTCCATAAGCAATAGCAAAAAGCTTATACAATTGTCCATAGCAATTATAAATTAAATTAAAGAAGTGAAAATTTTACATGCTCCCAATCAGTTTTTATAGAAGCTACGTACCCTTGTACAGGTACAACTAGCTAGTTACTATTGTGAAAATATTTAGATTTTATTATACTTTAATACGGTACCGCTGTTTAATGCTACCATAAAATATATGCACCCCCAAACATCGACTCCAAACTCAACGAAAACAGGCGTACTAATATATGTTGATGTTATGGTCCCAATGAAACTAATTTCATTGAAAATGGACCACGTTTGTAAAAATGATGTTATTTAAATTTTAATTTATTCACTGGTTCACTTTAAAATTCCGTATATAAAGAAAATAATTCTGATTGGTTCCAAATTTGAAATCTAGCAATAATCAATTATACGCATTCCAATAAAATTCCCTTCGTCGAAAATGGAGGTCGTTTGAAAAATGGATATTTTTAAATCTTATAAAATATCGATATTAAATTTCAAAACAGATCAATTTAACAATAATAAATTAATATCATTGTATCTATCAAAATGAATAACTTCAATTTCAATCAATATAGAATGTAAAACTCAACATCTACAATTCTAGGTTTAGACAATATTCCATTTATATAAAAATTCCTTTATATTCATTTATAAATCGTCATAATTTATAAATTGTTCCATAGCGACTATTTGAAATTTTGAATTAGATATAACTCACAATTCATAAGCTAGAATCTAGATTTTTCTCTTTCATTAGAAAATTATCATTTAATAGATTACGTTTCTTGTTTCATAGAAATCCGACTTACATCTGGTCATGTATATTCAATTTAAGTTCAAAACTCAATATTACGAACTACCATGTCATTTCGAACTCATTTAAAATTTAAATATAAAATTAACGTTTAAACTTCTTCATATAACTAGTTCTATATTTAAATCCTAAATCAATATGTAAAATGGGTTTAAATATTTGTAATTAACGTTCAAAAATCTGGGACGTTACATTCTTTCCCCCTTAATAGAATTTCGTCCCCGAAATTACAAGGTAAGAAGAATGCGCCAAACTCAATTGTTTTAAAATAATTATTTGAGTTTTCATCAAAACAAGTTCAAACTCTTTAAAAAATTTGAAAATTTCACCAGCACTTCCTCTGCGTGGTCTGATCGGTACAACTACAACTGCCACTCCTTGCCTCAATTTCTCCAAAAGAAAAACCAAAAACCAAATGGCTGCCCAACTCATTAATATTAAGGTTCACCTATTTGTCGGGCAACTCAATTCCAATTTCGAAGCATTCAACTAGTAGCTTGTCATCTTCCAACCTGTACTTCAATATCTATATCCAAGCCAACTTCCTTGGCCTTCTTGAATCGATACTTAGCTCAACAAGTGACAACTGTAGGGTTAATTCGTTTTCTTTCATCTCATAACCAATTTTATTCCCAATTCATTATACTGGAATTTATTTCTTTAGTTTACAATTCATTCAACATATATTTATTAATCTGTTGATGACTTCTTATTCATTCGATTGATATCTGATTGGGTTTTATTTAATTATTCATTCGATCTTCAAATTCCAGATTTATTTAATTTAATTTCATTTCTTGAGTTAATTTAAATTTCAACAAACCAATCAAAACAACTAGACAATCAATATTACTATTATTTTAAGAAAATTATTTCCTTTTTCTATATAAGAATATAATTTGGGTAAAATTATTTCATTTACCCTCTTTATAAAACAATATTGAGTCAACTGCCGGTTCATTATGGTTTCCCAACACTTGAACCGATTAATCAACACAATGCAAAACATTTTAATATAAGATCTACAAATACTCTCTCTCGTATATACACTCAAACTCAATCTAGGTATTATTAACCCAATCTCTACTGAGTTACACCACAGAGCCAAGGTTACCACTCAGCCTTCAGCTCTGATACCAAGTTGTAACAATCCACTTTTCCGTACAATTTAAGCCGATGTTTAATAAGCACAGTCAACCCAAGTTATACAGAAAAGCAGAAAGTTGAGAGAAAGAAGACAGAGGGTAAGAGAAGATAAGAAAGAAATATTAGAATAGAAGAATCAGAAGAAGAATCAACACCACATAGTCTCACATTGTAGCGGAATAAAATATAATATAGAAACAAATCTTTATTGAGAGTTTGAAATAATACTCACAATCATCATAGTACAGTAGTCAAACAATCTGGACAGTTATAATAACCTTTCCTCAATACAACACACAATGGAATAATACTGTATATATATATATATATATATATATGATATGTCTGCACTCCTCCAGCTCGTCTCTGAACTTCACAACATCCGATAACCTGAACTTGTACGACTCGGGCTGACCTAAATGTTAGAAACGCCACGGACCAGTCTGGTGAACCAACGTGAGAAAACTCACTAAGTTTATAGATAACATCCATATTGCTTAACTTTGAAAAACCTTTTGAAATAAAGGGAAATAGTAAGACAAGCCCACACATAAACATAGATGGTTTTTATCTTACTATAACCAAAACATTTTTGAAATAAATACTATTCTAATATTATAACAGTGATGTAAATCAAGTAAATAACCAAGCAGTAGAACGCTTGCATCTCACGCTCTACATATTCATTATATAATCAAAAACCGTTGGGCTCTTATTGGAGAATGGATTCCAAATATGACAAGGTATGGGATCACCTTCCAATTAGTGTACTCTAGAGGGTATACACTGGGGTTCAACAAGAACATCTTGCAACCCGACCATACATGACAACCCACTTATTTAGCTTGAGTGTAGCGAATTTATTATCACCCGACGATTTTAAGTTCCTACCATTCATCCGTGGAGATACTGAATCGAAAGAAGAACAAATAAGGAATTTCTCTAGATTGGTGATAATACACCCTGCTTGGATGCGACTCAACTAGCCTTGCTGCCTACCCAATTTTTTTTTTCATTTTCGGGTTGTGAGGCTTGAGGCTACGTTTTCTGCTAGAACAACACACCACCAGTTACTTTGAATGCAACAACGTCAGATCCGTCAAATCACTAATTAACATCAATAAAAATACTTTGGGTGTCTAAGAAGCAAGAACGGATTCCTATGCCACCACAAAAGTACATTTTTAGAAATCAATCGTACGTGATTCTTTGGAAATACTCTGTTAGAGATTTGTCCATACAAGTTGTCCTAGGACTGGAAAAACCGAAGGCACCCTCCAACCGCATCCTTAAGGATCAATAGCGAGAAGTCCTTGCAAATCTGTAAAATCCCACTCACGACCAATAATGTCAGAATACCTCTGTGTTGCTACACAGAGAATACTCGATAAGTAATCCTTCCGCTTATGAAGATCAATGGTCTTCAATTGCTCCATCTTCTATCATCAACGTTATGTATTTACTGGTCGGAATGGTTTTCGAATATAAATTCAATCCCAGTCTTTCTGTACCAACAACGGCTTAGTCCAAATTTTGATAGTCGATTATTTAACTATCAAAATAAAACAACCTTTCATCCATGAAAAGGAATTGAATTCACTAATTTGATACCTATCATCATTTAGCCTCTTTAATTAACCATCGATTAATTAAACTTATAAATTCAACACATTCAGAGATATTTCCATTTCAATCCTATTATTCAATTTAAAACATGGTCTTTCAAACCGTTAATGCTCATTATCTTACTTCATTTATCCAACCCTCTCCATCGAACCTGACCTTTCCTTAGTCAACAATGAAGTCAATCAACCTGGGGTATAATTACCTCTTAGACCTTAACTGAACAACATTATTAACTTCGAAATAGACACAGTTCACGACTTTGAATAGCAAAAACATTTACTCCCGTAAACCTTGTATTTAGTTTAAGAAACTACTTCTTTACGAAATAACACTGATTATAATAATAGTATTATAATCTGCGCTTTCAAAATATTTAACTTTTTAAATTATACTCTTATTCGTTAATCTGAATAAATAAATAAATGCTTAAATAAATCATTAAATATGTTTACTTCACCATTTACTATTATTAAAATAGTAAATCTTTCTTTAAAGATCGTCAAAATAATCATTGACTTTAATAATAATTAACGATTCAATGATTTATCGAATAACCGATTCTAGTTAAAACAGTTGACTTAGTCAACTCGAACCATGGTTAATTTGATAACCAAATCCAATTAATCTTTTCAAATTAACTAATATAATTAATTCAAATAAATTCCATTTAGGTCTTTGCTTACTTATGATTATAAAAACATAGCTAACTTCGGTGTTCAAACAAAATCATGTTTCAAAATCATATATGAACAGAGTTTTAAAAACGTTCTAAATCGATTTAATATCGATTTCAAAAATCTTTATTTTTATCGATGGTACTAAAGAGGAAAATGTCTACTAAAGTACCAAATCATGAAATATCGGTCAATTTCACATCAAATCAACACATTAACTTAAACATTTCATACTGTAATACGAGAGTAAACAATATATTTGAGGAATCCGGTTGGATCCCTCCAACCCATCCTTCCCTGCATCATAATGGGTTATCTCAATTTCAATACAGCAATATATATATATATATATCATAATAAATGGAAATAACGGTTTAATTAATAACGATCAACAATTAACATCCATTCAGGCATCTGATTATGTATTAAATACGTTTATATTAATATAAACGTAACCAACAAGGTAAGTTACCTCGTTTGAAATATAATCATTTAAACAACGATTTATTTCAATTAAATTAAACATCGTTTAATTTAATCAATGAGAATTAAAAATATTCAGCATCCATGCAAACCATCATCCAATCATCAACCATTAGCAAACATTGCACAAAAAATATAAACCCGACTTGTAAAAAATATATGCGAGATAAACTGAGTGAGTTGAACTCACATTAATTTGTTTTGACGATAAAACGATTTGTTTTGGTCAAATTAAACAAGCATTTAATTTGACCAAAATTCCGACTGCGTCCATTTTTGACCAGACCAATTCCATGTTGTCATGCTTCCCGATACAGTTCCAAAACGACTGACTTTGTCGAATTTGGATAATAATGGAACACGTTACAAATTTATTAGCATCCGGTCTAAATTAAATTTTATTAAGTCCTATAAAATCTTAAGCTAAATGTTAATTTTGTTTTAAAATTTTTGGCCACCTTTAATAAAAATATGTTGGAAATATTTAAACAATTAAGCACCTACTTATGGGTCATGCACGCAATAATATAATTAGGCATATATCAATGTGGTTAGGCATTTTCATATACATGTCACGTTCTTGGTATATAGTCTTCCCCGGCATGTTATCAAAATAGGTTAGGCACATTGATTAACCAATTAGGCACTTTGAATTACCTAGGCATGGTTAAAACTTAAGCAATGTTACTTACTATATAAATAAATATACTATAACTATCTTTTAAAAGAATTAAATGGGCATTATATTTTTATGAGCCCAATAAAAATCAACCTGCCCATCTTTACTTCTACTTCTACAGTATCATCTTCTTCTTCGTTGCATATTTTCGAAAACTCCTGCATGCTGCTACCTATCCTGCCATGCGGTATATTTCGTCCTACCTCTTCACTGTTTCCCTTATTTTCATCAAATTTCTTTCTCCTATTTTGATTATGTATAGCAGGCTAAAATCTTCCCGCATCATTTATATATTTTTCCATTTTTTTCTTTTTCTTATGAAGGCCCACGAAGCCCATAATTCTTATGCACAACCCACTCCCTTACCAAACTCTTTCTTCCTCCTACTTTGTATTTCATCCTGCCTCACGATGTACCTTCGTTCCATAACCGACGTCATGCTGCCCACATCAAAGCCCACTTGCACTACTAGTCAGACCACTGGCCACCAGTTTATGCACCTCAGCCTGGCCGACCTTTGCCAGTAGCCTCGAGTAACATGCCCTCACCATTCACCAGTAAGAATCAAACCAATTTCCAGACAACAAACCATGTACGCAGGCTCTCTCACGCCGCTGAGCCTCCATGTCGTACGAACGCCAATCAATCGCCAGACCGACTTCCACCTCCTCTCCGGTCTAACTTCGACCAACCTGGACCCACACAGAGCCCCCTCAGCTCATGAGAACTTGAGACCCACGCTGAAGCTTCCTGCCAACATTTTTGAATCCTTATGCTCACCATTCTCCACTGAACGACCCCATAAACCGTGCCGAGTAACGATCTCCGACCCACACCACTGCGTCGAATCCTACCAACTGCCTCAGTGCATCGAGCACGAGAAGAACATGTCGAGTTGTCCAGAAATGGTAACTTCGTGTAGAGACAACTCAGATTAGCTTAAAAATATTGGTTTCGATTTTTGATGTATTATTTAAATGGGCTTTACATGTTTATAATTTAACAAAGAGGGAATGCTTTGGTGTATTACTAGGAAGAAAAATGAAACCAACTCCTCGTATATATAGGAGAAATTGAAGAGATAACAACAATGCAACACCAATTAGTACGAGGTAGGCTTGCAGATAACTGCGTTATGGTTCCCGTTTTCAAACATAGCCATGTACATGTGTTGTTTAATCCAATGTAAAGGCATAAGTTGGTTTTTCAGTGTGGAGATATTTTTGTTTCATTAGATGTCATGTGCGTGAATATATAAATATACATATATATATGGTTGTACATTGCCCATTTGTTTTGTTTTTCTTAGTGTTGAAGCTGTTTCGTTTATATATGCCTCTAACTGTAATGAGATACAGTAGATAACGTGTGACAAAAAGAATTATTATGTGCAATTCTTTTAGCTATCTGACATAGTTGAAATCCACCATGAAAATTCCATAAGCAATAGCAAAAAGCTTACATAATTGTCCATAAGAACTGTAAATTAAATTAAAGAAGTGAACAATTTAAATTCTCCCAATCAGTTGTTAAAAAATCTACGTACCCTCATACAGGTACAACTAACTAGTTACTACCGTGATAGTATTTAGTTTTTATTATATTATAATAATACGGTACTACTGTTTAACGCTACCGTAAAATATACGCATCGCCAGACACCGACTCCAAACCCAATGAAAATGGACGTACTGATATATCTTGACGTTATGGTCCTAATGAAACTAATTTTGTTGAAAACGGATCCCGTCTACCAAAACTACGCTATTTAAATTTCAATTTATTCATCTATTCATTTTAAAATTTTGTCTGGGAAGAAAATAATTCTGATTGGCTCCAAATTTGAAATCTAGCAATAAACAATTATCTACATTCCAATAAAAATTCGTTTCGTCGAAAATGGAGGTTGTTTGAAAAACGGGTATTTTTAAATCTTATAAAATATTGACAATAACTTTCAAAATAGCTCAATTTAACGATAATAAATTAATATCATCATATTTATCAAAAGGAATAGCTTCAATTCAATCAATATAGAATGTAAAACTCAACATATACAATTCTGGGTTTAAATTGTATTCCATTTATATAAAAATTCTTTTATATTCATTTATAAATCATCATAATTTATAAATCATTCTATAGCGACTATTTGAAAATATGAATTGGACATAACTCACAATTCATAAGCTATAATCTAGGTTTTTCTCTGTAACACCCTGCATTTTATGATAATTTAATAATTAAATAATTCATATATGCATAGACATAAATAAATATTTGAAGAATAAAATAAAGATTACATCAAATATATAAAGGAGGAATAAGAAGAGAACTATAACTACAATTGTTCTAAGCCTTGTTAACAATAGCCTTAGTAGTCCAGTTGGTTAAAGCATGTGACTTGCATACAAGAGGTACAAAGTTCGATCCCCATCGATGACATATTTTTGTTTTGAGGGAACGACTAGAATAACACATGTTCATAAGAGAAAAATATGTATAAACGCACATATAAGGAAAAGTATATATAAAAGTGAGTGTAGAAAAATATATGTATACATGTATATGTAAATATAAGTGTATATATGTGTAGATATATATTTATATATATATACACACACACACATAAGAGATAAAATTCAGGATAAGGCCGCAATCGAAGAAATATGACAAGAATTAAAGAATGGTACAACACCGTTTGAGTTTTGAAAACAAAATAAAAATTGCGAATATATATACGCATAAAATGGTCATTTTTGTATACGTATAAGAAGATTACGTTTGAATATAACAGTTAAATAAATTGCATTAATTCAAACATTCGAAAATCAAATTTCTGTGCTAAAACAGCTCGCGCGACCCATAGGCGGGTCGACACCCCTGTAGGGGGTCGACACTCCCCTAGATCCGGCTAAATTCATCTGCGAACCTGGACTATTTTCTTAGCTGGGTTCAATGCTAACTTAGTGCTGCGTGTATGATAAGATCTTGAACACCTATAAATAGGCTAGTTGAGCCTAGCCTAAATCTCATATTCTCTGAGATGATGTCTAAGCTTTGCCAGTCTTCCTCCTCCTCAAATCTCTTCAGAAAAAATAGAATAATTATTTTAGGAAAATTCTGAATCAAGATCTGGAGGAAAAGAATGAATATTAATAAGAAGGTGTTTGGAATCATATTCAAAATAAGGTAATTTCTTAGATCCGGTCTATTTCAATTTTTTCCTCTTTCTTCCCTTTTTAGTTTAGTAAGAATTGTGGATCCATGGTTGCTAGGTTCTAAATTCAGTTAGGAGGACCATGGAATACTAGATCTGGACTAGATTCAGGATTTGGAAGGCAAATTAGGTGAGTGGATTTAAGGTATATCATTTTTTATAATGATATATTATCGTTTGACATTCCCCATTAATCTGTAATGTAAATCTACTAGAATGATTAAAGTAACGAAATGCTAATATGACATGTTGAGATATTAATATGTTAAAATATTAATATGTTGGAAATTCATATGCTGAAACGTTTAATGTACTGAAATGTTCATATGTTGAAATGTAAACTTGTTAAAATATGTGTGGCAATTAATTGTTGTTCTGATTTCAAGTTAACTTGTGACATTTATGTAATTGAACCCTTAATTGTAGAAATTGGAATAATTACATGTTAAATTAGAATAATTACATGATTTGACGATCACATGTTATTTTGAGATGAAATCAATTACACATTAGAAAGAACATGCGACATAAAACGGGCTTAATACGATGACATGTAAAATATAGGTTATAGTAAAAATTTGATAGAATGGACACGTGTAAATTATATAGAAAATTTAAGTAAATAGAGAAGTGTAACTGTACTTAGACACAAGGTTAAATTCAACTTGTGGTAGAAGTTTGCCCAGAACCGCCAAGCAAATCCAGCGTCCACAAGTTGTTAATTTAATGTGAGGGGCCTAGTGCATAATTATACGTGTAATGGTGCTAAGACACGAGGTTAAGTCCAACTTGTGGTAGAAGTGTGCCCAAAACCGCCCAACAAATCCAACATCCACAAATGGTCGGCTTAATGTGAGAGGTCTAGTGCATATATATAAGGATAGAAATGAATAGCACTAATTGTGATTAATGGAAATGAATAAGGAAATAAATGGAAATTACTACAGTAAAGGAAGTGGAATGAACGGGGAACGATAATAACCTATTATAAGTAAATTACATTAATGAGAATGTTATATAATAGGTAGGCTTGTCCTAGGGACAAGTGGAAATTATAACTTAGGTTATAATAAACGATAAAGAAAATGGAATAACTTATGTAATGAGATAAGTTGTACTTAACTGAAAATTAAGTTATTTGTAAGAACGAGAATATGAAATCTATGGATGAGGACAACATAAGTTATATTTATGGAAAGGAAACTTATAAGTAAACCTTAGTTAAGAGAACTAAGTTAATAAGTAAACGACGATAAGTGGTAGTGACTGTATAATATGGAATTATGATCAAATAAGAAAGAATGAAGCAAACTTATGAAATGAAATAAATTATATTTAAACATAAATAATAAGTGACATGTTAAATAAAAAAACATGTGAATTGAGATATACTTAATTACGTATTAAGTAAGAACATGTTATTGGACTATGAATAATACTAAGAGATTGTGGATTACAAACCTTAAATTACGATCTAAAGAATAACATGTTGTGGGCTTGTTAATAAACTTAAATGGGTTAAGTTATATGACTGAAATTAATAAGCACAAAGAACTTGGTAGCTTGAATAAGAAGTCAATGTGAATGGGAATAACCAAGTTAAATGGAAATCCGATGAGGTAAAGCAAGCGTATAATAGAATGTTTAGATATATGGTCTAATAACATATTAAAATAAGTCGCTTGGACTAGTTTGCATGTTTAAGGTAAATAACCCAACTGGGTAGATCATCGCGGTGTCATGAGGCATGAGGGGAGTGAACGTCCATCTGATTATTCTGTTAGCTCCGAAGGAGTGGAAGGGGAAGCACGCAGCTTCCTGAGACGCGTAAGGTGCTCCTGATTGTCCTCTGTGCAGTGGCAGATGTTTAGGCTGTGTTCGAAGAGGTTGGGTCTACGCGTAACTACCCGGTAAGTATGCCTTGAATGTAAAAGTAGCTTTGCAATCAGAAAGCTATGACGAGGTGACACTAGGGTGATTCGGCGGTCCACTCAAGAGGGAGGCAGGGGTCATGACCAACAAGGATAGTAGATCATCGGATACCCATCATCGGCAGCCAGTAGGATGCGAAAAGACTAGAGCTAAACCCAAGACACCATCCACCTTTCACTATCGAGGCATAATGGTTGAGGGGAGACACCAACTAGATGTTTAGATTGTTTGTTAGGGGCAAGTCGCTTAGCTCTTGTAGTCTTTACTAGTTAAGGAAGGGGCCGAGGTGAGGCCATAGCCACCACGAAAAATAGATCCAAAGGATATCTGTATTTTGAGGCCTTTAAAGGCAGGACTGTACAAATATGGAAAAGCTCCCGATCGAGTTCCGTGTTTCATGTACAACCCTGTCATGGAACTCGGTGCACATTAGAGGTTATGTGCGGTTAAGACATCGAGTACGATTGGCGATACGTACGTGGAAAAGTCTAGATACATGCATGTTTTCTCTGGGTGGTGTGTCGTAGACTCTAGGGCATTACTCTGCGATCTGATTAAATCAAAAGTGGCAGTCCGTACGCTTATGTAGCATGGCAATGGAGGTTCTATGCGGAATGTAGCGTTGTTATATAGAGGTCCGTACGTCATTCCGACATAGGATGATGGACTACGTATATTTCTGTGGGTTTACGGTGAAGACCGTGCGAGTGGAGTACCATGGGGTGTACCTTAATTTAGGGGTACGTAGCTACATATATACTTTATTAGGCTAATCCACTGAGGAGTAAATGGGTACGACGTGTGTGTAAGCTTTAAGTGCTGTTAACCCAAGTAACCTAATAAATAAGAAAATGTGATTGAACGGTATATATAGGGTTATCCAAAATGTATAGTTTAAATCCAGTCACCAAAAACTGTGTTCTGACCACCTCCTCATCACATACTCGCAGGTTAGACTTGTGGTAGAGATATGATAGATTTGGATACTGGTTAGGTAGTATTATAATTTAGGTAAAGCTATATTTTGATTATATTATATTTTATCTATTCCTCTATGAGATATTTTCTGAGCTTCGATATATTTTATATCTTTGTCTTTTCTACAGGATACCAGTGCAAGCAACACGAGTTTCGACGGATCAAAATTTTGAAAAAAAAAATTGGTCCGTCGGAATTCGGGTTGTTACATTTAGTATCAGAGCTTAAATTTAGGATTCCTATATAAATAGTGAGTGAACGTATTTGTATTTTTCTAGAAAAATATATATAAATATATTATACGTATATACCTATATCCATAGAGATATCCACTAAATAGAAAGAGTATAATATGGTAAGAATTGGGATGACCGTTTTGTACACTAAAGGAATGAATATGGAAATTTGAGACCCTTAGGAAATTTGGGTGGTAAGTGTACAATATATTTTGAAATAGAGAAAGGGGGATCCCATATGTTAATATTTCGGGTTAGTGGGCTTGGCAGTATAACCTTATAGATTGGAAAAGGTTAAAAAAAGAAAATGGACTAGGAATATATATAGTTGAGAGAACTGACTTTGTGGGAGTGTCTAGGAAAGCCTAGAAAATTAGAAACCCGCTTTGAGTCTAACCCCAATTCAAACTTTTAAGAACTTGAAATTATAAAAACTTTTGGGAGATGGCTTATGGTGTGTTCAAGTTTCAATCTTAAAAATTATAGTTTTAAAATATGTAAAGAAGAACATATTGGGTTTTGAAGAAAAAGGAGGTACATTTTGTAAATAGTGATTTCTTGCAAAAATTTTGTCTAAAATATAATTCTCTCAGTAAAATGTGCATATTATAGAGCGTATATAGCTTGCTAGTTTTCTTGTTATATTATATGAAAGGATTAAAAAAAGCAAAACTTAGAAAATATTGCACTTTGTTGAAAACTGGAATTGCCAGTAAAGAATGTTTTGAAATCTCTATTCTTTTGACAATCGTTTTTGATAAATTGCCTTAAAAGAGAAAATTTTGTTGGGTAGACAAAGTAAGTTGTAGAAATTAAGAATAGAGTAGATGTTTGCACCTTGTAGGAAGTAACTGAACCGACCTTATAGGCAAGAACAAGTCGTAAACCTGATTAAGAAATAGTTGTCTTATCTACTTCAGTTTGTGTGATTTGAAAAAAGATGATTTACATTTTTTTATATGACATGTTTTATGGTTTGGCAAAAGTAAGTTCTCATGAGGAAAATAAAGTTTTGACACTTTTATTTTTTTGGAAAAAAATAAAAATGAAAAGGGCCAAACCGTGTTTTAAAAATTATGGAGTAGGTAAGGATTAATGCCTAGGAAAGACGGGAAAGAGTTTTGAGGCTATGAAGTCAATAGCGAGAATTATCTTCGAATAATGGTAAGTTCCTGTAGAATGCGTAAGCATTGGAAAAGCCTTAGGTGTTGCTTGAGATAATTGTTGGTACACAGCTAGGACTAGTGGTGACTACTAGATAGTAAAGGGCACATAAGTATTTAGATACTGTTGCTACTTTTCATGTTAGCGGTACAACGCATTATTACATTACTGTTGGGATCGTTCCGTTATTTTGTTCTTGTTGGGTAGTTAAGGCAACACCTAAACCTTTCGTGGATCCCGTGGTTTGAACTTTTCTGTCTGAGGGGACATAGTCCTGAGATTCTTGTCCCTTAGTAGTAGCTGTGTAGAGTGTCTGTTTTCCTGCTTTAGTTGAAAGAATAAAAGGCCTATTTGAAATTAAACTTAGATCAGATAATTAAATAAGCTAAGAAAAGGGTAATGATACAACTAAAAAGGAAACAACAAATTCGGTAAACAACAAACATGACAGTTAAAGAGAAGGGGAAAATTATGAGAAAAAGATGAATAAGAGTAAAAATTTCCAAGATAAGATGAAAAAGAAAATCAGTAACAAAGAAAGTTTTTTATGTGGGCTGTGCTTGGATAGGAAAATAGGGAATCTTCATAAATAGTTACATAAAATCCAAGTACGATTGGAAAAAAGTACATAAAAGAAAAATGGAAGAGTGAAATTTTTCGTTTTCCACCTTTTTGTAACATACGAAATCGAATTTAGAAAATAAGATTTTTCTGAAATTCAAAAAATAAAGTTGGTTGGTAGGATTTTGGATGCAAAAATTGGATGAACTACGCTCTTACTCAGTAAGAGTGTGGGAAAATTTGGATGAAAATGTATTTTGATTTTCAAAATATTGCGTTCATGTAGAACTGCCTATATATTTAGGATGTGAGCATCATGTTTTCAAAGAATTTCTGAAAAATTTGCATACACATAGGAGGTACCTCTTCGGCATACATGTATTATTATGTTGTATTTCACTTTGCACAAGTGCACGATGTTTGCAAAAATTGGATGCACACATGATGGATGTATATTATGTGAGGGGTTAATTGATTTTTAACCTTATCAAATTTCGAGGACAAAATTTCCTAAGGATGGGAGAATGTAACACCCCGCATTTTATGACAATTTAATAATTGAATAATGCATATGCATATATATATATATATATGCATAGGCATAAATATATATATATATATGAAGAATAAAATAAAGATTACATAAAATATGAAAAGGAGGAATAAGAAGAGAACAATAACTACCATTGTTCTAAGCCTTGTTAACAATAGCCTTAGTAGTTCAGTTGGTTAGAGCATGTGGCTTGCATACAAGAGGTATAGAGTTCGATCCCCACCAACGTCATATTTTTGTTTTAAGGGAACAGCTAGAATTACACACATATAAGGAAAAGTATACATATAAGGTAGTATAGAAAAACATATGTATACACGTATATGTAAATATAGGTGTATATATATGTAGAATATATATATATATATATATATATATATACAAAAGATAAAATTCAAGACAAGGCTGCAATCAAAGAAATATGACAAGAATTAAAGAACGGTATAACACCATTTGAATTTTGAAAACAAAATAAAAGTTGTGCAGATATATATATATATACGCATAACATGTTCATTATAAGATTTGTATACGTATAAGAAGATTACATGTGAATATTACAGTTAAATAAATTCTAGAAATTCAAACATTCAAAAATCAAATTTCTGCATCAAAACAACTCGCGGGACCCATGGAGGGGTCGACACCCCTGTAGAGGGGTCGACACCTCTGTAAAGCGGTCGACACCCCTCCAAATCTGGTTAGATTCATCTGCGAACCTGGACTATTTTCTTAACTGTGTTCAATGCTGACTCAGCGCTGCATGTACGATAAGATCCTGAACACCTATAAATAGGCTAGCAGAGCCTAGCCTAAATCTCGTATTCTCAGAGACAACGTCTAAGCCCTGTCATTCTTCCTTCTCCTCAAATTTCTTCAAAAAAAATAGAATAATTAGTTTAGGAAAATTCTGAATCAAGATCTAGAGGAAAAATGAATATCAATAAGAAGGTGTTCAGAATCATATTCGAAATAAGGTAATTTCTTAGATCTAGCGTATTTCAATTTTCTCCTCTTTATTCCCTTTTTCTTTTAGTAATAATTGTGGATCTATGGCTGCTAGGTTCTAAATTCAGTTAGAAGGACCATAGAATACTAGATCTGGACAAGATTCAGGATTTGGAAAGCAAATTAGGTCAGTGGATTTAAGTTATATCAATTTTGATAATGATATATTATCGTTTGACATTCCCCGTTAATCTATAATGTAAATCTATTAGAATGATTAAAAGTGATGAAATGCTAATATGACATGTTGAGATATTAATTTGTTAAAATATTAATATGTTGGAAATTCATATGTTGAAACGTTTAATGTGATGAAATGTTCATATGCTGAAATGTAAACTTGTTAAAATACGTGTAGTGATTACTTGTTGTTCTAATTTCATGTTAACTTGTGACATTTATGTAATTGAACCCTTAATTGTAGAAATTGGAATAATTACATGTTAAATTAGAATAATTACATGATTAGATGATCACATGTTATTTTGAGATGAAATCAATTACATGTTAGAAAGAACATGCGACATAAAATGGGATTAATATGATGACATGTATAATATAGGTTATAGTAAAAATATGAAAGAATGGACATGCCTAAATTATATAGAAAATTTACAGTAAATAGAAAACTGTAACTGTACTTAGACACGAGGTTAAATTCAACTTGTGGTAGAAGTCTGCCCGGAACCGCCAGGCAAATCCAGCGTCCAAAAGTTGTTAATTTAATGTGAGGGGTCTAGTGCGTAATTATATATGTAACAGTGCTAAGACACGAGGTTAAGTCCAACTTATGGTAGAAGTGTGCCCAAACCGCTCGGCAAATCCAGCACCCACAAGTGGTCAGCTTAATGTGAGAGGTCTAGTGCATATATATATATATATATATATATATATATAAGAAAAGGATAGAAATGAATTGCACTAATTTTGATTAATGGAAATGAATAAGGAAATAAATGAAAGTTACAACGGTAAAGGAAGAGGAATGACAATAACCTATTATAAATAAATTACATTAATGAGAATGTTATATAATAGGTAGGCTTGTCCTAGGGACAAGTGGAAATTATAACTTAGGTTATAATAAACGATAAAGAAAATGGAATAACTTATGTAATGAGATAAGTTGTACTTAATTGCAAATTAAGTTATTTGTAAGAACAAGAATCTGAAATCTACGGATGAGGACAACATAAGTTATATTTATGGAAAGGAAACTTATTAGTAAACCTTAGTTAGGAGAACTAATTTAATAAGTAAAGAATGATAAGTGGTAGTGACAGTATAAGATGGAATTATGATAAAATAAGAAAGAATGAAGCAAACTTATAAAATAAAATAAGTTATATTTAATCATAAATAATAAGTGACATGTTAAATAGACAACATGTGAATTGAGATATACTTAATTACGTATTAAGTAAGAACATGTTATTGGACTATGAATAATATTAAGAGATTGTAGATGAATGACCTTAGATTACGATCTAGAGAATAACATGTTGTGGGCTATAAACTTAAATGGGTTAAGTTATGTGACCAAAGTTAATAAGCACAAAGAACTTGGTAACTTAAATAAGAAGTCAGTGTGAATGGGAATAACCAAGTTAAATGGAAACCCGATGAGGTAAAGCAAGCGCATAATAGAATGTTTAGACATAGGGTCTAATAACATACTAAAATAAGGCGCTTGGACTAGTCCATACGTTTAAGGTGAATAATCCAACGAGGTAGATCATCGCGGTGTCATGAGGCTTGAAGGGGATTGTTCTATTATCTCCGAAGGAGTGGAAGGGGAAGCACGCGGCTTCCTGAGACGTGTAAGGTATTCCTGATAGTCCTCTGTGCGGTGGCAGATGTTTAGGTTGTGCTCGCAGAGGTTGGGTCGGCGCGTAACTACCCGGTCAGTAAGCCTTGATTGTAAAATTAGCTCTACAGTTAGAAAGCTATGACGAGGTGATACTAGGGTGATTCGGCGGTTGCCTCAAGAGTGAGGCTAGGTTCACGACCAACAAGGATAGTAGATCGTCGGGTACCCGTCATCGACAACCAGTAGGATGCGAAAAGACTAGTGCTAAACCAAAGACGCCATCCACCATTCACTATCGAGGCATAATGGTTGAGGGGAGACGCCAACTGGATGTTTAGATTGTTTGTTAGGGGAAAGTCCCTTAGCTTTTGTAGTCTTTACTAGTTGAGGGAGGGGTCGAGGTGGGGCCATAGCCACCATGAAAATAGACCCGAAGGATGTCTGTATTTTGAGGCCCTTAAAGGCGTGCACGTACAGATATGGATAAGCTCCCAACTGAGTTCCGTGTTTCTTGTACAACCCTGCCACGGAACTCGTTGCACATTAGAGGTCATATGAGGTTAAGACATCGAGTACGATTATTGATACGTACGTGGGAAAGTCTAGATACATGCATGTCTGCTCTGGGTGGTGTATCGTAGGCTCTATGGCATTACTCTGCCCTCTAATTCAATCAAAGGTGGCAGTCTGTACGCTTATGTTGCATGGCGATGGAGGTTCTATGCTAAACGTAGCGTTGTTATATAGAGGTCAGTACGTCATTCCGGCATAGGATGAGGGACTATGTATATTTCTATGGCATTACGGCGAAAACCGTGCGTGTGGGGTACCATGGGGTGTACCTTATTTTGGGGGTAGCTACATATATACTTTATTAGGCTAATCCACTAGGGAGTAAATGGGTACGACGTGTGTGTAATCCTTGAGTGTTGTTAACCCAAGTAACCTAATAAATAAGAAAATGTGATTGAATGGTATATATAGGGTTATCCAAAATGTATAGTTTAAATCCAGTCACTAGAACCTATGTTCTAACCCCCTCCTTATCACATACTCGCAGGTTAGACTTGTGGCAGAGATATGATAGCTTTGGATACTTTTTAGGCAGCGTTATAACTTGGGTAAGGCTATATTTTGATTATACTATATTTTATCCATTCCGCTATGAGATATTTTCTAAGCACTGATATATTTTATATCTCAGCCTTTTCTGCAGGATACCAGAGCAACCAACACGAGTTTCGATGGATCAGAATTAAAAAAAAATTGGTCCGTCGAAATTTGGGTTGTTACATTCTCTTTCATTTGAAAATTATCATTTAATAGATTCAAATGTTTCTTGTTTCATAGAAATCCGACTTACATCGGGTCATGTATATTCAATTTATGTTCAAAACTCAATATTACAAACTACCGCATCGTTTCGAACTCGTTTATGATTTAAATTAACCAAACATGCCTTTATACGTAAAAATCCTCTTTCAATACTATAAATATAGTGTGGAAAACCATTTCGCAATTAAATGTATTAATCTTAGACGGCATAATACCCATAATATTATGTCACCATATATATACACAACCCAAAATCGTATGGCTCGTATTGGAGATTTGGGTTTCCAACTTGATGATTCCTGGCACGAAAGATTAATCAAAACACAAACGAAATGTAATCACGGGTTTTTCATCCAGACGCGGACACCAATACAAATCGCGAGGTAGATCAACGGTTTTTGACCTGACATGGCCCCCCAAATATACCCTATTCCATAAGTCATAAGTGGTTTCCCACTGCTGCAGCGGTCATCGTCAATTCATATATACACACACAACCTAACCGCCAGTTTCTCATCATCCTGGGTGTGAGGTTTGTCGATGTCACGTCATACACAAAGCATGCCTAGAAAGGCAATGCCCTGATCGTACAAGCACATTTCATTTCTTAAGTATGTCACATTGTCCATTCACCACATGACCACTGATTTCCATCCATACATAACCACTTTGAGCTCATACGTCACAACCAGATACATATCAGCGGAAATCAGTGTTATGTCGTCAACTACAATGTCAGACACACAATCCATACAAGTCCGTCCTGGGTCTGAACGGAACAAAATCCAAAAATTCTCCAAATACGTTCGGACTTTCTGCCACTCAGGTAATAGGGGCATCTCTCTACTGTAGATATTTAGTAAAGAAACCAATCAGTAGGCAGTCCGTTCGATGTGAAGAACCACGGTCTTCAATCGTCATCTTCATATCTTCATTATTTACGTCGTATGGTTATTTTGAATGGGTTTCGGAAAATAAATTCCGATCATGGTCTTTCCAAATAACCAGCGCTTCATATTTCAAAACAACTGCTTTCCATCATATACATACATACATATATATATATATATATATATATATATATATACACATATGCATGCATACATACATACATACATACATCTCTTAATCTTTTCTAAATCTAGAATGATTGTTTAAGAGATGATCGTTTATAGATAGTCTTTTCTTAATGTCTTACTTTCAAACAGTCAATATAAACCAAGGATCACGATTTCAATTTTTCCTTAATTAAAATTCTTTGAAATCATTCAACGGATTCATTATATTCAAATCAAAGGATTCAGGACCGAAACAATTCAGATTTAATTAAATACATACTTGAAAATAATACATCTGTTGTAAATTGATTATATATATATATATATATACTAACTTTAAAAATAGAAAATAGTTAAAATAATTACTTAAAATACATTTAACTTTGTAGAAGTATACCAATATAATGCTTTAAACATGTACATATCTTTAAAACAAATAAGTTTTTTTATATTTAAATAATTTTTTTTGAAAATAACAAATCATGTTTAAATAGTTGGAAACCTATATAAATATACAAATACTTTACTAGAATTGTTTCCTTCCCATGCTGATGATTTGCATTCATATTTATACTCGAAGAGTATAACTAATTCAGAAAATCTTGAGTAAAACAAATCAATTCGAAGACATTCAACTTTTCTCTTAATTTAAACTTCAAAAAATCAAATTATTATACAAGCATTCTATAATATATTATTATAGATACCTATCTAAACTTATATCAAATTCCATGATAGGATAATTCAAGCTTAAATATCTTTCAAATACTTTTACAATGTTCTTCAAACTATTACCTAAAGTCATATTAGATTTCACAAATCCAATAGTTCGAGTTTGCCAAATAAAATAGTAATTAAGTTTAAAATCAACAAATTTTTATCCGGGGTACCTTTAAAATAAATGTTAACATCAATTTACATTGATAACAACATGATGATTAGTTTCCAACATCAACCTTTTCAGATTATTAATCAAATTAACAATTTTCCGAAGTATTAACCAAAACACTATTTCATTTAATACTTAACATGTTCTTAACATATCTTAGTCACTAAAACATTGTAACAATACCATATCATTAAATCAACCTTATCTAATTAATTCAATATCATTGAATAAATTATTAGTTAGAATATTTATCTCAATAACCAAATATTATTAGTTAACCAAAATATTCAAATCAAAGGATATTAACAACATTGATAAATCAATAAACGTTATTAAATCAATATTTTGGTTGATAAAATACTGCATACTCATTCAATTGTCATTTACCCATAAATCGCTCTCTTATTAAATTTAGGGAAGTACAAAAAAAAAAAAAAAAAAAAAAAAATTCCACCAAAAATTTGTGCATATGTTTATTCACTCATTCAACAATCATTTGCATTCAATACTCAACGGGGCACAACAAACAATTTACGAACACGCGTTATAACACTAACGCGTCTTAATATAGATTTTTTTTATGTCGGCAACCATCATACAATAGCCATATTATCTACAAATTATCTTATCATATCATATTTATGCAAACAATAACTTCGCATTATAAATAACGCATGTTCATATGCCGTTTACCAACCATGAGCATCCATTCACACAACGCATTCTTCCTATGATCATAGATTTAACATGTATGCAACTAATTACTGCTAGCTATCAATCACACGGTAGTCAACTGTATTTACCACATAATTCAAGTTTTACCATACTGACTAAATTTAAATATTTAATTTAGAGGTTCTCGCCTTTATTGTTTTCCAAACTTGGCAAGGCCTTGTACATGCTGCATCTTTCTTCTTTTGCTCTCTCTTCTCTACAGCCCTCTTACAGTTTTCTCTTTCTCTTATGTTTTTTTTTCTTCTTTTCGTTTTTTTTCTCTTTTTTTTTCTTTTCACGCTCTAAAATCTGCAAAAGAAACATGCGCATACGCATGCAAAGTCAAAAGAGCCGAGTTACCATGTTGCGGTGAAGGCTTTGGGTGCATGCGCAGCGTTCACAGTAGAGGGAGACGCATGCACAGTTTCCATGCTTTGTGCTTTTCTCTCTCTCTCTCTCTCCCTTCCTTCTTGCGTTCACTCTCCTTTCTTTGTCTGTCACTTTTTTTTTAATATTTACATAATGCAAGGCTTCACACAAAACAAACATGAGTTCGCGTCTGAAAGGGTGGCAGGCTCGCATGTAGGTGTTCACGTTGGGCTCCATGCAATTCACACTTTGCTTCTTTTTTTCTTCTTTTTTTTATAGCGAAACTTGCTAAAGGGGAAGGAAACAACGGTTTAAGAGAAGGGAATATGCGATTATAAGATGAGAGGTGTACACACATGCGAAAGGACGGTGACCAAGTGGAAGAGAAGGCACAAAGCAATGGCATGGTGTTTCGCTGGTGGATGCTTGGCAGTGGAAAGGCGGTATAGTTTATGGGGAAGGCTGATAATAGAAGGGGCGTGGTATTCCAAAGAGAAGATTACATGCAGGTTGGAAATTTCTTTGAGAAGTTGGGATGGTACTTCAGGCAAGTGGAATGGTGGGGCTTGTAGGTGGAAGGAGAGGGGACACATGGGTCCTAACATGCAGGCTTTCACACCTTTTTCCCTCTTTTCTTTTTTTTTCTTCATGAGAATGGCGAAAATGAGAAATTTGGAAGAGGAGAAAGGAAATGAGCGGATGGGTGGAGGAAGGTGACTCGAAACATGCAGTAGAAGATAAAGTGAAAGGACGCGTGGCACCCTCGAGTCACAACAGAGAACCAAGTGGCGTTGCACGCTCTATTTGTTTAACACATTTCCATCATACTACGCTATCAATTCAGAACATGAAAGGTGCAAAACCATGAGTACTCGAAAAGGAGTACATAGGAACCGTCATAAAAATGCGAGCCAATAAGCTCAAAAATATCTATGAACCATGGTGCATCATGCATGGTAAATATCCCTGATCAAATCACCACAGAACTGATTACAAATGCACCCGTGGATTAGTTAGACAAACAAACATAACATAGATTATTTCATGCAGACTAATTGCCACATTTTAGATCTTATATTTCGGCATGCCTTTTTCTTTTTATTTGCAACTTGTACACCAATTATTTTTCTTTCCGATTTCTTTATATTTTTAATTATCAGTAACCAACAACCGCAAAATAACGATATAATCTTGTACAATAATGTGCTACAATCTCAAAATAAAAATAAAACAGACTGGTTGATTAGTTTTGCAAAGTGTCAAAGGGGACCACAGTTACCCTAAAATACGTCAGAAAATTATATTCTTATTTTCCGAAATAAAAATTACAGTAAAATTCTATAAAATATTCTAAGACCACGCAAACAGAAACTGAACAAAATTTTAAAATGAATATTTAATTATAATTTAATTTCAAGTTCTGGCCGTTTTTAACAACTTGAATACCACTTGCTCCAATATTTCAACTTACGTCGAGCCGTTCTTCCGAACAACATTGTTATAACTAATTTCACAAAAAAAATTCAATCATTTAAATATCATTATAGCCTTAAAAATATGATTCAACGATTATTTAAACCTTCCAAATTTATATTAAAAAAATTCATATTAAATTCAAATTTGGTTTTCAAAAATCTTAGATCGTTACATTCTCCCCCACTTAAGGCTTTTCATCCTCGAAAAGAAGAACTCGTGAAATTACACATAAGCAAAATAAATCTTATTTATAAATTTGTTAAACTTACAAATTCTTATATTAAATCTAAATTTATCAACGCAACTTATAGGAAAATTTTCATACGATTTAATTTGTCAAACTTTTATACGAAAACTTATCAAAACAAAATTCAATTCGTTATTTTAGAAAGGTATAATTTAGGAAAGGTCGATTTAAAGAAGTTTGAGTTTTAACTATTATTACAACTCATAGCTTGCAAAGCACTTCAAAATGAATTCTCCGACTTTGAATCCCATTTCATTTTAAACCCTTGAAATATTATTTCATAATCATACTTTACTTCGGGATTTCCACAACCAGATTTGTTTTCAAAATTTTCAAACATACCATGATCAAATCTATATATGAGTAGTTCGAGAAGTTCATCCTCATGACAGGGTCGCTGAGTATCACCCATCATACTAAATCAAATCCTCCATCACAACCCAGTTTTAGTCACGGTTACTTGAACAAACCAAATCATTTCATACCCCGAAGTTATAAACCAAACTTTGCAAATACTTAACCATAGTTTTGCATTTCTAAATATGTTCAAAATATCAGGATTCAAGTCATCAAAATTTCTTTTATAAACCATTCATCACATCTAAACTAGTAGGAAAACATATTCGTTCAATAAATTTTTCGACTTTCGAGTATACACTTATGTTTCATAATCGAAATAAATGCTCGTATGTAAACCATTCAAGCCTTTCAAATCTAATTTCAGATGAATTCAAGCCTTTCTAGTTTTCAAAGTTTTCGAAAATCGTTTACACTTCCTTCATTTCAAATATCTTCGTATATCACAAGACAGAATATTTCAAGAGCCATAAGTCGAAATCTCTTTACGGTTCAAATAGTTGCGCCTTTTTTCCTTTTCAAACATAACTCATTTTAACCATACTATAGGGCTTAATTCATTCTTATTCAAATTTACCATCACGCTTTCGCTAGGCACTCTAATTTAGTACGTGCATGTTTCAAACCGTCATTATTCAAACATTAGAAATAAGTTTCAATATTTGGAACCAAATCCTTATAGTTCATCTTTCAAAATCCATTTTCCTTGCAAAATTAAATTATATAATTCAAACACTTCCAAATTCTATGTAAAACTCATTTGTTTAAGTTCCGTTAACATTATGCCTTGGATAAATCAAAGTTATTTAGTTGAACTCGACCTTAGTTTCATTCGAAAACCGACACAAAAGGGTATACATACATGGATCAAGTCAAATTCCACGTGTTCAAGACAAAAGCTCAATATTAAATGGGCATCAAAAGTTATAATGGCCTAAATCTAAACATGCCTAAATCCAAAAGATGAACTACTCCAGATCAATAAGTTGGTTTAAATTCTCAACCAGGATCAAGACGAGGAAATCAAGGGCACCAAGGATATGAGTATAGGTGGTTCAAAAGTACAATTAATTCGAGCCAAGATATTCAACCAAGCTTAAATAAAAGGGGATGAATGACGCTACTCAACGGTTTGAATTTAAACGATGGAACTAGCCTAAGCCAAGATAGGAAAGTCAAGCGCTCCTAAGGATACAATCCTAAGTAGTTTATTATTGGAATACTCTTTTATCTCATTAACTTCCTCTTGAGTAAATTTTACTTTAAATTTCAATTTTTTCTTTGTATCGTAAGTGGTTACTCTTTAAATACTTTCTATTTGGATCGCTCGTACAGTTTCAGCTGGGAAAGAGTATCTTTCTCCCCCACTTAGATATTTGTTACAATTTAAATTATACAAATTCTTAAGTCAAAAACACCTTCAAATTCCTTAATGGAAGTTTGATTGCTAAAATATTCTTGTAAGCAAACAGTATAACTTGCATTTTACCGTTTACAATTCATGCTAGGTATAGGTTCGACTCTATTCCTTAACACTCATCGAGGCATATGATATCTTCTCTGATTACTCTTATTAGATCTCAAAATTCATATTCAAACATTTTCTTATAACTTGATCAATTACCTTTGTTAAAACTGAGTGATGTTCAACGTATGTAATTTGCAAATAAGCTTACTTACGTGCACTTTCGAGATTCATTTTCCAATTCTTTAAGTAAGATTTGCTTCTGAAATTAACATATTATCCAGGTTAAGTATGTTTTTAGATTATCTATCTTTTATTAAATTCTTTTAATATTTCCAATCATATCGAAACCATTTAAGTACTTCTTGACGTCCTAACCAGAATCATATAGTCATCCCACTTTCGAAACTCGAAAATAAGTATTGATGGTGCCATGGTCATCAGTATAATCATCCTCGAGCGACTAGAGTGTGACTCTATATCTATTGCGTACACATAAGAATTTCATACATACGTCGGCCCTGCGTATATTTGAAATCTTCATATATACTGATAGTCCTATCACGACGTCGATTAAAATATTCAAAAATTTGTTATTAAATGTTATATTTCAACATGATCTTCAAATGATTTATTTAGTTAAAAATAATTTACTTTCAAAATATGCTCTCTCAACGAAATATTCAAAAATCTCATTCTAGGGCATCTCTAACCCTATCTCTAACGAGATATTACAACTCTGATGAGTCCCATCCTTTGTTCAGAATATGTTGTACCCCATAGTTTTGTATGAACCAAAGCTCTGATACCAACTGTAACGACCCGTCCTTTTTGCCTGATTCTCGTCGATAATTAAACCAACTTAAATCGTTCACAAAGACGAATTGTTATGGGTACTTACATATTTTAAACAAAATAACAGAACTTTTCATTGCATAATACAATATTACATCAGAGTTACGTAGAATATCAGAGTTACAACATATACAGCGGAAGAAAAGTAAATATACTCTTAGCGGAAGAAACAGTATGATATAGCGGAAGCTCCAAGATCTAGCGTGAACTCCAATCCAGAAAGCGCTTCGAATCTTGCTCCAACGATCTGTAACTGTAAAACTAAACTACTAGCTGCCCGTGTAAAATTTTTGGGCACCTAGAGTTTAGGAAGGAACAATAAACTTCAGGTCAGTCATGGGACTGGTGTGAGAATATAAAACTGTTGTTTAAAGGATTTATTTAAAGTTGGGAAATTCACCGGACCACGCCGCTAACGCGGAACGAGTTTACTCCATATGAATACCTGTGCATATAAATTCGCAATGACCTTTGGAAAATGAAGCTATCATTAGCTCGTCACACATCACACAATGCAAGCGCACACCAGATGGGCGAGTTTTATCTTATGATAACCAAAATGCCTTCATACGTAAAAATCCTCTTTCAATACTATAAATATAGTGTGGAAAACCATTTCGCAATTAAATGTATTAATCTTAGACGGCATAATACCCATAATATTATGTCGCCATATATATACACAACCCAAAATTGTTTGGCTTGTATTAGAGATTTGGGTTTCCAACTTGATGATTCCTGGCATGATAGATCAATCAGAACACAAACGAAATGTAATCACGGGTTTTTCATCCAGGCGGGGACACCAATACAAATCGCGAGGTAGATCAATGGTTTTCGACCAGACACGGCCCCCCGAACATACCCTATTCCATAAGTCATAAGTGGTTTCCCACTGCTGCAGCGGTCATCATTAATTCATATATATATATATATATACACAACCTAATCGCCAGTTTCTCATCATCCGGGGTGTGAGGTTTGTCGATGTCATGTCATATACAAAGCATGCCTAGAAAAGCAATGCCCTGATCGTACAAGCTCATTTCATTTCTTAAGTATATCACATTGTGCATTCACCACATGACCCCTGATTTCCATCCATACATAACCACTTCGAGTTCATACGTCACAACCAGATACATATCAATGGAAATCAGTGTTATGCCGTCAATTACAATGTCAGACACACAATCCATACAAGTCCGTCCTGGGTCTGAACGGAACATAATCCGAAAATTCTCCAAATACGTTCAGACTATCTACCACTCCGGTAATAGGGGCCTCTCTCTACTGTAGCTATTCAGTAAAGAAGACAATCAGCAGGCAATCCGTTCGATGTGAAGAACCATGGTCATCAATCGTCATCTTCATATCTTCATTATTTACGTCGTATGGTTATTTTGAATGCGTTTCGGAAAATAAATTCCGATCCCGGTCTTTCCAAATAACCAGCGCTTCATATTTCAAAACAAGTGTTTTCCATCATACACACACACACACACACACACACACATATATATATATATATATATATATATATATACATATACATACATACATCTCTTAATCTTTTCTAAATCTAGAATGATTGTTTAAGAGATGATCGTTTATAGATAGTCTTTTCTTAATGTCTTACTTTCAAACAGTCAATATAAACCAAGGATCACGATTTCAATTTTTCCTTAATTAAAATTCTTTGAAATCATTCAACGGATTCATTATATTCAAATCAAAGGATTCAGGACTGAAACAATTCAGATTTAATTAAATACATACTTGAAAATAATACATCTGTTGTAAATTGATTATATATATATATATATATATATATATATATATACTAACTTTAAAAATAGAAAATAGTTAAAATAATTACTTAAAATACATTTAACTTTGAAGAAGTATACCAATATAATGCTTTAAACATGTACATATCTTTAAAAACAAATAAGTTTTTTTATTTAAATATTTTTTTTTGAAAATAACAAATCATGTTTAAATAGTTGGAAACCTATATAAATATACAAATACTTTACTAGAATTGTTTCCTTCCCATGCTGATGATTTGCATTCATATTTATACTCGAAGAGTATAACTAATTTAGAAAAATTTGAGTAAAACAAATCAATTCAAAGACATTCAACTTTTCTCTTAATTTAAACTTCAAAAAATCAAATTATTATACAAGCATTCTATAATATATTATTATAGATACCTATCTAAACTTATATCAAATTCCATGATAGGATAATTCAAGGTTAAATATCTTTCAAATACTTTTACAATGTTATTCCAACTATTATCTAAAGTCATATTAGATTTCACAAATCCCATAGTTCGAGTTTGCCAAATAAAATAGTAATTAAGTTTAAAATCAGCAAATTTTTATCCGGGGTACCTTTAAAATAAATGTTAACATCAATTTACATTGATAACAACATGATGATTAGTTTCCAACATCAGCTTTTTCATATTATTAATCAAATTAACAATTTTCCAAAGTATTAACCAAAACACTATTTCATTCAATACTTAACATGTTCTTAACATATCTTAGTCACTAAAACATTGTTATAATACCATATCATTGAATCAACCTTATCCAATTAATTCAATATCATTGAATAAATTATTAGTTAGAAAATTTATCTCAATAACAAAATATTATTAGTTAACCAAAATATTCAAATCAAAGGATATTAACAACATTGATAAATCAATAAACGTTATTAAATCAATATTTTGGTTGATAAAATACTGCATTCTCATTCAATTGTCATTTACCCATAAATCGCTCTCTTATTAAATTTAGGGAAGCACAAAAAAAAAAAAAAAAATTCCACCAAAAATTTGTACATATGTTTATTCACACATTCAACAATCATTTGCATTCATTACTCAATGGCGCACAACAAACAATTTACGAACATGCGTTATAACACTAACGCGTCTTAATATAGATTTTTTTTATGTTGGCAACCATTATACAATAGCCATATTATCTACAAATTATCTTATCATATCATATTTATGCAAACCATAACTTCGCATTATAAATAACGCGTGTTCATATGCCGTTTACCAACCATGAGCATCCATTCACACAACGCATTCTTCCTATGATCATAGATTTAACATGTATGCAACTAATTACTGCTAGCTATCAATCACACGGTAGTCAACCGTATTTATCATATAATTCAAGTTTTACCATACTGACTAAATTTAAATATTTAATTTAGAGGTTCTCACCTTTATTGCTTTCCAAACTTTGTAAGGCCTTGTACACGCTACATCTTTCTTCTTTTGCTCTCTCTTCTCTACGTCACTCTTACTGTTCTCTCTTTCTCTTATGTTTTTTCTTTCTTCTTTGCGTTTTTTTTTCTTCTCTTTTTTTCTTTTCTTTTCACGCTCTTAAATCTGCAAAACAAACATGCGCGTACGCATGCGAAGTCAAAAGAGCCGAGTTGCCAAGTTGCGGTGAAGGCTTTGGGTGCATGCGCAGCGTTCACATTAGAGGGAGACGCATGCACAGTTTCCACGCTTTGTGCTTTTCTCTCTCTCTCTCTCTCTCCCTTCCTTTTTGCGTTCACTCTCCTTTCTTTGTCTGTCTCTTTTTTTTATATATATATTTACATAATGCAAGGCTTCACACAAAACAAACATGGGTTCGCGTTTGAAAGGGTGGCAGGCTCGCATGCAGGTGTTCACGTTGGGCTCCATGCAATTCCCTCTTTGCTTCTTTTTTTCTTCTTTTTTTATAGCGAAACTTGCTAAAGGGGAAGGAAACAACGGTTTAAGAGAAAGGAACATGCGATTATAAGAAGAGAGGTGTACACACATGCGAAAGGACGGTGACCAAGTGGAAGAGAAGGCACAAAGCAAAGGCATGGTGTTTCGCTGGTGGATGCTTTGCAGTGGAAAGGCCGTATAGTTTATGGGGAAGGCTGATAATAGAAGGGGCGTGGCATTCCAAAGAGAAGATTACATGCAGGTTGGAAATTTCTTTGAGAAGTTGGGACGGTACTTCAGGCAAGTGGAATGGTGGTGGCTTGTAGGTGGAAGGAGAGGGGACGCAGGGGTCCTAGCAAGCAGGCTTTCACACTTTTTCCCCCTCTTTTTTTTCCTTCATGAGAATGGCGGAAATGAAAAATGAGAAATTTGGAAGAGGAGAAAGGAAATGAGCGGATGGGTGGAGGAAGGTGACTCGAAACATGCAGTAGAAGATAAAGTGAAAGGATGCGTGGCACCCCCAAGTCACAAATGAGAACCAAGTGGCGTTGCACGCTCTATTTGTTTAACAGGTTTCCATCATACTACGCTATTAATTCAGAACATGAAAGGTGCAAAACCATGAGTACTTGAAAAGGAGCACATAGGAACCGTCATAAAAATGCAAGCCAATAAGCTCAAAAATATCTATGAACCATGATGCATCATGCATGGTAAATATCTCTGACCAAATCACCACAAAACTGATTATGATTGCACCCATGGATTAGTTAGACAAACAAACATAACATAGATTATTTCATGCAGACTAATTCCACATTTTAGATCTTATATTTCGGCATGCCTTTTTCTTTTTATTTGCAACTTGTACACCAATTATTTTTCTTTTCGATTTCTTTTTGTTTTTAATTATCAGTAACTAACAACCGCAAACTAATGATTTAATCGTGTACAATAATGTGCTACAATCTCAAAAGAAAAATAAAACAGACCGGTTGATTAGTTTTGCAAAATGTTAAAGGGGACCACAGTTACCCTAAAATATGTAAGAAAATTATTTGCTTATTTTCCGAAATAAAAATTACAGTAAAATTCTATAAAATATTCTAAGACTACGCAAACAGAAACTGAACAAAATTTTAAAACAAATATTTAATTATAATTTAATTTCAAGTTCTGGCCGTTTTTAACATCTTGAATACCACTCGCTCCAATATTTCAACTTAAGTCGAGCCGTTCTTCCGAACAACATTGTTATAACTAATTTCACAAAAAAAATCAACCATTTAAATATTATTATAGCCTTAAAAATCTGATTCAACAATTATTTAAATCTTCCAAATTTTTATTAAAAAAATTCATATTAAATTCAAATTTGATTTTAAAAAATCTTAGATCGTTACATTCTCCCGCACTTAAGGCTTTTCGTCCTCGAAAAGAAGAGCTCGTGAAATTACACATAAGCAAAATAAATTTTATTTATAAATTTGTTAAACTTACAAATTCTTATATTAAATCTAAATTTATCAACGCAACTTATAGGAAATTTTTCATACTATTTAATTTGCCAAACTTTTATACGAAAACTTATCAAAACAAAATTCAATTCGTTATATTAGAAAGGTATAATTTAGGAAAGGTCGATTTAAAGAAGATTGAGTTTTAACTATTATTACAACTCATAGCTTGCAAAGCACTTCAAAATGAATTCTCCGACTTTGAATCCCATTTCATTTCAAACCATTGAAATATTATTTCATAATCATACTTTACTTCGTGATTTCCACAACAAATTTGTTTTCAAAATTTTCAAACATACCATGATCAAATCTATATATGAGTCTCTTGAGAAGTTCATCCTCATGACAGGGTCGCTGAGTACCACCCATTATACTAAATCAAATCCTCCATCACAACCCAGTTTTAGTCACGGTTACTCGAACAAACCAAATCATTTCATACCCTGAAGTTGTAAACCAAACTTTGCAAATACTTAACCATAGTTTGGCATTTCTAAATATGTACAAAATATCAGGATTCAAGTCATCGAAATTTCTTTTATAAACCATTCATCACATCTAAACTAGTAGGAAAACAAATAAATTCAATAAAATTTTTGACTTTCGAGTATACACTTATGTTTCATATTCGAAATCAATGCTCGTATGTAAACCATTCAAGCCTTTCAAATCGAATTTCAGAAGAATTCAAGCCTTTCTAGTTTTCGAAGTTTTCGAGAATCGTTTACACTTCCTTTATTTCAAATATCTTCGTATATCACAAGACAGAATATTTCAAGAGCCATAAGTCGAAATCTCAGAAATCTCTTTACGGTTCAAATAGTTGCACCTTTTTTCCTTTTCAAACATAACTCATTTTAACCATACTATAGGGCTTAATTTATTCTTATTCAAATTTACCATCACGCTTTCGCTGGGCACTCTAATTTAGTACATGCATGTTTCAAACTGTCATTATTCAAACATTAGAAATAAGTTTCAATATTTGGAACTAAATCCTTATAGTTCATCTATCAAAATCCATATTCCTTGCATAATTTAATTATATATTTCAAACACTTCCAAATTCTATGTAAAGCTCATTTGTTTAAGTTTCGTTTGCATTATTCCTTGGATAAATCAAAGTTATTTAGTTGAACTTGATCTTAGTTTCATTATAAAACCGACACAAAAGGGTATACATACATGGATCAAGTCAAATTCCACGTGTTCAAGACAAAAGCTCAATATTAAATGGGCATCAAAAGTTATAATGGCCTAAATCAAAACACGCCTAAATCCAAAAGATGAACTACTGAAGATCAATAAGTTGGTTTAAATTCTCAACCAGGATCAAGACGAGGAAATCAAGGGCACCAGCGATATGAGTATAGGTGGTTCAAAAGTACAATTGATTCAAGCCAAGATATTCAACCAAGCTTAAATAAAAGGGGATGAATGACGCTACACAACGGTTCGAATTTAAACGATGGAACTAGCCTAAGCCAAGATAGGAAAGTCAAGCGCTCCTAAGGATACAATCCTAAGTTGTTTATTATTGGAATGCTCTTTTATCTCATTAACTTCCTCTTGAGTAAATCTTACTTCAAATTTCTTTTTTTTCTTTGTATCGTAAGTGGTTACTCTTTAAATACTTTCCGTTAGACCAAAAATTTGGTCCTAACACCCAATTGAATAGGATTTGTGAAGAATAATAATCTAAAACATAGAAAATCATGCAGAGACACGAGATTTATAGTGGTTCGGCGTTAATGAGCCTACATCCACTTCATAGTTTCTTAATTCAACATAGAATTACAATTGCAAGGCTTTAAATAACTCAATCACTTGATTACAATGAAGCTATCTCTCCGAATTCATGGATTCTTTTGGAGAAATTAGTGATTTTCTATTGAGGAATACTATCCATGGCGGCCCTGAATGATCTAAGTGCAAAAAGCCCCTTTAATATGCTGTTCGAAAGTGTATTTATATGTGTATAATTGGTTAGGGGCGAGCATCATGTGGCAGCATTTGATGATCTCGAAATTGTAGTGGAGAATGTGGGGAAATGGTCTTCATTTCGTGGGAAACATATGGCATCCGATCCCCTTTTTTAGGCGCAGGAATAGGACAATGTGGAATTGGTAAATGCTTCAGGTTCATGGTCAATGAGTCGGGTTGGCTCCTGTGTGGTGCGAGCTGGAGTGACCCAATAATTAGTTTCAAAACAAAAGCGAATCGGGACATGTATACGCTATCCGACCCTATGTCCTATGCTCCATCTGATCCGGTGCGATGTTAGCTTGCTGAAGCTATTTGATGTATGGTTGGTACGGGGTTATGTCTTCTTGTGCGTGTAAAGGGATTGAGCAATTGAACTCCGAGCCGAACCGGTCTCCTTTGTCTCTGTTTGACTCGCTAGAATGCTATGTTGGTGAAGTCATATGGCTTCCATTTGAGCCAAGCATCCGATCCGAGCCGAATATCCCATCCGATCCGAATATCCTGATTTGGTCCTGTCTCATGTGCATGCGATGTTGAGTTTTCACCAATGTCCCGCCACTTCATCTAAGCGATCACCAATCAATGTCGATCAATTGAGCTTTGGGTGGCCTGGTTACAAAACAGGCTAACATTTTGCCCCCTAAAGTACGTCTTATCGTAGATGAGATGTGCTTTGAATAAGTCAATTTGAGTCATTCTAGAACGTCATCCGTCCTCAAGAAAGCTTTATCAAATTGCTGTGATTTCTTGAATTGATCTGACATTTCGACTCTTCGTTGAATAGACTGCTCGTCATATATTGCATTGCTTCCATTGGCGCTCATTGGGCCGAATTCTATGGCCGGAATAGTTAAGATGATCAAGGAATTGTTTAAACCTTGTCAAATCAAGAGGTCTAATTCATTCATTAAAAGTCATGCTAGATCGTTGGGATGGAGCACATCAGAATCAGCATGTTAATCTGTCTCTGGTACTCAGCTTTGGACTATCTTGTTATCATGATATTAATCTAGAATTTCACAACCACATCGAATCGTAATAATAAGGATTACGAAAGCAATAATCACTCCGGATCATGTCAATGAAAAATCAGAAATCCACGGTCATGCTGGGCCATATTTAAAGGAATCCATAGCCACTCTGGATTGTTTCGTAATCCAAGAATCACATATAAATCAATAAGGGACGTTGTATCATATGAAGCAGTGCTTGTATGATCGTCGTTATAATAAGGCAATGGAGAAATTTCTCACACCTTCTATCTGGTGTAGTTTGAGTCTTTAAGTTCACATTCGACCTGCATGCTGACTCATTTGGTCGGGAAAGATGAATCAGGTCATACTCCAAAGGCATAGTGTACATGTTTTGAACCTCACTCCAAGCCAGCATCGTCTTCAGAGTTAGTCTATGAACTGGCGCTCGTGCTCTCAGCACCATCAGAGGACAAGCGAAGTCAGTGCTTATTCCCCCGGCATCGGTGGGGGTTGTGTCACATAAATTGGGCCTCTAATCTTCAAGATTTTATACTTCCCTTCGTTGCATCAGGTAAGAGTTGCAGGTTCCGCAATATTAGTTGACTCGGATCATTCTGTACTCTTCCTCAAGTTAGCAAGAGTTAGAGTTGTATATGCGAATGGTTGAATCACATTCATTTTGTGTCGTCTCTCTTTAGTCAGAAAGCGAGGATCGCCTAATCGAGTGTCAGCGAACTCATATACTCTCCTCGCATCAGTCATGGAGTTGAGTAAGCTCATCAATCATGCAAGCGAGGAATGTTGTTAGTGAGTTATTCAATCTCCTTTGTTTCATGATTTGGTATAATCCGAAATCATAGTCTAGTTAATTTCTTCTCTCATGCTTGGTTCCATGGAGCTTGACAATCAAGATCGTGGGCTCGATCAATGAAATTGGTCCTTTCCGGAATTGTACATTCCTGATGTTCTTTTTTGGGGAATTTCTTTTGCCTTTATCATTTTGGGAGTCAAATGATGCTCCATTCTTTGTCATGGAAACATTGAGATCATCCATCTGAACATAGGTATCCTCTTATTACAGAAATCTGTCCATCTCAGGGTAGAATTCACCAACATTTATTGGAAGATCTCATGGTATAAAGATAATGAGGTTTGTTCCAAAGGTGAATCTGCCAAGGCCTTTTAGTGGTCTCGTTGCAGAGATACTTTGAAGTCTGAGTTATCTAGAATGCTGGATATTGCTGCTATAAACATCATAAATGGTCCAGGTCGATCTATAGATGCTGTTGCGGCGTTGAACCTTTTCTAGGAGCGAATGCAATGTCTCACCGGACCTTTGTTTGATTGAAGTGAGTAACATGGCATTCTTCGATCGACAGATATGGACATTTGACTACTCAATGAAGTGGGTGACTAACGCGTTCCAGTGGTTGATCAATTCGGATGCATGCCACCGAAAATTATGTAACAAAAATGTAAGTCAAGATCTAGGAATGGTAGCTTAAAGTGAGGGGAGTTGCTGAAATCCCTAATGTCCTGTGTGAAAGAGCTTTGATTGACGTTGCTTATGCCGTTTTAGGTGTTCCACCTCTGGCAAAAAATCAACTAACGTCGGCATTCTGGCCTTTACCTTTATGAAGTTGTCGCTAATATTCCAATTTAGGGTTGGCATCCCCGGCATGAAGTCTTATAGTGAATGGAAGCTTATCTCTAGCTTCTTGGTTCCGCATATTTGATAGCCGTCAATCAGGCTTCTGTCCTTTAATTCTGGATGATGATCCGTTGCTCCGATGTATGCGGGCTAATCTTAAGGAGTCATTCTTTTAATTGCAATCTGGGATCTTGTGGAACCTCAAGGATAGTAAAAGTTCATAGAGTCATCAGCTAGTCGAATCATGCAGCTCGAGGCTCATACCCCACACCCTAATCTGCGAGGGGTTTGCTGAACGGTGAGCATCAATCCATGTCTTTTTTAGTCCTTAGTTTCCCATCCAAGTTTCGAGGATAGGACTCAGTTGGCAAAAGGTTAGACCAAAGTTTCCTCGAATACTCCCTCTTGCCCCTAGGAATGAGGAGTTTCATGTTGAAGTCGAGTTGGATTTGAAGCATCCATCTGAATTGGAGCAGAGGTTAGTCGAACTCCGCTTAAGTTTCCAGTCACGAGTACTAAGTCGCATGACATGTTATTGAGTAATTTACTCTCAAGGCCTCTTTTTGGTCGCCGCCTTGATTCATGTAGGATGCTTGTCACTGGGCATCAATGTCAGCCTTCTGGACATGGCCCTTTATTTGTTTTCTACTGGCCTGCTGTTGTTGCGAGTGCATGCCTCGCATTCTTGACTAGCTATCCTCTGTAGATCTGCCATCAACAAACAAAGTGGTATTCCTGTAATATCATACATTTGCAAGTTTATTATATATTTCAATCAAATATATTTGTAGTCAGAGCGTTACTACACTAAGTAGCAAGCAATAAATCACATCACAAATCAAATAAGGGTTTCAATTTGGTATCCCTATAAATAAATAGCATATCATATTGCAGCCATAGTAGGGGTGTGATGTGTGTGTATGTTCCCAATCAATAGCGAGTAAAGTGTCTGGCCAGGGCTTGTTCGAGATTGATTAGGATAGATAGTGCATTGCCCCCCATGTTCGGACATGAAGGGTTTGGGCTCAGCTTTCACTCTTGCCCCCGATACTACAGCGGGGTAGGAGCCCTTTTATGGCATTTAATCAACATGCCTTTATACTCTCCTATCATATGCCCAGGATAGAGTTTGAACTCATCTTTCAGTTTGCTCCCCGATCCTTCAGCAGGGTAGGAGTTCTTGGGGCACCAATCCATGGTGCCTTTATACTCTCCCGTCGAATGCCAAGGGTACAGTGTGGTCAAGGCGGTCTTTAATCGTGGTGCACCTTCACGCCCGGTGGACGTCGTCTTCCCGTCCTTTATACTCTTCCTCAAGTCATGAGGTTAGAGTTATTTCGGCGAACAGTCGCATCATTTTCCCAGGCGCTCCTTCTACACTCTATTTCCAAGAGCCGAAGTCCACCGTGTCGGGTGTTGTTCTCAAACTCGGTTTTAGTCCTTACTCCACGCTTCACTCTGGCGGACGGATTTATTTGGGCAAGCGGTCGGGTCGCATTCGCCGAGGCGCTACCTCATAATCCCTAATTCATGGGTAAAGGTGGCCATTTGCAATAATCGAGTCTCTCTCGTCACGTCGAATCGTGGAATGGAGTTTGGTCGGGCATTGCAGTACCGTCCATTAAACTCTCTCTCAAATCATGAGGGTTAGAGTCATGGATCGATTGGTCTTTAACCCTATGGTGCCCCTCACATTTGTCCTGGGTTCATACATCTATCCCAGCTCTGAGGATTAGAGTTAGTTGGGCAAACAGTCAGAAAATGTTTGCCAAGGCTCTGCGTTCCTCCGATTAGCCCATGTGAGGAGTAATTGGCACTGAACTTAGGGTACCTGCATCATTCATATCACATGAGTTAGTTATGTCACTAACTCGGGAAGCATATAAAAGTAAAATGCATGATTGAAAAGTAAGCATATCAAGGGGCAGTGCTGCCTCCTTTATTTGGATTCATGTAATCTGGTGGCGTCAAATATAGGATCGAGCCATGTAGACGGTCGAACTGCATCCATCTGAAATCGGATTCCGACTTTGAAATGCAAAAGTCAATGCATAATTATCTTTATCTCTGTCACGTATGAGCCAAGGAGTGGATGGTCATCTCGGATCCACCTTGATCTATACAACCTCTTTCAGGCAGAGGGCGTGGCTTTGTAAACGAGCGGTTCAGTCAAGCTTGTCATGATATTGCTCCATAACTCTATATGCGGATATTGGAAGCCTGATCGGTATCAAATCCTAGGTACCTACACCATCCACATATTAATTCATCTGAGTTAGTTATATCAACAACTCATAAAGCATGCAAATATAAGAGTTATGGTTAAAGAGTAATCCTGTTAAAGGAATGAATATCATTCTTATGCGAAAATGGCATTGCATGCTCTTCGCAGTTCTATTTTTCTCTGACAATCTCTGTAGGAGATGGCTGCTGGAATCTTTAGCTGGTGATGAACGTCTTTTTAAACTGTCGTGGGATGGCGATCACGAGAATGAACAGACCTTGATTGGGGTCTTGGAGTGACAAAGGCAGTCAGGTAAATACTGTAAGCGAATGACGAGGTTGCATCTCCTTTGAATCGCCTTCTTGCCCCCTTGCTAAGGGCAAGGATTGAGTGTCAGGGAGTCATGTATATACCGCTAATGGTAGCACAACATCACATTGGTGTTAGGATGGCAATTGGCAAGAGGATAATGAATCCATACTTATAGAAACTTTTGTACTTTCCATGCTAGGAAATGGGATATTGCTACTGGTGAGATAGTCATATCTCATAAATTTGTTGATATGCCTTTGATCCCATGTCGGGGACAAGGGTTGGTGCACAAACAATCAATCAGCATTCAGGCGTAAGCGTTCTAAACCTTCAATTCGCTAACCTTCAGGCAAGGCCAAGGCGATCGGCTACGCAAACTCCTGATGTATCTGCTTTGAATTAGATGATGTAATCTCGAGCGATTCATGCTTAAATATCTAGTTGCCCTTTGCATCTGGGGAATGAGTTACTTTGCAGATAATTGATGAAAGGTATGGAAGTATGAATCTTCACTTTCTAATTCCAAAACATCGCTCATTAGACATTACATTTGCATATATCTCCCTTCAAGCAAGAAATTAATTAGTGATTTTGTCGAATCATTCTGGGCAGTAAATCCAGCAATGAGTCTCATTGATATCTTTCTCGGGACAACCTTTCAAAGGAAATAAGCAATATCTTCTTGTATGTCATATCTCGAGGCATAACGAACGATGGTACGCCCTTCACTTCTCTTGTTCGAAATATTCCATTCTGCAAGAAGTTTCTAAAGGGAGCTATCTATGACTATCTTCCGAATTCGATTTCCAGTACTGGATCAACTTCCGAGTGTCTCGATTGGGGTCGTCTCCATCTCTTCTGGATTATCGGAACATGCTAGGTTGGCCAGATTATCCGCTTTCTGATTCTCTGTATGCGGAATATAAGATATGTTGTAATGTTCCCATCCATCCAACATCTTTTCTACCTGTTCTAGGTAAGTTGCGAGTCGTAGTCCCTTCATCTGGAATTTCCTTCGAATCAATACAGCTCCAACGCCGGACTATCGATTTTTCTTTGCACCATCAGTATATAACTTTCGGGTGCTAGGTTTTCATCTTTCATTTTGAGGGGCCATCTTCTTCATTTAACACATCCTCTTTGGGAACAATAAACTCAACGATGAAGTCGTTTAACGCATGCCCCCGATTGGATTTCTTCAGGAGGGAATTGAGATCAAACTGGTTCAGCCCGATATTCCATTGAAGCAATCGTTCGAACGCCGCCGGTCGCTGCTGGAGCTGATCGGTCGAGACCTTTGATCAGATAAATTTGAGTACGACAGCATAGCTTGCGAGATTTCAAGTAATATTCATGCGTCATGTAACAACGGAAATGAGAACTAGAGAGCTAATGGTTGATTCATATTTGCTTTAATCTCGAGCTCTCATCATTTGACCAAGGTCGTATGGTGGCTGGTGAGCAGTCAAGTTGCTATAATCTAGGAAAGGATCCATAGGTCCAATCATGGCATGCGGTGGTTCAACTAGTACCTAACTCTGGGCTCCAAAGTATGTTGACCTAACCCTTATTCGATGGAAATCAGTCTTCCTTGGTGTAGTTGACATCAAATAGCCATTGCAAAGGTTAGCCAAGTCTTTGGGAGGTGAACCTCAGGACATATTTCATTCAACACATTATACGATTGAAGTGTAGCTTTGGGATGTTGGAATCCTTAGCTGCTTTCTGGTATCCCATTATTGACAATCATGATCACTAAAATCATATGAATCATCTTCGGAGTAGTGCTCGGATTGTTCCATATAACCGTCATTCGATGCTCCGCCGATTGGACAAGTTTAAGTCGCATAAATAAGATGGTCACTACTCGTTAGCGAGCAACATCGGTTGCATCAGTGAAATCTATACACCATCAGAACTACGGAAGAGGAAGTTGCAGTGAGACAATCATTGTCTCGTATACTTTCCTTGACAACAAGCTGAATCTGATCGATAGCTCCTCAAATTGGCTTACTGATGTAAATAAGCGTCATGGCTATGGGAAGAATCGTAGTCGTTGGCATTTCATTGTTATATTCTTTGATTATCCATCTAATCCTCATTGATAAGCTTTGACGACTAGTGTTGGCCAAAATATATATGTCGAGCCGAAGGCGAGCCGTGCTCCGAGCCGAAGGCGAGGCCGTCAGCGGGTCCGAGGCCCCACAGTCCCGGCGGCGATCGACCTAACCGGTTAGGTCGAAAATGTGGGCATCGCACGATTTTTTTGATTTTGGAAGATGGTGCCTTTTCTGAAATGATTCGAAAAATGTATTTTATCCCAAAAACAGCTGTACCGGGTCGGATCGGAATTTTCCTTCAAGTAGCGGTTCGGAGGTGTCATCAGATCGTGGCTCGAGTCTGTCATCAGATCGGATCGAACATGTCATCAGATCGGATCGTAGGTACATCATCAGAAGGTGGTCGGTTCAGATCTCCCATCTGGTTCAGATCTGAGGTTCTTTTTCAGATCAGGTAGGAGCCGATCTGACCCCCTCAAGGATATTGGCCTGCGCTTCTACTACATCCGATCCGAAGGCTCAATCTGCATCCGATCTAGTCATTTTATATGCATCTCTGGAGCTCATTTGAACTGGAAACACATCTGATCCGATCCGAAGTCGAGGTCCACGCTAAAATGATGCTGCTGCGTTGGGTGGATCTTTTCGAACCCATTGCTTCATTCCAAAGACATCCATGCTTTGGGTAGAATTGCTGAAATCGTCGAAGGCTTCGAAAGTGACGAGAATACGGATTATCTCTTCGGACTTGGAGATCCAAACAGTAGATAAATAATCCGAAAAGCTGAGAATCTTCATTTCTCAGTGAAAGCACCAAAATGTTAGACCAAAAAATGGTCCTAACACCCAATTGAATAGGATTTGTGAAGAATAATAATCTAAAACATAGAAAATCATGCAGAGACACGAGATTTATAGTGGTTCGGCATTAATGAGCCTACATCCACTTCATAGTTTCTTAATTCAACATAGAATTACAATTACAAGGCTTTAAATCACTCAATCACTCGATTACAATGAAGCTATTTCTCCGAATTCATGGATTCTTTTGGAGAAATTAGTGATTTTCTATTGAGGAATACTAGCCATGTCGGCCCTGAATGATCTAAGTGCAAAAAGCCCCCTTAATTTGCTGTTCGAAAGTGTATTTATAGGTGTATAATTGGTTAGGGGTGAGCACCACGTGGCAACATCTGAAGATCTCGAAATTGTAGTGGAGAATGTGGGGAAATGGTCTTCATTTCGTGGGAAACATGTGGCATCCGATCCCCTTTTTTAGGCACAGGAATAGGACAATGTGGAATTGGTAAATGCTTCAGGTTCGTGGTCAATGAGTCGGGTTGGCTCCTGTGTGGTGCGAGTCGAAGTGACCCAATAATTAGTTTCAAAACACAAGCGAATCGGGACATGTATACGCGATCTGACCCGATGTCCTATGCTCCATCCGATCCGATGCGATGTTAGCTTGCTGAAGCTATTTGATGTATGGTTGGTACGGGGTTATGTCTTCTTGTGCGTGTAAAGGGATTGAGCGATTGAACTCCAACCCGAACCGGTCTCCTTTGTCTCTGTTTGACTCGCTAGAATGCTATGTTGGTGAAGTCGTGTGGCTTCCATTTGAGCCAAGCATCCAATCCGAGCCGAATATCCCATCTGATCCGAATATCCTGATCTGGTCCTGTCTCATGTGCATGTGATGTTGAGTTTTCACCAATGTCCCGCCACTTCATCTAAGCGATTGCCAATCAATGTCGATCAATTGAGCTTTGGGTGGCCTAGTTACAAAACAGGCTAACACTTTCTATTTGGATCGCTCATACAGTTTCAGCTGGGAAAGAGTATCTTTCTCTGCTACTTAGATACTTGTTACAATTTAAATTATACAAATTCTTAAATCAAAAACACCTTCAAATTCCTTAAGGGAAGTTTGATTGCTAAAATATTCTTCTAAGCAAATAGTTTAACTTGCATTTTATCATTTACAATTCATGCTAGGTATAGGCTCGACTCTATTCCTTAACACTCATTGAGGCATATGATATCTTCTCTGATTACTCTCATTAGATCTCAAAATTCATATTCAAACATTTTCTTATAACTTGATCAATTACCTTTGTTAAAACTGAGTGGTGTTCAACATATATAATTTACAAATAAGCTTACTTACGTGCACTTTCGAGATTCATTTTCCAATTCTTTAAGTAAGATTTTCTTCTGAAATTAACATATTATCCAGGTTAAGTATGTTTTTAGATTATCTATCTTTTATTAAATTCTTTTAATATTTCCAATCATATCAAAATCGTTTAAATATTTGTCGACATCCTAACCAGAATCATATAGTCATCCCACTTTCGAAACTCGAAAATAAGTACTGATGGTGCCATGGTCAACAGTATAATCATCCTTGAGCGACTAGAGTGTGACTCTATATCTATTGCGTACATATAAGAATTTCGTACATACGTCGGCCCTGCGTATATTTGAAATCTTCATATATACTGATAGTCCTATCACGACGTCAATTAAAATACTCAAAAATTTGTTATTAAAAGTTATATTTCAACATGATCTTCAAATGATTTATTTAGTTCAAAATAATTTACTTTCAAAATATGCTCTCTCAACGAAATTTTCCAAAATCTCATTCTGGGGCATTTTTAACCCTATCTCTAATGAGATATTAAAACTCTGATGAGTCCCATCCTTTGTTCAAAATATGTTGTACCCCTTAGTTTTGTATGAACCAAAGCTCTGATACCAACTGTAATGATCCGTCCTTTTTGCCCGATTCTCATCGGTAATTAAACCAATTTAAATCGTTCACTAAGACGAATTGTTATGGGTACTTACATATATTAAGAAAATAATAGAACTTTTCATTGCATAATACAATATTACATTAGAGTTACATAGAATATCAGAGTTACAGCATATACAGCGGAAGAAAAGTAAACATACTCTTAGCGGAAGAAACAGTATGATATAGCAGAAGCTCCAAGCTCTAGCGTGAACTCCAATCCAGAAAGCGCTTCGAATCTTGCTCCAACGATCTATAACTGTAAAACTAAAGTACTAGCTGCCCATGTAAAATTTTTGGACACCCAGAGTTTAGGAAGGAACAATAAACTCCAGGTCAGTCACGGGACTAGTGTGAGAACATAAAACAGTTGTTTATAGGATTTATTTAAAGTTGGGAAATTCACCGGACCACGCTGCTAACGCGGAACGAGTTTACTCCATGTGAATACCCATGCATATAAATTCCCAATGACCTTTGGAAAATGAAGCTATCATAAGCTTGTCCCACATCACACAATGCAAGCGCACACCAGATGGGCGAGATTTATCTTATGATAACCAAACATGCCTTCATACATAAAAATCCTCTTTTAATACCATAAATATAGTGTGGAAAACCATTTCGCAATTAAATGTATTAATCTTAGACGGCATAATACCCATAATATTATGTTGCCATATATATACACAACCCAAAATCGTATGGCTCGTATTGGAGATTTGGGTTTCCAACTTGATGATTCGTGGCACGAAAGATCAATCAGAACACAAACGAAATGTAATCATGGGTTTTTCATCCAGACGCAGAATCCAATAAAAATCGCGAGATAGATCAACGGTTTTCGACCAGATACAGCCCCCCGAACATACCCTATTCCATAAGTCATAAGCGGTTTCCCATTGCTGCAGCAGTCATCATTAATTCATGTATATAAACAACCTAACCGCCAGTTTCTCATCATCCAGGGTGTGAGGTTTGTCGATGTCACGTCATACACAAAGCATACCTAGAAAGGCAATGCCCTGATCGTACTAGCTCATTTCATTTCTTAAGTATGTCACATTGTCCATTCACCACATGACCACTGATTTCCATCCATACATAACCACTTCGAGCTCATACGTCACAACCAGATACATATCAACGGAAATCAGCGTTATGCCGTCAATTACAATGTTAGACACACAATCCATACAAGTCCGTCCTAGGTCTGAACGGAACAAAATCCGAAAATTCTCCATATACGTTCGGACATTCTGCCACTCTGGTAATAGGGGCATCTCTCTACTGTAGCTATTCAGTAAAGAAACCAATCAGCAGGCAGACCGTTCGATGTGAAGAACCACGGTCTTCAATCGTCTTCTTCATATCTTCATTATTTACGTCGTATGGTAATTTTGAATGGGTTTCGGAAAATAGATTCTGATCCCGGTTTTTCCAAATAACCAGCGCTTCATATTTCAAAACAAGTGCTTTCCATCACACACACACACACACACAGATATATATATATATATATGTATATATATATATACGCACATACATAAATACATACATACTTCTCTTAATCTTTTCTAAATCTAGAATGATTGTTTAAGAGATGATTGTTTATAGATAGTCTTTTCTTAATGTCTTACTTTCGAGCAGTCAATATAAACCAAGGATCACGATTTAAATTTTTCCTTAATTAAAATTCTTTGAAATCATTCAATGGATTCATTATACTCAAATCAAAGGATTTAGGACAGAAACAATTCCGATTTAATTAAATACATACTTGAAAATAATACATCTGTTGTAAATTGATTATATAAATATATACTAACTTTAAAAATAGAAAATAGTTAAAATAATTACTTAACATACATTTAACTTTGAAGAAATATACCAATATAATGCTTTAAACATATACATATCTTTAAAACAAATAAGTTTTTTTTATTTAAATTTTTTTTTTGAAAATAACAAATCATGTTTAAATAGTTGGAAACCTATATAAATATACAAATACTTTACTAGAATTGTTTCCTTCCCATGCCGATGATTTGCATTCATATTTATACTCGAAGAGTATAACTAATTCAGAAAATCTTGAGTAAAACAAATCAATTTGAAGACTTTCAACTTTTCTCTTAATTTAAACTTCAAAAAATCAAATTATTATTCAAGCATTCTATAATATATTATTATAGATACCTATCTAAACTTATGTCAAATTCCATTACAGGATAATTCATGCTTAAATATCTTTCAAATACTTTTACAATGTTCTTCCAACTATTATCTAAAGTCATACTAGATTTCACAAATCCAATAGTTCGAGTTTGCCAAATAAAATAGTAATTAAGTTTAAAATCAAAAATTTTTATTTGGGGTACCTTTAAAATAAATGTTAACATAAATTTACATTGATAACAACATGATGGTTCGTTTCCCACATTAACTTTTCAGATCATTAATCAAATTAACAATTTTCCAAAGTATTAACCAAAACACTATTTCATTCAGTACTTAACATGTTCTTAACATATCTTAGTCACTAAAACATTGTAATAATACCATATCATTGAATCACCCTTATCCAATTAATTCAATATCATTGAATAAATTATTAGTTAGAAAATTTATCTCAATAACCAAATATTATTAGTTAACCAAAATATTCAAATCAAAGGGTATTAACAACATTGATAAATCAATAAACGTTATTAAATCATTATTTTGGTTGATAAAATACTGCATACTCATTCAATTGTCATTTACCCATAAATTGCTCTCTTATTAAATTTAGGGAAGCACAAAAAAAAATCCACCAAAAATTCGTACATATGTTTATTCACACATTCAACAATCATTTGCATTCATTACTCAACGACACACAACAAACAATTTACGAACACGCGTTATAACACTAGAGCGTCTTAATATAGAATTTTTTTATGTCGGCAACCAATATACAATAGCCATATTATCTACAAATTATCTTATAATATCATATTTATGCAAACAATAACTTCGTGTTATAAATAACGCGTGTTCATATGCCGTTTACCAACCATGAGCATCCATTCACACAACGCATTCTTCCTATGATCATAGATTTAACATGTATGCAACTAATTACTGCTAGCTATCAATCACACGGTAGATAACCATATTTACCATATAATTCAAGTTTTACCATACTACTAAATTTAAATATTTAATTTAGAGATTCTCACCTTTATTGCTTTCCAAACTTTGCAAGGCCTTGTATACGCTGCGTCTTTCTTCTTTTGCTCTTTCTTCTCTACGTCCCTCTTACTGTTCTCTCTTTCTCTTTGTTTTTCTTTTCTTCTTTGCGTTTTTTACTTTTTCTTTTCTTTTCACGCTCTTACATCTGCAAAACAAACATGCGCGTATGCATGCAAAGTCAAAAGAGCTGAGTTGCCATGTTGCGGTGAAGGCTTTGGGTGCATGCGCAACGTTCACAGTAGAGGGAGACGCATGAATAGTTTCCACGCTTTGTGCTTTTCTCTCTCTCTCCCCCTTCCTTCTTGCGTTTACTCTCCTTTCTTTGTCTGTCTCTTTTTTTATATATATATTTACATAGTGCAAGGCTTCACACAAAACAAACATGGGTTCGTGTCTGAAAGGGTGGCAGGCTCGCATGCAGGTTCACATTGGGCTCCATGCAATTCACGCTTTGCTTCTTTTTTTTTTCTTTTTTTCTTTTTTATAGCGAAACTTCTAAAGGGGAAGGAAACAACAGTATAAGAGAAAGGAACATGCGGTTATAAGAGGAGAGGAGGGAGGTGTACACATATGCGAAAGGACGGTGACCAAGTGGAAGAGAAGGCACAAAGCAAAGGCATGGTGTTTCGCTGGTGGAAGCTTGGCAGTGGAAAGGACGTATAGTTATAGGGAAGGCTGATAATAGAAGGGGCGTGGTATTCCAAAGAGAAGATTACATGCAGGTTGGAAATTTCTTTGAGAAGTCGGGATGGTACTTCAGGCAAGTGGAATGGTGGTTGCTTGTAGGTGGAAGGAGTGGGGACGCAGGGGTCCTAGCATGCAGGCTTTCACACTTTTTTCCCTCTTTTTTTTCCTTCATGAGAATGGCGAAAATGAGAAATTTGGAAGAGGAGAAAGGAAATGAGCAGATGGGTGGAGGAAGGTGACTCGAAACACGCAGTAGAAGATAAAGTGAAAGGACGTGAGGCACCCCCGAGTCACAAAAGAGAACCAAGTGGCATTGCATGCTCTATTTGTTTAACACGTTTCCATCATACTATGCTATCAATTCAGAACATGAAAGGTGCAAAACCATGAGTACTTTAAAAGGAGCACATAGGAACCGTCATAAAAATGCAAGCTAATAAGCTCAAAAATATCTATGAACCATGGTGCATCATGCATGGTAAATATCCCTGATCAAATCGCCACAAAACTGATTATGAATGCACCCATGGATTAGTTAGACAAATAAACATAACATAGATTATTTCATGCAGACTAATTACCACATTTTAGATCTTCCTTTTTCTTTTTATTTGCAACTTGTACACCAATTATTTTTCTTTTCCATTTCTTTTTATTTTTAATTATCAGTAACCAACAACCGCAAACTAATGATATAATCGTGTACAATAATGTGCTACAATCTCAAAAGTAAAATAAAACAGACTGGTTGATCAGTTTTGCAAAGTGTCAAAGGGGACCACAGTTACCTTAAAATACGTCAGAAAATTATATTCTTATTTTCCGAAATAAAAATTACAGTAAAATTCTATAAAATGTTCTAAGACTACGCGAACAGAAACTGAACAAAATTTTAAAACGAATATTTAATTATAATTTAATTTCAAGTTCTGGCCGTTTTTAACAACTTGAATACCACTCGCTCTAATATTTCAACTTACGTCGAGCCGTTCTACCGAACAACATTGTTATAACTTATTTCACAAAAAAATTCAATCATTTAAATATTATTATAGCCTTAAAAATCCGATTCAACAATTATTTAACCCTTCCAAATTTTTATTAAAAAAATTCATATTAAATTCAAATTTGATTTTCAAAAATCTTATATTGTTACAGGTAGTACTCCATTTTCAACACCCATCGTGTTATCGGTAAAGTTAATTGCCATTTAACATTCAAATCTAATTAATTATTTAATTATCGCATGGAGTTAAACTGGTGGTACTTCATTCTCGAACACTTTTCAAATTTGGTAAATTTAACTACCCCATTCACATTTCAATCTAATTAAAATTCATTAAAACTCCACTTAGTTTTAATCATAAAAAATCATTATTTAATGATTATTCAACTTAGGAAATTACTCCTATCTTTAACTGGGTTAGAGAATAAGTGTCGTTTAAAACATCGCTCACGATAAACCCAAAATCAACTTCCACTAATGCGGAATCTTCACGGAAATCTGATCAATCATAATCGATATAAATTTCGGTGTTAGACTAATACTATAAGTGGAATAATGGTTAATCCTTTTAAATTCCATAAATAGTAACAGTCTTCCTTCACAGATGCTCATCTCGATTATCATTAAATCGAATTCCACTCATTTTTAATTTAGTTTATTAAATTGGACAACTTCATTTTGAAAAAATTCTATTAAATCTTAATTAAAAGATTTATAAAGTCCAAATCGTAACTTCACTGTTAGTTGGGTTTAAGAACTAATGTTATTTAAAACATCGTTCACAATGAACCCAAAATCAACTTCCATTTTATTCCAATAATATTTATTAATTGGAAAACTCCATTAATCTTAATTAAAAGATTTATACCTTTCTCAACTTGGTTTAAGAGCAATGTTATTAAAAACACCATTCACTACAAACCCAAAATCCTATTTGATATTAAATACAAGGAACTGAATAGAAATCATATCGACTTATATTCAGTACCAAATTCTGAAACCAATAGATATCATTTTGGGAATAACGATATCTATATCCTCTAAATTCCTCAACGATATCCGTATAATCACGAAATCCAATGTCCAAATATCCGAAGATAATTTCCATTCAATTCCCATCCAATTTATATATACTGGAATTTCTAGTTATATAAAAATCATTCGCAATCTAATTTGTTAATTTAAAACTTTGGATTCTTACACTAGTTATTAACTAGCCTATTTAGATAAAAATATCATTTATCTTTTCAAAATGGAATATTTCATCCAATTTTTTTTAATTCATTTATTATGATTTAAAATAATTTTTCCCTATTTTTATTCATTTAAAAATAAGCTCTTTCAATTAAGTGACGTTTCAGGTCATTTAGCTACACTAGTGTTGTTTTTATTCAAATTTGAATTTAACATTTCAGAAAATACAATTAGATTGTTTTATCTCTTATTATCACTTGAAAGATCTTTCCAATACGAACCCAATGGTTTTGGTTTCAGGAGAATCCGATGGTCGGATCTCCCGTTACATCAATTCGAAGTTAATGGTCGAAATTCGCGAACGATCGCTGTGCGACTCGTTCTATTCAAATCATTAATATATATATATATATATATATATAATATTTCGTCTATTTCCATTTAAATGTATTTTATGAAACGTTTATAAATTCGTTTAAAAATGATTTCACTTTCACTTCCATTTCAATTTTAATTCAAAATTGAAAATCCCATACTTTTATAATCTCAAAATAATAATACTTTCAAAACAGATTTTGAAATCCATTTTTTCAACATTCACTATAAAAATGAATAAAATCGACAGAAGAATTTTTTTCGAATTAAAATGGCATTTATTTACTTAACTCGGCTTCGTATGCATTTCAATTATGAATATTTCAATATTTTCGTGTCCACCCAAAATCAAACATCAAAACCAAACTTTAACTTTTCACTGAATTTTATATTAAAGTATTCGTTTATTCCAGATTGAACCAATTACCATATAATTTTAGTTATGCGGATTTCATACATCTCACTTATTCAACAATAGAGATAAAAAACAATTAAACATTCAATCCACATCCACAGTGCATCTACAACTGTACAAGCATTAAATAATTAAATAACACTTATAACGGTCTATCAATCAATTGATTGAGTTACAACTACACACAAGGGAGTTGTGTGAATACATTATCAACCCAAGACCCATGTGGGGTGTTCAACCAATAAATAATTAATAAATAAATTATTTATTCATTCCAATCGATATTACTTAAATGTATGAACATAAACAAGTCGTTCGACCTGTAAATGGATGTTTTAATCCAAGTTTAACTACTGCAAATAATCTAACATCGTCTTTAACATGTTAATTATTTCAAAATCACATTCAAATCATATCTCAGTCAACCATCTATTCATCCATATGGTTTTCAAGCAACTGGTATGTGAGTTGCCATATACCGTATAACAATTTTTAATAAATTAATTAAACATTGCAACATAGGCAATCAATATATATTCAGTTATAAAATGGAATAACTGTACAAAATAATTGAATGAGAGAGTTCCCGCATTGATCAGTTTGGAATTGTTATAAAAGAATTGTTTTTGTTAAATTAAACTGAGCATTTAATTTAACTAAAATTCATAGATAGCTCCAAATTCATCCAAGTTGGCTTCACTTCATAGTACTTTTCATTGTGTTTCGAACACCTCTTGGTTGACCCAATTCTGATAACAATCGAATGAGTTATTAACGTTTATAGTCATATACCTTAATAACACTATGCCATAAATGGCCTACTACAATGAAAATTCAAGATGTTGCTAGCTACAATGTAACGATAGTTATGCTGATTTTTGTCTATTGCAACACACACTTTAGGATGTTAGCATAAATATCAACCATGTATCGCAGTAACCTCGGGAATAAAATTATAAGTCTGCATCAACACGATCCAACAGTCCATGTTACTGATTTGCATCAATCTAATTTTCCTTCACCGCCTTAGCTGCTTAGCCCAAATTTTCATTTTCCTGTCGTAACATAATTCACGCTATTTTTACTTGAGAAAAAATACAACCGACTTCCGTTTTAATGGCCGATCGAAAAATAGGGTTTCGCCCTCTTCAACAAATCGCGACTTTAGCTTCTTTAATTCGAGATGATCCTCCGATTGCTTTGAATTACAACTGCTTCTCTGGTCGTCGATTTCTCGAATGCTGTCGGTGCTCCGATAATCTTCGAACTTGGTCTTGTTGAGATTAAATCGGTCTCTGAAATTAATTCGTGATTTCCCCCCTTTTACTTATGATTATTGGTTGGTTGTTCGATTTCAATCCCACCTTTGCCTGTGACGAATTCATGCGAATTTATAGGGTTTTGAATCGCTATATCATTTCTTACCATTTTATTTGATCCAATTTCGATTTTGACTGTAGATTTTATGTTGGTTTTAAATGAATTAAAATGGAGACTGACGTGTTTTTTGTGTTATTTTCAGTTGCTCAAAAGTTTAGGGTAAGCTAGAAAATTGATGGTTCAGATGCGTGAAGGTAAAATCATAGAATAAGAAAGAGCTGGAATTGTTGATTAGTGGGCTTCCTAAAATTGACTGGGAGTTTAAAGTGCTTGTAAAACACTAAGATGTATCACTTAAGTATATTTCAGTGTGTTGTTTTATATCACTTACCCAAAAAAATAGAATGAATTAGAATGATTGAGTCGTTTCAGTTTTTAATTGTCATGGTACATGTATTTATTAAAAATACTGGGTTGTTTTGCATCATTGATGAATATTAACTTTATGTTATCACATTGCACATGATGACTTGAAAGAAAATACAGAATATTTGGTTATACCAGTGCGCCTCCTGTAACTCAATGGCTTTAGCAAAGTAAACAAAGATTGTTTCCTTCAATTTCTTACAGGTACCTCTAAGGTATCTTCTCCATTGATTTTTTCACCTCTTTGTTCATATGAATAGAGTAAACAAAAAGCTATTGTTCTCATTTAGAACTAGATGTAACTATTAATCTCATCGATTGTAACAACCCGTATTTTTATAACATGTTAAAACAAGAAATCAAGGCAGAATTAAATTTTAAAGTCATAATCAGGGGAAACGGGTTACGCCATTGCGTTCGACTCGAAATTTTACATGAAATAAAGTCTGAGTTTTCGAAAATCGGAGTCCGGATGAAGAAGTTATGGCCTGTACAAGTTTCAGCAGTTTTCAGGTAGCACTGGACCAGGGTGTCGACCATAGGGTCGACCTACACCCCCCCCAGGTCGACCATAGGGTCAACCTACCCCCCAGGTCGACCATAGTGTCGACCTCCCCCCCCCCCCCCTTACAGGTTGACCTGGTCGACCTGTTTTGACCCAGAACTCATTTTTGAAGCCTAAGACATGTTTTGATGGTCCGGATTGATTCTAGGGTTAATCTAAGAGCCTAAACTAGTTGCTACCCCTATAAATACATCCTAAGACCTAGCCTAATTCATACAAATCATTCTTACACTGCTATGCTACTAATTCACCTCTTCAACCATGGTCGCCGCCTCCAAATTAAAGCTTAAGCATTCAAACTCGATTCAAATCAAAGATCAACGCTTCTACAACAATTCAAGAGAATAGATCAGTGACACCGCAACAATTCGATGACTAATTTCTAGACTTGACTTCTACATCTTTCTTAGACCACGATCTGTAAGTTCCAGTTACTTTTAGATAAAAAACTATAAATCTAATATGGGCATGTTAAATTGGAATTGATTTATGTATGATTCATATCTATTCTTATTTTTTTCTTTGATCTTGACTATTGGGAATATTGTCTACGACGTTGAAACTATTGTTAATGGCCTAAGACTATGACTATGCCTATGACTGTGGACATAATATTTTGCCTATGCCTTTGACTATGATGGTGAACATAAGACTATGCCTATGACTATGACAGTGAACATAAGACTGCCTATGATTAATAAGACTATGCCTATGGCTATGACGGTGAACATAAGACTGCCAATGACTATGAACAATAAGACTATTGCCTATGACTATGACAAGAACAATTATGACTAATCACCTATGAATCATGACCATGAGGTTATTGCCTAGAATTATGACTATGAAATTGGATCTAAGCTTGACTTTCTTTAGTTATCCTTAGATCTTGATTTTGTGGATTTTTCTATTTAAGTTATATTTATCCATGTTCTTGAATCTAGATTAGTATTCAAACCTTTTTATGTTCATAATGCTATCAGATTTATATGCCTGTGATGTTTTAATCAATTTATTCAGTTATGTCATACCTTAAAAATAGATTGATTATGTTATTGAATGATATTTATCTATGCCTGTGGTTCTATTTTATTATCATGTTTAATTGGGAATTAATGAATAAGTCTATTCATGTGTATATGAACTTGAAGTATAACCCGTTATGACAAGTTGTGTAGTTTATCATGTTATGTAAGTTTTAGGTCGTAAAATCATATGCGACCAAATGTCAAGATCTACATGTTTATGTGTAATGTTAAACCTATGACATATTTCAAGTTCACACTTATTCATATGCTCGTGATTGATTTACAAGTTCACATATATGTAAGTTGATTTAGTCTATGTTGCAAGTTCACATATATGTATGTTGATTTAGTCTACGTTGCAAGATTCACACCTACGATATTCATGTTGACTATTTTGCAAGTTCACACCTATGATGTTCATATTGACTATGCCGAAAATGCCAAGTTTACACCTATGTCATGTTTATGTTAATGAATTACTTTATGCAAATTTTGCGTACGTTAAATTAGGCTAAGTTTTTAGCCTAATATTATATGTAAAAAATCAGGCGGACGGAAAATTAGGCTAAGAATGTTAGCTTAATATTTTGACGGGGTAACGTTGGAAAAAATTGGTAATCATAGGAAACTTGACATGAAACTTGCCTTGAAAACTTGACACGAACTCAACATGAAAATTTGAACATGGACATAACGCTAGAATGAACTTGAAAATGGCCAACTCGAGGTTGGGTTTGCAGTGTAAATCTGCCCGGAACCTCCCGACAAATATAGTGACTGCAAACAATAGGATCCAATGTGAGTAGTTGGTCATATCGCGCTTGAAACCCGAGGTTAGACTGAGTTGTGGTGTAAATCTGCGCGGAACCGCTCGACATATCCGGTGACCACAACAACAGGTCTAATGTGAGAGGTTGGGGTGCATTAATGAATTAATGCCACATGATAGGGTTAAGTCATGAACATGAAAGACAACACTTAACCAACTTGAAATATGATTGGTAGGGTTAGGTCATGAACTTGAACGACAACACCTAACCAACTTAACCTGTGAATGGTAGGGCTAAGTCACGAACTTAAATGACAACACTTAGCCAACTAGATATGCTAGACTGATGGGGTTAAGTCTCGAATTGAAATGACAACACTTAACCTACTAGACGGAAACCCTAGTTATGCGGTCCATTTTAGCAGTAACCCACTAGATGTATCATGGTACCCTGGAACTAGGCAGGGTGGGGCACGAATACTGGGCTGATTGTAAGCGACCAGAACGACGGCTGTGTAGGTGCGCCAGTGAAGGTTCAGGCAGGCTATGGTCGTGCACGTATTCCGGAGTTGAAAAAGCAGGCATTGGGCATCAGTAGGTTTATCTGTGCATGCTTAATTCATGTCGGTGGTTGGCACCATAGGGCTTGATACACCATATGGTGGACCTAACACAAGTGACTACATTTGTGATAGGGCCATATGACACAGAAACACAATGAGCTAGAACTTGTAGGGAGCTGATCGATTAGTGGATCGTTTCGGTGGACCTAGTAATCGGTCATTCACGATTTTGGGCCAAGGGATCATTTCATGATTAATACTTGACATGGGTTGGGCTACTAGTACAGTTGGTGCAACGAACCTTGAACATGCGATGCTATACTTGACCTGTACTTGATTCATCATGTTATCTTAGTCTATCTTACCCATCTTGACATCGTACTTATGTTTACTTTCAGTTTATACATGTCATGTTACCTTTACCTGTTTTTATGCTGAAAGTCACTTGGACTTACCAGTCTTTATGACTGACCCGTTTTCTTTCGCCTCTTTTTCTTTCGTTCCCCCCCAGGTTCTCAGGGAGGAAACTATAGCACTTAGCTTGGATTCTGCTTGCTTTCTGTCAGCTCATGTACGGTTTGGTCTTGAGCTATGCTATGGCTGCATGTTTGCTATTTTTGGGGAATAATTTACTTTTGTTATTTTAAGTTTATGCTTCTTTATTTAGAACTTGATGTAATGAAATAATGGCAACTTGTACTTTGGATATATGAGGTTTTGACTCTTTTCTTGAAAGTAATAAGATTTGGTTTTTAATTTCTACCGCTGCTTTATTTATGTTCTGTCTCGTGATATCTCTGTGTATGTTTACCTAGATAATGCTCCACCAAAACTAGTGCATTCCCTTTGTGAGTGACCCTAGTGGAGGTGGGGTGTTACATCGATCATTTTATTTGTGCACCAATGTTTCTCGTTTTAATCTTTTTCTGACATGCAAGTGGATAAATATCGGATTATTTGTTGGAACGATTACACTGTTCTTGCCATCTGTTATAGATATTGCTACAGTATTTGTTGCTAGATTAATCAGTGTTCCTGCTTCCCATCCCTGAAGTTACAGAAATGGAAGTTTTGAAGTTTAATGTTTGTTGTTGTTTAAGGCTTGGTCTTCTGACAGGATGAAGTTAGGTCGATCGCCACTGGAACTATGGGGACCATACCCCACCGACGTTGTGCCCCGGACCGCTTCCCAGCTCGGCACTCGGATCGCCTTTGGCTCATTATATATTTGTTAGTGCCATTATCTGTATAAATTGAAACTGCATATGTAATGAGCGAACTGAATGATGTAGTGAGGAATATCTGTATATGTGAATAATCGTTGTTGTAGTAAATCATTGAGTTGTAAATAGTTGGAGTCAGAAATTTGTAATATTTCAGTTGTTGAAATAAAATTTTGTTCATAAAACACTGTTTGAATTCAAAATCTATGCAGTAATATTCTATTAAATAAATATTTAATTCTGTTTGAGATGAAATATCTATAGCAACGTTTTTGGAATGTGAAAGTGTTTCCATCGGATAGTAAAAGTGTTACTATAGATAACGTGGGGCCCACTTTCAAATAAAATTAGCATCTGTGGCAACACCATGAAAATGTCGCCATTGGGTCGCAAAGATGTTGCCTCTGACTCTAAGGCAACACGACAAAAGCAACACCGAGAAAGTGTTGCCACATATCGTTTTTTGCCTGTAGCAACATTTTATTGCACTTCCTACATCACTTCTCTGGTGTTACCGTATGCAATCTATGGCGTAGTGCAAAAATATTAATTCCTTAATCCTATAATTAACATTAATAGATTACATTTTATTTTAAATAGCTGATGTTAGCTTTCTCCCTGCCCTCATTTCCATCCCGTTCTTCATGCTTCAGCCCCAAAAGAAAACCCATCGCTTCCACCAAACACTTGATCATCGTGCCCAAAACCGTTCAGGGCCACCGCATGAAACGCCTCAACCCCGTGACGTTCGCCTGGAACCCTGATGAACTCGACGTCACCTCTCTCCTGTAATCTCGACACGAATGCTTGCGATTTCGTCACTTCTGGTCACCGTGACTATTCAAATCGGATCAAGACCATTGAGAAGAAAGACCTTCACAAGCCAACCAATGTTGTAGTTGAAACTTTCCTCAATATATTCACAGATTGAAAGATAACGGAGGTGAAAGTTTATGAGATTTGGATCGTTCATTCTGAAAATGGAGGCTGCGTGAAACGTTGACCGCGATGACAGTGTTGACTTAGGATTTTGATTATCTAGGATGTTTATTTAATTTAATAATATTTAATTTGAAGGTTACTTTTTAACGCTCCGAACTCCAAACGAATCCCAACGACTGTCTCTCCTAGCCAAATTCCCCCATTCCAGACATACTGAGATATGTTTCATAAGCCAATTCGATCATTTTTTCTCAAAATTAAAATATAACATTAAATATTGAATTTGAATGTACGTTTTAATTTGCCACAGCTACATACAGATCCAAAAATTATTAAATTTGAAATATAACTATGTTTTACAAATACAGTTCTAATGGACCTGGTTTCATCGAATTTGAAGATTGTTTGAAAAATAGCCTTTTTATTAGCTTATTGAATTTACAACTAAAATTGCACATGCGTTTAAATTATACACCCTTACATATGAATTCCAATTGACTTGAAATTTTAAATTTAACAATTATATTACGTTCTGAATCGAACAAAATTGGTTTCGTCGAAAAAGAAGTCGTTCGCGAAATGGCTATATTTAAGGGGTTATCATATTAAAATATCAATAAATTTCATAGCGACTATTTGAAATCTTGAATTGGATATAACATAAAAAAATTAATACCAAAACTCAATTTCTTATATTCATTAGAAAGATAATATTAAATAGATCCTAACGTTTCTTGTTTTACTAAAATCCATCTTATTTTGAATTCTGTATATTCATTTAAAGTTAAAAACCAAAATTTCAAATTACCGCGATGTTACGAGTTTGTTTTAATTAAATTTTAAATTCTTACGTTCAAACTTCTTTTTTAAATGAATTCTAAATCGTTAATTATAAAAATTAATCATTTAAAATATTTAATTTTCATTAAAATCAATTAAAAATAAATTTTAAATTGATTCCAAAATTCAGGATTGTTACAATAACCATAGTTTTGATTTCTAATATGTACCTTAAATATTAAACTAAAACTTGTAGTTTTCAAGTAACAATTACGTTTTTATACCAAAACATTATGAAATTTTTCTGAAATAAAGTTTTCTTATCATACGTTAATAAAGTATTTTATATTAACTTTTAATCAATAGGAAATCGATAAAACATAATTTCGCAATTCTAACGATTTAACTGGTTAACCATTGAAACCTCATATCAAGGACTATCACGGCTAAGTTCATGGTTCGGTCTTCAAAATTATGTGCTCCCCTCCAATTTCTATCGTCAATAGGTAAGAGAACAAATAGTTATTTTTTTTACTTCAACAGTAAGTAATAAGACAACCGTCTAAAAAGAAGGGTATCATAGCTAATTGGTCTTCAAAACTATATATTCCCCTTCAATTTCTATTTTCCTTGCGTCATATAGGTAAGAGAAAAATTGGTTACTTTTTTTTCACTTTAATAATAAATAGTTAACACAACCATCTAAAACAACTATAAAAATATATTTACTCCACACAATGTTTAGGTTAGCAGACCTGTTTCTTGATTAAAACCCTACCAACTACGAAAGAGAATGGACAGTTTACCTTCCATGTTTCGAACCATTAACTAAGGCGAAGAAGGAAATGTACACATTTGCAAGTCATCAGATAACATCAAACGAAAGACAACGTAGCATAAGCCATAATTGTTTGACGATATTGTCTTTAAGTTAAAATTGTACCATCATGTCATATTTGGGAATACAACAAGCAATGATTTTTTTTTTAGTATGGATACTCATAGTTAGTTTTCATAGTGGCATGGAAACTAACAAATCCCATATTTTAAACCGCAACCCAGAAGCCCAAGGCCAAGCATTGTAATCAGGAGTCAAAATCCAAGAAACTAAATAAACATATCATAAACAGAATTTTTCTTTCCAGAAAACCAAAAAAAATAATAGAACTAAACCAAATTGGCTGTCATAATGTGAAATGTGCATCCTATGAACATGATTCAAAAAAAATCTACTATAGTCATAAAAGTAGAATGTTTGTCCATTCATAAGTTGGTTATTAAATCCAACTGGAAATCAAACAACTCGGCCTAAGCAAGAACAGTGAGTGCTCTGTGCCATATAAATACGGAAAATACAAAATTTTAAAATTTAAACAAAAAAGTAAAACCATAATTTTAAGAGTACAACATGTCTGTAGGCAGAAAAAAGGTGACAGGGTCAACAAAATGGTGATGTAGAGACTTCAAACAATGTTTACATAGTTCATCTTAAATAATTAGAAGCACGGAAAGAGGATTTTGTAAGAACACAAATAAATTTTGGATTAAGGAAGTGAAAGGCTTTAAAGAGAGATGAAGATAAAGAAGACATGATAGAAAAATATCCCACTTAATTACATGCTCGACAAAAATGTAAATTCATTCATCCTTTTCTGACACAGCTGAATTCATGTTCTTTTGGATAACAATAAACCGTTTGTAAAAAAAAGTGACACTAATAATTATGTGAATATCACTTAGATTTTACCTTATCCTTGGTTAGATAGTAAGTATATTGGTGGCAAAGACTTATAGGTGAGATTAATGGAAGAGCAAATACTGCTTTATATGAGATTGTATGGATGAAAAATGGAAACTGACCAACCTAGTAATGTAAACAGAAAATGAGCGAGCTGCCTGTTTTAATAGGGTCTAACTAATTGGGTAAGAATTATTATTAACTTGATCAATATGATTATGTAAATTGAGGGAAATAGAAGCATATAAACAAAACAATTATTGTAATTAAACAATTATTGACCTCTAAAAATAAACTATTGTTTCAGTTGGAAGAAGAAAAGAACAATTTCTATTGTACCTCATAATTTGTGTTCCTGTGGCTGAAGAACAGTCCGAGCTACGGTAAATGAAGGTCAATCTGTGTTAGGAAGAGAATGAACAAAATTCAACACCACTGTTTGTTAATCTAGGTTGAAAGATGGTTTTTCCTAATAGAGTGTAAAGAAGGTAAAGTGAAAAAGTTGTAACTTGACTTTGCTGAAACAACAACTGTCAATCAATAGAATATATGAATAAAAAACGACTCACCATTTAAAATGAAGTTTGGAAGACGGAAGTCTAACAAGGCGGAGGTACAATTGGGGAGGATCGTCGCAACTTCGAATTGAGCACAGCGGTAGCAGAAAAATAATTGGATTCGATCCTAGATCATTCGATTGATTATCAACCTGTAGTACTTTGGGGTGGATGACCATCGGTTGTGTAAGTTTTAAGCAGCATGCAATTGAACAGTGGAAGGAAAAATTTATTTTGACGTTTTCGGAAGAAGGAAAGGAAAGCGATTATCCGTTATTTGTGGCAGTTCTCAATCACTTTTGCTTGACTTTTTTTGTTTATTCAACCGCAATGTTCAGTGAAGCGAGAGGATGGAAAAAAGGTGTTAACGGAAGAAAGCAGCATGCATTATTTCGAAATGAGAGCAGCAGAGATGTTCACATCAGCAATGTGTAGATCCTGCTTTAAGGTTTAATTAATAGATACATCCAAACGTTTCCAAAGTAACTATAATTTGCTTCATTCCTTGTCTAAGCAAGCTACACTCAAATTTGGAAAATCAAGAAATTATATCTAAGAGTTACACGAATCTTAATTTCTTGCATTTACATGCTTTTTTTTGTTGGTATTTCACTTTTTAACACATGGTTGAAACTGAAAGAAATGTGTTATGTACATGTCGGGTACTAATGGTAGTTTCCATCTTTTCGCCCATATTCCAGCTTGTGCTAATTTGCCAACACAATAAGAAACCCCATTACACAATTTATCTTCAACAGTTGTAGCATCAAGAAGAAATAAATCCTTTTATTATAACAGTAAATGTCAAAAAGAGTAATCTGGTAGTACATGAAAATTGTAACACCCCACTCCCGCTATGATCACTCACAATGGGAATGCCATAACATCGGTGGAGTATTTTAGTGAATATAGAACAGAAAAATTACAACAAGACAGATATAAATAGTACTTGAAATTTTAAAACATCATCTCATAACAGCGGAAGTAAAACATGTCTGGTTACCTCATAAACCCACAATAAAAGTTAAGTACAATATCCATCAAAATAAAGAAGTACATAATCCCACTCTCATACAATAGCCAAAACAAAAGAAAAGATAACTGGATAACTGGAGCTTTACATCTACCCAAGCTCCTAAAGACTGGAACAGCAATCTGATCAAGCTCCACTACTGCTAGGATCCACCACTGGACCTGGGGGTTGGGAAAAAGATAAAAACAACGGGGTCAGACATACGTCTGAGCGAGTCCTATAACTTTAACAATACAATCGTTAAAGTAACCAGAGAAGACATGAACTGATATACGGTAACATATGGGGATGAATGGTTACACTAAGTAGTCAACTAAACTAAGATAAAAGATAAAAACGCATCTACCCTTCCTAAGGTAAATCACTAAACTGCACCACACCAGTCGTTCCTAACTTAAAGGTTGATCCCACCCAAGGACTTATAAAATTAACCTAATAGTACTTGCGTACCCCTAGGTGACCAAGTAGGCGCCACAGGGCCCTACAATCCACCAGGTGTACACACTACTCCCCATTCGATCGGCTCCCTAACGTAGATACCCGTGCTGGCCCCACCGTGGGGTGTACCATTCCCCAACGTGGCAACCTGATAAAACTAACGGTGCACGGCTTATATCTACACGATGCAACAACGGCTTACCTACCAGCCCGGGCCCACTCACGCATATGAAGCCCGTTGGACTTGCGTTGCCACCGCTAACCCGTTTGCCTCTTACAGTCAAGCCAGTATGCGTGTCCCGTCCTCGACATGGGTCGAGCCCACAAAGATACGTATGGGTTACTGGTTGAAATGGGCCTCCACAAGCTACCCACCTAAGCTTGTCCCTTTTTCTAGTATACCCTACTTAACCCTTTAATCATGTTTTAATTACATGTTTCCACTTTGGTTAAGTATTCTAATCGTATTTTCTATTGCCACCCAAGGCAACTACTAGATTTTCTCATGCCACCCAAGGCACCCACTTAACCCCTCATGTCCCTCTACATGCTAATGTGGTTAAGTGTTTCTTAATTAATTAATTAATTAAGAACGTAACCTTTGTAAAGACCTCTCACATTAGACTGTCTTTTATGACTGCTGGTTAAGCCGGTTGGGTCCGGGCAGCCTTATGTCATAACCGAGTCTAACCTCGTGTCTTTACATTAATCACGTATTTAGTTTGTGCCTAAGACCTCTCACATTGGGCTAACATTTGTAGCAACTGGTTAAGCCGGTTGGGTCCGGGCAGTCTTACGCTACAACTGAGTCCAACCTCGTGTCTTAGTCAATTAATTACAACTAATTAATCACCCTCATAATTTTATATTAATTATCCCTAATTAATCAAGTTTTCTTAACATGGGTAGACCTAACTTAATAGGTAAATTCCCATGGGGTAGACCTAACTCAATAGGTAAATTCCCAACACATAGTATGGGTACACCTAACTTAATAGGCAAATTCCCATACTATGTTCCTTTATTTTATGTTATGCATAATTATATTAATTTCACACAATCTTATTAACTTATGCATTTAATTACCCCATCGTTCCCACGTAATTTCGTTCTCATGATATAACACATATAAAAGGTGTCAACTTGCATATGAATGAACATGTTTCAAAGGTGCCATCTTGCATATTAACAAACACATAACTTGCACATGCACTTGCATAACATGTCACATAACTTGCATATAATATGTCACATAACTTACATATTCACTTGCATAACAAACTTGCATATTAACTCATAGACTTGCATGATGTGTCATCATGAACTTGCATATTAACAAACATATAACTTGAATATTTACATACATGTAACTTGCATATTAACAAACATGTAACTTGCATATTAACAAACATGTAACTTGCATATTTACTTACATGTAACTTGCATATTAACAAACATGTAACTTGCATATTAACAAACATGTAACTTGCATATTTACATACATGTAACTTGCATATTAACAAACATGTAACTTGCATATTAACAAACATGTAACTTGCATATTTACATACATGTAACTTGCATAGCATATCACCATGAACTTGCATAACATGCATATGATTACATAGCCCACAACTTGCATATTTAGCATCATGCAAACATAACATACATCATATTAAACTTGCATAAACATACATAATCAACATGCATAAACATACATACTCAACATGCATAAACATAAGATTAATGCTAACATCATATCATATGACTCAAAGCTCATTAACCCACATACAAAAACCATAAATCTCATCACATCTCATCTAATTAGTTTACCAAAAGATCATCAAAGTGATAGAAACTCACAACTAGCAATTTTGCACACCAAATGAAGAAGATTAAGATGCTAAGAAGGGATTAGAGGTTGATTAGAGAGTGATTAGCATGCAACCCTCTTCATTGATTTGTGGAGGCCATGATCAAGTTGCATTTTGCCATAGTTTAATTACAAGGTTTAATTATGAATGAATTAGGGTAGGGTTGGGGTCTTATTTATAGGATTAGAAAGTGTTTTAGGCCCTTAGATTAACCCTAGATTAGATTAGGACCCTTAGATTTCGGAACCCTCTAGAACATAGCCCAAGACTGAACCAAGAACAAACCTGGTGCACCCAGACCAGCAGGGCCGACACCCTGTGTCGACACCCCTGTCGACAGGGCTGTCGACACCCCTGTCGACATGCCTGTCGACACGGGGATAGGCGGGAATTTCCCCCCCCCCCTTTCCTCTTTTGGCTCCAAACTTGTTTTAGCTGAATTTTAAATCTGTTTTTAAATTTAAATTTTCTGAAAACTTCTTTGAGCCATAACCGGGCCATACGGACTCCGATTCTCGAAAACTCGGACTCTATTTCGCGTATTTTTCCGAGACGAACGTAATGACGCAGCCCGTTTCCCCTGGTTCTCCCATCTGAGATTAATTATACTTTAATTACTAACTATTAGTGTTAATTGAAATTCGGGGTGTTACATTCTCCCCTACTTAAAGGATTTCGTCCTCGAAATCTCTAAGTTAAGAAGAACGTATCCTACCAACCAAACAACCATCTACTAAACCATCAACCACAAGCAACCATTATCCTTAGAAACTTCTAATGATGTATGAACATATGCAGAAAGTGTGTGTATATGTCCATATACTAATGCAAAATCAGGCGGTCTACTGATTCAGTCGACCTCCTTAATGCAAACCATGATAGTGCCATGCATCCAATATGTATGCGAAACCCTATTGACACATACAAATTTCTACATGCGTGCACAACCATACACAAAAATGCATCATCCATATGATAACACAACCATGATACATCCACCAATCTAACTACCACATCCATTTATGCAATATGCAACATGAAGTGTCTGAGCCGATCTAGTGCCTAATGTGTGTGTATATGCATCCACGAGCAACCACTAGCAACCAATTTCATCCACATGCATCCATCAATCATAACATGTTTCAAACACATGTTTCAACCATAGGCTTACCCTATCTAAAGGTCAAACAGTACTAACGAGAGGACATACCAAAGATAAGATAAGTACTAGGCAAGCGATAAAGGAGAAGTTAAAAGACATACTCTCAAAAAGAAATGGATACAAAGAACGCATCTTCGCTTCCGTCTCCCAAGTAGCATTGCTTTCGTCATCTCCCCATTGCACTTTAACTAGCTGAACTTCTATGTTCCTCAACTTCTTAGTCTCTGACCCAAGGATGCGAGTAGGAGCTCGTCGAATCGTCGCATCACGCTCTACCTCTACATCTCTAAGCAAGCTCGGCTCTACCACCTCCGCGGTCTCATGTAAGCACTTCCTCAGATGTGATACATGGAATACATCATGAACACCACTAAGTCTGTCGGGCAACTCCACCCTATATGCCATCCGTCCGATCCTTTCCTTAATAGGAAACGGCCCAACAAATCTCGGTGCTAACTTCCCAACGGACCCAAAGCGAACAACATTTCTCAATGGAGATACTTTGACAAAAACCATATCCCCAACCTCAAACTCAAGATCCGTCCTTCTCCGATCCGCATAAGATTTCTGTCTATCTTGCGCTGCCTTCATCCTTCTACGAATTAAATCAATCTTCTCTGAAGTCTCTCTAACCATATCTGGCCCAAGCAAGATCTTATCCGTAGATTCCCACCAACATGTAGGAGATCGACAAGGCCTTCCATAAAGAGCTTCGAAAGGAGCCATACCAATACTGGACTGAAAGCTGTTATTATATGCGAACTCCACCAAAGGAAGATGTTCTTCCCATGTACCTCCAAAATCCAAGATACAAAGCCTCAAGAGATCTTCTAAGATACGGTTCACCCTCTCGGTCTGACCGTCCGTCTGAGGATGATATGCGGTGCTCAAACACAACTGAGTCCCTACCGCCTCTTGCAAACTTCTCCAAAACTCACTAGTGAAGATAGGATCTCGATCACTCACAATGCTGGATGGTACGCCATGCAATCTAACAATCTCTCTAACATAGACTGAAGCAAGCCATGGAGCGGTCCTCTTACTCTTCACGGGTATAAAATGGGCACTCTTGGTAAGTCTGTCTACCACAACCCAAATTCCTGTATTGCCCTTCCTCGATCTCGGTAACCCATCGATGAAATCCATCGAGACACTATCCCACTTCCATTGCGGAACTTCCAATGGGTGTAGCAACCCACCGGGTTTCCTTTGCTCCGCTTTAACTTGTTGGCATACTAAGCATCTAGCCACGTATTCGGCCACATCTTTCTTCATACCGGTCCAGAAGGAAACTCTCTTCATGTCTTGGTACATTTTGTCTCCACCGGGATGAATAGTCATTCTTGAACGATGTGCATCATCCAAAATAGCCTTCTTCAAACCCTCATCTTGCGGTACACAAAGTCTACCGTCTCTATGCAACCATCCTTTATCATTTATGGTGTATCTACCCAAATGGCTGGACGACTCCCCCCTCATAAGCTTCTCTACCAACTCAACCAACTGTGGGTCGTCTCGCTGAGCCTCGCCAATCCGTCTCAAAAGAGTAGGTCTAACCTCCAAGGATGCCAACAAACCAGGTACAAAATCAACAGAAGGTCTGAAGTCAAACAAAGAAAGAAACTCCAAGCTTCGCCGTTCCACGAACAATGGACTCAAAGATAGCCTTTTTCTACTCAAGGCGTCTGCCACCACATTACCCTTGCCAGGAGTATATGCTATCTCGAAATCATAGGATGCTAAGAACTCCATCCACCTTTGCTGTCTTAAGTTTAAATCCTTCTGAGAGAATAAGTACTTCAATGATTTATGGTCGGTGAACAACTCGAATCTCTCACCAAGAAGATAATGGCGCCAAGACTTAAGTGCGAAAACAATCGCGGCCAACTCTAGATCATGGGTAGGGTAATTCTTCTCATGCACTCTCAATTGTCTCCCTCCATAGGCTATTACCCTTCCCTCCTGCATCAAGACTGCGCCCAATCCTGTTCCACAAGCATCGGTATAAACAACAAACGGCTTACTCCCATCTGGGAGCACTAAAACTGGAGCGGTGGTCAAAGCTCTCTTTAACCGTCGGAAAGCATCATCACAATCTACGTCCCATAAGAAAACCAGATTCTTCTTCGTCAAGCGGGTTAATGGGGCTGATATCTTCGCGAAGTCTTTGATGAACTTCCTGTAATATCCTGCCAACCCCAAGAAACTTCTTACTTCGGTAGCATTTCTAGGAACTTTCCAATCCTGGATAGATACTATCTTTGCGGGATCCACAGCTATCCCTTCCTTAGAGACCACATGCCCTAAGAATCGCACTTCTCTTCTCCAAAAATGACATTTAGAGAATTTAGCTTTAAGACTATGTGCTCGAAGAGTCTCCAACACTTCCTTGAGGTGTAAGGCATGCTCTTCTTCACTCTTGGAAAAGACCAAGATGTCATCCACAAAAATTACTACAAACTTATTCAGATACTCTCTGAACACTCTACTCATGAGATCAACAAAGTATGCAGGGGCGTTTGTCAACCCAAATGGCATCACTAGCCACTCATAAAAACCATCCGGAGTCCGGAAAGCAGTCTTCTCTATACTGTCCTCCGCCACTCTTAACTGATGAAACCCTGTAGCTAAATCCATCTGTGAAAACACTGAGGCGCCAACCAACTGATCAAAGAGATCATCTATTCTCGGTAATGGGTGTCTATTCTTCTTCGTGAGCTTATTAAGTTCTCTATAATCCACACAAAGTCTGAGGGACCCATCCGCCTTCGTGGCAAACACTACTGGAGCTCCCCACTCCGATATACTTCGCCTTATGAACCCCTTCTCAAGCAACTCCCCTACTTGCTTATGAAGTTCTCTTCTCTCACAAGGAGCCATGTGGCGCACTGGCAAAGACACTGGTTTGGCATTATCCACCAAATAAATTCGGAAATCTATCTCCCGCTTCGGAGGTAAATTCTTCACTTCTTCAAACACATCCGGATATTCCCGGACTACTCTGACAGAACGCAAACTCTCGACCGAAGCATCGAGCGATTCAAGATAACTTAGAAGAACAGATTCCATGGGATTACAAGAGATCTCGAGAGTATTACCCAAGCGGGTCATAAGCCTGACAACTCTCCTTTCACAATCAAGAACGGCACCATTACTGGATAACCAGTCCATGCCCAAAATCAACCCATAGCCCGTGAAGCCCAATACAAAAGCATCACATCTAAACTCAACGCTAAGTATAGAAATCTTCAAACCCAAACATATCATAGACAGATATATAGAGCCCCCAATTGGGTTTGAAACAACCAAGGGATCATCAACTAGACTGGTGTCTAAGTGCAGTGACTCAACTAACGATGATGAGATAAAAGAATGCGATGCGCCAGAGTCAAACAAAGTACGAACTGGATGATCAAACAGAAAAACCAGACTTTCAACGGAAATAGTTCTACCTCTCTGCTGAATCGGTGGAACTGAGAGAACCTGAACTTGCCCCCCTGACTGAGGTGGTGCTATAAGAGCTTGCACCTGACCTCCTGAGGTAGACCCCGTCTTCTGCCCCTTCTTTGGGCAGTTTTTCACAAGATGCCCTGCTTCACCACAATGAAAGCAACCGGTCTTCTTCTTTTTGCGACAATCCTTACTGAGGTGGCCTGGTGTTCCACAATTGAAGCACTTCTTCTTCGTCTTCTTCTTGTCACCATTGCCTTTTCCGCCCTTGCCTTGTTGTTGTTGTTGCGGTTTCTTCTGATCCCCCTTTTTCTCTGGTGCCTTAGAATTCTTATCATCCTCATGCATAAGTGCCATGTAGACAAGTTTCTCAAAGGTGGCCCCCATAGGAATGTGAGTCATAGCTATTCCTTGCAATGGTTCGTTCAAACCTCTAACGAACCTCAAAGCCTTCTTCTCCGGTGTATTCACCAACTCTATGCCAAACCTTGCTAATTGATTGAATTTGTTGACATATTCTTTCACCGTGAGATTCCCTTGCCTCAAATTCAAGAACTTCTCCATAAACAGATTCTCTTCCGCCCTTGAGAGAAACTTAGCCCCAAACCTTTGCTTAAAATCTGCCCAAGAGTCAACAGGGCGTTCTCCATTAGTGACCTCCCACCAGAATGAGGCCTCTCCCTTCATCAACCAAGCCGCCAACTTGACTTTCTTTCCCTCTTCCACTTCAAAGATATCTAGCAACTCTTCCACTTCCTTAAGCCAATCTCTAGCCTCTACGAAAGTCTCTGAACCTAGAAAAGGTTTTCCTCCTATAGCCTTGAACTCCTTGCAAACCTTAGCAAAATTATCCACTCTAGGCTGAGGAGGAGGAGCGGTTGTCTCTGGTGTAGTAGCATTGGCTGGACCCGCAGCCGCGGCCCTAGCCTCTTGCAACCTCCTATACCATAGTGGTATAACTAAACCCTCCGGGATGTTAAGATCTTCAGCCATGCTGAAATGAAAGAGGAAAGATTCAAAAAAGGAGATTCCGAAAGATAAAGATATGGCTATTGGGGATTATGCTTTTCTTTTCTTTTTTCAAAAACTTTTTCTCTTAGAAGACATGCTTTTGAAAATACTTTCTTCGAAAATACTCTTAGAAAATAGTTTTTCTCAAAAATTTTATCTGTTCTGGTAACCTTAAGCTCTGATACCACGTGTAACACCCCACTCCCGCTATGATCACTCACAATGGGAATGCCATAACATCGGTGGAGTATTTTAGTGAATATAGAACAGAAAAATTACAACAAGACAGATATAAATAGTACTTGAAATTTTAAAACATCATCTCATAACAGCGGAAGTAAAACATGTCTGGTTACCTCATAAACCCACAATAAAAGTTAAGTACAATATCCATCAAAATAAAGAAGTACATAATCCCACTCTCATACAATAGCCAAAACAAAAGAAAAGATAACTGGATAACTGGAGCTTTACATCTACCCAAGCTCCTAAAGACTGGAACAGCAATCTGATCAAGCTCCACTACTGCTAGGATCCACCACTGGACCTGGGGGTTGGGAAAAAGATAAAAACAACGGGGTCAGACATACGTCTGAGCGAGTCCTATAACTTTAACAATACAATCGTTAAAGTAACCAGAGAAGACATGAACTGATATACGGTAACATATGGGGATGAATGGTTACACTAAGTAGTCAACTAAACTAAGATAAAAGATAAAAACGCATCTACCCTTCCTAAGGTAAATCACTAAACTGCACCACACCAGTCGTTCCTAACTTAAAGGTTGATCCCACCCAAGGACTTATAAAATTAACCTAATAGTACTTGCGTACCCCTAGGTGACCAAGTAGGCGCCACAGGGCCCTACAATCCACCAGGTGTACACACTACTCCCCATTCGATCGGCTCCCTAACGTAGATACCCGTGCTGGCCCCACCGTGGGGTGTACCATTCCCCAACGTGGCAACCTGATAAAACTAACGGTGCACGGCTTATATCTACACGATGCAACAACGGCTTACCTACCAGCCCGGGCCCACTCACGCATATGAAGCCCGTTGGACTTGCGTTGCCACCGCTAACCCGCTTGCCTCTTACAGTCAAGCCAGTATGCGTGTCCCGTCCTCGACATGGGTCGAGCCCACAAAGATACGTATGGGTTACTGGTTGAAATGGGCCTCCACAAGCTACCCACCTAAGCTTGTCCCTTTTTCTAGTATACCCTACTTAACCCTTTAATCATGTTTTAATTACATGTTTCCACTTTGGTTAAGTATTCTAATCGTATTTTCTATTGCCACCCAAGGCAACTACTAGATTTTCTCATGCCACCCAAGGCACCCACTTAACCCCTCATGTCCCTCTACATGCTAATGTGGTTAAGTGTTTCTTAATTAATTAATTAATTAAGAACGTAACCTTTGTAAAGACCTCTCACATTAGACTATCTTTTATGACCGCTGGTTAAGCCGGTTGGGTCCGGGCAGCCTTATGTCATAACCGAGTCTAACCTCGTGTCTTTACATTAATCACGTATTTAGTTTGTGCCTAAGACCTCTCACATTGGGCTAACATTTGTAGCAACTAGTTAAGCCGGTTGGGTCCGGGCAGTCTTACGCTACAACTGAGTTCAACCTCGTGTCTTAGTCAATTAATTACAACTAATTAATCACCCTCATAATTTTATATTAATTATCCCTAATTAATCAAGTTTTCTTAACATGGGTAGACCTAACTTAATAGGTAAATTCCCATGGGGTAGACCTAACTCAATAGGTAAATTCCCAACACATAGTATGGGTACACCTAACTTAATAGGCAAATTCCCATACTATGTTCCTTTATTTTATGTTATGCATAATTATATTAATTTCACACAATCTTATTAACTTATGCATTTAATTACCCCATCGTTCCCACGTAATTTCGTTCTCATGATATAACACATATAAAAGGTGTCAACTTGCATATGAATGAACATGTTTCAAAGGTGCCATCTTGCATATTAACAAACACATAACTTGCACATGCACTTGCATAACATGTCACATAACTTGCATACAATATGTCACATAACTTACATATTCACTTGCATAACAAACTTGCATATTAACTCATAGACTTGCATGATGTGTCATCATGAACTTGCATATTAACAAACATATAACTTGCATATTTACATACATGTAACTTGCATATTAACAAACATGTAACTTGCATATTAACAAACATGTAACTTGCATATTTACTTACATGTAACTTGCATATTAAAAAACATGTAACTTGCATATTAACAAACATGTAACTTGCATATTTACATACATGTAACTTGCATATTAACAAACATGTAACTTGCATATTAACAAACATGTAACTTGCATATTAACAAACATGTAACTTGCATATTTACATACATGTAACTTGCATAGCATATCACCATGAACTTGCATAACATGCATATGATTACATAGCCCACAACTTGCATATTTAGCATCATGCAAACATAACATACATCATATTAAACTTGCATAAACATACATAATCAACATGCATAAACATACATACTCAACATGCATAAACATAAGATTAATGCTAACATCATATCATATGACTCAAAGCTCATTAACCCACATACAAAAACCATAAATCTCATCACATCTCATCTAATTAGTTTACCAAAAGATCATCAAAGTGATAGAAACTCACAACTAGCAATTTTGCACACCAAATGAAGAAGATTAAGATGCTAAGAAGGGATTAGAGGTTGATTAGAGAGTGATTAGCATGCAACCCTCTTCATTGATTTGTGGAGTCCATGATCAAGTTGCATTTTGCCATAGTTTAATTACAAGGTTTAATTATGAATGAATTAGGGTAGGGTTGGGGTCTTATTTATAGGATTAGAAAGTGTTTTAGGCCCTTAGATTAACCCTAGATTAGATTAGGACCCTTAGATTTCGGAACCCTCTAGAACATAGCCCAAGACTGAACCAAGAACAAACCTGGTGCACCCAGACCAGCAGGGCCGACACCCTGTGTCGACACCCCTGTCGACAGGGCTGTCGACACCCCTGTCGACACCCCTGTCGACATGCCTGTCGACACGGGGCTAGGCGGGAATTCCCCCCCCCCCCCCTTTCCTCTTTTGGCTCCAAACTTGTTTTAGCTGAATTTTAAATCTGTTTTTAAATTTAAATTTTCTGAAAACTTCTTTGAGCCATAACCGGGCCATACGGACTCCGATTCTCGAAAACTCGGACTCTATTTCGCGTATTTTTCCGAGACGAACGTAATGACGCAGCCCGTTTCCCCTGGTTCTCCCATCTGAGATTAATTATACTTTAATTACTAACTATTAGTGTTAATTGAAATTCGGGGTGTTACAAAAATTATGAAGAACGACATTTTTATGCAACTTGAAATGATATTATTATTATTATTATTATTGAAGTTGTTCGAAATCATGTGTAATACATGACTTAAGATAATAAACATGATTGTAACGGCGCGATTTTCGATGCCTCGAAAGTCGTGTCATTATTGAAAGAATTTAGAAGATGAGAAAGATAAGTTAGAACTAATAGAATAGAAGAGTAAGAAGAACATCAGAATTACACAGCAGATTTAATCTCACATCGGAATTTCACAAAATACATAATATATTACATAACAGAGTTTGTTACATCAGACTACATCATTCGAATACAATATCATACGTGATACTGGCCCAATACATAAAATGGATACTTAGAGATGGATATAGCTACTAGACGGGTTCTCGGTCTTGTACTCCACAATACTTCAAAAGAGTTCCATTAGATACCTGGATCACTTGTCTACTCATAACAAGTGTTATGAGTACCCAAGAGTTTAGGAAACACAGAAAATAAACTCTGGGTCAGTCAGGGGACTGGTGGGAGTAAACACAGTTAAAAATGTAAACAGAGAAGTAAGAAATAATAAGGTTTTCTAGATTCATTTACTTTAGAAAATCTTTAGACCAATCCATAACTAATATATGTATAATGACCCAAGTACTTTATATTAAAACGTTTGATATTACGATAGTTTTTATCAAATAAATAATCATCTAGTGAAACGCTTGCATCTCACGTTCACGTATATAGTATAAAATCAAAAGTCGCAGAGCGCTTATTGAAGATTGGATTCCAATAGACAAGGTATGGGAGCACCTGCCGATCAGTGTACTCTAGAGAGGATATACTGGGGTTCAACAAGAACGTCTTGCAACCCGGCCACACATGACCGTCCACTCATTTAGCTTGAGTGTAACGAATATATTACCAACTCTACGGTTGGTACCAACATAACCATTCCCGGGAGATACAGAATTGAAAAGAAGTAACAAATATGAATATTCTCTAGATGGTGATAATATACCCTTCTTGGGTATGACCCAACTAGCCATGCTTCCTAGCCCAGCTTTTGTTACTTACTGGTTGTGAGGTTTTGAGGTCACGTTTATTCTTCTGACAGATTCATTTCTTCAATTTCTTTGAATGCCACATCGTCATATCCGTCAGAAACACTCATTCGATTACCCAAATATATTGCGGGCAATAAAGCTAAGAGAAACGAATTTCTCCGCCACCAACGTAATATATTTACGTAAATACGATGTGTAGAATCTAACTGATATACATTGTCAGACACTCGTCCATTCGGGTTTGTCCTGGGACTGGACAGACCGAAGGTACTATTTATAATAGTCCTTGCATATCTCCGTCTTCAATATCTCTGACAATGCGTCGTATACTTCGAGTCGAAGTGGAATATTTATTCCGAACTCTTCGAAACGATGTATGTAATGTCTTTTATAATCGATGAACAGTTATCGGCTTAATCATGATTATTATTCAGTGTACACATTAATTATCATCACACAAACAGTATATGTTTATCTTGTTCATATCTGGATATTAGTACTGACCTTTAAAAATGAATAGTTAAAGTGTGTGCGTTGCACACGGTATTCTATTCAGTTTTGCTCATTATTTAGGAATGGATAAATAAAAAAGGTGCTTCGCACACGGCATTTCGCTTCGTTCATCGTCGATGTTTAAACGATGTTCAATACTCCATTTCTTCTGGTAAGTTATTTTATTACTTCTAATTTATCATAAATAAATTAGTTTAATAATTTATTTAAATTGTTTCCTTTATATTTTAAAGTTTCAAACTCGTTGAACTTCTTCGATCAACTTCTGTACTCGATCTTCTCGCCATTTTCCTCTTTCCACTTGCCTATGTCAAAAAAAATTCTATTTTTATTTAATTATTAATTTATTCTTTAATTTTATTTAATTTTATATTTTAATTAAAACAAATTTTAATTAAAAACTCCTTCAGAAACTCATTTTCGAGCGTATTGGCCAAAGTACCAGTTTGCCAAAGTACCAGCTTCAAAACGCCATGATTTCGCTTTGGATCCTAAGGTTGCGCATGTGTTTTCCAAAGTACCACCTGGTACTTTGCCAAATAACAAAGTGCCAAAGTGCCAGGCCTCCAGTCACCGTCCGTTCCACCCAATTTTCCATGCCACGACCGTATTTTACAAAGTACCACCTGTCCTCAGTACCACTTCCATTTACACCATTGTTTATCCGTTTCCTTCTGCAGTTCTCTACTTCACTTGTTTCTTTTGTCACGTTTTCTTCTATTTTTTTCAATCCCCATCTTTACCAATGCAAGTACGAACCACTTCTTGTTTCATTCTTGTTTGACATTTTTTTATATATATTTTCAATTTTCTATTTATTTATTTGTCTAAAATAAAACAACTTATTTTATTATGACGACGTACAACGCTGTCTGTTACGATCCTTGTGTGATCATCCACTATTTTCTCCTATCCATGTTCCATCATCCATACTTAACTCTCCCTTTTATTTCTTTGCGTGCCACTCATTTAAGTTTACTTTGCCTACTCCATTCGATCGAAATTATCACTTAGCCTCGACAAAATCATCTACTCGTTAGCACAAACATCTGCTCATCGACCCTTAGGCCCTTACCCTATTTTCTTCTTTATTTTCCCTCATCTTTTATATTCTATTTTTATTTACATTAATAACATTTTCTTTCTTTTCTTTTTAAATTCTTCTTTTGTTATGGACTGAGGCCCATTTTAACCAGCCTGCCCGTATATTTACTAATGTATATAATTAGTTTTATTACATTGAACTTTAAGTTAAATATTTCATCTCCATTTTACTAAAACTGGGCTTAAGCCCAACAGCCCAGAATAATTCGGTAAACCCAAAAATGTCTCACATAAAACGCTGTAGCACCATCCTTCCTTCATCAGGTAACTAAACTTGCCAGTACCCCAAACTCTCTTTCCTTATTTCCTCCTTCTCCCTTCAGTATTTCGTTCTTGCTTCTATATATTGCTGTGCCCATTTCTTCTTTCATTTATCACTTCTTTTATCAATCACTTCTTTTATTAATCACTTCTTTCCTTTGTTAAGTAACGCCACCCCTCTCCTTTCTTACTTCTTATCCCTAGTTCCCATTTTAGTTCTTACACTTTTTTTTTTCTTTTTCGTTTTCTTTTAATCTTAGCCTTAATACCCTCATCTTCACTCTCCCCTGGCACGCACTTCCTCCCCTCTCTTCTTTGTTTTCCTGCTAGTGCTACTTCACTTCTTCCTTTAACATTTCTCTTTTCTTGTCTCAACATTACTACATGCTAAAATGAAATTTGTTGAACTAGTTACTGTGTCCAATGCTTGTGAACCCACACACCCCAAACAGACCTCCCTTCTTGTCTTCTAGAATCGTGGCTTTAACAAAACTTAAGGCCTTCATGCATAAGCATGAACACCACTCGACCTCTTTTGCTTAATTCCCACATGCTCATAATTTTACCAGTCCATTATTCTCTTCCCTCTTCTTCTTCTCTGTTTTCTTTGTTCACTACTTTGCACATTCCAGTTCCCTTTTCTTCTTAATCTAATACCCCATGTCCAACGTGAAAGTGAATACCCCCGTCCAACGTGAAAGTAACAGCCATATATATATTTAACAATATATGTTTATATTATATTCAAAACTTAAATTTTCATTTAAACTTTCTTTATGTTATGGATGGCCAAACCCATACCTTCTCCGATTTGGTTTCATCATAGTTCGTTTAAATGATATGAGGATTTACATTAACTACTACACATATTAACTACTACACAGATTCATGGTTTGATGTTCTCTGTCTCGGTTTCTCTCTTCAGGTTTTTGCTGTTTTGGTTTCAGATTTGACATATAGATCTAGTTAACAAATCCCACCCATTCCGAATATATATAGATCCATATTATATTATATACAATCAATGACAAATGGGAAGATTTACTCACACAATGTTCATTGATTTTGCCCTTAAGCTTCCAGATTTTAGTTTAAACCAAAAGTAAACCCATTAAATCAGAGTGTGCATGCATCATAACATATAACATCAGTAAAAGATTTTGATGGGAATATAGTTGGAGTTTACTCACTTTAAAACTTTTCCAGTCTTAAGTTTCCTCCCCTGCTATTTGATTCTCTTGAGCTCCATTGTTCATACTCTCCACTGGTTCGATTTTTGTGTGAAGAGAGTGTTAGACCCAAAAGTGGTTCTAACACCCAAATTGATTTGAAACAAGATAAAATGAGATAGAAATAAAATGAACACACAAGATTTATAGTGGTTCGGCGAACAAATGCCTACGTCCACTTATTCTTTACTATATTCAATAATTCAGTTGCAAATACAATGACTGATTCACTCACAACTCACTTTTGTTCACTCAATTGACTAAAACAAGAAATAAAAGATGATTTGGATTTTCCGGGAGTAATGGAGTTCGGATGTTGGAGGTGATTGAATTCTTTTTGTGCTGAAAAAAGATCCTTCTCTTTGTCTCCAGATGGGGTATTTATAGGTGTGAATTTGCCTGAGATTCAATCCGGGTCGGACCACGTGTTATCCATCGCATTCTCTTCGGGTTCGGATGAACTATCAAGCTGACAACACATCAAAGAGATGAACGTTAGGGGTAGGAATTAGTCATAGCCGGTCCGGTTCTCCAGGCGATTTTAAAGGAGATTAACCTGGATCATGGGTGCGGGTCGGAGGCGTGCAGGTTGGGGGTTCAGATCGGAATACCCGATCCGAACCGGAGTGGCTTGGACGTCTCTCCTTCTCTGACCTACTCCGCTCCGCTCCAGCGCTGTGGCAAACAGATGACCTTCCGATCCGTTCGAGATTTATTCGCCTTTCGATCCGATTGGATATGCTTTGCCAAACTGTCCAGTAAGAGACAACCGATCCGAGCAGGGAACTCTATCCGATCCGAACCAATATGCTGCTATCAATCTGAATTGTGGTGTTTTCTTCCAATCCGAGCCGAAGTCTTATAACTTAAAATACTCTTCAATGGTTGGTTTCTTGACTTTGTGTTGCCTAGTTCACAAAGTAGGCTAACATTTTGCCCCCTCAAAGGATGCTTCTGTTGTACAAAGCGTGCTTTGACGTTGTTTAAATGCTAGTTCTTGAATCAGTACAGTCAGGAGTAATGCACATATTTCCATTCGGTTCGGCGTCCGACCCGAGCACATTTTCTTCATTTCTGAGCAAATTTGGGAACTCTTCTCGCCATGTAATGCTTCTTGCAGGTATGCTCTTCCTTTACTCTCCTTCTCTTCAATTCGAGTCGGATGATAAAATAACGTGCGAAATTTGCTCGGTTCGGATTCCGATCCGAAGCGCTTTCGTGGGTTTGGCTCTTTGACATTGGGCCTTCAGGGAGAGTTGTGCTTCTGGGCCTTCACTCCGGTCCGAGCGGGTGAGAAAGAATAGGAACACGAGGAGTCAACATTACCCCTTATATAAACTCACCACCGTCTTCTTTCTTTTCTTCTTCTTTTCCACCGCCGCTTCCAAACCTAGCATTGAAAACGTCAGAAACTCCAATATCTTGAAATCATTCGTTGTAGATTTCTCAAATCGAACATATAGGTAGCTTTTTAATCTCGAATAACTTCGTTGCATCTGTACTTGATTTCAATTCGCAGTTGACTGGGATGGCTTAGCCACGAGGCTCTACTTGAACTACACGTCGTTACTGGTGGATCCGCCATCACTTCGAGGCGTTGCGATGCTGGAGAGGGCAAACAATTGTCCTTAACGGTAGCTTTGGCGATGGAACAGGTTTGTTTGCGAGTAGGGGGGAAAGAGGAAGAAGATGAGGAGCGTGATGACAAATTGGAGCTGGTTCGGGCAGAAGACGAAGGAGCAAAAAGGAAGGAGAAGGAAAGGGGATCGGTTCGGGTTTCGTACTTTAGAAAGACGGGGAGGAAAGAAAACGTCGGTTCGGGCCGGAGAAGTGAACGGGATAAGAGGTTGAAATAAATGGATCGGTTGAGTGGTGCTAGTTCGGTTCTGATCAGGTCACCCGATCCAATCAGATCAGTCCTGCTTCCGAACCCATTGTTTTCCTTGTCTTGAACCGACCTTGCCTTAATGAAGCACCCGAACCGACTGCTATCTGTATTTGTATTGAGCCAGCCATCATATGCATATCCGAACCGAACCGAACGTATCAAACTTGGCACATAAAGACTACCCAACTAATTCAACTAACACTTACTCTAGACGAATATGCTTCGCGGACAGTTAGGATAGTGCCTTGTGAACATAAACGAGAATTAAGAACAACTCTGACTATCACTTTCTCTTTAAAGCTTCGTCTTACATTGCTGTACTTTTATTTTGTATTTCCCACATTTGCTGCACACACTTTAGTTCACACACATACACAAAAAGGGGGACACGGGATAATTCACTCTAATCCGTGCTATTGCTTCTTCAATAGTTCCATGACAATGAGGCCCAGACGCTCTTCTCGTCTAGCTGAGAGGAAAGAAGCTCCGGAAACTTCCAACAAAACCACTCTTGAGGATATATCTTCTTCATCTGACCCAGAATGGGACAGTGAGGGTCCGGATTACGGAGTTGGTCATCGGGAAAGCGACGAAATGTCTTCAGAAAATGAAGTTTCCCTAGGCTTTGAGGAGGAAGGAGGGATTGGTGACAATCGAGCACCCGATGAATTTGACTCGGCCATTATATTGGAGTCACCTCCAGATTCCGTAGAATCGACAATCGACAACGACCGACTTGTTCGAATTTGCTTGAAGTATGGAATAATGAAAAGGGACACTTTAGTGCCCTCACGCTCTGACCGTCCCCACAACCCTCCGGAAGGATATATGACGGTCACTCGACTGATGTGCATGGTCGGCGCCATTCCTCCATTCTCGCCTTTCATCGTTGATTTCCTAAGACAAATGCGGATTGCCCCCATGCAGTTGCATCCCAATTCATATGCCTATCTGCATACCTTATTCATAGCATATCGTGAAATTCTAGGCGTAGAACTCACGTTCGATGATGTTCATTTCTTCTATAATTTCAAGCATCGGACTAGAGAAACTCCATCTTTCTGTTACTTTGAATCAGTCCCAAAGAGGAAGATAATCTCTACGCCGTTTAGCAGTAAAGCTGGAGATTCCAGACTAGAGTGGTTCTATATGAAGCAACAGTCTGGATGCGCCAGGAGATGGACAAAATCAAGTAAAGCATTGATTTTCTGAACCCGGACTCTATACACTTGAATCATCACTCTGACCTGTTTTCCTTTTTTGTTTGCAGTCGACAATCCCAAACAGATATCAGACCAAGCGTTCTTTGATCGGATGCACCGTCTTCTCAATGGCGACCAAAAATTCCTGACTATTGACGAGGTCCTTAAAGATGAATACCTTCATTTTCACGGGCTGCTATCCGTTTTCCGTAGCATCGGTCATGGGACGGTCCCTTATGCATACATTCCTCCAGTGGAAACAGTTCCAGAGATAGGAGAAGGCTCGGGAATTCCTGCAGCTCCTCTTCAAACTTCACCTTCTCCCTCTTCCACACAAGATGACGAACTGGCTAATCTGGCCGAAAAACATCGTGAAGGGTATATTGCCCCCGAGGAAACTACTTCTCCAGATAAGTCAAAGTCTTCCCAAGAGTCGCCACTTCGCGCTTCCGAAGGGGATGTTCCTAGCACCGACGAGCACATATTTCAGGGTTTGGGGGATCTCCCCTTACCCGAGACTATATATACTTCAGAAGATTTCAGGAAGGACCCTTTAGTCTTCACTTCTTCTGAAGAAACTACTCCTGCTAAGGCCAAAGAGCCTGCCCGCACCAGTCTAGCTCCAGACTCGGGTTGGTTGGGGGGACACACACACCACTTAGGATGCACTTTATACCACAACATTGGCATTCATTGCACTTCTTTCTCCATGAACCCATTGATTCTAAACTTCGTTTATTTTATCGTGCAGGTACAATGTCTCGGTCCTATTATGATATAAGAAAGCTTTGTTGCAGCATGTCCAATCCTCCTCAGGATGCCGAGTATGATCGCCGGGATGACCGTGGTAGGGAGGAAAGAAGACCCTATGATCCCTATCGATCTCGACCCTCACGCTCCCGCTCACCAGTTCGACCGGAACAAGAGAAATACAAGAGCTATCAAGGTCGTAGGGAGGAGGATAGACCACAATCTAGGGATTCCACTTCCTCCCATGAAAAGCGGAGTAGAGAGAAAACTCCTCCAAAGGAAACTGGGTCTAGAAGTAAGCAAAAAGTCCCTGCTACTAAACGACCTAGGACAGACAAGTGTTCTACAGAATCTTCTTCAGGAAGGGACACTGAACTAACAATCCTCGCTCCTCCTCCACCAGATGCGGGAACCGCAGTAAGGCTGGCATATTTAAAAGAGCAATTTCCCGAGCACTACTTCGAGACTCTGACCTTTCTACCTACCCTTGAACCTATTTCTTCTACTTGGGCAGATGAGGCTAAGGCAAAAATTGATTTGGTAGAAAAACAATATTCCGAGATGTTCAAGTATTCTCGCAGTCTTTCTAGAATCATCCGCACTCTAATGACAAATGCTGACTCAATGCAAAAGACTGCAGAGGAGGATGCTAAGGTCTTAAAAACCTTAGGAAAGGACCTAGAAGACACTCAAGCCCAACTAGCTGTCGCTCAAAAGAACGCTTCTAATTTCAAACAACAATTTGAGGACATGCAAAAGCGTTATCATGAGTTACTTGAGTCCCACACTCAGGAGCGCTCTGAGTTGAAGAAGCAAGCTGACGAGGCCAAATCAGAGGCTGCTAAGACACGCCTCGCTTATGCTGAGCTTGAGCAGAAAAACACCGAGTTAGCGAAAAGGAGTGCTGAGTTAGAAAAGAAAAACGCTGACTTGGCTTCAAAATTGTTGGAGGCGGAAAACAGGGCTGCTCTGGCTGAGGGCAACGTGGAATGCGCTATTAAATCTGCGGAGGAAACCCGCAAACAACTATCAGAGGCGGAGGCTGATATTCAGGGCTTCGGCGAGCTAATGATAGAATTCTTCGCGCACATTATTCGTCGTCGAAACATTTCCTGGATCGAGGACTATCCATCCACTCTGGTTCAAGTGTGGAATCAAATCGTCGAGTGGGAAAAAGAAGAACTTAAGGTCGATTCCCTCGATGAAGATAAGCTGATGGAGAAATACTTGAGAGACGACGAACCGGAGCGCCTAGCTGAAGGGCGCCGTTTAATTGCTGAGGCCATGGAAGAAGAGAGGCGGAAGTCTAAACAGAAAACCATTCCTGAAGCTGGTTCCTCCTCTTCTGCTCCTGTTATTCCCGAAGTAGAAGGGTACGATCCCGAAAACCCGGGAATTCCCCGAACAACTCTGCTATCTCCCATTCCTGAAATAACTCCAGAGGTAGTAGTCACCCCCGCTGAAAAGTCTTCAGAAGGTATCCCTATCTTTTCTCCTCAATTTGCCAAGGCTACTACTACCTTTGGCTACATGATGGAACGTTCGATGAGAAATCCTTTGCTTTCGCCTGAGTTGATAACCGATGTTTCTCATTTTGTAGGCGTTGAATCCTCCGCGAAGACAGATGTAGCTCAAGGAACTACCGCTGGGACAAAGCCCGCTGATAGGGTCAAAGAAGGGGAAGACAAGGCTGCTTCCACAGACCTGGGGGAAAGAAGTGAGCCAACTAAGTTCACTGCTCCCCATGATGAAGAAATGATTGCAGCTTTAAAAGACGACGGAGGAGACGAGGGGCATGATGAGGAACCGGAGGTTACAATAACCGGGGAGTCAAAAAGCGCCGATGACGTTACCTTGGCGGCCATGAAGGCCGATCAAGACAAGCGCTTGCAATTAAAGGCTGAAGAATTAGATCCTGAGGTCCTCAAGCCCCTCGCAGTTGTGGATGCAGGTTCAAGGTTAGTTGTTAAGCTCTCAACTAGATCTATTACCGAAGAACTTGCTAAAAAATCTTCTCTTGATTCCAGTGCCCCGCCCTCCGGGAAGAAGTCTGCTGGCTCCAGTACTACATCTTCAGGGAAAAAGAAATCAAAGCGAATCTTGACTGAAGCCGAGAAGGAAGCAAAGGATGCGGAAAAAGCTGCGAAGAAATCGAAGGCTCATCCCAAACCCAAATAGTGGGTTCCCCTGTGTCCTTTTAGCATCTTTGTAAACCAATAAGTGCTGCTATAACAGCAGCTTCCGCACTTTCTTTTTTAGTTATTTCCCTGTACAAATTCATTCATTTGTAAATAAAAATAATTCACTTTTTGCAATGTTTATTTGTTAGCAGTTCTGCACTTATGTAAAAATGCATGTCTATAGTTATGAAACAAAGTTGTGGAGAGGGGAGATATGTGTATGTATACGTGTCCCCAGTCAATTTCCATAAGTTATTCAATGCTTAACCATGCAATCTGAATGCTCCCGATTCTCTAACGGGATAGCATTTCCTGTGTCATCAATACCTGTTGTTTTTCCTGGCATTTCTTTTATACTCCCTCTCATTCTCTTGAGAGTTAGAGTTTGAGTTCAGTTATTTGTTCATTCCCCGGTCGTTCAACGGGAAAAGATTTCTTTCTCGGCGCTCGGTCGGAGACGCCTTTATACTCTCTTTCTCTCTGGAAAGTTAGAGTTCGGAGTTGAATCCCTTTCTCAGCGCTCAGTCGGAGACGCTTTTATACTCTCTCTCTTTCTCTGGAGAGTTAGAGTTAAGAATAAAATTTCTTTTTCAGCGCTCAGTCTGAGACGCTTTTATATTCTCTCTCTTTCTCTGGAGAGTTAGAGTTAGAATGTCGTTTTCTCATTCTTTTACGTCTTATTGCACAAATAATCATTGTGCTTCTTTTTATGTCCAAACTGTTTTCAACCTTTTTTAGGCTCTGAGTTGTCCTGTATTTTATAATCACAACAGAACAACCAATGAATGTAAATGCATAAAAGTAAATAACACACAATATTTTTATAGTGGTTCAGCTAAGTCATAGCCTACGTCCACTTTATAGCCCTTTATTTATATCATCAGATTTTCCCAAGGCAAAGCATGTCTTGCTACAGAATCCACAGTAAAAATAACAAAAAATATAGCATTTCTAATCCAAATATCGCATTAAGTGTTGGGCATTCCATGCTCAAGGAACTTCTTCGCCATCTACGGTCGTTAACTTGAAGGTTCCTTTTTCAAGTTTCCGTTGGATGACAAAGGGTCCTTCCCATTTTGGGCCCAGGTGAGGAAGGGATGGAAAAACTCTCTTTAGCACCAAATCTCCTGGTTCAAAAGTTCTGAGACGAACTTTTTTATCATAATAGCGTGCCATCTGACGCCGATGTCTCGCTGCACGCAAGTCTGCTTCGTCCCTTTTCTCTTCGATTTCATCAAGAGACTCAAGTAAAAGTGCCCGATTCGTCATCGGGTCGTAATACGTCACCCTGTGGGAAGGAACTTCCAATTCAACTGGAATTACTGCTTCTGAGCCAAAGGAGAGAGAGAAAGGGGTATGACCGGTAGCCGTTTTAAACGTTGTTCGATATGCCCACAAGGCTAGGGGCAATTCATCAACCCATTTTGCCTTTGCACGCTCTAATCGCTTCTTGAGGATGGATTTTATTACCTTGTTTATTGCCTCTACTTGCCCATTCGATTGTGGATAGGCAACTGCAGTATATCGTTTGTCTATCTTATATTTCTGGCAAAAATTTCTGAATTCAGTGCTATCAAATTGGGTCCCGTTGTCAGTAATAATCGTCCTTGGGATCCCGAATCGGCATATAATATTTCTGACCACAAAACTTACCACCTTTCTTGTGGTGATCTTAGTCAAGGGCTCAGCTTCCACCCACTTTGTGAAATAATCCACGGCTACTATGGCATACTTAGCCCCTCCTTTAGCAATTGGTAAAACTCCAATGATATCGATCCCCCATGTGGCAAATGGCCAAGGACTCACCATCGATTTAAGCTGGGTTGACGGTGCCCTGGGGATTTTGGCGAATCTCTGGCACTTATCGCAGCGTCGTGAATAATCAGCTGCATCTTTGTTGATCGTAGGCCAGAAGTATCCGTACCGCAATATTTTCTTTGCTAAAGTTTGACCTCCTGTATGATCTCCACACTCACCTTCGTGCACTTCTCTCAGTACACGCTTGATGTCGTCGTGTGCGATACATCGTAACAGGGGCATAGAAAATCCTTGTCTATAGAGAGTATCGTCTTGCATAACATATCTGGCAGCTTTGCGAACTACAGCTCTTTTCTCACTTTTCTTCGATGGGAGTGTCCCATTCTTAAGAAAACTCTTGATTGGAGTCATCCATGACTCCTTCTTTGGTTCCGCTTCAAGAACGAATTCAATTTCCATTGACTCAAAGCTTGGCGACTCCAACGTTTCAATTGGAATTACCTCAGTCTCTTCTGGATTGTCGGAACTAGCCAATTTTGCTAGTCTATCCGCTTTCTGGTTTTCTACTCTGGGAATATGTGTTATGTTGTACCGCTCTAAGCTATTTAATAGCTCTTTCACTTTCTTGAGGTAAGCGACAAGTCGAGGTCCTCGAGCCGCAAATTCCTCTCGCACTTGACAAACAACAATCTTAGAGTCACAAAATATGTCCATCATTTTTACTCCGAGGTCTTTAGCGAGTTTCAGCCCGGCAATCAGGGCTTCATACTCAGAGTCATTGTTTGTTGCCGAAAATTCTAATCGTAGGGCGTAATATAACGACCGTCCCTCGGGAGTGACTAAGACAATTCCAGCTCCGGATCTTCGGTCATTTTTAGCTCCATCTGTATATAACTTCCACGGATTCATCTCTAGCTTATCCTCGGATTTGACCACTCGGTCATTGATTATTTCTTCCTCTGGAATGGTGAACTCCGCAATAAAGTCTGCTAGAGCTTGCCCCCTGATTGACTTTCGTGGTTGAAAATTCAAATCAAACTGGCTTAGTTCTATGTTCCATTTAATTAACCTTCCCGACGCTTCGGGTCTCTGCAACACCTGTCTTAACGGCTGATCGGTGTATATGGTTATTGGATGGGCTTGGAAGTAGTGACGAAGCTTTCGGGATGCAATCAGGAGGCTGTAAGCAAGCTTCTCGATCTTTGGGTAGTTGCGCTCTGCCGCTGCTAATTTCTTACTCACATAGTATACTGGCCTTTGTACTTTGTCTTCTTCTCGAACCAGGGCTGTGCTGACAGCGTGAGCCGAGACTGCTAGATAAACAAATAGTTCTTCGTGATCTACGGGCTTTGATAAGATTGGCGGTTTCTCTAACAGCTCTAACAGATTTTGAAAGGCCTCGACACAATCGGGAGTCCACTGGAAGTTCTTCTTTCCCCTTTTTATCAAATCAAAAAACGGAACACATTTATCGGTGGCTTTGGAGATGAATCTACTCAGCGCCGCTACCTTCCCTGCCAGACTTTGGACGTCTTTAATTCTCCTTGGTTCTTCGATATTTCTAATCGCCGCTATCTGCCTAGGGTTGATCTCAATTCCTCGGGAACTCACAATGAAGCCAAGGAACTTTCCCGACGCCACTCCAAATGAACATTTTAAAGGATTCAATTTCATACGGTATTTTCGCAAGATACCAAACATTTCCGCTAAGTCTTGCGTATGACTGGAAGACTGCTTTGATTTAACAAGCATATCATCCACATAAACTTCCATAGTTTTTCCTATTTGATCATAAAACATTCTATTTACCAACCGCTGATAAGTAGCTCCAGCGTTTTTTAATCCGAATGGCATTACAACATAACAATATAGCCCCAAATTTGTAATGAAACTTGTATGCTCTTGGTCTGGTACATGCATAGGAATTTGATTGTATCCAGAGTATGCATCCATGAAAGAGAGAAGTTCATGACCTGCTGTCGAGTCTACAAGCTGGTCAATCCTGGGAAGTGGAAAACTATCCTTTGGGCAAGCCTTATTTAAATCCGAAAAGTCAATACAAGTTCCCCACTTTCCGTTTGGCTTCTTTACCAGGACGGGATTCGATATCCAGTCGGGATAAGTTGAATCTCGAATAAATCCATTTTGCTTCAATTTCTCTACTTCCTCTTTGAGAGCAGCCGACCTCTCTGGGCCCAGCATGCGTCTCTTTTGCTTCACAGGCGGATGCTTCGGATTTACATTCAATTTGTGACTGATAATGGAAGGCGATATCCCACACATGTCAGCATGGGTCCAGGCGAACACATCTAAGTTTGCCTTCAAGAAGTCCGTCAGCTCTTCAGCACGACGTGGATCTAATTGGGAACCAATCTTCAAAACTTTCGTCGGATCAGCTTTATCAACAGGAATTTCCACTGTCGCTTCATTAGGAGTTGCATTTCTAGCCTTTGGTTCCTCGTCTTTTCTAGGATCCAGGTCTTCAGGTGTTCCTTTGGGCAACTCCTTTGGGATCAATTTCTCTAATTGCTATGCCGAGTCCCCCCTTAAGGGAGACGAGGCATCCTTACTTTCAGCATTAACTCCTTTCATCAACATCTTCAGTTCGGCCACATAGCAGGCCCGTCCAGAGACCTGATCCCCTCTTATTACTCCAGTTCCGGCTTCGGTTGGGAACTTTAGTAACAAGCACCAAGGGGCGATACAAACTCTAAATTCAGCGAGGGCAGGTCTCCCTAAAAATGCGTTATAGGGCGAATCTACGTCCAATACTACGAATTGAAGCATTCGCACTCTTCTACGTTCTCCTTGCCCTAAGGTCACGGGCAACTCTATGTATCCCATGGGAGCTGTCGTCGCTCCGTTGAAGCCTCTAATCCATCCTTCACAAGGTTTCAGATCTTCGGGCTCAAGCTTCATCTGATCAAATGACTTCTTGAACAAAATATTAACGGAACTTCCGTTGTCTACTAATACCTTATGGACCAAGGCCGGCCCAATGGTGGTAGTAATAACCAACGGATCATTGGTGGGAGATTGTATCCCCGTGTTGTCTCGGCTGCGAAATACCACGTCGTCGAACATGGTTCTTTGTTGTTTTATGGGGGTGACATCTTCCAAATCGTCACCTTCATTCACATCTAGATGCTTGGCTGCATTCACATATTGGTCCATTGACCTAAAACTTCGGATTGCCGGGTGAGGTCCGCCTACTATGGAGTTGATGACAATCCCTTTACCTTTCTGTTGCGCGGTAGGCTTAGGAGCAGGTAGGATCTGTTTTGGAGCCTGCTCTCCTTGCCCCCTGTCCCTCGGGGCAACCTTGTACTCATCCAACTTTCCTTCACGCAGTAGCTTTTCAATTACATCCCTCAAATGCCGACATTCATTGGTCGAATGTCCATGTGTTCCGTGAAACAAGCAAAATTTCCCTGTCGCCATTTCTTTCTCGGTCGAATCACGAGGTGGCGGTCTTTTGTACTGCAACACATTGTACGTATCCAGGTAAATATTTTCCAGGGTGTCATTCAATGGTGTATAGTTCTCGTAGTTCTGGAATCGGGGCCTTTTGTTGGGGTCGCTTCCCCTATTTCTGTTTCTCCTGTTACCGTTCGAATTACGGTTGTTGTTGTTTCCCCCATTTCCAGTATTGCTGTTTCCACCCTTGTTTCCTACATTTACTTCAACCTTGCCAGAACTTTCCCCAGACTGCTTCACGGCAATATTACTCTGCACATTCTCCTTTGAAGCTGTCTCAGACTTTCTTTTTCGGTTTGCCCTGGCTTCCTCTCGTCTCAGATAAATATCGGGTTTTTCGTAGAATATCGCCCTTGTGGGGGGTGTTTTCCCAGAAAGGTAGTCTCCAAACTCGGATTCAGGATCGACTCCTTCCTTCAATGCCATCAGAATAGTGGGCTCGTGCGGGTCACTGACCTCAGTTACAGCTTGGTTAAAACGATCTAGATATGCCCTTAAAGACTCTCCCGGTGCCTGTTTGATTCTCGACAATTCAATAACACTCTTGGACTTTCGGGCATGTAGTCGGAACTGGTTCATGAAACGCTCGCTTAGTTCTTTGTAATTAGAAATTGACCGAGGAGGAAGTCGGGTAAACCAAAATAATGCCACATCTTCTAGGTAGATTGGGAATGCTTTGCACTTCACTTCATCAGGGGCAGCAGCGGCATTCATGAGCCACGAATACCGCATCAAATGCTGTCCTGGATCAGTCCTTCCGTTATATTTGTCCATCTGTGGCAAGTTAAAGCGTCGGGGAAACTGGAAGTCTAGGATATCGTCAGTGAACGGAGTATGGCTTCGCTCAATGCCATAGTCTTCATTTGTATAATTCCGGCTCTCGGACATAATTCGGCGAACCATTGCCTGTACATCGGCACTAGTTAGGGGCTGCTCAGGTTCCCTAGCCCTAGTGTCCGAGTTCCTTCTGGTCTCATGCTCAGGAGATGCCCTTCTTCTTCGAGCTGCCTCTGCTCGATTCCGTTCCCTGTGTTCCCGGTCGATCTCGGGAAGAGGGGACTGGAGTCTTTGCCCCCGAGTGGGGTCATCGTTTCCTAATGCTCGTGCGATATCCTCGCGAGATCCCAAAGATCCAAATGTTAGCTGCTCCACGTTCTGAGGTCGTTCGAGTGGCCTTCGTTCACGGGGCTTCTCTTCCTCGGAAGATGAAGATTGATCTACGGGTGTGTGACGAACCGGTGGTGGAGTTCTCTGCCGGCGGAGCTCATTGATCTCCCGACTCATGAGCCTCATATTTTCCTGCATCATGAGATTAGTGCGCTCATGAACTCTCATAGCTTCCCTCGTGCTCTCAAGCATATCAAGCAAGCGCGAGAAATCTCCTTGAGTGATGGGAGCAGATGGGTTGACCTGATCTCCAACCCTGGCAGCTGGAATTGGAGCATTCGTGGGGACTTGAGTAGATGTTCCAGCTTCACCAAGCATCGGGTCGGATCGGAGGTAGGAAGTCGGGTCGGATCGGAGCTGGGGTGCCTGGTCGGATCGGTGTGCAGCGAGCAACTCGGGTCGGTTCAGATTGGAGGAGTGCACTGCTTCAGAGTCTCCTACCCGGATCGGATCGGAGCTCTCCCCTTGCTGTCGGTTCGGATTTCCTGCATTGATTCTTCCTACTGCTGAACTCTGCCCCCGAGACCTTGTTACAACAGCATGTTGCTGATCTTCGCCAGCTCCATTTCCTTGAACAGACTGAACTTCCTTGCCTTTTCCTTTGGCCATGAGTTTTTGACAATTACTTCAATGAATGTAAGAAAGCGGAGAAACTTAAAGATTCACTTCTTTGAACTCAACGGTCCAAAAAGTAGAAAGAGATCCCGGAAAATAAAGAATTTAGATGAGGATTCTCAGTGAAAGCACCAAAATGTTAGAACCAAAAGTGGTTCTAACACCCAAATTGATTTGAAACAAGATAAAATGAGATAGAAATAAAATGAACACACAAGATTTATAGTGGTTCGGCGAACAAATGCCTACGTCCACTTATTCTTTACTATATTCAATAATTCAGTTGCAAATACAATGACTGATTCACTCACAACTCACTTTTGTTCACTCAATTGACTAAAACAAGAAATAAAAGATGATTTGGATTTTCCGGGAGTAATGGAGTTCGGATGTTGGAGGTGATTGAATTCTTTTTGTGCTGAAAAAAGATCCTTCTCTTTGTCTCCAGATGGGGTATTTATAGGTGTGAATTTGCCTGAGATTCAATCCGGGTCGGACCACGTGTTATCCATCGCATTCTCTTCGGGTTCGGATGAACTATCAAGCTGACAACACATCAAAGAGATGAACGTTAGGGGTAGGAATTAGTCATAGCCGGTCCGGTTCTCCAGGCGATTTTAAAGGAGATTAACCTGGATCATGGGTGCGGGTCGGAGGCGTGCAGGTTGGGGGTTCGGATCGGAATACCCGATCCGAACCGGAGTGGCTTGGACGTCTCTCCTTCTCTGACCTACTCCGCTCCGCTCCAGCGCTGTGGCAAACAGATGACCTTCCGATCCGTTCGAGATTTTTTCGCCTTTCGATCCGATTGGATATGCTTTGCCAAAGTGTCCAGTAAGAGACAACCGATCCGAGCAGGGAACTCTATCCGATCCGAACCAATATGCTGCTATCAATCTGAATTGTGGTGTTTTCTTCCAATCCGAGCCGAAGTCTTATAACTTAAAATACTCTTCAATGGTTGGTTTCTTGACTTTGTGTTGCCTAGTTCACAAAGTAGGCTAACAGAGAGTGAATGGTTTCTAATGCTATTTATAGGGGCATTTTATTATAAAATACTTTGCTTACATTTTAAGCTATAGGATCTTTAGGTTAGACTTACCCCTCTTTACTACTCTACAAATCCTATACCATTTGTTTAATGAGATATTTACTAATTTCCTTGTCCTATATTCTACCTTCAAGAGACAAAATCTTTCCAAAGCATACTTCATAAATTTGCTGCACATGGTTTAGATTTCATTGCAATAGAAAATGGTTACTTGCCCTATAAGTGTTGAGATATTTTATTTAAAATGGTTTTATAATGGCAAGTTGCATTGATGTTTTTCCATAGGGAATGGTTTTCCCTATGTTTAGCTATACTATTAAGATCATTGATTTGGCTGTTTTGCTTTTGTTTGCTTCTACAAGTATTTCTTTTCTACATGTATTCCTTTTTGATATTTTCACATGGTCATTTTGTCAAATATGTCAAGTGCATGTTCTTTCTATATGTTAATGTTGAATGGCCGCATGTTTTCTCCTACATATGTTTTGCTTATTTGTTCATGGTCCTTATATTTTTAAAGCGATAAAAATGCCTCTTCACATATGTACACCTTGCTATCATTTGTATGAGAATAGTTAAAACTTTTAGTTGTAAGGTTTACTTTGAATTCAAGTTTAAAACATAACTAAATGTACACATTATTAGTGTATCACCTTTTCACAAATATTTATAATTTGTTCTCGTTTGTTAAATAACACATTTTATGATTTAATTACCTTATTAAATCAATACTTATCGTTAACAAAGACTAGCTAAAAACCGGGACATTACAGTCCACCCCCCTTAAAAGAATTTCGTCCCCGAAATTAACTATATTTTTCTCCTTCTAGGTGGAGTTCTTATTTAATTTGAATTTTAGTTAACTATTTCTAAAATTCAAAATTCTGATTTCATTTCAAAATCAGCTACTTAACTCATATGGGTCTATATCCAACTAATAACTCAAGTCTGGTTTTTACTACCGGGAAATATCAATTTTATTCACTGGATATTTTTCTAAATCTAATTCAACGTTGTTGAACTCATCCTGGGCTGACCCTAATCATTTAACTCGTTACATTGCTTGTGGTGGTTGTCCTACTCGCTCCTCGGCCTCGTCTTCCTTGAGAACTCATTTTCAACTTTCTGAGTATACGGTTTGATGGTTAATACTCAATCGGAAGATGTTCTCAGGGATAATCCTAAGTCAATAACTAATGTTGATAGCTAAGGACGACTTATACTAAAATTGTTTTTTTATAGTAAAAATACGCTCCCTCAACACTAATCCAAAGCCTAGGTTTTCGAAAAATCTAAGCTCCGATACCAACTGTAACGGCGCGATTTTCGATGCCTCGAAAGTCGTGTCATTATTGAAAGAATTTAGAAGATGAGAAAGATAATTTAGAACTAATAGAATAGAAGAGTAAGAAGAACATCAGAATTACACAGCAGAATTAATCTCACAGCGGAATTTCATAAAATACATAATATATTACATAACAGAGTTTGTTACATCAGACTACATCATTCGAATACAACATCATACGTGATACTGGCCCAATACATAAACTGGATACTTAGAGATGGATATAGCTACTAGACGGGTTCTCGGTCTTGTACTCCACAATACTTCAAAAGAGTTCCATTAGATACCTGGATCACTTGTCTACTCATAACAAGTGTTATGAGTACCCAAGAGTTTAGGAAACACAGAAAATAAACTCTGGGTCAGTCAGGGGACTGGTGCGAGTAAACACAGTTAAAAAATGTAAATAGGGAAGTAAGAAATAATAAGGTTTTCTAGATTCATTTACTTTAGAAAATCTTTAGACCAATCCATAACTAATATATGGATAATGACCCAAGTACTTTATATCAAAACGTTTGATATTACGATAGTTTTTATCAAATAAATAATCATCTAGTGAAACGCTTGCATCTCACGTTCACGTATATAGTATAAAATCAAAAGTCGCAGAGCGCTTATTGGAGATTGGATTCCAACAGACAAGGTATGGGAGCACCTGCCGATCAGTTTACTCTAGAGAGGATACACTGGGGTTCAACAAGAACGTCTTGCAACCCGGCCACACATGACCGTCCACTCATTTAGCTTGAGTGTAATGAATATATTACCACCTCTACGGTTGGTACCAACATAACCGTTCCCGGGAGATACAGAATTGAAAAGAAGTAACAAATATGAATATTCTCTAGATGGTGATAATATACCCTGCTTGGGTATGACCCAACTACCCATGCTGCCTAGCCTAGCTTTTGTTACTTACTGGTTGTGAGGTTTTGAGGTCACGTTTATTCTTCTGACAGATTCATTTCTTCAATTTCTTTGAATGCCACATCGTCATATCCGTCAGAAACACTCATTCGATTACCCAAATATATTGCGGGCAATAAAGCTAAGAGAAACGAATTTCTCCGCCACCAACGTAATATATTTACGTAAATACGATGTGTAGAATCTAACTGATATACATTGTCAGACACTCGTCCATTCGGGTTTGTCCTGGGACTGTACAGACCGAAGGTACTATTTATAATAGTCCTGGCATATCTCTGTCTTCAATGTCTCTGACAATGCGTCGTATACTTCGAGTCGAAGTGGAATATTTATTCCGGACTCTTCGAAACGATGTATGTAATGTCTTTTATAATCGATGAACAGTTATCAGCTTAATCATGATTATTATTCAGTGTACACATTAATTATCATCACACAAACAGTATATGTTTATCTTGTTCATATCTGGATATTAGTACTGACCTTTAAAAATGAACAGTTAAAGTGTGTGTGTTGCACACGGTATTCTATTCAGTTTTGCTCATTATTTAGGAATGAATAAATAAAACAGGTGCTTCGCACACGACATTTTGCTTCGTTCATCGTCGATGTTTAAACGATGTTCAATACTCCATTTCTTCTGGTAAGTTATTTTATTACTTCTAATTTATCATAAATAAATTAGTTTAATAATTTATTTAAATTGTTTCCTTTATATTTTAAAGTTTCAAACTCGTTGAACTTCTTCGATCAACTTCTGTACTCGATCTTCTCGCCATTTTCCTCTTTTGACGCACCTTTGTCAAAAAAATATTCTATTTTTATTTAATTATTAATTTATTCTTTAATTTAATTTAATTTTCTATTTTAATTAAAACAAATTTTAATTAAAAACTCCTTCAGAAACTCATTTTCGAGCGTATTGGCCAAAGTACCAGTTTGCCAAAGTACCAGCTTCAAAACTCCATGATTTCGCTTTGGATCCTAAGGTTGCGCATGTGTTTTCCAAAGTACCACCTGGTACTTTGCCAAATAACAAAGTGCCAAAGTGCCAGGCCTCCAGTCACCGTCCGTTCCTCCCAATTTTCCATGCCACAGCCGTATTTTATAAAGTACCACTTGTCCTCGGTACCACTTCCATTTACACCATTGTTTATCTGTTTCCTTCTGCAGTTCTCTACTTCACTTGTTTCTTTTGTCACATTTTCTTCTATTGTTTTTCGATCCCCATCTTTACCAATGCAAGTACGAAACACTTCTTATTTCATTCTTCTTTGACATTTTTTTTATATATATATTTTCAATTTTCTATTTATTTATTTATCTAAAATAAAACAACTTATTTTATTATGACGACGTACAACGCTGTCCGTTACGATCCTTGTGTGATCATCCACTATTTGCTCCTATCCATGTTCCATCATCCATACTTAACTCTCCCTTTTATTTCTTTGCGTGCCACTCATTTAAGTTTACTTTGCCTACTCCATTCGATCGAAATAATCACTTAGCCTTGACAAAATCATCTTCTCATTAGCACAAACATCTGCTCATCGGCCCTTAGGCCCTTACCCTATTTTCTTCTTTATTTTCCCTCATCTTTTATATTCTATTTTTATTTACATTAATAACATTTTCTTTCTTTTCTTTTTAAATTCTTCTTTTGTTATGGACTGAGGCCCATATTAACCAGCCTGCCTGTATATTTACTAATGTATATAATTAGTTTTATTACATTGAACTTTAAGTTAAATATTTCATCTCCATTTTACTAAAACTGGGCTTAAGCCCAACAGCCCAGAATAATTCGGTAAACCCAAAAATGTCTCACGTAAAACGCTGTAGCACCATCCTTCCTTCATCAGGTAACTAAACTTGCTAGTACCCCAAACTCTCTTTCCTTATTTCCTCCTTCTCCCTTCAGTATTTCGTTCTTGCTTCTATATATTGCTGTGCCCATTTCTTCTTTCATTTATCACTTCTTTTATCAATCACTTCTTTTATTAATCACTTCTTTCCTATGTTAAGTAACGCCTCCCCTCTCCTTTCTTACTTCTTATCCCTAGTTCCCATTTTAGTTCTTACACTTTTTTTGTTCTTTTTCTTTTTCTTTTAGTCTTAGCCTTAATACCCTCAGCTTCACTCTCCCCTGGCACACACGTCCTCCCCTCTCTTCTTTGTTTTCCTGCTAGTGCTACTTCACTTCTTCCTTTAACATTTCTCTTTTCTTGTCTCAACATTACTACATGCTAAAATGAAATTTGTTGAACTAGTTACCGTGTCCAATGCTTGTGAACCCACACACCCCAAACAGACCTCCCTTCTTGTCTTCTAGAATCGTGGCTATAACAAAACTTAAGGCCTTCATGCATAAGCATGAACACCACTCGACCTCTTTTGCTTAATTCCCACATGCCCATAATTTTACCAGTCCATTATTCTCTTCCCTCTTCTTCTTCTCTGTTTTCGTTGTTCACTACTTCGCACATTCCAGTTCCCTTTTCTTCTTAATCTAATTCCCCATGTCCAACGTGAAAGTGAATACCCCCGTCCAACGTGAAAGTAACAGCCATACAATATATGTTTATATTATATTCAAAACTTAAATTTTCAGTTAAACTTTCTTTATGTTATGGATGGCCAAACCCAGACCTTCTCCGATTTGGTTTCATCACAGTTCGTTTAAATGATATGAGGATTTACATTAACTACTACACATATTAACTACTACACAGATTCATGGTTTGATGTTCTCTGTCTCGGTTTCTCTCTTCAGGGTTTTGCTCTTTTGGTTTTAGATTTGACATATAGATCTAGTTAACAAATCCCACCCATTCCGAATATGTATAGATCCATATTATATTATATTCAATCAATGACAAATGGGAAGATTTACTCACACAATGTTCATTGATTTTGCCCTTAAGCTTCCAGATTTTAGTTTAAACCAAAAGTAAACCCATTAAATCAGAGTGTGCATGCATCATAACATATAACATCAGTAAAAGATTTTGATGAGAATATATTTGGAGTTTACTCACTTTAAAGCTTTCCTTGTCTTAAGTTTCCTCCCCTGCTATTTGATTCTCTTGAGCTCCATTGTTCATACTCTCCACTGGTTCGATTTTTGTGTGAAGAGAGTGAATGGTTTCTAATGCTATTTATAGGGGCATTTTATTATAAAATACTTTGCTTACATTTTAAGCTATAGGATCTTTAGGTTAGACTTACCCCTCTTTACTACTCTACAAATCCTATACCATTTGTTTAATGAGATATTTACTAATTTCCTTGTCTTATATTCTACCTTCTAGAGACAAAATATTTCCAAAGCATACTTCATAAATTTGCTGCACATGGTTTAGATTTCATTGCAATAGAAAATGGTTACTTGCCCTATAAGTGTTGAGATATTTCATTTAAAATGGTTTTATAATGGCAAGTTGCATTGATGTGTTTCCATAGGGAATGGTTTTCCCTATGTTTAGCTATACTATTACGATCATTGATTTGGCTGTTTTGCTTTTGTTTGCTTCTACAAGTATTTCTTTTCTACATGTATTCCTTTTTGATATTTTCACATGGTCATTTTGTCAAATATGTCAAGTGCATGTTCTTTCTATATGTTAATGTTGAATGGCCGCATGTTTTCTCCTACATATGTTTTGCTTATTTGTTCATGGTCCTTATATTTTTAGTGTACTGCTAAAAGCACCCAAGTTTGTGCTTCCTAACACCATGGTGTGGTAGTCAAAAGCATAAATCATGGTGCCTTTTGCATTACACCACCATGTGAAACTAAAAGCACCCAGGTTTTTGCTTTTGGCTACCATGTAATGGTGTTATGAAGCACAAACCTAGGTGCTTTTAGCAGTGCACTATTTTTAAAGTGATAAAAATGCCTCTTCACATATGTACACCTTGCTATCATTTGTATGAGAATAGTTAAAACTTTTAGTTGTAAGGTTTACTTTGAATTCAAGTTTAAAACATAACTAAATGTACACATTATTAGTGTATTACCTTTTCACAAATATTTATAATTTGTTCTCGTTTGTTAAATAACATATTTTATGATTTGATTACCTTATTAAATCAATACTTATCGTTAACAAAGACTAGCTAAAAACCGGGACATTACAATGATTTTTTTAGGTATCCATGTTACTACATCAAAGTCGGCAGTTGTGAAAAATATATCACAACTAATTGTGAAGTTAAACAAAGCAATTACTGAATATAGGAGAAATCGTATACATTCTCCTGGATATAACAATGGTTGTTCTAGAAATTGAATGAGTGCACTATAATGTATTGAAAGAACAATAACATGGTAATATTAATATACATCTAATTTATCTTCAAGAAATGCATTGTAGATTGAACAGTACTATTGCAAAAAGTAGGTTTAAAGTGAGAAGAAAACTTAGATTAACCAAATGTTTAGGTAAAATTACAATTAAGAGGGACAAAGTGGCAGGTACATCCAATATCAAGCTTTTCCACTAACAAAAGAAGCATAGTTTTAAGGAAACTATAGGGGTAATTCAAAAATATATATGAGAAAGTCTTACGCGTGTATGTTTGGTACACATGGATAACAGAAAAGCAGTCCATAAAATAAGGTGCAATAAAGAATAAAATAACAGCTTATTTGCAATCATCTTTCATCTTCTGATCTTTAAGCAGATATAAAGACATGCTCACTTAGTTAGGTGTAATGCAAATCAACATATCATTCAAAATGCAGGTAAGTTGTATAAACTATAGTTGGACCAATGAATCAGACCTCTTCATGAAAATAACCATATATGCCATTTTACCTTAAATTTAAAAGTGCATATACTTGCAACAACATCATCTAATTTTTCTGGGACCACGATATCCATGAAAATAATATACTAAAGTTGATAATCTTGCTATTTGTGTTGGATCCTTTTGAAAATAGTTTTCTTATTTTTTATTTGATAATCATACACACATAACCAATCAATATGTGATAGCAATAGTACCTATCGACGTCTCTTTCTCCTTCCATTTATCGTCATCTTCCCTTTAGCTCCTCAATAATTCGTCCCTTCTAACCCCATACCCATATTTTCCTACTGCTGCATTATCTCCTATCTTGCACCCCTCGTATTCTTCTGATGCTTGATGTGTAGATCTACGTCCCTTAGTTGATGTTCCAGCTGCATTCAACCATATATGAAAACACGGTTATGATGCACACTTGACACATACACACATACACACACACACACACGCACACACACACACACACACACACACACACACATATATATATATATATATATATATATATATATATATAGGGAGCAACGATAATCTCAGTATTTGTATTTGATCCTCTTGAAAATAGTTTTTTGTTTTATATTTGATAATCATACACACATAACCAATCAGTATGTGAAAGCAATAGTACATATCGCTGTCTCTTTCTCCTTCCGTTTATCGTCATCTTTCCTTTAGCTCCTCAATAGTTCGACCCTTCTAACCCCAAACCCATATTTTCCTAATGCTGCATTATCCCCTATCCTGCACCCCTCCTATTCCTCTAATGCTTGATGTGTAGATCCACATCCTTTAGCCGATGTTCTAGCTGCATTCAGCCATATATGAGAACACGGCTATGATGCGCACTTGACATATACATATACATACATATACATACATACATACACATGTATATATATATATATATATATATTGAAAATTGGTACTATATATATATATACATATATATATATAGGGAGCGACTATATGAACACAATAATTTGACACAAATTATATATATATATATATATATATATATGTATATATATATGGGAAAGTCTATTTAAACACAGAAGTTTGACACAAACTGAGAGACATAAATGACCAACCATTGGATTGACCCCTGATTTTCATTTTTCACTCAAGGACAAATTAATCATGCGGTTGAGATTTTATGTCCTCTAATTTGTGTCAAATTATTGTGTTCATATAGTCGCTCCCTATATATATATATATATATATATATATATATATATGTATGTATATGTATGTATGTATGTATGTATGTGTATGTGTATGTATATGTCAAGTGTGCATCATAACCGTGTTCTTATATATGGCTGAGTGCAGCTGGAACATCGGCTAAGGGACATAGATCTACACATCAAGCATAAGAATAATAAGAGGGGTGCAAGATAGGGATAACGCAACGATAGGAAAATATGGGTTTGGGGTTAGAAGGGACGAACTATTGAGGAGCTAAAGGGAAGATGACGATAAATGGAAGGAGAAAGAGGCGACAATAGGTACTATTGTTGTCACATACTGATTGGTTATGTGTGTATGATTATCAAATATAAAATAAATAAAAAACTATTTTCAAAAGGATCAGATACAAATAGTGAGATTATAAACTTTAGTATTTTATTTTTATGGATACCATGGTCCCAGAAAAATTAGATGATGTTGTCGCAAGGTTATTTTCATGAAGAGGTCATGTATGTTAGGTACATACGGATATCAGAAAAGCAATTCATAAAACAGGGGTTGACTATTTTGCTTGATCTCCTTTAAAATGTAACAAAGAATAAAATAACAGCTTATTTGTAATCAACTTTCATCTTCTGATCTTTAAGAAGATATAAAGACATTCCTAGTTAGTTAGTTGTAATGCAAATCAACATATCATTCAAAATAAAGATAAGTTATATAAACTATGGTTGGACCAATGAATCAGACATCTTCATGAAAATAGCCTTGTGTGCCCTTTTACCTTAAATTTAAAAGAGCATATACTTGCGACATCATCTAATTTTTCTGGGACCACAGTATCCATGAAAATAATATACTAAAGTTGATAATTACACTATTTGTATTTGATCCTTTTGAAAATAGTTTATTTTAATTTATATTTGATAATCATACACACATAACCAATCAGTATGTGACAACAATAGTACCTATTGTCATCTCTTTCTCCTTCCATTTATCGTCATCTTCCCTTTAGCTCTCAATAATTCGTCCCTTCTAACCCAAAACCCATATTTTCCTACCGCTGTGTTATCCCCTATTTTTCACCCCTCATATTCTTTTGATGCTTGATGTGTAGATCTACATCCCTTAGCCGATGTTCCAACTGCATTCAACCATATATGAGAACATGGTTATGATGCACACTTGACATACATACATACATACATACATACATATATATATATATATAAAAATATAAATATATATATATATATATATATATACAGGGAGCGACTATATGAACACAATAATTTGACACAAATTAGAGGACATAAAATCTCAGCTACAAGATTAATTTGTCCTTAAGTGAAAGGTGAAAATCAAGGGGCAATCCAATGGTTGATAATTTATGTCTCTCAGTTTGTGTCAAACTTCTGTGTTTAAATAGACTTTCCCATATATATACATATATATATATACACATATATATATATATACACATATATATATTCCTAGTCATTAATAATAGTGAACATAAGACAAAAATGGATAATTTGACACAAATTAGAGGACATAAAATCTCAGCCACAAGATTAATTTGTCCTTAAGTGAAAGGTGAAAATCAGGGGGCAATCCAATGGTTGATAATTTATGTCTCTCAGTTTGTGTCAAACTTCTGTGTTTAAATAGACTTTCCCATATATATATACGTATATATATATATACACACACACATATATGTATATATATATATATTCCTAATAATTAATAATAGGGAACATAAGACAAAAATGGAATTTAATATATATTTTAATGGAATGTTATCTAGACTATTTCTTACGCCTAATAATTTAATCTATATAAAAGTCCTTGTTGTTTGACCCTTTTTTATTTGGAGAATGAAACAATAAGATTAAAGTCTTGCATAATTCAAGGCCATCAATAATTTTTAAGAAAAGCACTTCTCAAAACTTAATTAAAGTATAGTAAGTGTTGAAATCACAATATTAGCCCAAAAAGGCATACGTATAAAAAGCATGATCGTCAAATAACAAACAAGGTATGCTGATATATTCTGTTCATCTCATGGTTCATGAAATGGTAAGGAATAGCATAATTTGTACTGCTGAAATTAGAAATAACAAATAACAATAAAGATAAATACTCTAGTATTTTGTACATGCTGGAAATAATATGGTCAGAGATGAAAAATCAATCCAATGTGAGATTGCAATATTTAATACTATATTTGTAATGGAATACAAAAAAAAACCTGGGATAATCTTTTAGATGCAATGTAATTGAGACGACCCCAAACCCCGAACTGACGGTGGCAAGGGTAATATTTGGAGTATTACACATAAACAGATAACAGCAGAAAAGAAATAAATAAATACCCCAGATAATGAACAAATAATACACTGGATAAACATAATCATCAAAGTTACACAGTATACAGGATCATACTTAGTACAAATACAGTTCAGCTATACATAAATGTCTACAGCGGAAAACAAACATAATATGTACAATAGGAGCTGAACAGCATAAAAAGGAGATAAATGATAGAATCCATTTTCAGCTCCAGCTACCCGGAAAGAGCCTGCTAAAACCCGAACACAAGGCTGCGCGTGTAGAAAAAGGGTCACCCGAGTTTGCAAGTGAAACAAACTACGAGTCAGTCATGGGACCGATATGAGAAATCTACTTAACACATTTTATAATATGGCTAATTACAGGACCACGCCACTTTCGCCTAACGGGTTTACTCCATCGGATTGCCAGTGCTTTAAAACAAGTAAATCTTTTAAATAGCGCAACGCTTTTTATAAAAATGAAGCCATTATAAGACTCAGTTCCCATCACACAATGCAATGCAAACCGGAAGATAGAGTTTTACCTTATAATGGCCAAAATATGCTTGATACGAATAAAACAAAAGAATTCTTAATCAGACTCCAACTATAAAATAGTAAGAGAAAGATTCCCTAGGTATTAACCTCGAAGGCCAAAACCAACATCAGACCAATACCCAGGAAACCATCTGTCTTAGCTCGTTTCCAGTTAGTTTCTAATTTTATAAAACAATCATAAATATCAATCATAGACGGCATGGGTACCATATATCATGTCGTCATATATAGGTATACAATCAAAACTGCACAATCACGTATTTGGAAATTGGATTTCCGTCATGAACCAAGGCAAAAGATAGTCCTTACCGACTTCGAGACAATCTAGCCTATGTCTCAGGACCCAGACTTAGGTGGGCCCTTGGAGCGACAGGGTCGGTCCACCGATGTGGATTAAAATGCCCGAACACTGCGTTTCCCCGCCCTTTGGGGCGTAAATGAGCCAACGAATGACTCCATCGGTCCCGGATCGACCGATATATCTGAGGCGCCTCGCAACAGCAACAGCCACATAGGTGAAAATTAGTATAAATGTCAGCCGGTTTTAAGCACTGACACCACCTCTAGCTAGAAGGAAATGCATGCCCCCCTTAGGTCCTCTCCCGTTTTTGGTTCATACCGGGGTGTGAGGCTCGCGGATTCATGTCATACACAAAGGTACGCCACACAGGCCGTGCTTTGATCATCAACCACAAGACTTTGCTTTTCAATAGAAGCCTTGATCACTGCATCTTAGCATGCCACACAGGCAATTCACAACATGCAGCTGACGGCTATCAATCACACAGAATAAATCCCAATGTCAGACACACAGTCCATTTACAAGTCCGTTCTGGGTCTGAACGAATCCGGAGGCACTATATACCTCGCATATCCATCGATCTCTATGTACGTCTAGACGATCACCACTCATTATCCATATTTCGGGATGCCTCCCAATCAGGACATCAGTTATCATCCAACCGAGGTGAAGATCTCTGGTCTTCAACCACCGTCTTCATCTTCGAGTTTTTATCGTCGATTCAGTTATTCAGAATGGAATAAACCTGGTCTTTCTGAGCAACTCGCGTATATAATGAACAAGTGCAACACAACATACGCTTCATTCCAATTCATTATTCACTAACCGTAAATTAGTAAGAGAACGATTTCCCAAATATTAACCCGAAGGCCGAAACCAACATCAGAACAAAACCCAGGAGACCATTCGACTTAGCTAACCTTTAATTAGTTTATAAATTTCACATTCCATATCGTTTATAATATTTTATAATGATTTATCGCAATTTTTATTTATTTAAAAATAGCCAATTTATTCAAACGACGCTTTAGGCCATAACGCGGCCGTGGCGCTGTTTTTCTTCGAATTTGATTTACACATATCTGAAAATCTAACCGTTGAATCTTCATAAATTTTACATCATTAGAAAGATCTTTTCAAAACGAATCCAACGATTCCAATTTTGAGAAAATCCGATGGTCGGATCACCCGGTACACTCGTTTGAAGTTTTGATTTCAAAATACGAACTACAGCGTCGTTATTCGATTAAATTTAATTATATATATATATAAATATAATCGATTCTGGCGCTGTTTTTCTTCAGATTTGAATTAAACATTCCAGACAATCCAACTGTTGGATATTCACAAAGTGGATGTCGTTGGAAAGATATTTCCAAGACGAACCCAACGGTTATGGTTTCGGGAAAATCCGACGATCGGATCTCCCGCACTAATCGTTTGAAATCACAGTTTCAAAACACGAACTACAGCTTCGTTATTCGATATATTTTAATTATATATATATATATATATAATCGATTCTTCGATTTCAAAACTATTTTCTTTTCATACATTTGATAAAAATGATATTTTTATCCAACATACATTTATTTCGACACTTCACTATTTTTAACAATTCATGTATATAATAAAAATGTGATTTTTATTGTAAAACAATTTATTTCAAAACACGACTATTTTATATATTTCATATAGATAGTAAAAATATGATTTTTATTATAAAACAATTTATTTCAAAACACAACTATTTTATATAGTTCATATAGATGATAAAAATATGATTTTTATTATAAAACAATTTATTTCAAACACGAATACCATTCAACGCATGAATTTCTATTCAACACATGAATGTTTTCTATAGTTCGTGTATATAAAATAAAAATGTGATTTTTATTGTTAAAACAATTTATTTAAAACATGAATACCATTCAACACATGAATTTCTATTCAACGAATGAATTTCTATTCAACACATGAATGTTTTCTATAATTCGTATATATAAAATAAAAATGTGATTTTTATGGTTAAAACAATTTATTTAAAACACGAATACCATTCAACACATGAATTTCTATTCAACGAATGAATTTCTATTCAACGAATGAATTTCTATTCAACACATGAATGTTTTCTATAGTTCGTGTATATAAAATAAAAATGTGATTTTTATTGTTAAAACAATTTATTTAAAACATGAATACTATTCAACACATGAATTTCTATTCAACGAATGAATATAGTTTCAACATATGAAAATAATTCTAACACATGAATATTATTCAAAATTTCGGCAACATAACGGCAAGGTAGCTAAAACTGGGGCCGTCCCTAGTACGGCTCCTCGCTCTACCATAAAGCCTCGCAGCTTTTGACAATGGGGATTTCATGCATCTAGTTCGCACGCAGGAGGCATGTATATTTTTTTCTTTTCCACAAACTAATCCTATGTGGTTTCAACCAAATAATTCTCAACCACAAACGGGTATTTTTCAACCACAATCAATCAATTTCAACCACAAACAATTCTAATCAACCATTCGCTATCAATCAATTTTCACACCAATCACAACCAATAAATATTGTCCATTGTTGGTGGACGAGGGACGTGTATATATATATATATATACATATTTATATAAGTACATTTCACTTCCATTCAACACATATATAACTTTTACAACGCATATATAACTTATACATCGAACGTACAACTTATACAACGCTTATACATGAGGTGTACAATGGTTATATAACTCATACATCGACTATAGAATTTATACATCGTCGTTTTCCATATCGTTTATAATTTAGAAATCTCATATTGGGTTCCACTCTACCAAAAATAACAGAAGGCTTAGAAAAATATGCGGTCTCTTTTAGAATGTAGAAGGCGTCCACACGAGTCCACTACCTCTTGTTTCACTGAATTTCTTCAACAAACGAAAAAGATATGATTTTTACAGTGAAATCAAAAACCATAGCGCTTTAAAGTGCTATAATATAGTTTTATTAAAATCAGTCGTAACTCAGCTGAAGGGTTTGAAACTAGGTTTCGATTTTTCTTCGAATACGTGTAGCTATTCGTCGATCGGCCTTTGCAGCGTCGGAGGGGGAGGAAGGACACACCTGCGCGCGGCGGTGGGGCCCACTCGTTGGTCTCTGGTGTCCACGACGGCACTCGAAAGGGCTGGACTTTGGAGGCTTCAAACGAATGAAATACTCACTGAAAAATTCGAACCTTGGTATGGATTTAAAGCTCTCGAGGAGCTCTACAAAATCTTCAACTGGAGGGAAGGGTAATGGTGCGTGGATTGATCAGAAAATGGCCGGGAAGTCGGGTTGCTATTTCCGCTGTGCACGATTTGATTACGGGGAGAGAGAGTGAAGTGTGAGCCAATCAGGGATTTTTATTTTATTTATATATTTTAAAAATCCGAAAATACCCCTTGTCACGCACGAACACCAATCCAAACCGAACGACTATCGTTCCTAGCTAAATACCCCTATTCCGAATACAATGGGATATGTTTCGAAGGCCCATTCGACTGTTTCAGTCAGTTTTCCTTCAAATTAAAATATAAAACATTCAATATTTAATTTGAACGTACATTTCAATTTGCCGGGGCCACATACTGATTCTAAAAATTCCAGAAAAATAAATCTAGCTATGTTTTGATGACACGACCCTAACAAAACTAGTTTCGTCGAATTCTGAAACCGTTTGAAAAATGGCCCTTTTCTGGTCGATCCAATTTAATAGAAATCGACCAAACACATTTTACTTTGCCACGCTCACATACTAGCTTCAAAAATTATGAAATTTGAAACCTAGCAATAATTTGATATCCCAGATCCAACAAAAGTGGTTTCATCGAATTCTGAGGTCATTTGCAAAATGACCATTTTCACGGGCTATATAAACTCCATAGCGACCTTTCTGAAAATTCATTTGGCCATAACTTTTGCTTCCCGCTATGAAACTTCGATTTTTTAGATTTGTTAGAAAGATATTAACTAACATATTTAAATATTTTGGTTTCACTAAAATCCATTTCAATTTGCACCCGGTATAGTCAGTCAAAGTTTGAATTCAATTTTTGAAACTACCGCGCCATTTCAGGTTATGTTTATAATTCAAAGTAATTATATTTATTTTCAAACGTCGATTCAAACCTACTCTTCGTCGTTATTATTTAAAATATCTATTTTAAATATTTAAAATCCACAAAAATAGCCAATTTAAAATTTTCAAACTAGTTCAGATTTTCCGGGTTGTTACAATCTCCCCCACTTAAAACTTTTTGTCCCCGAAAAGGAAAAAAAGTCGAAAGTGGTTTGATTAATCAACTCTACTTTCAATCTGGCTTCCATTCTTCAACTTTTCAGTTTCTAAGAATTTTCAAATTCTTCAAAAGTTTGGCTAACACCCTAAATTTCCGAAAAATTTCGCCATAACCTCCTTTGTACGGGGAAGGGTTTAGAAATTTATTGGGCCGTATTAGGTACCCAATAAATCCTAATAAGCATGCACATATTTATAGTGATATTTTCCGGTGTCCACAGGGGAGTGTGTATAGATCATAACTCCAGAGAATAAATTCTCTTCACCCTGTAAATGGTTTTTGTGCCTTAATGACCAGAGAGACGTGTTTATTGTCATCTCCAGACCTGTGTGGGGTTTTTATTAATCTGGCATTTTACCGTTACATTTTATATGGTCCATATTAGTCATCAGTTCAACCTGTAAAATATAGTCATGGCCATACAAGCCTCTCGCTCGTATGGTAAATCTTCAACCTCGTCACACAAGCGCCAAATGCTTATGTGGTATATGATGAAGTATGCCTATCTTCAAGAAGTATGCCATGTAGTGTAGTTCAAAATTAATTGTTATTATCCTATGGCGACATTTATTATTACACACAGAACAACCAGCACTCCGCATCCAATGGCATTCACAGGAGTTGATATAATAATATTTCGCATCCAATTCATTAAGGTTTACCTATTTGTCGGGAACGCAAATAAATTCTTTACTCAACAGCTAATCCATTTACCTGTTGAAACATATATAATGCACATGTATATATTTCTAGCTATTTTTAAATCAGTTCAATGTGTGATTTAATCGAATAAATTCTACCCTTCATTCTCTTATAATTTAATTAATCAAATCTACTATCACATAACACAAACAACAATCAATTTTATTTTTAACTTTTCAAAAATGTACTAATCAATTCCTATACTCTTTTAAAATCATTCATACTATAGAATTAAAAGTTCACATCCATTAAAAGAAAATAACAACAAAGTAGAGAACATAATGGAAATTTCAAAATATGGTAAATGTACCTTGCACCAGAGTTAATCAGAGATATCCACCCTGCACTTAGGATAGGCTTTCTTAATGCTTTCCTCTATTTCCCAAGTACAATATCGCGGATCTCCACTCCATTGCACTTTGACCAAGTGAACCTTCTTGTTCCTCAGTTCTTTGGTTTCTTTGCCGATAATCTTTAGCGGCTCTCTTATCACAGCTAATTTTGGAGTAATTTCAATATCATGTTGCGCTTCTTCTTCCATGATCAAGTCTGGATCATGAATGTGCTTTCGAAGTTGAGATATGTGAAATACATCATGCACTCCAGGCAACCAATCAGGCAATTGAATTCTATAATCAAGGGTTCCAATCCTTTCAAGAATAGGGAATGGACCAATAAATCTGGACGCCAACTTCCCAGTTTTGCCAAATCGAATCACTCCTCTCATTGGAGAAACCCTTAGATACACATAATCACCAATAGAAAAAGTCAAATCTCTTCTTCTCGAATCGGCATAGCTCTTCTGTCGGCTTTGAGCGGCGAGTAATCGTTTCTTAACGAAATCGACTTTGTCTGCAGCTTCACGGATCATATCAAGTCCCAATACCAGCCTATTACCTGGTTCAACCCAACAAGAAGGAGATCAGCACGGTCTACCATACAATGCTTCGAATGGTGACATTGTCAGGCTTTCTTGGTAGCTATTGTTGTATGAGAACTCAGCTAAATGTAAATGGTCTTCCCATGATCCACCAAAATCAAGTACACAAGCCCGCAATAGATCTTCTAAAATACGATTCACCCTCTCAGTCTGACCATCTGTCTGAGGATGATAGGCGGTGCTTAGGTTCAGCTTCGTTCCCAGTTCTACTTGAAATGCCTCCCAGAATTTGCTAGTAAATATTGGATCTCTATCGCTAACTATACTGAGCGGCACTCTATGTAGCCTAACAATTTCCTTGAAATATATCTGCGCCAGACTCTGAGTAGTTCTGTTCAATCTGACAGGTATGAAATGGGCGGTCTTTGTGAAGCGATCTACTATCACCCAAATACTGTCATTTTCTTTTCTGGTTCTAGGCAAACCATCTATGAAGTCCATGGAAATATGTTCCCACTTCCAACCTGGAACGTCCAGCGGTTGCAACGATCCAGCAAGTTTCTATTGGTCGCTTTTGATTAGCTGGCAAGTAGGGCATCATCTAACATATAAAGAAATGTCTCTCTTCATCGACCTCCACCAGAAAGTGCATTTGATGTCATTATACATTTTGCCTACTCCTGGATGGATACTAAGTTTTGACTTGTGGCATTCATCCATCACTTCCTTTCGGAGCTCAGAAATGTTAGGAACACAAATTCGACCCTTTAGCCGTAGAATCCCTTGGTCATCGATCTGGAAACTCAAGTGTTCGCCTTTCTGTATTCTTTCTCTGATCCTCTGAATGAAGTGATCATCCTTCTGAAGAGCAGATATTTTATCAATCAATGAAGCCGTAATAATAAAACTGGCGATCATTACATTCTTTCGGCTTAACGCATCGGCCACGACATTGGCTTTCCCTGGAGTGTATAGAATCTCAAAAATCGTATGCTGCATGGAACTCTAGCCAACGTTGCTACCTCAGATTCAAGTCTTTCTAGGTGAACAGATACTTTAACGACTGGTGATCTGTAAACAGTTCGAATTTCTCACCCAAAAGATAGTGCCTCCAGATTTTCAAAGTAGATACGATAGCCAACAACTCAAGATCATGAGTAACGTAATTCTTTTCATGTGGTTTCAGCTAACGGCTAGCATAAGCAACAACCTGGCCTCTTTGCATTAATACTGCACCAAGGCCTTCTCTAGAGGCATCTGTCCAGACTTTCAAGTCTTGATTGCCATCTATAATGGTTAACACTGGAGCAGTTGTTAATCTGACTTTTAGCTTCTGAAAAGCCTCCTCACATTCGGGAGTCCACTTGAATTTTGTGTGCTTCTTTGTAAGCTTTATTAAGTAACTAGATATCTACGAAAAATCTTTAACGAACTTCCGGTGATAACTAGCCAATCCAAGAAAACTTCGGACTTCTGTGGGAGTACTATGCTGTTTCCAGTTTTGAATAGATGTGATTTTACTTAGATCCACAGCAATTCCCTCTTTTGATACGACGTGGCCAGGAAACTTTACTTCGTCTTGCCATAATATACATTTAGACAGTTTAGCTTTCAATACATTCCTTCTCAGAATTTCTAGAACTTGCTCCAAATGTTTTTCTTGTTCGGCCTTTGACTTAGAGAAGATTAGAATATCGTCAATAAAAACCAGAACAAACTTATTCAGGACCCCTCTGAACACTCTATTCATTAAATTGACGAAGTAAGCTGGAGCGTTACATAAGCCGAACGGCATTACTAACCACTCATAGAATAAGTTTGGGCCTCTGAATGCTGTCATAGGAACACACTCTTCGGCAATACGAAGCTGATGGAAGCCTGTAGCTAGGTCCATCCTTGAAAATACTTGTGCTCCATTCAGACGATCCAATAAATCATCGACTCGCGGCAATGGATATTTATTCTTTATTGTCTGCTTATTCAAGTCACGATAATCCACACATAGTCGCAGAGTACCGTCAGACTTTGGGACAAACACCACTGCTGCTCCCCAATCAGAGAAACTAGGCCTGATCAGACCCTTCCACACAAGCTGTCGAGTTTGATTATCTAGTTCTTCTTTCTCCTTTAGAGTCATTCTCCGAATAGCGTGCACTACTGGCCTTGCGTTCAGAATTAAAGCGATCTTGAAATCAATTTCACTCTGCGGAGGTAAACTAATGACTTCTTCGAACACATCCGCATAATTCTTTACGACAGGAATATCTTTTATGAGGTCCTGTATATTCTCTGTGATTACAGGGATATTTTCTATTTGAGCAGGAGAAACATCATGAGCCGACCAAAATCCTTTTCTATTTGAATTCGGGCCTTCACATGGTATGGTTATATAGTTCCCTGATTGGGCCTTTGGCTTAACAACTCTCTCGTCGCATTTAACCTCAACCTCATATTTGGTTAACCAATCTAATCCCAAAATAAGATCAAATTCAGTAAAATTCATGACGATCGAGATGGTAGGGAACTTATAACAGGAAAAAGAGACAGGCACCCCACAAACCCAACTGAGATCGAGGGAATTTCCAACCGGATTATGGACAGTGATGGGTTCCTTGAGCTTTTTCAAATTCAAATCCAATTTCTTAACCGCATTCTTTGCAATAAAGCTTCGGGACGCGCCTGTATCAAACAATACTTTAACTGGAATATTTTTGACATTAAGCGTGCCTTCAAAAACATCAGACCTTTCCTGAGCAGACGAAGATGCAGGCACTTCTGCCACTTCATTTACATGCACTGCTTCAGATTTCTGTGATAGCTGGCAATTTTTCGCAATATGACCAGCCTGATGGCACTTATGGCATCCTCTGCCCTCATGAACCCTCTTATTAGACTTAGGTCCTTCCTTTCTTTGCTTCTTTAAAGATCTGCAATTTCCTTGCAAATGCCCTTGCTTCTTGCAATTATTGCATACGGCAGTCGTTACTGGTTCTTTCACAGATCTGGCCCTTTTCGGATTGACTTTTGGCTTCTTACTGACCTCAGACATCGTACTGGCCTCCGGACTATCAGTTTCAGACTCGCCTTTATTACTAGAACTGATTTCCCCTTCGTAACGCAACATACCTTTCTTGTCGAGATCCTCATATTGGTAAGCCATGTATATCATTTCAGAAAAAGGAAGCTTCACATTCCTCATTACACTATTCTGATATTTTCTTTGCAAGCCATGAATAAACCTCAGATTCTTCCTCTTCGGATCTTTAATCAGATGCGGGGCAAAATGAGAAAGTTCATTGAATCTCTTATGATATTCTGGAATGGTCATATCTCCTTGTATCAGATAAGAGAATTCATCACATAACCGCTCAATTGCTTCTGGAGGAGTAAATCTTTCTAGGAAAATCACTTTGAATCTATCCAAGGTAATATTACCTTTTGGATTATCCTCAATAATCGAATCCCACCAGAATAAAGCTTCGTCTTTGAGTGCCCAAGATGCCAGTAATCTTTTCTGGTCATCTCTCAGCTTTAAACCGTCAAAGATTTTCTCAGCAGAACGAATCCAAGCTTGTGTTTTCATAATAGATTCTTCGCCCGAGAACGGTATTCCACCCATATTTCGATACTTAATTAATAGAGCCTCAATATCTGGTTCTGCATTCCTCCTGTTTCTGACACTAATTTTCTAGTACGTCTGCAAATGGAAGACAAAGTGTCAGGTCAACGGAAAAGATATTTCAAAACATAGAGACAAATACTTGAATGTAAATGTGTCTACTGGGGTGTATTCCATTCTGCTTTACTCATACTAGGATATTACTGATCCTATCTGTAATGAGTTATTCGTCCTAGAACACAACTGGTTCTATTTCTGACGAGATCGTTAATATGTTATATTCCAGCACTAAGCTTAACCAAAGCTCTGATACCACGTTGAGACGACCCCAAACCCCTTACTGACGGTGGCAAGGGTAATCTTTGGAATATAACACATAAACAGATAACAGTAGAACAGAAATAAATAAATGCCCCAGATAATGTACAAATAATACACTGGATAAACATAACCATCAGAGTTACACGGTATACAGGATCATACTTAGTACAATACAGTTCAGCTATACATAAATGTCTACAGCGGAAAACAAATAGAATATGTACAATAGGAGCTGAACAGCATAAAAAGGAGATAAATGATAGAATCAATCTTCAGCTCTAGCTATCCAGAAAGAGCCTGCTAAAACCTGAACACAAGGCTGCCCATGTAGAAAAAGGGGCACCCTAGTTTGCAAGTGAAACAAACTACGAGTCAGTCATGGGACTGGTATGAGAAATCTACTTAACACAATTTATAATATGGCTAATGACAGGACCACGCCAGTTTCGCGGAACGGGTCTACCCCATCGGATTGCCAGTGCTTTAAAACAAGTATATCTTTTAAACATCGCAATGCTTTTTATTAAAATGAAGCCATTATAAGACTCAGTTCTCATCACACAATGCAACGCAAACCGGAGGATAGAGTTTTACCTTATAATGGCCAAAATATGCTTGATACGAATAAAACAAAAGAATTCTTAATCAGACTCCAACTGGAAAATAGTAAGAGAACAATTCCCTAGGTATTAACCCCGAAGGCCGAAACCAACATCAGACCAATACCCAGGAAACCATCCATCTTAACTCGTTTCCAGTTAGTTTCTAATTTTATAAAACAATCATAAATATCAATCATAGACGGCATGGGTACCATATATCATGTCGCCATATATAGGTATACAATCAAAACCGCACAATCACGTATTTGGAAATTGGATTTCCGTCATGAACCAAGGCAAAAGATAGTCCTTAATGTCTTCGAGACAATCTAGCCCATGTCTCAGGACCCAGACTCAGGTGGTCCCTAGGAGCGACAGGGTCGGTCCACCGATGTCGATTAAAATGCCTAAACACTGCGTTTCCCCGCCCTTTGGGGCGTAAATGAGCCAATGAATGACTCCATCGGTCCCGGATCAACCGATATGTCCGAGGCGCCTCGCAACAGCAACAACCACATATGTGAAAATTAGTATAAATGTCAGTCGGTTTTAAGCACTGACACCACCTCTAGCTAGAAGGAAACGCATGCCCTCCCTAAGGTCCTCTCCCGTTTCTGGTTCATACCGGGGAGTGAGGCTCGCGAATTCACGTCATACACAAAGCTACGCCACACATGTCGTGCTTTGATCATCAACCACAAGACTTTGCTTTTCAACAGAAGCCTTGATCACTGCATCTTAGCATGCCACACAGGCAATTCACACCATGCAACTGACGGCTATCAATCACACAGAATGAATTCCAATGTCAGACATACAGTCCATTTACAAGTCCGTTCTGGGTTTGAACGAAACCGGAGGCACTATATACCTCGCATATCCATCGATCTCCGATCTTCAACCACCGTCTTCATCTTCGACTTTTTATCGTCGATTCAGTTATTCAGAATGGGATAAACCCAGTCTTTCTGAGCAACTTGCGTATATAATAAACAAGTGCTACACAAACACAACATACGCTTCATTCCAATTCATTATTCAATAACCGTAAATTAGTAAGAGAACAATTTCCCAAATATTAACCCCGAAGGCCGAAACCAACATCAGATCAAAACCCAGGAGACCATTTGACTTAGCTAACCTTCAGTTAGTTTATAAATTTCACATTCCATATCGTTTATAATATTTTATAACGATTTATCGCTATTTTTATTTATTTAAAAATGACCAATTTATTCAAACGACGCTTCAGGCCATAACGCAGCCGTGGCGCTGTTTTTCTACATATTTGATTTACACATATCTGAAAATCTAACCATTGGATCTTCACAAATTTTACATCATTAGAAAGATCTTTTCAAAACGAATCCAATGGTTCCAGTTTTGGGAAGATCCGACGGTCGGATCTCCCGGTACACTCGTTTGAAGTTTCGATTTCAAAATACGAACTGCAGCGTCGTTATTCGATTAAATTTAATTATATTTATATATATATATATAATCGATTCTGGCGCTGTTTTTTTTTTTCAGATTTGAATTAAACATTCCAGACAATCCAACCGTTGGATCTTCACAAAGTGGATGTCGTTGAAAAGATATTTCCAAGACGAACCCAACGGTTATGGTTTCGGGAAAATCCGACGGTCGGATCTCCCGCACTAATCGTTTGAAATAACGGTTTCAAAACACGAACTGCAGCTTCGTTATTCGATATATTTTAATTATACTTATATATATATATATATAAATATAATCGATTCTTCGATTTCAAAACTATTTTCTTTTCATACATTTGATAAAAATGATATTTTTACCCAATAGACATTTATTTCGACACTTCACTATTTTTAACAATTCATGTATATAATAAAAATGTGATTTTTATTGTAAAACAATTTATTTCAAAACACGACTATTTTATATAGTTCATATAGATGGTAAAAATATGATTTTTATTATAAAACAATTTATTTCAAAACATGACTATTTTATATAGTTCATATAGATGATAAAAATATGATTTATATTATAAAACAATTTATTTCAAACATGAATTTCTATTCAACGAATGAATTTCTATTCAACACATGAATGTTTTCTGTAGTTCGTATATATAAAATAAAAATGTGTTTTTTATTGTTAGAACAATTTATTTAAAACACGAATACCATTCAACACATGAATTTCTATTCAACGAATGAATTTCTATTCAACACATGAATGTTTTCTATAGTTCGTATATATAAAATAAAAATGTGATTTTTATTGTTAAAACAATTTATTTAAAACACGAATACCATTCAACACATGAATTTCTATTCAACGAATGAATTTCTGTTCAACACATGAATGTTTTCTATAGTTCGTATATATAAAATAAAAATGTGATTTTTATTGTTAAAACAATTTATTTAAAGCACGAATACTATTCAACACATGAATTTCTATTCAACGAATGAATTTCTATTCAACAAACGCATATAGTTTCAACATATGAAAATAATTCTAACACATGAATATTATTCAAAATTTCGGCAGCATAACGACAGGGTAGTTAAAACCGGGGCCATCCCTAGTACGGCTCCTCGCTCTACCTTAAAGCCTCGCAGCTTTTGGCAATGGGGATTTCATGCATCTAGTTCGCATGCAGGCGGCATGTATATTTTTTACTTTTCCACAAACTAATCCTATGTGCTTTCAACCAAATAATTCTCAACCACAAACGGGTATTTTTCAACCACAATCAATCAATTTCAACCACAAACAATTCTAATCAACCATTCGCTATCAATCAATTTTCACACCATTCACAACCAATAAATATCGTCCATGGTTTGTGGACGCGGGGCGTGTGTATATATATATATATATATATATATATATATATGTATATTTCACTTCCATTCAACACATATATAATTTTTACAATGCATATATAACTTATACATCGAATGTACAACTTATACAACGCTTATACATGAGGTGTACAACGCTTATATAACTCATACATCGACTATATGATTTATACATCGTTGTTTTCCATATCGTTTATAATTTAGAAATCTCACATTGGGTTCCACTCCACCAAAAATAGCAGAAGGCTCAGAAAAATATGCGGTCTCTTCTAGAATGTAGAAGGCATCCACACGAGTCCACTGTCTCTTGTTTCACTGAATTTCGTCAACAAACGAAAAAGATATGATTTTTACAGTGAAATCAAAAACCGTAGCGCTTTAAAGTGCTATAATATAGTTTAATTAAAATCAGCCATACCTCAGCTGAAGGGTTCGAAACTAGGTTTTGATTTTTCTTCGAATCCGTGTAGCTATTCGTCGATCGGCCTTTGCAGCATCGGAGGGGGAGGAACGACACACCTGCGCGCGGCGGTGGGGCCCACTCGGTGGTCTCTGGTGTCCACGACGGCACTCGAAAGGGCTGGACTTTGGAGGCTTCAAACGAACGAAATACTCACTGAAAAATTCGAACCCTGGTATGGATTTAAAGCTCTCGAGGAGCTCTACAAAATCTTCAACTAGAGGGAAGGGTAATGGTGCGTGGATTGATCAGAAAATGGCCAGGAAGTCGGGTTGCTGTTTCCGTCGTGCGCGATTTGATTACGGGGAGAGAGAGTGAAGTGTGAGCCAATCAGGGATTTTTATTTTATTTATATATTTTAACAATCCGAAAATACCCCTTGTCACGCACGAACACCAATCCAAACCCAACGACTGTCGCCCCTAGCTAAATACCCCCATTCCGAACGCATTGGGATATGTTTCGAAGGCCCATTCGACTGTTTTAGTCAGTTTTCCTTCAAATTAAAATATAAAACATTCAATATTTAATTTGAACGTACATTTCAATTTGTCGGGGCCACATACTAATTCTAAAAATTCCAAAAAAAATAAATCTAGTTATGTTTTGACGATACGGCCCCAACAAAATTAGTTTCGTCGAATTCTGATACCGTTTGAAAAATGGCCCTTTTCTGGTCGATCCAATTTAATGGAAATCGACCAAACACATTTTCCTTTACCACGCTCACATACTAGCTTCAAAAATTATGAAATTTGAAACCTAGCAATGATTTGACATCCCGGATCCAACAAAAGTGGTTTCGTCGAATTCTGAGGTCATTTGCAAAATGGTCATTTTCACGGGCTATATAAACTCCATAGCGACCTTTCTGAAAATTCATTTGGCCATAACTTTTGCTTTCCACAATGAAACTTCGATTTTTCAGATTCGTTAGAAAGATATTCACTAATAGATTTAAATATTTTTGGTTTCACTAAAATCCGTTTCAATTTGCACCCGGTACAGTCAGTCAAAGTTTGAATTCAATTTTTGAAACTGCCGCGCCATTCAGGCCATGTTTATAATTCAAAGTAATTATATTTATTTTCAAATTTCGATTCAAACCTACTCTTTGTCGTTATTATTTAAAATATCTATTTTAAATATTTAAAATCCACCAAAATAACCAATTTAAAATTTTCAAACTAGTTTAGATTTTCCGGGTTGTTATAGTAATAGTTTTTCAGATTTGTCGTAGGTCAGAAAACCGTTGCTAACTTGTGATCCCCATAAATGTCATTAACTTTAATGAAGTTATAACAGGGAAACATCCTATAAATTATCACATCAAGCTATATAAACGGAGAAAAGTTGAATTTTTTTCTTAGTATCTACGTGTAAAACGTGATTTAATCAATTCAGTCAAAAACATGTTTTCACACTTAACTTCACAATTAGCATAGAATTGATGTAGCACATTCAGTAAACCATGACCGCGCACACTAAAAATCTACTTATTACAAACAAAAATATATTACTGATTACATATGTCTATCGATTTCATCATTAATTTATGCATTCTAAGGATTATTATATCCATTCTTACTCCTAGCTTAAAGATGTAGTATAAATGGGGAGAAATTTAATTGCAGTGTTTAGTTTTTTCTTCACCGTTACTTTTGAAAGTTCAATAATTAGCAAGTGCGTAGCTTAAACTTGGCATACAGTATGAAATTCAAAAAACTCACCTCTGAAATGTATGAAATATAGAATACCAAACAATACATGCTTCATTCATTATTAATTCTTATATCATCTTATTTAATCAAGAGACAAAACCATGACAATAATTTCGATCATTGTTACATATACCAATTGAACAAAAAATTAATGTTGTAGAGAAGTTTCATACCTTCCATACTAAAGCATATTCAATAAACTAAAACAGCAAGCCCCGAAATTGGAGTTCAATTTAGGTTCTACACAGAAGTAGTTATGGAAAGAAATAACTTTGAAACAAAGGTTAATAGCATATTTAACACATTAAAAAAAAGCAATTCATGATAGCAAACATAACTGAGTTCGTCTATAGCAGAAATATTTCTGTCCGGTCCTTCATTCCCATGCACGCTTTATCTAAAGATAAACAAAGTTTTATAACAATTAGGAGAGTAAAGGGGAGTAAAAATAGAAGATTCAAGAAGAAATTGTTTTTGTAATGGATACCATCGAAATCTATTCACTGTTCATGCAAAATCTAATGTGAAATAAGGACAACCTTTGATACAATTTTCGTTTAATAGGAGGGAAATTACAGCATTGAAGTAGATTTATTTTGTCTAAAAGAATTCGAAACTCCAAAGGCTACGAAGCCACGCTACAAAGCCCAACCTTATCCTAAAAGTGGGCGGAATCTGTAACAAAACGTTACGTTGAAAACAGAAACCTCGGTTCTGGAAGTTTCTGCTAGCTGGACTTCATTCCTTTCTCATGCTTCTTCTTCTCCAAGAAATCTCCCTATAAAACCTCATTTTAGAGCTCACTCTGACAGTAAATATAATCTAAAATTGGAGGTAAACTATGGCATTTTCGATGATCGCAAGCAAGAAAGCAGCGCCAGTAGCTGTCTGATCAGAAAACTAGCATTCAACGACGCACATGCTCTACGGGCTGCGTCCGTTCAATCAATCAGGTCCTTCAATACTAATGCACGAGAGGTTGAAGCCTTGGACGACGGATCGAAACTCGGCTGTGGATCTGACCGTAGGATTGCTTCCCTGGACAACGATGTCCCCGATTCCTCTCGCAGTCGTTTTCTCTTGCTCTGATCTGTTAGTCAAAATATTAAATAAATTGTATTATACTGGACGCAGGTGCGTTGGATCTTTCCAATCAGATGGACTATCTAAACTGAACCAAATCTTACACATTTGCCGCTGTAGAGCCTGGTGATTCTCCACCACCAAGGCGCACTTCTTGTTGTCTGTTTGAGGATGCGGATAGACTTGAGATGCGAATGAAAATGCCAGGGTTAGGGAAAGAGCATGTTAAATTGAGTACGAAGAAGAACACCTTGATAATTAAAGGGGATGGAGAGGAAGAAACAGGGGAAGAAGAGGGTGCGAGGAGGTATTATAATAGGATTGATTTTCCTGGTGGGCATGGTTATAAGTTGAACGAGATACAGGCTAAGATGAAGAATGGGGTTTTGAACCTTGTTGTGCCAGTGACGAGAGAGGAGGCGATGAAGGATGTGTTCCAGATAAATGTTAAATGGTTCTGGTTTGTGGAAGTAATGCGTGGAGTTTTGTTTTGTTTTGTTTTGTTTTGAGTGAATGTGGTTTTAGTATTAAACTCTAAGTCTAGTGTATCCACTGTGCATCGAAGTAACTTAAATATGATTTTAAGTTATTATATTTTATTCCTTCTTCCGTGCGAGATTTTGATTTCATTTTAGTATTCTGTATTATATCTGTTAAATCATTTCTTTATAGGAACCAACGATCTATTTAGAATGGTTTAAGTTTCAATTGGTTTTTTTGGATCGAAATTAGATTCATTTTAGATGGATTGTTATAGCTTTTTAGGCTCTGCATATAGTTCCATCTGAAATGTAAATGTTGTTTGTTTTCTACTACAACCAGGTCTTTTTTCCTCTTTTGCCATTGAAATCAAGTGGACGGACGAGTGTTTTTTTTGTCATGTTTGGTTTTTTCCTTAATCGTGCAAAAACTTGTTTAAACTATTTTTTTTTTAAATTTCATCTTATTCTCGTGTGCCTTGTAAAACCTTTGTCATGCAAAATTTCTTGACTGCAAACTTTCATTGCCAATTTGATCTTAGGTAAAAAATGAAGCACAACAATGTTATCTCTAACAGCCATTTCAAGAAACACTGGTTGAATTTTATGAGGACCTAGTTTAATCTGCCTGCTAGGAAAATGAGAAGAATGATTGGTAAGAATCATGCATAAACAATTCCAAGCTGTATGACATTGTAAATATTTGTTTTCATAGTAACCTTAGTTGTATTAACAATTAACTTAAAGTTCAGTGTGCTAGTCTATACATATGTAAGTATACATCTTGATCATCTTTCTCAATGATTTGAGAAAAGGACACCTAGGATAGTTGTATTGTTTATTGCTTCATATTTGCACGTATAATATATGTTCTTCGTCCTTTCGTGAGGTTCGTTAATAATCATTTTCTAATAGAATGCAGATCAACTAAGTTTATCATAGATTGTGCTATAATACTTTGAAAGGTTAAAAACTATTGAGATGCATGTATTATTATTTGTTCATGTTCTTACACTAAACGCGATTGATAAATTGGTAGCTGGCTGGAGATAAGAGGAAGTGGGCACAAACAGTCGGCATATCAGTTGATCGCAGGCATATAAATAGGTCCTTTATGCAAAGCTAGTGTTCAGAGGCTAGAGGAGAACACTGCTAAACTTCTAGTTTTCCCTAGATGTCCTAGAAAATTAAGGTAACTTTACTTCTATGACCATACATTTATGTACAATTTTCTTTGCACTGACATGATTCATACTATATTATTTTATGTACATTTATCAGTTGTTCATGTGCTCATTACATATGCAGAAAAATAATTTAGAATAGTTCAAGTACTTAAAAATAGGATTATATGAGCACACACATTTTAGCACCTTGATTTAAAATGACATTTGATAATTTTGCAATGTGAGAGTCGGCATTTTCTTTGAGTAACAAGTCAATTATGTTGAAGTTTGGGATATTATATGTTAAATTGAAGAGGATGAAAGTTGCATTGCATCGAAGGAGATCGTTTGCAAATCGGAGCTTGTATGCCAAAATTAGAGATGGAAATGTGCAAAGCTTCTGTTGAGAATCGGGACAAACGTATGTCGTCCCCTGTGACAGATGTCTGAGTTGTCAAGGCGATGTTTCCCGAAGCTTCCGATAGATGCCTAAGCTAAAACAATTATTTGTCTAACCGGGTTAGACGTCTGTCATAAGCCACGACAGACGTCGGGCTGAAAATTGGCAAGCTGATTTGTGAGGACTTGGGGTCAGTTTTGGGAATTGCCTATCACATTTTTCTCTCCCTATATAAGCTATTTTAAGGTTTCAAAAGAGAATATTGGAGACTTGTTCAAATCAAGGGTTAAATTAGGGTTTATAACCTAATTGCAATTTTACAATTCTATTCTCCTTAAACTCTTTTCTATAAAGAAATATAGTGGTTATTGGATCAATCTCTTGTATTCCTTTCATCATGGTAATAAATTACTCTCTCCAAAGTGGATGTACACTAACAAGATGTTAGTGGAACCACTATAAATCTGCATGTGATTTAATTTTGCTGCAATTGTCGTTATTTTATCGCTCAGGAAACAGATTTGGGTGGTTTGAAATAGGTTGATCATTGTTTGGTGACTAGAGTTATTGATTTGCTTGTTTTTGCGAATCTAACAACGATCCCATCATTCACAAGGCACTTGTGGTTTAGTTATTCGATTTGAGTGGTCTTGAATTGAATTAATCACAACGGTTACAATAGTTGGTATCTGAGCAATTGGTGCTTATTAGATGTTTGTGGAAATGTTAGATATAGATGATAGCTCGGTAAGTCCTTCAACGGGTAGTCCGAATAGTATGGCGCCTTATGTACGTGGTTCGTATGCGGCGTTGGGTTCTCATTGGTAACTGACAAGTGGAATCGTGATAATGACTTTGAGAAGTGGCAATGGAAAATGAAAGTGGGTCTTAGGCAGAATCGGGTGCACCGAGTGTTATTTGATACTCACTTATTGCTAAGTGATATCTTGGATGTTGAGCGGGAGGAGATGGAGAAATGGGCTTACACTACTCTTCAACTTGCTACGGGGGAGAATATGATCTCCAAAATTAGTATTGAGACAACCGCTAAAGGCATTTGGGACAAGTTGGAGGAATTATATATAAAGAAGTCACTCACAAGCCGTTTGATCTTGTTGTAAACCTTTTTCACCTTCAAGATGAAGGAGGGTAATTCACGTAAGGCACACTTGAATGCCTTTGATGACTTTCTTATGAAGATGAAGGCTGTTGATTTGAAGATTGAGGAAGAGCAGAAGGCGATGATATTATTGTGTTCATTGCCGGACCACTATACGGGTTTCTCAAATAGTTTGATCTATGGCTCGGATACATTGACTCTTGATGATGTCAAGACGGGTCTTCTTAGTGAGGAGTTGAGAGATCAAATGAAGGAGATGAGTGAGGGTAGTAGTGGAGCTAGTAGTGGTCACTGGTTGTTTATGGAGAAAGAAAAGAATGTGAAGAAAGGAAACGGGGGCGTTCGAAATCAAGGAAGCCCGGTGGGAGAGGTAAATCGAAAGAAAGAAATGGCAAGTGCTTTATTTGCAAGAAACCGAGATGTTGGAAGAATGAATGTCCGGACAAAGATAAGAAGGAAGTAGCATCTTCATCCATAGCGGTGGAGAGTGGGGATGGTGAGATAGATAAGAAAGTGTTGATGACATAAGCATTAGGTGTTTCAGATAGCGAATGGGTACTCGATTTGGGTGCGTCGTATCATATGACGTCAAGTTGGAATTGTTTTTCGTCTTATGAAGTCAAAAAGGGAAATACAATTGTTATGGGAAATGGTGCTATTTGCAAGACGATGGGTATTGGCTCCGTGCAAATAAGGATGTTTGATGCAGTTGTTCGCATGCTCACCAAGGTTCGCTATGTTCCGGGACTTAGGAAGTCTCTTATATCTTTGGGGAAATTGGATTCTCTAGGATGCAATATCACTATCGAGAAGGATTTCTTGAAGGTTTCAAAGGGGGCGCTTGTGGTTATGAAAGGTTCTAGGACTCATAGTGTATATTTGCTTCAAGGTGTGACCGTAGGAGGTGAAACTTGTGTGGGTGTTGATAGTTCTCGTGACTTGGATGCGACATGGTTATGGCATTTGAGATTGGGTCATATCTCGAAGAGGAGTTTGGATATTCTTCAGAAGCGGGAGTTGATCAAGGGTGAGAGTTTCAAAAAACTAGAGTTTTGCGAGGAATGTGTCATGGGGAAGTAAACAAAGGTATCATTCGATGTAGGTAAGCATGATTCAAAGGAGGTTCTCGAGTATGTTCATTCGGATGTTTGGGGACCGACACCGGTTTCTTCTTTAGTTCTAGCACATTATTATATTTCTTTCATTGATGATTTGTCTCGGAAGGTATGGGTGTATATACTGAAGGCCAAGTCGGAGGCATTTGCTAAGTTCAAAGGGTGTAAGGCTCTTATGGAGAAGAGAGTGGCAAGACTTTGAAGATTCTAAGGACCGACAATGGCGGAGAGTATGTTTCCGGGGAATTCTTGGAGTATTGTAAGCATAATGGAATCCGGAGACATTTTACTATACTGGGAGATCTGTAACGAACCGGTAATTATGAAGTTTTAAAAATGTAATCAATTTAAGATTTAACGTTAAAATAGATATTTATATTTGAATTCGATGTAGAATTTGGAATTTTATTTATCTTGGACGATATTTGAGTTCACATTTAATTAGGAGTTCTCTTTTTTGTAAACTTCATTTCAATATGAAAGTTTGTTAAAACAAAAGTTATTAACAAGTTTTGAGCTACCTGGATATATTCCTAAATAAGATTCTTTCCGTAAATTTAATGAACACTGTCAAATATACGAGAATTACATAGTTAGCTAATTAAAATATTTATCTTTGAATTCTTTCCATGAAATTGTTTTATATAGAAGTTATAGAGAAACTAATGTTTTTGAAATATAAATCGTGTAATTTAGTCCTAGGAAAATGAAATCAAATTTTGTTTTGGAATGCGGCTTTGAAAAATAAAATTTGACTGCTAATTGATTTTGTAAATATAAATCAAAATGGCAATAGTTAAAAATACGGTCGATATAATAAAAAGAAATAAATTATGGAATGAATTGCGCCTATTTTTTTCCTTTGTTAACATTAAAGTTAACTTATTATTTTTAATTTATTATTATTGGAATAATAACGTATTTAGAGCAAGTAACAACATTGTTCGATTTAGTCGTATTCTTTGTTTAAGTCTAACGTTATACACCGGTCACGAGTAACGTTCGTTCAACCTGGTTCTTTCATTCAGCCCACCAATTAAATCTAGCAAAATCTCATAATATCTTGCTAAAGATATGCTGCAACTCTAAATCTTGCCCTGTCAGTAATGCAAGGATTGCAAAACACTGTACAGGATTTACAAATCTTCCTCTGTCAATTACAAATATTTCATAACAGTACACCAAGATTTTGGAATCGTCTTGTGCAGAGATAATCATACCACGTGTTTATCTTCTTCAGTGACAATCCCCTATTTTATCTTTCCGTTCCTTTTCTATTTCTTCAACCACAATTTGAAAAAGAAAAAAAAGTAGTCGATCTTCACAACAAAATCCAAAAGGAGGAAACACAAACTCTTCCTCCAACGCTAAATCGATGAAGCCCCTTCCTCTTCAAATATATTGTTTTCCCCAGTAAACAAATAAGAAGAAATCGAAGTCTCCCAAAACCCAGAAACCCAAACCGTGATTTTATTTCAGCACAAATCGAAATCGCGATCAATGCTTCCTCCACCGACCATGTGGTGGCTACCACACTTCTCCTCTAGAACTAGCGGCCTACGAAGCCCTCCAACCCCGACTGCAAATCAAAAGCCACCAGTAAGGAGTTCCCAAAATCAAATCGCATGGCCCACTGAACCTCATCCTCAACCGTGCGCCATCATATGTTCGTCTCTGTGCTGCCTCCCTCTGCTATGAAGTCAATCTATCCCTGACGAGCACTGCCTCGGCGTGGTTGGTCCGAAGCAGCTCTGACCAACGTGAAAACCAACGCGGTTTATACGTATAAAAGGGGTTCAGGAGTTGGAGCCATCTCTGGACGAGTTCACCAGCGCCACTGTCAAGCTTCGGCAACCTCCAATTTGCTCCATGTTGAGGTTAGGACAACATGAACTCCTAATGCTTGTGTAAATGCCACAGTGACTGATGGTTTGGCTTAGGGCACAACGTCTTAGGCAGAAAGTGTAAATCCCATATCGAGTCTTCGGTTTGCTGACCCATTCCATCCTAGATGGTGAGTCTTATCGGTATTATCAATTACATTTGAATGCATGTCATTGTACTCGCATGCATGACATTTAAAATGTTGGTTTTGATTTTCTATTGTTGTTGTCCGGGTTAATTGTAGTTGGTCTTCGATATAATAAAAGATGATTGGGTTCATCGGTCAAATTTTCCGTCAAAACTTTTGCATCGTCTTCAAGCTACGGAAGGTGAGTTTTTCTCACTCACAGACTAACTTATGATTAAGTGAATTAAAACATGAGATGTTGAATGAAATGTTAGGGTGCTCTAGTTTTGTTTGCTTCATGATTGTGCACATGCGACGCACACACTATTATTTCGCATAACACAAAATGGATGTACGTTGATATGCCATGTCATTTTATCATCATGCAAGTTCCTCCTTAGATTAGAAAACATGATCAGTTGAAATGATACATACCCGAACCCCCTTGTATATCCGAATCGAATAGGGATGCGGGTTGAAATGATACACACCCGGGATTCGAATATTTTAAAGAACGGATTGAAATGATAAATAACCGTATCACTTGACCATAGGATAGAAAATTATATACGGACACCGTGGTCAATAAAAATAAATTATTTTAAAGTAATTATATCGATTTTCTAAAAAGAAATGTTTTATGAAATTTCCATATAGCTTAAAGAAGTGTTAATGAGATTTTGGATTTTTATTAGAATTACAATGTGCATATAAATTAGTTTTAAAGATGATTTTATAAGTTAAAAACTTTAAATTAAAATTTTATTTTAAATGAATAATAAATAACTTTGTGTTTCATATAATAGGTCTAACAACGTGAAATTTAAAAGTTTGGTGATTCAATATAAAGGTTTTCAAACTTGTTTAATGCTTTAGAACTTATTTTGATACATATATTTTATTAAAAGGACTTCTTACCATTTTAATGAAAAAAAAGGTCAAAATATAAATTTGCTAAATTCAAGTTTAAGAGAAATGCGCTTATTTAAACCATGATGAATTTGAGTTTGATAGCTAATTTGGAATTTAACAAACCGTCCTTTGGTTAATAACTTAAGTTGAAATGGTTTTGGGAATTATTAGAAAGGGGAGTTCGATTTGATTATGAAATATAGTTGGAAAAAGGAATGGCGAGATTTGGATTTAAGATTGGATTGGATCTGTATCTTTGAATAAAACTACGATTTCATAAAAACAATTTCCTCGTTACTTGATTTCGTAAACATTCTTTTATAAAATATTTTGATCACTTTAACTATAAATTTTATAATTGTTTTCAACTATATATATGTATATACGTTATTTTTAATTTAATACACATATACTATTTTCAAAACTTACCATTTTAAAATATATTTTATAAACTTAAATAAATTCTAATGTCTGATCCAGTCAAGTGAATTCAAAATGATGAAACAAAGGATTTCAAACCATAACGATATTTCATCGAAGTTGAAATTTAAAACCTAACGGTTAATAAAGAAATGGTGACTATTGGTTTTATAATCTTAATCAAACCAAGGATAAATGACTTGAGTAATTAAATTTGGTGCAATATTTGAAATAAATCGATTTGCGATACTTGAAAATATGATTTCAACTCTAATGGCCACAGTGTAAAAAATGTAAACGTTTGGTTGCTAAAGAGACCGGAGTCGGTAGATGTCATACTCGCTGCCAATACTGATACCACTTTAACAACTGTGTTAGAGTTTATGCCCTAGAGGCAATCCATTTGATGATATTGATAACACGGTTGATGTTATTATTTTATTTGGAATAAAATAATATTCTATTATATTAAATTTACTGCGTAATATAAATATTAATATATTAAAAGTCCTTAGAATTATAATACGTAATTATACAGTTCAAGTAAGTGACTTGAACTTGAGATTATATAATATAATGAGTATTATAATTCTTAGATGTCCCTAGTCGAGTTTTATTGTTTATATAGGACAACAATAAAACGTTGAGACTAGTATGTTGATTGACTGATGATCACATCTCATTGATCATTAATATACGTGATATTAATGTCAAAACATAAATACGTATTGGAGAATATCGTATTGGGCTGACCCGCCGTGAGATAACTACATGGAATATAATTAACAGTACCATAATTTATTCTCATAGTGACAGTGATGTAATGGTCCTCAAACCTGAAATCGTTATAATTTAATTCAAGGATATTTGTGTTTTGATATCATCTAAAGTTATTCGTAACAGAGTAACAATAACGGTGATTATTGGATACATCTTGAATCGAATGAAAATTATGAGTGATCAAGATGGAATTTAACCCTACGATATATTCGTAGTGATATCCACGGGCCTCTTGATTGAGTGAGATTGTAAAATGCATGGCCGTGCTCAAATATTGATTTGTTTTAAACAGTCTACTCATCGATCAAGAAAAACGGATTAAATTATTAAGAGGATGATACAATCCATGCATTGAGTTTAATTCTGGATATACTGGTTGAAAGGATTATACTACATTGAGACATTGGTCACAAAAGGTTGTAACGAATCGTTAATTGATCTTATTATAACTTGGGTAGCAGCGATGTATTACTTGATGTCGCTCACTATTTATAATTTAAGTACGATTTAAATTATTGCCAACGTTGTAATAACCTATATGGTCACACAACTAGAAAGTTATAGAGGAGAAATTATTTTCTTTGGGTCAAATAAAACATCATTTTTTTGATATTTTAGTTGAAATTGGTATTAGTATTCGGGTTGGTTCAATATTTAAGGTTAACTTTTGATTTTAAAAGAAGAAATTTTATATTTTATTTCTTTTAAAATCAAACGACTAACCCTATACAAAAGGATCTTTGTCATCCGATTATTATCATTCATTCTTTTTAACAAACCCGAATATCCCATTTTCAAAACCCTAGAAATAACTGCGGGGGCTAGTATTGCCTCTCCCTTTTTTTTTCTTCAATTTGATTGAAAGGGAATATCGTTCTCGTGGACTAATCTATGGAGGCAGGGCGATTTGTCTTGCTAAGTTTTGATTCAACCCAGAAACGACCTAGATTTCATGAAGAAGAACGGATGGTTGTAAAGGTATAACTCTTTGATTTAGTGATTTATGTATAGATCCAATTGAATTAGGGTTTTAATTTGTTGAATTAAGATGTCGATTTAACTATTGAACCCAGCAGAGCTTCTGATGTATACCAAATAACAATTTTAAATCAAGTACCCAGATATCAAACCTGTATCTAAACAATTTAGTAAACATGATCAGTGTTAAATTCATGAAGATCATAGCGGAATATTATGAGGGTTTTAAGGATATCTAAATATCTAAATATACACATCAGAGGTATATGTGTTATTGCAAATCATATTTGTAGTTTTAGTTCATGAACTTGATCAAAATTACGATCATTGTGAGGATGGTTCATAACGAACAAGGTGAAAACTACGTTAATACCCAAATAGACTGTATAATACAAGCTTTAAGTTAACCATTATTATTATTATTATGAAATGTTCGAATGAGATAAACTTGGTTTTAATATATAACATTGAATTTAAATATAAATATGTGTTTCACATGTTTTATTTAAATCAAACTTATATTACGAATATAAGAATATATATATTTTGATATATGTAAGTAACTCTGATATTGTTCACCATTACGAATCATAAAATTCCTTTTAAAGAAGATTAATTTTGTTATATTAAGTCATGGTGATGTCTTCCAATAATACACTCATCAATGTCCAGAATCACTGGGTGTAGGTAATGCCAAAGCATTGTGCATCCTTTTATTTTGGTTATATGCGACAGAGTAAAAGTGATACTTGAACTGTATTATTGGGTCTGACTTAACTAAGCTGCATAATAAGATTATGCTTTAGAGACAACAGCATGAATTATTCTATATTTGAGAAAATGAATAATGCTGTACAAAATGTTCATCATGCAATCCAGGAATTATATACACAATATAATTGACATAAGATGTCTACCTAAAAGGTTGTGTTTTGGGGATTAGCCAAAGCTAGGTCAAGGCATGACTAGATATGGGTCTTGGAACACCATTATATGTATACCGATATATGTATATAAACAAAGGGATGTTAATTTGAGTGGGAGCATACTTTAGTTTAAATTATACATTTATGTTAATATAAATTTTGATTGTCAAAATTTTGTATTTATATTAAATAAATATTAAAGAATCAGTTATTATTTATTATCTATACTGTAGATACTAAATAATAAATAACTCTGATAATTTAAATTAATTCTTAAGAAGGATAAATCAAATTAAATCAGAATTCTTGACTAACATTGAAATTTGAGAATTGTCCTCAAACAAATTAAATGTAATTGTTTTAGAAACAAATATAGAAAATCTAAAATAAAAGTTGAAGTATGACATCAACTAAATAATATATAAATGTTATAAAAAAATCTACTTATACATCTCTAGTATTAGATGCTAGATACAAATCACATAAATGTATGTTGATTTATAGAATTTACAAAATAACTAGAAATCAGATAAAAGGACAAGTGGAATTACGACTGGAAATGAAGCAATTGTTGTTGGATTATCCATAGGAAGTTGATTCTTGTTCAATATACTGGCTTACTTAAATAAAATAATTGTTATTATGAAATTCCATATGAAATAAAAGTTATTATAAACCTTGTGCAAACAAGTTTAAATTTCATTTGTAATAAAAGGAATAATTGTTATCCATTTTATTTACATGAAATATCTATGGAATTTCACAAATAGTTAATGAATTTTATAAATCATTAACTATAATGTACTTAACGTAAATAATTAATGAATTAAATTTAGTGATTTAAATTCAACATACCTTTAGCATTAACAGTTAGCCCGTATAAACAAGAGACTTTATCAAAACTCCATAATGATGGAATTTTGAGACCATTTGATTTTGAATCATATGTGAATCTTGTTTATTGGGAAAAATAACTGAATCACCTTTCACTTTACACAGTGAATGAGTGATAAGTATTGGGTCTCGTACATAATGATGTATATGGAGCAATGAATATATAAGCTTGAGGCAGGTTTTAATACTTCGTTATATTTACTGATGATATCGGTATATACAAATATGTGTATCTTATGAAACACATATAGGAATTCTTCGAAAAGTTCAAAGAATTCAACGTGAAGTTAGAAAACAATTTTAATAAAAAATAAGTACTTTTTGAACAGATCGAAAAAGAATATTTAAGCCAACTAGTTAATGACTATTTAGACGAGTTTGAAGTTGCTTCACAACTCACTCCATCTAGAACACCATATTAGAATAGTGTATCAGAAAGGAGAAATCACACTTTATAAGATATAATACGATTAATGATGAGTCATATAGATCTTCTAATAAAATTAAATTTAGAACAATTATATTAAATCCCACTAAAACGATACTGGAGACACCGCATAAGATATGGACTCGGAAATATTTTATTATGTCTAATGCGAAGATTTGAGAAGTAAGGCGTTCATTAAATGTCCCTCCTCTGATAAGTTGGACCTAAATCAGTTAACTATTTTGTGGAATATCCAAAAGAACCAAATGGATATTATAAATCCCCTGAAGATAAAATGTTTATTGCTCAAATTGGTATCCTTTATAAAAGAAAGCTAGTATCTAAAATACCGATGGGAATGAAATTGAATTCGAAATGTTTCGAAACCACAAAATGCCATTGAATCTTGTATAGAAAAGAAATTGAGTGAGAGTGATACAATAATTCAAATGTTATTTGATAACACTTTAATTATTGCAAATAATGTTAGTTTTAAAACAAGAAATAAATACTGATTCTAATAAAGAAAATGTTTGGATGAAGAAGTTCATGATTGAACTTAATTCATTGTTGATCCAATGATATACATTGCGATAACAATATGGTTGTTGCTCAGGCCTAAAACATTAAACTCATTATAGATCCAAACATATATTTAAGAAATATAATTCCTATATGAAGTTGTTCACAAAGGAAATGAACATATCTGCAAAGTTACAAACATTGTAATGTTGCAGACCTACTGAATTAAACATTATCGCAGCAAAAGTTTAATAATCACACTAGTTTCATGAATATACGATACGTGAATGATTGACTCTAGTGCAAGTGGGAGATTGCTAGAGTTTATGCCCTAAAGGCAATCCATTTGATGATATTGATAACACTGTTGATGTTATTATTTTATTTGGAATAAAATAATATTCTATTATATTAAATTTACTGCGTAATATAAATATTAATATATTAAAAGTCCTTAGAATTATAATACGTAATTATACAGTTCAAGTAAGTGACTTGAACTTGAGATTATATAATATAATGAGTATTATAATTCTTAGATGTCCCTAGTCGAGTTTTATTGTTTATATAGGACAACAATAAAACGAGACTAGTATGTTGATTGACTGATGATCACATCTCATTGATCATTGATATACGTGATATTAATGTCAAAACATAAATACGTATTGGAGAATATCGTATTGGGCTGACCCGCCGTGAGATAACTACATGGAATATAATTAACAGTACCATAATTTATTCTCATAGTGACAGTGATGTAATGGTCCTCAAACCTGAAATCATTATAATTTAATTCAAGGATATTTGTGTTTTGATGTCATCTAAAGTTATTCGTAACAGAGTAACAATAACGGTGATTATTGGATACATCTTGAATCGAATGAAAATTATGAGTGATCAAGATGGAATTTAACCCTACGATATATTCGTAGTGATATCCACGGGCCTCTTGATTGAGTGAGATTGTGAAATGCATGGCCGTGCTCAAATATTGATTTGTTTTAAACAGTCTACTCATCGATCAAGAAAAACGGATTAAATTATTAAGAGGATGATACGATCCATGCATTGAGTTTAATTCTGGATATACTGGTTGAAAGGATTATATTACATTGAGACATTGGTCACAAAAGGTTGTAACGAATCGTTAATTGATCTTATTATAACTTGGGTAGCAGCGATGTATTACTTGATGCCGCTCACTATTTATAATTTAAATACGATTTAAATTATTGCCAACATTGTAATAACCTATAGGGTCACACAACTAGAACGTTATAAAGGAGAAATTGTTTTCTTTGGGTCAAATAAAACATCAATTTATTGATATTTTATTTGAAATTGGAATTAGTGTTCGGGTTGGTTCAATATTTAAGGTTAACTTTTGATTTTAAAAGAAGATATTTTATTCCTTTTAAAATCAAACGACTAACCCTATACAAAAGGATCTTATTCTTCCGATTATTATCATTCATTCTTTTTAACAAACCCGAATATCCCATTTTCAAAACCCTAGAAATAACTGCGGCGGCTAGTATCGCCTCTCCCTTTTTTCTTCTTCAATTCGACTGAATGGGAAAATCGTTCTCGTGGACTAATCTTTGGAGGCGGGGCGATTTGTCTTGCTAAGATTTGATTCAACCCAGAAACGACTTAGATTTCACGCAGAATAACGGAACTTGTAAATGTACAACTCTTCGATTTACTGATTTATGTATAAATCCAATTGAATTAGGTTTTAATTTATTGAATTAAGATGTTGATTTAACTATTGAACACAACAATGTGTACACGGTGGAGTTCCAGAATAGAAGTAGGATGGTATGGAGGCGATTACTGGATTTGAAGAAAGAGAAAGCTGATGGATAAGCCTTGACCTTTGGGTCATAATTAAAATGAATAAAACATGAGCCATGCCCGGGTTAAGTGAGATAGCACATCTGATCGAACACGCTTCTTCGATACCATCTCTATCACTATGTGATTGATTTGGGGTACCCTTTTGATTTTGGGAGTGTTGTTCGAGGTGGGCGGTAGTGGCTGCTATGCGTTACCACCGGCCTGGGAGCCGCAATCCGGTAGAATCCTACCATGGGTATTCCTTGTGTGCCTTTTAATATTATCCTTATTGAGTCCCCTACGATTTTGATTTGTATCGTATCTGTGGTGTAATAACCCAGAAATCCGAGCCAATTTAAAATTTTTTATTTTGGCAATTTTAATGAATTTTGAATATTTAAAATGATTTATTTTAAATAATAACGACGAGAAATTTATTTTGAATAGAATTAGAACGTATATAATTATATAGATCGTCGTTAGAATATAAATATTTTATTTTAATTATAAAAGGAATTGAAAATGGTGCGGTAGTTTGAAAATTCGATTTCAAAGTTCAAATGAATGTACAGGATTCAAAATAAACCGGATTTTGGCGAAATGAAAAATATTAGAATCTATTTGAGAATATATTTCCAATGAATCCAAAAAATTGAAATTTCATAACGGGAATAAAAAGTTATGCACAGTTGAAATTTCAGAATAGTCGCTATGGAATTTTGGCCCTTAAAAATGGAAATTTTGCAAATTATCTTCGTTTTCGACGAAACCACTTTTGTTGGATCCGGGATGTCAAGTTATGCACAGTTGAAATTTCAGAATAGTCGCTATGGAATTTTGGCCCTTAAAAATGGAAATTTTGCAAATTATCTTCGTTTTCGACGAAACCACTTTTGTTGGATCCGGGATGTCAAGTTATTGCTCGATCCAAAATTCATAATTTTTTTGAATCAATATGTGAGCGTGGCAAAAGAAAACATGTTTTGACAGTTTCAGTCAATTTCGATCGACCAGAAATTAGCCATTTTTCAAACAATCTCAGAATTTAACGAAATTAGTTTTGTTAGGACCCTATCGTCAATACAAAGCTAGAAATAATTTTTCTGGAATTTTTAGAGTCCGTATGTGACCCCAGTAAATTGAAATGTACGTTTAAAATTCAATATAATGATTTAAATGTAAATTTAAATGAAAACTGATCAAAACGATGGAATTGGGTTGTGAAACATATCCCATTGTGTTCGGAATGGGGGTAATATGCCAGGGACGATAGTCGTTGGGTTTGAATCGGAGTTCGAAATAAAAGCTAACATTTTTGAGGAAAAATATAATAATATATAAATATATATTTACATAAATAGCCCCCACCCTTCCGTTCAGTGCTCATTCAGGCTTTCCCCCAAATCGAAGAAAAAAACCCTGTCGCCCCTCGAGATCGCTGCCCCACCTCCCTCCCGTTCGCCGGACCGCCACCGGGGCCGTGCCTCCGCCTCCCCAATGCCTCGCGTCCTCCTCCGATTCTGCTTCTCTCTCCTATGCACCCCCCTTCTCCAACTCGAGAAACCGCAACCCAATCCCCCAAATCAACGTATGCCTCGAAACCCTAGCCCACCGAGGTCGCGCGCCGCCTGCTCCCCCTCCTCCACGTCCGACGCCGCCTCCAGCGAGCTCCCATCCGACGACAACCCCCTCCGATCGAAAATGTGAGTCCTTTTTCTCTCTCTTCCTGATTTTTGATATAAAGATCTGATTTTTTTCCTTTTTTAATTAGATAAAAACAAGGAACAACCTGATTTTTATCATATAAAAATATAGTTTTTAGTTAGATCAAATCATATACTTTTCTAGTTATATTTTTATATAATTTTTAGAAAGATAAGTATATGATTTTTATAAATATAAACATCGAATAAAAATATAATTTTTATTATATGTAGGAAGTAAAAATATAATTTTTATTATATTACTAGCAAGATAACAATATAATTTTTATCATGGAAGTAGCGGTGTAAAGGAGTGATTTTTACATATGCAGTAGAGATATAAAAATACGATTTTATATATAAAAATGTGATTTTTATATAGAGAATGGCAAGAAAAAAAATGATTTTTATATGATAGAGAATATAATTTTATTCATGTAGCGAAATAAAAATACGATCTTTACGTATAAAAATTTGAAATGAAAATTTGATTTTTTATATACATGAAAGGTAGGATTTTTACAAATGAAAAGGAATGATTTTTATTTATAGAAAGATTATATCTTTACAAAAGAAGAGACCATATTTTTATGAAAGGAAAAGGTTATATTTTTGAAATAGAATGATTAGATCTTTAATTTAGAAAAGGTTATATTTTCAAATATAAAAAGATTTGATTTTTAATTAAGCAAAGGTAAGATTTTCATACCATATAAAAATGTGATTTTTATCGAAAAGGTTTAGAATAAAAATATAATCTTTATAATGAAAACATCGTGTTAAAGATACTATTTTTATCATCTTGAAGGCGAAGTAAAAATATGTGATTTTAATATATGTAGTGAATACGGGAAACGAAAGTGGCAAAAGGAGAGAATGGCGAAGATTTTCTACATATGAAGAGTCGCGACGTTTGATCGTCGCTAGTCTATGAGTTAGAAAAGCGCGATATTTTAAATAATTACTGCAAGCGTACAGGTGTGTAGCATACAGGTCGAACACAGGGAGGTGAATTAAATCAATTATTTATTTAATCTCTTGGGCGAGTTAGACAAAGCTTAGAGGTTGATTTTTTTCGCAAAGCAAAATAAAAACTGAAACTACGAATAAAAGATGCAATTAAATTCACTGCAGATTCGAATCTAATCGGATCTGTAATAAATTCAATGATTAAAATAAAATAGAACACTGGAAATAAAATTGCAGAAAGGAAATCAACAACTGAAAATAAAAACTAGGATTACCGCTGAATCTAATCAGATGGTCAATCACTAGTAAGAAAAATAGAAGCAATAGCAAATTGTGTTCTAGCAAATCTAATTGACTAGACAACACAATATGCCATGAAAATAAAATGCAGAAACTAAAGAAAAGAAAGCTTTATTACGACTGAAAGAGAGTACAGAAAAATGAATGATTTTTTTACAATGGTTACATCACATATTTATAGATGAGAATGGGAGAACCATAATTAGGTCTATGAATAAATGGGCCTCCTCATTCTTGAATATCTCTTGCCTTCCTTGACTAACTTGATTGGAGAAAATCTGGGCATATCATGGTAAATATTTTCCATATCTTTCAATTTTCCCATGTGGCTTGATTGATAGAAGATTGCATCTAATTAATTCTTCCAAACAAGGACGCTTGTCAGACTCCAAAGGCAATATAAGATAAAATCTTCAAAATTGATTTTTTCTTCTTGGCAACAATTCAATCAGAAATTCTTCTAATTGAAATTGAATGATTTGAATTTAATTCCATGATAAGAATATGGCTATTGCTGAAATGTTAATTGGTGCACATGAATATGTGTATGTATATATATAACATAACACTAATCCAGATATTTCTCAAAGCAAAGGGCCAGTGTGAACGCGCTCCGTTTCTTTGGCAAAAAGTGAGCTTGATGGGGTTCGAACTCAGGTCTCTCAGCACCAATTCCTATGCCTTTACCAGTGAGCTACTACTTCTTTTGCAATTGAAATGAATTTGATGTGAGGAAGTAGCTCTTTCTTGTAGTTGGCCTTTGATTTGAATTGAAGGAGGCAACGCTTGAAATCTGTAAAAACACATAAAAAATACCCAAAGTATCATTTATTTATTTACGAAAGATAAAGCATAAGAGTCATAAAATAAACACTTTTCAATGTCAATCAAATACCCCCACACTTATCTTTTACTCGTCCTCGAGTAAAACAAAAAAAATGAAAAACTAAACTAGATAGGTCACACTTTCGTAGGAAACACGATTGCATTGAGCGTATGCAACAAGCCGTTAAACCTCTAGGTGTCCCTAGTAGGACGAGTGGTGTCTCGTGAGGGTTTTCAGCGGATACTACCCACAAAATCCAAATGCAGTATGCTATGATTCTAATGAAACTACATGAATGCAATGGACATATGCAAAAATAAAAACGAACAATGGCAACACGACTTATTTCAAGAAAGTGGTACAACAAATTAAGTTAACAATTTCTAATCAGTTGATTTTATTTTAGATACCTCGACTTGTCACAAATTTTCAATATAAATCAAGTTTTCAAATGTTAAATTCCAGTTTGGCCAGTTAGTTCGGTCGATAACATAGTGCAGCCATGAAATAAATTCTTAGTTTGCTTGGCACAGTTTGCAAAGTGGTATTCTAATTTTCTCATGTATGGCTAGTCAAATCAATAAGGTCAAGAAGTGTTTGGGTATCATCGCTTATTCTTTATTCTATAAAATTTTAAGATTTATGATTAAGTACATACACCTAACTAAAAAGACCAAGGTTTACCACCCATGCACTGCCTCGCGGACTAACGGAGAGTAGGTAAAGAGCTTGGCGGATTGTGCAGGCCGACTTTGACTTTGTCAACAACGTGTCGGTAATCCTTAGGTGTCCAATCTCATAGAATGAGACCAAGATATTCCGACTTTGACTTTGTCAACAACGTGTCGGATAGAGCTTGGCGGGTTTGCACACCAACGCTCGATATACAAGCAATGTTGGATACCCTTGGAATACTATTATTATTATTATCGAAAATATAAGCACAAAAGAGAGTAACGCGAATTCAACTTAACACAACTTAGTTTTAAAGATTTGAAAAGCCAATATAAGTATTTTAAGTCCTCCACTTATTTAAACAAAGTCTACAATATAGAATAGATTTCATGGCCATCACCTAAGAATCTCCCTATGTACCGGTTACACTATTATCCGTCAAAATTAAACTTTTCATTATATTTCCTATTCGATCTAAGTTGAGAGAGAAAAATACTATCAAATGGCTAAAAATTGAAAACCTTTTTTGTTGTATCACTTGAAAATGAGTCGTATTTCAAAAAAAAAATATGGTATGTTACTACAATCTAAAATGTATGATGATCCTACTTAAATGGCTGAAAATAAAAAGAAATAAAAACAAGGAAAAATGAAAATGGATGAATTGCAGACTCCCCCCCACACTAGATTGAGACAGTGTCCCAACTGTCTAAGGCAGAAAAACAAAAATAAAATGAAAAAAATGAAAAAGAAAACTAAAAGAAAAAGAACGTGTACCACCTGATTTCATGGTGGATGATCATGCAGATCGATAGAGTCATCTTCGTCATATTGCTCGAATTCCAAAAATGGTTTCAGTCGTTGACCGTTTACTTTGAAGACTTTTCCATCCCTAGGATTTTCAATTTCAACCGCTCCATGAGGGTATACTGTTTTCACGACATAAGGTCCAGTCCATCGAGATCTGAGTTTCCCTGGAAACAAGTGAAGTCTAGAGTCGTATAAAAGAACTTTTTGACCTATGTTGAATTCCTTACGAAGTATGTTTTTGTCGTGTTGGGCTTTGGTTCTTTCTTTGTAGATTTTCGCATTTTCATACGCCTCATTTCTTAATTCCTCTAATTCAGAAATTTGTAACTTCCTGTGTGAGCCGGCTTTTTCTAAGTCAAAGTTCAAAAATTTTATGGCCCAAAGAGCGCGATGCTCTAATTCAAGAGGTAAGTGACAGGCCTTTCCAAAGACTAATCGATATGGTGACATCCCTAGATTGGTTTTATAAGCAGTGCGAAAAGCCCAAAGTGCATCAATCAGTTTTACAGACCAATCTTTTCTATTGGAATTCACGGTTTTCTCAAGAATTTGTTTGATTTGTCTATTGGAAACTTCTACTTGCCCACTCGTTTGTGGATGGTAGGGGGTCGACAGCTTGTGTGTGATTGAGTATTTCTTGAGCAAGGACTCAAAAGCACGATTACAGAAGTGAGTGCCATTATCGCTAATGATAGCTCGAGGTGTGCCAAAGCGTGAAAAGATGTTTTCTTTGAGGAATTTGACAACAACCTTGTTGTCGTTGGTTTTGGTCGGAATGGCTTCAACCCATTTTGAGACGTAATCTACTGCAAGCAAGATGTAAAGATTCCCAAATGAATTGGGGAATGGTCCCATGAAGTCGATGCCCCAAACATCGAATAACTCAATCACTAAAATGGGGTTGAGAGGCATCATGTTCCGCTTAGAGATTCGACCCGTTCTTTGACATCGCTCACATTTAGAGCAAAATTCGAAAGCGTCACGGAAGAGTGTGGGCCAATAAAAACCGCTTTGCAAAACTTTTGCAGCAGTTTTTCTTGCTCCAAAATGACCGCCACAAGCATGGTCATGTGAGAAGGAGAGAATACTTTGGTGTTCATGATCGGGCACACACCTTCGAATGATTTGGTCTGGACAGTATTTGAAAAGATATGGGTCGTCCCAATAGAAGTTTCGAACTTTCGAGAGAAATTTTTGTTTGTCTTGTTTCGACCATTCAGCGGGCATTTGTTGTGTGACAAGATAATTCACAATGTCAGCGTACCAAGGGGTGTTAGAGATCGAAAGGAGTTGTTCATCAGGAAAATAGTCATCGATTTGAGTGTCGTTATCATTTTCGTGCACAATTCGAGAGAGATGATCAGCTACGACATTTTCAGAACCCTTTTTATCTCGTATTTCTATATCGAATTCTTGAAGAAGAAGGATCCAACGAATCAAGCGGGCCTTGGCATCCTTTTTAGAAAGCAAATATCGTAGGGCAGCATGGTCAGTGTAAACTATGACTTTGGATCCTATGAGATATGGTCTGAATTTCTCAAGAGCGAAGACAACTGCCAAAAATTCCTTTTCAGTAGTTGAGTAATTCAACTGGGCCTCGTTTAAGGTTTTGCTAGCGTAGTAAATGACTCGAGGGAGTTTATCAATTCGCTGACCCAAGATGGCTCCAATTGCAAAGTCAGAAGCGTCGCACATAAGTTCAAAGGGTTGAGTCCAATCAGGAGGTTGAATGATGGGAGTTGTGGTCAAGAGTGATTTAAGAGTTTCAAAAGATGTTTTGCAATCATCGGAAAATTCAAACTTTACGTCTTTGGTAAGTAAATTTGAGAGAGGTTTTGAAATTTTCGAGAAATCCTTAATGAATCTTCTATAGAATCCCGCATGGCCAAGAAATGAACGAACATCTTTGACAGACTTGGGAGGAGGTAAATTAGCAATCAAATCGATTTTGGATTTATCGACTTCTAGGCCATTTTTGGAGACGACATGACCTAGAACTATCCCCCTTTTTACCATAAAGTGGCATTTCTCCCAATTAAGCACAAGTGATTTCTCCTTACAACGCTTAAGGACGAGTTCTAAATGAGTGAGACATTGGGAAAAAGATGATCCATATATTGAAAAATCATCCATGAATATTTCCAAGAATTCTTCCACCATATCAGAGAAAATACTCATCATACACCTTTGGAAAGTCGCGGGGGCATTACAAAGACCGAAAGGCATGCGACGATAAGCAAAGGTTCCAAAGGGACAAGTAAAGGTGGTCTTATGTTGATCCTCTAAAGCAACAGGGATTTGGTTATAGCCAGAGTATCCATCGAGAAAACAGTAGTACTCATGTCCTGCTAAGCGTTCGAGCATTTGGTCAATAAAAGGCAAGGGAAAATGGTCTTTTCGTGTGGCTGAGTTAAGCTTTCGATAGTCGATACACACACGCCATTTGGTTTTGATTTTTGTTGGGACGAGTTCATTACTGTCGTTTTTGATCACTGTGACTCCCGACTTCTTTGGTACAACTTGTACCGGGCTCACCCAAGTACTGTCAGAGATGGGATAGATGATGTTATTGTCTAGACATTTGATTATCTCCTCCTTGACCACTTCTCTCATGTTTGGGTTTAATTGCCTTTGAGCCTCACGGGTGGGTTTAGCCTCATCAACTAAATGTATGTGATGTTCCACAATTGATGGGCTAATTCCTTTTATATCGCTAATTTCCCACCCCAAGGCGTCCTTATTTTCCCGTAAAGTTTCCAAAATTTTTTCTTCTTGGACTTCGGTAAGATCAGAGGCCAAGATTACGGGGAAAGTTTTTGAAGAGTCTAGGTAGGCATACTTAAGGTCTGGTGGCAAGGGTTTGAGGTCTAACTTAGGAAGTTCTTGTGTATCAACATTGGTTAACATTCCTTGGTTAGATTCAGGTGACGAAGTGTCGGAGTCAAGAATTTTGTTTAGTTCAGAAATGTATTCGAGTTCATTGAAATCAGAGTCGAAATGGTCAAGACACATTTTCAAGGCTTCAGAATTGTCACTAGAGGTTTCATCAACTGTGGTTTGAATCATGTCAATTTCATCGATCTCAAAATCCCTAGGTTGCTTGTTGAGATTAAAGATGTTTAGCTCAATGGTTAGGTGCCCGAAGGAAAGTCGAAGTTGACCATTCCTACAATTAATGACAGCATTAGAGGTTGCTAAGAAAGGGCATCCTAAGATCAATGGTATTTGAACTTTGGGATTTGAGACAGGCTCTGTTTCTAGAACTATAAAATCGACAGGGAAGTAGAACTGTTCGATTTGTATCAAGACGTCTTCGATAATTCCCAATGGCTTTTTGACAGATCGATCGGCTAGTTGAAGTGTGATGTTTGTTGGTTTAATCTCCCCTAGTCCAAGTTGACGATAGACAGTATAAGGGAGAAGGTTGACACTGGCACCAAGGTCGAGTAGGGCACGAGAGATGTGAGTGTTTCCTATTTTACAATCAATCGTAGGGCAGCCAGGGTCTTTATACTTGACTGGGGCAAGATTCGAAAGAACAGAGCTTGTATTTGCAGTTAGAAAAGCGGTTCTTGGGACGTTGGTCGCACGTTTTTGTGTGCACAATTCCTTCAGACATTTAGCATATTGAGGAATTTGTTCAATGCTGTCTAAAAGAGGAATGTTCACACGAACTTGTTTGAAAATTTCCAAGATTTTATCGAAATTTGCCGCTTTCTTCTTATTATTGAGTCTATGAGGGAAAGGAGCTACTGGTTTTTCAACTCTGTGATGAGTTTCATCATTTGAAGAAGAAGGTTTATCCAAAGGGATAGAAGGTGGTAAGGTCGTAGAAGATGGAATGTTGGTATTGCCAACATCAATTTTCGAAGGTGGGTCGGGTTTGCCGACACTGGAAGGAGAACTGTTGGGATTTCCAACATTTGAGGGGGGTTTAGAAGGATTGGCATTCGAAGCCAATGGGTGGTCATCAAGATTAGGGGTCGGGGTCGAGTTAGAGGGTTCGTCAGGGTCGCCCATGTTGTTATCAATCCTCTTTCCAGATCGAAGGGTTGTAATAGCGTTGACTGGATTATGGTTTTCGTCCTCACAAGAATTTACAGCACGAGAGTTATATTTTGGATTCACCTCAGGTTGACTAGGCAACTTTCCCTTCTCATGAGTTTTCATCAATTCCTTCATCATATTAAACATTTGGTCCATTTTAGCGTCTTGCGAGTTTATTTTAGCTTCGTAAGAGTTCATCTGTTTTTCTAGACGCCCAATGTCTTGTGATGGTTGAGAAGATTGAGATGATTGGTTTGATGATTGAAAATTAGGGTGCCTATAAGGTTGTTTGGATTGAGGTGTAGCTTGAGAGGTTTGAGAATTGGGGGGTGGACCTTGGTAATTTGGATTGGGAATAAAGGGTTGCATGTGAGATGGGTTAGCCGAATTATTGGGGTTTGACCAAGAAAAATTTGGGTGGTTCCTCCAACCCGGGTTGTACGTGGATGAGTAAGGATTATTTTGAGCTATGGCATTGGCTTGGTCTTGAGAGTAATAGTGGGGTAACCCTTCTCCGACTTGAGGAGTTTGAGTTTCTAAAGGAATTTGACTTGGGTCCACGACATGCACTCCTCTAGTAGAAGTACGAATGGGAACACGAATCGATTCCCACTGCATGTCCTTTTCAGAATAATCTTCCAAGAATTGCCAAGCTTCATCGGCTGTCTTAGACATAAAATCTCCTCCACACATTGATTCTAGTTGAGTTCTAGTCTGATAGTTTAGCCCTTCATATGCAATTTGACATAAGTGATCTTTTAGAATTCCATGATGAGGGCAACTATATAATAGCTGGTTGAATCTCTCAAAGTATTTTGAAAAAGTTTCCCCCTCATTTTGACAAAATTGATTTATCTCGGTTCGGATTTTTAGAGTTTTATGGAAAGGGAAAAACTTTTTCAAGAATGCAGTGACAAATTCATCCCAACTTCTTATGGAATACCGTGGAAGAGAATTTAGCCATCTTTTAGCGCTTTCAAGTAGTGCAAATGGAATTAGCCTTAGCTTGATCGATTCGTTAGATAGTTGTTGCATTTTTGTTGTGGAAGCATACAATTCAAATTCACTCAGAAATTCGTAAGCATTTTCAGACCCAGTAAATTTTGGTACCCCTTGGATAAAAGAGTGTTTTAGCTCAAAATTGTTTCCTTCAGCTGGTGGGAACACAATGACAGAGGGTTGAACGGTCCTAGTCGGATAACATCGATCACGAAGAGACAAGGGTCTATCCATTTGGATATTGAGGTTTTGAAAATTTTGATTTATTTGGTTTTGATCCCCAAAGTTTGGAAGGTTTTGATTCACTCGATTTTGATCCAATTCGGTTGGAAAATTTTGGTTGATTCGAGAACCCCTAGGAGAATTTTGTTGGCTAACACTTTTTTCACTCATTGTTGTTAATTGCAAGCACAGAAATTAGCTACAATGAAGTTTTCTGTCCTTATTGGCTCTTAACCCAAAATTATAAAGTGATGCATTTGATTACTTAGATCAAAAGATTTCTTAGCCAGTTAACGGACATGAGTTATCGGTGCACCAGGAATCACCCTAGCAATGCAGCCGAAGGTTTAAGTACCTTCAGAGTAACAACCGATATAATATTTACGAATCACCGTAATATTTATAAACGGTTATTTCTCTGCCGTAGTCTAGACACCAAGAATTAATTCGTTCCAAATGAATCAACTATCACAATATAATTAAGCCCTAGATGAGCCCGTGACTCCCTTAAGTCCAACGTCTAACCGTCATTATTAGTCAAATTCTATGATGAAATGCAATTTGTGGGCTAAGGAAAGGGTGATGAAATCCCTCACCTTATGTGAATTGGGGTACTGCCCTTAACAGAATGAATAAAAGATGCAGAAACAACAGCAATCACACAAAACAATTGCAGAAATTAAAAATTGTACATTCAAAGCCGCTGCCCCTGCAGAAAATTTTTACAACAATTGTCTATATATTTTTTCTTTTTTTCTTTTGCAGCAGAGCACCTGTAGAGTTTTAAAAGTTTTCACCTAGATCGGCAGTCCTCCAGTGAATTTGGGAAGCGCTAGCGCGTTCACACCCCACTTGGTGTGCAACCGCTCCAACCCATCTGAATCGTCCGCTGCTTTCTGTTGTTGTCCCCTTCTATTAGTTGCTTGACTGCGCTGCGGCACGGGTTCGGGCTAGGAGCCCGAAAAAAATTCTCCTTTTTTTTTGAAGAAAAGAAACGCACAAAAATAAAAAGTAACAACTAAGTCAAAATAAAATAAAATAAAAACTAAACTAACAAATGACTAGAAAAAAATATATATATATACATAACAAACAGAAATAACTCCGAAAAAAAAAACTACACTTAAAGGAAAACCTAAAACTCAACAAAACCATAACTAGACTCAAAATTTAAAACAAAAACAAAAATAACAAACTAGTTGAAGAGAAAAAGAAACTGCCAGGAAGACAAAATAGAAGGGGAAAGCAAATGCAGAAGGTCAAGCATTCATATATATAAACCACGCATGGCCTCTCTCAACCCAAAAAGACACAGTCAACAAAAATAAAATCTCGCCCCCAAATATGAAATACACGCCTCCTCTAAAAATCACTCCGAAATGATTTCAATTCGGAACGGGGTATTTCAATTCGAAATTGGGTTTTTGAAGCTTGAATTGGGATTTTCGGGAATTTGGGGTTTGGCAATTTAGGGCTTCCGGCAGAGTTGGTATTTGCGAAGTTAGTGAGGTTTGTTGTCTAGAGTTTGTGCGAAGAAGGGAAGTGTAACGACCCGGATTTTCGGAAATTTAATTCTGAATATTTAAATTTGTTTTAAAATTTTTAATTGAATTACATATAGGAATTTATTAATTAAAAACGAAGTTTGAACGTTAATTTATAATATAATTATAAAACGAGCTCGAAATCGCGCGGCAGTTCGTAATATAGAGTTTTGAACTTCAACTGAGGATACAGGATCCGATATAAGTCGGATTTCTGTGAAACAAGACACGTTGGAACCGTATTGATTATAATTTTCATATGAAAGAGAAAAATCTAGATTTCGTGTTATAATTTGTTAGTTATGGTCAAATCAAATTTTGAAATAGTCGCTGTGGAAAATCGTTATTAAAATATACGCGTTAAAATAGCCGTTTTGCAAACGGACTCTGTTTTCAACGAAATCAGTTTCATTGGGACCGTATCATTAAATTATTGTACGGTGTTGAATTGCGTGGCAAACCGATGTCTTATGTGACCACGGTAGCCGTAAACGCTCGTTCAATGCAATTAAATTAATTCAACTGAATAAAGGGATATTAGAGTGTAACTTGAACAGACGATCGAATCAGGCCACGAAACCAGTTCCAGTGAGTTCGTAGCATCGGATATAGTCAGGGTAGGTATATAGTATGTTATTTTTAGAGATTGGCAAATTTGGTGTTCAGAAGGGCAGTGCGGTACGCGCCAAAAACAGTCTACCGGGGCAACAGTCTCAGAATGCGACGAAACTAGTGCCATTGGGTTCGTATCGAAAAGTTATTGTCGGTGTTCGCTGTTTCAAGTTGTTTTGATTTATCTGGTGATCGTGAAAAATTTAAACGCGTGTTGATTTCTGGTTTTATAAAGGAATTTTTTTCATACGATGTCAGAATTCGACGAAACTTGTCCCATTGGGTTCAGAATACCTTTTTACACCAAGATTAGCTTTTTTATCAGTAAACAGAAGGTTCAAAGTTTTTATGTAGAGTACGACATCAATGTAAGGTCAAATTTGAGAAAATACCTTCTAAGTAGACTTGAGCTAATTCATATATATATTATAGTATTAATTTAGTTTCACATGCCTACATACCGTACTGTAGCACCTATGTTTTACGTCCTTCATGCCTAGGAACACATCAGGCATGAATTGTTAAATCAATGCAGTCCTAAAACACATACCTACCCGATTCATGTCAACCTGTTATCAACTCCTTGCCGACAAAGGAAAACATACATTGAAAATAAAACGTGCCCTATTCTATGTACCCGTACCCCCCAAGCTTACAGCCGTGCCACTCACGTTTTCTTCTTCTTTAAATATACGGTATACATCCTTCTTGTTCTCAAAATCAAAACGAAAGCACCAAATCTAAAAATAAAAAAAATAAACTGGCGGTGAGCCTAGGGTTCAATGATGGCCTCGTGATTTCTAGACGAGAGGACGAGTGGATGGTGAGGGGGTGCGCATGTGGATGAAGTCAGAATGGAGTTGAGCTGCGAAGCTCGGTGGTAGGGATTTGCTAGTGAAGGTGGGAAGTTCGGTGAATATTGGCGATGATGGAAATCATTGGAGGAGGCCGGATATTGTTTGAAGCTGTAGTCGCGTTTAGACTTGGGCGCAAGATGATGAAGTTGGGTCATGGAAGGGTTCGGGCGCGGGTATACATCTGGGAAGTGGGATTGGCGAATTCATGTTGTAGAAGCCAGTGTCATTTGTTTCAAAGGAAGCATAGTGGAAATGGAGACATGGACATGCAATGCAAAGTATATATTGTATACTAAATATATACACACGTCATGGGAGGTTTGGCTCAAGGAGTTGTGGGATTTCTTGATTCGTGGGAAGGCAGATGACGCAACAGGGGACTGTAGCATTTTGGATGGGTCTAATATGTCGTTAACATGGCATATAAGGATTTATCAGTGGTTTGGTGTGACTTTGAGGGTGTTAGCATGGAGGCTGCTTTGAGCGTGAGCAGTAGGGGTGGTGTTTAAAGGCTAAAATCGGAGAGATCAAAGTTGAAGTTGCGAATTTGAGGGAATCGGTCATGTTGAAATCACAGCGACGAGAACTACAGTGTGAAACAGATTTCGCTATTTTTAGCTATTGGAATTTCCAGTTAAAATCAGACGTTCGCTTGATTTAAACGAAGCAAAGCAGAATCATCAACTGCAAAACCAAAGTGAGTAAACTCACTAACTCCCTCTCGTTTATATTTTTATATATAAACGAGTTTTAAATTATTTTATAATGTGAAATGGTTGCTTGGTTGAATAGTCGATAAATTGGTTGATATAATCACAATCGTTGATTGACTTTTTCATTAATGCGATATTTTTGATGTTACTAACATCTGTGGATGCAGGGAAACAGGTTGGAGGGATCCAACTGGATCCCTCAACATTTTATTTACGGTTTTATTTGATGGTGATATATGTTATGCTACATTATCCATGGTTGAATTTGTGTGTTTGGTTTACCCTGGCCTTAGGAACCTGGTATTTTAGATACCGTAAAATATCATCGAATGTGAAAAAGGAAATTAGAATTTAAAAGCAGAGTTTATTTCCAATTTAGAAATAATTTCTTTTTTCAGTGAGTTGCAAAGGGAAACCTATTCCATTGGGTAAACCAAGAAAAATGTTATAAATAAAGATATAAATGAAGTGGATCATTAACCATTGGATAAATTAAAAGGTGAGTTCAAATATGAATGTATATTTGAAAGTGAGTATCGGTTTTGAAACCAATATTTGGAAATGGATCCGAATTTAGCAAATTACAGAGGAAAGTTTAAAGAAAGATTTTCAAATGCTTAAAATAAAAGAATAAATAGTTTAAAACAAGGAAATATTTTGCAAATAAAATGTATATAAAAAGGGGATTTATAGAAATCGAATTAAGTGGTTAGAAGAATGTATAGTTTATAAATATGTTTAAAGGAGAACTTGAATTGTTTAAAATAAACAGAGTTTATAAATGAACAATGGAAGCGTGTGCGTCGCACACGGTATTTTATTCAAAACAGCAATCATAACGCTGTTGTTATAAGAAATGCTTTTTAAAATTTTAAACAGCGATTTTAACGCTGTCTTTGTAAGAAATGCTTTTATAAAACTAAACAGCGATTTTAGCGCTGTTGTTATAATAGAGGTTGTAAATCTATACAGCAATTTTAGACGCTGCTGGTATAATAAATGTCTTGGTAAATCTAAATAGCAATTTTAACGCTGCCGTTATAATAACTGTTTTAATAGCGATTTTAATGCTATGGTTATGATAAGTGTTCGATAATGCTAAGACAGCGGTTTTAACGCTGTTGTTGAAAGCAATGTTTTATAAACCAAACATTTGAAGACAGCAATTATAACGCTACCGTTATAATCAATATTTTTATAAAGAAGGTGTGTTCGTAGATCAAATCCGAGAGTCGCGTAAGCAATGTTTGGTTTAAAGTTGTGAGCTCTGACTATTTGAAAGTTAAGAATGTCGTTCAGTTAAGGTCTGAGAGGTAATTATACCCCAACTTGACTGACTGCATTATTGACGGAGAAATGGTTAAGGCTCGATAGCAAGGGTTGGTTAGTGATATCGTTAGTTAGCGAATGATTTATGATTTGAGTTATAATAACGATGTTTATAACATCAGTTAATTCAAAGGATTTAGAAATGTTTTCTAACTGGAGTAAAAGATATTTTTCGCAATAAAGGAATTATATATATTGGAAATGTTTCCCAATAATCAAGAGAGAAAATAGAGCTTTGAAAGAACACGAAAGGTGGAAAATGGAATTGGAAATGATAATGTAATAAAGAACTAATATAAAAAGGGCCCAGTGTTGTTTAATGCTTGATTGATAGAATTTCCATTTGGAAATAGGACCGTTGATTGTATGGATGTTTCTTTGATAGTTAAATCACCGACTATCAAAGTTTTATCTTTTTTTTTATATACCTCCGTTGTCAATATGGAGAGACCGGGATCGGATTGATATCTGAAAACCACCCCGTATTGGCGTAAGCGTTATGAAGCAACTTATGCTGAAGAAAATTGAAGTCGGAGTTATGCAAGGGCTATCCTGTTTACGGGATAGTGCCTTCGGTTTGTCCAGACCCAGGACAACTTGTATGGACGAGTGTCAGACAGAGTATTTCCAAAGGGGGTTACGTACGTTGATTCCTTCAAACGTACGAAGTTAGTGGCATAGAAGGGAAACTTCTTTAGCCTAACAATCTGAGTATTTTTGTGGGAATCAATTAGTGATTTCCGATGGATCTGACGATGTGGCATTCCAAGTAAATGATGGTCAGATGTTCTGGAAGATAATTCAAACCTCAAGCCTCATCAACCCGGAATTGGACAAAAATCGGGCAGGCAGCATGGCTATGTGGGTCGCACCCATTAGGATGTATGATCACCTATCTAGAGAAATTCCTTTTGTTCTTAAATCTATCGATGTTGTCCCTTATCGGGAGACGGTTGCTGATCCCAACCGTTGGTGGTATACATTCGATACACTCAAGCGAAATGAGTGGTCGGTCATGTGTGGGCCGGGTTGCAAGATGTTCTTGTTGAACCCAGTGTATTTGCCTCTAGAGATACACGTTCGGAAGGTGGTCCCATACCTTGTCAAGTTGGAATCCAATCTCCAATAAGTGCCTGCGAGTTTGATTGTATATTATATATGTAGAGCGTGAGATGCAAGTGTTCTACTAGATTTTAATTACTCGTGATTAGACATTATTATAATATCAGATAATATATGATTTCCAAAGTGTTTGGGTTATCGTAAGGTAAAAACCGTCCGTGTTTATGTGTGGATCGGTCTTACGATTATCATTTCTTTCGAAAAGATTTTGAAATTTAAACAAATGGTTGGAGTTTACTCACACCAGTCCCATGACTGACCCAGAGTATATTTTGTTTGTTTTCCCTAAACTCTTGGGTGCCCAAATTTGTACGGGCAGTCAAGTAGTCGGGATTTTTTTCAGATTCACTTGGAGGAGCTTGAAGCAGGAGGCTTCACCAGTTAGCTATAGACTATCATATTTTCCGCTGTGTACTATGTTGTATCCGGAAACAGGTGTTTATAACTGTTCCAGGGATAATCATGGTGCTCTGATAATGGTATGTATATACAAATACTGATTTGTGCTTCAAAGTTATATTATCTAATATATTTTATTCGTTCCGCTGTGAGTTTGTGATCTTCGTTTTCTTCTATTCTAATATTTCTTTCTTTCTATTTCTCATCCTCTAACTTCTTTCTAATAATGATTCGTATTTCTGTGCAAATTGAGTTGGACGTGTGGTGTTATTAGTCGACTCAAAGGGTACGGATTTGCGGGTCGTTTCAGGAAGGAACGATATGAGAGGGGTTTGTGGCGGTTTTGTGGATGTGGTGACGCTGTTGATTTTTGGTGAGAAGGGGGGAGGGGTTGGTTTGCGTGAGATGATGTAATGGATATTGGAGTTGGTATGGTAGGAGAATGGTGAGAGGTTTTACTGAATTTGTGGTGGAAGATGTAGGAAGATGCTGTTGTGATGGTAGGGTAGGCAAATCGATAGTTTTGACTGTCGATGGCCGAGGAATTTTGCTGGGAAGGATGTTGTGGGACTGGTCAGGGTTGTCTAACAAGTTGCGGATTGGGATTTCAAAAAAATAAAATAAATGGGAACTGCGTTGTTTTGGTATGTGGTCAGGTGATGGATGAAGTTAGTGGAAGATGGGTTCTGTATGTTTTGGGAGGACGGTGGAGGGCTATTTGCGTCTGAACAGTGATGGTGTGAGGCTGATAGCAGTGTTGTTGGGTTGCGGTGCGGTGTATGAGTTGGACAGGGGTATGATGATGGAGGTTTTTTTTTATTGTGATTGGGTGGTCGGAAACACTGGCTTAGAATTTGAGACAGAAGAAATTGCAGGTGGATGGACTTGTAAATTGAAGAGGAGGGTGACCGGAAGGTTGTGGCTCTTTGGGGGAGGAACGGATTGTGGTGGAAGTTGTGAACGCGGGTTCAAGTGTATGAAGTGTTATTACTAGGAGGAACAACAAAGGGAATTTGCATTTATGTTGTGGTGGATGTAAACGTTGCCGTGAGGAAGAAGGTGTTGTAGAAGTGGTCTGTGGAGAGAAAACACAGCAAAAGAGAATTTGTAATTTTCACTTTTTTTTTTTGAAAAAGAAGAAAGAAATGAAGTTGTAAGATGCAAAGAAATCAAGGAGAGAAAAGAAAAACAATTTGAAAAGAGGCAAGAAATACAGGAAAAGTGGCAAGTTTTTTTTTTCTTGTTTCGTTTGTGATAGTATCAATGGAATTGATATATCAATTCACCGATCAAGATTTTCTTTCATAAATACAAGAAAATAAAAGAAAAAACATAAAATAAAATAAAAACTGGAATTGTAAAAGGAATTTTTTTTTGTAAACTTGGAAAAGAAGAAAGGAAAGATGCTGGAAAAAGGAAAGATATAAAAGCAAAAGTTGGAACTTTTTTTTATTTTTGGGATTGTAGTATTAATCAATAATACCAAATCATCCAAACAAGGAATTTTTTTTTAAGAAAACAAAACTAACACGAATCAGAAATTAAATAAATAATAAAATTTAATTATTGCCTCCCCGGCAACGGCGCCAAAAACTTGATCGTCGCTAGTCTATGAGTTAGAAAAGCGCGATATTTTAAATAATTACTGCAAGCGTACAGGTGTGTAGCATACAGGTCGAACACAGGGAGGTGAATTAAATCAATTATTTATTTAATCTCTTGGGCGAGTTAGACAAAGCTTAGAGGTTGATTTTTTTCGCAAAGCAAAATAAAAACTGAAACTACGAATAAAAGATGCAATTAAATTCACTGCAGATTCGAATCTAATCGGATCTGTAATAAATTCAATGATTAAAATAAAATAGAACACTGAAAATAAAATTGCAGAAAGGAAATCAACAACTGAAAATAAAAACTAGGATTACCGCTGAATCTAATCAGACGGTCAATCACTAGTAAGAAAAATAGAAGCAATAGCAAATTGTGTTCTAGCAAATCTAATTGACTAGACAACACAATATGCCATGAAAATAAAATGCAGAAACTAAAGAAAAGAAAGCTTTATTACGACTGAAAGAGAGTACAGAAAAATGAATGATTTTTTTACAATGGTTACATCACATATTTATAGATGAGAATGGGAGAACCATAATTAGGTCTATGAATAAATGGGCCTCCTCATTCTTGAATATCTCTTGCCTTCCTTGACTAACTTGATTGGAGAAAATCTGGGCATATCATGGTAAATATTTTCCATATCTTTCAATTTTCCCATGTGGCTTGATTGATAGAAGATTGCATCTAATTAATTCTTCCAAACAAGGACGCTTGTCAGACTCCAAAGGCAATATAAGATAAAATCTTCAAAATTGATTTTTTCTTCTTGGCAACAATTCAATCAGAAATTCTTCTAATTGAAATTGAATGATTTGAATTTAATTCCATGATAAGAATATGGCTATTGCTGAAATGTTAATTGGTGCACATGAATATGTGTATGTATATATATAACATAACACTAATCCAGATATTTCTCAAAGCAAAGGGCCAGTGTGAACGCGCTCCGTTTCTTTGGCAAAAAGTGAGCTTGATGGGGTTCGAACTCAGGTCTCTCAGCACCAATTCCTATGCCTCTACCAGTGAGCTACTACTTCTTTTGCAATTGAAATGAATTTGATGTGAGGAAGTAGCTCTTTCTTGTAGTTGGCCTTTGATTTGAATTGAAGGAGGCAACGCTTGAAATCTGTAAAAACACATAAAAAATACCCAAAGTATCATTTATTTATTTACGAAAGATAAAGCATAAGAGTCATAAAATAAACACTTTTCAATGTCAATCAACGTTTGGTTTAGCTCTTGGTGAGAACTTCTCACTTTAATTTTTGTTTTCTAGTTAAAAATATATACTAGGATGCAGACGGTGCTTAGTAGCACCCGACACCCGTTGTCCACAGACCATGGACTTCTTGTGTGATTTTATTGTGTGGTGAAAATTGATTGTGATGTGGAATGAATGGAAATATATTCATGTGTTGAAATAAATTATTTATCGTTAAAAATATAAATTTAACGTGAATGTGAATAAATAAATATTCATTTACAAATCGAACGATTTGTTTATGTACACCCATTTGAAGGATATTGATTGGGACGATAAATTTTACTCGTCGCCCAACCGCACAAATAATATTCAGTGTTTGTGGATTGAAACCCCACACGAGTGTTGGGATGATATTTAGCATACATTAATCCCAATTATTTAATTGTATGTCGACCAATTGGTTAACAGACTATGTAAGCATTAATTATTTATATTTAATGCTTATGCAGTTGTGTGGTGCACTCTGGATGATGGTTGATTATTTATCGCTGCTATTATATACATTTGTTGTATGGAATCCATATAATTAACATTATATGGTAATTGATTGGGCCTCATTCCAATTTGGAAAATAAAGAATATTATAGAATAAAAATTCATGTATTGAATAGAATAAATATTCATGTGTTGAATAAATGTAAATTCATGTGTTGAATAAAAATATATATTCATGTGTTGAATAAAAGAAAATTCATGTGTTGAGAAAAATCTCTAACGATAAAATTCACGTCTTTATCATATATAAAATTAGGAACTAACTGGAAATCAGTAAAGATGAATGGTTTCCTGGGTATTGATTTGATGTTGGTTTCAGCCTTCGGGGTTAATATTTAGGGAATTGTTCTCTTACTAATTTACGTTTAGAGTCTGATTAAGAATTAAACGATATAAATCACAATTTTATCAAATATATAAAATAACAAAAATAGTCATGTGTTGACAATACTCATGTGTTGAGAATATTCATGTGCTGAAAATATTCATGTGTTGAAAGAAATATTTTACACAATAGAATTCACATTTTTATTGTAAGTAAGAATTAATAAATATTCATGTGTTGAATAAAATATATATTCATGTCTTGAAGGAAATATTCATTTGTTGAATAGAATAATGAAGTTATTGAAATATATAAAGCTGTGTTGATTAGATATGCACCATTTTGACGCGAACGATATTTATATCAATTATATTCGTTTTTGTAACGAATATAGAAAAGGATGTGATTTCAAAATCTAATATTCTGAAAATATTATCATTTATATATTAATGATATAGAATATTCAATTTTGATTTAAAATTGAATATGAAGTTGAAATTGTTTTGAAAACTAAGTTAAAATGATTTATAAAATACATTTTGAATTGAAATCGATGAAATATATATGATATATATATTAATGGTCTGAATAGAACGTGCCGCGCCACGACTGTTCGCGAATTTCGACCATTGAATTCGAATTGACGTTACGGGAGATCGGACCGTCGGATTCTCCTAAAACCGGAACCGTTGGGTTCGTATCGAAAAGAACTTTCCTACGAATATGAGAAGTTTGAAATCTAACGGTTGGATTTGGAATTATGTCCAAATCAAATTTGGAAAATGTCGTTGTAAGTGCAGTTCGATGGCGTTTATGGAAATCGACTGTACGGGCCTTGATAAAATTATTAAAAATATCAATAATTTGTGTAAAATCATAATATATGAATTGGAAAGAACTGGGATGAAAAAATTCCATATCAGTAAGGATAAAAATATATTTTTATCGAAATGAACTAGTTTATAATTGGAAATCAGTTAAGATGAGTGGTTTCCTGGGTATCGATCTGATGTTGGGTTCGGCCTTCGGGGTTAATATTTGAGGAATTTTTCTCTTACTAATTTACGGTTAGAGACAATAGAATGGAATGTGATTTTGGGTTTATCGTGAACCTTGTTTTAAATGACATTGGTTCTTTAACCCAGATAAGGACAAGATATGATTTTTCCCAAGTTATATAATCATTAATACTGATTTTTGGGAAGATTAAAACTAAGTGGAGTTTTAATGAATCTTTAATTAGATTGAAAAGATCGAGAATGGAGTATCACCAGTTTTGCTCCAGGCGATAGTTAAATCTTTAATTAGATTTGAACGTGAAATGGTAATTGAATTTACCGACAACACCGTGGTGTTAGATATGAAGTATTACCAGTTTTACTTCATGGGATAAATAGGTTGGGGTTGGAAAATTTAACAAGTGATTAGTTCGGTAAGGTTCGCTAATCCCGACTAGTTTGGATAAACCATAATTTGGTTTGAATTGATATTCAAAAGAAGATTAAAGAATAAATTTAAAGAATTTATCTTTGATAAAATCAATGGGAACCTTTCCCAAAGTATAATAATATTTGAATAAAAGAATATTCTGAATTGGAATGAGGCATATGTTGTGTTTATGTAACACTTGTTTATTATATACGCGAGTTATTCAGAAAGACTGGGTTTATCCCATTCTGAATAACTGATTCGACGATGTGTCGGGGATGAAGACGGTGGTTGTAATGACCCGAAAATCCGGTCCAATTTGAGCTGACCAAATAACACAAGTCCAACCCCAAATTGCACTGGAAATTCAAGAAATTAATAGAAAGAAGATAGAGGGTGAGGATAGATAAGATAGAACTATTAGAATAGAAGAAGAAGAAGAACATCATCATCAGAGTAACCACGAATCTCACAGCGGAACGAATAAAATATAACATAACTTTTGAAATACAAACAATATATGTATACAATAACATTTCAGAGTACAACACTTACAACAACAGCGGAAATAATAGTTATAGAATCTTGAAGCCTCCTGCTCCAAGATCTCCAAGTGTATCTGTAAAATCCTGAACTACTTGACTGCCCATACAAATTTAGGCACCAAAGAGTTTAGGTAGAACAAAACAAAGTAACTCCGGGTCAGTCATGGGACTGGTATGAGTAAAACAGTTTAAGCAGTTTGAACAAGTAAACGATATCTCATAAGACCACGCCGTATAACGGAACGGGTTTTTCCCTTATGAGAATCCAAAATATCTTTATATCAAAAACCTTTTGATATTATAATAATGTCTATCAACCACAATATATTAATCATCTAGCAGAAACACTTTCATCTCACGTTCTACATATATAGTATTCAATCAAAACCGCAAGTACGTATTGGGTAATGGATTTCCAACTATGACAAGGTATGGAACCACCTTCCGATCAGTGTACTCTAGGAACGATACACTGGAGTTCAACAAGAACATCTTGTAACTCAGCCACACATGACCGACCACTCATTTCGCTTGAGTGTATCGAATGTACATCACCAACGGTTGGGATCAACAACCGTTCCCGTAAATATATATGGGACAGCATTGATAGATTAAGGAAGCAAATGAATATTCTCTAGATAGGTGATTATACACCCTACTTCGGTGCAACCGACTTAGTCATGCTGCCTGCCCGATTTTTGTCATTTACCGGATGTTGAGGCCAGAGGCTACGACTACTTTCTATTCATTGATAACACGGTCACTTTGAATGCCACATTGTCAGATCCGTTAATCACTAATTGATTTACACAAATATTCTGGATGTTATGCTAAGGGAATAAATCCGTTGCCACCATATATATTTGTACAGACCAACCATATTCGATCATTGGAAATACTCTGTCAGACACTCGTCTATATACGTTCATTCTGGGACTGAACGAAACCGAAGGCGCTATTCAGTACATCCATCTTAGTCACTATTACCTAAGACTTATACAACAGCCCTTGCACTTTACTCCGTCTTCAATTTTCTTTGTCATATTCGCAACGCTTATGCCAATACAGAGTGGTTCTTTGGATAAGAATCCAACCGGTCTCTCCATATTAACAACGTGAAAAATGTAAAAACTTGATAGTGTGTGATTTAACTATCAAATGAAAACATGTCGGTGTACAAACAACGATCTAAATTCCAAATGGAATTATCGATCCAATCATCCAACATATAATACATATATATATATATATATATTTATATATATTCATACTTTCTTATTTTCTATAATTAGAAAATATACGTTTTTATCATTGGAAAACATTTCCAACCCTCATTCACGCATCACTACCATTCCACAACTATCAGTCCCTAACTGTAAACTAGTAAGAGAACAATTCTCTAAGTATAAACCCCGAAGGCCGAAACCAACATCAGATCGATACTTAGAAAACGATTCAACTTACTAATCTCTAGTCAGTTTCTAATCTTGCTTAACTCTATTTCTTTAACTCTATTCGATTAACTCTAACTGATTAACTCTAACTGATTAACTCAAATTCGAATAACTTATAATCGATTTACTCCTTTAAATAACGTTTATCCATTTATAAAGATTTACTTTTAGTAACGGTTCTTCACTTTAAAAATGTCCTTTTTATAACGTTTCTCCACTTATAAAGATTTCCTTTTTAACAGCGTTAAATCATTTATAATGTTCCCTTATAACAGCGTTTAATCACTTATAATGATTTCCTTATAACAGCGTTTAATCACTTATAATGATTCCTTATAATAGCGTTTAATCACTTATAATGATTTCCTTATAACAACGTTTAATCATTTATAATGTTTCCTTATAACAGCGTTTAATCATTTAAAATGTTTCCTTGTAACAGCATTTAAATCATTTATAATGTTTCCTTATAACAGCGTTTATCTTTTTATAACATCCTATTCCGTTATAATTAATTCCCTTTTCAAACTCTTTTTATTTTCTACATAAATAACCCCTTTTATACTTCTATTTATTTCTCAAATAAATATTCTATTTTAATTTATTTATTTAACAAATAATTAATTCTCTTATCTTTTCTATTTATTCTATCTGCAAATGGTTTGCAAATATTTCCTTTCGAATTTTATTTCTAAGTATTTCCTAATTATAAATAATCCATTTATAAATAAATTTCTATTTTTATAAATATTCCATTTATAAATAATTCCTTTTATACTTCTTCTTTGATTTTATAAATATTATCTCTTTTATAAAATCCCTTGATTTTATAAATAATCTATTTTCAATATTCATTTTTGAAAATACCCTTTTTAGCACTCTGGTATTCCTTATGGTATCTAACGTACCATATAACAAAGATCGGTATCATTTAAACATATAAAATCATCAACATATTTCATATCACATCATATAACACAATATATGAAACGAAATAGTATTTATATATTGAGGAACCCAGTTGGGTCCCTCCAACCTGTTTCCCCTGCATCACAGATGTTAAACCATATAATTAACATCAACTTCGTTTCAGTATGCATTGTTCTGATAAACAACATCAATATTTAATGGTATATATATATATATATATATATAAATAATTTCAACTAACTGTCTAGCAGTTCAATCAACCAAATCAACACACAACAATCAATCAATATCTAACAGTTCTAAAAGTACGTTATAAATTTATAACTGTTCAGAGTTGGTGAGTTTTACTCACATTGGACGATCATCGTTAATAACGGTAACCATCGCTTGATTCAGACGGACAATTTATTTCGCTATAAACTGTAACGAGCTCCGATCCACCTCCAGTAAGTTCCATGGTGTAGCCACCGTCCATACTATCCCAATGGATCTTGTTTTCGTCAATTTCCAATCCAATCAGTCCAACCCATATCTGTTTAACCCTATACCCTTTTTCCTGAGCTCATTCCATGATTCCCGATGCCCCAGTTTTTCTGCAAATCCACTTCTCTCCAGTCTGGCCCTTTTCTATTTATTATTAAAAGAAAAAAAAACTGGGCTTTTCCTTAATTTCGATCATCCCACTTCTCCTTATTAACCCGTTCCTGGAATATCCGAATACAGCTCCTTCCCTTAAAACCATTTCCTATTATATAACTACACTAATCCCCTTCTTATAACAAATATAAATTAGTTAATACAATAATCCCTTCTTAATCCTTTCGTAACCCCTTTCTTCAATCGCATCAGGCAGCAAACATTACCCAGTACACTCCCCATCGAATCGTCCACAAAATGCCACAACTCATCACTTCATCTCCCTGTTTCCAACACGTTACAGCCTCCTCCCATCAAACTTCCTCCCTGAACTCAAAGAACTCGCAACCACCCTACACACGCCTTGCCATCATCCTCACTTTAGATACCACGTCCACTTCACTAATCTTTCAAACTTCCTTCCCTTAAAACCATTTCCTGTTATATAACTACACTAATCTTTCCAGCGAATCTGAAAAATTGAAATTTCATAGCAGGAATAAAAAGTTATGCCCAGTTGAAATTTCAGAATAGTCGCTATGGAATTTTGGCCATTAAAAATGGAAATTTTGCAAACGACCTTCGTTTTCAACGAAACCACTTTTGTTGGATCCGGGATGTCAATTTATTGCTAGATTCCAAAATTCATAATTTTTTTGAATCAATATGTGAGCGTGGCAAAAAAAAACGTGTTTTGACAGTTTCAGTCAATTTCGATCGACCAGAAATTGGCCATTTTTCAAACGGTCTTAGAATTTGATGAAATTAGTTTTGTTAGGACCGTATCGTCAATATGAAGCTAGAAAAAAATTCTGGAATTTTTAGAGTCCGTATGTGAACCCAGTAAATTGAAATGTACGTTTAAAATTCAATTTTATGATTTAAATGTAAATTTAAATGAAAAATGATCGAAACGATGGAATTGGGTTGCGAAACATATCCCATTGTGCTCGGAATGGGGGTATATGCCAGGGACGACAGTCGTTGGGTTTGAATCGGAGTTCGAAATAAAAGTCAACATTTTTGAGGAAAAATATAATAATATATAAGTATATATTTACATAAATAACCCCCACCCTTCCGTTCAGTGCTCATTCAGACTTTCCCTCAAATCGAGGAAAAAAAACCCTGTCACCCCTCGAGATCGTTGCCCCACTTCCCTTCCGTTCGCCGGACCGCGGCCGTGCCTCCGCCTCCCCAACGCCTCGCGTCCCCCTCCGATTCCCCTTCTCTCACCTACGCACCCCCCTTCTCCAACTCGAGAAACCGCAACCCAATCCCCCAAATCAACGTACGCCGCCAAACCCTAGCCCACCCGAGGCCACGCGCCGCCTGCTCCCCCTCCTCCACGTCCGACGCCGCCTCCAGCGAGCTCCCATCCGACGACAACCCCCTCCGATCGAAAATGTGAGTCCTTTTTCTCTCTCTTTCTGATTTTTTATATAAAGATCAGATTTTTTTTCCTTTCTTAATTAGATAAAACCAAGGAACAACCTGATTTTTATCATATAAAAATATAGTTTTTAGTTAGATCAAATCATATACTTTTCTATTTATATAAAAATATAATTTTTAGAAAGATAAGTATATGATTTTTATAAACATAAACATCGAATAAAAATATAACTTTTATTAAATGTAGGAAGTAAAAATATAATTTTTATTATATTACTAGCAAGATAACAATATAATTTTTATCTTGGAAGTAGCGGTGTAAAGGAGTAATTTTTACATATGCGGTAGAGATATAAAAATACGATCTTTATATATAAAAATGTGATTTTTATATAAAGAATGGCGAGAAAAAAAATTTTGATTTTTATATGATAGAGAATATAATTTTATTCATGTAGCGAAATAAAAATACGATCTTTACGTATAGAAATTTGAAATGAAAATTTGATTTTTATATACTGAAAGGTAGGATTTTTATAAATGAAAAGGAATAATTTTTATATATAGAAAGATTATATCTTTACAAAAGAAGAGACCGTATTTTTATGAAAGGAAAAGTTATATTTTTTGAAATAGAAAGATTAGATCTTTAATTTAGAAAAGGTTATATTTTCAAATATAAAAAGATATGAATTTTAATTAAGCAAAGGTAAGATTTTTATACCATATAAAAATATGATTTTTTTTTAGAAAAGGTTTAGAACTAAAATATAATCTTTATAATGAAAACATCGTGTTAAAGATGTTATTTTTATCATCTTTAAGACGAAGTTAAAATATGTGATTTTTATATATGTAGTAAATATGGGCAACGAAAGTGGCAAAAGGCGAGAACGGCGAAGATTTTCTACATATGAAGAGTCGCGGCGTTTGGTTTAGCTCTTGGTGAGAACTTCTCACTTTAATTTTTGTTTTCTAGTTAAAAATATATACTAGGATGCAGACGGTGCTTAGCAGCACCCGACACCCATTGTCCACAGACCATGGACGACTTGTGTGATTTTGTTGTGTAGTGAAAATTAATTGTGATGTGGAATGAATGGAAATATATTTATGTGTTGAAATAAATTATTTAACGTTAAAAATATAAATTTAACGTAAATGTGAATAAATAAATATTCATTTACAAGTCAAACGATTTGTTTATGTACACCCATTTGAAGGATATTGTTGGGACGATAAATTTTACAAGTCGCCCAACCGCACAAATTATATTCAGTGTTTGTGGATTGAAACCCCACACGGGTGTTGGGATGATATTTTGCGTACACTAATCCCAATTATTTAATTGTAGGTCGACCGATTGGTTGACAGACTGTGTAAGTGTTAATTATTTATATTTAATGCTTATGCAGTTGTGTGGTGCACTCTGGATGATGGTTGATTATTTATCGTTGCTATTACATACATGTGTTGTATGGAATACATATAATTAACATTAAATGGTAATTGATTGGGCCTTATTCCAATTTGGAAAATAAAGAATATTATAGAATAAAAATTCATGTGTGAATAGAATAAATATTCATTGTTGAATAAAAGAAAATTCATGTGTTGAGAAAAATATCTAAACGATAAAATTCATGTCTTTATCATATATAAAATTAGGAACTAACTGGAAATCAGTAAAGATGAATGGTTTCCGGGGTATTGATCTGATGTTGGTTTAGGCCTTTGGGGTTAATATTTAGGGAATTATTCTCTTACTAATTTACGGTTAGAGTCCGATTAAGAATTAAACGATATAAATCACAATTTTATCAAATATATAAAATAACAAAAATAGTCATGTGTTGACAATACTCATGTGTTGAGAATATTCATGTGTTGAAAGAAATATTTTACACAATAGAATTCACATTTTTACTATAAGTAAGAATTAATAAATATTCATGTGTTGAATAAAATATATATTCATGTGTTGAAGGATATATTCATTTGTTGAATAGAATAACGAAGTTATTGAAATATATAAAGCCGTGTTGATTAGATTGCGCCATTTTGATGTGAACGATATTTATATCGATTATATTTGTTTTTGTAATGAATATAGAAAAGGAAGTGATTTCAAAATCTAATATTTTGAAAATATTACCATTTATATATTAATGATATGGAATATTCAGTTTTGATTTAAAATTGAATATGAAGTTGAAATTGTTTTGAAAACGAAGTTAAAACAATTTATAAATTACGTTTTGAATTGAAATCGACGAAATATAATATATATATATATATATTATATATATTAATGGCCTGAATAGAACGTGCCGCGCCACGACCGTTCGCGAATTTCGACCATTGACTTCGAATTGACGTTACGGGAGATCCGACCGTCGGATTCTCCGAAAACCGGAACCGTTGGATTCGTATTGAAAAGAGCTTCCCAACGAATATGAGAAGTTTGGAATATAACGGTTGGATTTGGAATTATATCCAAATCAAATTTGGAAAAGGTCGTTGTTAGTGTAGTTTGATGGCCGTTTATGGAAATCGACTGTAGGGGCCTTGATAAAATTATTAAAAATATCAATAATATGTGTAAAATCATAATATATGCACTGGAAAGAACTGGGATGAAAAAATTCCACATTTGTAAGGATAAAAATATAGTTTTATCAAAATGAACTAGTTTATAACTGGAAATCAGTTAAGATGAAGGGTTTCCTGGGTATCGATCCGATGTTGGTTTCGGCTTTCGGGGTTAATATTTGGGGAATTGTTCTCTTACTAATTTATGGTTAGAGACTGATAGAATGGAATGTGATTTTGGGTTTATCATGAACCGTGTTTTAAATGACATTGGTTCTTTAACCCAGTTAAAGACAGGATATGATTTTTCCCAAGTTATATAATCATTAATATTGATTTTTGGGAAGATTAAAACTAAGTGGAGTTTTAATGAATCTTTAATTAGATTGAAATGATCGAGAATGGAATATCACTAGTTTTGCTCCAGTCGATAGTTAAATCTTTAATTAGATTTGAACGTGAAATGGTAATTGAATTTACCGACAGCACCGTGGTGTTAGATATGAAGTATTACCTGTTTTACTTCATGGGATGAATAGGTTGGGGTTGGGAAATTTAACAAGTGATTACTTCGGTAAGGTTCGCTAATCCCGACTAGTTCGGATAAACCATAATTTGGTTTGAATTGATATTCAAAAGAAGATTAAAGAATAAATTTAAAGAATTTATCTGTGATAAAATCAATGGGAACCTTTCCCAAATTATAAGAATATTTGAATAAAAGAATATTCTGAATTGGAATGAGGCATATGTTGTGTTTGTGTAACACTTGTTTATTATATACGTGAGTTATTCACAAAAGATCAGGTTTATCCCATTCTGAATAAATGATTCGACGATGTGTCGGGGATGAAGACGGTGGTCGAAGACCGGAGGTCTTCACATCGTTTGGATAATTACTGATGATCTTGATTGGGCTGTACACCCAAGAGGAGGGAATCAGTTGGTAATTGTCCAGACGTACTTGGAGATCGATGGATATGCGAGGTACAAGGTGCCTCCGGTTTCGTTCAGACCTAGAACGGACTTGTAAATGGACTGTGTGTCTGACATTGGATATCATTCTGTGTGATTGATGGATATCAGTTGCATAGAGTGGTTTTCCTGTGTGGCATGCTAAGATGCAAATGATCAAGGCTTCTATTGAAAAGCAGAGTCTTGTGGTTGATGATAAAAGCAAGGCCCTTGTGGCATAGCTTTGTGTAGCGTTAATTCGCGAACCTCACATCATGGTTGTGAACCAGAAACGGGAGAGGACCTAAGGGAGGACATGCATTTTCTTCTAGCTAGGGTGGTGTCAGTGACCTACCAGCCCTGACATTTATATTATTTTCACCTGTGTGGTTGTTGGATTGCGAGGCGCCTCGGATATATCGATGACTATGTGGAGCCGATGGAGTCATAGGACTCATTTACGCCCCCAAAGGGCGGGGAAACACAGTGTTCAGGCATAATAATCCACATTGGTGGACTGACCCTGACGATCCAAAGGCTTGTCTGCGCGCTTGCCTGATGCCCGGGCTAGAGTGTCTCGAAGTGGTGAGGATGATCCCTTGCCTCGGTTCACAGATGGAAATCCAACTTCCAATATGTGACTTTGCGGTTTTGATTGTAAACCTATATATGGCGATATGATATATGGTACCCATGCCGTCTATGATTGGTACTTATGATTGAAATTATTTTGACACTATGCACTTATAGATAATAAAAGATGAGATTTAGCGTATTAAGCATTCTTTGGCTATTATAAGGTAAAACCCTATCCTCCGGCTTGTGTTGCATTGTGTGATGGGACCTGGGTCTTATAATAGCTTCATTGTTCTTTGTTTAGCACTGCGCTGTTGTTTTATGCACTGGTATTCTTGGGAGGAAACCCGTTCCGTGTTATACGGCGTGGTCCCTTGATTTACCTAACTTTAAAATAAAGATTAATAATTGTTTTAGTTCTCACACCAGTCACATGATTGACCTGGAGTTTATTGTTTTAACCTAAACTCTGGGTGCCCCTATTTTCCACATGGGCAGCTAGTAGTTTTAATTTTGCAGATTTATATTCACAGGATCCTGATTTACAGCTGGAACGGTACTCGAAAAGCTCTGTATCCGTTTATCTCTTTCAGTTGTGTTTTTTATTCTTTATCCGCTACAGTAATGTATTCAAATCTCTGATGTTTATCAAATGTATATTATTTGTTCATACTCTGTATATTCTTATATTCTGATGAAATTGTTGTAATAAGCAATGAAATGTTCTTCTGTTTGTGTTCCAATTTGTTGTGTTCTCAGAATCAAACCGTGCTTTCCTTCCCGGGGTAATTTAGGTTGTCACATGTGGAGTGCCCTCTGATGCCATAGGTTTACGGTGGGTTTACGGTACTGTATAGACTATGGTATTATAAACGTCGTAAAGCTAATATGGTAATCCCGCTTACACTATTTTCATTATATTTACTTTACTGAATAGACATTACAATAATAGCATATTATTATATAAATATTAGTTTCGCGGATCCTTAGAGGATGGATATCCCAAATATCCTTTAAGTTATTGTACATTTCAGTGGACACTTCATTTGAGTTAATTCACTTATATGAGACTGTTAGTCCTGACTCGTGTATTTTGTTTGTTTTATTCCTTCCAAAATGCCCAAGTCAGATTGAGTATTTCAGCTTGGAATTATGTCTATTAGAGCTTGATATTCGTTGGAGATCCAGCCATCCGTCTACTATGTCATATGCAGTTATGCCTATCTCTGCTTACTACCAATATTAGTATGGTTCTATATTCATCCTTTCGCTGTTCTATATTTATTCTGTACTCTTATATTATGTAAATTAAAAGATTTTGTAATATTGTATAAATTTTTACTTCCGCTGTGAGATATTCTGTGCTCTGTGTCTGTGATTATGTGATGATTTGTATTTCAACTTCCTAAGCAATAACAATATGTCCGTTTGAACAGGTTGAGTTGGTTTAATTTCCGATTTGAGGCGGTCAAAAAGCCAGGTCATTACAATTTGGTATCAGAGCTTTGGTTCATACAAAGCTTAGCTTATGTTGTTGAAACACTCATTAGAGATAGAGTAGAAATACTCTAGAATGAGTGAAATCACCTTGGAATCATAACTGAGAGAGCGTATTTTGAAAATAAAAATATTTTAAATGTTTTAAGGGATTTTAAAAGGTTTTTGTATATATAAAAATAATTTGAAATTATAGCCTTGTTTTATAAATATATCCATATTTAAAATCTTGTCCCTTTGAACTCGTCCCTCTGCTGGATCCTTCCTAAGTTAGGATTTTCCTAATCTGAGTTTTAATCCTGTTTTGTCTCATCTTAGAGATTTAGGATTGATCATCCCTAAATCTTGAATCTTCCTTAATATTTGGGCTTATCCTGGACAAATCCATACGATTAGTTTGATCATTCATTCAGCTTCTAGCTTATATTCCAATTTTGCTCGAGTTGAATTAAATAAAAATGGGAATTTAAAGGAAAACTTGTGTAACTAATAATTGTTAAACATTTGATTTGGATAATTTTAGTAAATCAAAAATCAAATGGAAAAGGGTTACATGTAAATTTATAACACCGTATTAAGAAAATTGCAATTAATTTAGTGTTTATAAAGTTATATTGAAGTTATTATATACAAATTAGACTCGTAAATTAAAATTTGAAATAAGATGACTCTTAAGATGATAAAAATATAACAGTTTGGAATTTTCCTATTATAAGTTGAAAGAATGAATATAATTAATGTTTTAATTGAGTATTCTTGAAAAGAGGATCACATATATGAATAGTGACTTATAATTCGTAAGGTTAGCAAACATTAAAAATTAAGATTTGGGAGAAATATGAAATGTAAAGAGAAACCTTATACAATATATGTTTGAAACTGTGTATATATAGTTCTCCCATGTGTAACTTGTAAGATAGTTTATATCGATAAACGATTGTAATCAGAATTTGACAAAATAAATAAGTAGAAAAACATAATTTTCCCTGCTTGAAAATTTACAATAAGAAATGTTAGAAATATATTAACGGCATAGATTTAGAAATTTGTTGAAAATGCCTTATTTAAAGAGAAGTATTTTGAGTATTCTATTGATGTCAAAGTTGGACTATCAGGTACGTGCAGATTTTGAATATACGCCTAGCTAACGTATATACAAAGTCCTATATGTACTAGATAGATGTAGAATCACACTCTAGTCGCTTGAAAATGATTATGGCGATGACCGCGGCATCATCATAATATATTTTCGGGTTTCGAAAGTGAGATGAATAGATAATTCCAGTTTAGACATCGAAATAATACTCAAAACCATATCAGAGAAAAATGATGAAAATTTGATTTTGTGTATCGCATCGAAAACTATAAAGTTGGTTTCGAATCAACAAAGTAAAATGTTAGCTGGACACTTATAAAAGTATTTGTAAACTATACAATTTTCTTTATACGAAGAAAGAAAAATCAAACTATTATTTATGTGAAAATCTATATATGAAATTTAATCAATTTTTGAAATATAGTGTGACTATTAAGCTTAAAGGATATGAAGTTAGAAATATAATTTTTGAAATTTAATCAATTTTTCTTGAATGCATAAAAGGGAAAACCCTGATTTAATGAATGGAAAAAAAATACATATAAGATATGAAGTTAGAAATATAATTTGCCGGAATTTTATATGATGATCCAATTTAGTATAATACGAATAAACCCTAAAGGTAATTATTAGACTAACTTGGAAACATTGAGTAGGGAATTTGGAAATAAGAAATTTGGGTTAAATAAACGACATGAAGGAAAATATAAATTATAAATTCAAGTAACTTAAAATGGAATTAAAGAAGGAACTATGAAATGGACTTTAAATATAAATGCAAAGTTCCAAATTATGATGTAGGGGTTGCAGCTTGGAATATTAAGTATAATAAGGTACTATCATCCGGTTTTAGTAGAGGGATCGAATGGATCCGAATACAAAAAGGCCTAGGCATTGGCTCCGACAGGTTTACAAATTTGTAGTAAATCAGATATTAATGTTGCTTTATTGGTCATAATGTTGTTATATAAAATGTCATCATCCAATAAAGAAAGTGAAGGTCAACCTGTCACATCATTTGGGCCATCTTAGCAGCAAAATTTACCAAGGGTTGCTGCTGTTACCAACAGAGGCAGCAGTACTGCCGCCTCGAGCAGCAAGGTTACTGCGATTGGAAGAAAAAAAACTGAAAAGAAGAAAAAAGGGAAAAAAAGAAAAAGACAAAAAATCTAAACTGAAAGAAATTGAACTAAAAGCAAATTAACTGGAATTTTTTTTATAAACTGAGCTGAAAACAAAGTCACGTATATATATGCATACATGTACATGATATTATAAAAGGGCGGTTATTAAAACCTGAAACCCACCATGCTCAAGCATGTGATTTTAAATGTCCACAGAAAAAGTCTTACATTATTTATAGGAGAATTAGTGATGTTTTATGATAAAATTTGGATTCCAATTATATGAATGTTACCATATTGTTTCCTTTGCCATTTCAAATTTCTTGCTGCAATGAACTAATCAGTAAACGTGAACTTTATCTTGCCAACCTTGCCTTATACTACGTTTAAAGCTTTTTGTAAGTATTACTTTAGGCATGGGTACTAGTATTCCATTTGTCTGCATATAGTTAATGCCTTATAGGTTCAAGTAATACAAGTGTCTTGACCTTCCCCTCTTTGGTATAATCTGTTGCACCAAGAACTTGTTAATTCTACATGATATTGTTTGAAGTTGGTATTGTAATGACCCGCATCTTTAGCAATGTAATAATTAATTTATTTAATTATTTAAAAGGTGATTAAGAGGATTTAATGGTCGTTGAATTAAATAATGGTGAATATTTAGTTAAAATAATAAATTAAATAATATATTTAATTCTGAAATAATCAGAATTAGTGGAATTCACAATATTGTGTGAACTGGACAATTCAAAGTATATAATTCAGTTTAGAGTTGAATTAGAACGACGAATATATTTAAATAACGACAGTTTGAACGTATAATTATATTATAATTATAATCGAGCTCGAAATGGTGCTGTAGTTCGTAAATTGGCGATTCGAACTTCAAACGAATATACAGAAGCCGTTTCAAATCGGATTTCTGTGAAACAAGAAACATTAGGAGCTAGTGAAGTACATCTTTCTAGTGGAAGAGAAAAATCGGGATTTCGTCGTGTAGATTTTGATTATGTCCAAATCAAATTTTAGAAAAGTCGCTGTGGAATTCCTTTATAATTTATAAAAGGAATTATTTATATTTTAAAAAGGAATTTCAACATAAATCGAATATCGGGTTGACCCAGAAGTGAATATCGAGTTAGAAATTCATATAGGAATATTCTAGAGCTGTATGGTATTCCACTGTGAATTTATACGATAATATAAATTTATTTATATTTAATTTAATTATATTTAAATATATTTATATATGGGCCATTTAGAGCTTTAAAAATAGCCAGTTTTTCAAACGACCTCAGAATTCAACGAAACCAATTTTGTTGGATACGCAATGTCAAATAGTTGTTAGATTTCCAGTTTCATGATTTTTAGAGTCACTGTGTGGCCGTACGGATTTTTAGAGTTAAAAACAGTCAGTATTCCGACAGTTAAAAATACGATGTGTGAGCAAACGGAGTCGGAATTCGACAAAACCAGTTTCGTTGGGACCGTAATCTCGAATTCTAGCTACAAGTCCAGTTTGGTGATTTTGGGTATCGTGTGTGATCACAGGAATTTTTAGAAGGCGAATACTGGCAGCGTTATAATTTAATTCAATATAATTTTCAGAAAAAAATCTAAATCCTCCTATAAATACCCCAACTAAAATTCTAAACCTAATTTACATTTACATTTCGGCCAAACACATTTGCGCCATCATATTCTCTTCCAGGAATATTTCGATCTTTATAAAAATCAAAACAATTAATGAAAATTCTCTAAAAATCATGGAGTAAATACAAACGAGTTGCTACGATGATTCTCTACCTTCTGATGTAACTTGTGTGAGGTTCGATATCACCAAAGGTCACTGTTTCTTTTTAGCATGGAGCCTAGGTTGGAAAACGGTGGAGATACAAGCTTCGATTAGGATTTGTGAGTTGATAATCGAGTTCACGGTGGGTATCCGCACCTCGTGTGCTATTTTCGTGGATTACGGTGATACTTTTTTTTGATGGAAATACTGGCTTCGTACGTTAACACTTGGAGAACGGGTGTGTGGACATGCGTTCGAGTATGGAGTGAAGTATACGGGGGTTTAGAGAGTTTGACAAGGAGGTGTATGGCAGTTTTTGTTTGAATTTTCGTGGAGCGAAGTGAGGTAGAAAGGGGATCGAAGTAGCAGTAATGGCCGGGATTTTTTCCTGGAGCTCACAGTTTTGAATTTGGGGAGGAACGTTACTGTTCATTTCGGGTATGTGGGCTGGAGAGGGAAAACAAAGGTTTGGCCCATTTATAAACTAAATGGTTAAGGTTTATTTTAAGTTGATAGCGTATTAAATTCAAGTGACAATAACTTTGTCATACGATATCGGTTTTCAGCAAAACAAGATCTGTTAGGACCGTATGGACAGGCACTACCCAATGGAACTAACTGGGAGTGGACTGGAGCTCGTATGAATTTATGGCGAAATAAACTGTTTGATTCAAATCAAACAACAGTTTATCGTTCTTTAACGATGAACTACAAATGTGAGTAAATCTTACTAACTCTGAACAGTTTATAATTTCATGTTTTATTTTTAGAACTGTTAAATATTGGCTGATTGACTGTGTGTTGACTGTTTGATTGAACTGCTAGTCAGTTAGTTGAATTTCTATATTGATTATGTTTAACAGAATATATCATATGGAACTGAAAGTGAGGTTGATTTTATTGTGTAACATCAGTGGATGCAGGGAAACAAGTTGGAGGAACCCGACTAGATTCCTCAACATTTATTTTACTGTTTTTCATATATTGTGATATATGATGTGATATATAATCTGTTGTCAATTATATGTGTTTGGACGATATTGTCATCGTGATTTGATATGTTGAATACCACAAAATACCGGAATGTTGATAAGGAAATTTTCAAAGTGATATTGAAAATAAAATATTTATAAACTGGAATATTTATAAATAGGAGATATTTAGAAAGGGAATAATTATAAAATCAAAGAATTTTATAAAATGATTATTTACTTAGCAAGTAAATAGAAGTGTAAAACGATATTTAAATTAAGAAGTAAATAGAAGTATAAAGAAAGATATTTACGTAGAAAGTAAATAAATAGAATAAAGGAATATTTATTGGGAAAATGAATAGGATTATAAAAGGAAATTAACGAGATAGAAAAGAGTTAATCGATTAGAGTTATCAAATAGAGTCATCAAATAGGAGTCAGTTGAACATAATTATTCAAAAGGAGTTAATCGAACATAGTTAAAGAAATAGAGTTAAACAAGATTAGAAACTGACTAGAGATTAGTAAGTTGAATAGTTTTCTGAGTATCGATCTGATGTTGGTTTCGGCCTTCGGAGTTTATACTTAGAGTATTTGTTCTCCTTCTAGTGTACAATCAGGGACTGATAGTTGTGAAATGATAGTGATATGTAAATAACAATGGAAATGTTTTCCAGTGTTAATAACGTATATTTTCTAAAACATAGAATATAAGGAAATGTGAGATATATGTATATATATGATTGATTATTGATTGATAGAATTTCCAGTTGGAAATAATATCGTTGTTTGCACACGTGTTTTCCTTTGATAGTTAAATCACAGACTATCGAAATTTTGACCATTTTAACATTGTTAATATGGAGAGACCGGTTGGATTATTATCCAAAGAACCACTTTGTATTGGCATAAGCATTGCGAATCAAATATGCCAAAGAAAATTTAAGACGGAGTAAAGTGCAAGGGCTATTGTATAAGTCTTAGATAACAGTGCCTAAGATGGATGTACTGAATAGTGCCTTCGGTTCATCCTGTTCCTGGATGACTTATATGGATGAATGTCTGACAGAGTATTTCCAGAGAGGTCACGTACATTGATTTCTTCAACCGTACCAAGAGTGGAAGCGGAGAAGGAAACTTCTTTTAGCTAACATGTAATGTACTGTTGAAGACGTCAATTAGTGATTTTTGATGGATCTGACAATGTGGCATTCGAAGTGAATCTGGTGTGATGATAAAGCGTAGCTTCTAGCCTCACAACCGGTAAATGACAGAAATCTGGCAGGCAGCATGGCTAAGTCGGTCGCTCCAAAGTAGGATGTATAATCACCTAATCTAGAGTTTCATTAATTTCTAAAAATCTATTGTCAATACTGTCCCATTCGGGAAATGGTTGCTGATCCCAACCGTTGGTGATATACATTCGATACACTCAAGCGAAATGAGTGGTCGGTCATGTGTGGCCGGGTTGCAAGATGTTCTTGTTGAAACCAGTGTATTCCTTTCTAGAGGTACACTAGCAAAAGGTGGTTCCATACCTTGTCATAGTTGGAAATCCATTAACCAATACGTGCTTGCGGTTTTGATTGTATACTATATATGTAGAACGTGAGATGAAAGCGTTTCTGCTAGATGATTATTATATTGTGGTTGATAGACATTATTATAATATCAAAAGGTTTTTGATATAAAGATATTTTGGATTCTCATAAGGGAAAAACCCGTTCCGTTATATGGCGTGGTCTTATCAGATATCGATTAATTGTTCGAACCGTTTTAACTGTTTTACTCATACCAGTCCCATGACTGTCCCGAAGTTTATTTTGTTTTGTTTTCCCTAAACTCTTAGGTGCCCAAATTTTGTACGGGCAGTCAAGTAGTCGAGATTTACAGATACTTGAAGAGCTGGAGCAGGAGGCTTTTGGATCATATAGCTATAGTGTATTTCCGCTGTGTTGTAAGTGCTGTACTTTGAAATGATATGTATATTCAAATATAGATTTATATTTCAAAGATATGTTATCTATTATATGTTATTCATTCCGCTGTGAGGTTCGTGTTACTCTGATGTTGTGTTCTTCTTCTTCTTCTGTTCTAAGTTCTATCTTATCTTTCCTCACCCTCTAAATTCTTTCATTAACTACCGGTATTTTTCGATGTTTGGTTAGTCATCATTGAGTTAATGCGATAACCAAAGTCGGCAAAATCTGGGTCGTTACAGGTATACTGTACAAAATTTCACTGGGAATACTAGATTTTAAATGACATACCAATCATACACACCAGTTGTGAGCAGCGGGTAGCTGCTACCTGTGAATCATCAGTCTGTAGCAGCAGTAGGCTGCTGCCTAGAAGAAAGAAAAAAAGAACAAAAAAAAAGAAAAAAAAAACCAACAGGAAAACCTGTTGCTGCTAGGGTGGGGCTGCTGCCATTAGAAGAAGATTTTTTTTACACTAACACAATCAGAAATCCGAAATCCAAGTAACACAGTAACCCATCTAGCTTGGATGATTTAAATAGAAATACATGTATTTAAATGTTAATGTGTATTGAATTGTTTAGATTATATGATGCAAGTTTACATATGTTATATTCTGTGCCAATGGAAAGAAAAGCTAATGTGTAAATGAATTGAATCAAAACAATTTAACAAACTAAAGTCTAAATAATTTGAATCCCTAGTTAATTTAGATGTTAATAAGATGAATACAAGTGTTTGAATGATAGTAAGCTTTATATGTTATCTTGTTCCATTTTGTCAACATGCTATGTCAACTTATGGATAAACTGCCAATTATTATATATTCCCATTTTACTTCATATATATGTTGATTCTCACTACATGTTGAGTGTCTTAGTAGGTTGCAATGGAATGCTTGCCTTACGGAGCTCGCTTTGCGCAAAAATGCAAATAAAAATAAGCAAATTCGCTTTAAAATACTAAATAATGTACGTATCTTGGTTTAGATATCGCATTTAGGTTGTTTTTCTTTTGTTTCCCCTATATTGGGATGCCTCATCGTGTGGATAAGATGTATATTGATAAATATTGTGTTTATAAATTTTTTCGGGCAAGCCGTACAAAGGAGATGCTGTCGAAATTTTCCGTAAATTCGGGTTTTAGAAAAAATTTGAGTTTTATAATTCTATGATTTATTTTTCTTTCCAAGAAGTTTTAAATTATATAAAAGTGTTTGCAAAGTTATATATGCAAACTTAAATTCATATGACGTTTCCTTTTCGTGGACGAAAAGCGTTAAGTGGGGGAGGATGTAACGAACCGGTAATTATGACGTTTTAAAAATGTAATCAATTTAAGATTTAACGTTAAAATAGATATTTATATTTGAATTTGATGTAGAATTTGGAATTTTATTTATCTTGGATGATATCTGAGTTCACATTTAATTAGGAGTTCTCTTTTTTGTAAACTTCATTTCAATATGAAAGTTTGTTAAAACAAAAGTTATTAATAAGTTTTGAGCTATCTGGATATATTCTTAAATAAGATTCTTTCCGTAAATTTAGTGAAAACTGTCAAATATACGAGAATTACATAGTTAGCTAATTGAAATATTTATCTTTGAATTCTTTCCATGATATTGTTTTATATAGAAGTTATAGAGAAACTAATGTTGTTGAAATATAAATCGTGTAATTTAGTCCGAGGAAAATGGAATCAACTTTATTTTAGAATGCGACTTCGAAAAATAAAATGTGACTGCTAATTGATTTTGTAAATATAAATCAAAATGGCAATAGTTAAAAATACGGTCGATATAATAAAAAGAAATAAATTATGGAATGAATTGCGCCTATTTTTTTCTCCATTAACATTAAAGTTAACTTATTATTTTTAATTTATGATTATTGGAATAATAACGTATTAAAAACAAGTACAACGTTGTTCGGTTCAGCGTATTCTTTGTTTAAACCTAATGTTATATACCGGTCATGAGTAACGTTCGCTCAACCTGGTTCTTTCATTCAGCCACCGGTTAAATCTAGAAAAATCTGATAATATCTTGCTAAAGATAGGCAGCAGCTCTAAATCTTGCCCTTTTAGTAATGCAAGGATTGCAAAACACTGTATAGGATTTAAAATTCTTACTCTGTCAATCATAAATACTTTGTAACAGTACACCAAGATTTTGGAATCGTCTTGTGCAGAGAAAATCATACCACGTGTTTATCTTCTTCTGTGACAATACCCTATTTTATCTTTCCGCCCCTTTTCTATTTCTTCAACCACGATTTGAAAAAGAAAAAAAAAATCAATCGGTCTTCACAACAAAATCCAAAAAGAGGAAACACAAACTCTTCCTCCAACGCTAAATCGATGAAGCCCCTTCCTCTTCAAATATATTGTTTTCCCTAGAAAACAAATAAGAAGAAATCGAAGTCTCCCAAAACCCAGAAACCTAAACATGATTTTATTTCAACCCAAATCGAAATCGCGGTGAATGATTCCTCCACCGGCCATGTGGTGGCTACCGCACTTCTCCCCCAGAACCAGTGGCCTGCGAAGCCCTCCAACCCCGATTGCGAATCGATAGCCACCAGTAAGGAGTTCCCAAAATCAAATCGCGTGGCCCACTGAACCTCATCCTCAACCGTGCGCCATCAGATGTTCGTCTCGGCGCTGCCTCCCTCTACTATGAAGTTAATCTATCCCTGACGAGCACTTCCTCCGCGCGGTTGGTCCGAAGCTACTCCGACCAGCGTGAAAACCAACGCGGTTTATACGTATAAAAGTGGTTCAGGAGTTGAAGCCACTGCTGGATGAGTTCACCAGCGTCGCTATCAAGCTTCGGTAGCCTCCAATTTGCTGCAGGTTGAGGTTAGGACAGCATGAACTCCTAATGCCTGTGTAAATGCTACAGTGATTGATGGTTTGGCTTAGGGTACAACGTCTTAGGCAGAAAGTGTAAAACCCGTCTCAAGTCTTCGGTTCGCTAACCCATTCCATCCTAGATGGTGAGTCTTACCGGTGTTATCAATTATATTCGAATGCATGTCATTTTACTCGCATGCATGTCATTTAAAATGTTGGTTTTGATTTTCTATTATTGTTGTCCGGTTTAATTGTAGTTGGTCCTTGATATAAGAAAAGATGATTGGGTTCTTCGGTCGAATTTTCTATCAAAACTTTTGCATCCGTCTTCAAGCTAGGAAGGTGATTTTTTCTCACTCACAGACTAACTGATGATAAGTGAATTAAAACATGATATGTTGAATAAAATGTTAGAATGCTCTAGTTTTGTTTGCTTCGTGATTGTGCTTTTGCGACGCACACACTATTATTTCTTACAACACAAAATGGATGTATGTTGATATGCCATGTCATTTTATCATCATGCAAGTTCCCCCTTAGATTAGAAAACATGACGGGTTGAAATGATACATACCCGAACCCCCTTGTGTATTCGAATCGATTTGGGATCGGGTTGAAATGATACACACCCGGGATTTGAATATTTTAAAGAATGGTTTGAAATGATAAATATCTGTATCACTTGACCATAGGATAAAAAATTATATACGGACACCATGGCCAATAAAAATAAATTATTTTAAAGTAATTATATCGATTTTCTATAAAGAAATGTTTTATGAAATTTCCATATAGGTTAAAGAAGTGTCAATGAGATTTTGGATTTTTATTAGAATTACAATGTGCATAATATATTACATTATTTTTAATTTAATAACATATACTATTTTCAAAACTTACCTTTTCTAAATATATTTTATAAACTTAAATAAATTCTAATGTCTGATCCAGTCAAGTGAATTCAAAATGATGAAACAAAGGATTTCAAACCATAACGATATTTCATGGAAGTTGAAATTTAAAACCCAACGGTTGATAAAGAAATGGTGAATATTGGTTTTATAATCTTAATCGAACCAAGGCTAAATGACTTGAGTAATTGATTTTGGGGCAATATTTGAAATAAATCGATTTGCAATACTTGGAAATATGATTTCAAATTAAATGGCCACGGTGTGAAAAATGTAAACGTTTGGTTGTTAAAGAGACCAGAGTCGGTAGATGTCATACTCACTGCCAATACCGATACCACTTTAACAACTATGTACGCGGTGGAGTTCCAGAACAGAAGTAGGATGATATGGAGGCGATTACTGGATTTGAAGAAAGAGAACGCTGATGGATTAGCCTTGACCTTCGGGTCATATTTAAAATAACTAAAACAGAAGCCATGCCCGGGTTAAGTGAGGTAGCACCTCTGATCGAACATGCTTCTTCGATACCATCTCTATTACTATGTGATTGATTTGGGGTACCCCTTTTGATTTTAGGAGTTTTGTTCGAGGTAGGCGGTAGTAGCTGCTATGCGTTACCACCAGCCCGGGAGCCGCAATCTGGTAGAATCCTACCTTGGGTACTCCTCGTGTGCCTTGTCATATTATCCTTATCGAGCCCCCTATGATTTTGATTTTTACCGTACCTATGGAGTGCCCTCTGATGCCATCGGTTTACGATGGGTTTACGGTACTGTATACACTACGGTATTATAAACGGCGTAAGGGTAATATGGTAATCCCGCTTACGCTATTTTCATTATATTTACTTTACTGAATAGGCATTGCAATAATAGCGTATTATTATACAGATATTAGTTTCGCGGATCCTTAGAGGATGGAAATCCCAAACATCCTTTAAGTTATTGTACATTTCAGTGGACACTTCATTTGAGTTAATTCACATGTATGAGACTATTAGTCCTGACTCATGTATTTTGTTTGTTTTATTCTTCCAAAATGCCTGAGTCAGATCGAGTATTTCATCTTGGAATTATGTCTGTTTGAGCTTGATATTCGTTGGAGATCCAGCCATCTGTCTACTATGTCATATGCAGTTATGCCCATCTCTGCTTACTACCAATATTAGTATGGTTCTATATTCATCCTTCCGCTGTTCTATATTTATTATGTACTCTGATATTATGTAAATTCAAAGATTTTGTAATATTGTATAAATTTTTACTTTCGCTGTGAGATATTCTGTGTTCTATGATTCTGTGATGATTTGTATTTCAACTTTATAAGCACTAACAATCTGTCCTTTTGAATGGGTTGAGTTGGTTTAATTCCCGATTTGAGGCGGTCAAAAAGCCAGGTTGTTACAAGATCCGCAATCTACTGGAGTAGCGGAGAGAATGAACCAAACTCTACTTGAGAAAGCTCTATGCTTGAGATTGATAGCGGTTTTGTCTAAGGGATTTTGGGCCGATGCTTTGTCAACTGCAGTGCATATTGTGTATCGAATTTCGTCCTCAGCTATTAATAACAAAATTCCGGAGGAAGTGTGGAAAGGGAATAATTCTGACTTGAGATATCTTCGTGTGTTTGGAAGTCCGGTTTATGTAAATGATCTGGGAAATGATAAGCTTGAGGCTAGAGCTCTCAAGGGGAACTTTCTTGGTTTTATGGACGACATCAAAGGCTATCAGATTTGGAATCCGAAAACAAAGAAGGTTTTAATTCTCGCCACGTCAGTTTTGATGAGTCGATTATATTCAAAATAATGAGAGCTCGTCTGATATTTCGGATTTGGTTCATGGTGAATCAAAGGAGAAGGAAGTCATTCCCACATTCCGTCCAAGTGGTAGTAGAGTTAAAAAAGAAGCTCGTGGAGTTGAAGTGGTTGATGAAACATCACATAGTCCAACATGGTTCCCCTAGTGATGTTGGTGATGTACATGATACTAGAGAAGTTTCGACTCAAGGTGGAGCCGAAAGGGGTTTTGGTGATAGTATTGCTACTCGGGTTGGTCGACGTGCAATAAAGCCCCTCGAAAGATATGGTGATTGGAACTACCTTAACTTTTGTGATAATTTGGACTATGCTCTTCATGTAGTCCAAGATGAGCCGATGGACCTTGATGATGTCATTGATTCGAGTGATAGCTCGAAGTGGATTTGCGCCATGAAGGAAGAGATGCAATTGTTAATGAAGAACTAAACTTGGGATTTGGTTCCACTTCCTAATGGAAACCGTGCTATAGGGTGCAAGTGGATTTACAAGGTAAAGGATGATGGAAGATACAAAGCAAGGTTAGTGTCAAAGGAGCTTGCACAAATAAAAGGAAAGGAGTATGATGAAATTTTTGCACTGGTTGTACGCCATGCTTCTATCCGGGTTTTACTAGCTATAGTTGCTATCCAAGACTTGGAGTTGGAGCAACTTGATGTGAAAACCGCCTTCTAGCATGGTGACTTGGATGAAGACATCAACATGGAGCAACCAAAAGGGTTTGTTGTAGATAGTAAGTCAAAATTGGTTTGCAAGTTGAAGAAATTCACTATATGGTTTGAAGCAATCACCTAGACAACGGTACAAGAGGTTCGATCATTTCATGCTTTAAAGTGGCTTCCACTGAAGCATCAAAGATGCTTGTATATATTTCAAGAGGCTAGGAAATGATTTTTGGGTATATTTACTACTGTACGTGGATGATATGCTCATTGTTTCCAAAGGCAAAAATGAAATCAACAAGTTGAAGGTGCTTTTGAAATCGGAATTCAAAATCAAAGATCTTGAAGAAGCAAGGAAAATCTTGGGCATGGAAATTGAAAGGGACTGAAAGCGTTTTGAGTTAAGATTGACTCAAAAGGAGTACATTAAGAAAGTGCTTTGCCGGTTTAGCATGGAGAATGCAGAGGCGTTGAATACACCTTTACCTTTGCATATGAAGCTTTCAGATAAGGGATTACCTATCAGGGATAAAGACAAGGCTTATATGGCAAAGGTGCCATATGCAAGTTTGGTTGGAAGTTTAATGTATGCCATGGTGTGTACAAGGCCCGATATTGCAACTATTGTCGGGGTGGTTGGTCAGTATATGGGTAATCCGAGGAAACCACATTGGGAAGCCGTGAAGGCTATATTGAGATACTTGAAAGGCATAACATCTCATGGTCTTGTCTTTTGCGGTAGTGATGTGATGAGTTGCAAGTTAGTTGGTTATTGTGAATTGGACTACGCCGGTGATAGGGATCGAAGGAAATCAACTTCCGGGTAAGTATTCACACTTGGTGGTACGACCATTAGTTAGAGATCGAAATTGCAAACCGCAGTTGCTTTATCCACTACGGAGGCGGAGTCAATTGCCGCGGTAGGGGAGGCAAAGGAGGCACTATATTTGAAGTGATTATTTTGTGACTTGGGTTTTGAACATAGAGTATCGATGTTCGATGTGATAGCCAAAGTGATTTAAATTTGGCAGAGAATTTTGCGTTTAGCTCATGGACTAAGCGCATTGAGGTGAGATAGTCATTTCTAGTAGTCATGGATGAGGGTAAGCTAGTATACCTTCGGAAGGTGCACACAAAGATTAATGCGGCGAATATGTTTGTTAAAGCATTGCCGGTTGGGAAGTACGAGCATTGCTCGAACTTAATTCGCTTGTTGAGTTGCTAGATGTCACGGGGTGGCACGGTTGGAAAGAGTGGTTTGTTTGTTTTGATGGAAAGGAATATCGGTGAGAGATTGGAAATCCATCTTCATGGTAAGTAATCGTTTCACTCCCGAGTACATTGTATCTTGGTGAGACGGTTTTGGTTTGAATACTTTCAACACTTCGTTGGCGGGTGGTGGTTTTTCCAGAGCTTGTTAATAGAGTGCAATGGGCGGTGGCTATGCCGGAGCTCATTGGGAAAGAATTCTTATCATTGTTTGAAGGTAGAAGGAAATGCTTGGATGCATTGGAGTTTGGTGTATGGAGATGGACATAGTATCGAGGTGGAGTGTTTAAGTTTGCGACATTATATGTTAGATTGAAGAGGATGAAAGTAGCTTCGCATCGGAGGAGACCGTTCGCAAATCGGAGCTTATATGCAAAAGGTAGAGATGGAAATGTGCAAGGCTTTAGCTGAGAACCGGGACAGACGTCTGTCGTCCCCTGTGACTGACGTCTGAGTTGTCAGGGTGATGTTTCCTGAGGCTTCTGATAGACATCTAAACTGAATAAATTATTTCTCTAACTGGGATAGACGTCTATCATAAGCCACGGCAGAAGTCTAAGGCCTGTTTTGGGCTGAAAATTGGCATGCTGATTTGTGAAGACTCGGGGATAGTTTTGGGAATTGCCTAGTACGTTTTTCTCGCCCTACATAAGCTATTTTCTGGTTTTCAAAAGAGAAGCTTGGAGACTTGATCAAATCAAGGGTTTAATTAGGGTTTATTACCTAATTGCAATTCTTCGATTCTATTCCCCTCAAACTCTTTCTATAAAGAAATATAGTGATCATTGGATCAATCTCTTGTATTCCTTTCATTGTGGTGGAAAAATACTCTCTCCAAAGTGGATGTACACTAAAAAGATGTTACTGGAATCACTATGAATTTGCGTGTGATTTAATTTTGCTGCTATTGTCATTATTTATCGCTTGTGATTGGGGTGGTTCAAGATAGACTGATCATTTTTTGGTGACTGGAGTTATGGATTTGATTGTTTTTGCGAATCTAATAAGATCCCGTTTTCCGCAAGGCACTTGTGGTTTAGATATTCGATTTGAGTGGTCTTGAATTGAATTAATCACAATGGTTACAACAAATTATGCATATTTTCATTAAAATTCACTGATTTATCATCATTTGTTGTATAATCTTACAATGTCTTGATAATCATGTTCATATACACATAAAAAGCTGCAACACGATAGAAAATGTATGAACTGCTTAAAATTGATCACATTTGTGGATGAGAGTCTGTATTTATTTCATGTATGTGCTAGAAATATTGCTTTTCGTTGTCCTTAACATTTATGGTTGCGAAAAATTTAAATAATGTGGATTTGACAGTGGCCTATTAATTGGATGTTCGGTTTTCTACATTTTTAATTAATTAGAACACATAGTTTTTGCATATAATTTTATGTTCTGGTCCATCTATTTTAGAAACAATAAAATTTGAATTGTATGTCCAAATGAGAATCTTTATATACATTTTATAGTTTGTCTTGGATTTAATATGTATGGCTAGCTGTCACTTGGAGCATGAAGAAGGAGATGCTGAGAAACCACCAAATGGCAAGCTGTTTATCTTCATGATAGATAGTTTAGGTGAAAAAACAATGTCATGCTAAACGCAATTTATAATGTGATGCGTCTTTGAAATTAGTTAGTGAGTATTTTGTTTCCCCTTTTCCCTGCGTGGAAGTATTTAGCTGATATGTCTGATTGCATATCACCTGAAATCCCTTGTACTTTTCTTTCTTTCTTAATAAAATAGTGTTACGGATCACTATAAAAACCGGCCAGCCTTGCCAAAATATATATATATGTTTTATAGTTTAACATGGATTTATTTAATTTTTTTGGATACAAACTGGATTGAGTTTCTGAGTCTGAATTCCGAAATGGAACTACATTGTGGTGAACTTTGCATGAGTCTCCCTTTAATCTTAAAATAAGTTCTCTTTTCCTCTTCTTCCAATCATTTTTAAAATAAGTTAGAAACTATTTCCACTCTACCTCAGGAAAAAATGAGTACCTATTTTCCTGTCCTATTGAAAAGGAAAATATTTTACTTTTGACTTCCTTGTTCTTGTATGCTGCAATCATGTACAGTTGGCTTGTAGAATTGTTATATCAAAGACTAATGGGTAAAATTTTGCTGAGTGAATAAATTAAGCAATGGGTTATAACGACCCGATTTTTTCCTCGATTTTCGCTGGTAATTAAACCAACTTAAACCATTCATAAAGACGGATTATTAGGGGTAATTACACATTTGCACAAAATAAAAAGAACTTTTCCATTATCATTACAATAATATTACATCAGTGTTACCGGAGAAACATCAAAATACACCGATTACACAGCGGAAAAGATACTAAACTCAGTGGAAGAATATGCATGCTCCAAGATATAATAGCTCCAGCTAAACCAGCATCCAGCTTTAACTAACTCCAAGACTAAATCTGCGAACCAAATTACTAGGCTGCCCGTACAAAAATTATAGGCACCTAGAGTTTAGGTGTGGGAACAATAAACTCCAGGTCAGTCATGGGACTGGTGTGAGAACTCAAAACAGTTGTTTTTAGGGTTTATCTTAGAGTTAGTTAATTCACCGGACCAAGCCGCTAATGAGAACGGGTTTACTCCATGTGAATACCCGTGCATAGAAATTTGCAATGACTTTTTGAAAAATTAAACTAACATAATGTCTCGCGGCACCCACACAATGCAAACGTACATGGGCGAGGTTTCTACTTTTGATAGTCAAAAACGCTTAATACGTGAAAATTCTCTTTCAGTATTATAATATAGTGTGAAAACAATTTCAAAAGTAAATGTATCAGTCTTGGCCATTATAGGTACCATATACTATACTGACGTATGGTATACAATCAAAATCATACGGGCTCGTAGCGGAGATTGGGTTTCCAACAATGACGAGGCAAAGGAACTTCCTTCCGAACCAAATTTTGAACACCTCTAGAGGGATGTCCGAGGATCAACAGTGATGCTCCTCATGCCAACACAAGGCCGGGTTACCCCTTAACTGGGTAACTTAGAGTACGCCTGAGTATGTCATCTTCCGGTCGTTACTGACCTTTCCGAGTGCGCACCAACAACAACCACAAAAGTAGATGCTTTTACCACATAGGTTAATACCTGGGCTTCATACCATAGTACACCTTTTATCTAGAAGGAGACAACACCCCATAACCCTGCTGCATTTCTTCCTGTTTTGGCCATTTACCAGGGTGTGAGGCTTGCCGAGGTCACGATATACACAAAGCTACGCTTAAATAAGCCATGCGTTGATCATCCATAGCTCATCACATAACTTAAGTATGTCACATTGTCCATTCACAACGCATCACTGATTTCTATCAATATATAACCTCTAAGCTCATACGTCTTAGAGAAGGGTGTTAAGCAAGAGAATAAATTCTCCGCTACCAAGCAGATATATATTTAACAGAGATCAGTGCTACGCAGTCATTTACAATATCAGACACACAATCCATACGATTCCGTTCTAGGTCTGAACGAAACACCAATCTGAAAATCGCTAAATATATTTAAACCTCATGCCACTTATAACCTCGTATCGGGTGGCCTACCTAATCGAGATATCAGCAATCAATCCAAACAATTCAAAGAATCCTGGTCTTCTTTCTTCGTTTTCCAAGTCTTGAATTGATCCATAACGTCGTGTTATTACTTGGAATGGTTTTTGATTCCGGTCTTTCCAAGTAACAAGCGTACTTTTAAAACAATAGTTATGGTTTACACAGGCTTTTCATTCCAAATCTCCTTCCAAATTGTTATCAATTTATTTGTAATTCAAGATTGGAACTACTCTTATTACAAAAATCCCATTACCATCCTAATTCTTCAATCTTAATCAAAAGACTATATTTTCTCTCTAATTCCTTACTTTTACTTTTCTCAAATCAAAGATTTGATTAAATTAAAATTTCGATATGAATTTCTACAACTCAATCTCATTGGGTTTCAAGAATAATATTATAGAAGATACGATTCACGACAAAACCCAAATCAATCGATATTGAACATAAGTTACACAGAAATTTTATCCACTTATATTCGATATCAATTCTCATAATCAACAAATACTATAAGTGGAATAACGATATAATAATAATATCTTCCAAATTCCTCAAATAGTATACATTTACATCACGAAAATTCATATCAAATATCCGAAGATTATTTCTATCTAGCTTATCTCAAATCAGATTGAGAAACCCGTATCTTAATTAAAAGATTTATCCAACTCTTTGACATTAGATCTGGATAGAAATGTCATCAAGTTATACTTAATATTAATCTCCGTATCCAGCTCACACTTTAAGCGGAATAACGGTGAACTCCATTTCCTCAAATAGTAAGAGTCATCATTTACCGAATTAATATCAAGCATCAGAAGATTTATCTCCAACCATATCTAATTATTTAAAATTGAAAAACCCATTTTAATATCAAATATTCAGTTTAAATTCCATATAAAACATTTTCATTACTTCTAAATCTTTGAAAACATTCCACAAATTATTTAAAAATGATTACTTATAGTTCAGAAAATAGTTTGCAGGTTAAAAACTTCAAAATAGATTATTTCCGAAGAAAGCGTTACAATAGTGTTTTCAAAAGCGTTACAAAAGTTTTACAAACAGTTATCTTAATTACTTTGATCAAAATATCGTTTATCTTAGTCAAAACTTAAACTTTACAATTCAAAACATTTTTACGTAATTTATAATGATTTTACCACTTTTTTCCATATTTTTAGAAACATAGAAAATGGCTGTTTATAGTTATGGTCGATAACTTCTCTTACAGCGATCTTTTTCAAAATGGTTTTAAACATAACTTGAAAATTATAACCCAAAATTAAAATCCGCTTTCACTCATTTAAAAGCTTTTATTAATTTAAATCAATTATTTTTCGTTTCTTGGAAATCCGATTTAGATTGCAAAAGTTAAAAGCATTTACAGTTTGTAACTAAAATACGCAAACTGCCATTGTGCGACAAGCTCTATTTTGACCGAAATAAAAATTATTCTTCAGTACTTCAAAATACCTTAGAAAACCATTATATACTCATGTAATTCATTTAAAACCATTTTAAGTAATTTACATTGACTTTCCAAATTATTTTAGGTTCAAAATTCAACTTTTATTTTTTACTTAATAAATCAAATTCCAACTCATTTCTAAATTCAAATAATTTCAAATTAAGCATTCCATTCGTCGGATCAGTTAGGGATAGCCAGGGAGAGCAGTAAACTATATTTTTCGAACCCAAGCCCAAACACTATCCTCTCTGTCATTCTAGAATGTTCCGGTTTTTCTTTATTCATTTAAAGAACTTTATCCACATATATGAATTCATACATATGGTCATTCCTAATTATTAACCTTCAATTTCAATAATAATATTGTTTCTAATTACGAAGGAGATTTGTCGATCACCAATGTGATACCATAATTGTTGTGTCATAATGTGTGCAAAACAACATCAACAACCATTATTAACATCCACAGCAACCATCATTAACATGATTAAATAAATCATAATTGTGCACAAGTGTTATAACACTAACGCGTAATAGTGTGTGTTCCAAACTACGCATCCATCATCCATCATAACAAACATCAACCATCATTAACCACTAATAATCCATCACTATATTTAAATTAGTCTAACTACTATTTAAATATATAAACCGTGGTTAAAGAGTTCTCACCAAACAGCTTTCCAAATTTCCTGGTAGGTGATCCTAACTGAGCGAACCGTCGGACAGTATTTCGGCGCAATGTCCTCTTCACTAAAATATATATACTAGTCTCTCTCTCTCTCTATAATAAGAGGAGGAGGACTATGACGAACTTTGATAAGGTGGTGGTGGAAAATAGGAAGACTTATGCCATGGAAACCATGACCATAAGCTTTAAGAAGAAGATGAAAAGGAGAAAATGAAGTGGAATGGTAAAATAAAGTGGAGAAAATGCCTCCTTATATAAGAATGGAGGGTTAAGGAGATAATGACACATAAGGGGGATAGTGTAAGGCATGCATGAAAGTATGCATGCAAAAATACAAGTATCCTTACACTTGTCTTAAGGAGGGATAGTGAACTTTAGGTAGCATTTCCTTTAAAATGCTATGAAAACTAAGGACAACACTTAATTCTAATGCCACTAATTCATGTTTTAGTTCGACAAATCCGATCAAACGACAAATAGTATCAATAAATCAAAACTTATTAATAATCATTCTCATTTATACTTCAAATAAAATCTATCATTTAACTTATCAAAATTATTAAATATTCTTAACCATATATATTTATGTCAAACTCAAATTTAAATTCAAATTGAGTAATAAAAATTCCAATTTTAAATTGGTTAAAAATTCTGGATCGTTACAAGTTACCATACGCATGCTTGCAAGTGCATGACACACGAGCAACAGGATATGTAGTGTGGCACTATAATCCTTTTATTAGCAAACACAATAAACATTCATATCCACAAACATGTTAAACAACTTAATAGCAACAATGTTATAGGACATAAATAGTGGCTAGGAAAATTTCTGAATCTGACTTGGTGGCAACTATTTAATCATGCAAAAAAATTCACCAAAAAACAATGCACCCATAGAAATTTCTCCCATTTTCACACAACCCGGGCTGGTCACATTATTTTGGGTGCTCAAGCATACCTCAATTAATAAACCTTATTACAAATAAACATATAAATAAGAAGGTCTCATATTTTCTTATTATTACTAAGTAATATTTGATGGGAAAGGGATATTCTATCTCGAAGACGCTGTTTTTTCATTTCAGTCAGTTAAGTAACCATATTTCATATATAAATTATCTAATTATGCCTTTAGTGCTGCTGCAGCAGCAACAATTATAATAATGAAAAAACCTAGTCATAACCTTAGTGGTTTCTTGAATTAAATGCGTTGTAGCATCCTTTTATATTATTAACACTAACCATTCTATTATGTTCTCTTAAGTGGTTTATCACTACACTGTTTTGTATGATTGCCATTACCATATGTTCAATAATGAGAATGTTACCATAGAGGCTTGGATGCTTGCTATGAAGGTCGATCATGAAAACAATAAGAACTTTGTTTGTCTGATTGCACATCCTTCTCAATTGCTATTTGGGATATTCCTAGATGCTCAGGTATGTATATTTTCTCCCATTTCCATATAAATTTCAGTTACTCTATAACTTTTATGATTTTTATATAATCCCTTTTAAATGAAATACTAGACTTTCCTTGTTTCTAGTTTGGTTAGACTAGACCCCTATATCTCTTAACTGTATGCCTAGAGTTATCAAATCCAAACCTATTAAAATTTGGCCAGGGTATCAAATATTGTGCATGCCATATGTTTTTTTTAATGTTATTGCTTGATATTTATATTGGATACTAGTAGATGTTGCCACCAACTCCTTTAGTTCAATGGCAGTTAATAACTAGAAAGAAGAAAATGGAAGTTAATTATCAAGCAAGTAATGCTGTTAATAGAAAGAACATGTGTAACGACCCGTATTCTACGCATTAAAGGATCGTAGAATATTTCTTTCTTTCTCGTAAGGAGTCATGTGGTCGTGTGACATTGGAGGACGACTATTGGGGTCATTTCCCATGTTCATGATTTTTGCCAATTTTTAAGTGACCATTTACCCCTAGCTGATCTTGTTTCGACCATAACTTTTGATTGGAAAGGAGTTTTGACCTGAAACCACTTCCATTAGATCCGGATGATGGGTTACCTTTCCGTAGAGTGGTCAATGTGGAAAACGGACTTACCGTTTGGGAGATATGGATGAAATAAGGTTTGGAAGGTGAAAAACTTCTTAACTGGGCCAAATGAGGTGATTAGTGAATGGGCCCATAACCCATTTCGGGATTAGGGCTATGGGGAGGCTGAAATGAGCTAGGTTTTCATTTTCATTTCAGTTTTCTAGCCGCCATTTACCTCCTAGAAACCCTAACAATGGCCTCCAACGTCTACAATCACCTCTAATCAAGGATTAAGCTTAGCAACGTCAAATCAAGCCAAATCAACACCTAATCTAGGTTGGAGCTGCTGTGTAGCCTTGGGAACAGCACCAAACAGAGGATAATTTCAGATTTTGTATTTTATTGTGGCTAAGGTGAGTGATTTGCATTGTTCCTTACTAATTATGGTTAATTAAGGGTAATTAGTGTTAATTAGCGAATTTAAACATGATTAAATTCTGGAAAAATATTTATAAATTTCGAAATATTGTTTTAGGCCTTTGTTGGAAAATTTGGTTAAGTTTTACTAATCCTATCATTAGTTTTGCTTAAACATGCTTAAGGGAAAATATGGGATTTCGGCTATGTTTGATCCGTTTTAACCTATCAAATTATTGTTTTGGTGTTTGTGGTCAATTCTACAAGTTGCTATGACTATATGGTATGCTCTGTGATTGTCTAGAAGTGTTAGATTGGTCAAAAACGCCGTCGAATGGCGTAAACAGCTCGTTGGACAAAGTACAGGAAAAATACAGAGACTGGATCGGATCGCCCCCATGTGTCACGAACCGACCCCATCTCCGACCCGATCGTGACCATCATTCCACGAACCGATGCTTCGAGCTGTGCTTTCAACCACGAGCTGATCTATGTGCCATGATACGAACCGATGTGCCATCACGAACCGGATAGGATGTCTTCTACAAACCTATAGGAGAACCACGAGCGGAAGCATGGAGCACGACCCGAACCCAATGGGTATCCTCTGATCCGACCCGAAGGGCTTGTCACGAATCAAGATATTGAGCACGAGAAGGGAGGGATCGAACCGAACCAACTTGGGTGGGGAAATCCGACCCTACCCGATGTGGATGATCACAGACAAGACTACTTTGAGGAGCACGATATGAAGCATAGTGAAGAGGAGCATGCCGAAACGATCCAGAGATGATGACCAAAACCCGAGATGCAAAGGTAGTCCAAATGGGAAGTTTGCACTGAGGATCCATATGGGAACCAACGAGTCAATTTCGTGATTGGACTGTGCTACGGGACGTGCGCTAAGGGGTTATCGACGTCCATAACTTTAATTCACCACCAAGACGGATGTTAGACTACGGATCAATGCAGCGGGGTAGATGTTGCTCCATGGGGCAGAGTGATCGTAGCACGGCTATGAGCCAGTGCAGTGAAGTCATCATGACTTCATGGGGCAGAGTGGACACAGCAAGGACTAGTGGCTATGGATCAGCGTAGTGGAGTCGCCATGACTCCATAGGGCAGAGTGATCATAGCAAGGATTTGGGTGATCAAAGCGGTGGATATCGTATGCTTTACGCACTGAGTGAGAGATGCGAGGATGGTTGCTATGCTTGATTGTTTGACATCACTATGACATGCACACCCCTCCCCCGTACCTTTACACCATATGTTAGTGGCACCTTAGAGTATTGTACGGTATGTCGTGCTAAATCTTTGGTTGCAGGTCCAGATTCAGGTATGGTTTAGTATACCTGTTATTATTTTGTTTTGCTACTTATCGCTCATACCAGACTTTTGTCTGACCCAGAATTTTATGTCTCTTCTTATTACTCTGGGTGCTCCTAAACGAGCAGACTGGAGACAGGTTAGCTGGTTATGCACGAGTAGCTGATCCGGAGACGAGTAGGAGGCTCCTATGTATTATCTACATATATTATCCCTGTGTTATTGATGGTCACTGCTTTGGGCATTAGCAGTGTACCTTTCCTTTCTTTTGCTTTAGAGACAGTATTTTGAAGTTGTAATAATGGTTATGGATCATAAGCTGTATTTTGGATTCTCACTGCTATGATGATTTGGTTTAGTTTTCAGCTTATGCACTGTCTCGCCTGTTTTATGTCAAGTATGTTATTATCATATTTTATTCATGTGCTATGAGACATTCTACAGGTTCCTTGTTAGTTCAAATTCCTTTCTTTGGCGACAGTCCCGTGCTGGTTGGACATTGGCACAACGCACTTTCATTGGAAATGTCGGCTGGTGCGGGGCGGGCCGTCACATTTGGTATCAGAGCTCTAGGTTGCGCAGTTAACCTAGGGAAAGACATCAGGGAGAGATAGTTCGTATATGAGATCGCATATTTGTTATATTTTTGTTTTCAAAAGTTAAATATATACATATATATACACTATTAGTATATTTAAGGATGAAGTCGCATTGCATTGGCACCACTGAAGAGATGGTTAATCATTTTCTCCTTACAGATTGAACGATGAGCCGATATACTAGGGGTACTGGTAGAGGAGCTAATAATGGGAATTCTCCTGATAAGAGGACGATGTTCACTGACCTCATGAGAGAGATGCTTAGAAATGTGCAAGGAGCAGTTCCCAATGCTGCGAATGGTGGTGGTGCAACGGTGCAGGCGCCTAAAGCCGATTTCGCCAAGCTTTGCAAGGATTACATTAGTCTTGGTGGAAAGCCGTTCCACGGAACGGAATCGGCTATAGAAGTTCAGGATTGGTTGGATAGTTGTGAGCGTATCTTCGAAGATTTGGGTATCGAGGATGCGACGAAGAGGAAGCTAGCATCCCGTCAGCTGCACGGACAGGCAATGAATTGGTGGAATGCTATTAAGGCAGCTATTCCAGAGGACCAAGTTACATGGGATCAGTTTAAGGCCCGATTCGGTGAAAAGTTTATCCCAGCTGCTCTGAAGTTAGAGTTATTTAGGAAGTTCTTGGAGCTTAAACAAAATGGTAGAGCAGTCTCGGAGTATATTGTGGAGTTCGATACTTTATTGAAGTATGGATTGTCCCTCATTGACACTCCCGAGAAGACGAATGAGAAGTTCATAATAGGCTTGGATCAGTACTTGGGGGGAAGGCTTATTAACCACATCGATGAGACGTTTGAATCTATTGTGGGGAAAGCATTGAGGTAAGAGAGTCTTTACCCTAAGACGAAGGCTGAGGTTGCATCTGCAGAGGAGCCAAACCGCAAGCAAGCGGTGGAGGCAAGAATGGTTCTCAGAATAAGAGAAAGCAGAATCAAACCAAGGATGGCCAAAAGAAAAGGAATAAGAAAGATGTTGAGTGCTTTAGCTGTTGCAAGAAGGGCCATTATGCTAAAGAATGTCGAGCAAAGCCAGCGCACAGAAAGTGCTTCAACTGTGGCCAAGTTGGACATCAAAAGGATAAGTGTCCGCAACCCCCTAAAGAAAAGTAGATTGTGAAAGCATATGCTATCAATGTTGTTCCTTCTTTGTCGAATGCCCCAACTACAGCGGAGAAAGGAAAGAATGTCATCATTCAAGGTATGCTTTCCGTTTATGATGTTCCTGTTCGAGTATTGTTTGATACCGGAGCTTCCTATTCCTTCATATCTAGTGACCTGGTAGATAGGTTAGGATTGGAACCCGAGATAATCGATAGACCTTTAGCAGTGACGAACCCGATTGGTGGTTCGACTAGCCTTTGTATGATTTGTCGTAATGTGGTCTTATCGAGTCATGGATGCATGTTTGTTTGTGATTGCTTTGTTTTCGGCTTTACTGGGTTAGGCATTATTTTGGAAGTCGATTGTCTCCAAAGATACGGGGTGGTGGTAGACTGTGAGGGCTTTTTGGTGACAGGCAGAGCGGATGATGGGCGGAGGGTAGTGTTTGGTGGTCTACCTAGTGATGGGGTAATGGCTAGTTTTCTGAATTCCCTCGACATCCGGCATGATGAGTTGTCAGATGTGCCCGTGGCTGGCCAGTATTCGGACGTCTTCGAGGAAGTGACCAGACTTCCACCACACGGAGAGATTGAGTTCCGTATTGATTTAGTGAAAGATGCCAGACCTATAGTGATGCCACTTCGTCGTATGGCGCCAAGGGAGCAGCGAGAGATCAGGGTGCAAGTAAGTGATCTTTTGAAGAAGGGATTTATCAGAAGAAGTGTTTATGAGTGGGGAGCACCAGTTGTGTTTGCTACCAAGGCAGATGGTTCCCTTCGTTTGTGTGTGGACTACCGCGAGTTGAATAAGATGACAAGGAAGAATAAGTATCCTCTACCGCGGATAGATGATTTGTTTGATCGGTTGAGTGGCGCGAGAGTGTTCTCCCAGTTGGATCTCGTGACAGGTTTTCATCAGCTTAGAGTGGAAGCCGAGAGTATAGCTAAAACAGCCTTTCGGACGCCGTCTGGATTTTATGAATGGTTGGTCATGCCATTCGGGTTGACCAATGCACCAGCATATTTTGTTAATCTTATGAATAGGGTATTCAGAGATCAGTTGAATAAGTTTGTTCCTGTGTTTGTGGATGATATACTTGTTTATTCGAGGACAGAGCAAGAACACAAGGAACAATTGAGGATAGTGATGGAGGTGTTGAGAAAACACCAATTGAAAGCAAAGTTTTCTAAATGTCACTTCTGGAGGAGGGAGGTGAGATTCTTGGGCCACGTTGTTTCAGAGAATGGTATTGCCGTGGATCCTGCGAAGGTGGCTACAGTACAGGATTGGTCTACGCCCAAGAATGCAACAGACGTAAGAAGTTTCTTGGGATTAGCTGGGTATTGTCGGAAGTTCATCCAAGACTTCTCCAAGATAGTGGCACCGTTGACTCAGTTGACCAAGAAGAATCAAGCTTTCGTTTGGGACAAAAAGTGCGAGAATGTATTTAAGATTCTAAAGGAAAAGCTGACATGTGCACCAGTGTTAGTCATCCCTAAAGGGAATGAAGAGATGACGGTATACACAGATGCATGTGGTACCGGACTAGGTGTTGTATTGATGCAAGGAGGTAGGGTTGTAGCTTATGCTAGTCGGCAACTAAAACCGCATGAGAAAAGATATCCTACCCATGATTTGGAATTAGCAGCGATCATGTTCGCATTGAAGATGTGGAGACATTATCTCTTGGGAGAAAGATTTGAGTTGTTTACCAATCATAAATCGTTAAAGTATCTTTTCTCACAGAAGGATCTAAATCTACGACAGCAAAGATGGTTAGGATTCTTGGCTTCTACGATTTCGATATCGCATATACACCAGGAAAGGGCAATGCGGTAGCTGATGCATTGAGTAGAAGAAATGCCAGTTTAGGGGCTATGTTTCTTGAGTGGAAGCAACTGGAGTACATCGCTGGGTATGATTTCAGACCAAAGTGCGAATTGGATCCATAAATGTTAGAAAATTTGACGATCATACCCACTTTGATTGAGCGGATTGGTTCCAGTTAGAGAGACAATCCTAACCTACTGGAAATCATCTCCAAATTAGAGATGGGTATCGACGAGGAGATGAACAAGTATGGGCTGGATCGAGATGGATGGCTTAGAAAGAATGGAAGACTAGTTGTGCCCAATGTAAATGGATAGAGAGATGAAGTGCTTAGAGAATGTCTTCACACAAAACTGACTATACACCCCGATGGTAACAAGATGTATCGAGACATGAAGCAGACCTACTACTGGGAAGGAATGAAAAGAGGCGTTGGGAATTTTATATCCAAATGCATGAACTGCCAGCTAGTTAAAGCTTAGCAAAAGAAGCCTAGTGGCTTGTTACTACCATTAGAAATTCCAGAATGGAAATGGGAACAAGTCTCAATGGATTTCATTGATGGGTTACCAAGAACTAGATCAGGCCATGATAGCATTTGGGTGATTGTGGACCGATTAACTAAGAGTGCCAGATTAATACCCGTCAAGTCGAATAGAACGGCAGCTAAGTTAGCGGAACTATATGTAAAGTAGGTAGTGATATTTCATGGAATACCCAAAGGCATTGTGAGTGACCGAGATCCATTTTTTACTAGTGGATTTTGGAAGAGCTTACAAGAGGCGTTAGGATCAGAATTACATCTCAGTACCGCGTGTCATCCTCAAACCGACGGTCAGACGGAGAGGTTGAATCGAGTATTAGAAGTTCTCTTGAGAGCTTGCATATTAGATTTTGGTGGATCATGGGAAGACCATTTGCATCTAGTAGAGTTTGCATATAATAACAGTTGTCAATCCAATATTGGTATGGCTCCATTTGAAGCTTTGTACAGAAGACCGTGCAACTCACCATCATGTTGGTTGGAAACTGGTGAGAAATTTGTGCTTGGGCCAGATGTAATAAGAGAAACCTCAGATAAGATCAAGATTATCCGACAACGAATGAAGGCTGCCCAAGATAGGCAGAAGCTTTATGCTGATAAGAGGAGAAGAGATTTAAAATTCTCCATTGGCGACTTGGTGTTTGTCAAGATTTCTCCGTTAAAGAGCGTGATACGATTTGGCAGGAGAGGTAAGTTAACACCAAGATTTGTTGGTCCATTCCCTGTTCTCGAGCAAATTGGGAATTTGGCATATAAAGTTGAATTACCAGAGAAGTTGGCGGGAGTTCATAACGTATTTCATGTTTCCCAGTTAAGGAAATTCGTGCACGACCCCGATATGACTATTCCACCGATCAGTTGGACGATATCGAGGTTGAACCCGAGGCGGTTGGGAACCGCACACCTATGCGTATTGTTGGGAACGATACGAAGCAGCTTCGAAGGAAAGCACTGAATCTAGTCAAGGTTCAGTGGGGCGAGAATGAGAATGACTGTACTTGGGAGACAGAGGAAAGCATTAGGAAGACGTATCCAGAACTCTTTGCCTGTTAAAATTCTAATTACGATTTAGTTTTTTGGATGCTAGGATAGACTTGTTTGTTTGTTATGCATGATCGATTGTCTGTAAGTGATTGGTAGGCATGCGGGATCCTTTTTGTGTTTTGGGTTAAGGATTTCACGGACGAAATTTCTTAAGAGGGGGAGAATGTAACGACCCAAACTATACGCATCGAAGGATCGTAGAATATTTCTTTCTTTCTCGTAAGGAGTCGTATGGTCATGTGACAGTGGGGGATGACTATTGGGGTCATTTCCCATGTTCATGATTTTTGTCAATTTTTAAATGACCATTTTGCCCCTAGTTGATCTTGTTTCGGCCATAACTTTTGATTGGAAAGGAGTTTTGACCTGAAATCACTTCCTTAGATCCAGATGATGGTTTACCTTTCCATAGAGTGGTCATATGTGAAAAACGGACTTACCGTTTGGGAGATATGGCTGAAATAAGGTTTGGAAGGTGAAAAACTGCTTAACCGGGCCAAATGAGGTGATCAGTGAATGAGCCCATAACCCATTTCGGGATTAGGGCTATGGGGAGGCTGAAATGAGCTAGGTTTTCATTTTCATTTCAGTTTTCTAGCCGCCATTTACCTCCTAGGAACCCTAACAATGGCCTCCAACATCTAGAATCGCCTCTAATCACTCTTTAATCAAGGATTAAGTTTAGCAACGTCAAATCAGGCCAAATCAACACCTAATCTAGGTTAGAGCTGCTGTGTAGCCTTGGGAACAGCGCCAAACAGATGATAATTTCAGATTTTTTTTATTGTGGCTAAGGTGAGTAATTTGCATAATTCCTCACTAATTATGGTTAATTAAGGGTAATTAGTGTTAATTAGCGAATTTAAACATGATTAAATTTTGGAAAAATATTTATAAATTTCGAAATATTGTTTTAGGCCTCTATTGGAAAATTTGGCTAGTTTGGTTATGTTTTACTAATCCTATCATTAGTTTTGCTTAAACTTGCTTAAGGGAAAATATGGGATTTTGGCTATGTTTGATCCGTTTTAACCTATCAAATTATTGTTTTGGTGTTTGTGGTCAATTCTACAAGTTGCTATGATTGTATGGTATGCTCTGTGATTGTCTAGAAGTGTTAGATTGGTCGAAAACGCCGTCGAATGGCGTAAACAGCTCGTTGGACAAAGTGCAGGAAAAATACAGAGACCGGATCGGATCACCCCCATGTGTCACGAACCGACCCCATCTCCGACCCGATCGTGACCATCATTCCACGAACCTATGCTTCGAGCTGTAGTTTCAACCACGAGCTGATCTATGTGCCATGATCCAAACCGATGTGCCATCACGAACTGGATATGATGTATTCTACGAACCAACAGGAGAACCATGAACTGAAGCATGGAGCACAACCCGAACCCAATGGGTATCCTCCGATTTGACCCGAAGGGCTTGTCACGAATCGAGATGTTGAGCACGAGCAGGGAGGGATCGAACCGAACCAACTTGGGTGGGAAATCTGACCCGACCCGATGTGGATGATCACAGATAGGACTACTTCGAGGAGCACGATCCGAAGCATAGTGAAGAGGAGCATGTCGAACTGATACGGAGATAATGACCAAAACCCGAGATGCAAAGGTAGTCCAAATGGGAAGTTTGCACTCAGGATCCAGATGGGAACTAACGAGTCAACTTCATGATTGGACTTTGCTGCGGTACGTGTGCTAAGGGGTTATCGACGTCCATAACTTTAATTCACCACCAAGACAGATGTTAGACTACGGATCAATGCAGTGGGGTAGATGTTGCTCCATGGGGCAGAGTGATCGTAGCACGGCTATGAGCCAGTGCAGTGAAGTCATCATGACTTCATGGGGCAGAGTGGAGACAGCAAGGACTAGTGGCTATAGATCAGTACAGTGGAGTCGCCATAACTCCATGGGGGCAGAGTGATCATAGCAAGGATTTGGGTGATCAAAGCGGTGGATATCGTGTGCTTTATGCACTGAGTGAGAGATGTGAGGATGGTTGCTATGCTTGATTGTTTGACATCACTATGACATGCACACCCCTCCCCCGTACTTTTACACCATATGTTAGTGGCACCTTAGAGTATTGTACGGTATGTTGTGCTAACTCTTTGGTTGCAGGTCCAGGTTCAGGTATAGTTTAGTATACCTGTTATTATTTTGTTTTGCTGCTTATCGCTCATATCAGACTTTTGTCTGACCTAGAGTTCTATGCCTCTTCTTATTACTCTGGGTGCTCCTAAACGAGCAAACTAGAGAAAAGTTAGCTGGTTATGCATGAGTAGCTGATCCGGAGACGAGCAAGAGGCTCCTACGTATTATCTACATATATTCTCCCTGTGTTGTTGATGGTCACTACTTTGGGCATTAGTAGTTTACCTTTCCTTTCTTTTGCTTTAGAGACAGTATTTTGAAGTTGTAATAATGGTTATGGATCATAAGCTGTATTTTGGATTTCCACTGCTATGTTGATTATGGTTTAGTTTTCAGGTTATGCACTGTCTCGCCTGTTTTATGTCAAGTATGTTATTATTATATTTTATTCCATGCGCTGTGAGACATTCTACAAGTTCCTTGTTAGTTCAAATTCCTTTCTTTGGCGACCATCCTGTGCCGGTTGGACATCAGCACAACGCACTTTCATTGGAAATGTCGGCTGGTGCGGGGCGGGCCGTCACAACATGAACCTTTCGTTTGTAGAGATATAGTATCACTGCAAGAAAAACTAGCATTTAGTAGCATAATATACTAGTGTTCAATCTTATGTTCTACGTTTATGTATCGGATCAAAAAAAATGAAACACTACTTATAATAAATCATTTGGCGGGACATGAAATTTTAGGCGGCTAGGTTTATTTTGGTTGAATGGATTTCATCTTCTTTCTTAATAATCATTCTAAGAATTAGCTTGAGAATAAAGAACTCTCCAACAAAATTTGATTAGAATCTCGAATTTCCCAGCCTACATCTCAACATCCCTCTTCAAAATTTGATCGATTCATATGGTAAGTATCTAAATCTGGAGGAGTATAGTTCTATGTTTTCTAGGGAGGCAAATAGGACACCTTAGATCTATATCGTTTATACTTCTATATCTGAGATTCATCTTGTGATCTGATACTTTTACTCAGAATTGAATAATCTAACCACTTTAGTTTTTCTAATCTAATTCTGACTTCAAAAATCTTCAATTTATTAAGATCTTGTGAGTATTCTTTCTGTTTTCAATTTAAATCATTTGCAGTTTTATTCGTTTATGTAATTACCTATTATTTAGAGCTAAAGAGAATTTTGATTTTATTGAATTTCACAGTTAATAGGGTAAATGATTTTGTTTGCTATAATTTAGAGAGCCCAAGTTAATATGGAAAATGATTGTATTCCATGATTTAAGAATATGGTTTAGTGGTTCTTGACTTGCTTGAATGTTGTGTTACATTATCTTCTCTGCGGTAAACTTATACATTTTTCTTAAACGAGAGGCATTAACAACAGTTGCAAAGCGAACAGACCCGTGGCATAGAGAATAAAACTTACTGAAGAATGAATGGAAAATGCACGGGTATTGATCTAGCATTGAGCAAGTAATATGATTTAAAGCAGGGTATTTGGGCTTTTGTCATAACTGGTATGACTGCTATTATTGGTGTAACGACCCAGATTTTTAGTCTATTTATTTAAATATATATAGTGGTTTTAAAATTAGGTTGATAATACAAATGAATTTTTATATTAAGTTATCGATTTAAAAATCGATTTCGATTTAATATCGAATATATTAAATTATCATAATACGAAAACAAATATTTCAATTCGAGATTTAAACGGAGTCAAAATGATTCAAATGACTAATATAAATTTTGTTTGAAATATAAATGATAATAATAATTTATTATCAATAAAATGATTAGTTATGAATTTAAATTATTTTATGTTAATTTAATATAGTATATACATTCAAATTAAATTTCAGAATATATACTGTTGAATTCAGAATAGCGTTATAACATTTAAACGTCAGTCATTATGATAAAATAGCGGTTCGTGAATTCATGTAATGGACCCCGCGATATTTGTAATGGATAAGATTGGAATTAAATCGATATCTATTTAAAAAGGGTAAAATCTCTTTATTTCAAATCGATTAAAATTCGAAATCAAATCACATTAAAAATTGGTACTTAAGCTACCTTACCATATGTACTTGCGCAGAACAATTCCTTAAGGCTTAAGGTTCATCAGCTATAAATCGTGTTTATCTCCCCTTCAATTTCTTTCTTCTAAAAACATAATCCAAAGTTGCAGGTAAATTAACTAATGGCCTTTTTATTTTCCTTTCAAGCCCTCTATCTTTCATTTTCTCTTCCATAAAATAATACAAAACCATTTACTTTCGTTCCAGATTCGTGTACCACTCAACGCAAATTGAATTCACATCTGATTCCATCTTGGAGGCAACCATTCGTGAACAAGGAAAGTAAACTCGTCAGGAATCGATTGAGTTGATTTTGGGGCCAAACTAAGGATCGCTGCAGGCTTCGAATTTGGCATTGGGATTTATATGGTATCGTGATACTAGGGTTCAGGCAATACTCCTGGAGCGCAATTTTTTGGGGGATCAAATTTTACCTAAATCAATAACCACGGCATCGATCGTCGATTTGGGTAGGAAGGGGTGTCGTGATTCTCAGAAGGAGTTCGACATACGCTAATAGGGTGTGAGAGTGGATGGAGGTGGTCATGGTGGTTTCAGGGGTGTTGCGATTCAGGTGGCGACGCTGGTGTTTTGCAAAGAGGAAGTTCAAAGTTATATATATATATGTATATATATGTGTATATATATATATATAAGCGTCATCAGTGAAGTTGTGACCAAAAGGATGACCGAAGATAGGTTCTGGGTGGGAGTTCGAATACTGATTTGTGGTAGTTGGGGATACACCACGTGACTGGAACAGTGGCTTGAAGGAACGCTGGTGATAATTTCTGATGATCGATTTTTGTCTGGCATTATAAAACAAAACAAAAACCGAAGTACTGACAACAAAATAACAAGGGGATGTTATTGTTTAATTTGGTATAGTGGAGTGCTGCGTGATGAGGTAGAGGTACAATCAGTATAGGGTTTATGGGTTTTTGCTAAAGTAATGAGAGTTGGTCTCAAATGGATGCTGAGATTGAAACCGACAATGAAGTGGAGTTCGCAACAGTGACGAAGTCAATTCGAGTAGTGCAAAAATAGCATAGCAGTGAGGTATAAATTTTATGAAATTTAAATAAGTCGAATAATTTATTTAATTATTTTAGTAGTTAGTGGATTTCATAAATAAAAATAATCTTAGGTGAAGATTCATTCAAGATGAATTCGTAGACATGACAATTTGGAAATTAACTGGGTATTCAGCACAAATAAAAATCACGGTGAGTAAATCTCACTCATATTTTTATTTAGAAATATTTTATTAATTAAAATAATTGTTTGTTGATTGTTTGCATGTATTGAAATATTATTGTGGCTATTAAATATATATATATATATATACTAGTTATTTAGGGTTGATGTTTGTGGTTATTATATATATCTTGGTGGTTGGATTCTCACAGTACCATTAGCGGATGCCCGCAGTATCATTAGCGGATGACCCTATGCACCCGACGCTATGAGAGTGGATGACCTTCTATACTGCGATGTCCTGCCTCGACGCAGGATGGGTATTATTTATTGGCTAATGTCTGTGGATGCAGGAAAACAGGCTGGAGGGATCCAACTGGATTCCTCAAAAATAATTTTATTTGTTTGTTTCATATATATTGTCATATATGATGTGTTAGAAAACCCGTGGTTGATAATTGTGTGTTTTTGATTGGTTGAATATCACTGGCCCTGAATTCTGATTTATAAAAATATCATGAAAAGAGATTTTAGATTTAAAAGAGGAAATTTATTTGTCCAAAAACAGAATTCCAATTTTGAGTGGACTAAAAATATTAACTTGTTTTATAAAATAAAAACAAGTATTGAATTTATAAACGGCGTTTATAAATTAGATAAGGTAGTGAATTTATAAACAGTGTTTATAAACAAAATAGAATAATTTTCAATGGATGATACAGGGAAATGGGATGAATTTATAAACGGTGTTTATAAATGAAAATGAAAAATTATCATTTGGATAATTGGAGAGTTAAATTCAAATGAGAATTTAAAATGAGAATTTGAAATCATTTTAGATAGAAAACAATGAAATATATTCCGATGTTCAGAATATAAATTTAATTGGATAATTAAATTAGATTATGCTGAATTTATAAAATATTTCCAGAAAGGATATTGGAATGGTATTAATTAGAAACTAATATTTAGATTAAATATTAAAATATATTATATTTTATATATAGATAAGTTAAAATAAATAGAATATTCCAAAATAAACTTTTGCTTTTTAAACAGATTTCGAAATGGCACTTGTTTGAATATATAAAACAAGTAAATTTATAAACGATGTTTATAAATGTGGAAGATTATAAATAAATGATTTATAAGTTTAAATTCAACTACGGATTTAAAAATAGAATTTTAAATCATTTCGAAAAGGAAACAGCGGTTTTTATTCTGGAATTCAGAATACAAAAGGAATTGGTTTTCAAATGGAATTTGAAATGGAAAACTTGTTTTAATATATGAAACAAGGAAGTTGAATTTATAAACAGTGTCATAAATTTAGTGAAATAAATTATCATTTGATAATTTAGGAATTTAAATTCAAATATGAATTTAACAGTGAATTGAAAATCGTTTCGAAAAAGGAACGACAGGATTATTTCTGGAATTCGGAATATAAACCGAGATGAGATAAATCAGAAGGATTTATAATTTGAAATTCGATTATATCGAATTTTATAACTAATTTATTTATGAAGGAATTAGAATTTAATATAGAAGATTGAATTATAAATAAATTTATAACTGAGATAATAAATAATTGGCGATTTGGGATAATCAGAATTATTAAGTTGAATTGGGAAAATTAGTTTAATATATACTAAAATATATTAGAATGAAGTTAGAATATATAGATAAACGAAGTTTAAAACGTTTATACATTAAATATAATTAAAACGAACTTGCCGCAGCGTGGTAGTTCGTAGTTTGGCATTTCGAACTTCAATTGAGTATATAGAACTCAATTTAAGTGTGAATTCTTTGAAACAAGAATCGTCAGGACCGATTTGATAATAGTTTTCTAATGGAAGAGAAAAATTTGGATTTTGTCTTATAGATTTTGAGTTATGTCAAAATCAATTTTTTAGAAAAAACAACACCATAACCATTATAAAACCATAACGGTTTATTTAAATAAATAAAAGGATTCTGAGTAAATAAAATCCGAACTTCCATTAGAAAAATCCAGATTTGAGTTATAAAATAAATATGGACTCAAGCGAAGTAAATGAATTGATTCTTGAAACAAAAATCAGATTATTAATTGTTGAATAGAATTAACTAATTTGAAGAATAATTAGTTAATGGAATTTTAAATCGAAACTGGACTTAGGATAAGAAAAGGGGTTTGTAAATTCATATTCGAAATCGAATATGAAACTTGAGTTAGAAATGGCATTCGATTGGTTTATAAACAAATTAATATATATATATATATATTTGAATGTGATATGTTCAAATAAAAGTGGAATAGGCAAAATAGCTACTTAAAGAATAAATTAGTGAATTGGTTAAAAATGACTGGATTGAGTTGGATTAAATTAGTAATAGACGTATATGGGTTAGCCAGGTGTGGAATGAAGTGAATGAAGATTTTAATTTGTGTGCCCGACAAAAAGGTACACGTTTAAATTCCATATGAGTTTTATATGCCGAATCGGCAAGCTGCTTGGCTTATTAATTTTCTTTTTGAATGGAAAGGGCCTAGAGAGACGTTTTGTAGTTGTACTGAGTGACCCGTACAAAGGAGGTTATGGCGAGATTTTCCATAAATTTAAGGAGTTAGAATATTTTTAAGAAAATTGGATGACTAGAAATCAATGTATCAGTATATATAGAATTCGATAATGAAACGAACTTAAAAATAGAATATCATAAACAAAAAGGACATCCATAATTAAATATGGTAATAATAGAAAGAGAAATGTATAATCATTTTTTAAGATGTCGCTTAATCGAGAATAATGGTTTTGTCTATTTTGAAGTTAAGGATGTTTTCAGTCAAGGTCTGAGAGGTAATTTTACCCCAACTTGATTGATTTCATTATTAACCGATAAATAAAAAGATTCAGTCTCGAAGAGAAATGTTTTGAATAGGATTTAGCTGAATGCAGTATTTTGGGTTGCTATAACAATATTTTACACAACATTCATTTTAACCCAAGTAAGTTGAATTTGGGAAATATAATAATAAATATTTCCTATGTATAGAAATGAATGGTCGTGAAAGAGATAAGCAATTGGAATGTTTTCCAATTTTAAATAAAAGATATTTTCTGCGTATAGAAAATGAAAAGGAGTCGATATATGGAAATGTTTTCCAAATAGTGTAAGAGGCCAAGATGATTACTGAAAATATTCGGTTAACAAATATTGATAAGGAAATGGAGAAGTGATTTAATTAATGAAATATTAATTAAGGGGTCCAGTGATTATTTGATGCTTTGAATGGATGTTTGTTTTTCTTGGATAGTTAAACAACCAACTAACGAAGTATATGCCAATATCATTGTCAATATGGAGAGACCGGTTGGATTATTATCCGAGAACCACTCCGTATTGGCAGTAGCGTTGCGAATCAGATTATATGAAGATGATCAAAGGCGGAGTAAAGTGCAAGGGCTTTTTCTGTTAATCCTAGGTAGAAATTTCCTAAGATGGATTAATGGAAATTGTGCCTTCGGTTTCGTTCATTCCTATAATGAACGTGATGGACGAGTGTTTGAATAGAGTATTTCCTATGATCGCATATGTTGTCTGTATAAATATATATATGGTGGCGGAGAATTTATTCTCTTAGCATAATATCCAGATTATATTTGTATAAATCAATTAGTGATTAACGGATCTGACATTGTGGCATTCAAAGTGATTGTGCTATTAATGGATGGTAAGTAATCGTAGCCTCTGGCATCAACAACCGGTAAATGACAAAAATCGGGCTGGCAGCATGGCTAAGTGGGTAGCTCACAATTAGGGTGTATTATCACTTATCTAGAGAAATTCATTTCATTCTTTATTCTATTCGATGCTGTCCCATTCGGGAAAATGGTTGTTGTTCCCAACCGTTGGTGATATACATTCGATACACTAAAGCAAAATGAGTGGTCAGTCATGTGTGGCCGGGTTACAAGATGTTCTTATTGAACCCAACATATTCTCCTCTAGAGATACACTATCAGAAGGTGGTTCTATGCCTTGTCATAGTTGGAAATTCATTTCCCAGTAAATGCTCACGGTTTTGATTGTATATTATATACATGTGGAACGTGAGATCCAAATGTTCCACTAGATTGTTATTTATTTGATTTAGACACTATTATAATATCAAAAGAGTTTTGATATAAAGATTATCGTTTCTTTCAAAAGGATTTTGAAAATTAAATCAAGTGTTTTGGATTCTCATAAGGGAAAAACCCGTTCCGTGTTATTACGGCGTGGTCTTATGAGATATCGTTTATTTTCTTAAACTGTTTAAATTGTTTGCTCATACCAGTCCCATGACTAGCCCGGAGTTTATTTTCTATGTTTTCCCTAAACTCTTGGGTGCCCAAATTTGTACGGGAAGTCAAGTAGTTCAGGATTTTACAAATTTATCTAAAGGAACTTGGAGTAGGAGGCTTCAGCGTTATTTATTTATTTATTTATTATTTTCCATTGTGTTGTAAGTGTGTACTCTGATTATGATACGTATATATAAAAAAATTTGTACTCCAAAAGCTGATCTTTATATTATATTTTGTTCCGCTGCGGTGTGAGATTCTGTGTTGTTATCTTTGTTCTTCTTCTACCTTTTTCTTCTTTATTAATAATTATTCATACTTCTTTGATATTTAGGTTGGATGTGTGGTATGTTTAGTCAAATCAGATAGTACAAATTTATGGGCTATTACAGTTGGTATCAGAGTTTAGGTTAAGCGAATACCTAGGCTTTGGTGGGGGTTTACTCATTAGAGATAGGATCAGTAGCATGCTAGAATGAGTTGAGTGTTTATACGAGAGCACATATTTGTAAATTTGTATAATTTTTTTTTAAAATTATATTGGTTTGTTTGTTGAGTGGTTTATTAATTCTGATCGAATCGTGGGATGCCACAAAGTCGATAGGAATTTCTAAACACTTGAACAGAGAAATTTGACACAATATTGTTTTTAAGTGGGTAAATGAAATAATTTTACCCAAAAATTCTATTTTTGATAGAAAACGAATATTTTTTGAAATTATTATAATATATGGATGTGTTGGATGTTAATATTATAGTCAAATGAGATAATAAAAATTGGAATGGTTATATGTAACCAAATACAATTTGTATATGAATAAGATATTCAAATGAGATTAACTGAAACTAGATTCAAGCCATAAATTAGAATTTGAATCCTGAGAAGTTGAAAATATTTTCTGAATTATATTAAAATAACATGGCTTTGTTTTGGAAGGATTTTTGAATAAAAATCCTTTTTTTGAATGGATTTTGGAAGTGAAAAAGCACTGAACTCACTTCAGTGGCTAAAAAATAATTCTGATGATGATCGCGACATCATCAGTGTTCATTTTCGAGTTTCTAAGTGATGGATTACAACCTTAAAAAAGTTTTTAATGGAAATTGTTTGAAAGAAAACAAGTTAGTTTGAAAATTCAAATGTTCTGAATTTGAGTTGGAAATAAATATATGTATATATTTATATATGATTTCATAGAGATTTGTAATGAAAACCCGGGAATTTAAATTTTGGAATTAAAATTTAACTTAAGCATGTTAAATGGTTCGAAGTGAATAAATTGATTTAAATCAATTTGAATGAATTCGAATACATATGAATGGAATATGAATTGGATGTGAAATATTGATTGTAAATCATTCAGATTAAATGAATGTAAGCATATATGATGTGCCATATAAATGAAAAACAAAAGTTTGTGGGGACTGCGATTTGTTTGAAATATGAAGAGTTGAGTTTTAGCATAAGATAAGTTTTTAAAAGGTAAATGAGTTTATAGCATTTTTCTACCTTAGTAATTTCGGGGACGAAATTCTTTTAAGTGGGGAAGAATGTAACAACCCAGATTTTTAGTCTATTTATTTTAAATATTTAATATGGTTTTAAATATTGGGTTGATAATATAAACGAATTTTTATATTAAGTTATCTATTTTAAAATTGATTTCGATTTAATATCAAATATATTAAATTATCATAATACGAAAAAATATTTCAATTCGAGATTTAAACGGAGTCAAAATGATTCAAATGACTAATATAAATTTTGTTTGAAATATAAACGATAATAATAATAGTTTATTGTAACACCCCACCTCCGCCAGGGTGACTCTTGCAAGCACTCTGACTTTGGAGGGGCGTTTGAATCAGGTAAACATGCACAATGATATATCAAGGCAGAACAAGAACATATGTATATATGTAAACAGAGTAAATAACATAGATAAAACAGCGGAAGATTTTAAACCATTTCAAAACAAATCTGGTACAACATAATGTCAACTTTCCAAATAAACAAGTCTAGATAAAAAAACAACATCACTGAAAAACTGGAATACACAAGTACTATCCCCAAAATAAGCGATAACCATAGCTAGCTTCATGTCAAAACCGTACATGAGCTAAGATCCCACAAGCAAGCGATCAGAAATCCAGCTAAGCTCCAATATTCCCTCCCTGAGAACCTGGGGGGTGGGGGAACGGAAGAAAAGAGGCGAAAGAAAACAGGTCAGTCAAAAAGACAGAGTAAGCCCTACTACAATCAATGTAAACTGATAAAGTTAACTGTCATGAGCAGCAGGGATGAACATAAGGATAACAACATATTAGCATGATGATTAACTAGCAGGGTAGATAAAGGTGTCATCGCATAATCAGGATTAAGGTTTTGCACCACAGGTGTACTAGCAAACTAACATGACTTGAATAAACAAGTGTTGATCCCTTGGCCCAAGCTTTGGCCCAATAACATGAAGTGACCCTAACACGAGGTCCAATAACATGAAGTGACCCTAACACGAGGTCCAATAACATGAAGTGACCCTAACACGAGGTCCAATAACATGAAGTGACCCTAACACGAGTTCCAATCAAACGGTCTAGTCGATCGGCTCCCTAAGCCTAACTCGTCACGTGTTGGTGTCAATACAGCCCAAACATGATTGTAGTCGAACTGTGCCGGGTCCACCCTTCGGGTGTATCAAGCCCTAGGGTGCCAACCCCTGGACACCATAAACATGAGTGCACAGTCTCGATCTACTGGTACTCATGGGTGACTTCTCCAAATACGGACTACGTGCACGACCATAGTCCGTCCGGAACTACATCGGCGTACCACCCGGCCGTCGTTTATTGGTCGCTTACCTCCAGTCCAGTAATCGTGCCCCCACCCTAGCCTAGTCCCTAGGGTCATGATGATACAAACTAGGGATTACTGCTGGAGTGGACCCCCATTGCTAGGATTTTTCTAGTGGGTTAAGTACGGTTTAACCCCTTTACTAATCATGGATTAACTTGGTTAAGTGTAACAATGAGTTCACGACTTAACCCCGATTAATCTACCAAGCCCAAATTGGTTAAGTATTAAATGGACCATGACTTAACCCTAACCATGAGGCATTAATTAATTAATGCGCCTTAACCTCTCACATTAGACTTTGTTGTGGTTACTAGTTAAGCCGGGCGGGTCCGGGTAGCTTTACACCACAACTTGGTCTAACCTCGGGTTCAAGGTACAACATGGCCAACTTCTCACATTGGGTCCTATTGTTTGTAGCAACTAGTTAAGCCGGTCGGTTCCGGGTAGGTTTACGCTACAAACTCAACCCAACCTCGAGTTGGTCACACTTATCTTTTCTAAGTGTCATGTCCATCATGTTTCCAAAACACATTACAAGTTTTCAAGCAATTGGGTAGACCTAACTTAATAGGTAAATTCCCAATGGGTAGACCTAACTTAATAGGTAAATTCCCAAGCTTATGTTTTTATGTCTTTTAAGTTTACCCAACCCCAAACGCAATCCCATCGCTTACATATCGCAATAGCGCATAAAGGATAGAAAGAGGGAACTTGGCATAATCATGACATAAAGGTGTTGGAGCCACAAGTTCAACATGGTGGCATATGAAATGTTCATGTGTTCATACCCTTGCATATTACATTTTTAGGCCCCAAAAGCATGCATAAAACCAAACTTGGCATATTGGTGATACATGGTGCTAAATGACATGTAGAAATGGCCATAAGTTCGCATTTAGCCTCACATGCAAGTTATCATAAGAGATATGATAACTTACATGTTGGCAAAATGCGACCTTTGGCATAAAGCTTGAAGCTTTATGTTCATAAACCCAAGATAAGCTTGCATAACATGATAGCATGAACAAAATGTTCAACCCAAACTTGCATAACATACTTGCATATCATAACATGGCATACTTGCATAGCATAACATGGTAAACTTGCATAGCATGACATGATGAACTTGCATATCATAGCATGGCATACTTGCATATAAACTTGCATATCATAACATGACATACTTGCATATAAACTTGCATATCAAACTTGCATAACATAACTTGATGAACTTGCATAACACATCATAGAAAACTTGCATATCACATCATAGTAAACTTGCATATCATACATTTAACTTTAGAGTTTAAGTATGAAAGTAGAATAGGGCTTACAATGCTTAGGAAATATGACAAAGCCCTTATGCAACCAATTAGACCCAAAATGCAAGCTCTAACATAAAAACCCTTGAGCCAAAATGATCAAAACTCTTTCTTTATGATGTAATTATGGAAACTTGACTTGAATGCAAGCTAATGACACTCATACAAGCTTGAAAACACTTGTATGCATGGAAAATCTCTCATAGGAATTTTATGAAGAGAGTGGAGGCCATGAGAGGGATAATTTTGCCATAGTTTAGTTGCTAGAATGAATAATGATGATTTAGGGTTAGGTTAGGGGCTTATTTATAGATTAGGCAAGTGTTTTAGGTCATAGGATTAAACCCTAGTTCCAATCTCAGCCCTCAAAACCGAATCTGGCCCCCAAGCTCAACACAATATCTAAATGGTGCACCAGGCTAAACAGCCCGGCTGGACCAAGTCGACAGCTAAGTCGACAGGGCTGTCGACTTGGGTCCAACCAAGTCGACTCCCAAGTCGACAGGGCTGTCGACTTGGGTGTTCTGGCGGGATTTTTCCCGCCTGGCCCAATCTGTCCATATTTTCAAATTCAAACTTGAATTTGAAATCTGTTTTTACTTTGAATTTTTCTAAAAACTTCGTTGGGCCTTAATCGGGTCATACGGACTCCGATTTTCGAAAACACGGACTCTATTTCGCGTATTTTTCCGAGACAAACGCAATGGCATAGCCCGTTTCCCTTGATTCAGATTTTAGAATTTAATTCTGCCTCGATTTACATCATTATAGGTTATTGAAAATACGGGTTGTTACATTCTCCCCTCCTTAAAGGATTTCGTCCCCGAAATCTTCAAGTTAGCAAGAACGTATCCTACCATCCAATCATCCATCTACTCAAAACATCATCCACTAGCAATCATTGTCCTTACAAGATTCTAAATGTTGTATGAACATATGCAAAAGTGTGTGTATATGTACTGATCTAATGCAAATATCATCAATGCAAATTATGTTAGTGAAATGAATCCGTATGTATGCAATTCCTAACATAATGTATTATATCTATATGTGTGCACATAACATACATCCATATGCAGCATCCATGTGATAACACAAAAATTACCATCCATGAATAAGCGTAAACACTCATGCATATGCAATATGAGAAGTGTGTGAGCCGATCTAGTGCCTAACGTGTATAATGCATCCACGAGTAACCACTTGCAAACACTTGCAACCACTTGCAACCATCAAGCATAACATGTTTCAAACACATGTTTCATCCAAAGGGTTTCTACCTAAGGTTCTCATGACAAGATTAACACGATAAACTAGATAATCCAGACAAACATGGATAGCAAAAGATATGCTACAAAGAAATCAGGAAGATAAACAGGATATACTCCTTTTTCGGATTACAAGAAATCCCTTCCTAACCCAACCCATATTCTGTAAAAGCCCAAAAGGTTTAGTCAACCTAACGGACCCCCTTCAAACCCTGACATGTATTACTAGGCAATAAGTCATACCTCCCGACAGAAATAGGACCGAAAATGGGACCGAGAGGATATACATAAAAAGATAACATGCGAGTAAGTTCCACAGGAAACAAGGATCAAGGATATACTCTTAGAAAGAGATATGATGCGCGTATTTAGCCTTCAATCTTCTAAGCCACATTTCCTTGAGTTTAACTCCACTGTGCTTTGACCGTCTTTTACCTCATGATTTCTTAGCTTCTTAACTCTTATTTCCCAATTATGAGTTGGAACCCATTTCATTGTCGCCTCTCGACTTCCTCTTTCACTTATTCTACTATCATTCTTGGCTTAAACATAACCATGACCTCATGATTTCATGCAAGCTCTCCAAAATTCACTAGTGAATCCTGGATCTCGTTTACTTACCATAAAGTATTCCACGCAGCAGAACTTTTCTCGAAAATACCCATCCACGTTGCCAATGGACCATCCGCCTGCGAATGATAGGCCGTACTGAGATTCAGTTGCTTGCCCATGACTTCTCGTAGACCATCCCAAAACTGGCTAGTGAAGATTAAGTCATGGTTACTGACTATACTTTAGGGAACCCCGTGCAACTGCTTTATTTCTTGAAAATAAACTGTCGTTAGCTATGATGCAATCCTTTCGCTCTTTACTGGAGTGAAATGAACGCTCTTCGTGAGTCTACCTACTATGACCCACATGCTCGTATTCTCTTCCCTTGACCTAGGCAGTCCATCCACGAAATCCGTTGTGATGCTTTTCCATTGCGGGACCTCCAACGGATATAATAGCCCACCGGGCTTTTTATGACTTGGCCTTTAACCTGTTGGCACAACATGCACCTTGGGACCAACTCGGCCACCTCCTCGGGTGATGTGCATCATCAAGAACCTCTTTCTCTCATCGCGTCTTAGCCATCCCTTGTCATCTATAGCGAGGTGACTACTATCTCGCCTCGAATCAGTTTGTCCATGATCTCGACTTAACTGCGGGTCCTCTTTCTGCGAAGTCCCTGCTTGATCCAGAAGGGTAGGTCTAAGCTCAAGGGACGCTAACTAACTAATTAAACTGAGAGAACTTCTTATTTCAATTGTCCTCGTCGGAGCTTTTCGGTTCTGAACCGCGACCCCTTTAGCGGGATCCACCACTAAGCCTTGCTTAGAAACTATGTGCCCAAGAAATCTAACTTCTTTTTCTCCAAAATGACATTTGGAGGACTTGGCCTTCAACTGATGCACTCTAAGCGTATCCATCTCCTCCACGAGATGCCTTGCGTGCTCTTCCTCATCCTTAGAGAAGATCAGAATATCATCTACGAAGACTACCACAAACTCGTTCAGGAACTCCCTAGACACCCTACTTATCAAGTCCACGAAGTAGGCGGGTGCATTAGTCAAACCGAACGGCATGACCAACTATTCTAAGAATCCATCTGGAGTTCTGAACGCAGTCTTGTCTATACTATCCTCAGCTACCCTGAGCTGATGGAATCCAGTAGCAAGATCAAGAGAGAACAGATGTTCTTACAAGTTGATCGAACAAATCATCGATCCTTGGCAATGGTTGTCTATTCTCTTTGTTTATCTCACGATAATCGACACAAAGTCGAAGAGAACCATCTGCCTTGGTAGTAAATACTACAGGCGCTCCCCATTCAGATATACTTCGTCTAATGAAGTTCTTCTCAAGCAACTACTTGACTTGCTTTCATAACTCTCATCTTGCGGGGCCACGTGCCTAACCGGCCACGAAACTATCGTGGCATTATCAACCAGATAAATGCAGAAATCTATCTCTCGTTTAGGGGTAACCCCCTTCACTTCACCCAAGATATCAGGATATTCTCGGACCACCCTCACCGATTGCAAACTATCGATAGACGAGTTGAGGGATTCAAGATAACACAATATGACGGGACTCATAGGGTTATTAGAAATTTTTAGGGTATTACCGAGGCGAGTCATGAGCCTCCCAACCCTATGCTCAGAAATCAAGGATGGCTCCAAAACTGGACAACCCATCCATGCCCAAAACCAACCCATACCCCATGAAACCGAGAATATAAGCATCACACGAGAACTCTACACCAAAGATAGAGATTTTCAAATCCACGTAGATAACAGACAAATGGGCGGAACCCCCAATTGGATTTGAAACACACACGGGATCACTAACTAGACTAGTACTTAGGTGCAAACTTTCAACTGAAATAAACTATGCGATGCACCAAAATCAAACAAGGTACGAACAGGAAAATCAGAAATATATACAAGGCTTTCAATGGAAATACTACCTCGATCGGGAACTGGAGCGGCATTTAGAGCATGAACTTGCCCTCCTAAAGGTCCAGCACGCTGAGTCTGACCCTGGCCTTGCCCTCGCTTCTTCGGGCAATCCCTAGTGAAGTGCCCCACTTCTCCACAGTTAAAGCACCCACCCAATTTCCTTCTCTTCTTCCTACTGTCCTTGGCTATGTGCCCAACAATCCCACAGAAATTGCACTTTCTCGTTTCCTTTGCCTTGTTCTTGTTGCTCTTGTTGTTGTTTCCCTTGTTGCCTTGACTCTTGTTCTTGTTCTTACTGCCTTGACGGCTCTGACCGCTTGGATCACCTTGATTTCCTTTCCACTGGGAATCAGTCTTCTTGGCTTGAGTATCATTCATCTTGATCTCTTTCTTGTCACTCCTATTTTCTTCATTGAGTAGGGCCATATTCACCAAACTCTCGAAAGTTGCCCCCAAGCGTATATGAGTCATGGCTAAACCATGTAATGGCTCGTTTAATCCTAGAGCAAAGTATAGGGCCTTCTTCGGAGCTGTGTTAACCAAGTCTAAACCGACCCGAGCCAGTTGATTAAACTTATCTATGTATTCCCTAATAGTCATGTCCCCTTGCTTCAGTGATAGGAACCTTAGTCCAAACTTTCCCCGAAAGTCATCCCAAGTCTCAATTGGCCTAGTAACGGTAGTGACCACCCACCAACGTGCAGCTTCTTCCTTTAGCAACCACACTGCTAATAAAACCTTCCTACGGTCATCTATATCAAAGAAGGTAAAAAGATCTTCGGTTTCTTTCAACCAATTCCTTGCCTCTACATAAGTCTCGGTTCCAAAGAAATTCTTGCAACCCATCGCCTTAAAATCTTGGCAAATCTTTGCGAAGTCAGTTTGAGGATGCTGAGGGGGAGGAGGAAGAGGAACCTCGGCAACAAGAGGAGGAGGAACATCAACTACCGGAGGAGGCTCCAAAAGTCTCTTATACCAAACAGGTACGTGTACTCCCTCCGGAATGGCAAATTTATCGGCCATACTGAAAAAGAAAAAGACAGATTCAGAATGGGGAAAAACGAAGGGATTTTGCTAATGGCTTTTTGGGGAATAGCCTTTTATAATAAACTAGACTTTTCTTTGGAAAATACTTTATACTTGGTTTTGAAAATAGTTTTCCAAAAGTTTTCTAAAAACCTTTTTGTTCCTTCTCGTAAACCTGGCTCTGATACCAAATGTAACACCCCACCTCCGCCAGGGTGACTCTTGCAAGCACTCTGACTTTGGAGGGGCGTTTGAATCAGGTAAACATGCATAATGATAAATCAAGGCAGAACAAGAACATATGTATATATGTAAACAGAGTAAATAACATAGATAAAACAGCGGAAGATTTTAAACCATTTCAAAACAAGTCTGGTACAACATAATGTCAACTTTCCAAATAAACAAGTCTAGATAAAAAAACAACATCACTGAAAAACTGGAATACACAAGTACTATCCCCAAAATAAGCGATAACCATAGCTAGCTTCATGTCAAAACCGTACATGAGCTAAGATCCCACAAGCAAGCGATTAGAAATCCAGCTAAGCTCCAATATTCCCTCCCTGAGAACCTGGGGGGGGGGGGAACGGAAGAAAAGAGGCAAAAGAAAACAGGTCAGTCAAAAAGACTGAGTAAGCCCTACTACAATCAATGTAAACTGATAAAGTTAACTGTCATGAGCAATAGGGATGAACATAAGGATAACAACATACTAGCATGATGATTAACTAGCAGGGTAGATAAAGGTGTCATCGCATAATCAGGATTAAGGTTTTGCACCATAGGTGTACTAGCAAACTAACATGACTTGAACAAACAAGTGTTGATCCCTTGGCCCAAGCTTTGGCCCAATAACATGAAGTGACCCTAACACGAGGTCCAATAACATGAAGTGACCCTAACACGAGGTCCAATAAAATGAAGTGACCCTAACACGAGGTCCAATAACATGAAGTGACCCTAACACGAGGTCCAATAACATGAAGTGACCCTAACACGAGGTACAATCAAACGGTCTAGTCGATCGGCTCCCTAAGCCTAACTCGTCACGTGTTGGTGTCAATACGGCCCAAACATGATTGTAGTCGAACTGTGCCGGGTCCACCCTTCGGGTGTATCAAGCCCTAGGGTGCCAACCCCTGGACACCATTAACATGAGTGCACAGTCTCGATCTACTGGTACCCATGGGTGACTTCTCCAAATACGGACTACGTGCACGACCATAGTCCGTCCGGAACTACATCGGCGTACCACCCGGCCGTCGTTTATTGGTCGCTTACCTCCAGTCCAGTAATCGTGCCCCCACCCTAGCCTAGTCCCTAGGGTCATGATGATACAAACTAGGGATTACTGCTGGAGTGGACCCCCATTGCTAGGATTTTTCTAGTGGGTTAAGTACGGTTTAACCCCTTTACTAATCATGGATTAACTTGGTTAAGTGTAACAATGAGTTCACGACTTAACCCCGATTAATCTACCAAGCCCAAATTGGTTAAGTATTAAATGGACCATGACTTAACCCTAACCATGAGGCATTACTTAATTAATGCGCCTTAACCTCTCACATTAGACATTGTTGTGGTTACTAGTTAAGCCGGGCGGGTCCGGGTAGCTTTACACCACAACTTGGTCTAACCTCGGGTTCAAGGTACAACATGGCCAACTTCTCACATTGGGTCCTATTGTTTGTAGCAACTAGTTAAGCCGGTCGGTTCCGGGTAGGTTTACGCTACAAACTCAACCCAACCTCGAGTTGGTCACACTTATCTTTTCTAAGTGTCATGTCCATCATGTTTCCAAAACACATTACAAGTTTTCAAGCAATTGGGTAGACCTAACTTAATAGGTAAATTCCCAATAGGTATACCTAACTTAATAGGTAAATTCCCAGTCTTATGTTTTTATGTCATTTAAGTTTACCCAACCCCAACGCAATTCCATCGCTTACATATCGCAATAGCGCATAAAGGATAGAAAGAGGGAACTTGGCATAATCATGACATAAAGGTGTTGGAGCCACAAGTTCAACATGGTGGCATATGAAATGTTCATGTGTTCATACCCTTGCATATTACATTTTTAGGCCCCAAACGCATGCATAAAACCAAACTTGGCATATTGGTGATACATGGTGCTAAATGACATGTAGAAATGGCCATAAGTTCGCATTTAGCCTCACATGCAAGTTATCATAAGAGATATGATAACTTACATGTTGCCAAAATGCGACCTTTGGCATAAAGCTTGAAGCTTTATGTTCATAAACCCAAGATAAGCTTGCATAACATGATAGCATGAACAAAATGTTCAACCCAAACTTGCATAACATACTTGCATATCATAACATGGCATACTTGCATAGCATAACATGGTAAACTTGCATAACATGACATGATGAACTTGCATATCATAGCATGGCATACTTGCATATAAACTTGCATATCATAACATGACATACTTGCATATAAACTTGCATATTACAACATGATAAACTTGCATATCAAACTTGCATAACATAACTTGATGAACTTGCATAACACATCATAGAAAACTTGCATATCACATCATAGTAAACTTGCATATCATACATTTAACTTTAGAGTTTAAGTATGAAAGTAGAATAGGGCTTACAATGCTTAGGAAATATGACAAAGCCCTTATGCAACCAATTAGACCCAAAATGCAAGCTCTAACCTAAAAACCCTTGAGCCAAAATGATCAAAACTCTTTCTTTATGATGTAATTATGGAAACTTGACTTGAATGCAAGCTAATGACACTCATACAAGCTTGAAAACACTTGTATGCATGGAAAATCTCTCATAGGAATTTTATGAAGAGAGTGGAGGCCATGAGAGGGATAATTTTGCCATAGTTTAGTTGCTAGAATGAATAATGATGATTTAGGGTTAGGTTAGGGGCTTATTTATAGATTAGGCAAGTGTTTTAGGCCATAGGATTAAACCCTAGTTCCAATCTCAGCCCTCAAAACCGAATCTGGCCCCCAAGCTCAAAACAATCTCTAAATGGTGCACCAGGCTAAACAGCCCGGCTGGACCAAGTCGACAGCCAAGTCGACAGGGCTGTCGACTTGGGTCCAACCAAGTCGACTCCCAGGTCGACAGGGCTGTCGACTTGGGTGTTCTGGCGGGATTTTTCCCGCCTGGCCCAATCTGTCCATATTTTCAAATTCAAACTTGAATTTGAAATCTGTTTTTACTTTGAATTTTTCTGAAAACTTCGTTGGACCTTAATCGGGTCATACGGACTCCGATTTTCGAAAACTCGGACTCTATTTCGCGTATTTTTCCGAGACGAACGCAATGGCATAGCCCGTTTCCCTTGATTCATATTTTAGAATTTAATTCTGCCTCGATTTACATCATTATAGGTTATTGAAAATACGGGTTGTTACATTTATTATCGAGAAAATGATTAGTTCTGAATTTAAATTATTTTATATTAATTTAATATTGTATATACGTTCAAATTAAATTTCAGAATATATACTGTTCAATTCAGAATAGCGTTATAACATTTAAACGTCAATCGTTATGTCAAAATAGCAGTTTGTCAATTCATGTAATGGACTCTGAGATATTTGTAATGGATAAGATCGGAATCGAATCGAAAATGAAATCAATATCTATTTAAAAAGGGTAAAAATCTCTTTATTCAAATCAATTAAAATTCGAAATCAAATCACATTAAGAATTGGTACTTAAGCTACCCTGCCATATGTACTTGCGCAAAACAATTCCTTAAGGATTAAGGTTCATCAGCTATAAATCACGTTTATCTCCCCTTCAATTTCTTTCTTCTAAAAAATCAATCCAAAGCTGCAGATAAATTAACTGATGGCCTTTGTATTTTCCTTTCAAGCCCTCTACCTTTCATTTTCTCTTCCACAAAACAATACGAAACCATTTACTTTCATTCCATTTTCTTATACCACTCAACGTAAATCGAATTCACATCTGATTCCATCTCAGAGGCAACCATTCATGAACGAGGCAAGTAAACTCATCAGGAATCGACTGAGTTGATTTTGGGGCCAAACTAGGATCGCTGCAAGCTTCAAAATTGGCATTGGGATTTAGACGGTGTCGCGATACTTGGGTTCAGGAAATACACCCGGAGCACGATTTTTTGGGGATCGATTTTTCCTTAAATCATTAACCAGGGCATCAATCGTCGTTTAGGGTAGGAAGGGGTGTCGTGATGCTCATAAGGAGTTCGACATAAGTTGATAGGGTGTGAGAGTGGATGGAGGAGGTTACGATGGTTTCAGGGGTGTTGCGATTCAGGTGGCGACGCTGGTGTTTTGCAAAGAGTAAGTTCGAAGTTATATATATATATATATGTATAAAATAAGCATCATCAGTGAATTCGTGACCAAAAGGATGACCGGAGATGGTTTCTAGGTGGGAGTTCGAATACTGGTTTGTGGTGGTTGGGGTACACCATGTGACTGGAACAGTGGCTTGAAGGAACGTTAATGAAAATTTCTGATGATCGATTTTTGTTTGGCATTATAAAGCGAAACAAAAACCTAAGGTATTGACTACAAAATAACAAGGGGATGTTGTTGTTTGATTTGGTACCGTGGAGTGTTGCGTGATGAGGTAGAGGTACAGTCAGTATAGGGTTTGTGGGTTTTTGCTAAAGTGATGTGAGTTGGTCTCAAATGGATGCTGAGATTGAAACCGACAATGAAGTGGTGTTTGCAACAGTGATGAAGTCAATTCGAGTAGCGCAAAAATAGCACAAAAGTGAGGTATAAATTCTACGAAATTTATATAAGTCGAATAATTTATTTAATTATTTTAGTGGTTAGTGGATTTAATAAATAATCGTTAATCGATGAATAAAAATAATCTTAGGTGAAGATTCATTCAAGATGAATTCGTAGACATGACATTTTGGAAATTAACTGGGTATCCAGCAGAAATAAAAACCACGGTAAGTAAATCTCACTCATATTTTTATTTAGAATTATTTTATTCGTTAAAATTATTGTTTGTTGATTGTTTGCATGTATTGAAATATTATTATGGCTACTATATATATATATATATTAGTTATTTAGGGTTGATGTTTTTGGCTATTATATATATTGGTGTTTGGATTCCTGCAGTACCATTAGCGGATGCCCACAGTATCATTAGCGGATGACCCTATGTGCCCCACACTATGATAGTAGATGACCTTCTATACCACGATATCCTGCCACGAAGGAGGATGGGTATAATTTATGTTGGCTAACATCTATAGATGCAGGAAAACAGGTTGGAGGGATCCAATTGGATTCCTCAAAAATATTATTATTTGTTTGTTTCATATATATATTATCATATATGATGTGTTAGAAAACCCGTGGTTGATGATTGTGTGTTTTTGATTAGTTGAATATCACTGGCCCTGAATATTGATTTATAAAATATCATGAAAAGAGATTTTAAATTTAAAAGGGGAAAATTACTTTTTTAAAATGGAATTCGAATTTTGGGTGGACTAGAAATATTAACTTGTTTTGTAAAATAAAAACAAGTACTGAATTTATAAATAAGTACTGAATTTATAAACGGCGTTTATAAATTAGATAAGTCAGTGAATTTATAAACTGTGTTTATAAATAAAATAGAATAATTTTCATTGGATAATACAGGTAAATGGTATGAAGTTATAAACGGTGTTTATAAATGAAAATGAAAATTATCATTTGGATAATTGGAGAGTTAAATTCAAATGTGAATTTAAAATGAGAATTTGAAACCGTTTTATATAGAAAACAATGAAATCTATTCTGATGTTTGGAATATAAATTTAATGGGATAATTAAATTAGATTATGCTGAATTAATAAAATATTTCCAGAAAGGATATTGGAATGGTGTTAATTAGAAACTAATATTTAGATTAGATATTAAAATATATTCTATGTTATATATAGATAAGTTAAAATAAATAGAATATTCCAAATTAAGCTTTTGGTTTTTAAACAGATTTCGAAATGGAACTTGTTTGAATATATAAAACAAGTAAATTTTTAAATAATGTTTAAATGTGGAAAATTATAAAGAAATGATTTGCGAGTTTAAATTCAATTATCGATTTAAAAATAGAATTTTAATTCATTTTGAAAAGGAAACAACGGTTTTTATTCTGGAATTCAGAATATAAAAGGAATTGGTTTTAAAATGGAATTTGAAATGGAAAACTTGTTTTAATATATGAAACAAGGAAGTTGAATTTATAAACAGTGTCATAAATTTAGTGAAATAAATTATCGTTTGATAATTTAGGAATTTAAATTCAAATATGAGTTTAATAGTGAATTGGAAATCGTTTCAAAAAAGGAACGACGGGTTTATTTTTGGAATTCGGAATATAAAATGAGATGAGATAAATCAGAAGGATTTATAATTTGAAATTTGATTATATCGAATTTTATAAATAATTTATTTCTAAAGGAATTAGAATTTAATATAGAAGATTGAATTATAAATAAATTTATAACTAGGATACAAAATAATTGGCGATCTGGGATAATCAGAATTATTAAGTTGAATTGGGAAAATTAGTTTAATATATATTAAAATATATTAGAATGAAGTTAGAATTTACATATAAATGAAGTTTAAAATGTTTATATATTAAATATAATTAAAACGAACTCGTCGGAGCGCGGTAGTTCGTAGTTTGGCGTTTTGAACTTCAATTGAGTATATATAATTCAATTTAAGTCAGAATTCTTTGAAACAAGAATCATTAGGACAAATTTGATATTAATTTTCTAATAGAAGGGAAAAATCTGGATTTCATCTTATAGATTTTGAGTTATGTCAAAATCAAATTTTCAAAAAATAGCGCCATTATAAAACCATAACGGTTTATTTAAATAAATAAAATGATTCTAAGTAAATAAAATCCGAATTTCCATTGGAAAAATTCAGATTTGAGTTATAAAATAAATATAAAATCAAGCGAAGTAAATGAATTGATTCTTGAAACAAAGATTAGATTTTAATTGTGGAATAGAATTAACTAATTTGAAGAATAATTAGTTAATGGAATTTTAAATCAAAATTGGACTTTGGATATGAAAAGGGGTTTGTAAATTCATATTCGAAATCGAATATGAAACTTGAATTAGAAATGGAATTCGATTGGTTTATAAACAAATTAATATATACATATATATTTAAATGTGATATGTTCAAATAAAAGTGGAATAGGCAAAATAGCTACTTGAAGAATAATTTAGCGAATTGGGTTAAAAATGATTGGATTGAGTAGGAATAAATTAGTAATAGATGTATATGGATTAGACAGGTATGGAATGAAGTGTATGAAGATTTTAATTTCTGTGCCCGACAAAAAGGTACACGTTAAAATTCCATATGAGTTTTTATGTGTCGAATCGGCAAGCCGCTTGGCTTTTGAGTTTTCTTTTTGAATGGAAAGGGGATAGAGAGGTGTTTTGTTGTTGTACCGAGTGACCCGTACAAAGGAGATTATGGCGAAATTTTCCAGAAATTTAAGGAGTTAGATTATTTTTAAGAAAATTGGATAACTAGAAATCAATGTATCGATATATATATATATATATATATAATCCGATAATGAAACGAACTTAAAAATAGAGTATTATAAACAAAAAGGAAATCTATACTTAAATATGGTAATAATAGAAAGAGAAATGTATACATGTTTTAAGAATGAATGATCAGTTTTTATGATGTTGATTATTCGAGAATAATGGTCTTTTCTATTTTGAAGTTAAGGATTTTTCAATACCCCAACTTGATTGATTTCATTATTAACTGATAAATAATAAGATTCAGTCTCGAAGAGGAATGTTTTGAATAGGATTTAGTTGAATGCAGTATTTTGGGTTATTGCAACAATGTTTTACACAACATTCGTTTTAACCCAAGTAAGTTGAATTTTGGAAATATAATAATAAATATTTCCTATGTATAGAAATGAATGGTCGTGAAAGAGATAAGTAATTGGAATGTTTTCCAATTTTAAATAAAAGATATTTTCTACGTATAGAAAATAAAAAGGAGCCGATATATGGAAATGTTTTCCAAATAGTGTAAGAGGCCAAGATGATTATTGAAAATATCTGATTAACAAATATTGATAAGGAAATGGAGAAGTGATTTAATTATTGAAATATTAATTAAGGGGTTTTGATTAACAAATATTGATAAGGAAATAGAGAAGTGGTTTAATTAATGAAATATTAATTAAGGGGTCTAGTGATTGTTTGATGCTTTGAATGGATGTTTGTTTTTTCTTCGATAGTTAAATAACCGACTATCGAAGTATTTTCCAATATCGTTGTCAATACGGAGAGATCGATTGGATTATTATCCGAGAACCACTCTGTATTGGCAGTAGCGTTGCAAATCGGATTATATGAAGATGATCCAAGACGGAGTAAAGTTCAAGCGTTTTTCCTGTTAATCCTAGGTAGAAATTTCTTAAGATGGATTAATGGAAATTGTGCTTTCGATTTCATTAAGTTCCAGAACGAATGTGTATGGACGAATGTCTAACAGATTATTTCCAATGGTCGTATATGTTGTCTATATAAATATATATGGTGGCGGAGAATTTATTCTCTTAGCATAATATCCATATTATATTTGTACAAATCAATTAGTGATTAATGGATCTGATAGTATGGCATTCAAAGTGATTGTGCTATTAGTGATGGTAAGTAGTCGTAGCCTCAGGCATCAACAAATGGTAAATGGCAAAAATCGGGCAGGTAGCATGGCTAAGTGGGTAGCTCCCGATTAGGGTGTATTATCACCTATATAGAGAAATTCATTTCTTTCTTTATTCTATTTGATGCTGTCGCATTCAAAAAAATGGTTGTTGATCCCAACCGTTGGTGATATACATTTGATACACTCAAGCGAAATGAGTGGTCGGTCATGTGTGGCAGGGTTATAAGATGTTCTTGTTGAACCCAGCGTATTCTCCTCTAGAGATACGCTATCGGATGGTGGTTCCATACCTTGTCATAGTTGGAAATTCATTTCACAGTAAGTGCTCGCGATTTTGATTGTATATTATATATATGTGGAACGTGAGATGCAAAAGTTCCACTAGATTGTTATTTATTTGATTTAGACACTATTATTATATCAAAAGAGTTTTGATATAAAGATTATCGTTTCTTCCAAAAGGATTTTGAAATTTAAATAAAGTGTTTTGGATTCTCATAAGGGAAAAACCTGTTCCGTGTTGTTACGACGTGGTCTTATGAGATATCATTTATTTTCTCAAACTGTTTAAATTGTTTGCTCATACCAGTCCCATGACTGACCCGGAGTTTATTTTCTATGTTTTCCTTAAACTCTTAGGTGCCCAAATTTGTACGGACAGTCAAGTAGTTCAGGATATTACAGATTTATCTAAAGGAACTTGGAGCAGGAGGCTTCATCATTATTTAGTTATTGTTTTTCCATTGTGTTGTAAGTGTGTACTCTGATTATGATATGTATATAAAAAAAATTTGTACTCCAAAAGCTGATCTATATATTATATTTTGTTCCGCTGCGATGTGAGATTTTGTGCTGTTATCTTTGTTCCTTCCCTACGTTTTTCTTCTTTTTTAATAATGATTCGTATTTCTGTGATATTTTGGTTGGACGTGTGGTGTATTTAGTCAACTCAGATAGTATGGATTTGTGGGCCATTACAATTGGCATGTTTATATTGTGCAATATTGTTTCTCTTTGGGATTCAAATAAATTTTGGTGGAAACTCAAATGATACTTTGATCTATTAATTTATTCTATTTTATTTGTATAATCTTGATGCTATAATAAGGTCCTCCATCAAATTTTCATGTTATTCTGTTTATGTTAGTCTCTTTAAAATCTTTGGAAATTATGATATCTCCTATGTTTTTTTTATCCCTAGAATGTTCTGGTTCAACTATTGTTGAGTTTCATTGCAATTTTTTGCACTGATGATAGATTAATTAGTGAATCCAATCTGGTGTATAGTTAACAAACATTTAGCAATGCTTTATATTATAAACATCAAATTTGTCAATGTACAAATGTAGGTATTAGTCTAATTTACATGCAAATTTTTATAGGGAGGGAATCGCAGTCGAGTTGAAAAAAAAACATTATGAAAGCTCATATGGATAAATTGTTCACTCTGGCGCATCTTTCTAAGGTAATTTATCCTTTCTATTTTTTTAGTAACTTGATTTGCTCATGTCTGTGAAAATTACATATCGATGTTCATTTATCATTATCGCATTCTATCAATAAAAAAACCTCAGATCGTGCACAAATGCTAGCTTATATTTTAGTTGGTATCAAATATGCACAAGATTAGCTTATTACAACATTTCATATTTTTAGCTTAACACACATAATTTTAGTTTAATATTCACAGCTTTTTCATCATATAAAAAGTATGAACCAGATTAACTTAGCACATCGGTCCATAAGCTCAATTCATTATTCATGTCATACATACCAATTTACAAACATATGTATTATAATAGTTGATTATTGAATAAAAATTATGTAGTAACATAAAACTAAACTAAAATATGTAAAATTGAAAATACATATAATTAATCAACTCATGTTCTGTTTGGTCAGATGGTTTGATTTTGGGTAACTGTTGTGTGGTCAGACGGGTTGGAGGTGAATTTTGGGTGGTTTTTTAATAACGGTCGATGGACGATGGAGGATAAAGGTAGTTGTCTGCGTATTTGAGGAGGTCGGTGATTGATTTAGTATATTGGTTTGGTCTGAGAGCTTTGACAGGTATTCCAGGGTAACTTAAGCTGCAATATATGATGCTTTTTTGGTATTAATAATTTAGTAGAAATCCCATAGACTGAATGATTACGTTCTTTTATTTGCTGGAAGCTGTCAGTAGCTCCAATTCTACCGATTCAATATGAAAACCCATTTAATACAACTCGCTAATATGTTATGTATTAATGAATTATTTTTGTGGGTTCAACATGACACACACACACACATATATCTTTATTCATTGCATGTAGGTATTTACAATATTAAAAAGAAATTTTGTATTATAACCGATTAAATTTGATTAATAATTATTTAAAAGGATGCATAATTGGGGAGCTTCCTATGTAACATAAAATCATATGGCATACTCAATGGTTTAAATTGGGTGTTTGGGTTGTCCATTGAATACCATATTCTTTTAATTCAGTACTTTAAAACCGCTATTAGCATATTCTGTATTAATTTGATTTTTAATATAACTAAATATTTCATTTTTGATGGTTTTATGGTCTGTGTCTTGATTAGCCATGTTCTCATATCTTCAATACGTTAACTCCCTTTAAAATAATTTAGAGATGTGAAGAGTGATAAATGACAGTTGGATAGAGGAGCTGCCTAGCATTAATCCAGCAGTTGCAACTAGCCAAGAGCTGCTGCTCTCTGGGTTGAAGATAAGTGAAATTGATGATTTTGTTGTACTATGACTTGATCAGCTGCAACATCCCTAATTTGTTCCTTCATTATAAACCTAGTTGATTGTAGTACATTCATGATCTGGGAAGGCAACTTGATTAAGCCATGTTGACCATGGATCAGAGCCATTTGGTTGTGCCATTTTATACTACATCTTCCTAGTTAACTAGTTATTTGATTCATGTGCTTATACCTTTAGTTTGTTTCTACCTTGTTTCTTTAATTTCTTTATGATTCGATCTGTGTTGTACATAAAGAAGGTAGGAGATTTCGAGCTCAAAGTTTGAGTACTACACCAACAATTCTTATAGTTTGCGTTTGAAAAAAACAAAATCTGGTCCCAACTATAATTGAAGGCCTGCCAGGTTGGTCTAAACAGAGTTATAAAGGTAACATTTGAGAAGTTTGACGACTCCCTCGTTCCTGTCCTATATACGATTCCACAAGCCTTAATTGCAAGTAATAAAGGTCATAAGTCTTGTAGTTGATATGTCATGTCTGTTTATGTACAACTAGAACGTTTAAGTTCAACTTTTGATGTAGCACAGGCAGTCTGCTATAACTTATGCTGGTATATTATGAAATAATATACAGTAATACATACTTACATACATATTCATATAAAAGTACGTATACATACATATATACACATACACACACAAACTTATGCATGCATACATACATATGTGTATGTATGTATATGCATATAAAACTAATGGCTATAATTTAAATATATATATATATATTATATCAGGAAAACATGATAACTAAGAACGAAGACGAAAAACCACAAAAAAGTCTGTAGTTTAATACCAATAATAAACATTGTAAGGCAACCCCAGATTTAGCAGTTCCATAAAGATGTTATGAATTGGCTAGAGGAAGGTGCTTATACCAAAGAATCTCATCTTCTAAAGTTGCAGCGTTGTGCATGCCATATTGAGTAAATAGGAAGTCAAGTTTCCACTCAGGCATCTTCTCGTAATCTTGTTTTGTGTACTTAGGATAATTCAGTGGTAGCTCAAAACTAGCGTTTTGTGTACCTTGGATGATTCAGTGGCAGCTCAAAACTAGTGCTGCTTCCACATCTACTTTGAGGCCAATTTCCATTAGCTATTGTGTTAAAGAGTGCTAAAAAGGGTTTAGGCTGAAGCGTTGTAGGTGAAGGAAGGAAGGGAGTAACGAAGAAGGATTGAATTGATGTAGTCGAGTTTGAAGGAGGCAAAGGTTTGGTGAGTTTGTGTACGGAGGAGGAGATGGTTTGCATTACAGTTTGTTGTGAGTTCAAGTTAAAGCATCTTCAATCCATCTCATAGATAATGTCATCTAAAGCTTATGTGTCCACAATGTTAATTCAATGTTTATTTATATGATAATGACATTTATATTTTTTCTTTAATGCATTTTTTTTCATTTTTTGCATACGTGTCGCTTTATCATTTGTAGAAGATGGAGAAAATTATCTAACTTGCCAATAATTGTATAGGTGTAATACTCCACATTGTGATATATAATAATGTCCAAAGCTAGACATTGCACTTCAAAATGTTATCTTTAAATTAAAAATTACATTAGCATGGGAGAAAACATTATAAATGATATTTACTAATTGCTTATGTGGTTTGATATTACTTCAAAATTTATTATGGGCTGGAGATGCTCTTAGTGGTCGAGTGGAACAAAGGCATGTGGGTACCATTATTGTGACTTATGTAGTTCTGTAATTCAAGTTATTGGAGGAGGTTGCTTGAAATTTTGGTAGTGGATGGTGGTAAGGAGTCGCGGTTAGCTGTGTAGTTGGTAAGTTGTGTAGCTTGGTTTACATGTAGGTGATTAAGTTTAAGTGGACGATGACGATTCAAGTTGTTGCTGCCCTGTGGATAAAAGTTGTTGGTTGATGACGAAGTGGTTACACTATTTAGACATTTAGTTGAATGCAGGTGTAGGAGAACTGAAGGTGGTGGTTGAGGATTATTAGTGTTGGATGTCGTCAACCAAATTTGTACATCCCACGATTTTCAACAAATATTTTCATTAGTAAAAGATTTGCTTTATTTTACCTTTCACCATGCATTTTTTTGCCTATTTCAATAATTTCGAAATTTTGTTTTCCAATTAAATTTCTTCTTAACAATAAAGTGAATTGATGGTTTCTGAAATGCTCTTGATTACTTTACTTTTTTTGTATTAACTCCATTGTTATCATAATATAATTAATTATTGCTCGTTAGAAGTAAGATATCCATACTATATTATAATTAGTGAGGTGCATTTCCAGAGCATTCAAACCTTCTCACCTTTTAAACTCAACAGTCGCAGATTTTTTTCCTTCATCTTTAATCACCTCTTTCGCATGTTCTTCCCGTTCATCTTCGACCACTTACGATCTAAATTTACTCCACAACCGACTCATATTATCGCTTTCTGTAACAACCCTAAAATTTTGATAATTAAAATTTTGCCAATTTAAATTTATTTAGGATTAGTGTTGTGAAATTTAAAGGGCATAAGGTTCAAAAATAAGAAATTAAGGTAAGGACATTTATTTTAGTTTAAATATGGGACATAACTTGGAATTATTAATAAAATATATTAGCATGCATTGATTAAGTTTCATATGTATATAACAGAAATAAGAATATTTAGAGTTGTACGTTATGACCAGTTTCATTTGAATCTATTAGTTAATATATTATAATCAAACTTGGCAAACAGAATTCAAACATTGTGATTTATGGCAATTAAAAAGGTGAGATTTAAGAATCAATTTAAACTATAATTCATTGATAAGGATTGGATGTAATAATTGAGAAAAGACATTTGTTAATATATGTTATAATTTAATTAAAGAGAGAAATCAATTTGGGACAAGTTATAGTTTATGTAGTTGATTACGACATTTATACGAAATAAAACTTTAATTGTAGAATAGTGATTTGATGAATATAAACCGATGTAAATTTATTCGTTTAAATTAAATGCAAGAATTTGTATTTATTGAATTAGCCCATTTATTTGAATTTGATTTTTTTTTGAAAACAAGCTAATTCTTTATGTTATTTTGAACTCCAGTTAGACATAAAAGGAGAATTTACGAACATAATATGGATTTAGGGAATTCAAATAGTAATCACTAAATTTTTTGCAATTTGATACGAATAAATATCATGTTAGCATGAAGTTAATGACATATGTAAATAAACGAAATGTTGCTATGTAATTGTCGTAATTTGCTTAATAATTGAATTTGAGTTTATATGTCAACAAAAATAAATTTACAATGATAACGAAGGACTATTTGATTTGTAGTAACATACATGGTAGGTATACTTTTAAGTAAAATATGTGCTAGAATTCATTAATTATAAAATGTTATGAAAAAAGTGTAAGAAAATGGAAATTAAAACGGTTGACTATAAAGGAAATTTAGTTGAAATTAATTTCCAAATTTAGATGTTAATAATATTTAACACAAATGAGTGAACAAGAATTTATACATGCAAATACGAGTTTAACATTGTACCAACTAAATATATAGAATGCTATTTTATTTGTATGAATAAAACAATTTGTTGTAATGGCAATTCAATTGGAAAGTTATTGTAATTAGTTACCATTTAATTCTCAATGCTTGGTTTCAAAATTTAATGAATAGGAATTAACATTACTTTAACTAATTAATACTGTAACCGTAACAACCTGCATCTCCGTTCACGCAAGATATTGTCCCCAACTTAGCCACCGTATAGGTGTGGAGTTTTGTTCCTCAAAAGGCCTTGGCTAAGTTTCGAGATCCGCCAACACGTGGCGTTGCCACACAGACTGAGCCAACCTCCCTACTAACACCGATATTGTCCCTACTTTGCCACCTCTCAGGTGTAGGGTTTTCCATCACTAGGCCTCGGCGTTAGTAAGAGATGGACTCTACTATATAAGTACCCACTTCACACAGGCTTCCACGATGTAGGACTTAGGGATGTTACATTCTCCCCTCCTACAGAGCCCAACGTCCCTGTTGGCTCACAAACACCTCACCCGGGCGTTGTGGTCCACATAGTAGCCACAATTCCAGCTGGCTATTGGCTCTGATACCACTGTAATAGCCCGCACCTCCGTTCACGTAAGATATTGTCCCCAACTTAGCCACCGTATAGATGCGGAGTTTTGTTCCTCAAAAGGCCTCGGCTAAGTTTCGAGATCCGCCAACACATGGCGTTGCCACACAGACTGAGCCAACCTCCCTACTAACACCGATACTGTCCCGACTTTGCCACCTCTCAGGTGTAGGGTTTTCCATCACTAGGCCTCGGCGTTAGTAAGAGATGGGCTCTACTATATAAGTACCCACTTCACACAGGCTTCCATGATGTGGGACTTAGGGATGTTACAGTAACTAATAAATTTATTTTGGAATTTAAACAAATTATGGTCAGCATAACGTTTACATGTTCACGACATTAAATGTTATCCCATCTATTCACGTTTCTTTCTGTATTTGATTCAACTTTTTCCTCCTATTCTTCCATTCTACTAGAATAGCTTCTACCCCTTATTTATATCCACGTATTTTTATTCCTTTCATTCAATCTCATTCCCCTCTTTTAAAAATCGAATTCCTTTCCCTTCTTCTATAAAATTCCCTGATCCTTTGTTTCAAAACAAAAAAAGTCTGGAGATGTTCATGAGAAGGAGGAAGGTTAGGAGCCTGCGCACCAGAGGGTGACATGAGTTTTGTGTTACTTGAAAAAAATGAATAAATGTTGCCATGTTTTGCAAAGATGGTAGAAAATGAGTGATTTGCGCTGTTCTACTTTGCTGATCGTGAGAGAAGCTCCGATTGATGCCCAGTTTCTTTTGCTGGAATGTATCGAAATTTCGGATAAGGTGACACTGGTTTGGATGCATTTGAAGACCGTCAAATTTTAAGCTTTCTGTGGGCTTCAAACAAAAGGTGAATGAATTTCTCGCTCACAATTAATTGAATTGTTCCTATATTTATTAAATTAAATTATGAAATAAATTGATTTGTCTGGCTGTGATTGATTTTTAATGGTTGCTTAAATTGACATACAAGTTAATTACAGTGTTAAATTTAGAATCGACATTGAATTATTTATTGGAAATTAAATTGCTAGTCTGAAACCCCGACATTTATTAACTAGTGAACGATATAATATTGGCTATTTGGATGAAATGGTTGTGATGGGTGCCTCATACTGATTACTGAATGGATATCGTCAATGTAAATTGTTCTCGTTGTTCAGTATATGATGTGTATGTTTATTTGTGCCAATTAATCCCATTATTCACCCTAGATTTTATGGGAATCAAATAAATCTCAAGTTATTGATATTTGAAGAAAGAACAATTATTGTTTAAAATTTGTTAACTATCTATATACCTGCAGTTTTGAATTAAATTGTATTATTTATAAAGAAAAAATGGTAAAACATTTTGCTATATGTATATATATATATAGTGATTTAAATTAATTTACTATACTATAATTATTTTTAATATATATATTTTAAAAAAGGTTTCATTTATAATTATCTATTTTTCAAGTTATTTAAATATTTGTAATTTCTTCCTAAATTGGAATTGTTCTCAATTTGAACCATTGATTCAGATTGAGATTTGAAATAAAAATATATTCTCCTTTGAATAAAATCGACGTTTAAATAATCATGATATTGATATGAAATTTAATACTAATTTGAATATGAATTGATGCTGAAAAGATTTTGATATCTCGATACGAAATATATTATATTTTCAATATAAACTGGTTTGAAAGGATTATGATATTTGATATGAGAAGTATATTCTATTTTGAAATATGAACTGTTTGAATTATCGGGAATGGAATCTAAACCAAATTAATATTTGGTAATTTTTGGAAACTTATGAAAATGATAACAAATAAAGAAATTATGTTTTGAAATATAAGATTTGAAAATGAATATTGAATTTCATGAAAGGGGTGAAAGTGATAACGTGGTTTATGGAAACTGGAATAAATCCAACCTTGATTATAACTGAATCGATAACAATTTTGAAGGAGATTTAAATGGGAAATCCGAAATGACCCATAACTATTGTTTTAAAAATGCGCTTATTACTTGGGAAGACCGGGATCGAATATATGTTCGAAAAACCATCCCAAGTAATAATATGACGTTATGACGAAATCGAAGGTTGGAAGAAGATGAGTAAAGACCGAGAATCTTAGAATTATTCGGATTGATTGCCGATGTCTCGTTTGGGTCGATCACCCAATATGAGGTTATAAGTGGCATGAGATCTGAATATATTTAGAGATTTTTGGATTTGTTGTTCCGTTCATACCTAGAACGGATTTGTATGGATTGTGTGTTTGACATTGAAATTGACTATGTAGCACTGATCTCTATTAATATATATCAAATTTGTGGCAATAAATTATTCTCGTCTCTAAGATATATGAACTTAGAGGTTATGTATTGATAGAAATCAGTGACACGTCGTGAATTGACAATGTGACATACTCAAGTTATGAAATGAACTAGTGCTGATCAAAGCTTGGCTTATTGAAGCGTAGCTTTGTGTATATCGTGACCTCGAAGAACCTCACACACTGGATTGATGGTAAAGTGGCGGTAAGGTTGTATACATACAAATCTCTATTGAAACTCGAAAGCTTTGGCGGTAGATCTACTTGCAAAACCTGGGGAAAATATAGTATATACGATGTACGATGCCTGGATGAAAACCGGGATATATACTTCGCGCTCTGTATTCGATGTCCATGTCTGGATGTTAATCGGGAGATACTTAGCTTCGTGTCCTCGATTGATCTTTCGTGTCAGGAACCATCATATTGGAAACCCCAACATCCAATACGAGTCTTTTGTTTTGTTTGTAAATTATGTATGTGGGTATAGCCACTATGCTTGCTAAGATTAATATATTTATTTGCGAAATGGTTTTCAACACTATGCACTAATATTAGTGTTAACCGGCTTTTTGTTCCGGTTCCCAAAGTTACACAAGACACGCTCGACTCAACGCACCGTGTGGAACTAAAGCCGGAAGGGACGCTTAGGAGCGAAGGAAATAGGATGAAGAGGGATCGCGCCGACAGAGACCTCAAGACACCCCAAACTCCCATTTGTGTAGCCTTCGAGATGCGGAACCTCGCACCATCAAGGTGAGAAATCTCGCACACTCGAGGCGCAAAATCTCGCACCTGCGAGGTGCGAAATTTTGCGCCACTGGGCCCAGGTGCGAATTTATCGTGTTTGCAGGCTCCAGGTGTGAACTTCAGCATGTGGACCCCTACTTCTACATGCTCCTACCTAACCCCTACCTACTCCTTTCCTATAAATACCCCATGACTTCACACTTCAAAGGGGTTGGAATTTGAGACCTTGGACCTCTAGAGATCCCCATTAATGGCATCTCCCATTTAAGGAAGAAGAAGGGCAAAAGCATCCTTTTCTTAATATATTTAATATATGATAATTATGACATCATATATGAGTAGGATGACATCTTGTCTTATAGGTGACTTCTTATAGCCTTAAGGATGACATCATATAGCTTAATTATGACATCATCTAGCATAAAGATGAATGTAAGGAGATGTAATGTGATGGTCTCATACTTGGAACATTGAGTGATTAATAATATTCCAACAATGCTTCAAAGTGGATGTAGGCCCCTCACAAGGCCGAATCACTATAAATCTCTTGTGTTATTTACTGCTTTTCTACTCTTGTCTATGCGACCAAATTAACTATTCCTAGTAATTGGAATCTTTGGTGTTTGCAACATTTTTTGCCGTCAACATTTGGTGCTTTCACTGAGAAAACTCAAATTTTGCGCCTTTGTTGCACATTGTCATCTCGACCCCCGACGAGCTTGAGGTTCCTTGCTAAATCTGTTGTCGAGTCCACTTACGATGGAAAAGTGACCAAAGAACGCAATGGTCGGCTCCTCAGCCGCAGCCGAGGCCGGTACGTCCTAATAACCTCAACCAACGGACGTCCCGGTCACTAATGAAACCATCCCTCCTACTGTGGACCCCGAAGCGCCCGCGACAAAAACTCAAATCCGCATGCTTAATGAAAAATATGAGAGCACGGCGGTCGAGCTTAATCAAGCATTAAGGAATAACATCGACCTTATGCGACAACTTCAAGAAAGTTAGCCCATCGTTGCTCAACTTCAACTAACTCGGAACAATGCTCGACCCCGACCAACCATATTGCAAACTTCCTCTTCCGAGTCGAAGGGTCCACATCAAAGGAGGAGGTCTAGCCTCATCAACAACATCGCCGCCCACAACCAATGCCCTCGACAATGGTAATGGCAATGGTTAGGCCAACAGCAATGGGAACGACGACCGAACTACCGTCACATATAGCCAGGGGTCACGATACTGAGACTGCTCTTGGTTGATCATTAATGACGGACCAGGTCCTACAAACCAACCTCTTCCTCGACACAACCCGACGGTCGCTAATCAGGATGATGGGCCCGTTATTCTAACGGCCCGCGTTCCTCCAGAACAGGAGCCGCATCACCCTGCTCTACCTCACCGTCTACACCAAGACCCAATCATAGATGTCGAGGACATGGAGGAAGATTATCCGGACGTCCATCATAGGAGACGCCCTTGCAACAGAACTCAAGAAGCTCGCCAAAACCCATGGGTCCCAATGGCGGATCCCCATCCAACTTACTTACCCGACATGGTTCGAAGAATCATGAAGGAAATGCAAGGAAATGTGCACGATTCATGGGAAGCACACATTAGGCGTAACCCCTTCACAAGAAGGGTAAACAAAGCTGAATGGCCGCGACGCTTCAACCTGCCGCAAATGCCGCTCTACGACAGCACCACTAACCCTTGTGTCTTCCTAAATCGATATGAATGACATATGGACTCGAGTCGGGACAATGATCTGGTCAAATGCAAATGTTTCCCAGTCTTCTTATCAGGGACCGCTCTGTTATGGTCCTCTCGCCTCCCGCTCGATTCCATTAACAACTTCAGTCAGTTAGCGACATAGTTGGTCAAGCAATTCAGGATGCACATACCAACTCCAAAGAACGCTTTTGCCCTTTCTAACTTATACCAAGGGCCCGTGGAGTCGCTCAAAAGCTACCTCTCTAGGTTCAATACTGCCCTCGCCGAGGTCGAGGATCTAGACCCTCACACCATACTCTTTCAGTTAGCCAAAGTTGTCCTCCCTACTTTCGAATTTGGGGCGTGGATCAATCGGAAGCAACCAAAAAGCCTCGACGCCTTCTATGAGAAGGCTTATCAGTACTTGTGCCAAGAGGAGGGAAGGCGTAATCGACTCTCAGCCACCGGTCGCCCCAATGGCCATCAAGCAGGTGCTGCAAATAACAACCTCAGAAGAAAACAAGTAGGAGAGCCCTTTGATCAGAACAAGGGGGCAGGTCCAAATGGGCAAAGACCGAACAATGGTAGGCAAGACGACAAAACAATGATCAGGCCCCGACCGAGCCAAGAAATCCCAGCCCTTATCGAGCCTTCGAGACATACACCCCGTTAAGCGAGGATCTAGAAACAATCTAGTTGGAGACATGCAACACTTTGCCATATAAGAAGTCGCGCACCAGGGAATCAACCGACCTTGAGAAAAATACTGGAAGGTATTGCTGATACCATAACGTATACAACCACAATACTAATGAATTTTGCCAACTAAGGGATGCAATTGAGAAGCTTATTCGCGAAAAGCGACTTGAACAATACGTCCAAGACTTTCCCCCCGAATCAACTCCAAAGCCTCTGGCACCAACGCCTCAGGCAGCCGCCAAAGCAGCTCCAAGTCTATCTAACCCAAGGCGTGGGATGGTAATCAACACCATATGTGGCAGACCTTATCCCACACATGATAGCTTCCGAAAAATAGAAGAGTATGTTGCTTCTATAAAGCATGCTACTTATGAAACTTGCTCTACACTCAATGAATTTGTCCCAGCTAAGCTCCTAAAGACCATGCGGGACGACATCGTTTTCCACAAAAGAGATTCCACTGGGGTGGAGATCCCAACCACCGATCCACTGGTTATCACTGCTCATATCGGTGCCGCTTCTGTCCAAAAAGTGTTAATCGATTCCGGAAGCTCAGTCAACATCATTTTCAAAAATGCTTATGACCAGATGAAGTAAGAAACAAAGGACTTAAAGCCATGTCACTCCACGATCCACGACTTCAATAGGGATTCTAGTTCGCCAGTAGGAGTGATCGATTTACCTATGGAGCTAGGCGAGAGGGATCGGAGCCAGGTCCGAATCCTCACTTTCATAGTCATAGACATTGATTCCCCCTACAACGCTTTCCTTTGGCGCCCTTTTCTTATAGAGTTTCGGGTTCACATATTGCCATGGTCTCTCCTAATGAAATTTTCGACAGAAAACGGGATTAGAACAGTTAGAGGCGACCAAGTAAGCGCCAGACAATGTTATGCAACAGAATGGAAGAAGGCACACAATAAGGACAAGGGTAAAGCAGTAGCCACGCCTTCTTGCGCCAGGAATATTTCAACATAGCAATCAGCGACATCTAGGCCATGGCTCAGGCGCCACTGTCGTCTTTCCAAAGACCTCGATCCAAGGAAAGGACGAAGAGCCCGAGTACAAGAGGGCTACCCCAGTCGAATCTATGATAGATATTTAGATAGGATCGCAACTCCATCCCTCAATAAAAGAAGACCTTGTGGATTTCTTGAAGGCTAACCTAGACGTGTTTGCATGGACACATTTTGATATGAAAGGCATCGACCCTACGATCGTTTGCTATTGTCTAAGTATCGATCCTACAACAATTCCAATCAAGCAGAAGCGGCGATTATTTGGGCCCGAGAGCTCTAAAGCACTGGAGGAAGAGGTAGACCATCTACTCAACAAAAAATTCATTCGCGAAGCCGACTACCCCGAGTGGGTCTCCAAGCATGTTCTAGTCAAGAAGGCCAATGGTAAATGGCGAACATGTGTTGACTTCTCCGACTTAAACAAAGCATGTCCCAAGGACAGATCCCCACTTCCAAAGATCAACCGACTTGTTGTCTCAACCGCTGGATACCAGCTGCTATCTTTCATGGACGCCTATTCAGGCTACAATCAGATCCCAATAAACCTTCGCAACCAAGATCACATGTCTTTCATAACAGACCTCGGACTTTACTGCTATCGTGTCATGCCCTTCGGCATCAAGAATGTCGGCACTACTTATCAATGAATGGTTAATCGACTCTTTAAAAACCAAATCGAAAAGTCCATGGAGGTGTACGTGGATGACATGTTGGTAAAATCAAAAGTATCAAGCGGTCACGTCCACGACCTCTCTGAAATGTTCGATATCCCTTGCCGGTACGACATGAAACTGAACCCCTTGAAATGCTCCTTCGGAGTCGCTTCAGGAAAATTCTTGGGTTTCATCGTCAACTCCCGGGGAATCAAAGTTAATCCAGAAAAAAATCCAAGATATTCGGGATATCCAAATCCCCAAAAAAGTCAAGGATGTCCAAAGTTTAAATGGATAGGTCATCGCTTTAAGTCGGTTCATATCCAAGGCCACCGACAAGTGCATTCCTTTCTTTGATTTACTTCGAAAAGGGAAACGCAATTTCGAGTGGACCCCAGATTGCATTTCTACATTCAAAGAACTTATGGATCACTTAGAGCGACCACCTATCCTATCTAAACCCATAGACCATGAGGACTTATACATTTATTTGGCTATTTCTACGCAGGCAATCAGCTTGGCATTAATCCGCCTCGAGGACCGCGTCCAGCGGCCCGTCTACTACAAAAGAAAACGACTAACAAGGGCAGAGAAGAGTTACCCGAAGCTAGAAAAGTTGGAGTTCTGCTTGCTCATTTACTCTCGGAAACTTCAACGATATTTCCAGCCTCATCATATAAATGTTTTCACCGATCAACTACTACGATCGGTCCTGCAGTGACCCGAAGCGTTTGGATGGTTGTTAAAATAGAGTATGGAGCTGATCCAATTTGAGATAACATTCATTCCCCGTCGAGCCATCCTCGGCCAAACTCTCGCCGACTTCATAGTAGAGTTCACTGCCCCCGAGGAGACTCCGGCAGAGAACACGGAAGCTCCCTAGGTCTAATGGAAATTGTTCATGGATGGGTCCTCCAACAACAGATGCTCTGGGGCCGGAGTCGTATTCGTCACCCACGAGGAATGCCTGATATGCTACGCGCTAAGACTAAATTTCTCTGCTACCAACAATGACATGGAATATGAGGCCTTGATAGGCGGACTCAAAATCGTGATCGAGCTTAAACTAAAGAGGATCCAAATCTTCTCTGATTCACAATTCATCGTGCGGCAGGTATAAGGGGAATACCAAGCGAGGGAAGAACGACTTGCTCTATATTTAACCAAGGTCCAGGAGTCACTCACTCACCTCGATCATTTCATCATCATTCACATACCTCGAGAGAAGAATGAAAAAGCAGATTTGCTATCCAAACTAGCAAGCTCCGAGGATCCGCAAGTTTTAGGGTTCGCCCCCGTCGAAGTGCTCAACTCCCCTAGTATCAAGAAAATTCAGACTGAGGCAGTCATGAGCATCGAACCCGAACCTGAATCTTGGATGACACCAATCAAGAATTACCTACATCACGGGACCCTCCGAGGGGCAACAAGGAAATACGAGCACTCACCCGCCAATCGGCTCGCTATCTTCTTATGGATGGGACTCTCTACCGTAGAGGTTTCTCCGTCTTGTTGCTCAAATGTGTAACCCATCATGATGCCATCAAAGTCTTAACTGACATCCATGAAGGGGAGTGCGGCAACCATACGGGAGGGAAAACCCTGGCCAGAAAGATACTTAGACATGGTTATTATTGGCCCACGCTCGACCAAGACGCCGCAGACTATGCTCACAAGTGCGACAAGTGCCAGCGTTTCTCAAAGATCCCGAGAGCCCTGCCTACAGAGTTAACACAAATGATTTGCCCATAGCCATTCGCCATGTGGGGAATCGACATCATTGGAACTCTTCCAATGGCTAGAGGCGGGGTACGATACGCCGTCGTCGCAGTTGATTATTTTACCAAATGGGCAGAGGCCGAAGCTCTCGCCACAATCACCACCAAGAAGATGATCAAATTCATTGTACGCAACATCATTTCTCCATATGGGGTCCCTCAAGCTATCATTTCTGATAATGACACTCAATTCGAGAGCGCCGAATTCAAAGCCTTCTGCCAGCGACACAACATCGAAAAGAGATTCTCGGCAGTGGCTCATTCTCAAGCCAATGGGCAGGTTGAAGCGGTCAACAAAGTTATTAAGTCCATCATCAAGAAGAAGCTGGAAAAGGCTGGGGGCTTGTGGGCAGATGAACATCCTCTAGCCCTATGGGCATACCGAACCACACACAAGACAGCAACCGGACACACTCCCTTCGCCCTCGCCTATGGATCAGAAGCCGTAATTCCTATCGAACTCAAGCTTCCATCTCACCGAGTCACCTATTTCGATCTAAGGACGAACCAAGATTTACTTTTAGGATCACTTGGCTTGTTGGAAGAGAAAAGGAATGAAGCTGATTTCAGAGCCGCTGCCCAACGACAACGACTCGCCCAATACTTCAATTCTAGCGTCCACCATAAGGACCTCAACGTCGGCGACCTCATCTTAAAACGGGTCTTCCCTCCACCAACAGGATCACTCCTCATTGGGAAGGTCCATACTCCATACAATGGAAGCTCAACAATGGATCTTTCAAACTCGCAACCGTGGATGGAGTTAAACTCCCAACGGCATGGAACAGTGAACATCTCCACCGCTACTTTACATAACTTAGTACACGTTATTTTGCGCTTTCCAACAATGTTTTGTTTTCTAACAATTCAATGCATTGTAAGGCTATTACTGCCAAAGTTATTAGTTCAAATGATGTTCAACTTCCCATCTCTTCCTTTTTATGTTTACTCCGCACATGACGCATTTGATTAATCTTGACAACTAGCCTACGTTTAAGCAATCGGTTGTCGTGTCGACCTCCGAGCACGCAGTCGGCACCACTATCCAAGTCTTGAGCCAACCTCGAGGCTAAAACACAATGGTTACGACCAACACCCTGAGCACGGAAGCCAGCAACGCTACTTGAGTCGCCAGCCCGCGGCGCGACCGAGTATAATTAACCACGAACTCGAATCTCGGCCCCGCGCCGAGGCCGAGGATAAATCATTCCGCGCCCAAGTCCCAAGCGACTTGGGGCCACGTAACAGCCAGACGTGAGTGATGTAAATCCCTCCCCCGACTACGGGTACCGGTCGAATCTTGGTTTAGCACTGAGACCGACTCTTAAATCATTTCTTCCCCGAAGTTCTCAAGGCTAAGGGGTAGCCCATGGCCACGATCAGACCCTACAGGCTGATGATCCGGGCTTCTCTTCTCAGATGAATAAACGATACCTGCGGCTCGCCTCAACCCGATGAACGACGGGAGAGCCATACACTGGACGGATAACACAACGCGATGTCGTACGCCTTCGTTACACTTGGGATTAACCCCGGGCAACCCAAACACAATAGGCTCTCAACCTAGCTTCGCAAACTACGGGTTTCCTGAGCTAAAGGAAACTTACTAGAAGCCTGCGCTCAATGACACCCCTCCGGAATAATTGTCCCGGAGCATGGTACACGATCACACCCCTCTGGAATAATTGACCCAAAGCGCGGCACACAATCGTTTTTTTGTCAAGTGTAACAATAAGTATGTTTATGCAAGTACGGGATGCCTGAAAACATAAGAAGAACATCCAAACACTTTACACAAATTGCAATCTTTACTAGTTCATATTACTATTTCAGCACACACACATTAAGACAAGCTACATATCTAACATCTTTCTTTCTAATGATAGCATGTACATGAAAACCACACCATGTCTTGAAAAACCAAAAGCGAGGGTCGTAATCGCGTAAACTCTCTGCCTACACTACCAAAATAAAATGGTAACTTCTACTTTAGTTACTAACACTAATCATGCTTCTTTCGTTTGTGCTTGTGTTTCTTTTTTGCAGATTCTGCACTTGATGGTTCATCCTTTGTCCTGGGCCTCTTCTTACTAGACCCGCTCTTCCCGTCTCGACACCTCCGAGAAGTGGTCGACTCATGAGGAGCCGAAAGACGCTTCTCGTCCACACCCTCTCCACTAGAGATCTCAGTAATATCAACAACGATGTTATGCGGCGTGGGCATGTGGGCACTCACAGAAGCGATGCCGAACACATCGTCACTCTTCTCCGGGGTCGCCTTGCCTTCTCGCTCTGCTTGTTCCTTAGCCTCTCTGGCAGCCCGATGCTCAGCCAACTTCTAGCATCTATGCGGCGTGTCAGCACCAGCCTTGGTTTTCTCAAAGGACTTGGTAGCCCTCTGTTATGCTTCCTCATCCTCCCTCTTCTTTCGGGCCTCGTCATCAGCCCTCTTCCTCTCAGCCTCCTCATTGACTTTCCTCTTCTCAACCGCCTCAGCGGCTCTAGCCTCAACGTCCCGCCTGGTCTTCATTAGGACCTCCTTCCTAGCAGCCTCGTCATGCCTCTGCTGCTCCTCCACCTCTTCAAGATTAGCCATCATTTTGGCTTTTTGGGTCTCTACCATAGCAGCCATTGAAGGAACATCAACCTCCACTGGGCCCCAGGCAGCCGCACTTTGCCCGTCATCCACCTCTCCTTCCACCATAAGGGTATCGACCATGCTGGGGGTTAACCTTATATCTGAATAGGTGTCCAGCTGATCGTCACCCTCTCCAAATTGCATGTCGCATGTCCGGGCCCAGTTTCGGTTGTTTGTGGAACCACGGGGGTCGGGCCCGATGTCATGGACAATTTGGGAAGGGATGTACATTGAAAACACAACCTTTAGTCCGCAAATTTGGTAATTACATCATCCTCGGGGATGCATGGCAAAAGAAATTAGGGATGGCATAGAAATGTCAAGAGGGGTACTGGTGGTGGTAGGTAAAATGAATCTGGTCTCTCCTAGCTTCGGATTCTCACGGTCATATTCGGTCAAAACCTGAACCAAAGCTGCAGGATCGCTCACCATAACCGATTCAGGGGACGATGGACGGTAGGAGCTTGCTTCAGCGAATGTCTCCGCTACCGCAACACTCTCAATCATGATAGACTTCCCTTTCTTTGCGGTGAGCCTCTCCCTCTCGGCGTCCTCAAGCAGCAACTGCCTACCCTCCTCTTCAAGCTTCTCGCGCTCCTCGATAGTCAGGAGGTCGATCGCGCGTTGATGTCCATCTAAAGTTCTCACATCCACTTGGCGCAAGAAGGCCTCATATGGAACCAATCTCTCCCAAGTCCGAGCCAGTTCCCGGGGATAATTGTCGACCCACGAGAGTCCATGGAATCCCAGAACTTTGACATACATGTTTTGGATGTCCTCCACTGCAAATGATTGCACTCTGAACTCTGTGCTTTCCAGCTTCTCTCTCAGTTGCTCCACCTCTCTCAGATGTGCCTCTCTCAGTCCATCCATCATCCCCAACACATCCCGGTTACTGGATTATGCGTCCTCCTTGGCCTTCTTCATCTCCTCAAGCTGCCTCTTCAGGCTATCATTCTCGCTCGTAGAGCATTGTTGTCAATTTAGAGGTCGAAGACTCATGCATTTTCCCTTTCCAGAACAGCGCATACTTTATCCACCTTGGCCTTGTCTCTCTTTAGGGCCATGTTCTGGGTAGTAAGATCGGCTATAGTTTCCGTGAAAATGGAACGGGAGTGATCAGCCTCCATCTTTGAAACGACACAAACATCCCAGTAAAGGAAAGCCTGGATTGCTTTGAGAACAACACACATCAGAGCACAAACTGAAGAACATTTTATCGCTGATTACAACAATTACATCAGAGTACAAGAATGTAACCGAGTATGAATACTCATTACAGAAATAGAAATATAATAATATCAGAGTTTTGAATTACATTTAAATGGCAGTGGAAAAATAATACAAATATACAACTGGAAGGAATACACGGATACAGAGCTTTCCGAATACCGCTTCAGCTGTAAGCCAGGATCCTGTAAATATATCTGCAAAAAGCTACTCGACTGCCCGTTTGGAAAATAAGGGCACCCGAGTTTGCCAGTGAAACAAACTACAGGCCAGTCATGGGACTGGTATGAGAAATCTTAATTTAACTATTCTAATAATAAGGCGAATCACAGGACCACGCCGCTAACGTGAAACGGGTTTACTCCATTGGATTGCCAGTGCATAAATTAAAGTAAATCGTTAAACAACGCAATGCTTTGTAGAAAAATGAAACCATTATAAGACCCAAGTCCCATCACACAATGCAACGCAAACTGGAGGATAGGGTTTTACCTTATAATGGTCAAAAATGCTTGATACGATAAAACGGAGTTAATATTAGTGTATATCTATGTGAATATATATTTCAAAAACAATTTCAATCATAATGTATTAATCATAGACGGCATAGTACCCCATCCTACTATGTCGCCATACTAGTTCTACAATCAAAACCGCAAGGTCGTATTGGAAATTGGATTTCCATCATGAGTCGAGGCTAGGGGCAAGCTCCTCTCCGATTCGAGACACTCTAGCAAATGCCTCAGGATCCCCCGCAGTGAACCCTTGGATGCGGTAGGGCCAGTCCTCGCCTATCGGCAGTGGATTAGTTATGCCTGAACACACATTTCCCGGTTCCTTTGAAACTATAATATGATCACTATCGGCCTATAAAAATCCGAGGCGCCTCAAAATCCATCATCCACATAAGTAAAATGCCAGGCTGTGTTAAAGCGCTGACACTACCACTAGTTAGAAAGAAATGTGTGCACTCCCTATGGTCCATATCCCGTTTTTGACTCATACCGGGGTGTGAGGCTCGCGAAGTCACGATATACACAGAGCTATATCGTAATAGGCTATGCTTTGATCATCCCACAAGGCCCTGCTTTTCAACAAAAGCCTTGATCATTTGCATCTTGGCGTGCCACATTGACAATTCACGCCATGCGATCAATCACTATTAATATATACCAGGGTGTTAAATAGAGGATAAAGCCTTTACCACCAAACAGACATACATTAACAGAAATCGATTTAATTCACACGGAACGAAATCCAATGTCAGACACGCATCCATTTACTAGCTTATGCTCTGGGTCTGAGTGAAAACCAAATCCGAACAATCAACAATAGTCCGGACGGCCACCACTGAAGCCCCTTCAAGGTAGCTACTCCCATCAAGGGTCTCTGTAGCAACACACCTATCCGATGTGAAGATCGTCGGTCTTCAACCACCGTCTTCATCTTCGACTCTTCATCGTCGTAGTAATTATTCGGAATGGGTTAAACCCGGTCTTCCCGAATAACTCACGTACTTTATAATTAAAAATCAAGTACTATAAAAACACATCCAACGCCACATTCCAATTCAGAATATTCTTCTAATAAAATATTTGTATTATTCTATCAAAGACAAATCCTTTAAGTTTATTCTTAAATCTTTTCTTTTAAAGATTTATTTAAAACCCAATTTGGTTTTAAATATCAAAAATCATTATTCAATGATTATTTAAATTCAAGAAATTAATCTTATTCTTAACTGGGTTAAAGAACTAATATCATTTAGAACATAGTTCACGGTAAACCAAAAATCATCTTCCATAAAATATGGAATCTTCACAGAAATCAAACCAATATATACTCGTTATAAATTTCGGTATCCGACTAATAATATAAATGGAATAACGGCAAAGCCTCTTAAATTCCATATGTAGTATCGGTCTTCTTTTACAGAAGCTTATCTCGGTTATTATTAATTTGAATTCCATTCAACTCCAATTTAACATATTAAATTGGAAAACTTTAATTTTGGAAAATCCCCATTTAAATCTTAATAAAAGATTTATAAATTCCCAAATCATATTTTCACTGTCAGTTGGGTTAAAGAACATATGTCACTTAAAAACATAGTTCACAATAAACCCAAATCACATTTCATCTTATTCCAATTACTAAATATAGTTGAAAACTTTAATAATCTTAGTTAAAAGATTATTCTTTTCATACGGGATTTAAGAACAGTGTTATTTAAGACACTATTCACGACAAACCCAAAATCCAATTTATTTAATTTCTTCAATTAAATATGAGCAAATTGTAAAACTTCATTAAGTCTAAATTTTTAATGATTTACTTTGGTTAATAACTAGTTTATTTCAGTAAAAATATATTTTTCCAAAATATATTCTTTTTCTAAACTATATTCTTTTTCTAACTATATTCTTTTTCTAAACTATATTCTTTTTCAAGGATTTATTTCCTAAAATATTCTTTTTCTAGAATATTCTTTATTGGAATGTGACTCAATCAACACCCATATATTGCATGAAATCAACAATCATGATGAATAATTATCAAACATCCAAATAACAACCAAAGTGGATTCTACACTAAATGTTGGGACTAGTGTAGATCAAAAATCATCCCAACACCCGTGTGGGGGTTTCATCCAAACAATCAAATAATAAATTATTTGTGCACTTGGGCGATGTGTAAAAATTATCGACCCAATCACATAAACAAGTCGGACGACTCGTAAATGGAAGTGTAACATTTCAACATCATAAACATACATATATATACATATATATATATATATATATATATATATATATATATATAATGATGAATCAGTTCATATATGAGAACAATTTAAGTTCTCATGTTAACATAATTTATCAAAACAAATGAATCCTTTCTACTGATTCATTTGCATTAAGAATGTGAATTCTGATGTTGACTCACCTACCATGAAGTATAATCTTTTCATTTTACATAAAATGATATTCTTTTTAATTGTATAAAATGAAATCTTTATATTACATTAAAAATGTAATCATTTAATCTTATCATTTTTATAACCACTAAAGTGCAGATAAAAATGTACTTTTTGATTTCATGTTTTATTTGCAATAGAGAATGTAAATAAAAATATAACTTCTTATTTCATGCTTTATTTGCAAAAGAGAATCCAAATAAAGATTCAACTTTTTATGTTTATTTACATCGAGGGATGTAAATAAAAATTGTAACTTTTTTATTTCTAGTTTTATTTGCAACAAGGATTGCAAATATAAAGGATAACTTTTAATTGTAATGTTTTATTCACATCTAAAGTTGCAAACAAAATGCATCTTTTTCCTACGGTGTTTATTTGCCTCTAAATATGCAACTAAAAATATAATCTTTTAACTACGATGTTTATTTGCATCTAAATATGCAAATAAAATAAATATAATCTTTATTAAATGTTTTGTTTGCAACTAAATTTGCAAACAAAAATGTATATTTCCATTTCTAACTAAAATACAAAATAAAAATATAATATTTGTTTGCATCTAAAATTGCAAACAAAATGTAACTCTTTAAATCATATTTTGTTTCAGTAGTGTAAATTGACAAAAGTAAATAATCAGTTTCAACTAATGTAAATTGCCAAAAGCGTATATTTGGTGTTTCAAATCTAATATAACATAAAGATGCTATATTTTGTTTCATTCTTTTAATTTGGACAAAAATAAGTATTTTTGTCTACTTCTACTTTTAATGAAAACAAATGAATGTTTAGCTATTCATTCTTTTATAATGACAAAAATGAACCTTTCTAATTCATTCTCTTTTTAATGTATAAAATGTGATAGTTTTGTTAAACTCTTTTTTTCAATGATCAATAATGCAATCTTCCTTCTTAATGACCAAAATGTCTATTTTGGTTAAACTATTTTTAATGTATAAAAATATACTTTTTTTTCCAATTCATACTTTTAATGTATAAAAATATACATTTTCGTGTCATTAACAGGTCTTAACAAAAATTGTTATTTTTATTTCAATAATCATTCTCTTGACAAGAATGTAATTTTATTTCACAAATCATTCTTTTGACAAAAAGGTAATTATAACTCATATTAACATTTTATAATCAAAAAGTCCTTTTTATTTTCATTAACATTTTATAGTGACAAAAATGTCAATTTACTTTAATGTAAACAAAAATGTCAATTTCCTTTAATGTAAACAAAAATGTCAATTTCCTTTAATGTAAACAAAGTGTGAATTTTGTTCTAATCTTTTTATGAAATCAAAATGTGAATTTTGTTCTAAAATCATTCTTTCACAAAAATGTGATCAAAATGTTGTTCTTTTATCACTAATCAAATTCTAATCAAAAATGTTGTTCTTTTTATTCTTAAAGAAAATGACATATAAAGGTGTTCTTTTTATTCTAAAAGAAATGACAAAAATGAGGATTTTGTCCAATTATTATATTTTTGCCAAAATGATAACTCTAATTCAAATTGGTCAAAAATGACAGTTATGATTCAACTATCTAGATATGACAATTATGATAATTTTAATTATCTAATTATAACAAACATGAATACACAAATAATTCAAATCAGAGGCTCATCGCAATCACCAAACAATCAACATCTCAATAGATACAAACAACACCAACATGAATTATACATAGATTAAATATATAAATTTCAAAATGAAATAAATAAATAATTTTTAATTTAAAATAGAAATCTCACCGAATCATTTAGATCTGAAATTTTCCTCGAATTTGGTTTGCTCTGTTTTTGTCCTAGTCAGTTCTGTGTTGTAGTATTCTTCAATACGGTCACAACGCAACTCGTTTCGTTGAATTTCGTCTCTGTTTGAACAAGATACAATCGTTTAAAGATTTGAATATTTAAATAAATAATTAACTTTATTAATTAATTAATATTTCCTTAATCCTTTACATTAATCCCTTATTTCTTCTTCGTTATGTACAGACCGTGAGAACCCATCACGCTCAAAAGGAAAAACTGGTCGCCGCTCCTCCCCTGACCATCGTGACTCCGATCCGACGCCACTGCCCGGAGCGCCAACGAACGCCGCCCCCATGCCAGGAACCCAGGCAAGCTCGGTGGTCCCTGGTGGGCCCCAGAACGCCGCGAACGGCGGCACCTTGTGCCCCAAATTCGCGAAATCCGCTCCACTAAAGCACATCTTGTCCGTATAGATTTGAAGCTCCCGAAATTCCCTTCGATTTGATATACAATTTGCAGATTTTCATTGAACGGTTTGCGAGATCTTAAGGTTTGAATTTTCGGTGAACATCGGCCATTGGAAGAAGTAAAACGGCGACTGTATAATGGGAATAGGGTTTCGTATAGTACAGCGTATTTGTACGCGTATTTTCTTATTTATTTTAATTAATTTAATTCTATAAATTTGTATATCGTCCGGAACTCCAAATTAAATCCAACGAATGTCGCCCCTAGCAAATAACCCCCGTCCCGGACACAATGGAACATATTTCGTAACCCAATTCGGCTGTTACGATATGTTTTTCTTTAAATTTAATTATAAATCATTAAATTATTAAATTCAAACGTGCATTTTAAATTACCGGGGCCACATACTAACTCTAAAAATTATAGAAAAATTATTTCTGGTTATGTTTTGACGATACGGTTCTAACGAGACTAATTTCATCGAATTTTGAGACTGTTGGAAAAATGGCCATTTTCAAGTCGATTAAATTTGACTGAAACAGTCAAAACACATTTTCCTCTGCCACGCTCACATATTAATTCGAAAAATTATGAAAATTGAAATCTAGCAATAATTTGACATTCCGGTTCCAACAAAAGTGGTTTCGTCGAAAACCGAGGTCGTTTGAAAAATGGCTATTTTTAAGGTCAATATATAATATTAAAATATATATAAATTCTACAGCGACTTTTCTAAATTTTGAACTGACCATAACTTTTGATTTATAAAGTGAAATTTCAGTTTTTCAGATTCGTTGGAAAGATATGATTAAACAGATTTACATATTTCTGGTTTCGTTCAATTCTGATTTATTTTGAATCATGTGCAGTCAGTCAAAGTTCAAAATCAAAATTTCAAACTGCAGCGCTATTTTAAACTCCTTTTATAATTAAATTGAATATATTTGTTTTAAAATAAATTTTTAGTCGTTCTTATTTAAAATAGATTATTTTAAATATTAAAATCCACTAAAATTTCTAAAATAAAAATTTTAAGTTGGCCCCAAAATTCCGGGTCGTTACAATCTTGAAGGCCTCGTACCCTTTTTTATCTCGGCTACAGCAACGAGATTCACAAGTTAACATTTAAAGATACGGGAATAAATTACAATGTGCTTGAAGTAACAAGAGCAAACTTACTAATGTTCGTGTTTAGTTAACTGCTGATTCAAGAGCTCCATATTCTCCCTCTTAATCAGCTCCAATAGATGAAAGGAATAGGCGGTAAGCTCGTCATCCTGGTGGTACGCTTCTTCACATGCATCCAGACCACTACGGAGTCCCTAGCGGGATACGGGGGAAGGTCTGGAAGGACCATCAGCTCATCAAAGTAATGTCGATGGAAAGTTGTTTTCAACCATGCCCTCTGTTCCTCCATAGCTAGTCTGTGTTGCTCGGAATCCGCTAGTTCCCGCATCCCGGTTACGGTCGCCCTCTCCGATCTTGGTTGGTCGAGTGGTGGCTCCCTCGGAATAGGGGCAGCAACCGTGGCACTTGAAGTGGCGGTCAAGGGCGGATGCCGAGGACCCCCCTAAGTTAAGTTGAGAGTCTAACTCGGACACCCAAATTGGAGGAGGAGGAGGAGATCGTCGAGATCGATCCCCACCTCGATGTTCACTGCCACGGCCAAGCGGGGGTGGAGTGCCATACAAGTTGGTCCCTCTTTTGAAGCCCTCGAAGAAAGGATTCCTAGGGCGTTGACGGCCTCCATGTCCATAACCTCGTCCTCCGCGTCCTCTTGCCATATTACTTGTCAAAGAAATGAAATGAGATCAGTTAAGTCGCATGCTCGGATAAGACACTATGATATGTCGTGCTAATGAGTGTATTCCCTAAGTGTTCTCTCAACAGACCAGATTGTGATCCGCTCGAAGGAGTTAACCCCTTCGCAGCAAGAGCTAAGTCTTCCATGACAGCCGGAGTCGGCCGCAGGGATACATCAAGGTCAAGTTTATTCAAGTCATCAAACTGGCGCTCGTCCTCGAGCGGGGAGGCAGCTCCAGGAGGAGCCACTGGAGACAATGGCCTAATCGACTCCCCCTCCCCCGTCCCTCCAGTCGAGGGCGAAACGGGAGCATTCAGTGGGCCCTCACCTTCGGCTGCAGCCTCCTCACCATGAAGCCCATCTCAACCGACGTCTCCTTGGAACTTAACAACTTTCTTCGGCCTGCGCCCAGCAGAGGACACCTTTCTTTTCTGGCCAGGGGTCGCAAGGCCCTTCATCACCACCTTTTTTGGTACACCGCTTGCCACTGCGGGCCTAATTATAGCCCGTTCATCAAAGCAACCCCGCACGACGAAGAGCTCTTGGCTCATTATAGTTTCCGTTTTGCGAAATTACTCGGGAATCGTCCGCAAGGCATCAAGACGCGGCCTATACTCTTCGCCGGTGGGTGCCTCTGGATTCCCTACCGCAATCGTAAAAGGATAATAATAAGATACAGGCTCCAAAAACTTTATAGTTGAAAGCAAAGTTCGAAGGCACTTACTCCCTTCAATCCACCTCCTTGCAAATCCAGGAGGGCAGCGCATAAAGAACCAGTCTTGTTTAAACACCGATGGCCTGGGCCACGTCCCGCTAAAGAATTTGGTGGCGGCTTTCGCTTCCAGGAACCATTGGAAAGGCGATCTGTTAGACGTTCTCCTTAGACTAAAGAAATACCGAATATCCTCTCCGGTGGGTTCCATGTTCAAATACTCTCGGTGTGACAACCCGGATTCCGACAAACCGAATTTTTCAAATTCGATCTATCAAAACCCAAGTTGGGTGCTCTGGTATCCTGCAGAAAAAGACAGAGATAAAGAAACATGTTAGAACTCGTAGAGCATCTCACAGCGGAAGGAATTAAAATATAATATATTCAAAAATAGCTTTACCTTATAAATCATACTGTCTAACCAGTATCCAAAGCTATACCATCTCTGTCATGAACCTAACCTGGAAGTATGTAATGAGGAGGGGGTCAGAACATAAGTTCTGTGTGAGAGGACTTATAATAAACTTCTGTGTAACACTACATATACCGTTCCGTATATTTTCTTAGTTATTAGGTTAATCTCGTCATTAGCACCTAAGGCTAAACTCATGTCGTTCTTATTCACATACTAGTATATTAACCTAATATCTCATATATGTGGATACCCCCTACTCGTATTATCTTTTCCATGTATGTGTGCAGTCCCTTTCCATTTATCGTACAGACTTCATTATGTAACTATATACTACCTCAGCGTAGTGCCACCTTTTCCGTAATTGTTTGGACTGCCACGTTTCCTTAATTCGGTTAGGGTTAATGCCACCTAGGGCTACTAGGGATTATGCTACCTAACGAAATATGCCCTCTAGTCTAGGACACACCACCCAGAGCAATATATGTTCCCAGACCTTTCCGCGTAAGTATCGTGAACCATTTTTCGATGACTAAATGCACATGTACTCTATATGTGCTACCCGAGTCCCATGGAAGGGCAAGTCAAGAAACACGGAACTCGGTCGGGAGCTTTAAGTTGTCTGCCGATGCAGAAGCTAAGGTCTGTTTTTCTAGTGGCTATGGTCCCACTCGACCCCTCCCTCAACTAATGAAAGGCCATCCTTGAAAAATGAGAACTATATGCCGCCCCCTCTATGCCCCACTAACTTATGGCCAACCGCAACCACAACTAGATAGCAAGTATATGGTTCGTAGGAGTTCTCCGCCTTTCCGCTGTGCGTATCTCGACTGACTCAAGATGGTAGGTAGACGACGAGTTTCTATCACAGGGCTATTGGTCTCACCGAATCACGCTGGTCCATCCCTAGTCTTTAGGTTGCCATTTATTGCAACCAAGGCATACCCTTGGTTCTTCTAACACAGACCTTAACCTCTGTGAGCCCAAGAGGATCATCTGTAGCCTCACAGAGGGATACCAAGAGTACCCTCACGTCCCCTCGAAGCCTCGGGCTTCGTAACCCAATTCGTTGGAGCCTTCTTTAAAATCAGACGGCCGTACGCTCCTTCTCGTGTTCTACTAAGGTTTACTACTTAATTTCTTTAACTAAGGTTTACTACTTAGCCCTCTTAGTTTTTAACTAAGGTTTACTTAGTTTCCTGAATCGTCGTTTTCTTAACTAAGGTTTACTACTTAGTCCTTTTAACTAAGGTTTACTACTTAGTTCTATCAATCGTTCATTTTTCTTAGCTAAGGTTTACAACTTAGTCCACTTTAACTAAGGTTTACTACTTTGTTTTCTTTCTCGTTATCTACTTAGTTATTTTAACTAAGGTTTATTACTTGATTCTCTTAACCAAGGTTTGATACTTAGTTTATGTTTACCGTTGGTTATCAACTGAATTTATACTTAACTTACTTAAGTCCATTGATAAGCCTTATAACATGTTGTCTTTCAATTTCATAAATTATTCCCTTTTTGGGTCACAACAACATGTTATATTTAATTCATTGTTAAGTATACCTTATCCCACATATATACTGATTGGGGGAACAACCCCCTAAATATCAGCCACGAAGACCGAGATCAACATCAGACTGACACCTCGGGAATTACTCTACCCAACCAACATATATGATTCAAAATTTACTTCTTCTTCCTTTTCAAACCGCTTAATTTATAATTAAGTATATCTCCTCATATAAGTTATCTTATTCTTCCCTTTTTCGTTCTTATAACTTATCGTATCCCATAAGTCATATTTTCCCCTTTTGTCCCTAGGACAAATCTAAGCTATTATCCTTCTTTTTCTTATTCAAATTTGTAATAGGTTATTTATCATTCCCCATATTCCGTCATTAGTTCAGATTAACCTTTTTATTATTATTGTTTCCATATTTTACACATGTATTACTATGGTTAAGTCTTATACTTACATGTTTATACATATCTTGTCTTACTACAGTTAAGTCTATACTTACCTGTACCCACTTAACCCTCTAACCATACCCTTGTCACCCACATGTCTTATTATGGTTAGTATTCTTTAATGCATTCATTATGCCATAACGATGTATGACCACCCACATTAGACTAACATTTTGCGGCTGCTGGATGTGTCGGGCGGTTCCGGGCAGTCTTATGCCACAACTTGAGTCCAACCTTGTGTCATAAACTGTTACGCTCAAATTTCCTCCTTTGACCTCTCACATTAGACGTCCAATTGTGGCAGCTGGATTTGCCGGGTGGTTCCGGGCAGTCTTATACCACAATTGCGTCTAACCTCGTGTCAAAGGTTTATTAATATTCGTATTTCACCCAAACCCCCAAATTTCATGTTATGCAGTTCAAATTTACTTTTAAGCCTATTCAAGTGGTCATTAATTAGACCAATTTAATGTTGATTCATACCAAATTACATGTAACCCAATTACCCAACTTTTATTCAAATTTACCAATTCCAAATCATTTATTTCCAATGGTCTTCATATTTTTAAATAAGTTCGAGTCCTATAAAAATATGACTAACATATTAAATCCCCAAATTCAAATCCATGTTTTATTCTAGTGTCATAGGCTAATTAACTAGTTCAAATCTTTTCAATGATGACAATCTTATGCCAAAACCCCAATCGTATTCATACTTATACTTCCCAACTTGGTTTACACATTCAAACCTTGCTAATGGTATACTATACCCAAACCCCTTTGTAATTCATAACCAAACTCTCTAATTTATGTCATATCCCAAAATCTAGTGTTTCCCCTTTTCGTTCGTAATATTCAATCGTATTCATTTCATGATAGATCTAGGCTCGAGATAGCCTAATTATAAAGAAATAAAGAGGGAAGGATAAAAGGAGGAACGTGACCATATAATAATTTAACATATGAAAACATTACAGGTCCAATCTTTCACAATAATTTCATCGCATGTTTTACATGGGGAATGTTTGAACAATAAATAATAATCTTATACAAAAGTTGTATTATAAACCACTCACATTGCTTGTCGTCTTCAAAATGAGTACAAGATAACTCTAGTATTGTTTTCCCTCTTTTGCTTAGCTTGGATTTCTGTTTTTGAATCATCTTTGATTTCTCTTTGCGGCATAAATTCGCAAATCTGAATCCATTATTTTCTCTTTAGCTTTGAATAATCTCTTTTCTATTTCATTGTTGTTCTAGATCTTATTCTTTTTTATTTTAAAGAATAGATGTTGTAGAGAAAAGAGGGGAGAATAGATCCAAGATCTTTTGGAGAAGAAGAAAATGAGAGAGAAGGGAGCCATGGCTTCGCCACGAATTGTTGTGAAGTTTACAATGAGATTAGGGTTGTTTATATAGGTGCCAAACTACGAATCTAGCCCTCTTTTATTTGTTAAAGAACATTAATGAAGATTTATTTAGCAAAACCATACCTTTGTTTATACCTTAACCGTATAAAATTTGTTTCCCTTTTTCTTTTATTTAAACAAGGCAACAATTTATTTTTCTCTACCTTTTTAACATAATTATTATTTATTTATGTAAATAAATACCATACGTTTACTTACACTCATGTTCTTATCAAATATGGTATCCAACTATGCCTTTATTTTTATTTTATTTTTAATCGTAGAAAATATAGTATGTGTTAACAATTTTACTAAAGGGAATTTAATATCTTTTTATTTTTATTTTATCCTTCTCATAGCCATTATTGATGGCTATTTATTCATTGTTTTTCTATTCATGTCATATTTGAAATGCCTAAATGCATTTACTACATGTACTCTCTTTTTCCATATTTAATGTAACCGTTATATTATCCCTAAATATAACATTAATGTCTTTAATTTACCAATTTCATTTCTTACTAGTAAAACAAATCCCCTAATCTCGAATTAGTGTTGCCTCTTATATATATATATATATATATATATATATATATATAATACCAAATACTTAACATTTAGTCAACCTCAAACCAATTTATTAATGTCATAATTATGCATTAACTTTTTATTTTTATTTTTATTTACATGTTTGCTATAAATAATCGTAGGTGCATGCATCTAGTCTCCTTAATCTCAGGTGCATGCATCAAGTCTCCTTAATCATAGGTGCATGCATCTAGTCTCCTTAATCATAGGTGCATGCATCTAGTCTCCAAACATTTAAATCGAAAAACGTGCCACATTTATTTCAACCTCTGTCGGTTCCAAAAAGAGTACTTAATGCTTTCTTTTTTTTTTCAAATACATTGAACCTTTTAAGTGCATGATAATCTCTACAATTTAAACTAAATTTATGAACGAGCATATGAATGTATTTCCATTCTCCTCTTTAAACGTGCATTCCTTATTGTATATTACTTTTCTTTTCCTTAAATATGTCAATGCATATAAAATATATATATATTTTATCCTACGCATATATAAACTTCTGCGGCTTACAACTTCTTCATATGTTATCCGTTTTACGCAAACTTGGTATCCATCTGAACCAGAATTTTGAGGCGAACGCAATGATGACATCTCTTTTACTTAATTCCTGATATTTAAATTAAGTATCTTTATTTTATTATCTTTTTCTGTTACATACATTGTTATCGTATAAATTTTCTTCTTTTCAACGTATGTATTAATTTAAACTGCATATCACTATCATGCATATAAACATTTTTAATTACATTAAAAATGCGGGGTGTTACATTCTCCCACCCTTAAGAAATTTCGTCCCCGAAATTTGGTAAGGGTAAAATCAAATAATCCCTCGCATATTATATCATCCATCATGTGTACATCCATTTTTTCAAACATTGTGCACATGTGCAAAGTGAAACACATCATAGTAATGCATGTATACCTAATTTGGTACCACCTATATGTATGCAAATTTTTAAAAACTCTTTCAAAACATGATGCTCACATCCTAAATATACTTGCAGTTCTATATGAATGCAATATTTTTGAAATACCAAAACATTTTTCATCCAAATTTTCCCACACTCTTAAATAAGAGCACGGTTCATCCAATTGTTGCATCCAAACCCTATCAACCATCATTAAATTCAAAATTTAGAAAAATCTATTTTTTTTCAAATTTGATTTCTTATGTTACAAAATGGTATAAAATGGAAAAATTTACATTTTCCGTTTTTCTTTTATGTACCTTTTCTAGTTGCACTTGGAGTTTTACATAACTATTCTATAAAAAGTTCCTATTTTCCTATCCGAGCACAATTACATAAGAAACTTTTTTTTTCAACATATCTTGGAGTAATTTCATATTTATTCATCTTTTTTTTTTCTTTTTCTTAAGATTTTCAATTTCTTTTCCCGTCACGTTTTGTTGCTTGATTGATTCAGTTGTTTTCTTGTTAGTTAGGCCAGTCTTCTTCTTAAGTTTATTTTTCAACCAAGCTTTTCTGTTTTCTACTCAAACAGAATCTTACACAGCTACAACTATGGGCTTAGAATCTTAGGACTTTATTACCTCTAACAATCGCGAGTCCACACAATAGGATCTATACACTTGCTTGCCATTCCCTACCTAGTAGTAACTACTAGTCCATGCTGTGTATTACTAGCCTATACTTTATCTCTTTTTCTCAAGAAACAAACCTAGGTTTCTCAATGTTTATGCATTCTACGAGAATTTTCCATTAGTTTTAACATTAGCTAATGTTTGACCGGAAATTGGTAAGAGAATAATTCCCTAAGCATCAACCCCGAAGACCGAAATCAACATCAGATTGATACTCAGAGAATCACTCAACACCACCAATCTCTAGTTAAGTTCTAATAACTTATCATTGGGTTAGACTCAAAGCGGTTCTTCAACTCACTAGGCTTTCCTAGGCACTTTCGCGAATTCAATTTTCTCGACTATATATATTCCCAATCCATTTTCCACATTTTTCAACCTTTTCTAGTTTATAAGGTTTCACTTCTAAACCCACTACTCTGAAATAATAACATTTCAGTTTTAACTCTATGGGATACTTTATTTCCCTAATACCAAATCATATTGTACACTTTCCAACCAAACCACCTAAGGGTCTCAAAAATTTCTATGTTTATTACTTTAGTGTACAAACTAAATATCCCAACTCTTTTCATGTCTAGTGGGCTACTATATGGATCTAGGTTTATATATAATATATTTATATTTAAGAAAATACAAATACGTTCACTCATTATCTCCCTAGGAACACTAAACCGAAGCTCTGATACCAGATGTGACAACCCGGATTCCGAAAGACCGAATTTTTCAAATTCGATCTATCAAAACCCGAGTTGGGTGCTCTGGTATCCTGCAGAAAAAGACAGGGATAAAGAAACATGTCAGAACTCGTAGAGCATCTCACAGCGGAAGGAATTAAAATATAATATATTCAAAAATAGCTTTACCTTATAAATCATACTGTCTAACCAGTATCCAAAGCTATACCATCTCTGTCATAAACCTAACCTGGAAGTATGTAATGAGGAGGGGGTCAGAACATAAGTTCTGTGTGAGAGGACTTATAATAAAATTCTGTGTAACACTACATATACCGTTCCGTATATTTTCTTAGTTATTAGGTTAATCTCGTCATTAGCACCTAAGGCTAAACTCATGTCGTTCTTATTCACATACTAGTATATTAACCTAATATCTCATATATGTGGATACCCCCTACTCGTATTATCTTTTCCATGTATGTGTACAGTCCCTTTCCATTTATCGTACGGACTTCATTACGTAACTATATACTACCTCAGCGTAGTGCCACCATTTCCGTAATTGTCTGGACTGCCATGTTTCCTTAATTCGGTTAGGGTTTATGCCACCTAGGGCTACTAGGGATTATGCTACCTAACGAAATATGCCCTCTAGTCTAGGACACACTACACAGAGCGATATATGTTCCTAGACCTTCCACGCGTAAGTATTGTGAACCGTTTTTCGATGACTAGATGCACATGTACTCTATAGGTGCTACCCGAGTCCCGTGGCAGGGCAAGTCAGGAAACACGGAACTCGGTCGGGAGCTTTAAGTTGTTTGCCGATGCAGATGCTAAGGTCTGTTTTTCTAGTGGCTATGGTCCCACTCGACCCCTTCCTCAACTAATGAAATGCCATTCTTAAAAAATGAGAACTATATGCCGGCCCCTCTATGCCCCACTAACCTATGGCCAACCGCAACCGCAACCACAACTAGATAGCAAGTATATGGTTCGTAGGAGTTCTCCGCCTTTCCGCTGTGCATATCTCGACTGACTCAAGATGGTAGGTAGACGACGAGTTGCTATCACAGGGCTACTGGTCTCGCCGAATCACGCTGGTCCATCCTAGTCCTTAGGTTGCCATTTATTGCAACCAAGGCATACCCTTGGTTCTTCTAACGCAGACCTTAACCTCTGTGAGCCCAAGAGGATCATCTGCAGCCTCACAGAGGGATACCAAGAGTACCCTCACGTCCCCTCGAAGCCTCAGGCTTCGTAACCCAATTCGTTGGAGCCTTCTTTAAAATCAGACGGCCGTACGCTCCTTCTCGTGTTCTACTAAGGTTTACTACTTAATTTCTTTAACTAAGGTTTACTACTTAGCCCTCTTAGTTTTTAACTAAGGTTTACTTAGTTTCCTGAATCGTCGTTTTCTTAACTAAGGTTTACTACTTAGTCCTTTTAACTAAGGTTTACTACTTAGTTCTATCAATCGTTCATTTTTCTTAGCTAAGGTTTACAACTTAGTCCACTTTAACTAAGGTTTACTACTTTGTTTTCTTTCTCGTTATCTACTTAGTTATTTTAACTAAGGTTTATTACTTGATTCTCTTAACCAAGGTTTGATACTTAGTTTATGTTTACCGTTGGTTATCAACTGAATTTATACTTAACTTACTTAAGTCCATTGATAAGCCTTATAACATATTGTCTTTCAATTTCATAAATTATTCCCTTTTTGGGTCACAACAACATGTTATATTTAATTCATTGTTAAGTATACCTTATCCCACATATATACTGATTGGGGGAACAACCCCCTAAATACCAGCCCCGAAGACCGAGATCAACATCAGACTGACACCTCGGGAATTACTCTACCCAACCAACATATATGATTCAAAATTTGCTTCTTCTTCCTTTTCAAACCGCTTAATTTATAATTAAGTATATCTCCTCATATAAGTTAACTTATTCTTCCCTTTTTCATTCTTATAACTTATCGTATCCCATAAGTCATATTTTCCCCTTTTGTCCCTAGGACAAGTCTAACCTATTATCCTTCTTTTTCTTATTCAAATTTGTAATAGGTTATTTATCATTCCCCATATTCCGTCATTAGTTCAGATTAACCTTTTTATTATTATTGTTTCCATATTTTACACATGTCTTACTACGGTTAAGTCTTATACTTACATGTTTATACATATCTTGTCTTACTACAGTTAAGTCTATACTTACCTGTACCTGCTTAACCCTCTAATCATACCCTTGTCACCCACATGTCTTATTATGGTTAGTATTCCTTAATGCATTCATTATGCCATAACGATGTATGACCACCCACATTGGACTAACATTTTGTGGCTGCTGGATGTGTCGGGCGGTTCCGGGCAGTCTTACGCCACAACTTGAGTCCAACCTCGTGTCATAAACCGTTACGCTCAAATTTCCTCCTTTGACCTCTCACATTAGATGTCCAATAGTGGCAGCTGGATTTGCCGGGCGGTTCCGGGCAGTCTTATACCACAATTGCATCTAACCTCGTGTCAAAGGTTTATTAATATTCGTATTTCACCCAAACCCCCAAATTTCATGTTATGCAGTTCAAATTTACTTTTAAGCCTATTCAAGTGGTTATTAATTAGACCAATTTAATGTTGATTCATACCAAATTACATGTAACCCAATTACCCAACTTTTATTCAAATTTACCAATTCCAAATCATTTATTTCCAATGGTATTCATATTTTTAAATAAGTTCGAGTCCTATAAAAATAAGACTAACATATTAAATCCCCAAATTCAAATCCATGTTTTATTCTAGTGTCATAGGCTAATTAATAAGTTCAAATCTTTTCAATGATGATAATCTTATGCTAAAACCCAAATCGTGTTCATACTTATACTTCCCAACTTGGTTTACACATTCAAACCTTGCTAAGGGTATACTATACCCAAACCCCTTTGTAATTCATAACCAAACTCTCCAATTTATGTCATATCCAAAAATCTAGTGTTTCCCCTTTTCGTTCGCAATATTCAATCGTATTCATTTCATGATAGATCTAGGCTCGAGATAGCCTAATTATAAAGAAATAAAGAGGGAAGGATAAAAGGAGGAACGTGACCATATAATAATTTAACATATGAAAACATTACATATCCAATCTTTCACAATAACTTCATCGCATGTTTTACATGGGGAATGTTTGAACGATAAACAATAATCTTATACAAAAGTTGTATTATAAACCACTCACATTGCTTGTCGTCTTCAAAATGAGTATTAGATAACTCTAGTATTGTTTTCCCTCTTTTGCTTAGCTTGGATTTCTGTTTTTGAATCATCTTTGATTTCTCTTTGCGGCATAAATTCGCAAATCTGAATCCATTATTTTCTCTTTAGCTTTGAATCTCTTTTCTATTTCATTGTTGTTCTAGATCTTATTCTTTTTATTTTAAAGAATAGATGTTGTAGAGAAAAGAGGGGAGAATAGATCCAAGATCTTTTGGAGAAGAAGAAAACGAGAGAGAAGGGAGCCATGGCTTCGCCACGAATTGTTGTGAAGTTTACAATGAGCTTAGGGTTGTTTATATAGGTGCCAAACTACGAATCTAGCCCTCTTTTATTTGTTAAAGAACATTAATGAAGATTTTTTAGCAAAACCATTCCTTTGTTTATACCTTAACCGTATAAAATTTGTTTCCCTTTTTCTTTTATTTAAACAAGGCAACAATTTATTTTTCTCTACCTTTTTAACATAATTATTATTTATTTATGTAAATAAATACCATACATTTACTTACACTCATGTTCTTATCAAATATGGTATCCAACTATGCCTTTATTTTTATTTTATTTTTAATCGTAGAAAATATAGTATGTGTTAACTATTTTACTAAAGGGAATTTAATATCTTTTTATTTTTATTTTATCCTTCTCATAGCCATTATTTATGGCTATTTATTCATTGTTTTTCTATTCATGTCATATTTGAAATGCCTAAATGCATTTACTACATGTACTCTCTTTTTCCATATTTAATGTAACCGTTATATTATCCCTAAATATAACATTAATGTCTTTAATTTACCAATTTCATTTCTTACCAGTAAAACAAATCCCTTAATCTCGAATTAGTGTTGCCTCTTATATATATATATATATATATATATATATATATATATATATAATACCAAACACTTAACCTTTAGTCAACCTCAAGCCAATTTATTAATGTCATAATTATGCATTAACTTTTTTGTTTTTATTTTTATTTACATGTTTGCTATAAATAATCATAGGTGCATGCATCTAGTCTCCTTAATCACAGGTGCATGCATCTAGTCTCCTTAATCACAGGTGCATGCATCTAGTCTCCAAACATTTAAATCGAAAAACGTGCCACATTTATTTCAACCTCTGTCGGTTCCAAAAAGAGTACTTAATGATTTTTTTTTCAAATACATTGAACCTTTTAAGTGCATGATAATCTCTACAATTTAAACTAAATTTATGAACGCGCATATGAATGCATTTCCATTCTCCTCTTTAAACGCGCATTCCTTATTGTATTTTACTTTTCCTTTCCTTAAATATGTCAATGCATATAAAATATATATATATATATATTTTATCCTACGCGTATATAAACTTTTGCGGTTTACAACTTCTTCATATGTTATCCGTTTTACGCAAACTTGGTATCCATCCGAACCAGAATTTTGAGGCGAACGCAATGATGACATCTCTTTTACTTAATTCCTGATATTTAAATTAAGTATCTTTATTTTATTATCTTTTTCTGTTACATACATTGTTATCGTATAAATTTTCTTCTTTTCAACGTATGTATTAATTTAAACTGCATATCACTATCATGCATATAAACATTTTTAATTACATTAAAAATGCGGGGTGTTACACTCGGTGTATGACGTAAGTTCCTAAGAGCGACGAGTAAGAATTGGGATGCAATTGCGAAGGTGCCAGGCAGAAATAGGACAGGATATCCTGAATAAAATCATGGGCAGGGGCACGCGCCCCGCAAAACAAGTATGCCTATTGCAGGAAGTTAAACCCTTGGGCGGTGCGTGAGCCCTTTCACCTTCTCCCGGCGCATGAGCATCACCTACTGGTATGTTGAATCGCTGCGCCATTTTCATGACTGCCATAGCATCCAGGCGCGATGGCACCGAGTCTGTCGGATTTTCCAAGATAATAGCATCGGATAACATATCCGGGGCCACTGGGCCCGTTAGGTAATCTTCGCTCATAATGTCCACATTCTCAACCTCTTTGCGTATGACAGGAGAATGTAGCCTCTCAAGTTGTTCCCCGTGATCAGACACTTTGGGTGAAATGGCTAACTGGGAAGGAGCGGATCCTTCGGTAGTCTCAAGGTCGCTGCCACTTGAGTTACCACAATTGGTAGAATCAGATGAATGTGACGATGACGGGAAGCCTCGGCTTCCAAGATTTTTCCCGTCTTTGATCTTGTTTTCATGGTTAACTATACCTTAAGACACTAGTATTAGACATCACATTGGAATAACCTGTACCCCTCGTGTTGGTGAAAACTAGCATGTGTGTGCGGTGTCATCCAAGATTAAGAGACACATAGGAAAGTTAAGCAGTGCAACAATTCAGTCATAGTTCGGATATATGCGCTATCCTATGTGAAGAATTCATGTCCTTGTCCGTGCAACTATCACCATATGCCTACATGCAATCACGCAAGCAAGTGTGTGATATGTAAACTTAAGGGCGGGCAGTCGGGATCTCAAAGTACTGAACCAGGAAAACGATAGCCCGCCAAGGCGTGGCACAAAGTAGTTAGGCTAGTAGCAAACCAAAAGATCACGATGAGCAAGAGAGGCTCCAACAGGCTTCAAAGTTCAAAAGTACGAGCTTCAAAGCACCAATATCCGAACTCCTAAGGGTTCGAAAAATTGGAACCCATGAGGGTCGAAAATTCAAACCCCAGACTCGAGGACCCGAAACCTTCAAGGTCTGGAATTTTGAACCCATAAGGTTCTAAAATCCGAACTCAAAAGGTCCGGACCTTCGAACCCCTCAAGTTCGAAGTTTCCACCCCTCGAGTTCTGGGAACTTGAACCCATGAAGGTTAGAACGTTTGAATCCCAGAGGTTCGAAATTTTGAACCTCGAGAGGGTCAAAATTTCTGACCCAGTTCAGGCCCTCGCCTCTCTCTCCCTCGTGTCGAACCACTCCGGCCAAGCCTCGATGCCTTGACCTCTTTCCTCCTTGTGCCTCGACCCCATACATTACCAAAGTCTAAGTGCAAAAAATATTAGGCTTCGAGGCTCGAATCCAATGGCGGTCAAGATAACAAAAAACAATGGAAGAAGAAAATGAGGAGGGGGCTATTCATAATAAAAGGAAATAGTCCCTTCGCATTGCCAAGGATTTCGAGCCCACAGAATAAAAATTTCGAACCCACGAGTTCGAAATTCTGAACCCTCTGGGGTCGAAATCTCGAACCTCCGTGGTTCGAAATTTCGCACCCTACCCAAAAAAAAACCTGAACCCCCCGGCTTCGAAACTTCGTGCCACGCGCTCATATACATGTATTCCCTGCACATATTGACCTCGCAGACACGTGGGGCAACGTCCCGTGAATACATAGCAACGTGTGCATGGTGCCACATCGGCTACAACTCGCTCGTAACCATACATCGAATAAGCATGTCAATTAACATGTTTTTTCCTTTAACTTACAGGATAAACCAGCCACTCAATTACTGACTCAACCAATCCAAAGTACATCATGTCAACACCAGACATACTTTGGGGGGGAAATGTTAATCGACTTTTTGGTCTGGTTCCCAAAAGTACACAAGACACGCTTGACATAACGCATCGCATGGAAGTAAAGCCGCAAGGGACGCTTAGGAGCGAAGGAAATAGGATGAAGAGGGATCGCACCGACAGAGACCCCGTGGCACCCCAAACTCCCATTCGTGTAGCCTTCGAGGTGCGGAACCTCGCACCATCGAGATGCGAAATCTCGCACCATCGAGCTGCGAAATCTCGCACCCTCGAGAGGCGAAATCTCGCACCCTCGAGGCACGAAATCTCGCACCTGCGAGGTGCGAAATCTTACACTTGCGAGGTGCGAAATTTTGCGCCCCTGGGCCTAGGTACGAATTTCTGCATGTGGTCCCCTACTTCTACCTACTCCTACCTAACCCCTACCTACTTCTTTCCTATAAATACCCCATGACTTCACACTTCAAAGGGGTTGGAATTTGAGACCTTGGAACCTCTAGAGAGCCCCATTAATGGCATCTCCCATTTGAGGAAGAAGAAGGGCAAATGCGTCCTTTTCTTAATATATTTAATATATGATAATTATGACATCATATATGAGAAGGATGACATCATGTCTTAGAGGTGACATCATATAGCCTCAAGGATGACATCATATAGCTTAATTATGACATCATCTAGCATAAAGATGAATGTAAAGAGATGTAATGTGATGGTCTCATACTTGTAACTTTGACTGATTAATAATATTCCAACAACGCTTCAAAGTGGACGTAGGCCCCTCACAAGGCTGAATCTCTTGTGTTATTTACTGCTTTTCTACTCTTGTATGTGCGACCAAATTAACTATTCCTAGTAATTGGAATCTTTGGTATTTGTGACATTTTTTATCGTCAACAATTAGTATTAAAAGAAGATTTTCACGTATGAAAGCATTTTTGGTCATCATAAGACAAAACTCACCCATTTGGTGTGCGCATTATGTGATGTGGGACGAGATTACGATAGCTTCATTTTTTCCAAAACCATTTGTGAATTTTATGTATAGGAATTCACATGGAGTAAACCTTTTCCGCGTTAGCGCCGTGGTCCAGTGAATTCCCATAACATTTCTTTAGATTACTGCACCCATAACACTCATGTTATTTCCTATTTTAATATGACTAATATGAGAATGATTTTGTTCTGATCTGAGTGTTTGTTGTGTTTCTTTTTATGCAATAAGCTTGGGTCAGTCGAAGTTTGCAGTTAGCGAAGATTACCTGCCTTGGAGAACGAAGACGAAGATTTGGTATATATCTATTATATATATGTATTTCCCGCTGCACTTTGTTTTCGCTGCCTTGTATATATATATATATCTGCGTATGTGTAACTCTGATAATCATTGTATATTACAGTCAAATGTATATATTTCAACTGCTTTTGAATTGTTAATTGGATTATTATGTTTATCCATCCGTTGTAAGATTCTGTGACTGTCTCTTCTGCTTCCTTTCTTTTATTTTTTATTTTTCCTAATAATTACCTGCATTTGCGATCTGTTTGGGTTGGCGTGTGTTGATCATTGTTGATTTGAACGGCCAAAAATCCAAGTTGTTACACTTCTCCAAACTCTAGGTTACCCAGTTGTCTACTTCCTTTCAGTTCCTCCAAACCACAGATATCAACATCTACTACAAGAAATTATAGTGTATATTGCACTATATTATAGCCTTATATTAAAGTGCTATAATTAGATAATTAAAGAACATAAAATGACATGAAAATTGTGCTATATAAAATAAAGCAAAAAAAACAACTCATACATTTTGTTACTTGTAAACATGTTCCGCTATGTTATTACAACCTGTTTAAAATGCGGGAGTGAAAAAGCAAAGTGGATGAAAGTAAAACCTAAGTTCGCCAAAATAAAAATTCCCTCTTCTTTCTCCATCTCGGCCTAATTATTCCCTTTTTTATCTCAACCTCTACAACGCCAAAATCTTCGCCACAAATCTAACATAAATCGCAACTTCTGGTAGCCTGCTACCACCGCAACTGAAGGACCTTCATCCTTGACTCCTAAACCTACTTCCTAGACTCAAGAAAATGGGTTAATTGATTCGCGATTCCATATATTCAACGTTAGATTCGATAGATTTTTTATTATATCCAAAATGGTGCGCACGAAAGAGGGAATATTGTTCTTTCCTTGAATTTTTTTTGGCATTCTCTGACATAGTCACGCTATTTTAACTTATGTATTATAGGAAGTCTTTTTAGTTGGTTGCTTGGGTTACTGTTAGCCTAAATCCTAATATCTAAAATGTATATGAGTTGATTTACTGCCATATTGTTGCATGTTGCCTTGTCCAAGTTATGACCGATGTGCAGTATTTAAAGAATTTTGATACCTATCTCTTTTATCATGAGGATTTTTTAATAGTATCCCTTGCATTCATAGCTATTCATCTACTTGCCAACATCCACGTTATTCTTGTTCCCTTGCCATGTTGTTAAATGGTAATTTTTACATTATTAAATATGTGTTTGCTTAGAATTTACGCATTTGTATTGCTGCTCCTCAGCCTTGAAATTCGTGTTAATGCTTCATTTGTGTAGTTATTTTGTAACACGATTGGTTTTCCCTTTCTTGTTTCATTCAAGCAACTATGCCTATAAATTGAACTCAACTGTTGTGCAAAAATTGCGCAAATACGGAAGCGATGCAAAAATGGATCTAGCTCGTCGATTAATTATCAACCACTAACTCAACAAAAATAATCATCAAACAAAAAGAACAAAAATAGAAGAGGAGAAGAAGACACAAAAGATTTAACGTGGTTCGGATATGAATATCCTGTGTCCACGGAGACCCAACAACTTCTTTATTTCTTTACTTCAAGAGGAGGTTACAAAAATGAGAAGAATTACAACAAAAACTCAATACTAATTCTCACCCTATAACAGATACAGAAAATAGGGATCTATTGAGGAATAATATGGAGAGAGATATTTTCTTGTGATGATACAAAAGTGAGCAAATGGCTTCATATATATAGGAAGAATAGAGAATTCTAGAAGATAAGGATGAAGATGTTTAGGAATTTTCTTGATTTGATTCACCATAAATGTTGCGCATTAATTTTGATTCCACCTATATAAATTCTTGATTGATTCTCCAAATCAATTAATTATTTCCCATATTTGGCTTGATTATGGGAGCAATTAATGCCTCTTTCACCCCATCGATTCTTAATTGATTCTTTAAATCAATTACCTTCCCCATATTAATTTTTTTTCCATATTTGACTTGATTATGGAAACAAATAATGCCTTCTCATTAATATATTTCAATCGCCCAAATTTAACACACCTCACATACACTACTTATCCATAAGGTTCATGGCCCTACATTTCCAAGCTGGTCACTGACCTAAGCTTTATGTAAATTTCTTTTACTTTTTGTTTCATTGATCTTATTTGAACTTGACATTTTATTTTGGATTGTTGAGTCGTTATGTCAGACATGGTATATGTGAGCATTGTTTGCTTAAATGAAGTGCACAAAGCTTTTGATTCCATTGTTTAATCGATCTTGTATTGCCATTGTTCTTGAATCTCTGACTTGGCCTGACCTTTTTGCCTAGTCTTGGTTGAGACGTGACTGTATACATATGCTTGTTGCACTTCATTTTGACTGCTCTTTGATTCATGCTTGCATGGATTTTTGTGTCCATAGCTTGCTCGTTCCACATGGTTTTTTCACGATCCATCAAACAATTAGCCTAGAATTGCATAAGATCCTATTCATTATATCATATGCTTTGACTAGATGCCCTTATTTTCTCATTGGTTAACAGCTGGATAGCCAATAGTTAGTACCGTTTCTCATCAGTGTTTTTTGCATCAAAACGTAGGAGTATGAAAACCAATCAGATAGTAATCAACACCATGCAATATTTAGGCTAAAAGACAACTCAATGACAACCAAATAAGATAAGGGATGATGTAGAAATTGTGTCCTTTTGAAATAATATTCATTTTGTAAGTTAATCTAACCGTGATGCCATTTTCTTCCTGGGTACAACTACCTATTGTGCATAAAAATGACACAAAATTAGATAATTATATGCATGTACGAATATTCTATTACTTAACCTTAATAGAAGGAACATCTACATGCTGATCTGGCATAGTTATTTGATTGTTAATTTGAAATGTTAAAAACTGCTAGTTGCCATTTTATTTTTCCTTCATTAGTTCTCACGTTTCCCATTTCCCATTTCCCTTTCCTAATTTCATTCTGTCTTCTTCGCTCTGTTTGATATCTTCTCTGCACCCAACTGCCAAATTTTAACACATAATCCAACCCTGCCGTTTTTCTTCGCATGCTAGTAACTAAAACTGAAGCGGAACCGACAGATGATATCTCTATTTCCCAGTTCTAGCACATATTCCACCTCTCCCTACCCCTTTTCATTCTGCAACCTTCCTCCATCTACCCCCAATGGAGTCGGGTTCCAGCTTGCTGATTTCAATTCAGTGATTTCCTTCAATTCTACATTTGTATATGCCTTATTTATTTTCTGTTGTTTATGCCTGTCCTCCCACCTTCCCTACAAACTTATCAACCAATTACTTTCATCCAACTTTACATAACATTTCTTTCCTATTTCTCCAATAATAGTGATCTAGCCTAGCTTATCCTTGAAATGAATATAAACTATTACCTATGCCCCTACACACTGACTATTTTTACTAGAGAACTAGTGAGTGCCTCGTGCTACGCACACGGGAAGTGTGAAGTAAAGAGTTTGGTATAGGTAATGTTAGGTATTTTGCTAATTAATTGTGTTTTAATGTAATATCGCTTAGGTTTATGAGTTTGATTTCAGTGCAGATGTATGTGAGGTATTAGAAATGAATGCTTGTAGTTGAAAGGACATTAGCAGTATGTAGGTGCTAAGTAAAATAATAAATATTTTATGGCCTTCAAATGTAGAAAAAAAAGTGCATTTGAACACATCATCATTCATCCATATTACATGCAAGGACGTATAACATATTATGGAATAAATCAAGTAGCACAATGCGATTACATGTAAGGTGTAGGTGCACGTTATCTATTTGTTGTAGCTTTTTTTTAATATCGTGGAATAAAATATCGAAAGCTTAAGTGGCAATTAGAATTTGAAGCAACGAAAACTAAGTAATGACCGGTAGCAAATAGTTGAGTTATACCAATAAATTGATCAATAATTGTAGTAAATAAACTAAAGGAGGATGTACATAGTTTACAAATATCAAAGTTGTAGGAGTAGCAGGAAGTTGGTAGAAAATAATAATATTTTCAAAATTTCAAATTTAGAAATTCATTTACTCAACATTCATTGAGTAAAGTCGATAGAAAAACCCGTTCGAGTTAAAATAGCATTTATATACTTAACTCGGCTTCATATTTTGAAAAATACCATTCATTTCACAATAAAGTTGAACAAATCATAATTGTATGAAAATTTATTCAAATTCATTTGTTTCCATTATAAAGATTCATTGGTATTTTAATATTTTTGTGTCCATCCAAAATTGGACAATAAAATCAAACTTCGGCTTTCACCGAATATTATATAATTCGTTTTTATTCTGGATTGGAATAAAATTCAATCGAAAACCATGCAACTTTACTTATATAAGTTCTACACATCCAACGATAGTTGCAAATAACTATCAACATCCAAAATGAAATTCAGTGTGCATTTATTTTCATATAAGCTTCAAATGATGTATTGATGCTTATTTTGCTTTATTAATCAATCGATCAACATACGACTACATACAAGGGAGATGTGTAAATCAAATATCATCCCAAGACCCGTATGGGATTTTCAACCAACAAATAGTCAATTTAAATCAATATTGATTTATGAATTTAATCATTACTAGTTCAATTTAATTATTTTACTAACTAACAAATTTTACTTAAATAGGTAATAATAATTTTACCATTCAAATTATAAATGGATGTTTATATCCAATTTCAACTACCACTGGTATATTAACATCATTTTGACATGTTAAATATCTCGAATTCATAATCACAATATAACACAAGAAATCAACAATTCATCCATGGGTTTTCAAATAATTGTGATGTGAGCTACCATATACCGTATAACATAATTAATCGATAAAAATCAGCATAGGCAATCAATATATTTAAATATGAATATAATAACATAAAAACAGTGAGTGAGAGAGCTTTCACATTGATCGGTCGGATTGCCGATTTCTTTTTAAATCAAATTAAACTTGGGTATAATTTGACCCAAAAATGTAACTTGCTCCGTTTTTGACCAAATTAGTTTTGTTGCGGAGCTCTCGACTCCACGATCGCAATGGACCCAGTTTCGCACGATTCTAAGTTCGTAGCAAAAAGATATCAACACTAGACTTTTAATTACATAATTAAATTAATAATTAAATTAATTAAAACCCTAATTAACCTCAAATTTACCTCCATTGTGGTTCCCCCTTGACCATCGCTCCCCGCCGCCACCAGAAGCCAGCGTCGACCGACTTGACATCTCTGCCACCTTTGCCTACACATGGCGCCTCCACGTTGACAACCTCCTGCCGTAATTCGACGCTGACCATCCCAGGGACGAGATAGAACGGAAAATGGTTGAGGCCACGATTCTCGACCATCGCACCACCTTCGCGTGTCACTACCCATTGTTGTGCCTTACTCCCCTCTACCACCTTCCTTCGAACACCATCGGCCATCATCGCCTCCACCACCGCCGACGAGCCCAAAACCGTTCGTGCCCCCTCCTGAACGTCGTCGAAGTTCATTCTCAATTTCTGGCCACCATGATCCATATCAGTCCTAGCACCCAAAGCAAAGTCGTAGCCTTCCCTTTTCTTAACATCTTTCCTTTTGACACCACCATCTAGTTCTCGATCGTTTGGCCCTGAATTCACCAAAACCGAAAGTCATTTTCTGACTTTAAACCTAGATCCGGTGAATTCCGGCGACGATAGGTCATGAAATTTTTGTGGTAGGTAGATCTTAATATTCTCTACGACTTTCATGTGATGGGTTTTTGCTAATTGTTAATGATTGGTGAGATATATATTATTATATGTTTAGGGTTTTATTTGCAAAATGTGTTGAGAGAGGAGAAAAGATTGGCTGCAAAACTGCCAAGAAGAAGGAAGAAATAGGGTTTTGAGGAGAAAAAGATCTTACATATGGAGTTTAATTGGATTTAATAATATTTTATTCTTTTGTTTGTTTAACGTTGTTTCTAATCGACATTTATCGATTCCCCGATCACACATGAACTCCGTTGGCGATGAAAATTGACATACTGCTATGTCTTGTCAATGTTATCCTAATGAAAATTATTTCATCGAACTCCGAGTTTGTTTGCTCAAAAAGCTCTGTTTTGGGCTCAAATGGCTGATCGATTCACAATTTATAGCGCATGCCACATACTAGCTCCAATAATTACAAAATTTGGAATCTAGTAATAATTTAATATTCTAGATCCAATAAAAGTGGTTTCATCGAAAATGGAGGTCGTTTGCAAAATGGCTATTTTTAAGGGATTAAATAATATTAAAATATTAATAAATTCCATAGTGACTATTTGAAATTTTAAATTTGATTATGACTTACAATTTATAACTTGGAATCTCAATTTATTACATTTGTTAGAAAGTTAATTAGATCCTAACAGATTTATATTGAATTTTGTACTTTCATTTAAAGTTTAAAACTAAAATTTTAAATTACAATGACATTTCAAGCTAGCTTTATTATTAATATAAATTTATATGTTTTAAATTTGTATTAAATTAATTTCTAAGTCGTTTATTCTCAAAATAAATGTTTAAAATAATTAATTTCCGTTAAATTGAATTAAAATAAATTTTAAATTGGTTCCAAAATTGAGGGTTGTTACAATCTCCCCCATTTAAAAAAAAATGTGAACCCGTGCTTCGCACACGGGGCTCACCATATTATTTGTTTAGCCATATATTTTAGATTTTTGTCATATAAAGATGAAAGTGTAGTTTTATGGAATGAATTTATTAAATATCTTTATTTCTTAAACACAAATGTTCAATCTAATTAAATAGTCTTGAAGCACACAGTGTACACTCTTTTTTCAATGAATAATGGGCTTTTATGAAAATCATTAACATCAACTACACATTAACTCTCATAATTTTGAATTTTGAACTATATGCGTGTAAGGCAAGTAACATATTTTACAAAATAGGAAATGGGTGCAAATAGTTAATTGACTACATACCAATTATATAATTGATGAGAGTCAAAATGAGCTATTATTTATTTAATTCTCTCATTTAGTTAAATTATAATACATTTTTCAAATTATCTTGAATACAAATTGATCGAAATTTAACAAAAATACATAGAAATAATTTTTGATATGATCATTATATAAATAAAAAAAATCAATTTAAACACAAAACACGGACACAACTGGTGACACAATAAATCTCCATCATTGGATTTCCCCATGATTTCCACCTTTTCACATAAAGACGAAATAATCCAACGGCTACGAATCTGTGTCTCTAAATTCGTGTCTAATTTCGTGTTCAAATAGTTGTACCCTAAAAAAAATTAGTTAAACATAATGAATAACTTGATATCCAATTTGTTCATGTTACATCTTTCCTGAAATGCTTCAATGGATTGGACAACGCCAATCGATGATGTTAATTTCTCTGTAGTTTTTGGTCAGATAAAATAAGTAAGCACTCTTCTTTCCATTTTGTTATTTTGTGTGCTATGATTGATATTAGAATTTTAAATACGTGATTTGTGTTACTCATTAAAAGGACGGAACAATAATTTTGTAACTAATGTTTTTTGACACAAAATATAGTCCAGCGATAACCCAGTGAGCATTTTATGCCTATATTCAATTAATACAAAAATGTTAGCAACTGAATGGGCTATGATCAGTAGATATGCCAGTAAACGTGTTCACATTTCCATCCGGTGGAAATGTCATACGAAATAATTTATTACATACTGAATAATTTATTAGTATTAAAGAGAATTAATGTATGATTAACTCATTAAAACAACTAATACATTTTTTCAGCAACTATTCATGCAACCCTTTCATATAAATCATTCTTGCTTTGAGACTTGCCACCTACAACTTTCTCCAACAATCACACACTATTTTGGTCCTCTCTGCAGAACAACTAACACACATGCTTCCATGATAACAATATTTGATTTAACCCTTCATATTTGAAAATAGTTTATTCGTAACCATTAGAAATAATATGTAACGACCCGGATTTTGAGCGACTTTGGTTATCGACATAAGCTCGATGTCGATAACCAAAACATCGAAAAATTCAGGTAATTAATGAAAGAAATTAGAGGGTGAGGATAGATAAGATAGAAACTTAGAATAGAAGAAGAAGAAGAAGAACACAACATCAGAGTAACACGAACCTCACAGCCGAACGAATAACATATAATATATAACATAACTTTGAAATATAACAGTTATGTATACAATAGCACTTATTAGAGTACAGCACTTACAACACAGCGGAAATAAACTATAGCTATATGATCCAGAAGCCTCCTGCTCCAGCTCTTCAAGTATATCTGTAAATCCCGACTACTTGACTGCCCGTACAAATTTAGGCACCCAAGAGTTTACGGAAAACAACAAAGTAAACTCCGGGTCAGTCATGGGACTGGTGTGAGTAAAATAGTTTAACACAGTTTAACATATATATGATATCTCATAAGACCACGCTGTGAATACGGAACGGGTTTTTCCCTTATGAGAATCCAACATCTTTGACAAGCAATATCATTCTGATATTATAATAATGTCTAAGTACAAATATATATCAATCTAGCAGAAACGCTTTCATCTCACGTTCTACATATATAGTATACAATCAAAATCGCAAGCACATATTGGATAATGGATTTCCAACTATGACAAGGTATGGAACCACCTTCTGCTAGTGTACCTCTAGAGAGGAATACACTGGGTTCAACAAGAACATCTTGCAACCCGGCCACACATGACCGACCACTCATTTCGCTTGAGTGTATCGAATGTATATCACCAACGGTTGGGATCAGCAACCGTTTCCCGAATGGGACATCATCAACAATAGATTTTTAGAAATAAATGAAACTCTAGATCAGGTGATTATACACCCTAATAGGTGCGACCTACATAGCCATGCTACCTGCCCGATTTCTGTCATTTACCGGATGTGAGGCTAGAAGCTACGCTTATCTTCACATCAGATTCACTTCGAATGCTACATTGTCAGATCCATAGAAAATCACTAATTGACGTCTACAACAGTACATTACGTGTTAGCTAAAGAAGTTTCCTTCTCCGCTTCCACTCTTGGTACGGTTGAAGAAATCAATGTGCATGACCTTTCTGGAAATACTCTGTCAGACATTCATCTTCATTCACTTAAAATGTCACATCGTCATACCCGCCAAATCACAAATTGACTTATCCAAAAATGACATGGGTTTCCTCCTCCACCAAACATGAATACGTTTGAACGGATCAACTTACGCGATCCATTGGATATACTCTGTCAGACCTTCGTCCATACAAGTTGTCCTGGGACTGGACAAACCGAAGGCACTATTCAGTATATCCATCTTAGTCACTGTTATCTAAAACTTATACAACAGTCCTTGCACTTTACTCTGTCTTCAATTATCTTTGGCATAAATGATTCGCAACGCTTATGCCAATACAGAGTGGTTCTTTGGATAATAATACAACCGGTCTCTCCATATTAACAACACTAAAATGGTCAAAAACTTCGATAGTCTGTGATTTAACCATCAAAGAAAAACAAGTGTGCAAACAACGATATTATTTCCAGATGGAAATTATATCGGTAAATCATCAACATATATCTATATATATATTCACATTGCCTTATTTTCTATGTTTAGAAAATATATGTTATTAACACTGGAAAACGTTTTCCATTTGCTTATTTACAAATCACTACTCTTCCCCAACTATCAGTCCCTGACTGTGAACTAGTATGAGAACAATTCCCTAAGTATAAATCCCGAAGGCCGAAACCAACATCAGATAGACACTTAGAAAACCATTCAATTTACTAATCTCTAGTCAGTTCTAATTTTACTTAACTCTATTTGATTAACTCTGATTGATTTACTCTAACTGGTCAACCTTAATTAATTAACTCTAACTAGTTAACTTGACTTACTTAACTCACTGGTTAACTTGACTTACTTAACCCAACTGGTTAACTAGACTTGCTTAACTCACTGGTTAACTTGACTTGCTTAACTCACTGGTTAACTTGACTTACTTAACCCAACTGGTTAACTTGACTTACTTAACTCACTGGTTAACTTGACTTACTTAACTCACTGGTTAACTTGACTTACTTAACCCAACTGGTTAACTTGACTTACTTAACTCACTGGTTAACTTGACTTACTTAACCCAACTGGTTAACTCTATTGAACTGGTTAACTCTACTGAACTGGTTAACTCTACCGAACTAGTTAACTCTACTGAACTAGTTAACTCTATTCAACTAACTCGACTCGACTAACCCCTTTCGAATAGCATATTCGTTTTACTAACTTTCGAATACCATATTCGACTTACTCCCTTCGAATACCATATTCGATTTAACTCCTTTCGAATACCATATTCGATTTACTTTATTCACTTTATAAAGATTTCCTTTTTAACAACGTTTTATTCAGTTAAAAAGATTTACTTTTAAATAACGGTTCTACACTTTAAAAATGATTTCCTTTTTATAATGTTTCCTTTTCAATTCTATTTGTAAATGGTTTACAAATATTTCCTTTTCAAATTTATTCTTGAAATATTCTAACTCCTTAAATTCTCTGAAAAATTCGCCATAACCTCCTTTGTAATGAGAGCATCAGGAAAATCCCCAAACCCGCCACACAGGCCTTTCCATCAAAAAGAAAATGGTTTGAAATTATTTTCTTTTCTAAATATTTCCTATTTATAAATATTCCAATTTATAAATATTTCTTATTTATAAATATTCCAATTTATAAATATATCTGTTTTCAATATCACTTTGAAAATCTCCTTTCCCCCATACTGATATTTTATGGTACTTCAACACATCAAATCACGATGACCAATCTCATTCAAACCCATATATTCAACCACAGGTTTTAACTACATCATATATCATAATATATGAAAAACAATAAAATAACTGTTGAGGAATCCAGTCGGATTCCTCCATCCTGTCTCCCTGCATCCACAGATGTTACACAATATGATTATCATCACTTTCAGTTCAATATAAATTATTCTGATAGCATAATCAATATATAAATATTTAACGGTTTATATATATATATATTTAAATTTATATTTATATATATATATATATATAATTTTCACTAACTGACAAGCAGTTCAATCAAACAATCAACACATAGTCAAACAGACAATATTTAATAGTTCTAAGAATACGTTGTAAAAATAGAACTGTTTAGAGTTGGTGAGTTTTACTCACATTTGCAGTTCATCGTTAAAGAACGATAAACTGTTATTTGATTTGAATCAAACAATTTATTTCGCCATAAATTAATACGAGCACCAATCCACTTCCAGTCAGTCTCATTTTGTAGTCGTCGTCCATACGTTCCCAACGCGACAAACCGTTCGCAATTCTGATTAGGTATGACAAAGTTATCGAATAAACAAGTTTGTACATCGATTTAAAATATAAAATAAAACTTGATTAATTCGGATGGGCTTCACCTTTAAATATCGGCCCAATTTCACTTTCAAAAGCCCAGCCCACTATTCCTTTTCTTCCCCAAATCCATCGGGTATCACCGCTCCTCACACAGCAAACTCACGACGTGGTCCTCCCATTACCTCTCCTTACTTCCTTGATGAAATTTCAAACCGAAACCAACACTAAACTTCTCGTTCGAAGCACTTCCCCTTCATACCCTCAACACCCTACTCAACACTGTAAATCAAAGTGCGTCGGAACCCTTCGAAGGCCACACGGTACAGGCAATCGACATTCTTTAGCACGGAACCCCTCAAACTAAGCCTAAACGTGTGCCTTGCCTTCCCGAGTTCACCCATCATCACCCCGGGTCCTCCGTCGCCACTCACAAAGTACGGCATCGAACCCAAATCGACGCTGTATAGAATGACTTCAGAAAAATCAGCGTCGAGCTGTTTGAAACCAACATTGGATCGAAGCACAAGTTAAGAGGATAATAGATATGTATGTTTTAGGATTTATTGATTTTGTTTGGGATTGTTTTGATTTTTCTAAGGAAGAACTTTGCTGTGAATTTTATTCTGAGTAACGGCGCATTGTTAGGAGAATGGGATTAGGTTTAGAAAAGTTTGAAGGGGGTATTTATAACTAAGACAAATATCTAGATATTTTCGTTGAGGGAATATTCCCGGTATATTCTCCATTGTTAACTCGTTTATGACTTCTAAAAATTCGTGTGATCACACATGATACCCAAAAATCACCAAACTGGACATACTGCTAGAGTTTGACATTACGGTCCCAACGAAACTGGTTTCGTCGAATTCCGACTTCGTATGCTCACACAGCGTATTTTTAACTGTCAAAATACTGATTGTTTTTCACTCTAAAAATCCGTACGGCCACATACTGACTCTAAAAATCACGAAACTGGAAATCTAGCAATAATTTGATGTTGCGGATCCAACAAAATTAGTTTTGTCGAAATACGACTTCGTTTGCAAAACCGGCTATTTTTAAAGCTCTGAATGACCCATTTAAATATATAAATATATTTAAATATTATTAAATTAAATATAAATAAATTTATATTATCGTATATCTTCACATATGATATCGTCTAGCTCCAGAATATCATATCAGAATTTAAAGCTTGGTATTTCAGATTTTAGATTTATCGATATTCAGTTTATATCGAAAATCCTTTTATAACGTATATAAAGCATCGCAAATTATAAAGGAAATCCACAGCGACTTTTCTGAAATTTGATTTGGACGTGAATCAAAATCTACACGACAAAATCCCGATTTTTCTCTTCCACTAGAAAGATATACTCCACCAGCTCCACACGTTTCTTGTTTCACAGAAATCCGACTTAAAACAAATCCTGTATATCCAGTTGAAGTTCAAATCGCCAAATCGTGAACTGCAGCGCCATTTCAAGCTTGATTTTAATTATAATATAATTATACGTTCAAACTGACGTCGATTGAATATATTCATCAATATAATTCAACTCTAAGCTGAATTAAATCTAAGGGACGACCCCGTTCACAGAATATTGTGATTTCCAATATTTTTTATTATTTCTGAATTAAATATATTATTTAATTATTATTTCAATTAAATATTCACTATAATTTAATTCACGACGATTTAATTCCCTAAATCACTATTTATATAATTAAATAGATTAATTATAATACCTTTGACAGTGCGGGTCATTACATTCTTCCCCACTTAAAATAATTTCGTCCTCGAAATTACTAAGTTAGAGGACGACCCTATATATTGGAATTCCTAAGATTTGTTTACCTCTCAACTTCAGCTTCACTGAACAAATTAATATCACTAAATATTAATTCATCCCGACCAACTAAAATTTTCAAAAATTCTGAAAATTTTCTAACACTTTAAATTTTTGAAAAATTTCGCCAGCACCTCCTTTGTACTGGTCAATATCTCAAACTCCAACTCGCCTCTCTGGGCCATCTCCAACCCAAAAGAAAATTAAACAGCCAAGCGGCTTGCTAATTCGGCTCATAAATCACCAAACTCATATGAAATATAAACTTGTACCTTTTTGTCGGGCATATCATTATATCCCTACCATCTGTTATCAATTCGGCATATACAAATGCCATCCCAATCAACTCCAACCAAGTTATTCTTAACACAACCATTTGCTTATTCAAGCCGAATTCAATTTCAAATTCGAGTTTCAAATTCCAAACTCTCAACTTATCATTTCAAATCCAAATCCAGATTATTCTCTAATCACTTCCAGTTTTTCTTAACCTATCATCTCAAGTTAAATCCTGGTTTATTATTTACTTTTACCATCCCATTCGAATTACTTCACAAGTTAAATTTTAATTTCTAGAACTTAAATTCCTGGGTAAATTTCAAATCAATTTGAAATCATACTGCCAATTCAAAACCTTTGAATTTTCTAAACAACTTGTTTCCTCAAAACAATTCAAATTAAAATCTTTGGTAGTACTCCACCACTTAGAAACTCGAAAATCACACCGATGATACTGCGCAGTCATCATCGGAATCCAGCGACCCAAGTGATTTCAATACTATATCATTTTCAAAACCATTACTAAATACTTCCATTTTGAAAATATTTCAAAATCTCCCAGGAACTTAAAATTTCCTTATTTTAATTCCAAATCTGATTTAAATTCATATTTAATTCATCTTATTTCATATACTTTACTTATATGAATTCAGATTGGTTATATATAACCATTTCACATGTTATAATGTTACTCGATTATAATCACAACCTATATATGATAATATATCACATATCCATACTGTGTCGGTCCATCGTATTCAAGTGTTTATTTACTCCTACCGATATAGTGGATCAAACTGATCGACCAGAACTCATAAACAACTTAACCAATAAATCTCCACAATATAAAACAATTTTATATCAAATACAAGTACGCATTCGTATATACACACTCAAACTCAATCTAGGGTATTACTAACCCTATCTCTACCGAGTCACGCCACAGAGCCAAGGTAAACTTAACTTAAGCTCTGATACCAACTGTAACGACCCGGATTTTGAGCAACTTTGGTTATCGACATAAGCTCGATGGCGATAACCAAAACATCGAAAAATCCTGGTAATTAATGAAAGAAATTAGAGGGTGAGGATAGATAAGATAGAAACTTAGAATAGAAGAAGAAGAAGAACACAACATCAGAGTAACACGAACCTCACAGCCGAACGAATAACATATAATATATAACATAACTTTGAAATATAACAGTTATGTATACAATAGCACTTATCAGAGTACAGCACTTACAACACAGCGGAAATAAACTATAGCTATATGATCCAGAAGCCTCCTGCTCTAGCTCTTCAAGTATATCTGTAAATCCCGACTACTTGACTGCCCGTACAAATTTAGGCACCCAAGAGTTTAGGGAAAACAACAAAGTAAACTCCGGGTCAGTCATGGGACTGGTGTGATTAAAATAGTTTAACACAGTTTAACATATATATGATATCTCATAAGACCACGCTGTGAATACGGAACAGGTTTTTCCCTTATGAGAATCCAACATCTTTGACAAGCAATATCATTCTGATATTATAATAATGTCTAAGTACAAATATATATCAATCTAGCAGAAACGCTTTCATCTCACGTTCTACATATATAGTATACAATCAAAATCGCAAGCACGTATTGGATAATGGATTTCCAACTATGACAAGGTATGGAACCACCTTCTGCTAGTGTACCTCTAGAGAGGAATACACTGGGTTCAACAAGAACATCTTGCAACCCGGCCACACATGACCGACCACTCATTTCGCTTGAGTGTATCGAATGTATATCACCAACGGTTGGGATCAGCAACCGTTTCCCGAATGGGACAGCATCAACAATAGATTTTTAGAAATAAATGAAACTCTAGATCAGGTGATTATACACCCTAATAGGTGCGACCTACATAGCCATGCTACCTGCCCGATTTCTGTCATTTACCGGATGTGAGGCTAGAAGCTACGCTTATCTTCACAGATTCACTTCGAATGCTACATTGTCAGATCCATAGAAAATCACTAATTGACGTCTACAACAGTACATTACATGTTAGCTAAAGAAGTTTCCTTCTCCGCTTCCACTCTTGGTACGGTTGAAGAAATCAATGTATGTGACCTTTCTGGAAATACTCTGTCAGACATTCATCTTCATTCACTTAAAATGTCACATCGTCATATCCGCCAAATCACAAATTGACTTATCCAAAAATAACACGGGTATACAACTAAGAGAAACGAATTCCTCCGCCACCAAACATGAATACGTTTGAACAGATCAACTTACGCGATCCATTGGATATACTCTGTCATACCTTCGTCTATACAAGTTGTCCTGGGACTGGACAAACCGAAGGCACTATTCAGTATATCCATCTTAGTCACTGTTATCTAAGACTTATACAACAGCCCTTGCACTTTACTCCGTCTTCAATTATCTTTGACATAAATGATTCACAATGCTTATGCCAATACAGAGTGGTTCTTTGGATAATAATCCAACCGGTCTCTCCATATTAACAATGTTAAAATGGTCAAAAACTTCGATAGTCTGTGATTTAACCATCAAAGAAAAACAAGTGTGCAAACAACGATATTATTTCCAGATGGAAATTATATCGGTAAATCATCAACATATTTCTATATATATATATATATATATTCACATTGCCTTATTTTCTACGTTTAGAAAATATATGTTATTAACACTGGAAAACGTTTTCCATTTGCTTATTTACAAATCACTAATCTTCCCCAACTATCAGTCTCTGACTATGAACTAGTATGAGAACAATTCCCTAAGTATAAATCCCGAAGGCCGAAACCAACATCAGATAGACACTTAGAAAATCATTCAATTTACTAATCTCTAGTCAGTTCTAATTTTACTTAACTCTATTTGATTAACTCTGATTGATTTACTCTAACTGGTCAACCTTAATTAATTAACTCTAACTGGTTAACTTGACTTACTTAACTCACTGGTTAACTTGACTTACTTAACCCAACTGGTTAACTTGACTTGCTTAACTCACTGGTTAACTTGACTTGCTTAACTCACTGGTTAACTTGACTTACTTAACCCAACTGGTTAACTTGACTTGCTTAACTCACTGGTTAACTTGACTTACTTAACCCAACTGGTTAACTTGACTTGCTTAACTCACTGGTTAACTTGACTTATTTAACTCACTGGTTAACTTGACTTACTTAACCCAACTGGTTAACTTGACTTACTTAACTCACTGGTTAACTATACTTACTTAACCCAACTGGTTAACTCTATTGAACTGGTTAACTCTACTGAACTGGTTAACTCTACTGAACTAGTTAACTCTACTGAACTAGTTAACTCTATTCAACTAACTCGACTCGACTAACCCCTTTCGAATAGCATATTCGTTTTACTAACTTTCGAATACCATATTTGATTTACTCCCTTCGAATACCATATTCGATTTAACTCCTTTCGAATACCATATTCGATTTACTTTATTCACTTTATAAAGATTTCCTTTTTAACAACGTTTTATTCATTTGAAAAGATTTACTTTTAAATAACGGTTCTACACTTTAAAAATGATTTCCTTTTTATAACGTTTCCTTTTCAATTCTATTTGTAAATGGTTTACAAATATTTCCTTTTCAAATTTGTTCTTGAAATATTCTAACTCCTTAAATTCTCTGAAAAATTCGCCATAACCTCCTTTGTAATGGGAGCATCGGGAAAATTCCCAAACCCGTCACACAGGCCTTTCCATTCAAAAAGAAAATGGTTTGAAATTATTTTCTTTTCTAAATATTTCCTATTTATAAATATTCCAATTTATAAATATTTCTTATTTATAAATATTCCAATTTGTAAATATCCATGTTTTCAATATCACTTTGAAAATCTCCTTTCCCCCATACCGATATTTTATGGTACTTCAACACATCAAATCACGATGACCAATCTCATTCAAACCCATATATTCAACCACAGGTTTTAACTACATCATATATCATAATATATGAAAAACAATAAAATAACTGTTGAGGAATCCAGTCGGATTCCTCCAACCTGTCTCCCTGCATCCACAGATGTTACACAATATGATTATCATCACTTTCAGTTCAAAATAAATTATTCTGATAGCAGAATCAATATATAAATATTTAACGGTTTATATAAATATATATATATTTATATATATATAATTTTCACTAACTGACTAGCATTTCAATCAAACAATCAACACACAGTCAAACAGACAATATTTAACAGTTCTAAGAATACGTTGTAAAAATAGAACTGTTCAGAGTTGGTGAGTTTTACTTACATTTGCAGTTCATCGTTAAAGAATGATAAACTGTTATTTGATTTGAATCAAACAATTTATTTTGCCATAAATTTATACGAGCCCCAATCCACTTCCAGTCAGTCTCATTTTGTAGTCGTCGTCCATACGATCCCAACGCGACAAACCGTTCGCAATTCTGATTAGGTATGACAAAGTTATCGAATAAACAAGTTTGTACATCGATTTAAAATATAAAATAAAACTTGATTAATTCGGATGGGCTTCACCTTTAAATATCGGCCCAATTTCACTTTCAAAAGCCTAGCCCACTATTCCTTTTCTTCCCCAAATCCATCGTGTATCACCGCTCCTCACACAGAAAACTCACGACGTGGTCCTCCCATTACCTCTCCTTACTTCCTTGATGAAATTTCAAACCGAAACCAACACTAAACTTCTCGTTCGAAGCACTTCCCCTTCATACCCTCAACACCCTACTCGACACTGTAAATCAAAGTGCGTCGGAACCCTTCGAAGGCCACACGGTACAGGTGATCGACATTCTTTAGCACGGAACCCCTCAAACTAAGCCTATACGTGTGCCTCGCCTTCCCGAGTTCACCCATCATCACCCCGGGTCCTCCGTTGCCACTCACAAAGTACGGCATCGAACCCAAATCGAAGCTATATGGAATGACTTCAGAAAAATCAGCGTCGAGCTGTTTGAAACCAACATTAGATCGAAGCACAAGTTAAGAGGATAATAGATATGTATGTTTTTGGATTTATTGATTTTGTTTGGGATTGTTTTGATTTTTCTAAGGAAGAACTTTGCCGTGAATTTTATTCTGAGTAACGGCGCATTGTTAGGAGAATGGGATTAGGTTTAGAAAAGTTTGAAGGGGGTATTTATAACTAAGACAAATATCTAGATATTTTCGTAGAGGGAATATTCCCGGTATATTCTCCATTGTTAACTCGTTTCTGACTTCTAAAAATTCGTGTGATCACACATGATACCCAAAAATCACCAAACTGGACATACTGCTAGAGTTTGACATTACGGTCCCAACGAAACTGGTTTCGTCGAATTTCGACTTCGTATGCTCACACAACGTATTTTTAACTGTCAAAATACTGACTGTTTTTCACTCTAAAAATCCATACGGCCACATACTGACTTTAAAAATCACGATACTGGAAATCTAGCAATAATTTGATGTTGCGGATCCAACAAAATTAGTTTCGTCGAAATCCGACTTCGTTTGCAAAACCGGCTATTTTTAAAGCTCTGAATGACCCATTTAAATATATAAATATATTTAAATATTATTAAATTAAATATAAATAAATTTATATTATCGTATATCTTCATATATGATATCGTCCAGCTCCAGAATATCATATCAGAATTTACAGCTTGGTATTTCAGATTTTAGATTTACCGATATTCAATTTATATCGAAAATCTTTTTATAACGTATATAAAGTGTCGCAAATTATAAAGGAAATCCACAGCGACTTTTCTGAAATTTGATTTGGATGTGAATCAAAATCTACACGATGAAATCCCGATTTTTCTCTTCCACTAGAAAGATATACTCCACCAGCTCCACACGTTTCTTGTTTCACCGAAATCCGGCTTAAAACGAATCCTGTATATCCAGTTGAAGTTCAAATCGCCAAATCACGAACTGCAACGCCATTTCAAGCTCGATTTTAATTATAATATAATTATACGTTCAAACTGACGTCGATTGAATATATTCGTCAATATAATCAACTCTAAGATGAATTAAATCTAAGGGACGACCCCGTTCACAGAATATTGTGATTTCCAATATTTTTGATTATTTCTGAATTAAATATATTATTTAATTATTATTTTAATTAAATATTCACTATAATTTAATTCACGATGATTTAATTCCCTAAATCGCTATTTATATAATTAAATAAATTAATTATAATACCTCTGACAGTGCGGGTCATTACATAATATCACTAATTTTATAAATATTTATAAACATTTCTAACTTGCAAAAATATTCAAAATAAAATAAATTTCATAAAATTTTTTAAGAAATTATTACCTTAGTCTTGCTTAAGATCTCCAAGAAGTCGAGGTATGTAAGACAACATAAAATATTTAAAAATAAACATGTTTCCATAACACATATTTGAAATTAAAATTTTACAAAATTCTATTATCTATGAAATGCAAAATGTAGGTGATTGCTTATTTGTTTATACTTATCCCTAGAATACAATGTAAACATTTTTAAAATAATCTTTTATTTCAATACAATGCTTTTTCTCCAATTTGGTCTTCGGTTCTTTTTTTCAAGTGAAATAAGGTCAACTTTACCTTGATTTGATCATATAAAACATTCACGATTTTGTAGCGATATATGTATTAACAAACTTATAATTTCCAATAGAATAATAGGAAGCCGCCCCTAAATTTGAAGTCGGACCAACTAAACAAAATTATAAAAATGAAACTTAATATAAAACATATGAGGAAGAAATAGTTTCCACTTAAATTTATTTGTAATAGATTTTATGTAATAGTAGTTTAACTTTATTTGCAATTGATTTTATACAACAACAGAGGTTTTTACGATATTATGCACTTGAAATGTTATTGATAAAAGGAAACAAATAGAATTTATTAACTGACTGAATAATTTTCAATAAACGAACTTGATAGGTAATTAGATTTATTATGACATTGATTTCCAATTTAATATTCAAATTACAACAGATGTAAATTAATGAAAGTAAAAAAGTAGTTAATCGGTTTTATTTATTGCGTGGTAACAATATTTGTTGTAATCATATCCCTTATGATCAATCATAGTTTCAGTTATAGCTATCGATAACCATACGAATGCACACTAATAATGTAATAGATATCCATAAACATTCACGATTGTTATTCAACACAGGAAATATTAAAATACTTTTCAGTTGATCATGAGCATTGTGATTGTAAATATTAGGGGTGAGATTTTAATTGGTTTAGTTCATTCAATGATGAAAAGTGTTAAACCAAACTAAAACCAATAAATATGAAAACTAAACCAAACAAACAAAATTAAGTTTTGTTGGTTATCCGATTTAACCAAACAAAAATGGTTTACATTTTTAGATATAATTTGAAATAAATTACAAATATGAATAAAGTATAGTTCCTCATTATTCTTATGATGTCTAAAAGTAATTTTGACACATATGTGATGATTAAATTTCACTTGGATAACCCGTCGTTCGTAGGTCGGGTGGTTCAGGAGTGGGAGATGGGGATCTAAGCAGTATGTGCGGGCAGGTTCGAATCCCGCTGTGAACCACTTGGGGGCTAGGACGTTACGCATCCGTGTGCGACGCCTATACAAAAGCGGGGTAGACACACGGCGCGGGGTTTACTTAAGTGAGCCTCAATGTATGCTGTGATCTTAAGGTTCCGCGTGTTACTCAAAAAAAAATTCACTTGGATAACTAAACTAACCTAAAATATTTATTACAACTGTCAATGATTCTGAAAATATAATAGAAGTTTGGTTCTTAATCTGGTTAAATAGATAATTAAACTAAGTATTTTTCTGAGCCAATTACAAACCGATCTAATCTCAAAACCAAACCAAACCAACAAAAATAAATTAGTTTGGTTGGTTTATTTGGTTTATCCAAGTAATGCTCACCCCTAGTAAAATAATTCCAATCCGAAAAATGTAGACAACAAATAAATAAACCTTTTTGTAGCCCACACACTCCACATATTTATTCAAATGTGACTAATCATAAATGACAATGAAAAAAAACTATGAAAAGGAAATAGCTCAACTGTATTGAAAGTTTTCATTATGAAGTCTACGAACACACGCCTATGATCTTTATTTTGATCCACATATATTTAAACAAATTATACATGCTATTAAAAAAAATGAGAATAGAGATGAACTTGTCTAGCATTTCCTTGCAAATTGTCTAATCAAGTAAACATCGTTGAGTTCTGCAACACATGCAAATGCACGCACAGATGCGCTTTTGCTTGAGTTTTCTTAAGCTTTTGACATCTCATATTTATAATAATATCATAGTGTTGGAAAAAATAAACAAATTGGTTCTAACACACTCATGAAAGCTAAGCTGGAAATGGTTATTTATATGGACGTTATTTTTTAATATCTTTTTTGTTACAACTGTTGTCATTAGTATTTAATATTGTTATTGTTCTTGCAGCATCTAGTTGGATTGGCTATCCATAAGCATTTAACACACATTGGATATAAGTGTGTTCTTACTTTATTGTTTGGTTTGGTTTGGATTACGCTAACAGTTTCAAATTTGCATCTTTTGGGAATACGATTTTGATTTGCTCGTTACACCTTCTAGAATTGCTTCAATCCTTCAGATCAAGAATTGTAGCAATATTATCCATATATACATCGATAAGCTTCCATCTAGTTGTTATGTTCTTCTATTTAGATTGCACTTGATTGAATCATTTCTACTTCACTGTATTAGCTAAAAATAAATGAAAGGCAAGAATTTCTTTTTCTTGCTTACTTCAATTAAATATCAAGTAGTCTTTTAACTTTAAATAATGTACATGCACCATTGTGTATGTGTGTAAACATGTACACACATGTTGTGTGTGTATACATATGTGTGTGCCACTTAACAAAAAGTGTCACTTCGATAAGTTTTGCAAACATAAAATGTGTCGAGGTGATTTTGAATGTTTTGTCTAGTGGAAGGATATCGATATGTGTGAATGGAGAGTGTGGACGTAAATAGGCATACTTAAATTTCAAGTATATAGTCACACACATGTTATTAGAATGAATTTTGTGTTTAAATTCGGAAACCAAAACATCGTTTCCTACCCTCGTGTTATAAAATTGCTTGTAAACTTAATATGAGTGAAGTTTAAAACAAACTTATTACATAAATCAATTATTACGCATTTTTTTAAATAAGAAGCATGAAGGGGTTTCTTAACAAACTTGATCACCAAATTTAAGTTTTATGTTGAAAAATGTAAAAGCTGAATGTGGAGAATGTCATTATCCCATCAGCTTTCAACAATAAGTACTTTGGTCTTTTGATAGGCTCACGATGAACTTTACGATAACAGAATGAAGATTATTTAACTAAATATCACCCTAAACATTACTAAAGAGATCATACTTCAATGTCAAAATTTAAAATTTTAAGGCTTGTTGTCCATGAAAAAATGACATGGGTATAGCCAAATCAACTCTATTACTTAAAAGCAGAATCAACACATGCTTATCGTTATCACCTGTCTATTTCACATAATGGGTCAGTAGCCATTCTCCTTTTTTACTTGATAAATAACTTCTAACTTATCCCACGTCTCCCTAACTGCAGATATCAAAAGCCAGAAATCATATGTCTTCATCTTCCTCATTTCCGCATCCACACCCGGATCGATTAGATTTGGAAATCAGATTCTTTATGTAATATTTTCTCTTTTCCAACGTTGATTTTTCAATCTACTTGATCTTCTCAAATCTAAATTGAACCCAGGTAGAGAGGAGTAATGAAGAAGAAGCACAATATCTAATTTCAGTAACAGGCAATCTAATTTCATCTATACTGAATAAATGTAAATCAATTATGAAATTGTGGAATAATACATCATTAAGATCCAGTTAGGCAGTCCTTGGTAGGGCTGTAAATTTTGTTCGAATGTCCGACGTCCGTTCGTGTCCGTGACCGAAATACGTCTGTCCGAGTCCGTCCGATTTTCATTTAGGACACGAATTAGGACAACAAGATTTGTACGAGAAAAAATCATGTCCGGTCCGGGCTCGTCCGAATTCGTCCGAATTATTTGAAATTCGTCGTATAGTAGAGAGAAAATCTAGTAAAATGTACAAAATGTGATATAAATAGCCATGTCCGACCGAGTCCGACTAGTCCGATCATGTCCGTGTCCGACCGATTTTATTTAGGACACGAATTAGGACAACGAAATTTGTCCGAGAAAAAATTTGGTCCGGTCCGTGTTCGGTCCGATTTTTTTTAGGACAGAAACTGAACATACCTCCGTCCGGTCCGGTCCGACCGATTTACACCCCTAGTCCTTGGGTATTACTGAGATTGTTTTCGCTTAGCCTTAGAAAATGTAGTTGAAACTCTAGAAAAGTGAAAGAATCATGCTATCAGAAATAATCTATATATAATATTTTCACTTGGATAGACAAAATTTATACCTAATAAATGAACTATTGGAAACTGAATTTAATGAGAATCCTAAAATTGATAGAAAAACAATATACACACAAACTCCATAGGAAATGGATAGAGCCCCCTTGGTAGTAAAGTAAAAATTCATAGCACACAACTGAAATGCCTCACAAATTGTTCATATTATATATAGATAAAAATATATATGTTATAGTCAGATTCATCTTAATTCCACAAACTCGTTATATTATTTTTCTAATACTTGTCTTTCATCTGTAATTCAGATTTCACTGTTTGTAACAGTTAGCAAATAACAACTACAGCAGTTGTCAGAATAATATGGAAAAAATTATGCAGCGAGGCTGGAACAGATATTTGAATATTTGATTAAGCTTTCCATTTACATATTGGTAATCAGTGGAAAAATTCAAAACATATTACTCAAACTGCATCCACATTAAATAGAAAAATCTATGTACTCAATATCATGGGACTAGAATAATAACCACTGTTGTTAATGCCCGCAAAATAATTTGCAAAAAATTGAAGGAACCAATCCACTGAATACTGAATTATAGACAATTATGATACATGTTTGGAGATATTTATTGTAGGGTTTATGTCCAAATTCCAATTATGGCCTAATCCATCTCTAGCTTCTTTTTTAGAATTTAAATCTATACCCACTAAGAACATGCAAGTAGAAGTTTGAAAATATTTATTGTAGGGTTTATGTCCAGCAGTAACATGCACTAGAATTTTGTTTTGTAAGGGAAAGATCAATTTGACACGTATGATCGTTTACTGCATGCTTATTATGCCTTTAAACATCACAAAAGGGCAATAAACCTTCAGCAAAAACACTCTGCAGTAAGGGGAATTTATATTTGAAAGGTCTAACACACCGCTACTGGATGGAATTACTGTGATACAACAACAACATCAAAGCCAAACAAGTTGGGGTTGGCTAGATATGGAACCCAAAATAAAAATAAAAATAAAAGAAATAATATGGATAATATATATATATATATATATATATATATATATATATATATATATATATATATATATAAGGGTTTAAATTAACCAAACAGATAAAAAGACGTCTGATAAAGGTTTTTTTTTTAAAAAGTAAAAAGGTTCAATAAAAGTGAAATAAAGACTAAAATAGTAATAAAAAGGTTCAAAAGTGAAATAAAGTCTAAAATAATCAAACAGATAAAAAAAACCTAAGGTTATGGTACATGGATTGCCAACTTCCATGCACTCCTATCCACTATCAGCTCCTCAGATATACTCCAATTACTTAAATACCTCTTTATTATCTCCTCCCATGTTATTTTAGGTCGACCTCTACTTCTATTTGGGCCTTCGGCGCGACCTATAATTCCAACGCGTACAGGTGCATCGTATAGTCTACATTGGATATGTCAAAACCATCTCAAGCGGTATTGGACTAATTTCTCTTCAATAAGTGCAACTCCAAGTTTTTCCCGAATATCCTCATTTCTAATCCGATATCGTCTGGTATGCCCACAGCTCCAGTGCAGCATCTGCATCTCTGCTACATTTATCTTTTGAACGTGTTGCCTCTTAGTAGGCCAACATTCTGCACCATATAACATTGCAGGTCTGATTATTGTCCTATAGAATTTTCCTTTAAGCTTCTGAGGAATCTTCCTATCACATAGAATGTCAGATGCTATTTGTCAGTTCACCCATCCTACTTGAATTCTAAAACTAACATCCTTATCAATCTCCCCATCAAACTGCAACATAGATCCTAAGTATCGAAACGATTCCTTCTTGGATACTACTCTATCGGCTAGGGTGACCTCCCCGTCATCTGAGCTGACACCGCTAAACTCACACTTCATATACCCTATTTTAGTTCTGCTAAGCCTGAAACCCTTTGATTCCAAGGTCTCCCTCCACAACTCCAATTGTCGATTAACTCCTATTCTACTCTCATCAATCAGCACAACATCATCGGCAAAGAGCATACACCAAGGAATCTCCCTTTGTATATCTTTTGTGATTTCATCCATCATTAATGCAAAAATATAGGGGCCCAAAGCCAAACCTTGATGTAACCCTATGTTAATTGGAAAGTCTCTGATCTCACCATCGCATACCCTAACACTAGTCACAATCCCCTTGTAACACCCCACCTCCGCCAGGGTCACTCGCAAAGGAATGCACTAGCGTTGGAGGGGCATTATTGGTAAGCATGCATAATGATATAGCAAGGTAGGACATGAAATATATATGTATATGTAAATAAACAGAGTAAGCAAATAAAACAGCGGAAGATTTATAAACCATTTCAAACTCAAGTCTGGTACATCAAAATGTCAATTTCCCAAAATTACAAGTCTAGATAAATACATCATCTGATAAACTGAAAATACATAAGTACTATCCCCAAGTAAGAGTGATAAACCATAGCGGCTCAAGTCCAAAGCATACATGAGCTATCCAAGAACGCAGCTAAGCTCCAAGCTAGGCTCCTGTATTCCCTCCCTGAGAACCTGGGGGGGGGGGGGAAACGGAAGAAAAGAGGCGAAAGAAAACGGGTCAGTCAAAAAGACTGAGTAAGCCCAGCTACGATCAGTCTATAAACTAATAAAGTTAACATCATGATGGAAACTGAGATGATCATAGATAACAACATACTGGCATGGTAAATTACCTACAAGATAGATAGAGGTATCATCGCATAAAATAAGGTTAAGTTTTTGCACCACGGTGTACTAGTAAACCAACATAACAGGTATTGATCCCTTAGCCCAAACTTCGGCCCAATAACATGAAGTGACCTTAATATAAGGTCCAACCCAACGGTCTAGTCGATCGGCTCCCTATAAGCCTAACACGTCAAGTGTTAATGTCCATACGGCCCACCCATAGATGTAGACTGACTGTGCTGGGTCCACCTTCGGGTGTATCAAGCCCTCGGGTGAAAACCCCGGACACTTAAGCAATAATGCACAGCCCAGATCTACTGGTACCCGTGCCTCGAGTTTGTCCAACATCGGACTACGTGCACGTCCGTAGCCCGCCGGACCCGCACCGCGGTACCACTCAGCCGTCGCTTTGGTCGCTTACATCAGTCCAGTAATCGTGCCCCGCCCTAGCCTAGCCTCTAGGGTTGTGAATGATACCAAACTGGGATTACTGCTGGAACAGACCACGTTGCTAGGGTTTCTAAGAGGGTTAAGTGTGGTCTTAACCCCTCACTAATCCTGGATTAAACTGGTTAAGTGTGGCTTAACCCCATTCTAATCCCTTGATCTCCCAAATGGATTAAACTAGTTAAGTGTGACCAACGGTTCACAACTTAACCACGTTCTAATCCCTCGAATCCCCAAATTGGTTAAGTATTAGTGGACCCTGACTTAACCCTAATCATGAGGCATTATTTAATTTAATGCACCTTAACCTCTCACATTAGACCTTGTTGTGGTTACTAGTTAGGCCGGGCGGGTCCGGGTAGCTTTACACCACAACTTGGTCTAACCTCGGGTCTTGGCACCCCATGACCAACTTCTCACATTGGGTCCTATTGTTTGTAGCCACTAGTTAAGCCGGTCGGTTCCGGGTAGAATTACGCTACAAACTCAACCCAACCTCGAGTTGGCCACACTTATGTTTTCTAAGTGTCATGTCCACTTTATTTCAAAACATAATTACAAGTCAAACAATTACTTGGGTAGACCTAACTTAATAGGTAAATTCCCAAGGGGTAGACCTAACTTAATAGGTAAATTCCCAATCTTATATTTTCATGTATTTTAAGTTTACCCCAAAACCCCCAACGTTATTCTATCGTTTACATACTCGTAGTAACGCATAAAGGATAGGAAGAGGGAACTTGGCACAACATACATGATAAACTTGCACAACAATCATGCATAACATGTTAGACTTGCACAACTTAGCGTAGTGAACTTGCATATTACCATAAACATGCATAACATGCTAAACTTGCATAACTTAGCATAGTGAACTTGCATATTACCATAATCATGCACAACTTGTCAAAACATGCACAACTTGTCAAAACATGCACAACTTGTCATTTTAAACTTGCATAAACATGCACAACTTGCCAAAACATGCACAACTTGTCAAAACATGCACAACTTGTCATTTTAAACTTGCATAAACATGCCCAACTTGCCAAAACATGCGCAACTTGTCAAAACATGCACAACTTGTCATTTTAAACTTGCATAATCATGCACACTTGCCAAAACATGCACAACTTGTCAAAACATGCACAACTTGTCATTTTAAACTTGCATAATCATGCACAACTTGCCAAAACATGCACAACTTGTCAAAACATGCACAACTTGTCATTTTAAACTTGCACAAATATGCATAACCCAATAAACATACAAATCATGGCTTAGCAAACTTGCATTAACATGCATAACTTAATAAACATACAAACCATGGCTTAACAAACTTGCATAAATATGCATAACTTAATAAACATACAAACCATGGCTTAACAAACTTGCATAAACATGCATAACTTATGAATCTTGCAAATCATGGCTTAGTATACATGCATAACTTAATAGATTTGCAAGTCATGGCTTAGTACCCTTGCATAACATGCACAACTCAATAAACATACATAAACCCCAACTTTCATCATTCATTAACTTTATAGTTTCTAAATGAGGGTAAGAGGGCTTACTATGCTTATGCGGACTCAAATGAGTATAACAAATGCAAGAAACCCCTTATGCAACTAATTAAGACCCCCAAATGCAAGCAAACTTGATCAAGACTCCTCCTTTATGACTCCAATAGCAAAACAAGCCTTTAATGCAAGCTAAGGAGGATCATTCAAGCCTAAATATGCTTGTATGCATGGAAAATTACTTAGGAATTATTGATGAAGAGATTGGAGGCTAGGGTTTTAGGTGGAGGCCATGAGAGTTTAGATTTTGGCATAGTTTTGTTGCTAGGATGATTAATGAATGATTTAGGGTAGGTTAGAGGCTTATTTATAGAAGATTAGAGTGATTTAGACCATAGGATTAACCCTAGGTGAATTTTGGCCCGTCAGATTTAGGAATCCTCTAGAACCAGACCACACAACCAAGCCCAAACCAAGCCCCAAACCCAAGAGGTGCGCCAGGCTAATCTGCCTGGCTACCCCCTGTCGACAGGGCTGTCGACAGGGCAGTCGACCCCCTGGGGACCCTGTCGACAGGCCTGTCGACATGGTGCCCCTGGCGGGAATTTTCCCGCCTTGGCCCAGCTGGCCCAATTCCTTAAATTTGAATCTGATTTTCACTTAGTAATTTTCTGCAAACTTCAATGGGCCTTAACTGGGTCATACGGACTCCGATTTTCGAAAACTCGGACTCTATTTCGCGTAATTTTCCGAGACGAACGCAATGGCATAGCCCGTTTCCCTTGATTCCCATTTTATAATTTAATTCTGCCTCAATTCATGTTATTACAGGTTATTAAAAATACGGGTTGTTACATTCTCCCCTCCTTAAAGGATTTCGTCCCCGAAATCTTCAAGTTAGGAAGAACGTATCCTACCATCCAATCATCCATCTACTCAAAGCATCATCCACGAGCAATCATTGTCCTTACAAGATTCTAAATGCTGGATGAACATATGCAAAAGTGTGTGTGTATGTACTTACCTAATGCAAAAATCAGGCGGTTACTGATACGGTAAACCTCCTTAATGCATATGTATGTAAATCAGGCGGTTACTGATACAGTAAACCTCCTTAATGCATATGTATGTCAGTGAAATGAATCCATATGTATGCAAATTCCTAACATAATGTATAATATCTACATGCGTGCTCAATCATTCATCCATATGCAACATCCATGTGATAGCATACGAATTTCATCCAAGAATAAGCATAAACACTCATGCACATGCAATATGAGGAGTGTGTGAGCCGATCTAGTGCCTAATCGTGCATAATGCATCCACGAGCAACCACTTGCAAACACTTGCAACCACTTGCAACCATCAAGCATAACATGTTTCAAACACATGTTTCAACCAAAAGGGTTTCTACCTAAGGCTCTCATGACAAGATAGGCACAATAAACTAGATAAACTCCTTTTTGGATTACAAGAAATCCATTCAAACTTTGACATATAGTACTAACCGATGAGTCTTAACCCCCTTATGGAGTTTACAACAGAAATAAGATCGAGAATGGGACCGAGAGGATATATACAAAAGATAACTTACAAGCAAGCTCCACAGGAAAACAAGGGTCAAGGATGCACTCTTAAAAAGAGATATGATGCGCGTATCTAGTCTTCACTCTTCTTAGTCACGTTTCCTTGAGCTTAACTCCACTGTGCTTTGACTATCTTTCACTTCATGATTCCTTGGCTTCCTAACTCCTATTTCCCAAATTCGAGTTGGAACTCATTTCATTATTGCCTCTCGTCTTTCTTTCCCACTTATTTTTTTTTTTCTGTATACTTGGCTTAAACATACTATAACCTCATGATTTCATGCAAGCTCTCCAAAATTCACTAGTGAATCCTGGATCTCGTCTTCTTACCATAAGGTATTCCATGCAGCAGAACTTTCCTTGGAAATACCACTCCACGTTGCCAATTGCCCTTATAAACGTGATTCCCTACAACTCAGGCTTAATCGACATGAACCATCCGCCTATAGGCCGTACCTAGATTCAGTTGCCTACCCATGGCTTCCTGGAGGCCATTTCAAAACTGGCCAACTTTTTGAGGATAAACCGTTGCTAACCATGATGCAGTCCTCTTGCTCTTCACCGGACTGAAATGAGCACTCTTCGTAAGTCTACCCACATACCCGTATTCCCTTTCTTTGATCTAGGTAATTTATCCACCTAATCTATCGAGATGTTTTCACACTCCCCTTGTGAAACTTCCAATGGAGGTAATGGCCCACTGGGCTTCTATGACTTGGCCTTAACCTGGTGGCACACCATGCATCCTGAGACCAACTCGGCCACCTCCTCGAGTGATGTGCATCTGTAAGAACCTTCTTTACCAAGTCTTTCACTCGAGGAACACATAATCTCTCATCGTGCCTTAGTCATCCCTTGTCATCTATAATATATCTAGTGAGGTGACTTAACATCTCGCCTCGAACTGACTGGTCCATGTTCTTGACCAACTGCGGGTCTTCTTTCCGCGAAACCCCCTTCTTGATCCAGAAGAGTAAGTCTAAGCTCCGGGAATGCTAGCTAACTAGCCAAACGGAGGAGGCTTCTCACTTCATTTGCCCTCCTCAGAGTTTTCTGGTCTTAAATCGCAATCACTCTAGCGGAACCCACCACTAAGCCTTTCTTAGGAACTATGTGCCCAAGAAATCCAATTTCTTTCCTCCTAAGTGATATCTGGAGGACTTGACCTTCCACTGGTGGCTCTAAGCGTATCCATCTCCTTCTTGAGATGTATAGCATGCTCTTCCTCGTTCTTTTGAGGAGATCAAAATATCGTTTAAGACGACCATGACAAACTTGTTCAAGGACTCGCTAAACACCCTACCCATCAAGTTCACGTAATATGTGGGTGCGTTAGTCAAGCCAGATAGCATGACTAGCCATTCTAAAAATCCATCTAGAGTCTTAAACGCAGTCTTGTCAATTCCATCCTCAGCCCTCCTGACCTGATGGAATCTGGTAGCTGGATCAAAAGAAAACAGATGCTCCTACAAGCTGATCAAACAAATCGTCAACCCTTGATAACGGTTATCTTACGATAATCAACACATAAGAGAAACAAACTGTCCACATCAGTAACGAATACTACTGGAGCACCCTACTCGAAAATGCTTCGTCTCAGGAAGTTCTTCTCAAGCAACTCCTTGACTTACTTTCTTAACTCTCATCTCGTGAGGTCACGTGCCTAGCCGGCCACGAAGCTGGCTTGGTATTACCAACCAGAAAATACGGAAATCTATCCCACGTCTAGGGATAACCCCTTTTTCCCAAGATATCAGGATATTCTCGGACCACCCTCCCAGATTGCAAACTATCGATAGACGAGTTGAGGGATTCAAGATAACATAACATGACGGGACCCCTAGGGTTGCTAGAAATTTCTAAGGGTACGGTTGAGGCGAGTCATGAGCCTCACAACCCTATATACAAAAACCCAGAATGGCTCCAAAATAGGACAACCATTCCATGCCCAAAACCAACCCATATCCCCTGAAACCGAGAATGTAAACATCCCACGAGAATTCTATACTCAAGATAGAAATTTTCAAATCCATTCAGACCACAAACAGGCGGGCAGAACCCCCAATTGGATTTGAAACACACACGGGATCATCAACTAGACTAGTACTTAGGTGCAAACTTTCAACTGGATCAGATGAAATAAAACTATGCGATGTGCCAGAATCAAACAAAGTACGAGCAGAGAATGTAAACAAAACTTTCAACAGAAACACTACCTCTATCATAAGCTGGAAGAACGGTGTTGAGGGGATGAATTCGCCCTCCAGATAGTCCTGCATACTGAGTCTGACCTTGCCCCTGTTTCCTCGGGCAATCCTTGCTGAAATGTCCAAACTCACCACAATCAAAGCATTCGCCCCGCTTTCTCTTCTCCTTCTTCCTACATTCCCTGGCTATATGTCCAATTTCACCACAGAAGCTACATTTTATATTCTTGCCCCATTTCCCGGAATTTACTTTCTTGCCTTGAGACTCATTTGCCTTGACCCCTTTCTTGTCATTGTTATCTTCTTCTTGAAGTAGGGCCAAATTCACTAAACCCTCGAAAGTCGCCCCCAAGGGTATATGAGACATGGCCAAACCATGTAATGGCTCGTTTAATCCTAGAGCAAAGTGTAGGGCCTTCTTCTGAGCTGTATTAACTAAGTCTAAATCGACACGAGCCAACTGATTAAACTTATCTATGTATTCCCTAATAGTCATGTCCCCTTGCTTCAGTGATAAGAATCTCAGTCCAAACCTTCCTCTAAAGTCATCCCAAGTCTCAATTGGCCTGGTCGCGGTGGTGACCACCCACCAACGTGCAGCTTCCTCCTTTAGCAACCATACTGCTAATAAAACCTTCCTGCGGTCACCTATATCAAAGGTGGCTAAAAGATCTTCGGTCTCTTTCAACCAATTCCCTGCTTCTACAAAAGTCTCTGTCCCATTAAAATTCTTGCCACCCATCCTCTTAAAGTTCTTGCAAGTTTCCGCGAAATCCGCTTGTGGAGGCTGAGGGGGAAGAGGAACATCAGCTACGGGAGGAGGAGGAACAGCGGCCTCGACTGGGGGAACAACATTAGGGACATCCGGGACCGGTGCCGTGACTTCCAAGTACCGACGAAACCAATCGGGTATCGTTACTCCTTCGGGCAAGACGAGATTATCAGGCATGCTGGAAACGAAAAGAAAAGAGTTCAAACGAGGAGTCAAAGGATAGTGCTAATGGCTTTTGGGGAGTAGCCTTTTAAAACAACTAGACTTTTCTTTGGAAAATACTTTATACTTGGTTTTGAAAATAGTTTTTCAAAAGTTTTAAAAACTTTTTAATCCCTTCTCGTAAACCATAGGCTCTGATACCAAATGTAACACCCCACCTCCGCCAGGGTCACTCGCAAAGGAATGCACTAGCGTTGGAGGGGCATTATTGGTAAGCATGCATAATGATATAGCAAGGTAGGACATGAAATATATATGTATATGTAAATAAACAGAGTAAGCAAATAAAACAGCGGAAGATTTATAAACCATTTCAAACTCAAGTCTGGTACATCAAAATGTCAATTTCCCAAAATTACAAGTCTAGATAAATACATCATCTGATAAACTGAAAATACATAAGTACTATCCCCAAGTAAGAGTGATAAACCATAGCGGCTCAAGTCCAAAGCATACATGAGCTATCCAAGAACGCAGCTAAGCTCCAAGCTAGGCTCCTGTATTCCCTCCCTGAGAACCTGGGGGGGGGGGAAACGGAAGAAAAGAGGCGAAAGAAAACGGGTCAGTCAAAAAGACTGAGTAAGCCCTGCTACGATCAGTCTATAAACTAATAAAGTTAACATCATGATGGAAACTGAGATGATCATAGATAACAACATACTGGCATGGTAAATTACCTACAAGATAGATAGAGGTATCATCGCATAAAACAAGGTTAAGTTTTTGCACCACGGTGTACTAGTAAACCAACATAACAGGTATTGATCCCTTAGCCCAAACTTCGGCCCAATAACATGAAGTGACCTTAATATAAGGTCCAACCCAACGGTCTAGTCGATCGGCTCCCTATAAGCCTAACACGTCAAGTGTTAATGTCCATACGGCCCACCCATAGATGTAGACTGACTGTGCTGGGTCCACCTTCGGGTGTATCAAGCCCTCGGGTGAAAACCCCGGACACTTAAGCAATAATGCACAGCCCAGATCTACTGGTACTCGTGCCTCGAGTTTGTCCAACATCGGACTACGTGCACGTCCGTAGCCCGCCGGACCCGCACCGCGGTACCACTCAGCCGTCGCTTTGGTCGCTTACATCAGTCCAGTAATCGTGCCCCGCCCTAGCCTAGCCTCTAGGGTTGTGAATGATACCAAACTGGGATTACTGCTGGAACAGACCACGTTGCTAGGGTTTCTAAGAGGGTTAAGTGTGGTCTTAACCCCTCACTAATCCTGGATTAAACTGGTTAAGTGTGGCTTAACCCCATTCTAATCCCTTGATCTCCCAAATGGATTAAACTAGTTAAGTGTGACCAACGGTTCACAACTTAACCACGTTCTAATCCCTCGAATCCCCAAATTGGTTAAGTATTAGTGGACCCTGACTTAACCCTAATCATGAGGCATTATTTAATTTAATGCACCTTAACCTCTCACATTAGACCTTGTTGTGGTTACTAGTTAGGCCGGGCGGGTCCGGGTAGCTTTACACCACAACTTGGTCTAACCTCGGGTCTTGGCACCCCATGACCAACTTCTCACATTGGGTCCTATTGTTTGTAGCCACTAGTTAAGCCGGTCGGTTCCGGGTAGAATTACGCTACAAACTCAACCCAACCTCGAGTTGGCCACACTTATGTTTTCTAAGTGTCATGTCCACTTTATTTCAAAACATAATTACAAGTCAAACAATTACTTGGGTAGACCTAACTTAATAGGTAAATTCCCAAGGGGTAGACCTAACTTAATAGGTAAATTCCCAATCTTATATTTTCATGTATTTTAAGTTTACCCCAAAACCCCCAACGTTATTCTATCGTTTACATACTCGTAGTAACGCATAAAGGATAGGAAGAGGGAACTTGGCACAACATACATGATAAACTTGCACAACAATCATGCGTAACATGTTAGACTTGCACAACTTAGCGTAGTGAACTTGCATATTACCATAAACATGCATAACATGCTAAACTTGCATAACTTAGCATAGTGAACTTGCATATTACCATAATCATGCACAACTTGTCAAAACATGCACAACTTGTCAAAACATGCACAACTTGTCATTTTAAACTTGCATAAACATGCACAACTTGCCAAAACATGCACAACTTGTCAAAACATGCACAACTTGTCATTTTAAACTTGCATAAACATGCCCAACTTGCCAAAACATGCGCAACTTGTCAAAACATGCACAACTTGTCATTTTAAACTTGCATAATCATGCACACTTGCCAAAACATGCACAACTTGTCAAAACATGCACAACTTGTCATTTTAAACTTGCATAATCATGCACAACTTGCCAAAACATGCACAACTTGTCAAAACATGCACAACTTGTCATTTTAAACTTGCACAAATATGCATAACCCAATAAACATACAAATCATGGCTTAGCAAACTTGCATTAACATGCATAACTTAATAAACATACAAACCATGGCTTAACAAACTTGCATAAATATGCATAACTTAATAAACATACAAACCATGGCTTAACAAACTTGCATAAACATGCATAACTTATGAATCTTGCAAATCATGGCTTAGTATACATGCATAACTTAATAGATTTGCAAGTCATGGCTTAGTACCCTTGCATAACATGCACAACTCAATAAACATACATAAACCCCAACTTTCATCATTCATTAACTTTATAGTTTCTAAATGAGGGTAAGAGGGCTTACTATGCTTATGCGGACTCAAATGAGTATAACAAATGCAAGAAACCCCTTATGCAACTAATTAAGACCCCCAAATGCAAGCAAACTTGATCAAGACTCCTCCTTTATGACTCCAATAGCAAAACAAGCCTTTAATGCAAGCTAAGGAGGATCATTCAAGCCTAAATATGCTTGTATGCATGGAAAATTACTTAGGAATTATTGATGAAGAGATTGGAGGCTAGGGTTTTAGGTGGAGGCCATGAGAGTTTAGATTTTGGCATAGTTTTGTTGCTAGGATGATTAATGAATGATTTAGGGTAGGTTAGAGGCTTATTTATAGAAGATTAGAGTGATTTAGACCATAGGATTAACCCTAGGTGAATTTTGGCCCGTCAGATTTAGGAATCCTCTAGAACCAGACCACACAACCAAGCCCAAACCAAGCCCCAAACCCAAGAGGTGCGCCAGGCTAATCTGCCTGGCTACCCCCTGTCGACAGGGCTGTCGACAGGGCAGTCGACCCCCTGGGGACCCTGTCGACAGGCCTGTCGACATGGTGCCCCTGGCGGGAATTTTCCCGCCTTGGCCCAGCTGGCCCAATTCCTTAAATTTGAATCTGATTTTCACTTAGTAATTTTCTGCAAACTTCAATGGGCCTTAACTGGGTCATACGGACTCCGATTTTCGAAAACTCGGACTCTATTTCGCGTAATTTTCCGAGACGAACGCAATGGCATAGCCCGTTTCCCTTGATTCCCATTTTATAATTTAATTCTGCCTCAATTCATGTTATTACAGGTTATTAAAAATACGGGTTGTTACACCCCTCATACATATCCTTGATAAGGGTAATATACTTTGATGGCACTCTCTTCCTTTCTAGCGCCCACCACATAACCCTCCTTGGCACTCTGTCATAAACTTTCTCCAAGTCAATAATAACCATGTGGAGATCTTTTTTCTGCTCTGTATCTCTCCATAAGTTGCCTAACTAAGAAAATCGCCTCGGTGGTTGACCTTCCAGGCATAAAACCAAATTGATTCCTAGAACACTTGTCAACCTCCTCAAACGCTACTCACAAACTCTCTCCCAAAGTTTCATTGTATGACTCATAAGTTTAATTCCTCTATAGTTTGTGCAACTTTGAATATCTCTTTTATTCTTGAAGATTGGAACTAAAATGCTTCTCCTACACTCATCTGGCATTTTGTTTGATTTGAAAATATTATTAAACAACTTACTTAGCCATGTTATCCCTACATCTCCAAAGCATCTCCACACCTCAATAGGAACGTCATCAGGCCCTACCGACTTGCCTGATTTCATCCATTTCAACGCCCCTTTTACCTCAGATTCTTGAAATCTCCGTACAAAATGTCAATTGGTGTTGTTGGCAAAGTCTTCCAACTTGATTAGAATAATAAAGACATGAAATATATAGATCTTAAAACACATATGAGATACAACTTAAAGGGGCTATAAGCCATACACATATGCATTGATTTAGCCGTGTGATAATAAATGATTCCACACTATGTATGTAACATCTATTAATAGAAATGAATGGAATACATACATATATAATTTGCCTCTGGACAAACTACGGTAGATGAAAGGTTGCAATTATTTCTTCCCATTAACCTAATAATAGTAGTAATGAGTGATATGACCTGATATGTATACACACACTACACAATTATATGTCAATGTTCTAAGTATAATAGTTAAATTAGTTAGCACCCATTAAGTATGTAATTTTCACATCTTTATGCTCATACATACAACTTTATCAACACTTACCAGTAAACTATTGATTTCCTTATTTTAGTATTTTATTTTAATCAACTATGCATAAAGAAATATAAAGATATAAATCCACAAAAAATTAATCTCAAACTTTGAGGCAAATAGACTTGGAAACTGATAATGACTTATTTCTTTAACATAATAAGTTTCTAATATATGATCAATACCAACAGAAACATGAATTGTTATAAACAAAAGGTGGATACCCAGTGCCAAAGGCTCCCGTACTCAGGCACGAGAGGACTTCCCAGGTCAGTCTCCCATCCTAGAACTATTCAAGGCTTTTCGGTCTCTAGGGGTGGTTGATTAGCGCGTGCAGCCTTTCCCTCACATTAATCTAATTCATTTATTATTACTAAATTGTTACACTTCACACGTGTGTCACTGCATCACTGAAAAGCAGTACATAAGTTTACTATGAATTCAATGCAATCTTATTACTAAGAAAAAAAATGAAGTAGAATATCCAACAAATAAGAAAATTAAAAGACAAAGAAAGAGAACTACATGTTTTGGATTTACCCTAGTACGATACATATTACATACATTTAAAGTGGAGGTGGTAAAAATTACTCTTTTCAAAAAGTATAATGTAAAAATTAAATTTAATGCAAATTTTACATTTGTTATTCAAAATCAAAATTTATGTTCTTATCCTTAATCTAGAACATAAAAACCATTATAGTAGCTAACAAATTTGCCTTCAGGTTAATTATCATTTTCATTATTACTCAGAAAAGCAAAAAAAAAAAAAAAGACTACTAATTTAATAGTGGCAAACTTTATACTACTAAAATGTATGCATAATATATGTACAATGAGTGGAATAAAGGTGGATACCGAGTGCCAAAGGCTCCCGTACTCAAGCGCGAGGAGTTCCCAGGTCAGTCTCCCATCCTAGAATTATTCAAGGCTTTCCGGTCTCTGGGTGTAATGACCCAGATTTCTATCGAGTCAATTTTAAAATATTTAATATGGATTTAAATATTGAGTAGATAATAAATGAATTTTTATATTCAGTTATCGATTAAATAATCGATATACAGCTTATTTCTAATATATATATATATATATATGTATAATCGTCGAAATATGAGAATCGGGAATAATTCAATTCGAATTTAAAACGAAGTCAAATTAATTCAAATAATTGATTAGAATTCTGTTTGACTATAAAATATAAATAATATTAAATTATTTTCGAAGAATTTAATGGTTTGAAATTAATTTATATCAATTTAAATTAATATCTCCTCCATATTAACAAATTGAGTTTCGATACTTATCCCAGTGTGTTCAAAATAGCGATTTTACCTTAGGACTGTCAGTTGTTGGGTTCAGAAAGGAGTTCGGAATCAGGGTGTATTTTAATTAAAGAATACCAGTTTAAATTAATTTAAAATAAAACAAAAATATCATAGACTTATGGTCCGAAACAAAACAACAAGGACCAAAATAACTGGCCTTGCTGCTCATTTTTAAACCATAAAAACAAATCAACTGGTGGCCTTTCTTCCTCCACTCATTCACTCTACAAATCGCGCTCGCTCTCCTCTTTCAAAATCAAACCCGTCTGAACCAAAACCAAATTGAAAATGAAATAAAAACCACTACCAGTTCCTCAGATTGAAGCTCGCGAAGAGCAGGAGTTTGACATGAAGGTCAATGCGAATGCAAATCATCATCGCGAGAAAACTGAAGCCCAATTTTAGGTTTGCCGCACCCTGTAGCAAGGAAATAGAAATTGCAATTCAGAATCCCTCAAAAATTCCTAAAGCTCGATACCATACTAAGGCACTCGCGACTTGATACTGGTAATTCTGGGTGCTCGATGCTCTCGCGGTTACATGGAGGAACGAGATTTGCCATCGTCGAGTTATTGTGGAGGTTCGGACCTTGTTATCGAAGTTGAAGTAAGTTTGACAGCAGGAATTGGATGGAGTTCGAATTTGGTATACTAGAAGGGTGCGACAGTTTGGCAAATGGAAAAAATTGGTATTAGATCTGAGTTCAATTTCGATTTGTTGTCGGCTTTTTCTGGGAGTATGTCAGGCTGCGATGATGATGTTGCAAGTTAAAGAGAAGTGTCAAGTTGTGTGCAGTAAGAAGAGATGGACGTAGTGTAAATCTAGTGGTATTGTTGAGGGGTTCACTGGAATTCAAGGAGTAGGGAGGTTGTTTGTGGGAGATGACGCCATTTAGCTAAGGAAAGCTAGGTGGTTTAAGGGATGCTATAAAAAAAAATGAGTCACTTGTTTTCTGTGGTTGTATGGTGAAAGCTGATGCCGAGATTTGTTATTGATGCGAGTGGATGAAGGAGAGCTGTTGCAACTGTTTAGAAATGGAAAGTGAGAATGTGAGAGGTTTTGTTCGGAAGGGGTAGCAATACGGTATTGAAATTAAGAAAAGAAAAAGGAAATTATGGTAATGTTCTTAGTTTAAAAATTGAATTTTTCATTTTTATTTTTATTCGGATTTTTTCGAGGGCTTATAAAATAAATCTCTATTTCAAACAAAAACTAGATTCGAGGGACGTTGAGCTTGTAAGGACAGGGGGCTACAACCTGGACTTGTTTGGGATTTTTTAGGATTAATAATGGATTTTTAATTTAATCAAACATCGTTCAGTTTGATTTAAAGTAGAGCGAGCTACAATAAAAACCCTGGTGAGTAAATCTTACTCACCTGTTATTTAGAATTATTTTTAGTCGGTAAAAATAATTGTTGTTGTTTGTTTGAATGCTTTCAGGTTAATTTAAATATATTAGTTATTTAGGGTTGACTATTATATATATATATATATATATTGGGTTGATGATTGGATTGTTCCCGCAGTCTCATTAGCGGATGCCCGCAGTTTCATAGCGGATGATTTCCCTATGCGCCCCACAAATAAATATTAGTGGATGACCTTCATACTGCGATATCCTGCCTCGAAGCAGGATGTGTATTACTATGTTGACTAACGTCTGTGGATGCAGGAAAACAGGTTGGAGGAATCCAACTGGATTCCTCAAAAATATATTATCTGTTTGTTTATTTGTTTGCATATATACTGTCATATATGATGTGTTAGAAACCCTGAAATAAATAATTGGTTGTTTAGTGTTTAAATATCACTGGGCCTGAGGGTTGATTTATAAAATATCATGGAAAGGATATTTGAGATTTTAAAGGGAAATTCTATTTTTTTTTCTAAATAGAATTTGAAATTCGAATAGAATAAAAATATTAACTTGTTTTTAATATTTAAAACAAGTAGTTCATTTGTAAACAAAGTTTAAAAAGGAAGTGAAATGAATTATCATTTGATAAATTCAGGAAATATAAATACAAGTGGAATTTAAATAAAGGGAAATTTATTTTTCCAAAGTAAAAATTTTATTTCAAATGAAGTTGAAGTCGAGACTTGTTTTAATATATATAAACAAGTAATATAAGGCGATGTTTATAAAGAAAGGTGAAAAACCATAAATTGGATAATATGGATATTTGAAATTCAAATGGAATTTAAATAAAGGGAATTCAAATTTAGAATTTGAATATAGAAATTTAAATGGAATTTGTTTATAGAAATTGAATGGAGTTTGAATATAGAATTTGAATATAGAAATTCAAATGGAGTTTGAATATAGAATTCAAATAGAATTGAAAATGGAATTTGAATATATGAAATGTAAGTGAAATGGAATTCAATTAGTTTATAAGAAGGTTGAAAATATATTTGAACATGTCATGTTCAAATATACAAGTGAAGTAGGAAAAGAATTAATTAACGAGTTGAGTTAATACCAGTGTAGTAAGTTGAAATACATTAGAAATGACGGATATACATGAGACATGTTTGGAATGAAGTGTTAGAAGAGATATAAATATATTGCTCGACAAAAAGGTACGTATTTAAATTGAATATGAGATTTTATGCGCCGTATCGGCTAGCCGCTTGGCTTTTTGATTTTCTTTTTGAATAGAGAGGCCTATGTGGCAGTTTGGGGATTTTCCCGATGCTCCCGGTACAAAGGAGGTTATGGTGAATTTTTCTGGGAATTTAAGGAGTTAGAATATTTATAAGAAGATTTGATAAACTAGAAATCGATATATCCATATATATAGAATTCGATAATGAAACGAACTTAAATTAGAATATTATAAACGAAAAGGAATTTTATAAATAAAATCCTGGGAGGTATACGTTTTGAAGTGAACGATGATTTAAAGGCAAATGATTTGCAGATTTAAAATGATCGTGTTGATAAGAAGTTAATCGAATGGAGTTAATGAAATAGAGTTAAGCAGAATTAGAAACTGACAGGAAATTTGTTGAGTTTAACGACTTTTTGAGTATCGATCTGATGTTGGTTTCGGCCTTCGTGTTTTATAATTAGGAAGTTGTTCTCTTACTAGTTTACAGTTAGAGTCTGATAGATGTGGAAGAATAGTGATATGTAATTAAGAGATGGAAATGTTTTCCAGCATTAATAACATATATTTTCTAAACATAGAAAATAAGGAAATATAAATATATATATATATATATATATGTTTAATGATGTGATCGACAATTCCATTTGGAAATAAGATCGTTGTGTATACACGTACATTTTTCATTTGATAGTTAAATCATCGACTATCAAAGTTTTGATCATTTTAACGTTGTTAATATGGAGAGACCGGTTGGATTATTATCCAAAGAACCACCCTGTATTGGCGAAAGCGTTGTGAATCATATATGACAAGGAAATTGAAGACGGAGTAAAGTGCAAGGGCTGTTGTATATGTCCTAGGTAAAGATTGCCTAGGATGGATGTATTGAATAGTGCCTTCGGTTTTGTTCAATCCCAGAACGAACGTATATGGATGAATGTCTGACAGAATATTTCCAATGATCGCATGGGTTGGTCTGTATAATTATATATGGTTGCAACGGATTTATTCCCTTAGCATAACATCCAGAATATTTGTGTAAACCAATTAGTGATTAACGGATCTAATAATGTGGCATTCAAAGTGATCGTGTTATCAATGAATGGAAAGAAATCGTAGCCTCTGGCCTCAACAACTGGGAAATGACAAAAATCGGGCAGACAACATGGCTATGTAGGTTGCACCTATTGGGGTGTATAATCACCTGATCTAGAGTTTCATTTACTTCTAAAAATCTATCGTCGATGTTATCCCATTCGGGAAATGGTTGCTGATCCCAACCGTTGGTGATGTACATTCGATACACTCAAGAGAAATGAGTGGTTGGTCATGTGTGGGTGAGTTACAAGACGTTCTTGTTGAACTCGGTGTATTCTCCTCTAGAGATACACCAGTGGAAGGTGGTTCCATACCTTGTCATAGTTGGAAATCCATTACCCAATACGTGCTTGCGGTTTTCATTATATACTATATATGTAGAACGTGAGATGAAAGTGTTTCTGCTAGATGATGATTATTATATTGTGGTTGATAGGCATTATTATAATATCAAAAGGTTTTTGATATAAAGATATTTTGGATTCTCATAAGGGAAAACCCGTTCCGTTATACGGCTTGGTCTTATGAGATATCGTTTACTTGTTCAAGCTGTTTTAAACTGTTTACTCATACCAGTCCCATGACTAACCCGGAGTTTGTTTTGTTTTGTTCTACCTAAACTTTTGGGTGCCAAAATTTGTATGGGCAGTCAAGTAGTTCAGGTGTTTACAGATATTTGGAGGAGCTTGGAGCAGGAGGCTTCAGCGTTAGTTATATAGAGTTTTGTTCCGATGTATTGTAAGTGTTGTACTCTGATGATAATGTTATGTATATACAGTCAAATTTTGTATTTCAAAAGCTGTTATATATTATATTTTATTCCGTTGCGATGTGAGATTTTTTGTTGTATTTCTATTCTTCTTCTTCTATTCTATGTTTCTGTCTTATCTATTCTCACCCTCTAACTTCTTTCTATTAATGATTCGTATTTCGTGATATTTGGGTTGGATGTATGATGTATGTAGTCAACTCTGATATCTCGGATTTGCGGGTCACTACAGTTGGTATCAGATCTTAGGTTGAGCGAATACCCAGGCTTTGGGGAATTGTGCTCATTAGAGATAGGGTCAGTAGTACCCTAGAATGAGTTGAGTGTGTATCTATATATATATATATGTGTATATATATACGAGAGAGCGTAGTTGTTAATTGATATAAAATTTGTTTTATATTATGTTGGCTTGTCTGTTGAGTGGTTTATGAATTCTGATCGAATCGTGGGACGCCACGAAGTCGATAGGAATTTATAAACACTTGAACAGAGAATTCAACACGATATTGTTTTAAATGGGTAGATGAAATAACTTTATCCAAAATTCTATTTTGATAGAAAAGGAATAATTTTCTAAAATTATTATTATATATGGATGTGTTGGATGTTAAAATGATAATCAAATGAGATTATAAAATGGAAATAGTTATTTATAACCAATTATAATGTGTATATGAATGAGATATACAAATGAGATGAATTGAAATTGAATTCTGAAATTTGGATTTAACTTAATCAAGTTAAATAGATCGAAGTGAATAAATTGAGTAAAATCAGTTTGAATGATTTTAATACATATGACTAGAATATGAATTAGATGTGTATATATTGATTGGAAATCATTTAGATTAAATGAACATAAGTATATATGATGAGTAACGTAAATGGAAATCAAAAGTTTTGGTAAAACTAAAATGTGTAGAAATATGAAGAGTTGAGTTCAACTATATAAATGAGTTTTGAAAAGTAAATAGGTTTGAAGCATTTTTCCTAACTTAGTAATTTCGGGGACGAAATTCATTTAAGAGGGGAAGATTGTAATGACCCAGATTTCTGTCAAGTTAATTTTAAAATATTTAATATGGATTTAAATATTGAGTAGATAATAAATGAATTTTTATATTCAGTTATCGATTAAATAATCGACAGTTTATTTCGAATATATATGTATAATCATCGAAATATGAGAATCGAGAATAATTCAATTCGAATTTAAAACGAAGTCAAATTAATTCAAATAATTAATTAGAATTCTGTTTGACTATAAATGATAAATAATATTAAATTATTTTCGAAGAATTTAATGGTTTGAAATTAATTTATAACAGTTTAAATTAATATCTCCTTCATATTAACAAATTGAGTTTCGATACCTATCCCAGTGTTTTCAGAATAGGGGTTTTACCTTAGGACTGTCAGTTGTTGGATTCAGAAAGGAGATCGGAATCAGGGTGTATTTTAATTAAAGAATACCGGTTTAAATTAATTTAAATTAAAACAAAAATATCATAGACTTATGGTCCGAAACAAAACAACAAGGACCAAAATAACTGGCCTTGCTGCTCATTTTTAAACCATAAGAGCAAATCAACTGGTGGCCTTTCTTCCTCCACTCGTTCACTCTATAAATCGCGCTCGCTCTCCTCTTTCAAAATCAAACCCGTCTGAACCAAAACCAAATTGAAAATGAAATAAAAACCACTCCCAGTTCCTCAGATTGAAGCTCGCGAAGAGCAGGAGTTTGACATGAAGGTCAACATGATTGCAAATCATCATCGCGAGAAAACTGAAGCTCGATTTTAGGTTTGCCGCACCCTGTAGCAAGGAAATAGAAATCGCAGTTCAGAATCCCTCAAAAATTCCTAAAGCTCGATACCATACTAAGGCACTCGCGACTTGATACTGGCAATTCTGGGCGCTCGATGCTCTCGCGGTTACATGGAGGAACGAGATTTTCCATCGTTGAGTTATTGTGGAGGTTCGGACCTTGTTGTCGAAGTTGAAGTTCAGTTTGACAGTAGGAATTGGATGGAGTTCGAATTTGGTATACTGAAAGGGTGCGACAGTTTGGTAAGTGGGAAAAATTGGTATTAGATCTGAGTTCGATTTCGATTTGTTGTCGGCTTTTTCTGGGGTATGTCAGGCTGCGATGATGATGTTGCGGGTTAAAGAGAAGTGTCAAGTTGTATGCAGTAGGAAGAGATGTATGTAGTGTAAATCTAGTGGTATTGTTGAGGGGTTCACTAGAATTCAAGGAGTAGGGAGGTTGTTTGTGGGAGATGACGCCATTTTTCTAAGGAAAGCGAGGCGGTTTAAGGGCTGCTATAAAAATGAGTCGCTTGTTTTCTGTGGCTGTATGGTGAAAGCTGAGGCCGAGATTTGTTATTGATGCGAGTGGACGAAGGAGAGCTGTTACAATTGTGCAGAAATGGAAAGTGAGAATGTGACAGGTTTTGTTCGGAAGGGGTTGCATTACGGTATTGAAATTAAGAAAAGAAAAAGGAAATTAAGGTAATGTTCTTAGTTTAAAATTTGAATTTTTCATTTTTATTTTTATTCGGATTTTTTCGAGGGCTTATAAAATCTCTATTTCAAACGTAAACTAGATTCGAGGGATGTTGAGCTTGTAAGGACAGGGGGCTACAACCTGGACTTGATTGGGATTTTTCAGGATTAATAATTGATTTTTAATTTAATCAAACATCGTTCAGTTTGATTTAAAGTAGAGCGAGCTGCAATAATAACCCTGGTGAGTAAATCTCACTCACCTGTTATTTAGAATTACTTTTAGTCGGTAAAAATAAATGTTGTTTATTGTTTGAATGTTTTCTGGTTGATTTAAATATATTAGTTATTTAGGGTTCACTATAATATATATATTGGGTTGATGATTGGATCGTTCCCGCAGTCTCATTAGCGGATGCCCGCAATTTTAGAACGAACGATTTCCCTATGCGCCCCACAAATGTATATTAGTGGATGACCTTCATACCGCGATATCCTGCCTCGAAGAAGGATGGGTATTACTATGTTGACTAACATCTGTGGATGTAGGAAAACAGGTTGGAGGAATCCGACTGGATTCCTCAAAAATATATTATATGTTTGTTTATTTGTTTGCATATATACTGTCATATATGATGTGTTAGAAACCCTGAAATAAATAAATGTTTGTTTGGTGTTTAAATATCATTGGGCCTGAGGGTTGATTTATAAAATATCATGGAAAGGATATTTGAGATTTTAAAGGGAAATTCTATTTTTTTCTAAATAGAATTTGAAATTCGAATAGAATAAAAATATTAACATGTTTTGAATATTTAAAACAAGTAGTTCGTTTGTAAACAAAGTTTAAAAAGGCGGTGAAATGAATTATCATCTGATAAATTCAGGAAATATAAATACAAGTGGAATTTAAATAAAGGGAAATTTATTTTTTCGAAAGTAAAATATTTATTTCAAATGAAGTTGAAGTCGAGACTTGTTTTAATATATATAAACAAGTAATATAAGGCGATGTCTATAAAGAAAGGTGAAAAACCATAAATTGGATAATATGGATATTTTAAATTAAAATGGAATTTAAATAAAGGGAATTCAAATTTAGAATTCGAATATAGAAATTTAAATGGAATTTGTTCATAGAAATTGAATGGAGTTTGAATATAGAATTTGAATGTAGATATTCAAATGGAGTTTGAATATAGAATTCAAATAGAATTGAAAATGGAATTTGAATATATGAAATGTAAGTGAAATGGAATTCAATTAGTTTATAAGAAGGTTGAAAATATATTTGAACATGTCATGTTCAAAATATACAAGTGAAGTAGGCAAAGAATTAATTAACGAATTAATTAACGAGTTGAGTTAAAACCAATGTAGTAAGTTGAAATGAAATAGAAATGATGGATATACATGAGACAGGTTTGGAATGAAGTGTTAGAAGAGATATAAATATATTACTCGACAAAGGTACGTATTTAAATTGAATATGATATTTTATGCGCCGTATCGGCTAGCCGCTTAGCTTTTTAAATTTTCTTTTTGAATAGAGAGGCCTGTGTGGCAGTTTGGGGATTTTCCCGATGCTCCCGGGAGGTTATGGCGAATTTTTCCGGGAATTTAAGGAGTTAGAATATTTATAAGAAGATTTTATAAACTAGAAATTGATATATCTATATATATAGAATTCGATAATGAAACGAACTTAAATTAGAATATTATAAACCAAAAGGAATTTTATAAATAAAATCCTTGGAGGTATACGTTTTGAAGTGAACGATGATTTAAAAGAAAATGATTTGCATATTTAAAATGATCGTGTTGATAACAAGTTAATCAAATGGAGTTAAAGAAATAGAGTTAAGCGGAATTAGAAATTAACTAGAAATTTGTTGAGTTGAACGACTTTTTGATTATCGATCTGATGTTGGTTTCGGCCTTCGGGGTTTATACTTAGGAAGTTGTTCTCTTACTAGTTTATAGTTAGAGTCTGATATATGTGGAAGAATAGTGATATGTAAGTAAGAGATGGAAATGTTTTCCAGCCTTAATAACATATATTTTCTAAACATAGAAAATAAGGAAATATGAATATATATATATATATATATGTTTGATGATGTGATTGATAATTCCATTTGGAAATAAGATCGTTGTGTGTACACGGACATTTTTCATTTGATAGTTAAATCACCGACTATCAAAGTTTTGACCATTTTAACGTTGTTAATATGGAGAGACCGGTTGGATTATTATCCGAAGAACCACTCTGTATTGGCATAAGCGTTGCGAATCATATATGCCAACGAAATTGAAGACGGAGTAAAGTGCAAGGGTTGTTGTATAAGTCCTAGGTAGAGATTGCCTAGGATGGATGTGCTGAATAGTGCCTTCGGTTTCATTCAGTCCCAGAACGAACGTATATGGACAAATGTCTGACAGAATATTTCGAATGATCGCATGGGTTGGTCTGTATAAATATATATGGTTGCAACGGATTTATTCCCTTAGCATAACATCCAGAATATTTGTGTAAACCAATTAGTGATTAACGGATCTGATAATGTGGCATTCAAAGTGATCGTGTTATCAATGAATGGAAAGAAATCGTAACCTCTGGCCTCAACAACCGGGAAATGACAAAAATCGGGCAGGCAGCATGCCTATGTAGGTCGCACCTATAAGGGTGTATAATCACCCGATCTAGAGTTTCATTTAATTCTAAAAATCTATCGTCGATGCTGTCCCATTTGGGAAACGGTTGCTGATCCCAACCGTTGGCGATGTACATTCGATACACATAAGAGAAATGAGTGGTCGGTCATGTGTGGCTGAGTTGCAAGACGTTCTTGTTGAACTCGGTGCATTCTTCTCTAGAGATACACCAGTGGAAGGTGGTTTTATACCTTGTCATAGTTGGAAATCCATTACCCAATACGTGCTTGCGGTTTCATTGTGTACTATATATGTAGAACGTGAGATGAAAGCATTTCTGCTGGATGATGATTATTATATTGTGGTTGATATGCATTATTATAATATCAAAAGGTTTTTGATATAAAGATATTTTGGATTCTCATAAGGGAAAACCCGTTCCGTTATACGGCGTGGTCTTATGAGATATCGTTTACTTGTTCAAGATGTTTTAAACTGTTTACTCATACCAGTCCCATGACTGGCCCGGAATTTATTTTGTTTTGTTCTACCTAAACTCTTGGATGCCAAAATTTGTACGGGCAGTCAGGTAGTTTAGGTGTTTACAGATATTTGGAGGAGTTTGGAGCAGGAGGCTTCAGCGTTAGTTATATAGTGTTTTGTTCCGCTGTATTGTAAGTGTTGTACTCTGATGATAATGTTATGTATATACAGTCAAAGTTTGTATTTCAAAAGCTGTTATATATTATATTTTATTCCGCTGCGATGTGAGATTCTGTGTTGTGTTTATGTTCTTCTTCTTCTATTCTATGTTTCTATCTTATCTATTCTCACCCTCTAACTTCTTTCTATTAATGATTCGTATTTCGTGATATTTGGGTCGGATGTATGATGTATGTAGTCAACTCTGATATCTCGGATTTGCGGGTCACTACACTGGGGGTGGTTGATTAGCACGTGCAGTCTTTCCCTCACATTATGCTATATATTATAAGTGAAAAAAAAATATCATAAGCATTGACATAAAATATCATAATATACAGGTTATTGTTCTTTATTTGAATACTAATAGTTATTGTGTGGCCTAACTTATGCTTCCAAACTCTTGGTCTGTAAAGCGAGATTTAACAGCCAAATTACATTTTTTGAATAATAATTTAGGTAGTTATCTTATATCCATTTCATAATGAAATATAACAAAATAAACATCGACTATATTTGAATATATAATTCATATATTATACATGGTGCCATTAATGAAATTGAAGGATAACGGTAATAATATATCATGTTCTTTTATATTGGTGTATTATGAGCTTTCATTACATATATGTTTGCTAAATTCAATAAGTAGTGCATTTATCTCTAATATATTGTGAGACAACACATTTTCACTTTGTAAAGATCATAATTTAAACTATAAGCACATTTTCACTTTTTAAAGATCAAAATTTAAACTGTAAGATTATACACACACACGCACGCACGCGCACGCACACGCGTGCCCACACACACACACACACACGCACAGATATATATATATATATATATATATACACACATATATAGACACACACACACATATATAATATCATGTTCTTTTATACTGGTGTATAATGTGATTTCATTGTACATGTTTCCAAAATTCAGTAAATATTGCAATTATGTCTAACATAATGTGAGACAACACATTCTCCGTTATACAATTCAAAGCATAACATATATGTGTGTATACACATACATACATACACACACACACACACACAATGTATGTATGTGTGTGTATATATATATATATTATGTATATATATTTCATCATCAACTGCAATTGGAGTTATAAGTGTGATGGAACTCAAACAGGTAATACCCAATATATTTATATGTTCATTGTCCTCATACAGTAATGAGCTGATGGAATAGGGTAAAATAATTAAATTTCAAAAAGAGATTAAAAAACTTGGGGTTGCTTAAACTATGTAGTGCTGATCTTACCACTGTTACCTCTAGCAAATCGAATGACTGTGAATACCTTGTACAGGGTTGAACCTTAAAACCTTGGTCATCTTGGTTAACTCCTTGTTCATTCAACAAACAGTAAAATTCCTTTGCCTTTTGCTACCCTTTTGAAATACAGTCATCTAGAAAAACATAATTAATGTGAACAAAAATAACAGAGTATAGTAATACATGCAGCCTGACATGCATAAGACTCCAAACACCCAAACGTAACTTGGGTATCTTGGTCAATTCCATATTCACTCAACAAAGAAGCAAGATTCTGTTACCTCTTACCAAGCTTGTGGAATCCAGTCATTTAGAAAAATAAAATTAACCTGAACAAAAATCAAAGAGCATTGTAATACATGTAGCCACAACATATGTATGACACCGAACACCTAATGTAACGTGCAGTCAGTAAAAATAGAAACCAAACGTTCTATATATCCATATATCTGATCCATAACATTCATGCTTTTAAAATAGATTAAGAACATTTTATTCTTTGACATGTCTACTTAAGAGGTTAAGTTAAAACTTCATTATTAATAAATTTAAGAGATTGACTTTAATCATCTTCAACTAACAATTAAATGTTCAATATAAACAAAGTCTATGTAACGCACGCACGCATATATATATATATATAAGAATGTCACTAAACAAATGATTTAAACAATAAAAGAATATTACATATACATATACATACATATATATATATATATAAGAATGTCACTAAACAAATGATTTAAACAATAAAAGAATATTCATAATCATTCATAAATAAACGAAAAAGAAAGTACAAATAAGTATTCACATAAGGGCCACTATATATAGTTGGATTTATGATATAGTTTAGATTTGACGAAAAAGCTTTTATGATTGAAAAATCATGCATATAGGCTACAAATGACTTTGTCTGAATTGGCAATATCCACTTTACATTAATGCAATATTAGGCAATTTATAGTGTTTTTCATATATAATGAAATGGAAATCCTAGATTGATATGTTAACAAAATAAAAACAGAGCCCAACGCTAGTTATTTGCAAAAACTGCATATTTATTGTTTTAAATTTTTGTTGATTACATTAAAATTTCCAACAACGTTCATATGATCGGTAAAACCACATAGAATTGCTATAAATGGTTCAGATGCTAGTTGTCATTTCACCCATCCTGCTTGAATTCTAAAACTAACATCCTTATCTATCTCCCCCATCAAACTGCAACATAGATCCTAAGTATCGAAACGATTCCTTCTTAGGTACTACTCTATCGTCTAGGATGGCCTCTCCGTCATCTGAGCTAACACCGTTAAACTCACACTTCATATACTCTATTTTAGTTCTCCTAAGCCTGAAACCGTTTGATTCCAAGGTCTCCCTCCACAACTCCAATTGTCGATTAACCCCTATTCTACTCTCATCAATCAGCACAACATCATTGGTAAAGAGCATACACCAAGGAATCTCCCTTTGTATATCTTTTGTGATTTCATCCATCATTAATGCAAAAATATAGGGGCCCAAAGCAAAACCTTGATGTAACCCTATGTTAATTGGAAAGTCTCTGGTCTCGCCATCGCATACCCTGACACTAGTCACAACCCCCTCATACATATCCTTGATAAGGGTAGTATACTTTGATGGCACTCTCTTCCTTTCTAGCGCCCACCACATAACCCTCCTCGGCACTCTGTCATAAACTTTCTCTAAGTCAATAAAAGCCATGTGGAGATCTTTCTTCTGCTCTGTATCTCTCCATAAGTTGCCTAACTAAGAAAATCGCCTCGGTGGTTGACCTTCTGGGCATAAAACCAAATTTATTCCTATAAACACTTGTCAACCTCCTCAAACGCTGCTCGCAAAATCTCTCTTCCAAAGTTTCATTGTATGTCTCATAAGCTTAATTTCTCTATAGTTTGTGCAACTTTGAATCTCTCCCTTATTCTTGAAGATTGGAACTAAAATGCTTCTCCTCCACTCATCTGGCATTTTGTTTGATTTGAAAATATTATTAAATAACTTAGTTAGCCATGTTATCCTTGCATCTCAAGCATCTCCACACCTCAATGGGAATGTCATCAGACCCTAGCCTGATTTCATCCGTTTCAACGCCCCTTTTACCTCAGATTCTTGAAATCTCCGTATAAAATGTCAATTGGTGTTGTCGGCAAAGTCTTCCAACTCGATTAAAATAATAAAGACATGAAATATATAGATCTTAAAACACATATGAGATACAACTTAAAGGGGCTATAAGCCATACACATATGCATTGATTTAGCCGTGTGATAATAAATGATTTCACACTATGTATGTAACACCTATTAATAGAAATGAATGGAATACATACATATATAATTTGCCTCTGGACATACTATGGTAGATGAAAGGTTGCAATTATTTCTTCCCATTAACCTAATAATAACAGTAATGAGTGATATGACATGATATGTATACACACACTACACAATTATATGTCAATGTTCTAAATATAATAGTTAAATTAGTTAGCACCCATTAAGTATGTAATTTTCACATCTTTATGCTCATACATACAACTTTATCAACACTTACTAGTAAACTATTGATTTCCTTATTTTAATATTTTATTTTAATCAACTATGCATAAAGAAATATAAAGATATAAATCCACAAAAAATAATTTCAAACTTTGTGGCAAATAGACTTGGAAAATGATAATGACTTATTTCTTTAACATAATAAGTTTACAATATATGATCAATACCAACAGAAACATGAATTGTTATAAACAAAAGGTGGATACCCAGTGCCAAAGGCTCCCGTACTCAAGCGCGAGAGGACTTCCCAGGTCAGTCTCCCATCCTGGAACTATTCAAGGCTTTCCGGTCTCTAGGGGTGGTTGATTAGCGCGTGCAGCCTTTCCCTCACATTAATCTAATTCATTTATTATTACTAAATTGTTACACTTCACACGTGTGTCACTGCATCACTGAAAAGCAGTACATAAGTTTACTATGAATTCATTGCAATCTTATTACTAAGAAAAACAAAATGAAGTAGAATATCCAACAAATAAGAAAATTAAAAGACAAAGAAAGAGAACTACATGTTTTGGATTTACCCAAGTACGATACATATTACATACATTTAAAGTGGAGGTGGTAAAAATTACTCTTTTCAAAAAGTATAATGTAAAAAATTAAATTTAATGCAAATTTTACATTTGTTATTCAAAATCAAAATTTATGTTCTTATCCTTAATCTAGAACTTAAAAACCATTATAGTAGCAAACAAATTTGCCTTCAGGTTAATTATCATTTTCATTATTACTCAGAAAAGCAAAAAAAAAAAAAAAAAAAAAGGACTACTAATTTAATAGTGGCAAACTTCATACTACTAAAATGTATGCATAATATATGTACAATTAGTGGAAAAAAGGTGGATACCCAGTGGCAAAGGCTCCCGTACTCAAGCGCGAGGACTTCCCAGGTCAGTCTCCCATCCTGGAACTATTCAAGGCTTTCCGGTCTCTGGGGCTGGTTGATTAGTGCGTGCAGCCTTTCCCTCACATTATTCAATATATTATAAGTGAAAAAAATATCGTAAGCATTGACATAAAATATCATAATATACAGGTTATTGTTCCTTATTTGAATACCAATAGCTATTGTGTGGCCTAACTTATGCTTTCAAACTCTTGGTCTGTAAAGAGAGATTTAACAGCCAAATTACATTTTTTGAATAATAATTTAGGTAGTTACCTTATATCCATTTTATAATGAAATATAACAAAAGAAACATCGACTATATTTGAATATATAATTCATATATTATATATGGTGCCATTAATGAAATTGAAGGATTACGGCAATAATATATCATGTTCTTTTATATTGGTGTATTATGAGCTTTCATTACATATATGTTTCCTAAATTCAATAAGTATTGCATTTATCTCTACTATATTGTGAGATAACACATTTTCACTTTGTAAAGATCATAATTTAAACTATAAGAACATTTTCACTTTTTAAAGATCAGAATTTAAACTGTAGGATTATACACACGCACGCACGCACACACGCATGCACGCGCGCACACACGTGCCCCCCCCACCCACACACAGATATATATATATATATATATATATATATATATATATATATAGACATGCACATACACATATATAATATCATGTTCTTTTATACTGGTGTATAATGTGATTTCATTATACATGTTTCCTAAATTCAGTAAATATTGCAATTATATCTAACATAATGTGAGACAACACATTCTCCGTTTATACAATTCAAAGCATAACATATATGTGTGTATACACATACATAGATATATACACACACACACACAATGTATGTATGTGTGTGTGTATATTATGTATACATATTTCATCATCAATTGCAATTGGAGTAATAAGTGTAATGGAACTCAAAAAGGTAATACCCAATATTTTTATATGTTCATTGTCATCATACAGTAATGAGCTGATGGAATAGGGTAAAATAATTAAATTTCAAAAAGGGATTAAAAAACTTGGGGTTGCTTAAACTATGTAGTGCTGATCTTACCACTGTTACTTCTAGCAAATCGAATGACTGTGAATACCTTGTATAGGGTTGAACCTTGGTCATCTTGGTTAACTCCTTGTTCATTCAACAAACAGTAAAATTCCTTTGCCTTTTGCTGCCCTTTTGAAATCCAGTCATCTAGAAAAACATAATTAATGTGAACAAAAATAACAGAGTATAGTAATACTTGCAGCCTGACATGCATAGGACTCCAAACACCCAAACGTAACTTGGGTATCTTGGTCAATTCCATATTCACTCAACAAAGAAGCAAGATTTTGTTACCTCCTACCAAGCTTGTGGAATCCAGTCATTTACAAAAATAAAATTAACCTGAACAAAAATCAAAGAGCATTGTAACACATGTAGCCACAACACATGTACGACACTGAACACCTAAATGTAACGTGCAGTCAGTAATGATAGAAACCAAACGTTCTATATACCATATATCTGATCCATAACCTCCACGCTTTTAAAATAGATTAAGAACATTTTATTCTTTGACATTTCTACTTAAGAGGTTAAGTCAAAACTTCATTATTAATAAATTTAAGAGACTGACGTTAATCATCTTCAGCTAACAATTAAATGTTCAATATAAACAAAGTCTATGTAAAAAATTCAATATATATATATATATATATATATATATATATATATATATAAGAATGTCACTAACCAAATGATTTTAACAATAAAAGAATATTCATAATCATTCATGAATAAACGAAAACGATAAGTACAAATAAATATTCATGTAAGGGCCACTATATATAGTTGGATTTATGATATAGTTTAGATTTGACGAAAAAGCTTTTATGATTGAAAAATCATACATATAGGCTACAAATGACTTCGTCTGAATTGGCAATATCCATTTTACATTATTGCAATATCAGGCAATTTATAGTGTTTTTCATATATAATGAAATGGAATCCTAGATTGATATGTTAACAAAACAAAAACAGAGCCCAACGCTAGTTATTTGCAATTATTGTTTTAAATTTTTGTTAATTACATTAAATTTCCAACAACGTTCATATGATCGGTAAAACAACACAGAATTGCTATAAATGGTTTAATCAAATTTGACAACTTCTATTGAAAAAGAATGAAATTATAAAGTTCAGCAAATCATAGCATAATCCTTATTTTAAGTTAATGACACATGCACTCATGTTTCAGATGGAATCAATGCTTAAAATTCGAAATTTCACTTATACATCTCCTAGTCGAAATTATAGAAAATAGTTTCTATTAATTAAGGATCATGTTCAATGTTTTAAGTCAACAGACGATGATACATGTGTGAACATACACAATTTAGATACAATGAAATATATAGTACTTTTCATTATAGATAAGGAATGTGTATTCATCAAGAATCAAATGAATAATATTTGCAGTCGGTCGAAAACAATTATGAGTAAACCGACCATGATAAAAACCTAACATTTTCCAGCTGTAGTAATAAAACCAAAGGATAAGTAGAATTTGGACAAATAAAAATTGATTCTTGAAAACTAACAGACATGATAAGAGCACCATCCACTTCCCATTTTCAGTTATTTAGTTATAGAGTGATATTGAAGGATGACCGTCGAAGAAGCACCAAAATATTGCAAGGTCGCAATCCTTCATCGAAACATCATGATAATAGTAACTAATAACTGAATTATTATGTCTGTTAGTACAGTATCTGATGTTATTTTCCGAAATATGTTCGAGCAAAAACACAACTGACATGATTTTTCGAAATAAACATACCTATATGACGTTATGAAAGTTCTTCCAGTGGCAAAGAGGAAGCAACAGATTGAACAAATTGCTGATGAGCCAATCATCGGCCTACACAATTACAATGGAGATTTAAAGTTTCAATCTTTACGATGGAGGTGACTGAATCGCCAAATTCCATCTTGCTGTTCAATACGTTTTGGATTGAAACCAAAAGATTTGTAGGATTGAAAGCAATCGGTATATAATCAATTTACGTAACGCCAATAACTTTTTTACAGCCCGTATTATGGAATCGATCTTAAAAATATAGTCAGGGAAAGGGTAACTGGAATGGCCAGAGAGAAGAAGAACGAAAACCTGGAAGAAATAACGATTCAAGGTTAGAAGAGGAAAAATTGGGTCGGGGGGGGGGGAAGCGGAAAAATGGAGAAAAAAGGGAGAGCATTTAATTACAAACGAAAGAGGCTGTGAAGAAGGGAAAGTAAGTGAACGGTACGAACGAAAGAAATAGAATAAATGGTTGGTTTCGGGAATCGACTAGAGAGCTGGAGGGGAAAGGACACGTGAAATAAAAACCGAAAGGTCACGCTGGGAAGCAAGGAGAGGGCTGCATTTCCAACCCAGTTAGTATAGATAGTATAGATTTCTTCCCGAAAAAGGGACGGAGTCGAAAGTCGTTTAATCAACCAACTCAATTTTCATTCTAGCTTAAGTTCTTCAACTTTTCAGTTTTTAAGAATTTTCTAATTTTCCCAAAATTTGGCTAACGCGCTAAATTTTCGAATAAAATCGCCATAACCTCCTTTGTACGGGTTGATCGGTAGAACTACAACTCGCCTCTCTAGGCTCTCATCAATCAAGTAGAAAATAAAAAGATCAATCGACACATAAAATCATTATACCGAATGAATGCATGAAATATGTATCTGTTTATCAGCCATACAATTTTATTTCTCTTCTTAGCTTCTCTAACATGTCATATATATGTGTGTGTATATATATATATATATATAGAAAACGGGTTTAATATTTTATTCCTGGGCATTATAGCCCAAAGGGAAAACAAAGGCCCAAGGCCTTGTTATGACACAATACGGTCTGGAGTATTCCACAAACCGACACATAACTACTTTACACTACGCTAAGTAAGAATAATTCCCAAAAGCAACAAAATATTCAGATCTATATCCTCTTCTTCAACGTCAATGGTGGCTAAAATACAAAGCAACTGGTGTTTGTTTCTTGATGCTGAGCCAATGGTCGCAACCGATCCATGCCTGGCCTATCATCTTCTGCAGGTGTCGTTCCTTTGGTAAGCTCTTTCCCCTTCCTCAGCAATGCCAAATTTAGATCTTTAATTGATAATTTGCCAATGAACTCTACTGACCGTGCTTTGTTCCGGTATATGCGGTCGTTCCTCTCCTTCCATGCACTCTACACAACAACTATAAAAGCAATAGCGTACATTTCGGGTACCTTACCTATGCCTTGCTTGATAACTAGCTTCAGTTACAACTAGCTTACCTTACCTATGCGTACATTTCGGGTACCTTAACCTACCAGTGCGTACATTTTAGGCACCTTACCTATATATATCTTATTAATACTAGCTTCAAAACAAATCAATATTAATTTTGATTTGGCTCAATTTAATCTTTCATTCTTACATTGGATTTATCATTCCCATTTTATTTAACTTCACTTGAGTTAAAATTTAATTTGTTTGATTTACTTTTACCCTTTCAATCAAATTAACTTGTATTAGTTAAATTTAAAGCTCAAATCATTTCTAAATACTTACTTAAATTAGTTTAAGTATATTTTTACATTTCAATTGGAATTATATATCGAAACTCGAAAATAAACATAGATGATGTCTAGACTATCATTAGAATCATCCCCAAGCAACTAGAATGTGGTTCCTTATCAATTAAGTATATTCAAGACTTTGGGTATACGCTAGCTATGCGTATATGCAAAATCTTCTTATACTCGATAGTCCAACCATGATGTCAAATAACATACTCACATCTTTTTATAATAAGATAATCAGGTAGGTTATCCATATATTTTCCAAATCATACATTTTCATTATATATAAAATATAGTTGAAAAAAAAATCAGATTATATATATACTCACAAATACGTTTGTTATAAACATATCATTCTCTGCTCGTTCTAGGGTATTACTAACCACATCTCTAATTAATTTCTCATTCTAGGATACTATCGATCCTATCTCTAATGAGTATTCTTAAATAGAATGTCACTAATTCTATCTCTGATGAAATCTTTTGTTCGGTTCTAATGTGTCTTGTTCTCGAGCTCTTGAAACCGTAGCTCCGATACCAAACCGACCCGAAATCCACGCACGGCCTAGAGCGAAGTGGAATACAGGTAGTTTGATAACACTACTCATCGGAACCTAGAACAACATAACTTTCATTTCTTTTACAACAATATTTCATCAGAGTACAAGAATAACAGAGTGTGGAAAATAAATACACAACGGAAATACAATAATCGTAGAATAAGTAAATTACATAGTAGCGAAAAATGTAATACATAAATATTTACAATGCAGTATAAAACATCAACAACCACAACTGAAAACAATACACAAGCACAGAGCTTTCCGAATATAGCTCTAGCCCAAATCCAGGATCCTGTTAAAGAAAAGAATTTGCAAAACCAAAACTACTGACTGCCCATGTGGAAAATATGGGCACTCGGAGTTTAGGTGGAAACAATAAACTCCGAGTCAGTCCTAGGACTGGTGTGAGAGCTTAAAACAATTATTATAAACTTTACTTTTAAAATAGAGTAAATCACGGGGCCGCGTCGTATATTATGGAAGGGGTATACTCCCATGAATACTAAAGATTGAAATAAAATGATTAATAAACAACGAAATGCTTTTTAGAAAAATGAAGCTATTATAAGACTCGGGTACCATCACACAATGCAACGCAAGCCAGAGGATAAAGTTTTACCCTATAATAGCCAACGACGCTTGGTACGTTTTAAAACAAAGATTTTTAATATTACTATAAGCACATAGTGTAGAAAACAGCTTCAAATATAAATGTATCAATCATAGACGGCATAGGTGCATATATTATGTCGCCATATATGTTTACAACTAAAACTGAAAAGCCGCGTACTAGAAATTGGATTCCATCTATGAGTCGAGGTAAGGTATCTTCCTCACCGGTTTCGGATCACCTCTAGCAGGATGTCCAGGATCACACCTATGGGAAACCCTTAAATCTTCAGGGCCGGTCCACACCTAACGTTTGTGGACTAGTCATTCCTGAACAACATGTTTCCCGGTCCTATCGGACCTGTCACCTAGTTAGTATGTCGACCAATCTGGTCCTTTTTCAGCCATATTTGAGGCGCCTCACTATTCATCATCCACATAAGTAAATATGCCTGGGCTCCATACCATGGCACTACCTCAAGCTAGAAAAAAAACGCATGCACTCCCTATAGTCCCTAATCCTTTTTTGACTCATACTGGGGTATGAAGCTCGCGAATTAACGTTATACACAAAGCAGTGCTTTGATCATCATCCAAAAGGCCCTGCTTTTCAAAAAAAAGCCTTGATCATTGCATCTTAGCATGCCACATTGTCAATCCATATTGTACCATTAACTTACACCTATATATAACCTCTAAGATTGTACGTCTCAGAGAAGGGTGTTACGCAGGAGAATAAATCCTCCGCCACTAAACAGATATACATTTGGGAGAGATCACTGAATACAGTACAAAGTACAACGTCAGACAAACAATCCGTTTACAAGTCCTTTTTTGGTCTGAACGAACCAGAGGCACCTTATTCCTCATCCCATATGTCCAATATAGGAGAGAGGTCCTCACATATTTGGTCAATTTCCAAGTACGTTTGGACGGTCGCCACATATAACCTCTACTTGGGTGTACTTTCCAAGTGAGACATCAACAATAGTCCAAGCAAGGTGAAGATCTTTGGTCTTCAACCACCGTCTTCATCTTTGACTATTATTCGTCATAACAGTTATTCAAAATGGGTTAAATCCAGTCTTTCTGAATAACTGGTGCATCTTTATAATCATGTGATAAATACACAAAGATAGCACACATCTCATTCCAATCCAGAATATTCTTTTATTCAAATATTCATTACCTTTGGGAAAGGTTCACATTAATTTTATCAAAGATAAGTTCTTTTAAACTTATTATTTAATCTTCCTTTGGATATCATTTTCAAAAGATTTTATTATATCTTTTCTCAACTTAAACCAATTTAAGGTTTATATAACTAGTCGGGATTAACGAGCCTTACCGAAGTAATCATTCATTTTAGTGTCCCAATCCCAACCTATTCATCCCATGAAGCAAAACTAGTAGTACTCCATATCTAACACTCATTGTGTTATCGGCAAATTTAATTACCATTTAACATTCAAATCAAAGCTCAAAATATCTAAGTGTACAACAATGACAAGTCAGCATGCATCATGGCAACAACAAACAAGACAGTGCGCACATATGCAAACCAATGTGATATCAAATTCAAGAATGTAAACATCAAAACCATTTTAGGACAGCATGCACAGGTTCTTGTTCAACGAATTCAAGCTCCAGTGAACACAAAGCCAAATCTGGACATACACTACATGGGTCAAGCCAAAGCCAAGTCAGCATGCCACAAACATGAACATGGGTGGTCAATTTTTTTTGCATGTGCACAAATGATTCAAGAAAGACATGGTGTAGCAATGAAGAAGCCACACAACAGTGTCATGTAACACAAGGGACAACCCAGATTCAAGTATGTGAACATGGTCGAAGCAAGCACACACACAAGTGGAGCACATAAGTGTCAAACACATATTGCAAATATGAAGCAAATTCCAAAACCAGCAGTGCACATGTCTATGTAGTGCACACATGAATAAACAAGAATATACATCATGCAAGCCTGTGTGAACACACTCTCAAGACCAAACTAGAATGAGAATGCTAGCATGCAAATGTACACAAACAGGACCAGATTTCATATAATATATGTTGAACAGTAACAGTGCATATCTAGTTGCGTGAAATAAGCACAACAATGATGCAATTTCTAGAGTCAGTGCTCAGCAACAAGTCATCCCATTATTGATTCGTAGCTTTAAATACAACATTCCAAATACTCAAAGGTTCAGGCAAAAGGGAATAATGCAAAAGTTTATGGCCAAAACAATATGCAGCATAAAACAGAAGTGAATAGTTTGTAGAGCAAAAACAAAGCACATTTGGGTTGTGCTCAAGCTAGCTAATACATGATACAGCTAAGAGCAAACAAGTTGGGAAAAGAAATATTTGGCAAATTATTTTTCTTTGGAATATTTTTTCAATTCAGCATGAAGAAATACACACATTCAACAATTCATTTTTGGCAAGTTTCAAATCCACATGTTGGAGTATTCAAAAAGAACCATTTCTAGAAAGTAATCATTTTTTGCAGGGGCAAAGAAATCTTTCCAGAAGACATTTTTTAACAAATCTTTTAGGCAAGAAACCAATCTTTGTTTCCAGTTTTGAACAAAGATATAAACTACAAAACAATTCTTATTGTTTCCAGTTTTGAACAAAGATATCTTTCTAGGAATTCAAGGATATAACCATGGCCACAAAAATATCTAGAAAATCATGTAGCTAAGATTAATCGCTTGAATTGTTTCTAGAAATTAACTTCTTGATTACAGGGAAATTTCTTTTTTGGAAATCAAGTATCATGATTAAAGGGACCAAGAAAATCATTCAAGATTTCCTAAAATCTGAATGTTTATATGGAGTAAGAAAACAATTCGAATTTTGATTCCAGAAATCACGCAAACAATTCAAGGCCGACTCAATTAGTTATGGCATTTTATAAGGAAACTAATCAAAAAAATATCAATTTCAATCAAAGTCGAGAAAAGAAAGGGGCGAAATTCACACAGCAATCAAGATCAGTCATATTGTGAAATCAGAGATATTATAGGGTTTTATAATCCTATATATAACACAAATCATCATCGACAATTGACATTTAAAAAAACCAAGCTACATTTCAAAAGCAATAATTACGAAGAATCAAACTAAAATACTCACTGTTGTTTTGATCAAGCCCAAATCGTTCAACCACAAGCATCAGCGAATTGAAGTCCATCAGAGAATCAAACTTCATTAGACAATCGATAGTGATTTGGGGGAAGCAGGGAAAAGCCTAATTTATCAGTTCGACCGACATTCTTTTTGTAAGAGCTTTACAAAGAAAAAGGGGTCAGCTTGTTTTATTAAGGTCTTATGGGTTTTCTATTTTTTAATTTATATTGTTTTGTTTTAATTTCTTTTGTACTCAACCATCAGTTTGTCTAGTTTTCTGTAAACACTAAGGTATACTAGTTATAGGATTTTAACTAGGGTTTACAAGCTACGGGTTTGTAGCTAAAGGAAAATCAGGTTTCAGGGGAAGAAATCAGTATAGGGTTTTTAGCGTAGTATTAGAACAATGGCAGTTTTGAAAGTGTACAAAACTTTATAGGCGGTTAGCGAGGGGTTCGCAAGTTTATAGGTTTTTGTACGTGGGTGTCTGTTTATTTGGGAATGCAACAATAGGTAGGGTTTGCTAAGCTAGGTAAAATATGTGTTATTTATTTTCTGCTTTTGTTTTCCCACCTGCAATTTGCGTTGTGATATATTTTAATATCTCGATAAAATTCAATAAATTTTAGTCACCCCCATCTTGGATTAATCTTGATCCAACATCAACCACTCTAAGGACTAGCATTGTCACATATAATGATCGGGGCGACTTTCGAGAGGCTTGTTGACATGGCTTTGATGCATGAGGATAATAATGAGTATAAGGAAAAGGTCAAGACTGAGGAGACACAATCCTACGTCGAGAAAAAGAAATGGTGGCCTAAGAAGGGGGTGTATAAGAATGGGGGAAAGCCTGATAAGGCTCAGATCAAGACATAGGTTAAGTGCTATGGTTGCAGAGATTTAGGACATTTTGTGGAAGACTGTAGAAAGGAAAAGAAGGCTTGTTTCACTTGTGGTCAACTTGGACATTTCACAAAGCAATGCCTTAAGAAGCAAGGACAAGTGGCAGGATCTTTCGTAGGGCAAGTGCATGCTCTTGATGCAAGTGGATCCGATCGAGGTAGCAAAGTCACAGTCGAAGGTTTTATTTTCCTTTTTGACTATCTTGTTAGGACTCTCTTTGATTCTGGTGCTTCTCATTCATTTATGTCCAATTTTTCGGTAGATAGTCTACACCTAGATACTAGTATTGCTTTTTGGTCCTGTTGTATTCTCAAACCCCATAGGAGGTACGGCTCATCTTTCTATAATATGTCAGGGTTTGAGAATTTCTATCTTGAGCGTCGAGTTTGAATGCGACGTGTATGTTCTGGGATTTATTGGTAAATGGGTTTATTCTAGGAATGGTTTGGCTAGCCATGTATGGCGTCATTCTATAATGTGAGAGGAGAGTTATTAGGCTTCTTACGTGCCAAGGGAGAACTCACGAGATTTTGTGTGACCTATAGGGGTCAGTTATGCTCAGTTTCCTAAATTCGCCTGATGCTTCTATTGATGGTCAATGAGAAGTGCCCATAGTCGGAGATTATTCAGACATGTTTGATGAGGTTAGGGAATTACCTTTGAGGCGTGAGATAGACTTCCAGATTTACTTGGAAGAGAATGTGAAGCCAATCGCTTTTCTAGTGCGCTACATGGCTCCTAGGGAGATGAGGGAGCTCATTAAGAAAGCAGGGGAGCTATTTGAGAAGGGATTCATTAGACATAGCATATCAGAATGAGGAGCTCCAATCGTCTTTGCGACTAAAACATATGGCTCATTTCATCTGTGAGTGGACTATAGGGAGTTGAATAATCTCACCAAGAAGAATAGGCACCCACTTCCGAGGATTGACGACTTGTTTGATAAGATAGTAGGCGCATCAGTTTTCTCGCATTTGGATTTGGCCATGGGATTTCATCGGTTGAGAGTGGCAGAGAACAATATTGATAAAACTACATTCAAAACACCAGATGGTTTCTTTGATTGGGGGTCATGCCTTTTGGGCTGACCAATGCACCCACGTATTTTATGGACTTAACGAGTAGGGTGTTTAGAGAGTTTCTGAACAAGTTTGTGGTGGACTTCGTGGATGATATTATGATCTTCTCAAGGAATGAGGAAGAACATCCCTACACTTAGGAAGTTCATTAGGGACTTTGCAAGGATATCAGCCTCACCCATCCGATTGATGAAGAAGAACTTGGCTTTCGTTTGGAGCATTGATTATGAGTGTTACTACCAAATGATCTTAGTACAGGTCGACAATGAAGGGATGTCAAATGAATATAAGGAAGGGATGAGGAATTCGAGAGCAACTCAAGCTGATACCCCCTCTAGAAACAAGCGGCCCGAAACCTACAAAGCGTCAACAAAGGTTCATCCGACATGGTCTACCCACCAGGAATTAACCGATGTAACGCCAACACATCAAAATAGGAAGAGTATCAGGTCATAGCATAAAGATGGTCCATAACCGACTCCTGAAGAATGGCTCCATAAATGATGAAGATGTTACCTTCTTAAGTAACATGGGTATCACCGGAAGCTACCTTCCGGGGAGTCAATCTGGAAGGCTAAACCAAGACCCAAGCAAGGATACAGGCTACTCATACTAATCCATATAGTACTTGAATCATCAACGGTTCTAAATCGGCGAATGTACATGTACATCGTAAGGGCGAGCCCCTCTAAGAACCCATGATAAAGCCGAAAGCCTACATCCGAAGACCTACGCTTAGAGGAATCCACCGAGAAATTCAAAATGCCTCCACTATCCGTCTCAACAACAAACTCCTTTCCACCTTGGGGAGGCCCCAATGCACCCGGGACCCTCGCTTCAAAAACCATAACTGACACCACGAGGATGACCGACAGCTAGATACCCAAGACCAAGGAAGATAGCGGCCGACAGGGATCATTCAGGCCCAACACCCTACTGATAGATAGACCCTGGATTCTCTATAATAGGACCCTGGGAGCTCCATAAAGGGGACACACTTTTTATTTCTAAATTAAGTTCCTTTCTTCTTAAGAGAAGAAAATCATCTATTCTTGTAATATATATGCAAACTATGAATGGAGAATTCTGAGTCTCACTCATCTTACGATTTGATAATCTTGTAGTGTCATAATGATGAAACAGGGAGTTAACACTAACCTTTCTGATGAGAAGATCGACCAAGGCGCCCCAGCGACGGAGGAAGAGGGTTTTGTGAAAACACGAAGTCCCCTTCTCCTCGCCCAATGGATCTGCCATGATTGATCCATATTCTCATGCTGAGCCTAATGCTTCCCGAACATTGATGTAAGGAGATCGTCCACGAATTCCTAATCCGATCCCTGTCGTGATTCAAGCTCCTCTCTTAGGAAAACCTGACATGAAGGAATCATCGGAGTTAACGAATATAACGATGCCTTCATCCTTGAACTCAAGGGAAGCGTTAGCTTATTTTCTTCTTATTAGAATACATAATGTCGTTATCATGGCTTAGAAGCTCATCAATTCCATGAAGCCTAATGACATCAAGTTAAATAACTTTCCCAAGGGTCAAATCGAAATACCATCGTGCAATACGTATGGTATTCAACCTCCACGGGCAAGGCCAATGGCCGTTAGGTTTAAGAATTCTGATGCCCCGAGGAGCATGATTCGGCTTAAAGTCACAGGCCTAAGAGTATATCCTGGAGACTCTGAGTCATGACAACGACAAATCTAATGAACGCATACATTACATACTGTAATCTGAGTGTTGACGAAAAATGTCGTTAACTTTATGCGCTAGAGGGAGGGGTTGAACCTCTGCCCTTACGGTTAATTTGCTAAAATTAATTTAGCGAATTCATTGTTCCATGGAAGGAGAGATGAAGTCGAAGAGATTAGAGGAACGAAACAAAGAGCTGGATCCCAACACCACCCTTGAAGGAAATGGGGTCCCAGCATGTAACCCAAACAATAACAAGAAAGGAGCCGCACCCGATCCACAACAACCACCAGACTCAAATGCCATGGAAGATAATGTCGCAAGAATCTCGGTCTTGGAAAAGCAACTTCAAGAAATGCAGGCTTAAGTCAATGCTGTCCAGACACAAAAGTCTTCAAGGCTCACTAGATCCAGTCAGAGAAAGATGAATGAATCTCCAAAAAGGAAGGCTCCTATTCAACAGTCAAAAGCAAAAGGGAAGCCTAAGGAAACATCTTCCAAGAAAAAGAAGTCTCATCTAACGGGAGTAGATCATCAAGGGAATCAGTGTGAGCAGGAATAGTCTGGGAGCTCCACCTCCAAAGGTTATGACCCCAAAAGAGAAAACTATGACAACACAGAAACTTACATCAAAGATGTCACTCAGAAGACTGTCAAGGACTTGCTGGGAAGCAAGGGAAGAGAACCCAGGATGACAAGGTTAATGACAACGAAAGAGTAGCACCGTTCATCGATGGGATTATGAACACCATAATACCATCAAGAGTCAAAGTTTGCCCCATAAAATATCTGGGAACGACCGACTTCGACGATCATCTAATGGCTTTCAACAGCTAGATGGATCTTTACAATGCTTTTGGAGTCGTCAGGGCCGCCTTTTCCCGGTGACCTTCCAAGGGGCAGCGGCGAAGTGGTATCTCCAGTATAGGGAAAACACCATTTACTCGTGGAATAAATCTCCTACGAATTCTCCGTGCATTTCTGCATTGGAAAAGATCTAACTGAAGACTATACGATCGCCAACATCAAACAGAGGCAAGGGGAGTCTCTAGGGGAATATCTGAAAAGGTTCAACATTGAAGCCTTAAAGGCTAAGGATATAAATGACCGCGACAAGCTGATCACCCTACGCTTAGGGTTGATTGAGAACACCCCCTTCTGGAAGAAGTTATATATCTACGGCTGCAAGGACTTACAAGATTTCCATTTCCAAGACGAAAAGTTTATCCGCGTGGATGAGTTGTATTTCACGAAGAGGAAGTTCGGGCCTCGAGGGGAAGGAGGAAGGTCAAACTTCGGTTGAAAGCTCCCGAAAGGGAATCAGAGGAGGTCGAGGTGGGAAGACTCTAACACCAACTCAGTTGCCTTCAACAAGCCCATCTCGTATGTGTATGTTGTTGCCAAAAATTGCCCTGAACCTCACGCCGGTGGTAAATACTGCGAGTTCCATAAAATCAATGGGCAAAAGACAGACGAGTGCAAGGTATTGCATGGGATATACCAGAAACTAATCCAAGAGGGACACCTGAAGGAATTTGTTTCAAATAAACCCGTACCAGCTCAACGTGTAGGAGGATAGCAGAAGGTTTCGGTAAACACGATAGGAGTCACTACGGAGGAGAACAACCTAGATCTGGCGCCTCCTGTAAACTGAATCAATGTAATCCATGGGGGCCCACACCCTGCTGAAAGCTGTCCGAAGGCCAAAAACCAATACATGAAGGAAGCCTCGGAGGGAATCTTCTCCATCCAAGAAGAACCATCGTTGAAGAGCGCGTGTTATGCCCTAAAAATGAACAGCCTCGTGGTCTCTCTGGAAGAAATGAAGAAAGGGGTTCGTCACCCACATAAAGACCCCCTCATGATAATGGCACAGATAGGGCTTTCGGTCGTTTCTAAAATATTGGTGGATACCGGAAGCATTCTCAATTTCATTTTCAAGCACGCCTTTAAGCAGATGGGAATTTCCGAGAAGAAGCTGGAGCCTAGCAACGAACCAATTTTCGGATTCAACAACAAGAGGTCAACTCCAGTGAGTCAAATCATCCTTTTGGTTTAAGTGGGGTTGTTCCCTTTTCACAGGATTTTCGAAACTCTCTTCGTCCTGATTGATCAGTCGTCCTATTACAACATCTTCTTCGGACGACCATCTTTAGAGGAGATGGATGCCTTCATTTCTTCCAAATATCTCATGTTATAATTTCTGACCAACCAGGGATGGGGTACCATCAGGAGAGAACAGTTTAGCTCCCGTGAGTTGTACTTCATGACGGTTGAAAAATACAAAAGGGAGTATTCTTCATATTTTGATTCTTCTACTGTTTTTATGCCTTCAGATAAGGTATTCTTACGTCCCTCATTCGAATCTAAGATAAAAATAAATAAGACTAACAAATGCACTAATGGTAGTTACGCTTCTTTGAAAAGGAAGAGGAAAAGGGCCGATGAGGTAAACTCAACTGAAGAAGGAGAAATCATCATAGATTTGGACTCTAGAGGAGACATCGAAGGGATAAAACCAATAGAAGAAGTAAATGTTGATTCGAAAGATAAATCAAAGGTCATCAACATAGGGAAAAGGCTAACGAAACCTCTTCAAAGCGACTTAATCCATTTTCTACGGCTCAACAAAGATGTTTTCGCCTGGACCCATTTAGACATGGTTGGTATCGACCCTTCAATTATGATCCACGCCCTAAATATCAACCCTTCGATGACTACGGTTCGACAAAAGAAGAGACAATACAATAGAGACCGGATAGAGGCCTTGAAGGGGAAAGTCAAAAGGTTGGAAACTAATGGTTTTATCCGAGAGGTATTTTACCCGAAATGGTTATCCAATCCCATGCTAGTGAAGAAGTCCAATGGGAAGTGGAGGATGTGTGTTAATTAAACGGATTTAAACAAAGCTTGTCTGAAGGATTTTTACCCTCTCCCGCGAATCGATCAGTTGGTTGATGCCATGAGTGGACACAAAATATTATCCCTTATGGACGCTTATTCCGGGTACAACCAAATCCCGATGCACAAACCCGACGAGGAACATACAAGCTTTATCACCAACTAGGGAACATTTTTTTATAAAGTTATGCCCTTCGGTTTAAGGAATGTAGGGGCAACATACCAAAGGCTGGTAAACATGATGTTCCAAGAGAAGATAGGGCGCAATATGGAAGTATATGTGGATGACATGATAGTGAAGTCCACCAAAACAAAGGATCGTCTAAAGGATCTAGAATAAATGTTTGGTGTCTTGAGAAGTTACCAGATGAAGCTAAACCCTCAAAAGTGTTCCTTTGGAGTACAATCAGGGAAGTTTTTGGGATATGTGGCAAGCAAGCAAGGAATTGAAGCTAACCCCGACCAAATACAAGCCATTAGGGACATGGAGGAACCTAAAACCAGCAAGGAAGTCATGAGCCCAAACGGGAAGGTAGCAACACTCAGCAGGTTCATTTCTAAGGACACCGATAAATGTGTTCATTTCTTCGATGTCATACAGAAAAAGAAAATTTTTAAAGAGGAAGGCATTCCAGGAATTGAAAGTTTATATGGGAATGCCTCCGGTTTTGTCTAGTCCCGAGAAGAGAGAAAATCTATACCTATACATGGTTGTCTCCGAACATGCAGTAAGCTCAGTCCTGATAAGAGAGAATGATGAGACTCAACATCCTATCTATTATGTTAGCCGAAGGCTAAAGGATGCGGAAACCCGATACCCTGTCATAGAGAAACTAGCATATTGCTTAATCCATACCGCACAAAAGCTCAGAGGTTATTTTCAGGCTCACCTTATTGAAGTTTACTAGCTTCCCGCTCAAACAAGTATTTAGAAAACCGGAAACCTCAGGGAGGCTAATTAAATGAGGTATTGAGCTTAGCCAATATGAAATTGAGTTCCACCCTCGGGCAGCAATCAGAGGGAAAGCTCTCGTAGATTTCGTGAACGAGTCCATGAACTTCATTTCGGAACAGTCGATTAAAAAGAACGACTTAAAGACCAAATGGCGGCTCTTTGTAGATGGAGCCTCCAACGAGCAGGGAGCAGGAGAAGGTTATAATCACCCCTGACAGACACCGCTTGCATTACGCCATGAAGTTTGGGTTCCCGACAACCAATAATGTGGCTGAGTACGAATCCATGGTAGCTGGTTTGAATTTGGCACTACATTTGAAGATACTGAGGATAGAAATCTTCAACAATTCGCAATTAATGGTGAACCAAATAAAATAGTGAACTGTATTTTGTACTAAGTATGATCCTGTATACTGTGTAATTCTGATGATTATGTTTATCCAGTGTATTCTATTGTACATTATCTGGTGTATTTATTTATTTATGTTCTGCTGTTATCTGTTTATGTATTATATTCCAAAGATTACCCTTGCCACCATCGTATGGGGAATGGGGTTGTCACAAACAGACATATCAAACCAAGGACAAGTGGCTCATCCTATACATGAAGAGGGTATTAAAGATGCTTTCCATATTTTGGGACTTCTCAGTCCATCAAATACCCCGCGGGGAGATTACCCAGGCAGATTCGCTAGCCAAATTAGCCAGCTCCCGAGGAGCCCCCGAAAACGGAATAGTATCGGTGGGATATCAGGAAATGCCGAGAATCGAATAGGAAGAATCGAAAATGGGAAAAGAGCTATTAATTTTGACCGGATCCCATTTTTGGAGAAGGGGAGATGGAGAAGACCAAGAAGCAAACTTCGAGAGGGAATCCCCTATAACGGAAATACACCACCAACAAGAAACTACGTGGATGACACCCATAGTGGACTACCTCCAAAGAGGGACATTACCCATTAGTAAGCAAGATGCAAGAAAGATAAAACACCAAACTCCCACATTCCTGATCATAGACGACGTACTTTAAAAAAGGGACATTCACCTCCTTAGTTAAGGTGTGTAAGTTTCGAAGATGGACAAGCCTATTAAAAGAAGCTCATGAAGGATGGTGCGGGGACCATTCCAGTGGGATTAAGCTGGCCAAAAGGGTAATGCGATAAGGTTATTATTGGCCACGGATGGTTAGTCAAGCGGTCGAGTATGTCAAGAGATGTGATAAATGTCAGAAGTACTCTAAGGTGCCACGACTTACTCCCAACGATCTAACCACTATATCGAGCCTGTGGCCTTTCAACATACGGGGGATAGATTTGATTGGGCCCTGACCACTTGCTAAGGGCAGAGCTAAATATGTCGTAGTATCTATCGACTACTTCACCAAGTGGGTGGAGTCGGAACCCCTTTCGACTATCACATCCAAAAAGGTATTAAAATTCGTAATAAAAAATATCGTTATCCGCTTTGGAATCCCTCATAGGATCATATCGGATAACGGAACATAAGTCGAGAGCGAAGAGTTCACCCGGTTTTGTGAGAAAAATGGAATCATCAAAAGTTTCTCCTTAGTAGCCGACCCAAAGCTAACGGAGATGTGGAAGCCGCAAATAAAATCATTAAGACAATCCTCAAGAAACGCCTATATCAGGCTAAAGGAAATTGGACAGAGGAGTTGCCTCTAGTGCTATGGGCATATATAACTTCTACCAAACAGCTACGGGACACACCCCCTTTTCCCTGACATATGGGTGCGAACTTATGCTTCCGGTTGAGGTCGAAATTCCGTCACATAGAATGATATCATACACATTTGACCCTAATCAAAAGTTAAGGAAGGAATCACTAGACTTGATACAGGGACTAAGGGATGAGACTGTAATTAGAACCGCCGAATACCAAAGGAGGATCACAAAATATTACAATTCAAAGGTCAAAGTTAGAACCTTCACTGCAGGCGAATTATTAATACGAAGAGTAATGGCTAATACCAAGAATCCAGTAGATGGTCCTTTCAGTCCAAATTGCGAAGACCCCTAATTGTCCATTAAGAAGTCATACCGAGTACATATCGGCTATGCAGGCTCAACGGTGATCTTATTCCAAGAACATGGAACTCAAAACATTTAATATTTCCCAAACATAAAAGAATAAAAGACCAGATTTTCCTCTCAAGAAATCATCATATGACCAAGGGCATGGAAACCCTCCCAGTAGTTCGAGCGAAACCCAAAAGGGGTCGAGCTGAAAAAAGGATTGAATCCCTCGTCATCACCAAATTGGCCAGGGCGAGGCATCCCTCGGAGGGGGATGATTATGTTAGTCTTTCTCCATGCCCAAACTAGAGGGGGCAGGGTTAAAGCATCGAAAGCATAAGCCGTCGTTTCACACCAGAGATGATCGTGGCAGTGCATCTAAAAATTAGCATGCCCTACCTCTACTCGCAGAAGAGTACGCCCTGCCTCTGTTAGAACTATGCACGTCCTACTGCTCGTGGAAGAGCACATCCTATCTCTAATTATGTTCCGCGTCACCCATAGAAGAGAATGCAAACCCCTATAATCGCTATGATGGTCAGGATAGGCACCCCTTGGAGGGGGGTGGCGTATAAGCCTCTATCAGAGCCTACGATTGTCCGTATAGGGCATCAAAAGAGTAAACCATAGTTCTGTGTCTATAATTGCCCGTCTAAGTTTCTAAGACCTTATCATCGCCTACAATGGTAAAGATATGGTGCCTCCTAGAGGGAGGTTGTGTAAGTCCTTGGGCCCTGCTTGTGGATAAGCTAACCAAGCGCTACGGACGCATAAGCCCAGAGAGTGGCCAACAAAGCACGTACATCCTCTACTTTGACATCAGAAGCCCAAAGGGAGGCTCAAGAAGCACGTGCAACCTCTGCTTCCCAAATCAAATCCAAAGGGGATACTTACTTCATTAATACCAGAAGGGTTTCTAGTCCTTAATCTTAAAATATCTGAATCTGGGTGGATTCGGCTCTTCATTAATGTCGGAAGGGTTTCTGGTCCTTAATCTTAAAATACCCGAATCTGAGTGGATTCTGCTCTTCGTTAATGCCAGAAGGGTTCCCGGTCCTTAATTTTTAAAGTACCCGAATCTGGGTGGATTCGGCTCTTCAATAATGCCGGAAGGGTTTCCGGTCCTTAATCTTAAAATACCCGAATCTGGGTGGATTCGGCTCTTCATTAATGTCGGAAGGGTTTCCGATCCTTAATCTTTAAAATACCCGAATCCGGGTGGATTCGACTCTTCATTAATGCCGGAAGGGTTTTCGGTCTTTAATCTTTAAAATACCCGAATCTGGGTAGATTCGGCTCTTCATTAATGTTGGAAGGATTTCCGGTCCTTAATCTTAAAACACCCGAATCTGGGTACGTTCGGCTCTTCATTAATGCACGAAGGGATCCCGGTCCTTAATCCCAAAAACAACCGAATCTTGTTGGATTTGGTTCTTTATTAATGTCGGAAGGGTTCCTGGCCTCCAACCTTTAGGTACCCGAATCTGTGTGAGTTCAACTCCTTAATCTTAACACGTCCAAGTCTGGGTAGTATTCGACTCAACACCATTACGGGGGGAAAAATTCAACCTTCCATTAAGGCCTGAATCTAGGTCAATTCATTCCTCCACAAGGCGCCGAAAGTGAATCTCTTTGGCAGGACCTACGGCGTAACTTAGCATTGAAAAATAACTAGCAAAAAGAAGAAGAAAGCCCAGAAAAAAGAAGCTTGACTTGGAAAGTTGAAGACACCCCTTTACTAGGGGGAAAATGTTACTACCAAAATGATCTAGCACAGGTCGACAATGAAGGGATGTCGAATGAATATAAGGAAGGGATGAGGAAATCGAGAGAAACTGAAGCCGATACCCCCTCTGAAAAGAAGGGGCCCGAAACCTACAGAGCGTCAACAAAGGTTCATCCGACATGGTCTATCCACCAGGAATTAACCGATGTAACGCCAACATGTCAGAAGAGGAAGAGTATCGGGTCAAAGCATAAAGATGGTCCGTAACCGACTCCTGAAGAATGGCTCCACAGATGACGAAGGGGTTACCTTCGTAAGTAAAATGGGTATCACCGGAAGCTACCTTCCCGGGAGTTAAACTGAAAGGCTAAACCAGGACTCAAGTAAGGATACAGGCTACTCATACTAATCCATCTAGTACCTGAAACATCAACGGTTCTAAATCGGCGAATGTACATGTACATCGTGAGGGTGGGCCCCTCTAAGTACCCACGATAAAGCCGAAAGCCTACATCTGAAGACCTACGCCAAAGGACCGACACTTAGAGGCATCCACCTAGGAATTCGAAATGCCTCTGCAATCCGTCTCGGCAACAAACTCCTTTCCACCTTGGGGAGGCTCCAATTCACCCGGGACCCTCGCTTCGAAGACTGTAACTGGAACCATGAGGATGACCAACAACCAGATACCCGAGACCAAGGAAGATAGTGGCCGATAGGGATCATTCAGGCCCAACAACCTACTGATGGAAAGACTCCGGATTCTCTATAAATAGGACCCTAGGAGCTCCATAAAGGGGGACACACTTTTATTTCTCATTAAGTTCCTTTCTTCCCAAGAGAAGCAAATCATCTATTCTTGAAATATATTTGCAAATTATGAATGGAGAATTCCGAGTCTCACTCATCTTAAGATTTGATAATCTTATAGTGTCATAATGATGAAACAGGGAGTAAACGCTAACCTTTCTGATGAGAAGATCAACCAAGGCACCCCAGCGGTGGAGGAAGAGGGCACTATGAAAACACGAAGTCCCCTTCTCCTCGCCCAAAGGATCTATCATGATTGATCCATATTCTCATGCTGAGCCTAACGCTTCCCGAACATTGATGTAAGGAGACCATCCACGAATTCCTAACCTGATCCCTGTCGTGATTCAGGCTCCTCTCTTGGGCAGACCTGACACGAAGGAATCATCAGAGTTAACGAATATAGTGATGCCTTCATCCTTGAACTCAAGGGAAGCATTACCCTATTTTCTTCTTATTGGAATACATAATGTCGTTACTATGGCTTAGAATCTCATCAATTCCATGAAGCCTAACGGCATCAAGTTAAATAACTTTCCCAGAGGTCAAGTCGAAATACCATCGTGCAATATGTATGGTATTCACCCTCCACGGGTAAGGCTAATGGCCGTTAGGTTTAAGAATTTTGATTCCCCGAGGAAGGTGATTCGGCTTGAAGTCACAGGCCTAGGATTATATCCTAGAGACTTTGAGTCATGACGACGACAAATCTCATGAACGCATACATTACATATTGTAATCTGGGTATTGGCAAAAAATGTCGTTAACGGTGAGGATGCCTTTCAAAGATTGAAGAGGGCTTTGAGATCAGCCCCTGTTTTGAATCGTCCCAATGGTAACAATGTGTTTACAGTCTACATTGATTCTTGTGGCACAGGGCTAGGTGCCGTGTTGATGCAAGAAGGTAGGGTAGTATGCTACAATAGCAAAAACTTGAGGGTTCACGAGAAGAACTAGCCTACCCAAGACTTGGAGTTGGCTGCTATAGTTTTCGCACTTAAGTCTTAGCGACATTATCTACATGGAGAAAGATTTGAGCTATACACGAGTCATAAGTCACTCAAATACTTTTTCTCATTAAAGGATCACTATTAATGGCAACAACAATGGATGGAGTTCCAAGCGTCCTACGATTTTGAGACAGCTTATACCGCATCACACCTTGTTGACGTCAAAAGTTGGTTTAATGACGATCAAGCCCCAACGAGCGTTAATCACACATGAGAATATTCACAGAAATGCGAGAAAAATGTAAACAAAACATATGACGCAAAATTTTATAGTGCTTGGGCTTAATCTAAGCCTATGTCCACTTATAATCTTTGTTTATATTGTCGATTATAGGTTACAGTGACTTTTTAGTGGAAGAAAGTAGAGATAGAAGTGATCTAAACATAAAATCCTTGTGTTGTACTTAAAGTATATGACATGCTATTTTGGGATGCCGAATATAAGCTTTGAGTAGCGGATTTCAGATTGTCTTTCCATTCCAGGAAGAGCTGTATATATAGGAGACAATCCATGCTAAGGTGGTATGTGGCATGACATACATCTTTTTCAGACTTGGATACGTGCAACCCGATCCAGAAATGTAGTTGTAGGTGGTGGGCCCGGTCTACTACTGATGAATAGTTCTTCTCGGAAATCGCGGTCTACATAGAGCTTGAAACTTGGCGTGTGAAAAGTTGTGCTTGATTAAAGCTGACCGGTTCTGCAGCCTTGAGAATAGGACTCCTTCTTTTAGCAAATATGTATGATATGGAATTCTTGATCCGATATTCTAGGTTTGACCCGATTCTTCAGGAACAACCCTACCGATCGATTGATGACTCGATCGACTGACTTGTCTTTTCTCTTTGGAAGAATGTCGTCTTAAGAGAGAGAGAGAGAGCTTATTCTTGCTGCGATGTTGTTTCGGGTCGACCCGTGATCGGTCGGCCTAAGATGAAAATCGCTCCAAAAGGTCTTGAATGGGCCGGTATCTCATAGCAAGCTTTAACTTCGGGTTGGGACGACTTTTTGCTAAAAAGTTGGTCAATACTTTACTGCCCAGAACATATCTTTTTGGTAAAGAAAGGTGTGCTCTGGATAATTCAGAGAATACTGAAAGACCATATTTGTTAGTAATTTTCATTGAATAAAGTGGAAATAGATTTTTCCAAATATAAGTAATGGCATTTAAGAATCATATTTTTAAATGAGATAGAAGATGGGATTTTTATGATAAGTAATAGCAATTTTTGTATTACAAAATCTTATCCGTCTTAAGATAAGAACGTTATTGATCAAGGTCTGAGAGGTAAATAAAATACCTCAACTTGAACAACTTCACTATTATTAAGGAATGATATAAGTTTGTAATGGTAAGGGATGTTGAGTAATTAATTATTTGCATAAAAGGAATTTGCAATTGGGATTCGATGATATCGATATTTTATAAATTATCTAATTCCATGTGAATTGGACTTGAATATAGAAATTTGAATTTTGAATAAATTCATAACTAAGTTATGAATGTGGAATGAAATAATCGACGAGTTTGAATGACCTGAATTGTTAAGTTAGATTTGGATAACAGGCTAAATTTATTTTAAAATATTGAAAATACACTTATAACATTGTTTATAAATCAACTTCCTCATTTTATATTAAACAAGCTTCCACTTAAAATTCCATTAAAACTCGATTCCGATTTAAAATATTTTATTATTATAACCTATATATAATCATAGGATCTATTAAAATTCTTAATTCCTGTTTAGCACAATTCCAATATCTTTTGGAATAAATTTTATTTCTATCCATTCAGCATCATTGTATTTAAATCATTAATCTGTATGGATTTATTTCAATCCAATTTTCATTCCAAAAATCGGAATAAGTTTCATCGTTTTCTTCACGAAACGGTTCCAAATTCACTCTTTAAACCCATACTTAAATTAAAAATTCAAATTGTCCAATAATTGTTGTTTTTCTTTATTTGTAAATATAGTTTATAAATTTCACTTCTTGTTTTAAATATTAAAACAAGTTTTTATTTTAAATTTCATTTGACATTCCATTTCTACTTCAGAAAAATAAATTTTCTTTTTAAATTCACAATACAACAAAAATACCATATTACAACTTTAATTTTACAACTGTCATAAAATGACAGTTGCAATAAAGGTTTTTTACAACAGTTGTTTACCGTAAGTTGTAATAAACATATTTTTAACAACTTTTCTATTTTGTCTGTTGTAATAGATGTCTATTACAACCTTTATTTTTTGTCCATTGTAATATATGGCTAAATAATTAGTATAATTAATAATTAATTTTTAATAATTAATAACTATGAAGAAGTGATAATTAGTATTAATAATATGAAGTAATATTTAATATTTAGTAATTATTTTTGATAATTAACAATTTAAATGTTTTTATTAGAAAATTATACAAACTTATTTTTAGTGATTCTTTTTTCTACTATTTTTAATAGTGGCCTAATAGATATTAACAATAGCTGATATTTAATAGCTAATAATATTTTTAATATTTAAGAATAATTAATAAATAGTAATTATGCTTTGCCAAAAAGTAATTATTTTTTAGGGTGCGTTTTTTGCAAAAGGTAATGGGTTGAGCGTGGCATTTGAGCATGGTATTTGCGCGTGGCATGTTAGTGAACGGAGAATGTGTTTTTTGCTGCAAATGAGGTAATTGAGCATGATATTTAAATGGTGTATTTATATATAATGAGATTTTTAACATATATTTTTTGAATTAATTAAGTACTAGTTGCACATAAAAAATGACAAAATTTCATTAAACGAAACAGAAACATAACTAGAACGCTTATCACTGAAAATAAAACTACTGCCTACGACGAAAACCTTTGTCAGATTCGAACAAAATATTGAAAGTATTTTCAAAAAACTTTGTCAAATATAATCCTCTACGGAGTAGGGTCCAGGAGGGTGGCAATCCACCAAGATGGAGGGTGTCGGGGCAACGCCCCGCTAACGGGGTTCGACCTACATTATTGAGGAGCATTGAAAATCAGCAATTGAACGCTAATTACACTCATTACTTCTGTTCAGACAAAAATATGAAATATAAACTCTGAACCCTAATATAATATTCCCAAAATCCCTAGTCGTTCATCTTCCAAATCAATTTACAGTTCGCGAAGTCCTTTAATCTTCCACATGTAGAATCACCACAGAGGTATATGCGATTTTGAGTCTTGATTCAGACAAAGAAAAAGTAGCGACTTGCCCTGACTCACCGTCAACTCACGAATTCTCAAAACCTATTCGTCCATCTCCTGAATTAATTTAGTTTTTACGAAATCCTCTAATTTTCCACATGTAGCGTCACCACCGAGGTAGACGTGATTTTGATTCATGGCTCAGATAAAGCAAAAGCAGCGGCCTGCCCAGGTTCACTATCGACTCACTGGGTTCTTTCCTATTTTTTCTAATTTGTAAACCCAAATGTTTGCAAATTCATAATTCGATCAGTGGTTATTCTAAAAGGAAGTAGCTCTACAAACAATAATAAGTTTAGGAAACAAGGTTAAGAATGCCAGATTAGTGATTTTTGTTCTATTATATTCAATATTTTAGTCTGATTGCTTACAGTCTATTACAAGATCGACAATGATTTCACATATGAAAAACAATTTGATTAACAACGATATTTAGGAGGTATTGGGATAAGAAAATCAACCGTAGTATTTCGATTTGCAAAATGTCAGTTGGTTTAATTTCAGGTTTTTTGTATGCAGGAATGATAATTCTATTCTGAATTATTTTTCCAATTTTTTTGGTTTTCTGTAATCAGTTAATGTATATGTAATGTTATACGAATCATAGGTTGGTGATTTGTTTACTGTTACCAAATTCTTGTATGAAATCCTTGGAAGAGGAACCAAGACCACCCTTTTCCCGAAGGAGAAACAAATAAATTCATCCATGAATTTCCATCTTCTTGTTAATGAAATGTTACACTTGTTGCAATTGAATTTTTATATTTAGCATGATTATTATTATGTTTATTGAGAAGTTTGATCTTTGGATTACAATTGAGTTTATGATCTAATTTCATGTTCATAAATTATTGCTTAAGTAGCAGAACATATATTTACTAACGTGAGGATTTTAGTCCCAGATTGCATGCATATTCATTGGAAGGTCATATTTTACATATAGTAAACACGCACTGATTTTTCTTCTTCTTTAGGATACAATAAAACGGGATAGAAACTAACTGAAAGTGTTATAGTATTATCAACAGTCACATGATTTAGGCATGAAGATCCTATTCTATGAAAAAACATTCAACCTTTAGTGCAAAAGAGTTTGTGAATTACAATTTGATATATGAGCCTTTTAAATCAGTTGGGCTCTTTTGAGGTCTGAAACAACACCACAATCTTCACTGCCACGTTCATTATATAACACCTTGTCAATGATACCATATTCAATTACTTCGTTGGGGCTGAAATATAATGACCGTTTGCAAGGCCGACCTTTGCATAAAGTGATAGAAGCGGCTGCTTGGGGAATCAGAATTTCAGGGGCACCAAATTTTCGTCTGCTTCTTCTACCCAAAAAAAAAAAAAAAAAAATCCAATTCGTGTAGCTCCTCCGGCAGCAGGCATAGTTAAATCTGAAGCTTCTAATCAATTTAAGCCTGAAGCTTCTAAAGCTTCTAATCGTGATTTTATTCTGAATTAACTAATTTGCGGAGCTCCTCCGATGGCGACAGCGACTAGCGATCCAAATCGCGCAGGTGAATAGGCGATCCAAAAGTGAAATAGCAAACTTCAGGTCTTCTTCTTCCTTCAGGACAAGGAAACCGGTTATGGTTTGTAATTGTAATTCATAACCTAGATTTTGTGTTAAAGTTTATTTACTGTGCTTGAAACCAAACTACTTCGTTTGAAATTGAATTGCAATGTTAAAAACAAATTATTATGTTTAAAATCTAATAACAGTTATCAGTGTATACAATAGTTTGGGAATCAAGTTACTACATTTTTATTTATTGGCTTTTGGAAGTGTGGAACTCAATTGTTGTTGAAGTTAATTTACTGTCTGATTCTGGTTGTGGAATCGAATTATTGTTCAACAATTCAAAAAAAATATGCTATTGTTTTGTACAATCTGTAATCAAATTACTATCTAATTTGACTTCTTGAATTAGCAATTCAAAAAAATATGCTCAATTTGGCTTCTTGAATTATTGTCCTTAATTTTGTTGTTTTCAAAAAAATATGGTCAATGAACTTGAATATGTTAATATTGTTAGCAATTTTGCAAGTCAAAAAGTTAGAAAAATGTTCATAAGTAATTAGTATATTTTTGTTATATAACTTGGACTTTTATTACGAATAAAGTTATTTACTTTTTTTTTTTTAACCTTTTCGTTATTTCTAAACAGTATAAATTGTTTTGATGTCATACATTAGCATTGGTAGAAGGGTCTCTTTTTCGCTTTCCACTTTAGGTACCAAAAGTCCTATGACCGGCCCTGACCGTTTGATATTGTTCTGGAGTCTTCCCTGTATGCTTCGAGTATATGCTTTGTTGATACCATATTTGTTTAAGAGTTTATGGATATGTGTCATTACAACCATATCGGTTTAAAGTCTGCGTGGTTTGCATGCTTTTGATTTATATCTCAATACCCCTACATTTCTTATAGTGGATATATAATTGTTAAAGTTCAGTGTAAGATTGGGTTTATGGAGTCTAATGCTTGGTTAGGTTCATGGTGCTAGACTACAAAATTCATAGCAAGAAGTAGTGATCAAGGTCTTAAAGCCTAACATAGAAGATGTTTTGATAGGTGGTGGATCCAGAAACTTTTTTATGGAAGCCACATCCGAGATGAATACCATTGGAGAAGCTGTTAGATTAACTGTGGCTTGGCGTAAAGATTTCATTGTCTTTGACTAGTGTATTCCCATAAAATATGCAATCTTTTATGGACAAATTTTTTATTTTTCATATGTACTTTTGTATTGTATCGATGTATATATTTTGGAATGACTGTTTTTGTAATGGTTTAGTTACTGATGTAAATGATTATTTTAGATTATTTTGTTGGGTATGTATCATATTTTGATTGAATACAATGATTATTAATATATATATATATATATATGAATGAATTTGATTTAATTATATTTATCGCATTTATATATGAATTATATTATTATTAATATATGGACAAATTCTATTATTAATATGTGAATAATTGGTGCATATATTACTTTTTGAGATTTAAAATACAACTGTCAATTCTAGTTATAACAAAGTGTATTACAACTATAAAAAAAGTTGTAAGAATTATGAAGTTACAACGGTGCATAACAGTGGTGGTAGGTATTGCTACAACTGTTAGTTGCAACAGTAAAAAAATAGTTGTAAAAGATTTTAGTATATTACAACTTCTTAATATACGACGGTAGAAGCACAATAGTAAAAAGTAATTTACAACTGTGTTACACCATGTAATATGGTTATTTTTATGTAGTGTCACACTTGAATGTACATTTCCAAATTATCAAATGATAATTTTTCTTTCCACTTATATCATTGTTTATAGGTTCAACTACTTGTTTTTATTATTAAAAACAAGTTAATATTTCTCAATCCATTCGAAATTCCACTTCTATTTCAAAAAGTAAAATTTTCTTTTTTAATTTAAAAATCCTTTTTTGACATTTCTAAATATAAATATCTAGGGCCAGTGATATTCGAACACCCAATTTCCGATCTCGGATTTTATAACACATCGTATATGATAATATATATGAAATCCAATGATAATAAATTTTGAGGAATCCAGTTGGATCCCTCCAACCTGTTTTCCTACATCTACAGATGTTAAACAACACGAATAATACCATTCCTGGTTCAAGGCAGGATATCGTGGTATAGAAGGTCATCCAATCAATATATCGTGGGCCGATAGAGTCATCTGCTAATGGTAATGCGGGAAATATTCAATATATATATATATATATATATATATATATATATATATAATAACAACAACCAGCAAGCCTAAATATAACTAATATATATATATATATATATATATATATATATATATATATATATATATAATAGCAACAACCACCAAGCCTAAATATAGCTAATATATATAATAACCACAATTCATCAACAATCATTCAATGCACCTAAACAACCAACGATATACTTTTAACGATTAAAAATAAATTTAACATAAACTTCTGAGTGAAATTTAGTCACCGTGATTTTAATTGTTGGAATAACGATTGCTTTTGATTAAATTAAACTGGTGTTTAATTTAACCATAAATTCCAGCTGTCTCTAAAGCATTTCAATCCAGTTTATACGTGCAACCCTCGACAATACGAATCTAACGTAATTTGATTTTTTTTCCAGTCTGTCATAGTTATAGTTTATATAAGTTTTGATTTAAATTAAAATAAATCAATTTCATTAACATGGTTAATAATTAAATAATTAAACTTAAATCTTCATGTAAAATTTTACCTCCCCCTGCCTGAATTACATGAGCCTTCATCTTTACTTCAAGCTCCCAGCCCCCTTTATCGCGACATGTGACAGCCTGCCCCGCACCAGCCGATATTACCCTAAAAATGCGCTACGCCAATGCTCGACCAGCACGAGACGAAGGGATTTGAAACTATGAATTGCCAAAGAACCTGTAGTGTGTCTCACAACGCATGGAATAAAATATAATAATAACATAACTTGACATAAAATAGGCAAGACTGTGCATACGCTGAAAACTAAATCGTCATAGCAGCGGAATCCAAAATACAGCTTATGATCCAAACCATCATTATTACAACTTCAAAATACTGTCTCCAAAGAAAAATAGAAAAGGTACACTACTAATGCCCAAAGTAGTGACCAGCAACAACACAGGGAGAATATATGTAAATAGTACATGGAAGCCCCCTGCTTGTCTTCGGGCAGCTACTCGTGCATACCACCTAACCTGTCTCTAGTCTGCTCGTTTAGGAGCACCCAGAGTAATAAGAAGAGACATAAAATTCCGGGTCAGACAAAAGTCTAGTATGAGCGATAGCAGCAAAACAGAACAATAACAGGTATGAATAATCATACCTGGACCGGGACCTGCAACCAAAGAGTTAGCACAACAAAATGTTCTATACTTTAAGGTGACACCGGCATAAAGTGTAAAGTGGAAGTGCACATGTCATGGTGACAACAAACATCAAACATAGCAATCATCCTCACATCTCTCACTCAGTGCGTACAGTATAGAATATCCACCACTTTGATCACCAATCCTTTGCTACGACCAGTTTTCCATTGGGGTCTTAGTGACCCCATTGCGCTGGTCCATAGCCACTAATTCCTTGCTACGATCACCCTACCCTTGGGAGTCCTAATGGCCCCATTGCACTGATCCATAACCATGCTACGATCACTTTCCCTTGGGAGTCTTAATGATCCCATTGGACTAATCCATAGCCACTAATCCGTCTCTCTGTAGTGAACAAAAGCTATAGATATTGACAACCCCTTTGCACACGTCCCGCCGCAAAGCCCAACTCCTGAAGTTAACTGGTTGATTCCCATCTGGATCCTGAGTAATAACCTCCCATTTGGACTTTCTTGGCATCTCGGTTTTTGGTCTCCACCAGTTTGCACTTCAGTTTCCATTTAGTTCGCAACACACATGCAGCTCGCGGTTCGTTGGTCGTGCAAGTAGGTGGCTCGTGGCTCCTTCATCGGTTCGTGACCTACTCGTGGGATCCACTAGTGGTGCTCCCCCGGCGGCTCGTGGTGATGCTCCCCTGACGGCTCGTGGTGATGGTCCACGTGTGGAGAAATGGCGTGTCGGTTCGTGGAGCTTGGTCCACTCGTGAAGCGAGGTGTCACGATCGGGTTGGGTCGTCAAGGTGGTATCAAGAGCACGGGGGGAGGGGGGTTTGACCAATTTCTTGTAACTTTTCCAGCGAGCTATTTACGCCATACGATGGTGTTTTCGACCATTCTAACATTTATAAACAATCATGAAGCATTCCAAACAGCAGTAATAACATATAGGATCAACCATAAACACCAAAACAAAATTTTTACAACTTAAAATGGATCAAACATACCCAAAACCCATGTTTTTTCCCTCAATCCCCTTAACCATGTTTAACTATAGGTATAGCAAATTTAATCCAAATTAACCCAAATTTTTATCAGATCCATAAAATAATATTTCAGAATTTATACATATTTTTTCATATTTTTTTGAGTCATAATTTCGCTAATTACCACTAATCACCCCTAAATAGTCGTGATTAGTGTAAAAACATGATAATCACTCACCTTAGCCACAAATAGATCTCAGATCTGAAAATATCTCTGATTTGTTCCAAACTCAAATGCAACACAGCAGCTCTACCTCCAATTTGAGGTTAATTTGCCTTGATTTGATGTTGATTAGCTTAATATATGGTTAAAAGGTGAGTTGGGAGTGATTTAGAGGACGGAGGCCATTATTAGGGTTAGAGGAAGGTTAGTGGCGACTGGAAAACTGAAATGACATGTTTTCCCAAACCCTTTCCGCTCTTCCATTCCCGAAATAGGTTATGGGCCCAGTTGTTAATTACCCTTTTAAGCTGATTTTCCACCTTCATACCTTATTCAGCCATATCTCCCAAATGGTAAGTCCGTTTGATCAATGTGACCACTCTACGAAAAGGTAAACCATCATCTGAATCCAATGGAATTGGTTTCAGGTCAAATCTCCTTAACAAGCAAAAGTTAAAGGCGAAACAAGATTTGCTAGGGAAAATGGTCATTTAAAATTTGGCAAAAATCGTGAAAATGGGAAATGACCTCAATAGTCGTTCCCCTAAGTTACACGACCATACGACTTCGTTCGAGAATTAAATAAACATTCTACGATCCTTCGATGTGTAAAATGCAGGTCGTAACACTCTCCTCCCTTAAGAAAATTTCCTCCCGAAATTCCTTAATCAAGAAAACAACCAAATGGTCCTGCATGCCTATCAACCATTTACAATCAATCAAACATACATGACAAATACAACAAACCTGTCTTAACATGCGGAATAACTATATTGCTATTAAAACCTTACTAGGCAAAGAGTTCTGGATGCGACTTCCTTATGTTCTCCTCTGTTTCCCAAGCACAATCATTCTCATTAACGCCCCCACTGAACCTTGACCAGTTTCATTGTCTTCCTTCGAAGTTGTTTCGTATCATGTCCGACAATATGAATCGTCCTACGGCTCCCTACTGCCTCGGATTCTACCTCGATATCATCCAACTGATCTGGTGAAATAGTGATATCAGAATCGTGCACAAACTTGCTTAAATGAGAAACATGAAATACATCATGAAATCCCGCCACCTTGTTAGGTAATCCAACTTTATATGCCAAATTCCTAACTTGTTCAAGAGCTAGGAATAGACCAACAAATCTTGGTGCCAACTTACCTCTTTTACCAAATCGAATCACACTCTTTAATGGAGAAATCTTGTTGAATACCAAGTCGACAACGAAGAATTTCAAATCTCTTCGCCTTTTATCAGCATAACTCTTTTGCATATCTTAGGCAGCCTTCATTCGTTGTTGAATAACCTTGATCTTTTCAGAAGTTTCCTTTATTACATCCGGCCCAAGCACAAATTTCTCACCGGTTTCCAACCAACATGATGGTGAGTTGCACGGTCTTCCGTACAAAGCATCAAATGGAGCCATACCAATACTGGATTGATAACTATTATTATATGGAATTCAACCAGATGTAAATGGTCATCCCATGATCCTCCAAAGTCCAATATACAAGCCCTTAAGAGATCCTCTAATACACGATTCGCTCTCTCTGTCTGACCGTCGGTTTGAGGATGGTGCGCGGTATTGAGATGTAATTCTGATCCTAAAGCATCTTATAAGCTTTTCAAAAACCCACTAGTAAATAACAGATCTCGGTCACTCACAATACCTTTAGATACTCAATAAAATCTCACTACCCACTTCATATACAGTTCTGCTAACTTAACTGCCATTCTATTTGACTTGCCTGGTATAAACATTGCACTTTTGGTCAATCGATCCACAATCACCCAAATACTATGATGACCCGATCTAGTCTTTGGCAGACAGTCAATGAAATCCATTGAGACTTGTTCCCATTTCCGTTTGGGAATTTTCAGCGGTTGTAACACAACAACAGGCTTCTTTTGCTCGACTTTAACTAACTGGCAGTTCATGCACTTGGATATAAACTTCCCAACGTCTCTCTTCATCCGTTCCTAGTAGTAAGTCTGCTTCATGTCTCGATATATTTTGTTACCACCAGGGTGTATAGTCAGTTTTGAGACATTCTCTAAGAACTTCATCTCTCAATCCATTAACATTTAGTACAACCAGTCTCCCATTCTTTCGAAGCCATCCACTTGTTCATTCTCTCGTCGTCGATACCCATCTCCACCTCGGAGATGATTTCCAACAAGTTAGGATCGTCCCTCTGATTGGAACTAATCCCCTCAATCAAAGTGGGTCTGATCGTCAAACGTGCTAACAACTCTGGATCTAATTCGCACTTAGGTCTAAAATCATATCCTGTGATATACTCCAGTTGCTTCTGTAACACCCCACCTCCGCCAGGGTGACTCTTGCAAGCACACTAGCTTCGGAGGGGCGTTTAAACAAGGTAAACATGCATGCAGATATCACAAGACAGAATATATAAGTAAAACAGAGTAGTAAAGCAGCGGATAAAACTAGCATTTCAAAACCATAGTTAAGTTACAACAAAGTACTTGATCATTATTTTCCAACAAACAAAGTCTAGCATAAACTTAAAAACTGAAATACATAAAGTACTATCCCCAAAATGAAGTGATAAACCATAACTAGCTCAATGTCCGAGACCGTACATGAGCAAATCCAGTAAGCAAGCTGTAAAGATCCAAGCTAAGCTCCAATGTTCCCACCCTGAGGACCTGAGGGGGGGGAAACGGAAGAAAAGAGGCGAAAGAAAACATGTCAGTCAAAAAGACTGGTAGGCCCTACTACTATCTGTCTATGAACTAGTAAAGTTAACTGGCATGAGAAGCTGAGATGAACATAAGGATAACAACATACTGGCATGATGATTAACTAACAAGATAGATAAAGGTGTCATCGCATAATTAAGGTTAAGTTTTGCACTACGGGTGTACTAGCATTCTAACATGTCAAGTAAAAACAAGAATTGATCCCTTGGCCCAAGCTTGGCCCAATATAATGAGGTGACCTAAATCAAGGTCCAACTACACAGTCTAGTCGATCGGCTCCCTATAAGCCTAACTCGTCAAGTGTCGGTGTCATACGGCCTAATCATGTAATGTAGTTGACTGTGCAGGGTCCACCCTAGGGTGTATCGGGCACTATGGTGTAACCCTCTGACACCATTACAGGATGCACAGTCCAAACCTATCGGTGCCCGTGTTCAACTTCGGACTTGATGTGCACGACCATGGTCCGCCTGAACAACCGGGGCATCATTCAGCCGTCTCTTTTGGTCTCTTACAATCAGCCCAGTAATCGTGCCCCACCCTAGCCTAGTCCTAGGGTCTTATGATACTACCTAGAAGGTTACTGCTGAAAAGGACCACGCAACTAGGGTTTCTTAATGGGTTAAATGTGGTTAACCCGATCCACACGTGGATTAAATTGGTTAAGAATACCCAAGGCTCCCGACTTAACCTCGATTAATCCATCAAGCCCAAATTGGTTAAGTATTAAGTGGACCATGACTTAACCCTAATCAGGAGGCATTAATTAACTTAATGCGCTTTAACCTCTCACATTAGACTTTGTTGTGGTTACTAGTTAAGCCGGGCGGGTCCGGGTAGCTTTATACCACAACTAGGTCTAACCTCGGGTTCGAGCACAACATGACCAACTTCTCACATTGGGTCCTATTGTTTGTAGCCACTAGTTAAGCCGGGCGGGTCCGGGTAGATTTATGCTACAAACTCAACCCAACCTCGAGTTGGCCACACTCATATTTTCTAAGTGTCATGTCCATTATGTTTCCAAAACATAATTACAAGTTAACATATCACGTCATGTTACAAAAATCATGTTCATGTCATTATGTTACCCAACCCCAACGTAATCCCATCGTTTACATAATCGCAACAACGCATAAAGGATAAAATAGGGAACTTGGCATAACCATGACATAAAGGTGTTGAAGCCACAAGTTTAACACGGTGGCATATGAAATGTACATATGTTCATATACTTGCATATTGCATTATTAGGCTTCAAAAGCATGCATAAAACCAAACTTAGCATATGAGTGATACATGGTGATAAATAACATGTAGAAGTTGCTAGAAGTTCGCATTTAGGCTCACATGCAAGTTATCATAAGGGATATGATAACTTTCATATTGCCAAAATGCAACCTTTAACATAAAGCTTGAAGCTTTAAGGCCATAAACTCAAGTTTAACTTGCATAACATGATAACATGTGTATAATGATCAACCCAAACTTGCATAACATGATAACATGTGTCATACATAACTTGCATAATGATCAACCAAACTTGCATATAATGATCAACCAAACTTGCATATAATGATCAACCAAACTTGCATATAATGATCAACCAAACTTGCATCATTCATTTAACTTTAGAGTTCAATAAAAAAGAAAGTTGAAAAGGGCTTACTATGCTATGAAGACACAAATTAATATTTATTATAAAGATTGAGACGAAGCCCTTATGCAAGCACCAGAAACCCAAATATGCAAGCTCCAAATGAAAACCCTTGAGCCAATTCTATAAAAACCCTTGCTTTGAAATAGAAATGTTGCAACTTGACTTGAATGCAAGCTAAGAACACTCATACAAGTTTGAAAACACTTGTATGAACTCAAAATCTCTCATAGAAATTAACTTAGAAATTTTAGCATGAGAGTGGAGGCCATGAGAGGAACAAATTTGACATAGTTTAGTTGTAGGATTGAATAATGGTGATTTAGGCTAGGTTTGGGGTCTTTTTATAGAGGATTAGGATAGTATTAGCCATAGGATTAACCCTAGATTCAATCCAAGCCATCAAAGCATGTCTTGGGGAAGAAGTCAAGTGTAGGAACCATCTAGGGCCTTTAGATTAAAGCTGAACCATGAGAACCATTCAAATGCAAAATATGCATTTGAGCGAATCGGCCCACGGGTTGACAGCCAAACACCCTGGATTAACCCCTAGTCGACCCAGCGAGCTCAGGTCGACCTCAAAAATCGGCCGGTTCGGTTATTCCCCTCTCCCAATTCGCTGTTTTGAACATTTTTGCATATTTATTTATTTAATTTTCAATTATATATATATATATATATATATATATATCAATATATATATATTTCTCTGCGCAACCCATTTCACTTAATTAAGTATACTTTAATTTGTGAATTTTTCGTGAAACTTCGCGAGGCCATATCTTGGTCATACGGACTCCGATTTTCGAAAACTCGGACTCTATTTCGCGTATTTTTCGAGATGAACGCAATGGCACAGCCCGTTTCCCTTGATTCAGATTTTACAGTTTAATTCTGCATCCATTTATGTTATAACATGTTATTCAAAAATACGGGTTGTTACATTCTCCCCTCCTTAAAGGATTTCGTCCCCGAAATCTCTAAGTTTGGAAGAACGTATCCTACCATCCATCATCCATCTACTCAAAACATCATCCACGAGCAATCATTGTCCTTAAAAGGTTCTAAATGCTGTATGACCATATGCAAAGGTGTGTGTATATGTACTTATCTAATGCGAAAATCAGGAGGTTACTGATTCAGTAAACCCCCTTAATGCAAAATATGTTAGTGAAATGAGTCCATATGTATGCAAATTCCTAACATAATTTATAATCTCTACATGAGTGCACATAACATTCATCCATATGCAACATCCACGTGATAGCATAACAAGTTTTCATCCATGAATAAGCATAAACACTCATGCATATGCGGTATGAAAGTGTGTGAGCCGATCTTAGTGCCTAACGTGTATTATGCATCCACGAGTATCCACTTGCAAACACTTGCAACCACTTTCAAACATCAAACATAACATGTTTCAAATACATGTTTCAACCAAGGGTTTCTACCTAAGGTTCTCATGACAAGATTTCCGAAACAAGATAAACTAGATAAGCATGGATAGCAAAGGGATGATATACCAATCTAGGAAAAGAGATTGAAAATGTATCCTCCAAGAGAAATGGATAAAGCACGCGCCTCTTCTCCTTGGTTTCCCAAGTTGCGTCTCCCTCTGTTTCACTCCATTGCGCCTTAACAAGATTAACTTCTTTGCATCTTAGCTTCTTTATCTTCATTTCCATGATACGAATCGGAGCTCGTCTCAGGGTTGCTTCATCCTCTACCTCCATATCTTCAAGAATACTTGGTTCAACCACTTTGGCGGGTATGTGCAAACACTTCCGGAGATGCGAGACATGAAAGACATTATGCACTCCGGCCAGCTTCTCGGCAATTCCACCTTATAAGTCATCTTCCCGACTCTTTCTATAGTAGGGAAGGGTCCTACGATCCTTGGTGTCAGCGAACCATATTTCGCAAAGGAGAAATCTTCACAAAGACCATATCTCCAATTTTAAATTCCAAGTCTGTCCTTCGCTTGTCTGCATAGGATTTCTGTCTGTCTTGGGCCGTTCTTATCCGTCTTCGAATCAATTCAACCCTCTCGGATGTGTCCCTTATCATGTCGGGCTCAATTATAAGCTTATCCGTCGTCTTCCCACCAACATGTTGGTGGCTTGCACGGCCTCCCATACGAAGCTTCAAATGGTGCCATCCCTATGCTGGCTTGATAGTTATTATTATAAGCAAACTCTACAAGAGGAAGTTGGTCTTCCCAAGTACCACCGAAGTCGAGAACACAAAACCTCAAAAGATCTTCTAGCACACTATTCACCCTTTCGGTTTGGCCATCTGTCCGGTGGTGATAGGCTGTACTCAGATTCAATCGCGTACCCATTGCTTCTTGCAAACTGTTCCAGAACTGGCTAGTGAAAATTGGGTCACGATCGCTAACTATGCTAGAAGGAACTCCATGCAGCCGCACTATCTTTTGAAGATAAACAGATGCTAGCCGTGATACGGTCCTCTTGCTTTTCACCGGAATAAAATGGGCTCTCTTTGTAAATCTATCAATTATTACCCATATCCCATAAAGCCCAAATAGTTTGGGGGCGAACTTCTTCACCCCAACCATATATCACAAATAGGCTAGCCATACTCCTTAGGGGGTTTGTAACAGAACTAAGATTGAGGATAGGACTGAGAGGATATACTTAAAAGGTAGCATGCGAGTAAGCTCTACGGAACAATAGGGATCAAGGATATACTCTTAGAAAGAGATTAAATGCGCGTATCTAGACTTCAGTCTTCTAAGCCGCATTTTTCTTGTGCTTATTCCCATCGTGCCTTGACCGTCTTTTAACTTCACAATTCCGTAGTTTTTAATTCTTATTTCCAAAATATGAGTTAGAACTCATTTCATCGTTGCCTCTCATTCCACTTCCACTTATTATTTGCCTAAAATACTTGGCTTTCACCCAACTGCGTACTCATGGTTTCATGCAAGCTTTCCAAGATTCGTTAGTGAATCTTGGATATCGTTTACATACTATACGGTATCCCACGCAGAAAACTATCTCTTGAAAACAGTGCCAATCCACGTTGCCAAACTGGAGCTGAGGTAAGGGCTCTCTTGAGCCTTTGAAAAGCAAGCTCACACTCCAAGTCCCATGCAAAGACTAAGTTCTTCTTCATCAACTTAGTAAGAGGGGCCGAAATCTTAGCGAAGTCCCTGATGAACTTCCTATAGTAGCCTGCCAGACCGAGAAAGCTTCTTACTTCGGTTGCATTCCTCGGAGTCTTCCAGTCTTGAACCACAACCACTTTCGCGGGATCCACCGCTATGCCTTGCTTAGAAACTATATGTCCAAGAAACCGAACTTCCCTTCTCCAGAAATGACATTTGGAGAACTTGGCTTTCAACTGATGCGCTCTAAGCGTATCCATCACTTCCTTGAGATGTCTGGCATGTTCTTCCTCATACTTTGAGAAGATCAGAATATCATCCACGAAGACAACAACAAACTTGTTGAGGAACTCCCTGAACATCCTACTCATCAAGTCTACGAAGTATGCGGGTGCATTAGTCAAACCGAATGGCATGACAAGCCATTCAAAGAATCCATCTGGAGTCCTAAACGCAGTTTTATCAATACTATCCTCAGCTACTCTAAGCTGATGGAATCCAGTAGCTAGATCGAGCTGAGAGAAAACAGAAGCATCAACAAACTGGTCAAAGAGATCATCAATCCTCGGTAACGGGTGCCTATTCTTCTTTGTCAGCTTGTTCAATTCTCGATAATCAACACATAGACGAAGCGAACCATCCGCCTTAGTAGCGAATACCACCGGAGCACCCCATTCTGAAATGCTTCGTCTAATAAAATTCTTCTCAAGCAACTCCTTGATTTTCTTACTGAGCTCCCTTCTTTCACGAGGGGCCATGTGCCTAACAGGCAATGATACTGGCTTGGCATTATCGACTAGATAAATGCGGAAATCTATCTCTCGTTTAGGGGGTAACCCCTTAACTTCTTCAAAGACATCGGGATAGTCTCGGACCACCCTTACAGATTGCAGATCATCGATGGACGAGTTGAGAGATTCAAGATAACATAACATGACGGGACCTCTAGGGTTACAAGAAATTTCTAGGGTATTACCGAGGCGAGTCATGAGCCTCTCCACCCTATGCTCACAATCGAGGATGGCTCCATATCTGGACAACCAATCCATGCCCAAGACCAACCCATATCCCGTGACCCCGAGAACATAAGCACTACACGTGAATTCTACGGCCAAAATAGAAATTTTCAAATCCACCCAAATCATAGACAGATGGGCGGAACCCCCAATTGGATTTGAAACACAAACGGGATCCTCAACTAGGCTAGTACTTAGGTGCAAACCTTCAACAAAATCAGAAATAAAACTATGCGATGCGCCAGAATCAAACAAGGTATGAACAGGGAAATCAGAAATGTAAACAAGGTTTTCTACAGAAATACTACCTCGATCAAGAACTGGAGCGATGTTGAGAGTATGCACTAGCCCTCCAGAAGGTCCTGCACGCTGATTCTGCCCTTGCCCTTGTCCTTGCTTCTTGGGGCAATCCTTGCTAAGATGTCCAGGCTCTACACAGTGAAAGCATTCGCCCAACTTCCTCTTCTTCTTCCTACAGTCTTTGGCTATGTGCCCAGTAATCCCACAGAAGTTGCACTTCCTCCTTTCTCTTGACTTGTTGTTCTTGCTATGGTTGTTCTTATCTCTTTCCTCGGTATCTTCCTTCTTGCCTTGGGACTCATTTGCCTTGACCTCCTTCTTGCCACTCTTATCTTCCTCTTGAAGTAAGGCCATATTCACTAAATTTTCGAAGGTCGCCCCTAGGGGTATATGAGATATGGCCAAACCACGCAATGGCTCATTCAATCCTAGAGCAAAGCATAGGGCCTTCTTCCGAGCAAGGTTAACCGATTCTAGACCGAACTGAGCAAGTTGATTAAACTTATCCACGTATTCTCTAACGGTCATGTCCCTTTGCTTTAGTGATAGGAACCTCTCTAGCTGAAGGTTCTCTTCTGCTGATGATAAAAAATTTAGTCCAAACCTTCTCCTAAAGTCATCCCAAGTCTCGATGGGTCTAGTAGTGGTGGTGACTACCCACCAATAAGCAGCTTCCCCTTTCAAAAGCCATACCGCCAACAGAACTTTCCTACGATCTTCCACATCAAAGATAGCAAAGAGGTCTTCAGTTTCCTTTAACCAGTTTCTTGCCTCCACAAAAGTCTCCGTTCCGACAAAATTCTTGCAACCCATCGCCTTAAAGTCTTTGCAAAGCTTTGCGAAATCCTCTTGCGGATGCTGAGGGGGAGAAGGAACCTCAGCTACGGGAGGAGGAGAGATGTTAGCGAAGGGGGAAGGAGGAGGAATGTTCGCGGGGCCGGCTTCATTCGCCCTTGCCTCCATAAATCTCCAGAACCAGACGGGTACTTGTACGCCTTCCGGGATGTTAAAGCGATCGGCCATACTAAAACGAAGAAAAAGATAGATTCAGAACGAAGAAACGAAGGATAGTGCTATGGCTTTTGGGGAATAGCCTTTTTAAAATAACTAGACTCTTCTTGGAAAATACTTAATTGGTTTTGAAAATAGTTTTTCAAAAGGTAAGTTTCAAAAACACTTTTGCTCAAATCTTGTAAACCTTATGCTCTGATACCAAATGTAACACCGCACCTCCGCCAGGGTGACTCTTGCGAGCACACTAGCTTCGGAGGGGCGTTTAAACAAGGTAAACATGCATGCAGATATCACAAGACAGAATATATAAGTAAAACAGAGTAGTAAAGCAGTGGATAAAACTAGCATTTCAAAACCATAGTTAAGTTACAACAAAGTACTTGATCATTATTTTCCAACAAACAAAGTCTAGCATAAACTTAAAAACTGAAATACATAAAGTACTATCCCCAAAATGAAGTGATAAACCATAACTAGCTCAATGTCCGAGACCGTACATGAGCAAATCCAGTAAGCAAGCTGTAAAGATTCTAGCTAAGCTCCAATGTTCCCACCCTGAGGACCTGAGGGGGGGGGGCAAACGGAAGAAAAGAGGCGAAAGAAAGCAGGTCAGTCAAAAAGACTGGTAAGCCCTACTACTATCGGTCTATGAACTAGTAAAGTTAACTGGCATGAGAAGCTGAGATGAACATAAGGATAACAAGATACTGGCATGATGATTAACTAACAAGATAGATAAAGGTGTCATCGCATAATTAAGGTTAAGTTTTGCACCACGGGTGTACTAGCATTCTAACATGTCAAGTAAAAACAAGAATTGATCCCTTGGCCCAAGCTTGGCCCAATATAATGAGGTGACCTAAATCAAGGTCCAACTACACAGTCTAGTTGATCGGCTCCCTATAAGCCTAACTCATCAAGTGTCGGTGTCATACGGCCTAATCATGTAATGTAGTTGACTGTGCAGGGTCCACCCTAGGGTGTATCAGGCCCTATGGTGTAACCCTCTGACACCATTATAGGATGCACAGTCCAAACCTACCGGTGTCCGTGTTCAACTCCGGACTTGATGTGCACGACCATGGTCCGCCTGAACAACCGGGGCATCATTCAGCCGTCTCTTTTGGTCTCTTACAATCAGCCCAGTAATCGTGCCCCACCCTAGCCTAGTCCTAGGGTCTTATGATACTACCTAGAAGGTTACTGCTGAAAAGGACCACGCAACTAGGGTTTCTTAACGGGTTAAATGTGGTTAACCCGATCCACACGTGGATTAAATTGGTTAAGAGTACCCAAGGCTCCCGACTTAACCTCGATTAATCCATCAAGCCCAAATTGGTTAAGTATTAAGTGGACCATGACTTAACCCTAATCAGGAGGCATTAATTAACTTAATGCGCTTTAACCTCTCACATTAGACTTTGTTGTGGTTACTAGTTAAGCCGGACGGGTCCGGGTAGCTTTATACCACAACTAGGTCTAACCTCGGGTTCGAGCACAACATGACCAACTTCTCACATTGGGTCCTATTGTTTGTAGCCACTAGTTAAGCCGGGTGGGTCCGGGTAGATTTATGCTACAAACTCAACCCAACCTCGAGTTGGCCACACTCATATTTTCTAAGTGTCATGTCCATTATGTTTCCAAAACATAATTACAAGTTAACATATCACGTCATGTTACAAAAATCATGTTCATGTCATTATGTTACCCAACCCCAACGTAATCCCATCGTTTACATAATCGCAACAACGCATAAAGGATAAAATAGGGAACTTGGCATAACCATGACATAAAGGTGTTGAAGCCACAAGTTTAACATGGTGGCATATGAAATGTACATATGTTCATATACTTGCATATTGCATTATTAGGCTTCAAAAGCATGCATAAAACCAAACTTAGCATATGAGTGATACATGGTGATAAATAACATGTAGAAGTTGCTAGAAGTTCGCATTTAGGCTCACATGCAAGTTATCATAAGGGATATGATAACTTTCATGTTTCTAAAATGCAACCTTTAACATAAAGCTTGAAGCTTTAAGGCTATAAACTCAAGTTTAACTTGCATAACATGATAACATGTGTATAATGATCAACCCAAACTTGCATAACATGATAATATGTGTCATACATAACTTGCATAATGATCAACCAAACTTGCATATAATGATCAACCAAACTTGCATATAATGATCAACCAAACTTGCATATAATGATCAACCAAATTTGCATATAATGATCAACCAAACTTGCATATAATGATCAACCAAACTTGCATCATTCATTTAACTTTAGAGTTCAATAAAAAGAAAGTAGAAAAGGGCTTACTATGCTATGAAGACACAAATTAATATTTATTATAAAGATTGAGACGAAGCCCTTATGCAAGCACCAAAAACCCAAATATGCAAGCTCCAAATGAAAACCCTTGAGCCAATTCAATAAAAACCCTTGCTTTGAAATAGAAATGTTGCAACTTGACTTGAATGCAAGCTAAGAACACTCATACAAGTTTGAAAACACTTTTATGAACTCAAAATCTCTCATAGAAATTAACTTAGAAATTTTAGCATGAGAGTGGAGGCCATGAGAGGAACAAATTTGACATAGTTTAGTTGTAGGATTGAATAATGGTGATTTAGGCTAGGTTTGGGGTCTTTTTATAGAGGATTAGGATAGTATTAGCCATAGGATTAACCCTAGATTCAATCCAAGCCATCAAAGCATGTCTTGGGGAAGAAGTCAAGTGTAGGAACCATCTAGGGCCTTTAGATTAAAGCTGAACCATGAGAACCATTCAAATGCAAAATCTGTATTTGAGCGAATCGGCCCACGGGTTGACAGCCAAACACCCTGGATTAACCCCTAGTCGACCCAGCGAGCTCGGGTCGACCTCAAAAATCGGCCGGTTCGGTTATTCCCCTCTCCCGATTCGTTGTTTTGAACATTTTTGCATATTTATTTATTTAATTTTCAATTATATATATATATATATATATATATATATATCAATATATATATTTCTTTGTGCAACCCATTTCACTTAATTAAGTATACTTTAATTTGTGAATTTTTCGTGAAACTTCGCGAGGCCATATCTTGGTCATACGGACTCCGATTTTCGAAAACTCGGACTCTATTTCGCGTATTTTTCCGAGACGAACGCAATGGCACAGCCCGTTTCCCTTGATTCAGATTTTACAGTTTAATTCTGCCTCCATTTATGTTATAACATGTTATTCAAAAATACGGGTTGTTACAGCTTCCATTCCAGAAACTTAGCCCCCAAACTGGCATGTCTCATATTCAATGCATCAGCCACTGCATTTCCTTTTCCGAGTGTATATGCGATATTGAAATCATATGAAGCCAAGAACTCTAACCATCTCTGCTGACGAAGATTTAAATCCTTCTGAGAGAAAAGATACTTTAATGACTTATGATCAGTAAACAACTCGAATCTTTCTCCCAAGAGATAGTGTCTCCATATCTTTGACGCGAACACGATCGCTGCCAATTCTAAATCATGGGCAGGATATCTGTTCTCATGCGGTTTCAGTTGCCGACTAGCACAGGCTACAACCCTAGCTCCTTGCATCAGTACAACACCTAATCCGGTACCACAGGCATCCGTGTATACCGTCATCTCTTCGTTCCCCTTAGGAATAACTAACACTGGTGCACACGTCAACTTTTCCTTTAGACACTTAAATGCATCCTCGCACCTTCCATCCCAAACAAAAGCTTGGTTCTTTTTGGTCAACTAAGTTAACGGTGCTACTATCTTGGAGAAGTCTTGAATAAATTTATGACAATATCCAGCCAACCCTAAGAAACTTCTCACATATGTTGCATTCTTGGACGTAAACCAATCTTGCACCGTAGCCACCTTCAGAGGGTCCACGACAATACCATTCTCTGAAACGACATAACCCAAGAACCTCAATTCCCTCCTCCAAAAGTGACACTTAGAAATTTTTTCTTTCAATTGGTGTTTCCTCAACACCTCCATCACTGTCCTCAAATGTTCCTTGTGTTTTTCCACTGTCCTTGAGTAAACCAAGATATCGTCCACGAACACAAGATCAAACTTATTTAATTGATCCATGAATACCCTATTCATGAGATCCACAAAATATGTTGGTGCATTGGTCAACCTGAATGGCATGACCAACCACTCATAGAATCCAAACAGCGTCTGAAATGTCGTTTTAGGAATACTCTCAGCTGCTACTCGGAGCTGATGAAATCCTGTTGTGAGATCTAACTAGGAGAACACTATTGTTCCATTTAATTGATCAAACAGATCATCTATCTGCGGAAGAGGATACTTATTCTTCCTCATCACCTTATTCAACTCGCGGTAGTTCACACATAAGCGAAGGGAACAATCGGCCTTGGTAGCAAATATAACTGGTGCTCCCTACTCGAAAACACTCCTTCGGATAAATCCCTTCTTCAAAAGATTTCTTACTTGCACCTCGAGCTCTCGCTGCTCCTTTGGCGCCATACGACGAAGTGGCATCACTATCGGTCTGGCATCTTTCACTAAATCAATCCGAAACTTGATCTCTTGGTGTGGTGGAAGTCTGGTCACTTCCCCGAAGATGTCCAAATACTCGCCAGCAATAGGCACATATGACAACTCATCATGCGGGATGTCGAGGGAATTTAGAAAACTAGCCATCACCCAATCACTAGGTAGGCTACCAAACAGTACCCTCGGCCCATCGTCCACTCTAACGGTCACCGAAGACCCCTCACAGTCTACCACTACCCATACCTTTGGAGCCAATCGACTCACAAAATAATGCCAAACCCAATAAAGACCAAAACAAAGCAATCACAAGCAAACATACATCCATGACTCGATATGTCCAAATTACGACAAATCATACTAAGGATAGTTGAACCACCGATCGGGTTCGTCACAACTAAAGGTCTATCAACAATCTCGGTTTCCAATCCCAACCTATCTACTAGGACACTAGATATGAAGGAATGGGAAACCCCAGTATCAAGCAGTACTTGAAATGGAACACCATAAATGGAAAGCATAACTTGAATGAAGACACCCTTTCCTTTCTCCGCCGCAGTTGGGGCATTCGATAAAGAAGTAATAGCGTGTAACACCCCGTGAATTCTATAATGTTAAGCTTCACAAATTAAAGTGTAATTAATTCTAATGAAATAATTAAGGGAAATGGGTTACGCCATTGCGTTCATATTGGAATTCTTCTTGAGATAGAGTCCGAGTTTGCGCGAATCGGACTCCGTATGAAGGAGTTATGACCTTCGGAAGTTTCAGAATAAAATTTAAATTCAAACAGCTCAGTTTAAAATTCAAAATTCGAATTTCAGGTTCAAACTGGGCTAGGCGGGAAAATTCCCGCCCAGAGACCAGGTCGACCATAGGGTCGACCATGGTGTCGACCTGGCCTCCCAAGGTCGACAACAGTGTCGACCTTGCCACCCCACGTCGACCATTGTGTCGACCTGCCAATCGACCTGCCTGGTCGACCTGGCTGGCTAGGTCTGGCTCTGGCTCGAATTTCTATGGCTCTGTGTGTAACTAGGGCTGACATGTCACCTCTTGATTGGCTCTTTGAACTTTGTATGGCCTAGATTGCTCCTGTCTTCATCTGACGGCTCAAAACAATTCAAAAATCTAAAAATACACCCTAATTCTCAACTGAAAATTCACACAAAAAAATAATAAAGGGGTCGTCATGCTGCTAGGGAGGAATTGAACATAGCCGTCAAGAGAGAAAAGCCTAAAGACGAATCAAATTAAGAAGAAGATTAAAGTTTAATCAAATTAATCAACGCAACGTTAGTCTACCCAAAGGAGCGAATCTCAATTTCAGAATTCAGAATCCAGAATTCAAGATTCTGCATTCGTTGTAAGTATAGTGACCTTTCAGAATATGAATAAAAACTGTGATGTGATTCGATGTAAATGAAAATAGAATTGTGTTATTGTATAAATTATGTGTATTGTAATGATTCTATCATGACTTGTGTATTGATGTTTGTGGCATAAATTGATTGATGCAAGCCTATTGAACAATTGTATATGAAAACAATGGCACTTGCAAGTTTGTGGCAAAAACTAGAAATTTATCCCTTTATGTTCATGTCGATGGCATGGATTATATACAATCCCTTAGTCTAAGTTAGAATTTATGTAAACATGTTATAGACCTTTTATGCCTACATGACCCAAAACCTATGTAATCATTCTTATGTTTATTTGCAAGTATAATTGGATCTATGTTAAGTATCGTTTGGGTTTCATAAACTATGCAAGTTCATGTTGAAATTGGCTATGTGATTAGATGTGATAATTGGACATTTTGGTGAATATACAACATGCTAGTTTTGTGGTTGACATTATGCCAAGTTAAACATGTTTAAACACAAGTTTGTATTAGCCTAAACTATGCCATTTCATATGTCACCTACTTAGTTATACTTTGATTTGAATGGAAGTTCACATGACCCATATTATATGTTAGTTGAATCGCTAAATTGCAAGTTCATGTGCCACACACCTTTATGTTTTACATGTTCTTGATTTCCCCTTTTTCTCACGTTTATAAAGTTGGGCTGAAGTGTGACAAGCCCAACTCATGTTATAATGTTGCGAACAAATAGGGGTAATGACGTTGGGTGTAAAACATTGAAAATATATGTTGGCATGTTTGGCACATGCCAACGACAATGACATTTAAAACGGTGTGAATTGTTATACCCAAGAATAAAAGACATGACATTTACATATATAATTGAGAAGTAATAAAATATTGTAAATTTAGAAAACACGATATGCTTAACCCGAGGTTGGATTGATTTGTGATGTAAACCTGCCCGGAATCGCCCGGTTGTCCAGTAGTCACAACAATACCTATCCAATGTGGGTGGTTAAGCATTGAGCCCAATAAGGACCCGAGGTTAGACTGAGCTACGGTGTAAACCTGCCTGGAACCGACCGGCATATCCAGTAACCGTAGCAATACCTGTCTAATATGAGTGGTCAGGTGCTCCTAAGAGGCTAAGGACAGGTGGTAGGGTTAAGTCAACTATAACAATTAACCAAATTCAACATATTAACAAGAATTGATGGGTGGGGGTTAGGTAAATACAGACACTTAACCACTTAACATGTTTGACTAGAAAATCCTGGTAATGAGGGAACCGTTTCAGCAGTAACCCAAGTTAGGTATCAACGGTGCCCTGAAACTAGGCAGGGTAGGGCACGATTACTAGGCTGATTGTAAGCGGTCAAAACGACGGCGGTGGGTGCACAGTGTAGGTCTAACGGGGTGCGGGAGTACACATCCTCCGGATCAGACAACCAGGGCACTGGGGACACCAGTAGTATGACCTATGCTTTCTAGAATTTGTGTCGAGGCCGCCACCATGGGTCTTGATACACCCTATGGTGGGACCAGCATAGGTATCTACAATTCTTGGGGGCCGTATGACACATGTTAACGCGAGTAGGAGCCGATCTTTATAAAAATGGGAATTACTTCACCCTTAGCGTGGGGTGCCAGTTAGAATAAACTCAAGTTGATGCAGATATATAGTATGTGTGCGATAGTACATTCGACACTTCCTTAGCTTGTGACACTTTCCTATTTTCAGTATATATCTATCATGCCCTTTTCTTATTCATATACTAAAGAGTTATTAGATTTACTCAAGCTTTATGTCTGACTCTATTTTCTTTTCGTCTTCTTTTCTTTCGTCTCCCCCTCCCCCCAGGTTCACAGGGAGGAAACAGCTCAGCTCAGTTAGACTCTTTACAAGCTCCAAGACCGTAGATGTATGATATGGATCTCCTTTGCTCGGACAATGGCTTTGGATATCACTATGGGTATTTTTGTCACTTTATTTATGTTTCATGCTTCTTTAATAATCAAGGCAGTAATGAGTTTGTAATGTTGGAAGTATTTTGAGACAATTGTGGAAATGTTGTGTTTGAACACGTTTTGATGAAATAAAAGTCTGTTTGGTTTCCGCTGTTTAAAATATGTGTATTTATATCTGTCTTGAGTTTATCTGTGGCTTTTACTTATAAACCTCCACCAAAGCTAAGGCATTCCCTTTGTGAGTGACCTTAACGGAGGTGGGGTGTTTCACTTGGTATCAGAGCATAAGTTTACTAGATAAGATAAAAGTTTTTGAAATTGTTTTCAAAAGAAAGTTTAAAGAAGCATTTTTCAAGAAAAAGTGTTATGTTTATAAAAAGACAAAATCCCCTACAGCCATGTGCCCTATCTACCTCTCTCTGTCCTTCGTTTTGAAATTTTCCTTTCTGTTTCAGCATGTCTGGAGACCTTAACCTCCCGGAAGGAGTGCCGATTCCCGGCTGGTTTAAGAGGTACTTAGAAGCAAGGGCCAATGGCGCGGGCCCAGCAGACATCCCTCCTCCAGTGGCCGCGGTTCCTCCTCCTCCTTTTCCTCGTGGAAATGCCTTCGCAAAAACATGTAGAGACTTTAAGGCTATGGGTGGAAAATACTTTTATGGAACAGAGCCCTTCGTAGGAGCAAGAAACTGGCTAAAGGAGACGGAGGATCTGTTTGTCATCTTTGGAGTTGATGAAAGGCAAAAGATACAACTAGCGGCATGGTTACTTAAGGATGAAGCTTCCTATTGGTGGGAAATTACCAATGCTCAGAGGGCGGTGGAAACATGGGAAGACTTTAGGACAAGGTTTGAGATGAAATTTCTCTCCCAAGCTGAAAGAAGCCTGCAAATGGAGAAGTTTCTAACTCTGAAACAGGGAAGCATGACGATCAGGGAATATGTTAATCAGTTTAATCAGCTGGCCAGATTTGGGCTAGACTTAGTAAACACCCAACACAAGAAGGCACTTCGCTTCATCAAAGGTTTGAATGAGCCTCTACACAGCCTTGCTATGACCCATGTATCAACGGGAGCGACTTATGAAAGCTTGGTGGACATGGCGTTGCTACACGAGGAAGACCACGGTAAGAAAGAAACTAAGGTGGAAGAGAAGAAAGAGGGTCTACAAGCAAAGAAAACAGAACTCAAGAAAGGAGGGAAGAACAATAAGCCCCGTGAGAAGAGAAGGTGCAATTTCTATGGCATTGTGGGACATATATCAAAAGACTGCCGAAAAAGGAAGGCGAAGATGGGTGGTTGCTTCCATTGTGGAGAGACTGGGCACCAAGCTAAGGATTGCCCAAAGAAGAAAGGGCAGGGACAGAAAGCCGTATCCACTTCAGGGGGTCAGGTTCATGCGCTAGTGGCACCTCAGTAGGAAAGAGGTAGTAATATTTCTGTAGAAAGTGTAGTCTATCTTTATGATCATCCAGTTCGTACACTTTTTGACTCTGGCGCATCACACTCTTTTATTTCATCTGCCTTAGTAGAATCTTTGCATCTAGACACTAGTATGGTAGTATATCCCTTAGTAGTTTCAAATCCAGTTGGGGACTCCGCTTACTTGTCAATGGTTTGTTTGGGTTTGAAAATCTCTATTCTCAGCGTTGAGTTTAGTTGTAATGCCTTTGTCTTGGGCTTCTCAGGATATGGTTTGATCTTAGGCATGGACTGGTTATCCAGTAATAGTGCCATTCTTGATTGTGAGAAAAGAGTAGTAAGACTCTTAACTCGGCTTGGTAACACTCTAGAAATTTCTTGTAATCCCTTGAATGCTGTTATGTTTAGTTATCTAGAGTCGCTTGATGCTTCTGATGAGAATTTGCAATCAGTAAGAGTAGTCCGGGAATATCCGTATGTCTTTGAGGAGGTGAAAGGCTTACCTCCGAGGCGGGAAATAGACTTCCGCATATGTCTTGTGGATAACGCAAAGCCTGTAGCTTTACCTGTCAGACACATGGCTCCAAGGGAGAGAAAGGAGCTCAGTAAGCAGATTAAAGAACTTCTCGAAAAGGGGTTCATTAGACGGAGCATTTCGGAATGGGGTGCTCCAGTGGTGTTCGCAACCAAAGCGGACAGTTCGCTTCGCCTTTGCGTCGACTATAGGGAGTTAAACAAATTGACCAAGAAAAATAGGCACCCTCTTCCCCGAATCAACGATTTGTTTGATCAGCTTGTAGGTGCGAAGGTCTTCTCCCAACTTGATCTGGCAACTGGGTTCCATCAGCTAAGAGTAGCTAAAGATAGTATTGATAAAACGGCGTTCAGAACCCCAGACGGTTTCTTTGAGTGGCTTGTCATGCCTTTCGGCTTGACAAACGCACCCGCTTATATCGTAGACCTAATGAGCAGGGTGTTCTGAGAATTCCTCGACAAATTTGTGGTTGTCTTCATAGATGATATCTTAATATTCTCAAAGAGTGAGGAAGAGCTTGCTCAGCATCTGAAAGAAATCATGGAAACTCTTCGAGCTGATCAACTAAAAGCCAAATTCTCCAAATGTCACTTCTGGAGAAAAGAAGTAAGATTTCTGGGGCATATAGTGTCCAAAGATGGGTTGGCCGTGGACCCCGCGAAAGTGGTGGCAGTGGAAGATTGGAAGACACCAAGAAATGCAACCGAAGTTCGAAGCTTTCTTGGGATAGCCGGTTTTTACCAAAAGTTTATTAGGGATTTCGCGAAAATCTCAGCCCCACTCACAAGGCTAACAAAGAAGAATCTGGCGTTTACTTGGGATTTGGATTGCATGTTTGCTTTCCAATGATTAAAAAGGGCTCTCACAACAGCCCCAGTTCTGACTTTGCCAGATGGAAGCAAAATGTTCACAGTATACACGGATGCATGTGGAACGGGACTAGGCGCTGTTCTAATGCAAGAAGGAAGGGTAGTAGCGTATGGTGGAAGACAATTGAAAGTTCATGAAAAGAACTACCCAACCCAAGATCTTGAGTTAGCCGCCATCGTCTTTGCGCTTAAGTCTTGGCACCATTATCTCCTAGGTGAGAAGTTTGAATTATACACTGACCATAAATCGTTGAAATATCTCTTCTCGCGGAAGGATCTTAACTTGAGGCAGCAAAGATGGATGGAGTTTCTTGCCTCGTATGACTTTGAAATTTCCTATACTCCCGGCAAAGGCAACGTAGTAGCAGACGCGTTGAGCCAAAAGAAACTGACCTTAAGCCCACTCTTTGTAGGGAGGCAAAGCTTGGAGTATATAGCCAGTTTTAACTTTAGGCCCTCCTCGGATTTTGTACCGGGTTTGTTAGCATCTCTCAAAGTACGCCCTACTCTCTTAGACTCAATAGGGGCTGCACAACGTGAAGACCCTCAGCTTGTGGATGTGATTGATAAACTTATTAGGGGTGAGACTTCTAGTCACCTCGGTAGATACGCCATCGATGATAAGGGTTGGCTGAGGCGAGATGGAAGATTATGTGTCCCACAAGCAAGGGAGTTGACAAAGAAGGTTCTCGAGGAAGCGCATCATTCCAAGATGACTATACACCCTGGCGGTGATAAGATGTACAAGGATATAAAAAGGACTTTCTTTTGGAGCGGCATGAAGCAAGACGTAGCAGATTTCGTTTCTAAGTGCATGACCTGCCAATAGGTTAAGGCAGAACAGAAGAAGCCTGGAGGACTACTTCATCCTTTAGAGGTCCCACAGTGGAAGTGGGAGAGCATTTCAATGGACTTCATTGATGGACTACCTAGGTCAAGAAGAGGCAATACTAGCATTTGGGTAATAGTGGATAGGCTTACTAAGAGCGCCCAATTCATACCTATCAAGAGTAGAATGACTGCCTCATCTCTAGCATCTCTTTATCTCAAGGAAATTGTTCGACTCCATGGGATACCCTCCAGCATTGTTAGTGACCGAGACCCTATCTTCACAAGCGAGTTTTGGCGGAGTCTGCAAGAAGCTGTAGGCACACAGTTATGTTTGAGCACGGCCTATCACCCCCAAACCGATGGGCAGACGGAAAGGGTGAATAGAATTTTAGAGGATCTTTTAAGACTTTGCGTTCTTGACTTTGGAGGGACGTGGGAGGATTACCTTCCTTTAGTGGAATTTGCCTACAACAACGGTTACCAAGCTACCATAGGCATGGCACCCTTCGAAGCCTTGTATGGAAGACCGTGCAAATCACCAACTTTTTGGTGGGAGTCTACAGATAAGCTTATACTTGGGCCAGATATGATTCGAGAGACTTCAGAGAAAGTGGACTTGATACGGAGAAGGATGAAGATAGCCCAAGACAGACAAAAATCCTACGCCGACAAAAGAAGGACCGACCTTGAGTTTAAGGTTGGGGACAGGGTTTTCCTTAAGGTATCACCTTTAAGGAACGTCGTTCATTTTGGATCCGCAGGAAAGCTAGCACCAAGATTTGTAGGACCGTTTTCAATCATCGAGAAGGTTGGAAAGATGGCCTATAGATTAGAGCTACCCGAGAGACTGGCCGGAGTTCACAACATCTTTCATGTTTCTCACCTCCGGAAGTGTTTGCATGAGCCTGCGGAAGTGGTGGAACCTAGCATTGTAGAAGAAGCCGAAGTGGAATGTGAAGCAATTGTGAGGAGAGTTCCAACCCGCATCTTAGGAACTGAAGTGAAAAAGCTACGCAACCGCAAAGTCAAACTCGTTAAAGTTCAGTGGAGCGATGCCGAGGAAGACGCGACTTGGGAAACTGAGGACAGAATACGTCCTGCCTACCCTCTTCTTTTTTAGGGTACATCTTTGATCTCTCTTTTTCCTTAAGTTATGCTTTATTTATCTTTTTAGGTATATCTCCTCGATCCTTTTCCTAACTCCTTAGGTAGAAAACAAATGGATGCAAACATGTATTTGAAAACATGTTATGGATGATGGTTGCAAATGGTTGCTAGTGGATGCATATACACACACACCCTAGGTTATAGATCGGCTCAGTCACTTCATATTGCATATGCATATATGTATTATTATTTGTATATGGTTGAAACTTGATATGTTGTCATATGGTTGTTGCATTTGTATGAATAAGTTGTGCACTCATGTAGAATTATGAGTAGGAAAATTTTGCATACATAATGGATTCATGACACTTACATGATTCGCATTAAGGGGGTCAACTGAATCAGTAGACCGCCTGATTTCTTCATTAGATAAGGACATATACACACACTATGCATATGATCACGAAGCATTAGAAGTCTTTTAAGGACAGTGGATGTCTGTGTTTGTTGGTTGAGTAGATGGACTGTTGGATGGTAGGATATACATTCTTCCTAACTTGAAGATTTCGGGGACGAAATCCTTTTAGGGGGGAGAATGTAACACCCCGTGAATTCTATAACGTCAAGCTTCACAAATTAAAGTGTAATTAATTCTGAATGAAAGAATTAAGGGAAATTGGTTACACCATTGCGTTCGTCTCAGAATTTTGCTTAAGATAGAGTTCGAGTTTGCGCGAATAGGACTCCGTATGAAGGAGTTATGACCTTCGAAAGTTTCAGAATAAAATTTAAATTCAAACAGCTCAGTTTAAAATTCAAAATTCGAATTTCAGGTTCAAACTGGGCTGGGCGGGAAAATTCCCGCCCAAAGTCCAGGTCGACCATAGGGTCGACCATGGTGTCGACCTGGCCTCCCCAGGTCGACAACAGTGTCGATCTGGCCACCCAAGGTCGACCATAGTGTCGACCTGGGTGTCGACCTGCCAGTCGACCTGCCTGGTCGACCTGGCTGGTTAGGTCTGGCTCTGGCTCGAATTTCTGTGGCTCTGTGTGTCACTAGGGCTGACGTGTCATCTCTTGATTGGCTCTTTGAACTTTGTATGGCCTAAATTCCTCCTGTCTTCATCTGACGGCTCAAAACAATTCAAAAATCTATAAATACACCCTAAGTCTCAACTGAAAATTCACAAAAAAAAATAAGAAAGGGATCGTCATGCTGCCAGGGAGGAATTGAACATAGCCGTCAAGAGAGAAAAGCCTAGAGACGAATCAAATTAAGAAGAAGATTAAAGTTTAATCAAATTAATCAACGCAACGTTAGTCTAACCAAAGGAGCGCATCTCAATTTCAAAATTCAGAATCCAGAATTCAAGATTCTGCATTCGTTGTAAGTATAGTGACCTTTCAGAATATGAATAAAATCTGTAATGTGATTCGATGTAAATGAAAATAGAATTTTGTTATTGTATAAATTCTGTGTATTATAATGGTTCTATCATGACTTGTGTATTGGTGTTTGTGGCATAAATTGATCGATGCAAGCCTATTGAACAATTGTATATGAAAACAATGGCACTTGCAAGTTTGTAGCAAAAACTAGAAATTTATCCCTTTATGTTTATGTCGATGGCATGGATTATATACAATCCCTTAGTCTAGTTAGAATTGATGTAAACATGTTATAGACCTTTTATGCTTACATGACCCAAAACCTATGTAATCATTCTTATGTTTATTTGCAAGTATAGTTGGATCTATGTTAAGTATCGTTTGGGTTTCATAAACTATGCAAGTTCATGTTGAAATTGGCTATGTGATTAGATGTGATAATTGGACATTTTGGTGAATATACAACATGCTAGTTTTGTGGTTGACATTATGCCAAGTTAAACATGTTTAAACACAAGTTTGTATTAGCCAAAACTATGCCATTTCATATGTCACCTACTTAGATATACCTTGATTTGAATGCAAGTTCACATGACCCATATTATATGTTAGTTGAATCGCTAAATTGCAGGTTCATGCGCCACACACCTTTATGTATTACATGTTCTTGATTTCCCCTTTTTCTCACGTTTATAAAGTTGGGCTGAAGTGTGACAAGCCCAACTCATGTTATAATGTTGCGAACAAACAGGGGTAATAACGTTGGGTGTAAACACTGAAAATATATATTGGGCTGTTTGGCACATGCTAACGACAATGACATTTAAAGCGGTGTGAATTGTTATACCCAAGGATAAAAGACATGACATTTACATATATAATTGAGAAGTAATAAAATATTGTAAATTTATAAAACACGATATGCTTAACCCGAGGTTGGATTGAGTTGTGATGTAAACCTGCCCGGAACCGCCCGGCTGTCCAGTAGTCACAACAATACCTTTCCAATGTGGGTGGTTAAGCATTGAGCCCAATAAGGACCCGAGGTTAGACTGAGCTATGGTGTAAACCTGCCCGGAACCGACCGGCATATCCAGTAACCGTAGCAATACCTGTCTAATGTGCGTGGTCAGGTGCTCCTAAGAGGCTAAGGACAGATGGTAGGGTTAAGTCAACTATAACAATTAACCAAATTCAACATGTTAACAAGAATTGATGGGTGGGGGTTAGGTAAATGCAGACACTTAACTACTTAACATGTTTGACTAGAAAATCCTGGTAACGAGGGACCCGTTTCAGCAGTAACCCAAGTTAGGTATCAATGGTGCCCTGAAACTAGGCAGGGTGGGGGCACGATTACTGGGCTGATTCTAAGCGGTTAAAATGACGGCGGTGGGTGCACAGTGTAGGTCTAACGGGGTGCGGGCGTGCACACACTCCGGAGCAGACAACCAGGGCACTGGGGACACCAGTAGTATAACCTATGTCTTCTAGAATTTGTGTCGGGGCAGCCACCATGGGTCTTGATACACCCCATGGTGGGACCAGCATAGGTATCTACAATTCTTGGGGGCCGTATGACACATGTTAACGCGAGTAGGAGCCGATCTTTAGAAAAATGGAAATCACTTCACCCTCAGCGTGGGGTGCCAGTTAGAATAAACTCAAGTAGATGCAGAGATATAGTATGGGTGCGATAGTACATTCGAAACTTCCTTAGCTTGTGACACTTTCCTATTTTCAGTATATATCTATCATGCCCTTTTTCATATACTGAAGAGTTACTAGATTTACTCAGGCTTTATGTCTGACTCTATTTTCTTTTCGTCTTCTTTTCTTTCGTTCCCCCATGGTCCACAGGGAGGAAACAGCTCAGCTCAGTTAGACTCTTTACAAGCTCCAAGACCGTAGATGTATGATTTGGATCTCTTTTGCTCGGACTATGGCTTTGGATATCACCATGGGGATTTTTGTCACTTTATTTATGTTTTATGCTTCTTTAATAATCAAGGCAGCAATGAGGTTGTAATGTTGGAAGTATTTTGAGACAATTGTGGGAATGTTGTGTTTGAACACGTTTTGATGAAATAAAAGTCTGTTTGGTTTCCGCTGTTTAAAATATGTGTATTTATATTTGTCTTGAGTTTATCTGTGGCTTTTACTTATAAACCTCCACCAAAGCTAAGGCATTCCCTTTGTGAGTGACCTTAACGGAGGTGGGGTGTTTCACTGCGTTGATAGCATATGCTTTCACAATCGTCTTCTCTTTAGGGGGTTGTGGACATTTATCCTTGTGATGTCCCACTTGGCCGCAATTGAAGCACTTTCTGTCTGCTGGCTTTGCTCGACAACATTTGGCATAGTGGCCCTTCTTGCCACAACTATAACACTCAACATCTTTCTTACTCTTCTTCTGACCATCCCTAGCTTGGTTCCGTTTCCTCTTATTTTGCGAATTATTCTTGCCTCCACTGCTTGCCTGTGGCTTTGGCTTCCCTGCAGATGCAATTGCAACCACATTCTTGGACTTATGGTAAAGGCTTTCTGATCTCAATGCTTTTCCCACTATAGATTCGAAGGTATCATCGATGTGGTTTATAAGTCTTTCCCCCAAGTATTCATCTAAGCTAGTTATGAAACTTTCATTCTTCTTCTCAGCAGTATCGATAAGGGATAATCCATACTTCGATAAAATATCGAATTCAACAATATATTCCGAGACTGCTCTACCGTTTTTCTTAATCTCCAAGAATTTCCTCAACAATTCTGATTTCTGAGCAGTTGGAATAAACTTGTCACTGAAGCGAGTCTTAAACTGATTCCAAGTAACTTGATCCTCGGGAGTAGCTGCTTTAATAGCATTCCACCAATTCATAGCCCGTCCTTGAAGTTGACGCGATGCTGGCTTTATCTTCATCACATCATCGATTCCCAAATCCTCGAAGATGCGCCCACAACTATCAAGCCAATCTTGAACCACCGTAGCCGATTCCGTTCCATGGAATGGCTTCTCACCAAGACTAGTATAATCCTTGCAGAGCTTGGAGAAATCGGCTCTAGGCGCCTGCACCGCTGCGCCACCACCATTAGCATCATTAGGAACTGCTTCCTAAACATCCCTAAGCATCTCTATCATGAAGGTAGTAAACATTATCCTCATATCAGGGGCATTCCTATTATTGGCCCCTGAACCCGTACTCCACATGTTTTGGCTTATCGTCAAATCTGTAAAGAGAAAACGATTAACCATCTCCCTAGTGGTGCCAGTGCAGTGCGACTTCTTCCTTAGATACACTAATAGTGTATATATAGCTTTTGAAAACCAAAATATCACAAATACTCGCTCTCATATACGTATACTATCTCTCCTCGGTGTCTTCTCCTAGGTTAACGATGCAACCTAGGTTCTGATACCAAGTGTGACAGCCCGCCCCGCACCAGTCGATATTTCCCTAGAAATGCGTTGTGCCAATGCCCGACCAGCACAAGACGGTTGTCAAAAGAAAAGGGATTTGAAACTATGAACTACCAAAGAACCTGTAGCGTGTCTCACAACGCATGGAATAAAATATAATAATAACATAACTTGACATAAAACAGGCGAGACAGTGCATAAACTGAAAGCTAAATCGTCATAGCAGCGGAATCCAAAATACGGCTTATGATCCAAACCATCATTATTACAACTTCAAAATACCGTCTCCAAAGCAAAATAGAAAAAGTAAACTACTAATTCCCAAAGTAGTGACCAGCAACAACACAAGGAGAATATATGTAAATAGTACGTGGAAGCCTCCTGCTTGTCTCCGGCAGCTACTCATGCATACCACCTAACCTGTCTCTAGTCTGCTCGTTTAGGAGCACCCAAAGCAATAAGAAGAGACATAAAAATCTGGGTCAGACAAAAGTCCGATATGAGTGATAACAACAAAACAGAACAATAACAGGTATAAATAATCATACCTGAACCTGGACTTGCAACCAAAGAGTTAGCACAACAAGATGTACAGTACTCTAAGGCAACACCGACATAAAGTGTAAAGTGGAAGTGCACATGTCATGGTGACAGCAAATATCAAACATAGCAATCATCCTCACATCTCTCACTCGGTGCGTAAAGTATACGATATCCACCACTTTGATCACCAAATCCTTTGCTACGACCACTTTGCCCTTGGGGTCTTAGTGACCCCATTGCGTTGGTCCATAGCCACTAATCCCTTGCTACGATCATCTTGCCATTGGGAGTCCTAATGGCCCCATTGCACTGATCCATAACCATGCTATGATCACTTGCCCTTGGGAGTCTTAATGATCCCATTGCGCTGATCCATAGCCACTAATCCATCTCTCAGTGGTGAACAAAACTATAGATATCGATAAATCCTTTGCACGCGTCCCACCGCAAAGCCCAACTCATGAAGTTAACTCATTGGTTCCCATCTGGATCCTGAGTAATAACCTCCCATTTGGACTTCCTTTGCATCTCGGGTTTTAGTCTCCTCCAGTTCGCACTTCAGTTTCCATTCGGTTCGTGACAAACATGCGGCTCGCGGTTCGTGCAAGCAGGTGGCTCGTGGCTCCTTCCTCGGTTCGTGAGAGCTCCGGTTCGTGACCTACTCGTGGGGTCCACTCGTGGTGCTCCTCCGGGCGGCTCGTGGTGATGCTCCTCCGGCGACTCGTGGTGATGGTCCACGTGTGGAGCAATGGCGGGTCAGTTCGTGGAGCTTGGTCCACTCGTGAAGCGGAGTGTCATGATCGGGTCGGGTCGTGAGGGTGGTATCACGATCGAGGGGGATCTGACCAATTTCCTGCAACTTTTCCAACGAGCCATACGACGGCGTTTTCGACCATTCTAACATTTCTAAACAATCATAAAGCATTCCAGACAGTAGTAATAACATATAGAATCAACCATAAACACCAAAACAACAATTTAACAAGTTAAAATGGATCAAACATACCCAAAACCCATGATTTTCCCCTTAATCCCCTTAACCATGTTTAACTATAGTTATAGCAAACTTAATCCAAATTAACCCAAATTTTTATTAGAGCCATAAAATAATATTTCAGAATTTCTAAATATTTTTTCATATTTTTGTGAGTCATAATTTCGATAATTATCGCTAATCACCCCTAATTAGTCGTAATTAGTGTAAAAACATGTTAGTCATTCACCTTAGCCATAAATAAATCTCAGATCTGAAAATATCTCTGATTTGGTTCGAATTCAAATGCAACATAGCAGCTCTACCTCCAATCTGAGGTTAATTTGCATTGATTTGATGTTGATTAGCTTAATATATGATTAAAAGGTGATTTAGGAGTGATTTAGAGGATGGAGGCCATTACTAGGGTTAGAGGAAGGTAAGTAGCGGCTGGAAAGCTGAAATGAAATGTTTTCCCAAACCCTTTCAGCCCTCCCATAACCTTAATCCTAAAATGGGTTATGGGCCTAGTTGTTAATTACCCTATTAAGCCCCATTAAGCTGTTTTTCCACCTTCAAACCTTATTTCAGCCATATCTCCCAAACGATAAGTCCGTTTGATCAATATGACCACTCTACGGAAAGGTAAACCATCATTTGTATCTAATGGGAGTAGTTTTAGGTCAAAACTCTTTACCAATCAAAAGTTATAGGCGAAACAAGATTCAACAAGGGTAAAATGGTCATTTAAAATTCGGCAAAAATCGTGAACATGGGAAATGACCCCAATAGTCATTCCCCTAAGTTACCTGACCATACGACTTCGTATGAGAATGAAATAAATATTCTACAATCCTCCAATGCATAGAATGCGGATCGTTACACGACTGCTTCCCAAAATCGTGCCAAGCTTCACCTTTGGCGAACTCCAGGTCCCCCTTCCTCAGGCCATTTCGCGACTCGGAACTTCCCAAGGTCATCACGACTGCCAGCTCTCCAACTCGAGCTACCCTATCAAGATCCCGACTTTCAAGTGTCCATGGGAAAACATCGACATTTATTCTTTCGAAACCCCACGAAAACTTTCCTATTCGATGCCCAATCCCTCCACAAACTCAAAATCAATAACATTTCTCATTTTTTTCAAATAATGCTATCGAATTAGGAGCCTAAGTTGTTGTCCTATTTTCGATCACGACTCTAATACTAGGTGGAATCGAAGATGAGGCCAACCAATCCAAGAATCATATGATATAATGGAGAATTCGAATTTATATATAAAAAAATTAAAGATTGAACGAAGGTCTGCTTTCTTGCTTTTTTTGAGGCTTTTCATTTCGAAATTAGTATTGACGGGAGGATAAATAAAAATAGAAAGGGCTGACCTCTTTTCACATTTTAGGAATTAGTAGGAATTGGTCTCGATTTCTGGAAGAGGAAAATAGATGGCTTTGCTGATTTGTCTGCGAAAAGAAAAAAATGAAGAGAGAATAAAGAGATAGGCTCGACCATTTGTAATTCGAACACTAAAGCTAGTGTTCGATTTTGCAAAATTGAAAGGAGGTTGAGTCGCATATATAAATATAATGGGGGGAACAATACGTATGTTTAATTAAAGGGTTGTCTCCTGAAGTAAAAGCGTGTTTAGTTTGATTTGATTTTTTTATTTAATACAATTTTATTTTGATCTTATCCATTCAATATATTTCGCAGTTCCGAATACCTATTTTGATTGTATGGAGAAGATACAATTAAAACTGATAATTAAAATTAAATTCAATATAATTATTTCTAAGCGTCTATTTATCGCACGATCAAACGATAAATTCAAATGCTACGAAATCTGAAAGCCGATAACAATACGCTATTACAGATTCAATAGAACTGGTTTCATTAAATTCTGAGACGGTTTGAAAATTAGCAACTTAGGTATTAAATTAAATCGATTAAAATTATAAACTAATTTCAAACAATTTAATTCATCGATAGTAAATAATTATTATCATTCTAATTCAATATAGAATTTTAATTAATCGACTGAATTGTTTCGATTCAGTTTTAATTGCTAATTCAATTATTATTAGTTTCATATTGCGATAATTCAATATATTTGAAACTGAATCGTATATCAATTATTAAATCAATAAATTCCATATTAAAATCCATTCATTATTCCAATTCAACATTTAAAACTAATTTAATTGTTTAAAATTAGACGACCAAAAATCAGAGACGTTACAAAATTGAACCAAACCTTTCCATTTAAAAATCCTTTTAATATGTTCAAATCCATATTTTAAATTGACTAAAAATCCGAGTCATTATAATCTCGCCCACTTAAAAAGATTTCGTCCTCGAAATCGAAGACAGAACTAAAGGTCATTTACTTAACCAACAAAGGCATATCATATCAAACTTAGCCCCAAATTTAACTCCATAAGTTATACATAGATCACGTATGTGGAATATCTGTTTCGATTCTCATTCAAATACACAACTTATCTTCGAACTAATATTGATCCTTCGATCCCTTAGTACAGACACCGATCAGGCCCTTGATCAGATAACTCTAGCTTTCCTTACATAGCTCACGACTATGATAGAAGACTCAAGCAACTAACCACAAACTCTCATCCAGGTTCATCTTCAAACATCAAGTGATAAATCCTTTCCCGGATTGGTGTAAATACACCTTTAAGTTCTACACTTGAATAGAATCTACTTAAGGAAATAATCCTCATAAACTTACGTAGTTATTCCTATAATTTTCCCTTCTTTATCCTATTCAAATATTTCATCTGCAACTTAAACATATTTTAAAATTTATCGACTGTCCAAAAACGTCGAGAATTCCTATTTCTTACCTTAACCCAACAAGTTTATAACTTAACTTAAGTTTTTCATCTTTTTATTTTCCTAAAAATTTACCAAATTACAATCATTCTTTTGATTATCTTAAATTCAGAATTCATGAATTTATTTCCTTACCTAATAGGTTTTCACAATCTATCAATTGTCCAAAATCGTCGATAATCCCAATTTCTAATCCACTTTCTTAAAAATTTCCGTGATTGTGAAATTTTAATCACTAAATAACTTTATTCAAAAGTTAATGATCTCTTTTTTTGAAATCATTTGAATTTTAATCTACCATATTTATTTAAAAATCTTTTCTTTTAATATTCAAAATATAATCTTTCAAAAATCAATTTCACATTGCAAATACGCCCCTCTCATATAAATAATACTCTCAACTCAGTCTAAGGCATATTAACCCTATTTCTAATGAGTTCTTCTTATAGGATATTACTAATCCTATCTCTGATGAGCCCTTTCCTTCTATTCTAATAATTTGTACCCCAAAGCTTTTAATAAACCAAAGCTCTGATAACACTCTGTAACATTCCCCCTTTCGAACCGCTCCAACCTGGCGGTTAGATCGACTTGAGGTGCTCCCAAAGGCGGATTGTTAGGGGTAATTACTCATTAACACAAAAGCAAAAAGACTTTTTAATTAATACCGCTACAATATTACATCAGAGTACAAGAATATATTAGAGTACTATATATATATATATATATATATATATGCACATCGGAAATAACTATACAATGCTCAGTGGACGAATATCTAAGTACAACGGAATAATATGAATGATCCAATAAAATAGCTTTAGCTAAAATCCAGCACCTACTTTATAAAATATCTGCAAGCCAAAACTACTAGCATCCCATAGGGAAAATTATGGGTACCCAGATTTTACGGAAAAACGATAAACTCTGAGTCAGTTATGGGACCGGTATGAGAACATAAACAGTTATTCATCGGTTTATTTTTAAGGTAATGTAATTCATAGGACCACACCATATGACACGGAACGAGTTTTCTTCATATGAATACCAACGTATATAACTCGAAATGTTTTTGGAAAATGAATCTACCATAAGGTCTCTTGTCACACTCTATGCAAACGCAAATTAGGAGTGGTTTCCTCTTATGATAGCCAAACATGCTTGATATGTAAAATAATCTTTTATTATTATTAGTTCTTAGTATAAAAAATTCTTTCACAATAAATGTATCAATCCTAGTTGGCATAGGTACCAAATAATATGCCACAATATAGGTTTAGAACTAAAACCATGCAAATCATAGTGGAGAATGGATTTCCATCAAATGATCGAGTTAAAGAAATTTCTTACCGATGGGCACATCTCTAGAGGGATGCCCCGAGAACTCTAGAATACCAAATCCGTCCTTTTCAAACACAAGGTGGAATCTCCTTACCTGGATCAACCCTGAGTATATCATCTCCCAGTTGTTACAAACCTATAAACAGGGGTTCCCCGCAACATCAACAACCACAAAAAAGTAGAATTCACCATATAAGTAATACCTTGGCTCCATACCATGGTACTTTTTTATCTATAAAGAGGCGATAACCCATACCTCCTCGCATCTTTCTTGTTTTGGTCATTTACCAAGGTGTGAGGCTTGTCAAAGTCTCGTAACACAAAGCTACGCTGCACTAATCCATGCTTTGATCATCACTAACACATCACTTAGTATGCCACATTATCATCCCATAATATATAATCGATAATCGCTAACCGTATCACCTTTGAGCCCATATGTCTCAAAGAAGGGTGTTAAGCTAAGAGAATAAATTCTCTGCCACCAACAGAAATACTATAACGACCTGGATTTTTGGTTGGTTAATTTTAAATATTTGATAAGGATTTAAATGTTGAGTTGATAATATAAATCGATTTTTATATTGAGTTATCAATTCAATAATCGAAATATGATTTATTTCGATTATATATAATTGTCGTAATACAAGAATCTAAAATAATTCAATTCAAAGTTAAAACTGAACTGAAAATAGTTCAGATGATCAAATACAAAATTCAGTTTGAATTAGAATAATAATATTAATTTATTATTAAGGAATTATTGGTTTTTAATTTTAATCTATATCGATTTAAAATAATATCTTCTTCAGATGATCAAATAAGGCTGTGAAATCTATCCCAGTCGGTTCAGAATTGTGGTTTAACCCTAGGAAGGTATGTTGTTAGGTTCAGAAAGGAGTTCGGAATCACGAGGTATTTAACTAAAATCATACTGGTTCAAACTAAAATAAAATAAATAAAATTTATTCCTTCCCTCCTAAGTAAAAATAGGACGCTAAAACCTACCCTATCAGTACTTTGCGTTGACAAAATTTCCTTAACGCCTAAGGTATTGTTCTTCTATAAATTCGCAAGCAACTTTCCCTATTTCTCCCTTTTAATTTCATTCATTCTTTTTCAAATTAAAATCAGTCCGGTCTTCCTAAAATTTGAGCTTGTCCCTCTAATTCAAAAGCTTCAGAGAAATTATATGTCCAAATCCTTAGTTCAAAGTCGTGCTGTAATAACCCGGAAAATCTGGGCCAGTTTAAATTTTTTATTTTGGGCAATTTTAGCGAATTTTGATTATTTAAAATAGATTATTTTAAATAATATCGACGAGAAATTTATTTTGAATATAATTAGAACGTATATATTATATACGTCGTCGTTAGAATATGAATATTTATATATAATTATAAATAGAATAGAAAATGGCGTGGTAGTTCGATAATTTGATTTCAAACTTCAATTGAATGTACCGGGTGCAAAACAATCCGGATTTTAGTGAAACCAAAAATAATGGAATCTAATAGTGAATATCTTTCCAACGAATCCGAAAAATCAAGATTTCATAGCGGGAATCAAAAGATATGTCCAGTTGAAAATTCTGAATAGTCGCTATGGAATTCAGGCCCTTAAAAATGGGAATTTTGCAAACGACCTCGGATTTCGACGAAACCAGTTTTGTTGGGTCCGTGATGTCAAATTATTGCTAGGTTTCAAATTTCATAATTTTTCGAATCAATATGTGAGCGTGGCAAAGGAAAACGCGTTTGACCAGTTTCAGTTGATTTTAATCGACTGGAAAATGGCCATTTTTCCAACGGTCTCAGAATTCGACGAAACTAGTTTTGTTAGGACTGTATCGTTAATACGAAGCTAGAAAATATTTTTTTTGGAATTTTTAAAGTTCGTATGCGACCCCGGTAATTCGAAATGTACGTTTAAAATTCAATATAATGAGTTATATTTTAAATCTAACGAAAACTGATCGAAAGGATCGAATCATCTTGCGATACATATCCCATTGTGTTCGGAATAGGGGTATTTAGCTAAGGGTGGCGGTCGTTGGGTTGGAATCAGGGTTCAGAGGCGAAATCCACTTTTGTTTGGAAAAATTAAAATTAAATAATATTAAAATAATTACTATAAATAACCCCAATCTCTCATAACCCTAATCCTATTCAGAGCGCCGTCGCTGTTTTAAAATCAAAGGGCGAAAACATTCCATACAATTTCAAATTCAATCCTCAAATCGGATAATCAATTCGAAATACTCTTCAAGCAAAAATCGAAGAACATTCAAAGGGCTTTCAATCCACATATATTTGGTGATTTATTGTTTCGTGTTGCGTTCGAATTCCAGCCACAAAGGGCATGCGTTTCGAGCTGCTTTCTGACGTTAGGGGATAACCGAGTTTGACGAGGGGGCGACCATGGGGAACGGTGACGGAGGACGACGAGGTGAGCTGCTCCGATCTGGCCCCGACAGCTCCAGGCGTGCACGATTTTAAACCCAAGGTGGCAGCTGCTTGATGGCGAACGATTTCCTGAACAGTGCAAAACATTGAAGAAGGGTATAAACCCTTAATTTTGTAATTGATTATGTAGTTAGTAAATCAATGGTAATTAATGTACACAATGACATTGTTTAAAGCAGTTTGTTTTTAGTATGTTTTCTTTTCAGTGTTTTTATAGCATAAATAAAATCTGCTTTGTTTGTCAAAATAAAATCTACTTTGTTTGTCAAAATAAAATCTTCTTTGTTTGTCAAAATAAAATCTGCTTCGTTTGTCAAAATAAAACCTGCTTTGTTTTTAAAAATAGAATAAGGCTTTGTTTTTAAAAAATAGAAATCAGATATGATTTTAAAGATATAAAAGCAAGGATTTCCATGTTGGGTTTAAGAATATAATCTTTGTATAAGAAATTAGAGTTATAAAAATATAATTTTTGTGTAGAAAGTAGAGATATAAAAATATAATTTTTATATGGAAGGTAGCGAGATAAAAATGTGATTTTTATATGTAACGACACGGATTTTGCCCGGACTTAATCGACCGCTAAATCGACCAAGACCGTTCAATTCCCGCATACGTTAACTTTGGGAATACAACAACACCAGAACAATAACAACAGACTTTTATAACATCATAATAAATGTTACATCAGAGTACAGAATATATATATATCAGAGTACATTAAATAAATTTACAGCGGAAGATAATTTTACATTACTTTAATACAGTGCAGTGGAAATAAAATACTAAGACAGCGGAAGACTTTTCTATGCTCTGGACACAGCTTTGAGCTTCAATCTAGGATCCTGCTAAAGAGATAAATATCTGCAAAAAGCTACTCGACTGCCCGTGTGGAAAAGAGGGCACCCGAGTTTGCAAAAGTGGAAACAAACAACGGGTCAGTCGTGGGACTGGTGTGAGAATTCTTAACTAATATAACTAATAGTAATAAGGCAAATCCACGGACCACGCCGCTAAAGCGGAACGGGTTTTATTCCAATGGATTGTCGTGCATAATTTAAGTAAATCGTCAAAACAACGCAATGCTTTGTAGAAAAATGAAACCATCATAAGACCCAAGTCCCATCACACAATGCAACGCAAACCGGAGGATAGGGTTTTACCTTATAATGGTCAAACATGCTTGATACGATAAAAACGATATTATTATTAGTGTGTATATGTTTTAAAACATTTCAAAGTAAATGTATCAATCCTAGGAAGCATAGGTACCATATGCTATGCCTCCATACTAGTAATACAATCAAAACCGCAAGGGTCGTATTTGGAATTTGGATTTCCATCTGAGTCAAGGCTAGGGAGGAGCTCCTTACCGATTCGAGACACTCTAGCTGATGCCCCAGGATTACCCGCAGTTAACCCTTGGAAATGGCAGGGCCGGTCCTCACATACAGCTTAGAGGATTAGTTATTCCTAAGCACACGTTCCCCGGTCCTATAGGACCTATCCGAGGCGCCTCATTCCATCATCCACATAAGTAAAATGTCAGGGCTGGTAGGTCTCTGACACCACTCTAGCTAGAAAGAAACGTGCTGCTCTCCCTGCGTTCCCTTCTCCCGTTTTAGACTCCGCCGGTGTGTGAGGCTCGTGAAGTCACGCTATACACAAAGCTATGCCTAAACAGGCTATGCTTTGATCATCCCACAAGGCCTGCTTTTCAACAAAGCCTTGATCATATGCATCTTAGCATGCCACATCGTCAATCCATACCATACCATTGATTTCTACCAACATATAACCCCTGAGCTCATACGTCTCAGAGAAGGGTGTTAACCACCAAACAGATATATATTAAGAGAGATCAACGAATGTAGTATAAAGGACTACAACGTCAGACATACATTCCATTTATAAACTTATGCCCTGGGTCTGGACGAAAGTCAAATCCGTACAAATCAGCACTACGCCCGGATAACTACCATCTTAGCCCCGTCTTGGGAGCAAATCAATCAAGGACCTCAACACTAGTTACCCATTCGATGTGAAGATCGTCGGTCTTCAATCGCCGTCTTCAACTCTTAGATTTAGAACGTCGTGTAATCATTTGAAATGAGATTGAACTCGGCCTTTTCAAATGATTCTCGCATATATATATATATAATTTGAAAACATTTCATATTGTTATTAATATTTGATAACGAGAATTAATTTAACGACGCTTCGGGTCGATGGGCGACCCTGGCGCTGTTTTTAACCAAATTTGATTTAAACATATCTTGAAATCTAACCGTTGGATTTTGGCGAAATTTATATCGTTGGAAAGATCTTCCTAAAGCGGTCCTAACGGTTCAAGTTTTGGGAAAATTCAACTGTCGGATCTTTCGGTATAACTTAGTTTTAATTTATATAATATATATAAATATATAGACCATGTAGCGCTTTCCACTATTATAATCTATTACTCTAAATCATTACGTTTATTTTTGTCCGCCGATTCTAATGCGACAAAAATAATGTTTTTAACTATGCATATATTTATATTAAATAAAAATGATATTTTATCTTTTATCTTAACAAAATATATTTTATCTTTACTACTTTTTCTTTTAAATAAAATATTTATTTTGCTTTCATTCTTTATATTAAACAAAATGTAAATTTTGTTTAACATGGCCTAATTGACAATTATGTTAATTTTATTCATTAATCAAGTTTACCACAAAATGTTATTCTTATCGTATTTAACATTCCTAAACGAGATGTCCTTTTTAATCATATTAACATTAAATAGATAAAATGTCCTTTTTATTCATGTTAACATTAAATAGACAAAATGTCCCTTTTTATTCATATTAACATTTTATTTTCTTTTACATAAGAAAATTGTTTTCTTTTACTTTTACATAAAAAGTAACGTTCATTTTTCTTATTTCCTTCACATTAGAAAATAATGTTCATTTTCTTATTTTCTTTACATTAGAAAATGATGTTCATTTTTTTTTTTCATTTTTCCTTTCTTTTTAACTTTTATTTCCTTTTACAAAGAAAATGTACTTTTTATCCCTTTATTTTCTTTTACAAAGAAAATGTACTTTTTATCCTTTTATTTTCTTTTACAAAGAAAATGTACTTTCCTTTAGATTAGAAATATGTTTCCTTTTTCTTTAACATAGAAAAATGTTAGCCTTTTCTTTAACATAGAAAAATGTTTGCTTTTTCTTTAACATAGAAAAATGTTTGCTTTTTCTTTAACATAGAAAAATGTTTGCTTTTTCTTTAACATAGAAAAATGTTTGCTTTTTCTTTAACATAGAAAAATGTTTGCTTTTTCTTTAACATAGAAAAATGTTTGCTTTTTCTTTTTCATAGAAAAATGTTTGCTTTTTCTTTAACATAGAAAAATGTTTGCTTTTTCTTTAACATAGAAAAATGTTTGCTTTTTCTTTAACATAGAAAAATGTTTGCTTTTTCTTTAACATAGAAAAATGTTTGCTTTTTCTTTTTCATAGAAAAATGTTTGCTTTTTCTTTAACATAGAAAAATGTTCATAAATAAAGGTAAAAATTGGTATTTTAGTTTGTAGACATGACAAAAATAAAAATTTGTCCTTCTACTTATGTTGACAAAAATGAATACAAAGATTGTCCCTTTATTTTGTAAACAAATTGAGCACAAAAATTTGTCCTTTTATTACGTAACAAAATGAACACAAAAATTTGTTCTTTTATTATGGTAACCAAATTAGCATGAAATTTGCCTTTTTACTTTGTAAACAAAATAACATAGAAATTGTCTCTTTTTGTCTGTTGACAAACTGACATAAAATTTTATCCCTTTTTTTTTTATGTTAACAAGAACAAAGGATAAAAATTGATATTTTATTTTGAAATCAAAATAAGGAATAAAATTGGTATTATATTTTGTAAACAAAACTTGTCTTTTTATTTGACAAAACAATGTTAATAAAAATGTTCTTTTAAACCTTGTCCTTTTATTTAACAACAAAATGTCTTTTACCCTTTAACTTTTATTTAGAAAGACAATTGTAAATAAAATGTCTTCTTAATTGTGTTAACAAAATTTTGTCCTTTTTGTTATGTAACAAAAATTACATGTTAAAGATGTCTTTTATTTTACTTGTAAACAAGATAAACAAGGCAAGAATAAATGTTTTAATTTTTATTTAAGAAAAAGAAATAAAAAAAAATGAGAATAAAATCAAAGTAAAACTTTGTCATTCATTTTGTCAACACACTTGTCTTTTTATCTTATAAACAAAATTTGCCTTTCTATCATGTAAACAAAATAACATAAAATAATTCTTTCTATTATTTTATACAAAATAAACAAGAAATAATCCTTTTTATTTTGACAATTAAAATAAAAATTAAACTTTCCTTTATTTGTGAATCAAAAGATTTAACTTTCTTTTATTTGTGAGTCAAAATGTTCTTCTCTTCCTTTATACTTTTATTTGGTAAATCAAAGATGTGGACTTTTCTTTTAATTTGTAAACAAAAATTTGTCTCCTTATTATGTAAACAAAAATTACATAAAGATTTGTCTTTTTATTTGTAAACAAAAGTAATGTTAAAAACTTGTCCTTTATTTTATTAACAAAATTTATATTAAAAACTTGTCATTTATTTTGTAAGCAAAATTTATATTAACAATTTCACTTTTATTTTGTAAACAAAATATATGTTAAACTTTGTCCTTGATCTTGTGAAACAAATAAAGATTTTAACTTTTCTTTTGTTTTGTTTTACAAAAACAAGATTCAGCATTCTTTTGGTTTTTAGAGAGAAATAAAAATGAAAACAAAAATAAAATAAAAATAATAATAATAAAGGAAATAAAGATGAGGATTTATAGAGATGCATCAGAATTTACAAATCTAGAAGCACATGGTTTTATCATAGCATCGCAGTTATTACAAATCACAATCAATCATACATTACAGTACAATACAAACAGATCAAGCACCAAAATTTTACCACATCACAGCATAGATTAAATAATATACAGACAGATATTTAACTGAATGATTAATTTAATAAATTATTTAAATTGTAGACATCAGAAATTCTCACCTTAAAGCTTTCCATTCAGAAGTCGTTCGTGTTTAAAATAGCTGAAATTTCAAAGTACTCGGTTTCAGCTGTAGTTAGTGTCATTGCGTAGAGTTTTTCCTCACGATCCTAACGCATTTGAAATCGTCCAATTCTGACAAAATTTGAACGAGTTACAATGGTTTGAAATTTAATTACATTAATTAATTTAATTAAAATAGGATTAGTATTTAACCCTTCTTCTTTGCCAAACACGTTCCAGGTAGCTGCTTCAAAACCCAACCCATCGTCTCAGACTTTGACCGCCGTGCGCCACCCCCACGGAGCCCTGACCGTCGATCGGAAACCCCCACCTCGACCGCCGACGTCCGCTCCCCCATCGCCCAAGACCACGGCCAACTCGGCCCCCCCTCTGTCGCCAAAACCCATGGCGAACGCTGCGCCTTTAGGCGTAGAAACCGAGCCAACCACGACACCTTCTGTGATCATCACCGTACAAAATTCAAGAGCTCGGATCCCTCTTCGATTTGGTATATGACTTGCGTTTTAATTCGTTGTGTGGTGGGAGAAATTGAAGAATCAAAATCGAATGTTTCTGGCCCTTGAAGAAGTTGAATACGGCGGCCGTAGAAGATGAAGCTAGGGTTACGTATTTCCATGTGTATTTATACCGTATTTAGTGTGTATTTTATATTTATTTGTTTAATTAATTCAAAAATTCATAACTATCAATACGAACACCAAATCGAACCCAACGAGTGTCGCCCCTAGCTAATAACCCCCATCCCGGACACAATGAAACATTTTTGGTAACCCAATTCGGCTGTTACGATATGTTTTTCTTAAAATTTAAATTAAAAACATTTATTAATTTACCTTTAACCGTATATATAAATTCACCGGGGCTACATACGACCACAGAAAATTACAGAAAAATTATTTTTGGTTATGTTTTGACGATACGGTTCTAACGAGACTAATTTCATCGAATTCTGAGACTGTTTGAAAAATGGCCATTTTTAAGCTGATTAAATTTGACCGAAACTGTCAAAACACATTTTCTTTTGCCACGCTCATATATTAACTCGGAAAATTCTAAAAATTGAAACCTAGCAATAATATGACATTCCGGTTCCAACAAAAGTGGTTTCGTCGAAAACAGAGGTCGTTTGAAAATTGACTATTTTCAGTGGCTTTAATATTATTTAAAATTGAAAATTTTAAATTCTGGCACATTTTCCAACGAAATTCTTTAAAATAAAAATTTTAAATTGGCCCTGATTTTCCGGGTTGTTACAGTCTCCCCCACTTAAAATCTTTTCATCCTCGAAAAGGAACTAAGCTATAAGTTGTTTAATTTATTAACTAAATTTCAATTTTACTATTATTAATTTCAATTGTCGACTAATTTATCAAATACATATATACTTTTATATATTTAAAAATCTTATCTTCTGAAATAGGATTATATATATAATCAAAATACTTTAATTATAAGCTTATCACTCTGAACTCATTCTAGGGCATTACTAACCCCATCTCTAATGAGTATTCTCATTCTAGGATACTGCTGATCCTATCTCTAATGAGTATTCTTATTGGACATTACTAATCCAATCTCTGATGAGTCTTTTGTTCAGTTCTAACGAGTTGTACCCCAAAGATTTGAGCTAACCAGAGCTCTGATACCAACTGTAACGACACGGATTTTGCCCGGACTTAATCGACCGCTAAATCGACCAAGACCGTTCAATTCCCGCATACGTTAACTTTGGGAATACAACAACATCAGAACAATAACAGCAGACTTTTATAACATCATAATAAATGTTACATCAGAGTACAGAATATATATATATCAGAGTACATTAAATAAATTTACAGCGGAAGATAATTTTACATTACTTTAATACAGTGCAGTGGAAATAAAATACTAAGACAGCGGAAGACTTTTCTATGCTCTGGACACAGCTTTGAGCTTCAATCTAGGATCCTGCTAAAGAGATAAATATCTGCAAAAAGCTACTCGACTGCCCGTGTGGAAAAGAGGGCACCCGAGTTTGCAAAAGTGGAAACAAACAACGGGTCAGTCGTGGGACTGGTGTGAGAATTCTTAACTAATATAACTAATAGTAATAAGGCAAATCCACGGACCACGCCGCTAAAGCGGAACGGGTTTTATTCCAATGGATTGCCGTGCATAATTTAAGTAAATCGTCAAAACAACGCAATGCTTTGTAGAAAAATGAAACCATCATAAGACCTAAGTCCCATCACACAATGCAACGCAAACCGGAGGATAGGGTTTTACCTTATAATGGTCAAACATGCTTGATACGATAAAAACGATATTATTATTAGTGTGTATATGTTTTAAAACATTTCAAAGTAAATGTATCAATCCTAGGAAGCATAGGTACCATATGCTATGCCTCCATACTAGTAATACAATCAAAACCGCAAGGGTCGTATTTGGAATTTGGATTTCCATCTGAGTCAAGGCTAGGGAGGAGCTCCTTACCGATTCGAGACACTCTAGCTGATGCCTCAGGATTACCCGCAGTTAACCCTTGGAAATGGCAGGGCCGGTCCTCACATACAGCTTAGAGGATTAGTTATTCCTAAGCACACGTTCCCCGGTCCTATAGGACCTATCCGAGGCGCCTCATTCCATCATCCACATAAGTAAAATGTCAGGGCTGGTAGGTCACTGACACCACTCTAGCTAGAAAGAAACGTGCTGCTCTCCCTGCGTTCCCTTCTCCCGTTTTAGACTCCGCCGGTGTGTGAGGCTCGTGAAGTCACGCTATACACAAAGCTATGCCTAAACAGGCTATGCTTTGATCATCCCACAAGGCCTGCTTTTCAACAAAGCCTTGATCATATGCATCTTAGCATGCCACATCGTCAATCCATACCATACCATTGATTTCTACCAACATATAACCCCTGAGCTCATACGTCTCAGAGAAGGGTGTTAACCACCAAACAGATATATATTAAGAGAGATCAACGAATGTAGTATAAAGGACTACAACGTCAGACATACATTCCATTTATAAACTTATGCCCTGGGTCTGGACGAAAGTCAAATCCGTACAAATCAGCACTACGCCCGGATAACTACCATCTTAGCCCCGTCTTGGGAGCAAATCAATCAAGGACCTCAACACTAGTTACCCATTCGATGTGAAGATCGTCGGTCTTCAATCGCCGTCTTCAACTCTTAGATTTAGAACGTCGTGTAATCATTTGAAATGAGATTGAACTCGGCCTTTTCAAATGATTCTCGCATATATATATATATAATTTGAAAACATTTCATATTGTTATTAATATTTGATAACGAGAATTAATTTAACGACGCTTCGGGTCGATGGGCGACCCTGGCGCTGTTTTTAACCAAATTTGATTTAAACATATCTTGAAATCTAACCGTTGGATTTTGGCGAAATTTATATCGTTGGAAAGATCTTCCTAAAGCGGTCCTAACGGTTCAAGTTTTGGGAAAATTCAACTGTCGGATCTTTCGGTATAACTTAGTTTTAATTTATATAATATATATAAATATATAGACCATGTAGCGCTTTCCACTATTATAATCTATTACTCTAAATCATTACGTTTATTTTTGTCCGCCGATTCTAATGCGACAAAAATAATGTTTTTAACTATGCATATATTTATATTAAATAAAAATGATATTTTATCTTTTATCTTAACAAAATATATTTTATCTTTACTACTTTTTCTTTTAAATAAAATATTTATTTTGCTTTCATTCTTTATATTAAACAAAATGTAAATTTTGTTTAACATGGCCTAATTGACAATTATGTTAATTTTATTCATTAATCAAGTTTACCACAAAATGTTATTCTTATCGTATTTAACATTCCTAAACGAGATGTCCTTTTTAATCATATTAACATTAAATAGATAAAATGTCCTTTTTATTCATGTTAACATTAAATAGACAAAATGTCCCTTTTTATTCATATTAACATTTTATTTTCTTTTACATAAGAAAATTGTTTTCTTTTACTTTTACATAAAAAGTAACGTTCATTTTTCTTATTTCCTTCACATTAGAAAATAATGTTCATTTTCTTATTTTCTTTACATTAGAAAATGATGTTCATTTTTTTTTCATTTTTCCTTTCTTTTTAACTTTTATTTCCTTTTACAAAGAAAATGTACTTTTTATCCCTTTATTTTCTTTTACAAGAAAATGTACTTTTTATCCTTTTATTTTCTTTTACAAAGAAAATGTACTTTCCTTTAGATTAGAAATATGTTTCCTTTTTCTTTAACATAGAAAAATGTTTGCCTTTTCTTTAACATAGAAAAATGTTTGCTTTTTCTTTAACATAGAAAAATGTTTGCTTTTTCTTTAACATAGAAAAATGTTTGCTTTTTCTTTAACATAGAAAAATGTTTGCTTTTTCTTTAACATAGAAAAATGTTTGCTTTTTCTTTAACATAGAAAAATGTTTGCTTTTTCTTTAACATAGAAAAATGTTTGCTTTTTCTTTAACATAGAAAAATGTTTGCTTTTTCTTTTTCATAGAAAAATGTTTGCTTTTTCTTTAACATAGAAAAATGTTTGCTTTTTCTTTAACATAGAAAAATGTTTGCTTTTTCTTTAACATAGAAAAATGTTTGCTTTTTCTTTAACATAGAAAAATGTTTGCTTTTTCTTTAACATAGAAAAATGTTTGCTTTTTCTTTTTCATAGAAAAATGTTTGCTTTTTCTTTAACATAGAAAAATGTTCATAAATAAAGGTAAAAATTGGTATTTTAGTTTGTAGACATGACAAAAATAAAAATTTGTCCTTCTACTTATGTTGACAAAAATGAATACAAAGATTGTCCCTTTATTTTGTAAACAAATTGAGCACAAAAATTTGTCCTTTTATTATGTAACAAAATGAACACAAAAATTTGTTCTTTTATTATGGTAACCAAATTAGCATGAAATTTGCCTTTTTACTTTGTAAACAAAATAACATAGAAATTGTCTCTTTTTGTCTGTTGACAAACTGACATAAAATTTTATCCCTTTTTTTTTTATGTTAACAAGAACAAAGGATAAAAATTGATATTTTATTTTGAAATCAAAATAAGGAATAAAATTGGTATTATATTTTGTAAACAAAACTTGTCTTTTTATTTGACAAAACAATGTTAATAAAAATGTTCTTTTAAACCTTGTCCTTTTATTTAACAACAAAATGTCTTTTACCCTTTAACTTTTATTTAGAAAGACAATTGTAAATAAAATGTCTTCTTAATTGTGTTAACAAAATTTTGTCCTTTTTGTTATGTAACAAAAATTACATGTTAAAGATGTCTTTTATTTTACTTGTAAACAAGATAAACAAGGCAAGAATAAATGTTTTAATTTTTATTTAAGAAAAAGAAATAAAAAAAAATGAGAATAAAATCAAAGTAAAACTTTGTCATTTATTTTGTCAACACACTTGTCTTTTTATCTTATAAACAAAATTTGCCTTTCTATCATGTAAACAAAATAACATAAAATAATTCTTTCTATTATTTTATACAAAATAAACAAGAAATAATCCTTTTTATTTTGACAATTAAAATAAAAATTAAACTTTCCTTTATTTGTGAATCAAAAGATTTAACTTTCTTTTATTTGTGAGTCAAAATGTTCTTCTCTTCCTTTATACTTTTATTTGGTAAATCAAAGATGTGGACTTTTCTTTTAATTTGTAAACAAAAATTTGTCTCCTTATTATGTAAACAAAAATTACATAAAGATTTGTCTTTTTATTTGTAAACAAAAGTAATGTTAAAAACTTGTCCTTTATTTTATTAACAAAATTTATATTAAAAACTTGTCATTTATTTTGTAAGCAAAATTTATATTAACAATTTCACTTTTATTTTGTAAACAAAATATATGTTAAACTTTGTCCTTGATCTTGTGAAACAAATAAAGATTTTAACTTTTCTTTTGTTTTGTTTTACAAAAACAAGATTCAGCATTCTTTTGGTTTTTAGAGAGAAATAAAAATGAAAACAAAAATAAAATAAAAATAATAATAATAAAGGAAATAAAGATGAGGATTTATAGAGATGCATCAGAATTTACAAATCTAGAAGCACATGGTTTTATCATAGCATCGCAGTTATTACAAATCACAATCAATCATACATTACAGTACAATACAAACAGATCAAGCACCAAAATTTTACCACATCACAGCATAGATTAAATAATATACAGACAGATATTTAACTGAATGATTAATTTAATAAATTATTTAAATTGTAGACATCAGAAATTCTCACCTTAAAGCTTTCCATTCAGAAGTCGTTCGTGTTTAAAATAGCTGAAATTTCAAAGTACTCGGTTTCAGCTGTAGTTAGTGTCATTGCGTAGAGTTTTTCCTCACGATCCTAACGCATTTGAAATCGTCCAATTCTGACAAAATTTGAACGAGTTACAATGGTTTGAAATTTAATTACATTAATTAATTTAATTAAAATAGGATTAGTATTTAACCCTTCTTCTTTGCCAAACACGTTCCAGGTAGCTGCTTCAAAACCCAACCCATCGTCTCAGACTTTGACCGCCGTGCGCCACCCCCACGGAGCCCTGACCGTCGATCGGAAACCCCCACCTCGACCGCCGACGTCCGCTCCCCCATCGCCCAAGACCACGGCCAACTCGGCCCCCCCTCTGTCGCCAAAACCCATGGCGAACGCTGCGCCTTTAGGCGTAGAAACCGAGCCAACCACGACACCTTCTGTGATCATCACCGTACAAAATTCAAGAGCTCGGATCCCTCTTCGATTTGGTATATGACTTGCGTTTTAATTCGTTGTGTGGTGGGAGAAATTGAAGAATCAAAATCGAATGTTTCTGGCCCTTGAAGAAGTTGAATACGGCGGCCGTAGAAGATGAAGCTAGGGTTACGTATTTCCATGTGTATTTATACCGTATTTAGTGTGTATTTTATATTTATTTGTTTAATTAATTCAAAAATTCATAACTATCAATACGAACACCAAATCGAACCCAACGAGTGTCGCCCCTAGCTAATAACCCCCATCCCGGACACAATGAAACATGTTTCGTAACCCAATTCGGCTGTTACGATATGTTTTTCTTAAAATTTAAATTAAAAACATTTATTAATTTACCTTTAACCGTATATATAAATTCACCGGGGCTACATACGACCACAGAAAATTACAGAAAAATTATTTTTGGTTATGTTTTGACGATACGGTTCTAACGAGACTAATTTCATTGAATTCTGAGACTGTTTGAAAAATGGCCATTTTTAAGCTGATTAAATTTGACCGAAACTGTCAAAACACATTTTCTTTTGCCACGCTCATATATTAACTCGGAAAATTCTAAAAATTGAAACCTAGCAATAATATGACATTCCGGTTCCAACAAAAGTGGTTTCGTCGAAAACAGAGGTCGTTTGAAAATTGACTATTTTCAGTGGCTTTAATATTATTTAAAATTGAAAATTTTAAATTCTGGCACATTTTCCAACGAAATTCTTTAAAATAAAAATTTTAAATTGGCCCTGATTTTCCGGGTTGTTACATTATATATGCAGTGAATACGGTCAACGAAGGTGACAAAAAGGCGAGAACGACGAAGACTTCTGCAAAAGAAGAGTCGAGATGGTTGGATAGCTATCGTTGAGAACTCCTCACTCTAAATTTTCTTTTTCTAGTTATATATAGATATACTAGGATGTAGACGGTGTTTAGTAGCACCCGTCATCCACAGACCATGGATGGCTTGTTTGTTTGATTGATGTGATGTGAAAATTGTTTGTGATGTTAATGTGAAATTGAAAGTGAAAATATCGAATATATTGAAAGTGAAAATATCGAATATATTGAAAGTGAAAATATCGAATATATTGAAAGTAAAAATATCGAATATATTGAAAGTGAAAATATCGTATATATGAAAAGTGAAAACGATATATATATATGAATTGTGAAAACGATGTGTGTGTGTGTGTGTATATATATATATGAAACGTGAAAATGATTTGATTGTTAAAAATATAATTTTTAACATATATATATATATACACTGTATAAAATTGTCATGTATATGAAATATTCGATTTTGATAGAAAATTGAAATGAATTCGAATTGAACTGAATAGGAAATGAATTCGAATTGAACTGAATAGAAAATGAATTCGAATTGAACTGAATAGAAAATGAATTCGAATTGAACTGAATAGAAAATGAATTCGAATTGAACTGAATAGAAAATGAATTCGAATTGAACTGAATAGAAAATGAATTCGAATTGAACTGAATAGAAAAATAATCCAATGGTTATAAATAAATAAATTGGATTGGATTTGAACTGAAATTATCTTTGGATATTTTCGATATTGAATTCCGTGATTATACATATATTGTGATGGGAATTTGGAAGATATCGATATCGTTATTCCCGATACGATATCCGTTGGTTTCAGGATTTGATGTTGAATATAAGTCGATACTATCTCTATTCAAAACCTTATATTTAATGTCAAATTGTGATTGATTGATTGTTTGGATGGTGCTCGACCAGTTTATGAGCAAAACATGTTTTTACATTTAGCATGGGGTTGGGTAGAAATATCTGTGTGCTAACACCTTGTGAAACACTTCACGATTTGACTATGTGGTGTTAGCGATGTTGTCGAGTTTATTTCAAAATTTAGTGAATGATTTTGAAGTGATATTTTTCTTAAGTGAAAAGAATGTATTCCCGATTTTGGACAGGGAATGTTTTATAAAATGTTTTATAAAACAGAAAGGATTTCGAGGCCTAAACCCGATATTGTCGAAATGATTTCGAAGTTTATTATGTGTTACATTGTAGTTCATCGCGTATTCGATCAGATGCTATTGATAACATATCTGTTTGGTGGTTGGAGAATTTATTCTCTGGCTTAACACCCTTCTTTGAGACGTACGAGCTCAAAGGTTATGTAATTAATAGTGACTGATCATATGGTGAATTGCTGATGTGAAGTATTATATTTTGAAAGTACTTGTGATTATTATGTTGTGAAACGATTTCCCTACTTCGGGATATAAAATGGTTTAGTATATGGCTAAAGATTCTGGTAACCCGGACGACTAAAAGTATGGGTGTGAGGGCGGTGTATGTATTTCCACTGTGTGTGGGGTGCTGCATCGTCAGTGTAGCCTGCTCCTTTGTGGGGTAGGTGCACATTTATATATATCGAGTGCTAGGTGCGTACCCTTTGCCTTGTCTATGGGGAGCCCGATATTTGGTTGCATACTTGTTTGTATGCATTGTTATGTTTTGGAATTCACATTTCCAAACGATTTGATTTGAGATCCCGAAGTGAAATCTACTTTATTATGAAAGTTAGATATGTATTTCAAATGATTTGAAATAGAATCGGGAATGAAGTCCAAAGGAATAATTTCTGTAAAATGAATTGGATTTTGGAAAATCTAAGTGGTGATTAATCTAAATGGGAAGATTGGGATATTGCATGTTGATTGATGCATAGTAGATCCATATATCTATATTGATGGTTGTTTATACACTGACATTCATGGGGGTAAACCCGTTCCGCGAAAGTGGCGTGGTCCCGTGATTTGTTTTATTTTTAAAACAAAGTTAATAACTATTTTTGAGTTCTCACACCAGTCCCATGACTGACTCGTAGTTTGCTTTTCCCTTGCGAACTCGGGTGCCCCTATTTTCCACACGGGCAGTCGAGTAGTTTTATTTTGCAGATGTTTTGAGCAGGATTCTGGATTGAAGCTTTAAGCTGTGTCCAGGCATTTACAGTCTTCCGCTGTGTAGTTTATATTTCCGCTGTGCACTATTTTACATTTATGTAAATTTATCTTCCGCTGTGTATTATATTTCGATATACTCTGATATTCTGTACTCTGATGTAACATTATTATGATGTCTATTGAAGTCTTCTGTTATTTGTTCTGGTGTGTTATATACCCAAAGTTAGCGTATGCGGGAATCGAACGGTCTTGGTCGGTTTAGCGATCGATTAGGTCTGGGCGAAACCCATTTTCGTTACACGTGGTATCAGAGCTTTGGTTTAACTCAAATCTTTGGGGTACAACTCGTTAGAACAGAACAAAAGACTCATCAGAGGTAGGATTAGTAATGTCCTATAAAAGAATCCTCATTAGAGATAGAATCAGTAGCATTCTAGAATGAGTGACTCGTTAGAGATGGGGTTAGAAATGCCCCAGAATGAGTCGAGAGTTATTTGTTTATAAATAACGTATTTGTGATTATATATATAATCTGATTTTAGAAAATATGATTTTAAATATATAAAATTATATATTTGAAAGCTAATCAATTAATTGATTGATGTTTGTGTTGTTGGTTTACTTGTTTGATAATTTTTAACCATTTAGCCAATTGAACCAAATAGTAAACTGTATTGAAAATTGGTCGCATTTGCTTGCATATACATATACTTACATTGAACAGGTCATAGCAAGGAGGCTAGAGCCGAAGAATAAAATTTGTTTGCCCGACAAATAGGTACATGTTTACTACATAATTTACTGTTTTGTTTGGGTGATGATGATTTTATGAGCCTATTGGCTAGCCGCTTGGCTTTTTCTTTTTCTTTTTGAGATCTGAAGGACCGGGGAAGCTATTTGAAATTCCCCGATGCTCCCGGTGCAGGGGAGGTTATGGCGAAATTTTTCGAAAATTTAGGGTGTTAGCCAAATTTTTGAAATTTTGAAAATTCTCAGAAACTAAAGAGTTGGAGAATAGAAGCCAGATCGAACGTTGAGTTGATTGATCAAACCACTTTCGACTTTGTTCCTTTTCGGGGATGAAAAGTTTTAAGTGGGGGAGATTGTAATAACCCGGAAAATCTGGGCCAGTTTAAAATTTTTATTTTGGGCAATTTTAGCGAATTTTGATTATTTAAAATAGATTATTTTAAATAATATCGACGAGAAATTTATTTTGAATATAATTAGAACGTATATATTATATACGTCGTCGTTAGAATATGAATATTTATATATAATTATAAATAGAATAGAAAATGGCGCGGTAGTTCGATAATTTGATTTCAAACTTCAATTGAATGTACCGGGTGCAAAACAATCCGGATTTTAGTGGAACCAAAAATAATGGAATCTAATAGTGAATATCTTTCCAACGAATCCGAAAAATCAAGATTTCATAGCGGGAATCAAAAGATATGTCCAGTTGAAAATTCTGAATAGTCGCTATGGAATTCAGGCCCTTAAAAATGGGAATTTTGCAAACGACCTCGGATTTCGACGAAACCAGTTTTGTTGGGTCCGTGATGTCAAATTATTGCTAGGTTTCAAATTTCATAATTTTTCGAATCAATATGTGAGCGTGGCAAAGGAAAACGCGTTTGACCAGTTTCAGTTGATTTTAATCGACTGGAAAATGGCCATTTTTCCAACGGTCTCAGAATTCGACGAAACTAGTTTTGTTAGGACCGTATCGTCAATACGAAGCTAGAAAATATTTTTTTTGGAATTTTTAAAGTTCGTATGCGACCCCGGTAATTCGAAATGTACGTTTAAAATTCAATAAAATGAGTTATATTTTAAATCTAACGAAAACTGATCGAAAGTATCGAATCATCTTGCGATATATATCCCATTGTGTTCGGAATGGGGGTATTTAGCTAGGGGCGGCGGTCGTTGGGTTGGAATCAGGGTTCAGAGGCGAAATCCACTTTTGTTTGGAAAAATTAAAATTAAATAATATTAAAATAATTACTATAAATAACCCCAATCTCTCATAACCCTAATCCTATTCAGAGCGCCGCCGCTGTTTTAAAATCAAAGGGCGAAAACGTTCCATACAATTTTGAAATTCAATACTCAAATCGGATAATCAATTCGAAATACTCTTCAAGCAAAAATCGAAGAACATTCAAAGGGCTTTCAATCCACATATATTTGGTGATTTATTGTTTCGTGTTGCGTTCGAATTCCAGCCACAAAGGGCATGTGTTTCGAGCTGCTTTCTGACGTCAGGGGATAACCGAGTTTGACGAGGGGGCGACCATGGGGAACGGTGACGGAGGACGACGAGGTGAGCTGCTCCGATCTGGCCCCGACAGCTCCAGGCGTGCACGATTTTAAACCCAAGGTGGCAGCTGCTTGATGGCGAACGATTTCCTGAACAGTGCAAAACATTGAAGAAGGGTATAAACCCTTAATTTTGTAATTGATTATGTAGTTAGTAAATCAATGGTAATTAATGTACACAATGACATTGTTTAAAGCAGTTTGTTTTTAGTATGTTTTCTTTTCAGTGTTTTTATAGCATAAATAAAATCTGCTTTGTTTGTCAAAATAAAATCTACTTTGTTTGTCAAAATAAAATCTTCTTTGTTTGTCAAAATAAAATCTGCTTCGTTTGTCAAAATAAAACCTGCTTTGTTTTTAAAAATAGAATAAGGCTTTGTTTTTAAAAAATAGAAATCAGATATGATTTTAAAGATATAAAAGCAAGGATTTCCATGTTGGGTTTAAGAATATAATCTTTGTATAAGAAATTAGAGTTATAAAAATATAATTTTTGTGTAGAAAGTAGAGATATAAAAATATAATTTTTATATGGAAGGTAGCGAGATAAAAATGTGATTTTTATATATGTAGTGAATACGGTCAACGAAGGTGACAAAAAGGCGAGAACGACGAAGACTTCTGCAAAAGAAGAGTCGAGATGGTTGGATAGCTATCGGTGAGAACTCCTCACTCTAAATTTTCTTTTTCTAGTTATATATAGATATACTAGGATGTAGACGGTGTTTAGTAGCACCCGACACCCGTCATCCACAGACCATGGATGGCTTGTTTGTTTGATTGATGTGATGTGAAAATTGTTTGTGATGTTAATATGAAATTGAAAGTGAAAATATCGAATATATTGAAAGTGAAAATATCGAATATATTGAAAGTGAAAATATCGAATATATTGAAAGTGAAAATATCGAATATATTGAAAGTGAAAATATCGAATATATTGAAAGTGAAAATATCGTATATAAGAAAAGTGAAAATATCGTATATATGAAAAGTGAAAACGATATATATATGAATTGTGAAAACGATGTGTGTGTGTGTCTATATATATATATATATATATATATATATATATATATGAAACGTGAAAATGATTTGATTGTTAAAAATATAATTTTTAACATATATATATACACTGTATAAAATTGTCATGTATATGAAATATTCGATTTAGATAGAAAATTGAAATGAATTCGAATTGAACTGAATAGGAAATGAATTCGAATTGAACTGAATAGAAAATGAATTCGAATTGAACTGAATAGAAAATGAATTCGAATTGAACTGAATAGAAAATGAATTCGAATTGAACTGAATAGAAAATGAATTCGAATTGAACTGAATAGAAAATGAATTCGAATTGAACTGAATAGAAAAATAATCCAATGGTTATAAATAAATAAATTGGATTTGAACTGAAATTATCTTTGGATATTTTCGATATTGAATTCCGTGATTATACAGATATTGTGATGGGAATTTGGAAGATATCGATATCGTTATTCCCGATACGATATCCGTTGGTTTCAGGATTTGATGTTGAATATAAGTCAATACTATCTCTATTCAAAACCTTATATTTAATGTCAAATTGTGATTGATTGATTGTTTGGATGGTGCTCGACCAGTTTATGAGCAGAACATGTTTTTACATTTAGCATGGGGTTGGGTAGAAATATCTGTGTGCTAACACCTTGTGAAACACTTCACGATTTGACTATGTGGTGTTAGCGATGTTGTTGAGTTTATTTCAAAATTTAGTGAATGATTTTGAAGTGATATTTTTCTTAAGTGAAAAGAATGTATTCCCGATTTTGGATAGGGAATGTTTTATAAAATGTTTTATAAAACAGAAAGGATTTCGAGGCCTAAACCCGATATTGTCGAAATGATTTCGAAGTTTATTATGTGTTACATTGTAGTTCATCGCGTATTCGATCAGATGCTATTGATAACATATCTGTTTGGTGGTTGGAGAATTTATTCTCTGGCTTAACACCCTTCTTTGAGACGTACGAGCTCAAAGGTTATGTAATTAATAGTGACTGATCATATGGTGAATTGCTGATGTGAAGTATTATATTTTGAAAGTACTTGTGATTATTATGTTGTGAAACGATTTCCCTACTTCGGGATATAAAATGGTTTAGTATGTGGCTAAAGATTCTGGTAACCCAGACGACTAAAAGTATGGGTGTGAGGGCGGTGTATGTATTTCCACTGTGTGTGGGGTGCTGCATCGTCAGTGTAGCCTGCTCCTTTGTGGGGTAGGTGCACATTTATATATATCGAGTGCTAGGTGCGTACCCTTTGCCTTGTCTATGGGGAGCCCGATATTTGGTTGCATATTTGTTTGTATGCATTGTTATGTTTTGGAATTCACATTTCCAAACGATTTGATTTGAGATCCCGAAGTGAAATCTACTTTATTATGAAAGTTAGATATGTATTTCAAATGATTTGAAATAGAATCGGGAATGAAGTCCAAAGGAATAATTTCTGTAAAATGAATTGGATTTTGGAAAATCTAAGTGGTGATTAATCTAAATGGGAAGATTGGGATATTGCATGTTGATTGATGCATAGTAGATCCATATATCTATATTGATGGTTGTTTATACACTGACATTCATGGGGGTAAACCCGTTCCGCGAAAGTGGCGTGGTCCCGTGATTTGTTTTATTTTTAAAACAAAGTTAATAACTATTTTTGAGTTCTCACACCAGTCCCATGACTGACTCGTAGTTTGCTTTTCCCTTGCGAACTCGGGTGCCCCTATTTTCCACACGGGCAGTCGAGTAGTTTTATTTTGCAGATGTTTTGAGCAGGATTCTGGATTGAAGCTTTAAGCTGTGTCCAGGCATTTACAGTCTTCCGCTGTGTAGTTTATATTTCCGCTGTGCACTGTTTTACATTTATGTAAATTTATCTTCCGCTGTGTATTATATTTCGATATACTCTGATATTCTGTACTCTGATGTAACATTATTATGATGTCTATTGAAGTCTTCTGTTATTTGTTCTGATGTGTTGTATACCCAAAGTTAGCGTATGCGGGAATCGAACGGTCTTGGTCGGTTTAGCGATCGATTAGGTCCGGGCGAAACCCGTGTCATTACACGTGCCTCTTATAAATCCCTCAAAGATCAAAACTTAATTCCCCATAAAAAAAGAAGGAAGGAGATTTAAATCAGAGAATTGCGATTTAAAATCGAAGTCCGGTTCGATGTAGTAGGCTTCATCAAATCTGATGTGATCGCGTAAACATAGTACTGCCACACAAAGATCTTGCACTCGCGATTCAGGGTTGCAGAAGGGGTTCGGGCTTTGTTGAGGGGTTCGTGATTGATGGGGGGCTACGATTTTCAAAGGGGGTCGACGTCGTTTTGATTGTAAATTGGAGTTTGGCCCCATGTGATTAAGGGTTCTGAGGGGATGTGACTGGAAGAGGAGCGATTGGCAGAGGTGGTTGCGAATGGGATATGAGAACGAGTTTGGCAGAAGGGGCGATTACAAAGTTGGAATTCGAATACTAGTAATTGTGCAATTGGAGTTTGATTTCTGGTGATTGTTTGGTAGCAGAAACAGTCGCATGTTTTTGTTGTAGTGGTAGGAAGCCGAGTTGATAAAATGATGAAGGTTAGGAGGGTGGATACCATTTGAAGGTGGTGATTGGCAATGATGGGTTGTGGAGGTTCAGAGGAGAAGCATCCATTTTGAAAAGCAGATCACTGTTTAGTTTTAGGAGTTCTGAAGTAATGACAGTAGGCCACGATGGCAGAAGAATTGTTGAGTGGGTATTGAAGTTAAAACAAAGATTAAGGTAAAGAAAAAAGGTAATTAATTTATGATATAATTTGGTTTATATTATTTTTATTTGAATTAAATTAGTTGATTTATATCTAAACACAAAATAAATAAGTAAAGTATAATGCAATATATTTAATTCATACAAGGTTTAAAGTGTCAAAGGATGCTTAAGCTGTTCGTTCTTGGAGTATACAGCAATACTCGAAGTCACGGCCCTTGTGGTTCTTTCTGTTTGGAACCATACGGTTCCCAGTAATTTTCATGAGGAAGAAGGATTAATTTCGGTAAGGTAATTACATTAATACTATCATTAGCTAATTTAAATTTTATTCAATCATGTTTAGTACAACTAGTTATTTATAAAAGCAATATTTTCATATAAAAAAAATCAGATGCGAACGCTGTAAACCAGTTGGGCTTATAACTGCGGATTTACATAGGGATTTAAATCAGAATCAGGATGGATTGGAAAAAAAATCACCGTGAGTAAATCTCACTCAATTTATTATTTAGAATTATTTTTAGTCATTAAAAATAATTGATGGTTGTTTGGTTGCATTAAAATATTACTGTGGCTATTATTAAATATATATTAGTAATTTAGGCTTGGTGTTTGTGGTTATTATATATATATATTGGGATTGGATATTTCCCACAGTACCATTAGCGGATGCCCACAGTATCATTAGCGGATGACCCTAAGCGCCCCACGCTATGATAGTGGATGACCTTCTATACCGCGGTATCTTGCCTCAAAGCAGGACGGATATTATTTATGTTGGCTAATATCTGTGGATGTAGGATAAACAGGTTGGAGGAATCCAACTGGATTCCTCAAAATTTATTTATTTTTGTTCATATATATATATATTATCATATATGATGTGTTGATTGATAATTGGGTGGTTTGATTGATTGATGCTTTGAATGAGTGTTTGCTTTTCTTCGATATTAAATAACCGACTATTGGAAATTGGGTGGTTTGATTGATTGATGCTTTGAATGAGTGTTTGCTTTTATTCGATATTAAATAACCGACTATCGAAGTATTTTCCAATATCGTTGTCAATATGGAGAGACCAGTTGGATTATTACCCGTGAACCACTCCATATTGGTAGTAGCGTTACGAATCAGATTATATGAAGATAATCGGAGACGGAGTAAACTGCAAGGACATTTTCTATTGATGGAAATTGTGCATTCGGTTTCGCCCAGTCCCAAAACGAACGTATATAGATGAGTGTTTGACAGAGTATTTCCAATTATCGCATATGTTGGTCTGTATAAATATAAATGGTAGCGGAGAATTTATTCTCTTAGCATAATATCAAGAATATATATGTGCAAACCAATGAATGATTAACAGATCTGACAATGTGGCATTTAAAGTGTTTGTGCTATAAATGAATCGTAAGTAATTGTAGCCTCAGGCCTTAATAACCGGGAAATGAAAAAAATCAGGTAGGCAACATGGCTAAGTGGGTAGCACCCAATTAGGGTGTATTATCGCCTATTTAGAGAAATTCATTTCATTCTTTATTCTATTCGATGCTGTCCCATTGGGGAAAACAGTTGCTGATCCCAACCGTTGGTGATATACATTCGATACACTCAAGCGAAATGAGTGGTCGGTCATGTGTGGTCGGGTTACAAGATGTTCTTGTTGAACCCAATGTATTCTCCTCTAGAGATACAATATCGGAAGGTGGTTCCATACCTTATCATAGTTGGAAATTCATTACTCTATATGTACTCGCAGTTATGGTTATATATTATGTATGTGGAGTGTGAGATGAAAGCATTCCACTAGATTTCTATTTATTTGACTTAGACACTATTATAATATCAAAAGAGTTTTGATATAAAGATTATCATTTCTTTCAAAAGGATTTTGAAAGTTGAATCAAGTGTTTTAGATTCTCATAAGGGGAAAACCCATTCTGTGTCATACGACGTGGTTTTATGAGATACCATTTATTTTCTTAAACTGTTTACTCATACCAGTTCCATGACTGACCCAGAGTTTATTTTATTTTGTTTTACCTAAACTCTTGGGTGCCCATTTTTTTTACGGGAAGTCAAGTTGTTCAGGATTGTATAGATCTATCTAAAGGAGCTTGGAGCAGGAGGCTTCAGTGTTAGATATGTATAGTACTTTTATTTCTGCTGTGTTGTAAGTTTTGTACTCTGATAATTGTATGTTATACCGTAAAAATTTTGTACTTCAAAAGTTATGAAATATTATATTTTGTTCCGCTGCGATGTGAGATTATGTTTTGTTATTTTTGTTCTTCTTCTACCTTTTTCTTCTGAAAAAATGATTCGTATTTCTATGATATTTTGGTTGGACGTGTGATGTATGTTGTCAACCCAAATAGTACGGATTTGCGGGCCATTACAATTGGTATTAGAGCTTAAGTTGAGCGAACACCTAGGCTTTGGTGGGTAGTTACTCATTAGAGGTAGGGTCCGTAGAACCCTAGAATGAGTTGAGTGTATATATACGAGAGCGCGTATTTGTTAACTGATATAAAATTTATTTTATATTGTGTTGGCTAGTCTGTTGAGTGGCTTAGGAATTCTGATCGAATCGTGGGACGCCACGATGTTGATAAGAATTTATAAACACTTGACAGAAAATTCGACATAGTATTGTTTTAAAGTGGGTAAATGGAATAATTTTATCCAAAATTCTATTTCGATATAGAAGAAATATTTTTCTGAAATTATTATATATGGATGCGTTGGATGTTATTATTATAATCCGATGAGATTATAAAAATTTGGAATAGTTATCTATAACCAAATATAACTTGTATATCAATGAAATGTATGTTAGACCCAAAAGTGGTTCTAACACCCAAATTGATTTGAAACAAGATAAAATGAGATAATAATAAAAATGAACACGCAGGATTTATAGTGGTTCGGCGAACAAATGCCTACGTCCACTTATTTTTCACTATATTCAATAATTCAGTTGCAAATACAATGTAAGATTCACTCACAACTCACTTTTGTTCACTCAATTAACTAAAACAAGAAATGAAAGATGATTTGGATTCTCCGGGAGTAATGGAGTTCGGATGATGGAGGTGATTGAATTCTCTAAGTGCTCAAAAAAAAAGATCCTTCTCTTTGTCTCCAGATGGGGTATTTATAGGTGTGAATTTGCTTGAGACTTGATCCGGGTCGGGCCACGTGTTATCCATCGCACTCTCTTCGGGTTCGGATGAACTATCAGGTTGACAACGCATCAAAGGGAAGGACGTTAGGGGTAGGAATTAGTCATAGCCGGTCCGGTTCTCCAGGCGATTTTACAGGAGATTAACATGGATCATAGGTGCGGGTCGGAGACGTGCAGGTAAGGGGTTCGGATCGGGATACCCGATCCGAACCGGATTGGTTTGGGCGTCTCTCCTTCTCTAACCTATTCCGCTCCGCTCCAGTGTTGTGGCAAGCAGATGGCTTTCCGATCCATTCGAGATTTAGTTGCTTTCCGATCCGATTAGATATGCCTTACCAATCTACCCAGTAAGAGATCACCGATCCGAACAGAGGACTCTATCCGATCCGAACCGATATGTTGCTCTGACCCGATCCGAACAACTGCAGCTATCAATCTGAATTGTAGTGTTTTCCTCCAATCCGAACCGAAGTCTTATACTTAAAAATACCCTTCAATATTTGGTTTCTTGACTTTGTGTTGCCTAGTTCACAAAGTAGGCTAACATTTTGCCCCCTCAAAGGATGCTTCTGTTGGAGACGAAGCGTGCTTTGATGTCGTTCGAAATGCTAGTCCTTGAATCAGAACAGTCAGGAGGAATGCACAGATTTCTATCCGGTTCGGTGGCGCGACTCGGTTCGGTATCCGACTCGAGCATATTTTCTTCATTTCTGAGCAAGTTTGGGAATTTTTCTCGACACATAGTGCTTCTCTCGGGTATGCTTTTCTTTTAACTCTCTTTTGAACTCAATTCGAGTCGGATGCTAAATTAAGGTGTGAAATTTATTCGGTTCAGATTCCGATCCGACGCGTTTTCGTGGATTTGGTTCTTGGACATTGGGCCTTCAGGCAGAGTTGCGCTACTGGGCCTTCACTCCGGTTCGAGCGGGTGAGAAAGAATAGGAATATGAGGAGTCAACACCACCCCTTATATAAATCCACCACCGTCTTCTTTCTTTTCTTCTTCTTTTCTGCCGCCGCTTCCAAACCTTAGTATCGAAAACTTCAGAAACTCCAATATCCTGAAACTATTCCTTGTAGATTTCTCAAATCAAACATATAGGTAGCTTTTTTAATCTCGAATAACTTCGTTATAACTGCTTTTGATTTCAATTCGTGGTTGATTGGGATGGTTTAGCCATGGGGCTTTGCTTGAACTCCACGTCGTTACTGGTGGATCCGCCATCACTTCGAGGCGCTGATAGGTTGGAGAGGGCAAATATTTGTCCTCAACTGGAGCTTTGGTGATGGAATGGATCTGTTTGTGAGTGGGGAGAAAGAGGAAGAAGATGAAGATCGTGATGACAAATTGGAGTTGGTTCGGGTAGGAGACGAAGGAACAGAAAGGAAGGAGAAGGAAAGGGAATCGGTTCGGGTTGGAGAAGAGAATGGGATAAGAGGTTGAAATATATGGACTGGTTAAGTAATGCTGGTTCGGTTCGGATCAGGTCACCCGATCCGATCAGATCAGTCCTGCTTCCGAACCCATTGTTTCCCTTGTCTTGAACTGACCTTGCTTTAATGAGGCATCCGAACCGACCCTATATCTGTATTTGTATTGAGCCAATTATCATATGCATATCCGAACCGAACCGAACATATCAAACTTGGCACACAAAGATTACCCAACTAATTCAACTAACATTCACTCTAGACAATAACTTCGTGGACAGTTAGGATAGTGCCTTGTGAACAGAAACGAGAATTAAGAACAACTCTGACTATCACTTTCTCTTCAAAGCTTCGTCTTACATTGCTGTACTTATATTTTGCATTTCCCATATTTGCTGCACACACTTTAGTTCACATACATACACAAAGGGGGGCACGGGATAATTTACTCTAATCTGTGCTATTGCTTCTTCAATAGTTCCATGACAATGAGGCCCAGACGCTCTTCCCGTCTAGCTGAGAGGAAAGAAGCCCCGAAAACTTCCAACAAAACCACTCTTGAGGATATATCTTCTTCGTCTGATCCAGAATGGGACAGTGAGGGTCCGGATTACGGAGTTGGTCATCGGGAAAGCGACGAAGTGTCTTCAGAGAATGAAGTTTCCCTGGGCTTTGAGGAGGAAGGAGTGATTGGTGACAATCGAGCACCCGATGAATTTGACTCAGCCATTATATTGGAGTCACCTCCAGATTCCGTAGAATCGACAATCGACAACGACCGACTTGTTCGAATTTGCTTAAAGTATGGAATAATGAAAAGGGACACCCTAGTGCCCTCACGCTCTGACCGTCCCCACAACCCTCCAGAAGGATACATGACGGTCACTCGATTGATGTGCATGGTCGGCGCCATTCCTCCATTCTCGCCTTTCATCGTTGATTTCTTAAGACAAATGCGGATTGCCCCCATGCAGTTGCATCCCAATTCATATGCCTATTTGCATACCTTGTTCATAGCATATCGTGAAATTCTAGGCGTAGAGCTCACGTTCGATGATGTTCATTTCTTCTATAATTTCAAACATCGGACTAGAGAAACTCCATCTTTCTGTTACTTTGAATCAGTCCCAAAAAGGAAGATAATCTCTACACCATTTAGCAGTAAAGCTGGAGATTCCAGACTAGAGTGGTTCTATATAAAGCAACAGTCTGGATGCGCCAGGAGATGGACAAAATCAAGTAAAGCATTGATTTTCTGAACCCGGACTCTATACACTTGAATCATCACCCTGACCTGTTTTCCTTTTTGTTTGCAGTCGACAATCCCAAACAGATATCAGATCAGATGTTCTTTGATCGGATGCACCGTCTTCTTAATGGCGATCAAAAATTCCTGACTATCGACGAGGTCCTTAAAGATGAATACCTTCATTTTCACGGGCTGCTATCCGTTTTCCGTAGCATCGGTCATGGGACGGTCCCTTATGCATACATTCCTCCAGTGGAAACAGTTCCAGAGATAGGAGAAGGCTCGGGAATTCCTACAGCTCCTCTTCAAACTTCACCTTCTCCCTCTTCCACACAAGATGATGAACTGGCTAATCTGGCCGAAAAACATCGTGAAGGGTATATTGCCCCCGAGGAAACTACTTCTCCAGACAAGTCAAAATCTTCCCAAGAGTCGCCACTTCACGCTTCCAAAGGGGATGTTCCTAGCACTGACGAGCACATATTTCAGGGTTTGGGGGATCTCCCCTTACCTGAGACTATATATACTTCAGAGGATTTCAGGAAGGACCCTTTAGTCTTCACCTCTTCTGAAGAAACTACTCCCGCTAAGGCCAAAGAGCCTGCCCGCACCAGTCTAGCTTTAGACTCGGGTTGGTTGGGGGGACACACACCACTTAGGATGGACTTTACACCACAGCATCAGCATTCATTGCACTTCTTTCTCCATGAATCCATTGATTCTAAACTTCGTTTATTTTATCGTGCAGGTACAATGTCTCGATCCTATTATGATATAAGAAAGCTTCGTCCCAGCATGTCCAATCCTCCTCAGGATGCCGAGTATGATCGCCGGGATGACCGTGGTAGGGAGGAGAGAAGACCTTATGATCCCTATCGATCTCGGCCCTCACGCTCCCGCTCACCAGTTCGACCGGAACAAGAGAAATACAAGAGCTATCAAGGTCGTAGGGAGGAGGATAGACCACCATCTAAGGATTCCACTTCCTCCCATGAAAAGCGGAGTAGAGAGAAAACTCCTCCAAAGGAAACCGGGTCTCGAAGTAAGCAAAAAGTCCCTGCTACTAAACGACCTAGGACAGACAAGGGTTCTACAGAATCTTCTTCAGGAAGGGACACCGAATTAACAATCCTCGCTCCTCCTCCACCAGATGCGGGAACCGCAGTAAAGCTGGCATATTTAAAGGAGCAATTTCCGAGCACTACTTCGAGACTCTGACCTTTCTACCTACCCTTGAACCTATTTCTTCTAATTGGGCAGATGAGGCCAAGGCAAAAACTGATTTGGTAGAAAAACAATATTCCGAGATGTTCAAGTATTCACGCAATCTTTCTAGAATCATCCGCACTCTAATGACAAATGCTAACTCAATGCAAAAGACCGCGGAGGAGGATGCTAAGGCCTTAAAAACCTTAGGAAAAGACTTAGAAGACACTCAAGCTCAACTAGCTATCGCTCAAAAGAACGCTTCTAATTTCAAACAACAGTTTGAGGACATGCAAAAGCGTTATCATGACTTGCTTGAGTCCCATACTCAGGAGCGCTCTGAACTAAAAAAGCAAGCTGACGAGGCCAAATCAGAAGCCGCTAAAACACACCTTGCTTATGCTGAGCTTGAACGAAAAAACGCCGAGTTAGCAAAAAGGAGTGCTGAATTAGAAAAGAAGAATGCTGACTTGGCTTCGAGGTTGTTGGAGGCAGAAAACAGGGCTGCTCTAACCGAGGGCAATGTGGAATGTGCCATTAAATCTGCGGAGGAAGCCCGCAAGCAATTATCTGAGGCGGAGGTTGAGATTCAAAGTTTCGACGAATTAATGATTGAATTCTTCGCACATATTATTCGTCGTCGAAACATTTCTTGGATCGAGGACTATCCATCCACTCTGGTTCAAGTATGGAATCAAATCGTTGAGTGGGAAAAAGAAGAACTTAAGGTCGATTCCCTTGATGAAGATAAGCTGATGGAGAAATACTTGAGAGACGATGAACCGGAGCGCCTAGCTGAAGGGCGCCGCCTAATTGCTGAGGCCATGGAAGAAGAGAGGCGGAAGTCTAAACAGAAAACCATTCCCGAAGCTGGCTCCTCTTCTTCTGCTCCTGCAACTCCCGAAGTAGAAGGGTATGATCCCGAAAACCCAGGAATTCCCCGGACAACTTTGCTATCTCCCATTCCTGAAATAACTCCAGAGGTAGTAGTCACCCCCGCTGAAAAGTCTTCAGAAGGTATTCCTATCTTTTCTCCTCAATTTGCCAAGGCTACTACTACCTTTGGCTACGTGATTGAACGTTCAATGAGAAACCCTTTGCTTTCGCCTGAGTTGATAACCGATGTTTCTCATTCTGTAGGTGTTGAATCATCCGCAAAGACAGATGTAGCTCAAGGAGCTACCGCTGGGACAAAGCCCGCAGATGGGGCCAAAAAAGGGGAAAACAAGGCTGCTTCTATAGACTTGGGAGAAGGAAATGAGCCAACTAAGGTCACCACTCCCCATGATGAAGAAATGATTGCAGCTTTAAAAGACGACGGAGGAGACGAGGGGCATGATGAGGAACCGGAGGTTGCAATAACTGGGGAGTCGAAAAGCGCCGATGACGTTACCTTGGCGGCCATGAAGGCTGATCAAGACAAGCGCTTGCAATTAAAAGCCGAAGAACTAGACCCTGAGGTCCTCAAGCCCCTCGCAGTTGTGGATGCAGGTTCAAGGTTAGTTGTTAAGCTCTCAACTAGATCTATTACCGAAGAACTTGCTAAAAAATCTTTTCTTGATTCCAGTGCCCCGCCCTCCGGGAAGAAGTCTGCTGGCTCCAGTACCACATCTTCAGGGAAAAAGAAATCAAAACGAATCTTGACTGAAGCCGAGAAAGAAGCAAAGGATGCGGAAAAGCTGCCAAGAAATCGAAGGCTCATCCCAAACCCAAATAGTGGGTTCCCCTGAATCTTTTTAGCATCTTTGTGAACCAATAAGTGCTGCTACAAAAGCAGCTTCCGCACTTTCTTTTTTAGCTATTTCCCTGTACAAATTCATTCATTTGTAAATAAAAATAATTCACTTTTTGCAATGTTTATTTGTTAGCAGTTCTGCACTTATGTAAAAATGCATGTCTATAGTTATGAAACAAAGTTGTGGAGGGGGGAAATTTGTGTATGCATATGTGTCCCCAGTCAATTTCCATAAGTTATTCAATGCTTAACCATGCAATCTGAATGCTCCCAATTCTCTGACGGGATAGCACTTCCTGTGTCGTCAGTACCTGTCGTTTTTTCTGGCACTTCTTTTATACTCTCTCTCTTTCTCTTGAGAGTTAGAGTTCGAGCTTAGTCATCTATTCACTCCCCGGTCTCTCAACGGGAAAAGATTTCTTTCTCGGCGCTCAGTCGGAGACGCCTTTATACTCTCTTTCTCTCTGGAAAGTTAGAGTTCGGAGTAGAATCTCTTTTTCAGCGCTCAGTCGGAGACGCTTTTATACTCTCTCTCTTTCTCTGGAGAGTTAGAGTTAAGAATAGAATTTCTTTTTCAGCGCTCAGTCTGAGACGCTTTTATACTCTCTCTCTTTCTCTGGAGAGTTAGAGTTAGAATGTCGTTTTCTCATTCTTTTACGTCTTATTGCACAAATAATCATTGTGCTTCTTTTTTTGTCCAAACTGTTTTCAACCTTTTTTAGGCTCTGAGTTATCCTGTATTTTATAATCACAACAGAACAACTAATGAATGTAAATGCACAAAAGTAAATAACACACAATATTTTTATAGTGGTTCAGCTAAGTCGTAGCCTACATCCACTTTATAGTCCTTTATTCATATCATCAGATTTTCCCAAGGCAAGGCGTGCCTTATTACAGAGTTCACAGGAAAAATAACAAAAAGTATAGCATTTCTAATCCAAATATCGCATTAAGTGTTGGGCATTCCATGCTCGAGGGACTTCTTCGCCATCTACGGTCGTTAACTTGAAGGTTCCTTTTTCAAGTTTCCGTTGGATGACAAAGGGCCCTTCCCATTTTGGGCCAAGGTGAGGAAGGGATGGAAAAACTCTCTTTAGCACCAGATCTCCTGGTTCAAAAGTTCTGAGGCGAACTTTTTTGTCATAGTAGCGTGCCATCTGACGCCGATGTCTTGCTGCACGCAAGTCTGCTTCGTCCCTTTTCTCTTCGATTTCATCAAGAGACTCGAGTAAGAGCGCCCGATTTGTCATCGGGTCATAATATGTCACCCTGTGGGAAGGAACTTCTAGTTCAACTGGAATCACAGCTTCTGAGCCAAAGGAGAGAGAGAAAGGGGTATGACCGGTAGCCGTTTTAAACGTTGTTCGATATGCCCACAAAGCTAGGGGCAATTCATCAACCCATTTTGCCTTTGCACGCTCTAATCGCTTCTTGAGAATGGATTTTATTACCTTGTTTATTGCCTCTACTTGCCCATTCGATTGTGGATAGGCAACTGCAGTATATCGTTTGTCTATCTTATATTTCTGGCAAAAATTTCTGAATTCAGTGCTATCAAATTGGGTCCCGTTGTCAGTAATAATCGTCCTTGGGATCCCGAATCGGCATATAATATTTCTGACCACAAAACTTATCACCTTTCTTGTTGTGATCTTAGTCAAGGGCTCAGCTTCCACCCACTTCGTGAAATAATCCACGGCTACTATTGCATACTTAGCTCCTCCTTTTGCAATTGGTAAAACTCCAATGATATCAATTCCCCATGTGGCAAATGGCCAAGGACTCACCATCGATTTAAGCTGAGTTGACGGTGCCCTGGGGATTTTGGCGAATCTCTGGCACTTATCGCAGCGTCGTGAATAATCAGCTGCATCTTTGTTGATCGTAGGCCAGAAGTATCCGTACCGCAATATTTTCTTTGCTAAAGTTTGGCCTCCTGTATGATCTCCACACTCACCTTCGTGTACTTCTCTTAGTACACGCTTGATGTCGTCGTGTGCGATACATCGTAACAGGGGCATAGAAAATCCTTGTCTATAGAGAGTATCGTCTTGTATAACATATCTGGTAGCTTTGCGCACTACAGCTCTTTTTTCACTCTTTTTATCAAATCAAAAAACGGAACACATTTATCTGTGGCTTTGGAGATGAATCTACTCAGCGCCGCTACCTTCCCTGCCAGACTTTGGACGTCTTTAATTCTCCTCGGTTCTTCGATGTTTCCGATCGCTGCTATCTGGCTAGGGTTGATTTCAATTCCTCGGGAACTCACAATGAAACCAAGGAACTTTCCCGACGCCACTCCAAATGAACATTTTAAGGGATTCAATTTCATACGGTACTTTCGCAAGATACCAAACATTTCCGCTAAGTCTTGCGTATGGCTGGAAGACTGCTTTGATTTAACAAGCATATCATCCACATAAACTTCCATAGTCTTTCCTATTTGATCATAAAACATTCTATTTACCAAGCGCTGATAAGTAGCTCCAGCGTTTTTTAACCCGAATGGCATTACAACATAGCAATATAGCCCCAAATTCGTAATGAAACTCGTATGTTCTTGGTCTGGTATGTGCATAGGAATTTGGTTGTATCCAGAATATGCGTCCATGAAAGAAAGAAGTTCATGACCTGCTGTCGAGTCTACAAGCTGGTCAATCCTGGGAAGCGGGAAACTATCTTTCGGGCAAGCTTTATTTAGATCTGAAAAGTCAATGCAAGTCCGCCACTTTCCGTTTGGCTTCTTTACTAAGACGGGATTCGATATCCAGTCGGGATAAGTCGAATCTCGAATAAATCCATTTTGCTTCAATTTCTCTACTTCCTCTTTGAGAGCAGCCGACCTCTCTGGGCCCAGCATGCGTCTCTTTTGCTTCACAGGCGGATGCTTCGGATTTACATTCAATTTGTGGCTTATAATGGAAGGTGATATCCCACACATGTCAACATGGGTCCAGGCGAACACATCTAAGTTTGCCTTCAAGAAGTCCGTCAGTTCTTCAGCACGACGTGGATCCAATTGAGAACCAATCTTCAAGACTTTCGTCGGATCAGCTTTATCAATGGGAATATCCACTGTCGCTTCGTTAGGAGTTGCATTCCTAGCCTCTGGTTCCTCGTCTTTTCTAGGATCCAGGTCTTCAGGCGTTCCTTTGGGCAACTCCCTCGGGTTCAATCTCTCTAATTGCTATGCTGAGTCCCCCTTTGAGGGAGACGAGGCATCCTTACTCTCAGCATTAACTCCTTTCATCAACATCTTTAGTTCGGCCACATAGCAGGCCCGTCCAGAAACCTGATCCCCTCTCATTACTCCAGTCCCGGCTTCGGTTGGGAACTTTAGTAACAAGCACCAAGGAGCGATACAAACTCTAAATTCAGCGAGGGCAGGTCTCCCTAAAAATGCGTTATATGGCGAATCTACGTCCAATACTACGAACTGAAGCATTCGCACTCTTCTACGTTCTCCTTGCCCTAGGGTCACGGGCAACTCTATATATCCCATGGGAGCTGTCGTCGCTCCGTTGAAGCCTCTAATCCATCCTTCACAAGGTTTCAGATCTTCGGGCTCAAGCTTCATCTGATCAAATGACTTCTTGAACAAAATATTAACGGAACTTCCGTTGTCTACTAATACCTTATGGACCAAGGCCGGCCCAATGGTGGTAGTAATAACCAAAGGATCATTGGTGGGAGATTGAATCCCAGTATTGTCTCGGCTTCGAAATACCACGTCATCGAACATGGTCTTCTGTTGTTTTATGGGGGCGATATCTTCCAAATCGTCACCTTCATTCACATCTAGATGCTTGGCAGCATTCACATATTGGTCCATTGACCTAAAACTTCGGATTGCCGGGTGAGGTCCGCCTACAATGGAGTTGATGACAATTCCTTTACCTTTCTGCTGCGCTGTAGGCTTGGGAGCAGGTAGGATTTGTTTTGGAGCCTGCTCCCCTTGCCCCCTGTCCCTCGGGGCCACCTTGTACTCATCCAACTTTCCTTCACGCAGCAGCTTTTCAATTACATCCCTCAAATGCCGACATTCATTGGTCGAATGCCCATGAGTCCCGTGAAACAAGCAAAATTTCTCTGTCGCCATTTCTTTCTCGGTCGAATCATGAGGTGGCGGTCTTTTGTACTGCAACACATTGTACGTATCCAGGTAAATATTTTCCAGGGTGTCATTCAATGGTGTATAATTCTCATAGTTCTGGAATCGGGGTCTTTTGTTAGGGTCGCTTCCCCTATTTCTGTTTCTTCTATTACCGCTCGAATTACGGTTATTGTTGTTGTTTCCCCCACTTACAGTATTGCTGTTTCCACCCTTGTTTCCTACATTTACTTCAACCTTGCCAGAATTCTCCCCCGACTGTTTCACGGCGATATTACTCTGCACATTCTCCTTTGAAGCCGTCTCAGACTTTCTTTTTCGGTTGGCCCTGGCCTCCTCTCGCCGTAAATAAATATCGGCTTTTTCGTAGAATATCTCCCTTGTGGGGGTGTCTTCCCATAAAGGTAGTCTCCAAATTCAGATTCAGGATCGACTCCTTCCTTCAATGTCATCAGAATAGTGGGCTCATGCGGGTCACTGATCTCAGTTACAGCCTGGTTAAAACGATCAAGATATGCCCTTAGAGATTCTCCTGGTGCCTGTTTGATTCTCGATAATTCAATAACACTCTTGGACTTTCGGGCATGTAGTCGGAACTGGTTCATGAAACGCTCGCTTAGTTCCTTGTAATTAGAAATCGAACGAGGAGGAAGTCGGGTAAACCAGAACAATGCCACATCTTCTAGGTAGATTGGGAATGCTTTGCACTTCACTTCATCAGGGGCAGCGGCGGCATTCATGAGCCACGAATACCGCATCAAATGCTGTCCCGGATCAGTCCTTCCGTTATACTTGTCCATCTGTGGCAAGTTAAAGCGTCGGGGAAACTGGAAATCGAGGATATCGTCGGTGAACGGTGTATGGCTTCGTTCAATGCCATAGTCTTCATTTGTATAATTCCGGCTCTCGGACATAATTCGGCGAACCATTGCCTGTACATCAGCACTAGTTAGGGGCTGCTCAGGTTCCCTGGCCCTAGTATCCGAGTTCCTTCTGGGCTCTTGCTCAGGAGATGCCCTTCTTCTTCGAGCTGCCTCTGCTCGATTCCGTTCCCTGTGTTCCCGGTCGATCTCGGGAAGAGGGGACTGGAGCCTTTGCCCCCGAGTGGGGTCATCGTTTCCTAATGCTCATGCGATATCCTCGCGAGATCCCAAAGATCCAAATGTCAGCTGCTCCACATTCTGAGGTCGTTCGAGTGGCCTCCGTTCACGGGGCCTCTCTTCCTCGGAAGATGAAGATTGATCTACTGGTGTGTGACGAACCGGTGATGGAGTCCTTTGCCGACGGAGTTCACTAATCTCCCGACTCATGAGCCTCATATTTTCCTGCATCATGAGATTAGTGCGCTCATGAACTCTCATAGCTTCCCTCGTGCTCTCAAGCATATCAAGCAAGCGCGAGAAATCACCTTGAGTGATGGGCGTAGATGTATTGACCTGATCACCAACCCTGGCAGCTGGAATTGGAGCATTCGTAGGGACTTGAGTAGAGGTTCCAGCTTCACCAAGCATCGGGTCGGATCGGAGGTAGGAAGTCGGGTCGGATCGGAGCTGGGGTGCCTGGTCGGATCGGTGTGCAGCGAGCAACTCGGGTCGGTTCAGATTGGGGGAGTGCACTGCTTCAGAGTCTCCTACCCGGATCGGATCGGAGCTCTCCCCTTGCTGTCGGTTCGGATTTCCTGCATTGATTCTTCCTGCTGCTGAACTCTGCCCCCGAGACCTTGTTACAACAGCATTTTGCTGATCTTCGCCAGCTCCATTTCCTCGAAAAGACTGAACTTCCTTGCCTTTTCCTTTGGCCATGAGTTTTTGACAATCGCTTCAACGAATGTAGAAAAAAAAACGGAGAAACTTAAGGATTCACTTCTTTGAACTCAACGGTCCAAAAAGTAGAAAGAGATCCCGGAAAATAAAGAATTTAGATGAGGATTCTCAGTGAAAGCACCAAAATGTTAGACCCAAAAGTGGTTCTAACACCCAAATTGATTTGAAACAAGATAAAATGAGATAATAATAAAAATGAACACGCAGGATTTATAGTGGTTCGGCGAACAAATGCCTACGTCCACTTATTTTTCACTATATTCAATAATTCAGTTGCAAATACAATGTAAGATTCACTCACAACTCACTTTTGTTCACTCAATTGACTAAAACAAGAAATGAAAGATGATTTGGATTCTCCGGGAGTAATGGAGTTCGGATGATGGAGGTGATTGAATTCTCTAAGTGCTCAAAAAAAAAGATCCTTCTTTTTGTCTCCAGATGGGGTATTTATAGGTGTGAATTTGCTTGAGACTTGATCCGGTTCGGGCCACGTGTTATCCATCGCACTCTCTTCGGGTTCGGATGAACTATCAGGTTGACAACGCATCAAAGGGAAGGACGTTAGGGGTAGGAATTAGTCATAGCCGGTCCGGTTCTCCAGGCGATTTTACAGGAGATTAACATGGATCATAGGTGCGGGTCGGAGACGTGCAGGTAAGGGGTTCGGATCGGGATACCCGATCCGAACCGGATTGGTTTGGGCGTCTCTCCTTCTCTAACCTATTCCGCTCCGCTCCAGTGTTGTGGCAAGCAGATGGCTTTCCGATCCATTCGAGATTTAGTTGCTTTCCGATCCGATTAGATATGCCTTACCAATCTACCCAGTAAGAGATCACCGATCCGAACAGAGGACTCTATCCGATCCGAACCGATATGTTGCTCTGACCCGATCCGAACAACTGCAGCTATCAATCTGAATTGTAGTGTTTTCCTCCAATCCGAACCGAAGTCTTATACTTAAAAATACCCTTCAATATTTGGTTTCTTGACTTTGTGTTGCCTAGTTCACAAAGTAGGCTAACAATGTACAAACGTGATAAAATGAAATTTGATACATAATCAGAATTAAGAATTTAAAATCCTGGGTGTTTGGAAAAATATTTTTCGCAGTATATTAAAATAATATAGCTTTGTTTTGAAAGGATTATTGAATAAAAATCATCTTGGAATGGATTTTGAAATTGTCAAAGCACTGAACTCACTTAAGTGACTGGGAAATAATTCTGATGAAGACTGTAGCATCATCAGTGTTCATTTTCGAGTTTCTAAGTGATGAATTGCAACCTTAGAAAAGTTTTTATGGAAATTTGTTTAAAGCAAAACAAACTGATTGGGAAATTCAAGTGTTTTCAATTTGGGATGGAATTAATATATGTATATATTTATATACTATTTAAAAATGGATTTGAAACAAAACCCAGGATTTTGAATGTTGGAATTTAAAATTTAACTTAAGCTAGTTAAATGGATCGAAGTAAATAAATTGATTAAAATCAATTTGAATGAATATGAATTGAATATGAGTATATGGTGTGCAATATGAATAATAACCATAAGTTTGTGGGTACTGAAATTTGTAGAAATATTAAAAGATGAGTTTCAACATAAGTGGATTTTGAAAGATAAATGAGTTTGTAGCATTTTCTCTACCTTAGTAATTTTGGAGACAAAATTCTTTTGGGAGGGAAGAATGTAACGACCCGGATTTTTGGTTAATTAATTTTAAATATTTAATAAGGATTTAAATATTGAGTTGATAATATAAATCAATTTTTATATTGAGTTACCGATTTAATAAACGAAATATGATTTATTTCGATTATATATAATTATCGTAATACAAGAATCTAAAATAATTCAATTTGAAGTTAAAACTGAACTGAAAACAGTTCAGATGATCAATACAAAATTTACTTTGAATTAGAATAATAATATTAATTTATTATTAAGGAATTAATGTTTTTTAATTTTAGTTTATATCGATTTAAAATAATATATTCTTTAGATGATCAAATAAGGCTTTGAAATATGTCCCAATAGGTTCAGAATGGTGGTTTAACCCTAGGAAGGCTGTTGTTGGGTTCCGAAAGGAGTTCGAAATCACAGGGTATTTAATTAAAATCATATCAAACTAAAATAAAATAAAATTTATTCCTTCCTAAGTAAAAATAGGGCACTGTAAACCTACCCTATCAGTACTTTGCGTTGACAAAATTTCCTTAACTCGTAAAGTACTGTTCTTCTATAAATTCGCAAGCAACTTTCCCTATTTCTCCCTTTTAATTTCATTCATTCTCTATCAAATTAAAATCAGTCCTCTCTTCCTAAAATTTAAGCTTGTCCCTCTAATTCGAAAGCTTCAGAGAAATTATATGTCCAAATCCTTAATTCAAAGTCGTGCCTTTTATAAATCCCTCAAAGATCGAAATTTTATTTCCGCATAAAAAAAGAGAGAAGGAGATTTAAATCAGAGAATCACGATTTAAAATCTAAGTTAGGTTCGAAGTAATAGGCTCGATCAAATCTGATGTGATTGCATAAACATAGTATTGCCATTCAAAGATATCGCGCTCACGATTTAGGGTTGCAGAAGAGGTTCGGGCTTTGTTGAGGGGTTCGCGATTGATGTGGGGCTACAATTTTCAACGGGGTTCGACGTTGTTCTAATTGCAAATTGGAGTTCGGCCATATGTGGTTAAGGGTTCTTAGGGGATGCGATTGGAAGAGGAGCGATTGGCAGAGGTGGTTGCGAATGGGATACGAGAGTGATTTTGGCAGAAGGGGCGATTACAAAGTTGGAGTTCAAATACTGGTAATTGCGCAACTGGAGTTTGATTTCTGGTGATTGTTTGGTAGCAAAAATAGTTGCATGTTTTAGCTGTAGTGGTAGGAAGCCGAGTTAATAAAATGATGAAGGTTAGGAGGGTAGATACCGTTTGAAGGTGGTGACTGGCATTGATGGGTTGTGGAGGTTTAGAGGAGAAGCATCCATTTTGAAAAGCAGATCACCATTTAGTTTGGGAATTCTGAAGTAATGACAGCAGGTCACGATGGCAGAAGATTTGCTGAGTGGGTATTGAAGTTAAAACGAAGATTAAGGTAAAGAAAAAAAGGTAATTAATTTATAATACAATTTACTTTATATTTATTTTATTTGAATTAAATTAGTTGATTTATATCCAAACTAAAAATAAATAAATAAAGTATAATGCGATTTATTTAATTCATACGAGATTTAAAGTGTTAAAGGATGCTTAAGCTGCTCGTTCTTGGAGTATACAACAATACTCGAAGTCACGGCCCTTGTGGTTCTTTTTTTTTTTTTTTGGAACCATACGGTTCCCAGTAATTTTTATAACGAAGAAGGATTAATTTTGGTAAGGTAATAACATTAATAATTATCATTAGCTGATTTAAATTTTATTCAATCATGTTTAGTACAACTAGTTATTTATAAAAGCAATATGTTCATATAAAAAAAAATCAGATGCGAACGCCGTAAACCAGTTGGGCTTATAACTACGGATTTACATAGGGATTTAAATCAAAATCAGAATGGATCAAAATAAAAATCACCGTGAGTAAATATCACTCAATTTATTATTTAGAATTGTTTTAAGTCGTTAAAAATAATTGATGGTTGTTTGGTTGCATTAAAATATTACTGTGGCTATTATTAAATATATATTAGTTATTTAGGCTTGGTGTTTGTGGTTATTATATATATATTGGGGTTGGAAATTTCCCGTAGTACCATAAGCGGATGCCCGCTGTATCATTAGCGGATGACCCTATGAGCCCCATGCTATGATAGTGGATGACATTCTATACCGCGATATCCTGCCTCGAAGCAGGATGGGTATTATTTATGTTGGCTAACGTCTGTGGATGCAGGATAAACAGGTTGGAGGAATCCAAATGAATTCCTCAAAATTTATTTATTTTTGTTCGTATATATATATTATATCATATATGATGTGTTGATTGATAATTGGGTGGTTTGATTGATTGATGCTTTCAATGAGTGTTTGTTTTTCTTCGATAGTTAAATAGCCGACTATTGAAGTATTTGCCAATATCATTGTGAATATGGAGAGACCGGTTAGATTATTATCCGTGAACCACTCCGTATTTGCAGTAGCATTGCGAATTAGATTATATGAAGATAACCGGAGATGGAGTAAAGTGCAAGGACTTTTTCTATTAATGGAAATTGTGCCTTTGGTTTCGTTCAGTCCCAGAACAAACGTATATGGACGAGTGTCTGACAGAGTATTTCCAATTATTGCATATGTTGGTCTATATAGATATATATGGTGGCGGAGAATTTATTCTCTTAGCATAATATCCATAATATCTTTGTGCAAATCAAAGAATGATTAACGGATCTGACAATGTGGCATTTAAAGTGTTTGTGCTACAAATGAATGGTAAGTAATCGTAGCCTCAGGTCTCAACAACCGGGAAATGACAAAAATAGGGCACGCTGCATGGCTAAGTAGGTAGCCCCAATTAGGGTGTATTATCACCTATATAAGGAAATTCATTTCATTCTTTATTATATTCGACGTTGTCCCATTCGGGAAAACGGTTGCTGATCCCAACCGTTGGTGATATACATTCGATACACTCAAGCGAAATGAGTGGTCGGTCATATGTGGCTGGGTTACAAGATGTTCTTGTTGAACCCAGTGTATTCTTCTCTAGAGATACACTATCGGAAGGTGGTTCCATACCTTGTCATAGTTGGAAATTCATTACCCAATAAGTGCTCGCGGTTTTGATTGTATATTATGTATGTGGAGCATGAGATGAAAGCGTTCCACTAGATTTCTATTTATTTCATTTAGATACTATTATAATATCAAAAGAGTTTTGATATAAAGATTATCGTTTCTTTCAAAAGGATTTTGAAAGTTGAATCAAGTGTTTTAGATTCTCATAAAGGAAAAACCCGTTTCGTGTTATACGGCATGGTCTTATAAGATATCGTTTATTTTCTTAAACTATTTTAAATTGTTTACTCATACTAGTTCCATAAATGACCCAAAGTTTATTTTGTTTTGTTTTACCTAAACTCTTGGGTGCCCATTTATGTTTGGGCAGTCAGGTTGTTCAGGATTTTATAGATCTATCTAAAGGAGCTTGGAGCATGAGGCTTCAGTGTTAAATATATGTAGTATTTTTATTTCCGCTGTGTTGTACTCTAATAATTGTATGTTATACAGTAAAAATTTTGTACTTCAAAAGTTAGGATATATTATATTTTGTTCCGCTGCGATGTGAGATTCTGTGTTGTTATTTCTGTTCTTCTTCTACCTTTATATTCTAAAAAAAATGATTCATATTTTTATGATATTTGGGTTCGACGTGTGATGTATGTAGTCAACTTAGATAGTACGGATTTGCGGGCCATTACAAATATGTTTAGCAAAAATCCATTACATACTACAAGATATAATGTCAGACACACATCCGTACAAGTCCGTTCTAGGTCTGAATGAAACCAAAGGCACCTTATTCCTCGTCCAATAAAGAAGAGAGGTCCTTGCAATGCGCAAATTCCCCAAATATGTCCGGATGTGCCTCCACTATAACATCTCCATATTGGACCAACCTTGTGAAAAGAAAATCAGCAGGCCAATCCTTTCGATGTGAAGATTTCTGGTCTTCAACGTTGTCTTCAAACTCATCGATTTACTCAATAACGTCGTACTATTGTTTGGAATGGTTTTGTCGGGTCTAAATTATGAATTATGGTTTTTCCAACTATGTGGAAATATAAGATTCACTAAGTCTCTTTTCCATTTCGGTTGGTCAATTAAAACCATTCATTAACCTCATAAAATCCTTCATTCATTGATATGAATTAGGAATTTATAAAAACTCATTCCTTTTAATCTTTAACAAAGACTTATTAAATCATAACGAAGATTTATTCTCAAACTTATATTTGGAAAACTTCATTAAATCTTAATTTAAAAGATTTTTCATTACTTTCTATTCTAAATCATATCTTAGTCATAATTGGATTAAAGAGTGATGTTATTTAAGACGCCGTTCACAACAAACCTAAATAAAACAATAGAAATAATCAACATATATTATCCTAATCTAGTTCAATATTCCCTAAGTGAAAACCTCGATGGCCTAAACCAATGTTAGATCGATACTTAGATTAATTTTCGACTCGACATCGGACAATCCACACAAGATCATGCAAAAATAACCTTTTAATCCCAAACCATTTGATATTAAATATATGATTTAAGTAAAATTTATCAACTTATATCCAATAAAAATTGTCATAACTAACAAATGCTATAAGTGGAATAGCGATATAAATACCTTTCAAATTTCTCAAATAATGCACATTTAAATAACGGAATTAAATATCCAATATCTGAGGATTCTTTCAATTCAAATCCGATTTATTTAAATTGGGAAAAACTTTCATATTAACATTCCCATTCTAGTCCTTTGGGCTAGTTCCCAAATCATTTGGATATCCTTAATTATATTAAAACCTTTTTATTTCAACCCGCTCCAAAAACCATCTCAAATAGCGTTGCTAACTTGACTTATTTTCACAAATTATTTTTAACTATTCAAAACCTAGTACATTTAGTCCAAATAACTTTCAAACCATTTACTATGATTTATCATAATTTATTCCTATTTTTAATAATTTAAAAATAGCTTATTTCAATAAAATCCCATTTCGGGTCACTAACTACACTAGCGATGTTTTTATTTAAATTTAATTTGAACTTATATCAAAATCCAACCATTGGATTATAACACTTTACGTTGAATTTGAAAGCTCTTTTTATTTATAACCAAATGTTTTCCGTTTTGGGAAAATTCAATGGTCGGATCTTCCCGTGCGTCAATTTGAAGTCAACGGTCGAAATTCACGAACTGATGTTGCACGACTAGTCCTATTCAAACCAAACTTCGACTTATATTTAAAAACTAAGTTGAATTGCTTCCAAAATAGTCTATTAATTACATAATGACTTCTGGAAACTTATTTCTAATATTTAAATTTAAATTCAAATATTCCTTCATTTAAACTTTATGTTATTATTTAAATTATTAAAATAATATTATTTTTCAAACCTCATCTTATGATATCCAAAATTTCCTGAAATCCATTACAAAAATAAATAAGATCTTTTAGATAATAAAATCGAGTTAAAAAAATTTCTGGATATTCAAATCGAACTTCACTTTTCAAAGTTACTGTTTACTTTTAAATTCATATTTAAAACATGCCTTAAATGCTTGAAGGCTTCTTCAAATAAATTTCCATCTTTACGAAATCTATACATAATTACTTCAATTGTCTTTCCAAATAATTTTGGATTATGAATTCAAACTTTTATTTTTCACTTATTATTTTATTAATAAATATTCAATTAAATTTCAAATTGGAATAAGACATAATCAATCACCATATAATCCAACTTATATGGGTTTAGCACATCATTAATATCCATTAACAATCATTAACAACCATTAACATCCAATTATCATACAACGACATCATTAATATAAATATTAAGGTCATTAACAATTATTTCAAATCACTTTACGTAAATTGTTAAACATTGTTAATAATTTGTTTGCTATTATTAGCAAATCCAATCTTGTAAAATGAACGTTAACACACATCACCTCAAGTTGTCAATCAATTTCACATCAAAATTAATTGAAGTTATTATTCGTCCATAACAATCACATTATCAACCAAATTAACTAATCATTTATATCTGTTTTAACTTCATATTCAAAAGTGTATTCACTTTAATTACTAAACGGTTAAGTAATTAACTTATTAACTTCCATTAAAAACATTAAACCCAAGGTTACTCAACAAATTAACAATTTCCAAACATAGCAAAATTAGTTACATTAATTACACTAGTTAACCAAACGGTGAGCAAAAGTGTTCTCAACATTGCTTATCCACTCCGCCAAACTTTAAGTGTAGGACTCTTCTGTTATCCCGATTAAATCTAGTAGCCTTCTGGCGTCACTGTAGGTTATCAATTTTCAATAGACAGAGTTTCGACGCGTATGAGTTTTATAATATGAAACTGAATATATATAGGTATATTTGGGTTTTGGGGACTAAAGGTCGGATCTTTGACAAGGGGGAGCTCGACCAATGAGGTATGGACAACGGGGGCGCTAAAGGGGTCCACTTTTGGGTTGTTTTAGGGTAAAAGGGTTTAAAGAAGGTGGATTTTAGGTGTTTAAGAGGGTTTGAGGTGTGTTTAGCGATGTTTAAAGGAAGTTGGGTCCACAGCAAGGAGGAGGGGGTGGTGCATGATGACGTTGCAGCAGGGGGAGGATCGAACTAGGTTGTGGTGGTAGGTGGGGCCCACAACCATAAAGGGGGAGGGAAAAACGGAGAAGAAAAGAGAGAAAAGAAAGAAGGCAAAAGGGGAAGGAAAATAAATGAGAAGAGGCCTCTATTTATACAAAAATGCAAAGGGCTAGAGTGCAAAATGCATGGCGAGGTGTCAAGCTAAGGAGAGATTATTTGGTGGCTAAGTAAAGGGCTTTAGGAAAATTTTCCACTAAAGGTCCTAAATGAAAAATACTTGCCTGAACTTTTGTACCATACTCAATACCATCTTGTGCTTTGTGCCAAGCTATCATATTTGCCTAGCTAGTCATCATGGAAGAGTGAAAATAGGTGCTAGTGGGGTGTGAAAGAGGGAGTAAATTAAGGAAACATGTTTTTGGTTAATTTAAGCTTACATTTAATTAAACGACCTTTTACATTTTCAACTCGTACGATCAAACTGTAAATCTGACCGATACGAAATTTGAAATCCTAATATATTTCATTGATACAGATCCAATAAAACTGGCCTCGTTGAATTCGGAGATCGTTTGAAAAATGGAAGTTTTCTAAGCTTTTATTAAATTTAAATACATTTTTCGATGCGCGTTTTTATTGCAATGCTCACATATTAACTCCGATTGATATGAAATTCGAAATCGCACCATATTTTAACGTTCCAGATCCGATGGAATTAGTTTCATTGAAATCCAAGATCATTTGTAAAATGTCTATTTTTAGGCTATCAAAATAATACTAAATTATCAAATTTTAATATATTTAATTTTAAATCAATTTTAAAAGTTCAATAACCTTATTTTAACTCCAACAAAATATAAAAATAATTAGACTTTATTTTTAGGTCCAAATTCAATATTTACTAAAATTTGAAATTCGACCAGACCTGTCCATTTAAAAATCCTTTTAAATATATTCAGATACATATTTTAAATTGACTAAAAATCTGGATCGTTATATTAACAGTGAATCGAATCCTTTTTTATTTGAGTATGTTCAATAAAATCTTAAATTTAACATACATCAATCATATTACTTAAAGTAACCCAAATTTATTTAATACACAAGCTAACACAAATCTCAAATTTAATTCAATGGTTATACAAGTTATCTTCTCCGAATTCACTTGTCTTCTCAACTAACAAATTATAGATATTGTTATAATCTGTTTTACCCAGGTAGTTGAAACCAGGGTTGTTACTTATATGGTCGTACCATTTTAATATTTTGGGATGTGGTTCTTTAGTGGGTTTTATCCTTAATTTTTCCTGTATCATTTTGTGATCATTTTGCACTTGAAAAGACTAGCTTTGGCCACAACTTTTAATAGACCAAATTTTAGATGCTTTAACTTGTCTCATTACATCAAAATGGTGGTTTTCCATTCCACAGAGTAGTCATGTTAAGAAAAGGATTAGTAGTTATAAAGAAATGATTATTTTAAGTGTTAAAAGCTACTGGCCAGATCTATAGTAGTACTAAAGGTATGAAATGAGCAAGCCTGGTAGTCTAGTCATCTTTGGCTATAAAAAAAGGCTAAGAGGATTCATTTTTAGTTTCTCTCTTATTCCTTTATCAACCCTAAATCTAATTCTATTACAGTGTTTCTATAAATTCAAAAATCTACACCAGTTTATCATCAATCACCTCTAATTGTTGATTGAAGATTAGATTGATCAAAGGATTCAAGTGTTGTTGGCTATCCAGTTTTGGAACATCTCCCGGTTTCATTTATTTGGGGGATCTTGTAGGTGATAAAGATCTCTTATAAAGTTCATATCGGATCATATGTCATATGAATATATTATATCTAAAATGCTTTTGTGAAGGATTATAATAAATTAATTATAGATCTATGATTATGTTTGTCTAATTCATGTTTAAGTGATACTAAATGATCATGCTTGAATCATTGTTTGGAATCGAATGAATCGTTGTTATGCTTGACCTTATGTGTTAGTAAATGTTTTAGGAGATGTATAAATTATCAGAGGCAAGCGAAGGAAGCTGAATCAAGTCTAGAATAGATTGTGGTTTCCAGGTTCGTTTTGTGTGGTTCTAAACCATCGTGAATGTTCAAAGATTTTCTTTGATAGTACATTAGATAGGGTTCAAACTAAATACGAGGTTACTTTAAGAGGATAACATGAGCTTCGAATCACAACTAGATACTTGGAACATGTTTGTTTGATTCATATCTTGTCTTGGGATAGGATAAAATCCGAACCGACCTAGTGGTTCGAAGTTAGCAAGCACAGAGCAACCCAGGTGGATTCGAAGCCATATAGCAAGGGGATATAACGAATTGAAACGACTCAAGTATTATGTTTCGATTCGAAGAAGCTGGCTTTAAGCTGAGGATCAAAGCGGTGGAACTTTGAAGCAAGGCCCGATGTGAAGAAATTTGAATAAGTATTGAAACTTAATTGAAGTGCTTAAGATGTTTTGGGGAGTGTGTCTTCGAAGTAGGATGTTTCTTTATTTGAAGGGGATTATTCAAAACTAAGTATTTCAAAAGTATAGTGCGTTGAAACTGTGGAATGAAATATTTCAATATCTGGATTATATATTTGAAGCAGAGAGGCATCGAAGAAGAAGAATATTTGAAGTAGGGTGTCTTCGAAGAAAGACGAGCATTTGAGAAGCAAAGTGCTTTCGAAGGGAAGATAACATTGATGTGAAGCAAGGGATGGATAGTGTGATCTAAGAAATTGAACAAGGAAGTCTTCAGGGTGCACTAGAGATAGTGATTAATTGTTTCTACACAGTGGGGTGCGACTCTTTGATTAGAATACTCAGTGGGGAGTGGAATCGAAGGAATGTGATAGGCAGATTAGAATAGAATAAAATTACGGAGTAATGGACCAATTTGGAAGTGGGCCCAAATTTATGAATATAGGTATGTTATCTAGTTGTGCCAAGGAATCATTGATATCTCTGGATGTTTTAGTCACTTAAAATAGGTATTATAGGGGCATCCATTAAGATTAGAAGCGATAAACATATACCTTGCAAGTAAGGTCTAGTGTCGTTAAGGGAAATGTGTTAGTGGGGACATAGAATCGAGGTTTCCACTAGCCCTTGACATAAACGATGATGGTCATACGAATTATCAACGTGTTCAAGGCTTTAGTAGGGGATGGTTTTGGATTTGTTTGATGGGTGGTATAGTTGCTATGATTGTCCTTACATTATTTCTTTGGGTAGTCCATTACCTATAAAATTCTTTGGAAGATGATGGAGAATGAAGCCAAAATTGTATGTTGGAAGATTCTTTTATCCTGATCAGTATACTATGTTGAGTTTTTACGTGAGTAGCATATTTTACATGGTTATTTTGTGCTAACTCTTCGGTTGTAGGTACATGTCAGGCATAAGACTTAAACCTATTTAATAACATATTTTCCCAATGTAACCATTGGTTGTTACTATTGCTCACACTAGACCATTTTCTTACCCAAGGCTTTATGTTTCCTCTTATTGTCTTAGGTCTCATCAAATGTTGTTCATGAATAGACTAGATAACATGTACTGGGAACCCTAGAGATATTTCAGGGGTAAGCTAGGAAAGCTGGATGTATTGCTATTTTCTAAATTTGTTCCGTTGTTTTCTTAATAACTCTGACAGAATTATAGTGATGCTTTTATATATTGGATAATTTTTCTTAGTGTACATAACCTTGAGGTTTATGGTGATGGAATTTCTGCCTTGATAGCTTCACTGCTATCCTATTGCATATTTTCTTATTATACTTTTTTTATGCGCTATGCGATATACAATAGTTTCATTCAATTGTATCTTTGGATGATCGCCTCATATCTGCATGACACTAGTACAATGTACCTTTCTTTCTCTAAAGTGCAGGTGGTGTAAGCCAATTGTCATATCTAGTATCAGAGCATGGTTGTTCGATTTACCAAAATTTTAGAGAGAATACGTAAAAGTGAAAGTATCTGTAAATGTTATGGTTTTAACTTTATGTTGTATATAGTATTTAGAAAACACTTGAGTCCTATTGTGGATTTTCTTATTTCGAAATTGGCCACTCTTATTATAGATAAAGAATGAGTTGAAGTATGGGAAATGTAGCTAATAATACTTTTGCTTCGGGGATGGTAGGAGAAGGAAGACCGGGAGTTGCTACACCAATTACCAAGCTATGTTTGAAGCTTTGGTGGCATCATTGGCTAAAAGGGACCAAACTGTTCCTAAAGTAGTAGTATGTGAAAATAGTACTCTTGTGCAAGTGTCCAGAATTTTTTTTGCTATGTTAAGTAGGTATTATTCTTCTCCTAAAGATAAATTATTTTTTGGGACTAATTCTGTTATAGAGGTTCAAAGCTTGTTAGATACTTGTAATTGCATATTTGTTGATCTTGGATTGGATTGTGCCTTAAAGAGAAGTCTTTCTTCTGGCCATGTAACAAATCGAATTTCAACATATCGAATTTCTTTCAAAATCACAATCTACCGAAGCTCGAGTTGGTTTTTCTGGTAACTTGCCGAAAAGGCAGAGATAATAAATTTATCAAAGCTTGATAAAACATCTCACAGCGGAATAGATAAATAATAATAATAATAATAATAATAATAATAATAATAAATAGCCTTACCAAAATAATAGCACTCTCTAACAAGTGTCCAAAGGCAATAAAATCTCTATCGTAAACCTAACCTGCGAGTATGTTGTGAGGTGGGGGTCAAAACACAAAGTTCTAGTATGGGGACAAATTATACATTCCAAAATAACCCTACATATACCGTGCAGTTACATTTTCTTAATTATTAGGTTGTATGGGTTAATAACACTCAAGAATTTGTACTCATGTCATACCCATCTACTCCCCTATAGATTAACCTAATATAGTATATATGTAGTTGTACCCAACATTTCAAGGTACTCCCCCTAGTACCCTCCTCGTATGGTCTCCACCATCATGCCACATAAGCGTATACAACCTCCATACTATGTTGAATGGCGTACAGAGTTATGCCACTTAATCGCATAGAACTACCATCGCTATGCCACATAAGCATACAAATCATCGTATCCGAATTCCTCGGTCGAATCACGTCTCAACACGGAGTAATGTCCTAATGTCAACAATATACCACCCAGTGCGTGTATTTAGACCCTCACACGAATATACTGCCTACTATAACCCGAGTCCCATAATAGGGCTGCATCCAGTGCACAAAACTCGGTCGCGAGCTTTCAATATTTGTAAAGGACACATTAGGATTGCAATACAAATATTCATGTATGGTCTGTCTTTTCACGGTGGCTATGACCCTACCTTAGCCCCTCCCTAAACTAATGAAAGACTTCTTCAAGAGCTAAGTGACATGCCCCTATCAACCAATCTAACATCCATTTTGGCGTATCCTACAACCAATGTCCTAATAGTGAAAGATCGTAGATCTGTAGGTTGGGCTCTAGTCTTTCCACAACCCATTGACTACCAATGACAGGTATCCGACGATTGCTATCATTAATTTGGTCCTAACCAACCTCTTCCATTGGCGAGGCAATTCGCCGAATCACCCAACGATATTCGCCACAACCTTATGACTGCCACACCCCAGCTGTAGTCAAGGTATACTCACCGGATGGTACTGTACAGACCGATCCTCTTTGGATGCGGCCCGAAGCCTACCACAGAGGACCATCAAAGAGTACCCTACCACGTCCCATAGAAGCCACGTGCTTCCCTCCAATCCCGTAGAATAATCAGTTGGATGTGCTCCTCTCCTATCTCCAGACACCACGATGATCTACCACATTGGGTTCTTCACCTTCATACGTACGGACTGGTCCAAGCGCACCACGCCATCGTGTTATTAGATCCTACATCTAATCTTTAATCACATGATTGCTCTACCTTCTCACATTTCTAATTAACCTGATTATCCACATATTCACTTTTTATTCAAGTTACTTGATTTATTAGCTCACAATTGGCTGCTTACTTTCTTTAATCAACCTTATGCTGCTGGATTGGACTTCCACTTATTATTTTGTGTATTAGACTTAATAAGTCTACCAGTAATAAGCTTACTTTATTCTTTCTTATTTAGTCATAACCTTATCTTACACTGTTATCACAACCATTGTTATGAGTTTACTTATTAACTTAGTTCCCAAAACTAAGGTATATTAGTAAGTTCTCTTTTCCTTGTTAATTATAACTCACGTCATAATTCCACTTGTCTCTAAGACAAACATTCCTATTATACTACATCCTTATTCATATAATTGATTATAATATGTTATATTCCCCATTCATCGCAATTCTTTTTAGATTTCTTAATATGAACCAACTTTTTCTGTTGTAATCTTTCTTTAATTACAATCTTGTGTATTCTTATTATTTCAGAAAAACATTTCACACATCTCATTAGATTGGTTAACGAAAAGATGTAAAGACCTATTTCCATAACGTACATCAGTTAAGATCCATAGTTGAAGCTATTTCCTTTAATTTCATTGTGGACATACGTATATATTTTATTTGATTAGTGTGCAATATAGTTAAGAACCCCTATTTCACACTAATTCCTTTTTTCCTTTCTTGTCTTGCAACTAGGTTCTCAGTAATTTTGCCGTTATGAAAATGCTTCAGTTTTTCGTAAATCCAACTAACTCAGCCCACTACTAATTTTCCCTTTTTTATTTTCTAAGTTAGATTTTAAATGCATTCCATTTTCAATTACTGTAGATTTTCTATATAAAATTAGGCATATCAATTCTTTCCATTACTCTCATTTCACTATAATTCTGTTTACAGCATATCTAATTTGACATTAAATAAGAATATTTAAAACATAGTCATAATTATTGTAAACTCCACAATTTCAGTACTACAATAATTCCTAATCCAAACAGAAGATTAATGGAATAGATTTGTACTACAATAATATTCTTAACATACTGCGAATTGGATTATATCTCCATTACCATAAATTCCAATTATTTATCACGTCAGCAATAACAGAGAATGTAAACAATAAATATACCATTATCAAAAGGTATAATTTTAAATCCACTCACCTGATTGCTTTCCAAACCTTGAATCTGATTCAGATATTCTATTCGGTGGTCTTTCTAATTGAATCTAATATTAAGATGACAACGAATTTAAAAACCTGATGCTAAAAGAAGAAGGAAAGAAAGATACCTTAATAATTTAGATTCATAGAATTTACCTCACGTTGACAAGAAATCTGAACAACTATAATCTTGATTCAAAATTTCTAAAAACTAATGTAACAACCTGTCATTTTGACCGCTCCAGGTTGGTATTTAAACAACTCAAAACGCTCAAAGTGACAGCTCGTTATTTTAGCTTACAAGGTTTAAATGGAATACACACAGAATCACAGAAAGAAAATATACAACAGCGGAATAATTTTTATTTTATTTTACATATACCAGAGTTGTACAAATTATTAATACAGCGGAAGATAAAACATATACATGAATTTTTAAAGAATAAAGATTTACAATTTAATCGGGCCTTGCGCGCGCACAAGCGTCTTGTGTCTTCGCGTCTCTCCTCCTCGCTAGCTGAATATATTTAGAATCTGAAACACTTAGGACCTGACCCGAGCGTTCCATGAAAAACATAAAACACCCGAGTCAGGACTAAACTTATTTCAAGTTAGCAAATTTCAATAAAATCACATAAATGTAATCGTTAGTCCTAAAAGTTTATTAAATAATTCAAGTACATTGAACCCATGAAACTGCCGAAGTAGAAATTAGTAAAACCAACGTCATGGACGAAACTAAGCAACACATGTGTGTATAGCGACCGGATATATGAAGTCGGGCAATATATACATATAACCAAAAATGGGACGGCAAACATAAAACGGTCTCGGGGCACTCAAAGGTAGCATGGCATGAGAGGGAGGCTATTGCAACATAAAGCACAAAAAGTGGAACATGCAAGAGAAAAAAAATGCAACAGGAGCTACAAATGGCACTATAATTATTTTGATGTATTACCCTTGTTAAAATGTGCATATGTGTTTATACAGTCAAGCAAAGATGGCAATTTGTTCAATCAAATAAGGCATGTTCCATATGCAGCAAACACAAAGTAAAGCCATGACTGTCCAAGGCCAGATTAAAATGTACTCGACAATTTAGATTCTTTCACAAACACCCACGCCAACTAATAAGGTAGCAGTCCCCATATAAGTTCATATGGAAAATTTCGAATACAAGCATTTATTCCCAAGGCGAAAGTAAGGTCATGGGAGTAGGAAGAGTATTTGGCCCTAGGAAAAAATGAGCGGTGAATATAAAGGTGTGCAATGTGTATTAAAACTAGAGCAGCATAGACCATGAAATGCAAAGTATCTCAACATCATACATATATAATTTTGAGCTGACAATTTCTTAGCGTTTGATGTCTATTTTTAAATGTAACATAACACAATAAAAAATTTGTACTGACATTTTCATGCATAGCAGCAACCTGATTTCTTTACTACCCTATTCTTTATGATAGCTATCCTTATCGCGGAAGGGGAAAAAATATGAGACATACATGGATGTCTTAAGTTACTGTAAAAGAATTATGTCAGTTATGCCTAGAAGCCAAATACATCATATTATGATGTCTACTACATTCAATGCAGCCGAGTTTAGAGTGGACAAAATAAAATTTCACCCGGTTCAACTGCAAACGGAAGTGGTATCATGTATGAAATAGTTAGTGTTGGAAAACAATGGCTGAGTCGCGGACTAGGTCGCTTTCTTGAAGACGATTCGGCAATTTGGTCAGAGGTGCAAACCAATTCGTTCCTTCGCCGCCGCCTCTAGGATAAAACAGCCTCTAAAATAGTAACTGATTTGCTTGCACAAACAAATCAGTGCAGATTTGCACTTTCGGGAAAAAATACTGCTCGAAATTTCTTAGAAGTTTTAATGGCGGCTGAGAAGAAGAGAATATAAAATTCGGTGTTTTTCTCGTCTCAGATAAAATAGTATAAATAGAACGAGAATTAGGTTTTGGGAGAAAATATCGGATCTGCTAAAATTTCGGGGGGATTAATTATTTTACCGTTGCAAAAAAATTTTCCGTTGCAGAATAAATATCGGTGCGCAAAATAATTTTTCCATAAAAAACGGTTCGAAAACAACTAAGTTTTATGGTCCAAAAATATAAGTGCCTACACCACAAAGCCCAAGCCCGAGCCCGAGCCCGAACCGAACCGGGCCGGGCCGGGTCGGGTCGGTCGGTCACGCGCGTGTGTGGTGGTCATGATGCATGGTCTCCCTCCTCACAACAATGCATGTATTGGGAGCCCAAGGCCCCAACATGACTTCTTAGAAACAAGTATAAATCCTTGCCTCTTCCCTATAATCCCATGATGTGGGACTACTCAAACATAGGAGCCATTCATACATTTATTCAATCATTTTTAATAATTCACATAATGTTTGTAAAACATTTCCAACAATCCCCCACTTGAATTTTTAAAAATATTTTCGAGCAGTTTCTTAAAAAACATAAGATTGTGCATAAACAAAGGTGTCCAAGGACTTGAACCTTTGCATAGTGAGTAAGATTCAGTTTTTACTAGAGTGACACGTAGTCTTGAACTCTATTCCTGACATCAAACCACACACAACCTTTTCTATAGTGCAATCAGATAAGCCCGTGCATTTATGGCCCTGCACGTCTATCCCAGTTTAGTGAATGCTCTAGAAGTTTTGCCCAAACTCCATAGGAAACGGCCACATTTCCACATTCACAAAGGTGAGTCTATCAAGAGCACTCCTGAAGGTAGGTATTCCACTCCAAATAGAGTATAGATCTCATTAAGAGTTTCTATTAACTCATCCTCTAATCACTTCAGGAATACATGCTTCTTGGTTCATTAAATAGCATGTTCAACTCATATCACTACACAACTTGTTATTACCCATTGAACCTAGTTCTTGGGATCTCCAGTCATTTAGGTCGGGTTACCATTGTGCGTGAGTCAACAATCTAGGGGCAATAGTCCCATTCTTTTAGAATAGTTATGGACTTTCTCTCTGGACAGTCCTTTCGTCAAAGGATCCGCCAAATTTTCCTCACTACGTACGTAATCCACTCTAACAGTACCTGTGGAAAGTAGTTCTCTAACCGTACTGTGCTTACGACGTATTTGTCGTCTCTTACCGTTATAATATCGGTTCTGAACTTTTGCAATAGCCGCGGTACTATCGCAATGTATCAACACAGCCGGTATCGGTTTTTCCCATAAGGGAGTCTCAGCTAGCAGATTTCTCAAGTACTCTGCCTCTTCACTAGCTGTAGCTAGTGCTATCATCTCAGACTCCATAGTAGACTGAGCTAAAATAGTCTGTTTCTTGGATTTCCAAGAAACAGCTCCTCCAGCGATGCTAAATATATAGTCACTGGTCGCTTTAGAATCATCAGATAAGGTATTCCAGTCTGCATCGGAATATCCTTCAAGTACAGCTGGAAATTTTTCATAATGTAATCCAAGGTTCATGGTTCGTTTAAGGTATCTCATTACCCTTTCAATAGCTTGCCAGTGCTCTATACTAGGTCTACTGGTAAACCTGCACAATAATCCCACGACATAGGCAATGTCGGGTCTAGTACAATCAGTGGCATACCGAAGGCTGCCAATGATGCTCGCATAATCAGACTGTCTTACACCTTCACCAGTGTTCTTAAATAACTTTACATTGTGATCATATGGCGTACTTGCAGGTTTACAGTCAAAGTAATTATATTTCTTTAGTATCTTCTCAATGTAATGAGATTGATCCAAAGAAATTCCCTTTTCTGACCTAGTAATCTTAATACCAAGGATTACACTCGCTTCACCTAGATCTTTCATATCAAAATTGACACTTAATAAGGATTTGACTGAGTTTATGGCATGAATATTTGACCCAAAAATGAGTAGGTCATCTACATAAAGGCATATAATAGTGCAAATGTCATTCTCAGATTTGTAATAAATGCATTTGTCACTTTCATTAACTTTAAAACCATTTGAAATGATTAAGTTATCAAATTTTTCATGCCATTGTTTAGGTGCTTGTTTTAAACCATATAATGATTTATCCAATTTACATACTTTATGTTCTTGACCATGTACTACAAATCCTTCAGGCTGGTCCATATAAATTTCTTCGTCTAATTCACCATTCAAAAAAGCAGTTTTAACATCCATTTGGTGTATAAGTAAATTATGAATGGAAGCAAGTGATATTAATACCCGAATGGATGTTATTCTAGTTACAGGTGAAAAAGTGTCAAAGAGGTCTATATTTTCCTTTTGTTTAAAACCTTTAGCTACTAGTCGTGCTTTATATTTATCTATAGTGCCATCAGGTTTTAATTTCTTTTTAAGTACCCATTTACAGCCTATAGACTTACAACCAGGGGGTAAGTCTACCAAGTGCCAAGTCTTATTGGATTCTAAAGAATCCATCTCATCGTTTATAGCCTCTTGCCAGAAATCGGCATCTAAAGAAGATAAGGCTTCTTGGAGGTTTATAGGATCCTCCTCAATAGTAAAAGCACAAAAATCTGAACCAAAGTCTTTTATGGTTCTTGCTCTTTTACTTCTTCTAGGTTCAGCTTCAGAATTTTCATTAAGTTCTGTTCTAATAGGCATATTTGAAGTGCCCCCACTATTCCTTAATTTGAAAGGAAATTTAGTTTCATAAAAGTCGGCATCATTTGATTCAATTATATTATGTGCATTAAGGTCATAAAATCTATATGCTTTGCTATTAATAGCATAGCCTATAAATGCACATTCATATGCTCTACTTGCCAATTTTATTCTCTTAGGGTCTGGAATGCGAACATATGCTAAACAACCCCAAGTTCTGAAGTATGAGACATTGGGTTTATGATTCTTTAAAATTTCATAAGGTGAAATTTTATTCTTAGACTTAGGGATTCTATTCAGAACGTAACATACAGTCAATAAAATATCCCCCCACCAATGTTTTGCTGCACCAGAATTTAATAATATGGCAACTACTAGCTCGGTAAAGGTCCTATTTTTCCTTTCTGCTTTACCGTTCATTTCAGGTGAGTAGGGTGCAGTTCTCTCATGTACTATACCATGTTGTTTATAGAAATCCAGAATAGAATTAGATTCATATTCTGTTCCTCTATCACTACGAAGTCTCTTAATTTTTCTATTTGCTTGATTCTCAATCTCAGTTTTGAATGTTTTAAACATGTCAAAAGCATCACTTTTATTTTTCATAAGATATACATATGTGAAATCAGAGCAGTCATCAATAAAAGTGATAAAATAACGATGTCCCTGTCTAGTTAAAGTGCCATCAAGTTCACATATGTCAGAATGAATCAAGTCTAATGGTTCAGAAACTCTATCAACAGATTTGTGAGGTTTCTTTGTGATTTTAGCTTATGTACAGAATTCACATTTATCAGATTCAGATTCTGTCATTTTAGGTATCATATCTAGGGTGCTCATATTACGAATAATTCGATTATTAACATGACATAATCTAGAATGCCAGATATTAAAATCACACAACATGTAAGCAGAAGTAGTCACTTTATTAGATTCAACATTCAGTTTAAACATACCCTCACAAGCATAACCCTTTCCCACAAAAGTTCCCTTATAAGTAAGAGTGTACAAATCAGCCCCAATAACTTGAGTGAAACCAGCCTTATTAAGGAGGAAGCCAGAGACCAGATTCTTTCTTATCTCTGGAGTGTGCATAACATCTTTCAGAATTACAGTTTTTCCAAAGGTGAACTTAAGTTCCACGTTTCCAATCCCCGCAACTGTAGTGGTGTGAGAGTCTCCCAACAGCACTTTCTGATTTTCAGCAGCCGTGTATGTAGAGAACATGCCACGATCATAGCAGACATGGCGAGAAGCACCAGTGTCTACCCACCAACCCTCTGATCCACCAACAAGGTGAATCTCAGTAACCATAGCCGTAAGAGGCTCCTCAGTCAGGTTAGCCTGCGGTGCAGAGCTTGGCCTGTTCCGGCACTTTCGTGCCATATGCCCTGGTTTTCCACAGTTGTAACAAAGAAACAACTGTCCAGAGTCATTCTTTTGGGCTGGTTTCTGCTGTCCTTTTGGGTTTCCTTGCGGATTCCCATTCTGTTTGTTGCGCCTGTTCTGATTCTTAAAAGATTTCTGATTTGGTTTCAGAACAGCGGGAGTGGTCTTCTTAGTACTGTTGTTATTCACAATCAGCACCTCTTCTTTCTGATCCTGCTTGCGTGCCTCCTCCTCAATACGGAGGCGTGTAATCAAGCTTTCTAAGGAAAATTCCTTAGTCTTATGTCGCAAGACATTCTTAAAATCTTTCCAGCCTGGGGGTAATTTGTCAATGATAACAGCAATTTGAAATTGTTCGTCCAAGACCATACCTTCGGAGATGATCTCATGAGCTATTTTCTGCAGCTCATGAGACTGCATCTCTACCGATCTATCATCAGTCATCTGGTATTTTAAATAGCGGCTCACAGCATATTTCTTTGCCCATGCCTCCTCTGTATCATATTTCTTTTTCAGTGCTTCCCAGATTTCTTTTGCTGTCTTTTCATCTGAGTTATAATAATCATACAGATTATCGCTCAGTCCATTCAGTATAAAATTCTTGCATAAGTAATCCTGTTCAGTCCAGGTCTGCAGTTGCTTTGACTGTTCAGTCCATGATGCCATTTTTGCTGCATCAGTCTCGTCAGGCTTTTCTGGTAGCTGCGGTTTTTCAGCAGTCAGAGCAGCCACCACCTTCCTGATCGTGAGGAAGAACTCCATCTTCTGACGCCAGCGCTTGAAATGCAAACCTTCGAACTTGAAAGGAGCAGCAGTCACCAGAGGGCCGTGAAAAGCAGAGGGAGGAGCAGAATCGTCCATGGTTGAGTTCGAGGCCATTGTTTCAGTTCGTCTTCAAATTGTTGGAAAACAATGGCTGAGTCGCGGACTAGGTCGCTTTCTTGAAGACGATTCGGCAATTTGGTCAGAGGTGCAAACCAATTCGTTCCTTCGCCGCCGCCTCTAGGATAAAACAGCCTCTAAAATAGTAACTGATTTGCTTGCACAAACAAATCAGTGCAGATTTGCACTTTCGGGAAAAAATACTGCTCGAAATTTCTTAGAAGTTTTAATGGCGGCTGAGAAGAAGAGAACATAAAATTCGGTGTTTTTCTCGTCTCAGATAAAATAGTATAAATAGAACGAGAATTAGGTTTTGGGAGAAAATATCGGATCTGCTAAAATTTCGGGGGGATTAATTATTTTACCGTTGCAAAATTTTTTTCTGTTGTAGAATAAATATCGGTGCGCAAAATAATTTTTCCATAAAAAACGGTTCGAAAACAACTAAGTTTTATGGTCCAAAAATATAAGTGCCTACACCACAAAGCCCAAGCCCGAACCGGGCCGGGCCGGGTCGGGTCGGTCGGTCGCGCGCGTGTGTGGTGGTCATGATGCATGGTCTCCCTCCTCACAACAATGCATGTATTGGGAGCCCAAGGCCCCAACATGACTTCTTAGAAACAAGTATAAATCCTTGCCTCTTCCCTATAATCCCATGATGTGGGACTACTCAAACATAGGAGCCATTCATACATTTATTCAATCATTTTTAATAATTCACATAATGTTTGTAAAACATTTCCAACAGTTAGCTACGGATTTTATCCAGATTTTAATAAGCAAGAAATTTCAAGGCCACTAAAAAAAATGAATTGATATCAGTAGGCATTCATTCATGGACACCGAGCATTTCATGTGTATGATCCAACAATTAAAAAACAGCAAACACAAAATCAACCTTCCCAAAATCACCAATTAACTGCTACATTTAGTTAAATTACGGAAGTTAGCAACTTGAATCAAAGTTTAATCACGAGTGTTTACTCACCTTTAACCAACAAAGAGAAAGAGGCAGTAAAGTGAGAGCAAACCATGAAGAACTGGGCTACGGTGGAGACTGCCGTTTGACTCGGTTGAACGAAAGACGCTGGTAGGATGCAGATCAGTCATGCTAATTGCGGATGGCTAGGAGCGAAGTTGAGGTCAGACTGGTAGAGGAGTTGCTTGGAGGCATGGATGTACGGCAGCGGTGGTAAAGCTTGGCGGAGAGGCTACGATCGCGCGATGGGCGGCTTCGATATTGGAGGCGAACACTTGGGATATTGTAGGGATTCGAGGTGGGTCTCTTCGCTGCTAAAAAGAGGATGGAAGTGCATCTTGACTCGTTGGTGGAGGAAGCCATTATTGGTTTCGATTTAGGCTGAGGGAGATTGCGAATGAAATTAGGAAAGAAAAAAAGGGGTTTTACAGCTGTAATATTTGGTCCGCCATTTATAGGGTAAACTCAGTTTGGGGATGGCAAAATGAGGAACTCGGCTGATAAAAGAAAAAGGGATGGAAAGAGGACTGATAAACATGGTAAAATTAAAGTTAGGACACGCGTTAAACAAGAGGACACGTGAAATCTAAAACAAAGACAAGTGTAAAACTTTTCACATGCATAACAAGTGGCACAAATAATTATTTAACAAAAATCTTAAAGAGTAAATACACACAAAATGTATTTCTATTTTTCTAATTAATACTTAAATTGTTAAAGCTATTAAAACAACAAACCCAAACAAGAAAATAGTGTGAAGGACAAAAAGAACAAAAAATTATGTCAAAAGGACAAGAGGCAAAAATATTAGTCAAAAGGACAAAGTTTAGAGTAAACTATAAAATGCTAGTGGGCCCCTGAATTCCACTACCTAGTGTAAAATTGTCCTTGAGGATAAAATTTTTGTTGACCGTCCTTATGGATAAATTTTTGTTTGACTTTGTCCTTGTGCCTAAAAATCCCGTTACAAGTAATATTCTAATTTCAGAAAGATTTGGAGAAGAAAGATTGTAGAGCCTTGGCATCGTCTCAGAAAATATGAGTTGGACGCTAGGCTCTACTTGTCTATTTACAGTTGTACAAGAGATTCTTGTCATGCGGATTAAGTAAAATAAAATCTGAACTGTGCAAATTAAAATAATACATGAGTTTGTCCAAGAGATGTGTCGATCCACCTTTATGGTGTGTCGACCTATGGCCTGGGCCATTAACATTAATTTTGCTGATATTAAATTCTTGTTTAATGTTGCTGATAATGTTTCTTTTCTTTCTAAATATTGATTATGCAATTTATTTTTTTCCATTTATAATGTATATCCAACTTTTGAATTTCAAACTTGTGCACATATAATATGCATATAACTCTTGAAATCTCTATCTGTTAATAGTTGATCAATTAATGTCATTAACAGCGCTATCAATTCATTGTTTCCTTCCATTTAATATACATTCAAATTTCAAATGCAGTTATCCTCTTGCCATTTTTCTTTCACTCACGTTTATCACTTCCCACTCTTAAATTACACTTTTAATTTCAACATTTGAATTTATCCGTATATATTTATGCAAAATCTTCTTTTTTCTCAAAATTCAAATGGCGTCATGTCGTCATTTAATTCCTACTCATTTTGATTGTTTGCGGGTAGTGTTATGTGTGTGTGTATATATATATATATATATATATATTTGAAAATTGGTAATCTGTATTACATACCAATCATATACTTCATTTATATGCCTCATCAAAACCTTATACCCCCTTATCCTAAGTGGGTGTGATATAAGGGAAAAGAGTACATATAACATTCATATATTGACTATACAATATAACCAACCAACCAAAACATCTCTCCGCCTCACGCCTCACTCACAACAACAAGCACAAAAATATCACTCACTACATTATCCAGTATCACATAAATCAATTCCCAATTGCTTCAGCCAATCCACATTCTGCCAAGACATAGCAGATTTACTACCATTATCCTTCACTAACACATACACCTCTCTTTCAATCATATGTAGCTTCATCTCCTTTGTCACGTTTTTTCCATTGAAAATCTTGCAATTTCTTTTAAGATAAATCTGGTACACCGCTACAGTATAAGCACCACATGCAATTTCCTGTAATTGATCTCTGCCCTTGAATTTATTCAAAATCTTCACTGCTTCACTCCTCAAACTACCACCATCATTCACAGATATCCCAGAATTATATGCAATATTAGACCAAATGAACTTTGAATACTCACATTGAAAGAACAAATGATCCACAGTCTCCTCTTCTCTATTACATAATGCACAGCAGTTTGTATTAATCAACGTAAATCTCATCATACTATCTTTCGTATATAATCTATTGCTAGCTGCCAAATAAGAGATGAATGACATCCTCTTAGTATTGCTTTTTTTCCATATAACTTTGTACCATGGCACACCCTCATGCTTCTCTCTAACAAACTCTCATCCTTTATGAAACGTGAACATACCCCCTTCACACCATTCATACAAATTCACCTGCTTATTCCTGTTCAATGAAACTTCATTAAATTGATGAGATGCTTATGTTGTTGCAGCATGTAAATTTGAATCAATTCTCCTATTCACAAGAATTGCAGAAACCAACTCTTTATGCCTCCCAACTGCTTGAAACCATGAAACTCTAATAAGATCTACCAAGCATTTACAATTCACACATGGCCAAACCAAAGTAAAGTTGATGAACCAATAACAATTACTTTATTAAACAGTTGTTTACCTTTAGTTGTCAACCTCAAAATAGCTTTCCAAGTACTTGATGCATTATTGTCAATCTTCATATCCCAAAACTGCTTTCCCATGCAGTATTAGCTTTCATCCAACTACTCCACAGTGACGTACCAAAACGCAACTTCCACATCATTTTAATGCAAGCAGCTCCTTTAAGGTCGGAGAGAGATTTTAGACCAATTCCACATTCATTCTTAGGTGTACATAGCTTACTCCAGCTCACTTTATGTACTCTTCCCACCCTCCCCCCTCCCTCCCGCCCCCAAAAAAGAAATCTGCACACATGATATTAAGCTTGTCTAACACATGCTCTGGAAATTGATAAGCAAATAGCCAATATAAAATAGTTGGAGTAATGACAGATTGGATCAGTTCATCTCTGCGAGCAAAACTGAGAAATTTAGCATCCCACACTTGTATTTTATTTTGAATTCTGCTTAACAAAGACTGACGGTCATTATAATGTATATAGTCCGAAGGTAAAGGAACTCCAAGATATTTCACTGGCAAATTATCTTTTTGAAACCCCAGAATTAAAGATGCCTCTCTGATATTATAAGAATACTGGCTAAAATATATGTTTGTCTTCAAAACACTTACTTTTAGACCACTGTACTTCTCCAATTTGTCAAAGTTGGCTTTCAGGGCATTTACATACATAGGAGTACTTTACCAACCACAACCAAATTATCAGCATATATTAGGTGAGTCTCAATCTTATGAACAGGCAAAAATAACTTCTAAATTGTAGCCTCATTCATACAAAAACTGAAATACTCCATAGCAATTGTAAAAAGATATGGTGATAAGGGATCCCCTTGACTAATACCCATATTCGATGTAATGAAGCCTCTGGGAACTCCTTGGATCATAAAAGAGAATGTAGGAGTTGATATGCACTCGTATATTACATTAATAAAGTGAACAGGGAAACCTGTATTGGACATTACATGGCATATAAATTCTCTACTGATCATGTCATATGCCTTGTGTAGGTCTACCTTGACACAAAATTTGCTAACTCCATGCTTTTTAAAATCCCTAAGCAGCTCATGTGCAATTAGGATGTTCTCACCAATAGATCTTGAAGGCAAGAAAGCACTCTGATTCGATGAAATGATATAAGGTGGAAACCATTTTAACCTTCCACACAAAATCTTGCTAAAAATTTTATAATACAAATCACAACAAGATATTGGCCTATAATGAGAAATTTCTTAGGGCCTCTCCACTTTTGGTATTAAGGTAACAAAAGTATGGTTAACATTTTTAGGCAATTTGGCTGACTGAAATATGTCTTGCATTGCTGCTAAAAGTTCATACTTAATCAAATCCCAGTGTAGAATAAAGAATTTTGAATTAAAATCATCCGGTCTGGGGCTTGTGTCCATATGAACAGAGTTAACAACAACTTTCACTTCATCTAAAGTAATGGGTTTGAGTAATACCTGCTTGCCTTGTTCATTTATAATAGAAATAGCTTGGAATGAAGGAAACTCTTTGATCTTCTCACCATTGAACAAAGCACTGTAAACTCAATAGCCTCCTTAGCCACTTCTTCTAGTTTGTATATGAGGTCCCCTTCAGAATTAGTCAATGCTTTGAGGTGATTTGCATACTTCCTTGTAGACATTTTAGAATGGAAAATTTTCAAATTTGTATCTCCATCTTGCAACCATAAGACCTTTGCCTCAATCATACTCCCATACAACTCTACATTCTCTATATCAACATCAGATGCTCCCTCTCTTTCCTTATAGAGTGTTCCTGCCTCCATAAGAATGTCATTATCTTTAGGTCTTGTTTTATTCCAGTGTTTGAGTTCCAATTTGCATGCATTAAGCTTCTGCTGAAATACATAACTAGGAAACTCCCATCCCCTTGTTTGAAGACCTTTAGAAATACATTCTTCGTGTCCAACTTTGAACTGCCAATCATTTGCATACCTGAATGGAAAGCCTTTTGTACTAGAAGTAGGAATTAAATCAAAAATTAAAGGGTTATGATCACTCGAAAGTTGAGAGGGGGACAAAGCTTTCATGTCAGTAAATTTATGCAGACACAAGTGATTTACAAATATTTTATCAATGTTATTTGCTATTTCACTTCTTTTCCACGTATAATTGAAACCAGAAGCCTTAATCTCTATCAAACCATATTGTGTAATACAATTATTAATAGCTCTGATGTGTTGAAAAGGAACTGGAAGGCCCCCTCTCTTATCTAAATGTGATGTAGAGTTGTTAATCTCCCATTAACACCCATTCTTCATTGATATTTTCAGATTCACTCACAATTTGCTACCATAATATTTGTCTCTCTTGATAACTATTACTTGCATATACTGTAGTAAAATAAAAAGACAAACCATCTCTATTTCTAGCTTGCACTGATAAATGTTGAGAAGAAGAAGAAACAATAGAGATTGATCATACTTCAGTTTTCCAAAGCAACAAAATTATCCCAGTATATCGAGTAATATCAGGCGGTATAAATTCCCAACCACTAGGAATTAATCTAATAAAATTAACCAAACTAACACTACTTAATTTTTCTTAACCAAACCAACAAGAGCTGGTTTGAATTTTGTCCAAAGGGATAACACCTCAAGCATTCCCAATGGTGAGTTCATCCCTTTGACTTTCCACATCATGATCGTCATTTAATTGTAGTGTTACTCCTCAGTGGCCTTTTAAGAGCAGTGATTACAGTTACCTTACCCTTGCCTTTCACATTAGCTAAATACTCAAAGTTAGCTGTTAACCCATACGAAACATCTCGCTGATCTTCAGCACTACGAGCTTCAGTTAACTGATCTGCCAAATGACTTAATTCCTATATATATACACACACATACTTACACATAAACATATACATATATATACATATTCACCTATGTATATAATTTTCCTTATATGTACATTTATATATATACATATTTTCTCCTAGAATATGCATTTCTTTCGTCGTACCTCTAAAATTAAAAACATGACGCTGACGGGACTCGAATTTGCATCACTCACATGGGAGAAACATGCCTCTACCAACTAGACTACACAAGCTTTTGTTCATAAGACTAAAAACATTAGTAGTCATCATTCTTATTAGTATTCTTCTTATATCTTATTTTTCACGTTTGTTCTAAAACTTCAATTAAAGATAATTTTTTTCATTTGAATCTGTTTTCTTCAAACCATAGGTCTAAGTTGATCAGAAAATCGCCATGGACGAATGACGCTAGTTTCATGACCAAAATCTGAAAATAAAAAAAATTAGTTTATTATATAATTAAAAATGCGGGGTGTTTCATTCTCCCACCCTTAGAAAATTTCGTCCTAAGAATTTGATAAGTGTAAAAATTAAGTAATTCCTCGCATAGTTTACAACCATCATGTGCATATACGATTCTGCAACCATTCATGCATTTGTACAAAGTGTAATACAACATAATAATACATGAATGCAATGAAGCCTAAATGGTACCACTTATATAAATGCAAACTTTCTTGAAAATATGCCGCACACATTCCAAATATACTGGCAATTTCTACATGAATGCAATATTTTGAAAATCAAAATACTTTCTCACCAAATTTTTCCTACACTTTTATAGAGCAAGAGCGTAGTTCATCCAAATTATGAATCCAAACCCTATCAACCAACTTTAAATTTGTGAATTATAGAAAATTCTAATTTTTAAATTCGACTTCTTACATTAAAAAATGGTAGAAATCAAGAAGAAAAAATCACATCTTCCATTTTTCAATTATGTACCTTTTCTATCTTTACTTGGATTTTATGTAACTATTATATAAAGATTTTCCATCTTCCTACCCAAGCACAATTTATATAAGAATTTTATTTCCAACTTACTTTCGAAAAATTCATTTTTTTCTATTTCTCGCAATTTTCCATTTTTCACAATTGTGATATTTATTTATTTATTTGGATTTATTATTTTCTTTTAGTTATATCATCACCTTTCCCTTAGCTTATTTAACTTAATCCACTGATCTAAGCTTAATTTTAAATAAGCCTTTTAATTCTTTCAAAATTAAAATAGGAAAACAAGCACACTACACAATTAATACCAAAGGCTTAGAATCCTAGGACCATGTCCTTGTTGACAAAGAAAAGTCCAAACCACAGGATCTAAACAATTCGCCCTCTACCATCAACTTGTCGCAACTAGTCCTTGTTATGTACTAACATTCTTTTCTAAGAAACAACCTATACTATATAATGCTTACGCACTCTACGAGAATTTACTATTATTCCAAAATAATTTTCGCTATCTACTTTATAGCATAAAAAATATTCCCCGTCTTTCTAGGTACCACTCCTTACCTACTCCATGATTTAAAAACATGGCTTGGCCTTTTCACTTTTTTTTGAATCATCAAAAACTGGAGTAGACAATGACAACATTTTCCCAATTAATTTCACAACAACTCATTTTTACTATGCTTGTTCAATTACTTACAACTAGGTGCAAACATCTACTCCATTCTAAATTTTTAATAACTTATTTTGTCGACTCACCAAAGTTTATGTCAAAACTATTGCCAAAAAATTGTCAAAAGAGTAGATATTTTCAAAATTTTATTTACCAAAAATTTTAGTTTTTAACAAAATGCAATCTTTTCTATGTTCTATAATTTAATTATTTCATACTTTGAAACTAGCAAGCTATACATGCTTTATAGTGTACACATTTTTTTGAAAGAATTCATTTGAGATATATATTCATAAGAAATCACCAATTTCAAAATATACCTCATTTTTTCCCTCAAAGCTCAATATGTACTTTTCAAATGTGTTTCTTACATATTTTTTTTCGATGTAAAAAATACCTCTTTTTGTCTAAAAAATTGTTCCTACACAACTTAGCTAGCACATATTTCTAAATTGTAAACTATTAAGGTTAAAACTTTAAAAATTCCATAAATTATCATATAAAAGCTTTTTGAAATTTAAGGTTCTTAAAAGTTAACAATGGGGCCAGACTCAATGTGGGTTTCTCACTTACTTAGACTATCCTAAATATTCCCACAAAGTCATTTCTCTTATATATATATTCCTAATCTAGTTTTCTTTTTACTCTTTCCCAATTTATAAGGCTCTACTGTCAAACCCACTAATCTAAAATATTAGCATTTCAGATACTAACATTTCATATACTAACATATAGGATCCATCTTTTTTCATTGCAAAAAACATTGTACACTTTTCATTCAAACCACCTAAGGGTCTCTTGTTCTCAAATTTCCATAACCATTTTTTTAGTGTACATAACTATTATCTCAACTCTTTCCATATGTCTCTCTTCCTATTTAATGGGTTCTTTTATGAATCTACGGGTGTACATATAGGTAATATATTTATATGTTTAAAAATACAAATACGTTCACTCACTATCTATACTTAGGAATCCTAAACTTGAGCTCAGATACCAAATGTAACAACCCGAATTTGGACAAACTATTTTTTTTCGAAAATCACTATTTATCGAAGCTTAAGTTTCCTTGTCTGATATCCTGCAGAACAGGAAGAGGTAATAAATGTATTAGAGCTCGATAAAACATCACACAACGAAATTGGTGAAATATAATAATCAAATTTGGCCTTACCGAAATAATAACACAGTCCAAAGTTTACCAAATCCAGGCCATAAACCTAGTCTGCGAGTATGTTATAAGGAGGGGGTCCAAATATAAAGTTCTAGCGAGGGGAAAAATCATACAATCTAAAATAACCCTACATATACCGTTCAATTACTTTTCTTAATTATTAGGTCATATGGGCTAATAGCACTCAAGGCTCTACATTTACATCGTACACGTCTACTCCATAATAGATTAACCCAATATAGTATATATGTAGCTATATCCAATATCTCAAAGTACTCCCCCTGGTAGCCTCTCGTACGATCTTCGCCGTTATGCCACAGAAGCATATACAACCTCCATCATGCAAAACTACATACAGAAATTTATATCATTACGCCACGTAATTGCACTGAACTATCATCGCTATGCCGCGTAAGCGTACGGATCGTCGTATCTGAACTCCTCGGTCGAATCATGTCTCAACACAGAGTAATGCCCTAATGTCTACAATATATCACCCAGTGTGTGTATCTTGACTGTCACACGAACGTACTGCCTACTATAACCCGAGTCCTATAATAGGCTGCACCGAATGCATGAAACTCGGTCAAAAGCTTTCAGTATCTATAAAGGAAAGCTTCATTAGGCCTACAACACATATATTCACATATGGCCTGTCTTTTCACGGTGGCTATGGACCTACCCTAGACCCTCCTTCAACTAATGAAAGACTTCTTCAAGAGCTAAGTGACATGCCCCTATCAACCAATCTAAAATCCAATTTAGCGTGTCCCGTAACCAATGTTCCGGTAGTGAAAGTTCGTTGGTTTGTAAGTTTAGCTCAAGTATTTCCGTATCCTGCTGACTGCCAATGACAGGTATCCGACGATTACTATCCTTAATCTGGTCCTGACCAACATCTGCGACTTGCGAGGAAAATCGCCAAATCAACCAACGTCATCCGCCATAGCCTTCTAACTGCCACACCACAGTTGAAGTAAAGGTATACTCACTGGATGGTACTATACAGGCCAAACATCTATGGGTGCGGCCCGAAGCCTACCACAGAGGACAATCATAGAGTACCCTACCACGTCCCATAGAAGCCACGTGCTTCCCTCCATTCTTGTAGGATAACGGTGACAACTTGCCTTTTTCACTATTCCAAGTCGGTAATTAAAACAACTCGAACCGTTCAAGATAACAAATTGCTATGGATTATGGAGTTTAGAACAAAATTAAACACATAATCACATAATATAATTACTTATAGAGGAATAGAATTTTATATAAATATCAGAGTTTATATAAAATTTGTACAGTGGAATATAATTTGCCTGCATAAATTTAAAAATGAAATTTAAATTTTTGTCAAGCTTGCGCGCGTGCATTATCACGTGCCTCTCTTCTTTGCGAGCGAAAATCTCTAAATCTGTAATACTTGGGTTTGACCCCGAGAGTTTCATGGAAAATACAAAACACTCGAGTTAGGATTAATCTTTGTTTTCAAGTAAAACAACTTCAATAAACACTAAATATAATAATTTATCCTAAAACAAAATTTAAAGTTATTCAACAAATGACATATATATATATATATATATATATCCAGTTAATGACAAAATGTGTGCGTTCTTTCAGTAAGTAGAACTTTTAAAGCATATCATAACCAGTCATCTCAAGTTAAATTTAAATGCATACGTACGAGTCTGGTTTCAAAACATGCAGAGATGGGAGTGGCAGAAATTAATGTGCACATTGCAGTCAAATAAATGGGAACACGCTAATTTCAAGAAACATAATTGGCAGCAACAATACATATTTACTTCCTGGGCAAATGACGAATGCATGTGCATTACTCATGCTAAAGGCTGCTAAAGGATGTAACCAAGTTCAATACATGCGCAACATATATGGTTAGATTCATATTAATAAGGAATTAATGAATAGAATGTACAACAAGTAGCAAGTGTACATATGAAATGGCCAGTGAAACATGTAGTGGAACAGTACATATGCAACAGCAGGGTTTGGGCATTCTCCACAAATTAGGTGCATGTGATATATGTTTATGTCATTATTTCTGACAATGCACTGCAATGTAGCACGCAAGAGTGAGCCACAACGAATAAAACAAATACATTTTTTCTATGCCAACATAACACAATATTGTGCAAACAAGTCATATTGTTTATCATATGTAAGTGTGAGGCATGGACAGGAAACCACAATGAATACATGCACATATTTATTTAAATGTTTATGCTTATTCAGTTTCAAAATTTACACCATCGCCTAAAGCAGTATGTGCTAGCGTATAGAACAAATTAGTAGTAAGTATATCCCTATATACTTAATTAATCAAGGCGATAAACGTGCGTGGCAACATTGCGTGCCCAGGTTATCAAATTTAAAATGATTCTACAAATGGGCAAACATATGTGAATCCATCATAAGTTACATTTCTGAATATATATATATATATATATATATATATATATATATATATGGTCTGAAATGGTGGTATGTCCAAGTTCAAGTAGATAAATTCGTGTTTGCATGGCCAAACACTATATATAGGTACATCGTAGGGAATCAACCTACTAGGTTTCGGCACAAGCACCAAGCTGCCCGTGCATGCAATTATAGTGTGCCAATACACACACACGCGCGCGCGCGCACACACACACACACACACACACATATATATATATATATATATAAAGTAAAATGAATATACATATGAGGGCACACATTAACATAGGTGCAGCTAAATACGCAATTTGTCTTTATGGTGAAATATGTATTTGGTTTTAATAAAGCATATATGGTTTCAGATTTTTTCCATAGGAATGTGTGTTTAAATGTCACAGCGAAGTAATACATGTATATTTCTCAACTTAAACATGGTGCAGCAACCATTCAATTCAGGTTCACCACAAAACAGAGTTGGTAAAAGAAAATAAATGCACAAAACAAGTATACCGGCCTCAAGTTCAAGCAACACACGAGAATCAGTGGTAAAATATGTCGGACAACATCACGTTTAAAGATGAATAAATACACAGGGGTACAGACATAAAATGCTCAAGCCGCACACGTATAAAAACAGTCAACATAGCTTCAGGTCTCTCCAAAAATACGACATGTATTTTGGTTTTAAAGGCAACACATGGGTAATCTATATAACAACTACACATATAAGGCTTTAACAGAGTATGTTAATATATTCATGAATCCAAATGCCAACATATCAAGCACAAAAATCCAACAGCAGATTGCGTATACAACAAGTGTACAATATGGCAAAAAATCAAGGTAGGACTAGTGCAAGCAATCATCGATAACATATATATTTCAGGGTGGACAATGTTGTAAATTTTCAAATTAGTTTGGGTATGGGTTTGTTTTTGAAGAGAGAAAGTAAGAAGGAAGAAGAAATGGAAAGAACTCTTTGTCCCACATCATGGAATAGACAAAGGATTGTCTCTATATATGTAAAGACATGAAGTATTATAACAAAAGAAAGAAGAGAAGGAGAGATAAGGCAATGGGCCTTAGGCATGAACTTGGCATAGATAATAATATTTAAAATGTCAAAAGATGGGCCTTGGGCCTTGGGGCTCTTGGGGTCTTGTGATCCATTAGACCAGTCGACAGGCCAAAATTCACTCGGTCGACAATTTTACTCTCTATTTGAAAACGGTCGACCGGTGACATTTTGGCGGTCGACCGGTTTTCAACACGAAGGGAAGCGACGCTTCAAAAGCGTTGCAAAACTGAATTGGTGCATATGTTCAGATCCGAACAGAAATGACTGTTGCAATTAAATGGTTGCAATGCTTGCCTAATGGATGCCTCTTCTCATCGTCTATATATAGAACTGCACAAATTCATTTCAAATAATTCAGAAATTATCTTCTTCTTCCGCTTGAATTCTGCAACGCCATTGAACTGTTGCAAATCAGTTCTGTCTGAAACACTTGTATAGTGTTTCGATTCTGAAACTGTTGCAGAATTGTCAATTTCTACTTCCTCTTCTATTCTACATTCTAAATTGCATCATCAGCAATCAAATATCAGAGTGTTCTTGGTCGGATCAAAATCATACAAATTTTGAATCCGATAACGCTGTTTCAAGGCTTCATTGAATCCTGAAGTCAATAGTTCGTTAACCCGTTTGTACCTGGTGGGTTGAACTATTGTCTGAAAGAATTTGCTCCACAAATCCTTGAAGTCAGAAGTACGGCAATTATTCTCCTCCATTATCGTCTCAAACCACAAAATCCCCAACAAATTTTCAGACAAGGAGTAGATTATTTTGATACATATGCTCCGGTGGCTCGCATATCTTCGATACGTTGTTTAATAGCACTTGCATCAATTCATAACTTGGTCATACATCAAATGGATGTAAAGACAGCTTTTCTAAATGGAAATTTAGAAGAAGAGATATACATGGAACAACCTGAAGGTTTCATAACCCCAGGCCAAGAAAAGAAAGTTTGTAAATTAGTTAAATCTCTTTATGGCCTGAAGCAAGCTCCCATGCAATGGCATGAGAAGTTTGATAAAGTTGCACTGTCATTTGGATTCATTGTTAATGATGCAGATAAATGTATCTATAGCAAATCGGATAACAACGGTTATGTTATAATATGTTTATACATTGATGACATGCTGATATTTGGTTCCAACATATCCTGTGTAAATGAAACTAAGAAGTTTCTGTCTTCTAAATTTGATATGAAAGATCTAGGAGAGGCTGATGTAATTCTAGGAATTAAAATCATTAGGAAAACGGGGGAGTTATTATTAACTCAATCTTATTACATTGAGAAGTTCCTAAAGAAGTATAATCATTATGATGACAAACCAGCACCAACTCCTTTAGATCCAAGTATAAAATTAGATAAGAACACTGGACGTACAATTTCTCAATTGGAATATTCCAGTATTATTGGGAGTCTTATGTATGCTATGCATTGCACTAGACCAGATATCGCACATGCTATAAGTGTATTGTGTCGATTTACGAGTAATCCAGGTTTCGAACACTGGAAAGCCATTTCTAGAGTCTTAGCTTATTTGAAGGGAACCATCAACTATGGTTTATCTTATAAAGGATATCCTGCTGTAATAGAAGGATATAGTGATGCAACCTGGAACAATGTAGAATCGAAATCCAAGTCTACGACTGGATGGATATTTACATTAGGAGGCACTGCTGTGTTTTGGGCTTCCAAGAAGCAGACCTATATATCTGATTCAACTATGTTGTCAGAATTGATTGCATTAGCAGACGCATGTAAAGAAGCGGAATGGCTTAGAAATTTGTTAGTAGAAATCCCATTATGGAAGAAGCCATCTCCAGCAGTCTTGATTAATTGTGATAATCAAGCAACGATATATAATGTTTCTAATAAAACATATAATGGAAAATCTAGACATGTAACTCTTAGACATCACATGGTGAGACAGTTACTCAAAAGTGGAGTTATAACTGTTGATTACATAGAAACAAAGAAAAACTTGGCTGACCCACTTACGAAGAGTCTTCCAAAGGCTATGGTTTCTATAAAGTCAAAGGAAATGGGACTAAGGTCTGTGAATGAAGATTGATCATCCTTAACAGAAACCCAACTTGTGTCTTGAAAAGGATAGACAAAGTTCAATGGGTACCAACAAGTTAAGGAAATGATTATGGAACACTAAATCAATAATCCCATAATGTTTAGTGTTGGATTCTGCATGAAAAAGGATGGATAAATATTCTTAATAAGTCTAGAAACCCTAAAAGGTGTCTCGCAGAAACACTTTAAGTGACTTACCTATATGAGTATGGAAATCAGGTCGTTTCCTAGGAAAGTAAGACCGCTTTCGAAGTAGACTCATGAACCAGGATTTAAGCACATGGCCATTAATGTGCTGAGCAATACAGAACACTCTAACTAAGGAATACAACATGTGTGATTGATCCGGGTTTATCATTAAGGGATACATGGTTCAAGATTCGTTCACCATTGAATCTCGATAGAACTTTGAATGGTTTACACTAAGTAAAAGTTCAAATCCAAAAGATACTTTTATTTATGTGTTGTTTCCACGATGATGCAAAACTTGATCTTAGAACTACATAGGCTTGATCCCACTTGGGTATGTAGGAAGTCATACTAGTGATTCAGCCGTCCATTTTATCTTGAAAATTGGGGGAGAATGTTGTAAATTTTCAAATTAGTTTGGGTATGTGTTTGTTTTTTAAGAGAGAAAGTAAGAAGGAAGAAGAAATGGAAAGAACTCTTTGTCCCACATCATGGAATAGACAAAGGATTGTCTCTGTATATGTAAAGACATGAAGTATTATAACAAAAGAAAGAAGAGAAGGAGAGATAAGGCAATGGGCCTTAGGCATGAACTTGGCATAGATAATAATATTTAAAATGTCAAAAGATGGGCCTTGGGCCTTGGGGCTCTTGTGATCCATTAGACCAGTCGACAGGCCAAAATTCACTCGGTCGACAGTTTTACTCTCTATTTGAAAACGGTCGACCGGTGACATTTTGGCGGTCGACCGGTTTTCAACCCGAAGGGAAGCGACGCTTCAGAAGCGTTGCAAAACTAAATTGGTGCATATGTTCAGATCCGAACAGAAATGACTGTTGCAATTAAATGGTTGCAACGCTTGCCTAATGGATGCCTCTTCTCATCGTCTATATAAAGAACTGCACAAATTCATTTCAAATAATTCAGAAATTATCTTCTTCTTCCGCTTGAATTCTGCAACGCCATTGAACTGTTGCAAATCAGTTCTGTCTGAAACACTTGTATAGTGTTTCGATTCTGAAACTGTTGCAGAATTGTCAATTTCTACTTCCTCTTCTATTCTACATTCTAAATTGCATCATCAGCAATCAAATATCAGAGTGTTCTTGGTCGGATCAAAATCGTACAAATTTTGAATCCGATAACGCTATTTCAAGGCTTCATTGAATCCTGAAGTCAATAGTTCGTTAACCCGTTTGTACCTGGTGGGTTGAACTATTGTCTGAAAGAATTTGCTCTGCAAATCCTTGAAGTCAGAAGTACGGCAATTATTCTCCTCCATTATCGTCTCAAACCACAAAATCCCCAACAGACAAAACAGAACAGCAATGAAAAGATTAGTAAACCACACAATGGGTTAACTATTTTATTTTGTTTGTATCAAGGTCAAAATTCTTGAAAGTAAATTAATCGTGAGCAGATACTCATCTGTAGTGGCGAAAGAAGGATCATGCGGCAACCCTGAGGCACATGCGATGGGAAGAATGGTGGAGGCATTGGATTCGATTGGAGATGGAGGCGAATTGTGGATGGCTAGAGATGCGCGTAGGTCAAAGCAATTGGCGCATCGTTCGGTTGGCGGTCTGGTTTGCGTGGGTCGGAGAACTGGCTTCGGGGTGCTTGGAGATGGCTGCCGATTTGGGTGACGCTGAGGTGGTTCAAGTCGTGCGATTGCTCGGAGCGTCTGCCAATGGAAACAACGATGGATGGTGGTAGCTGGAGACAACCAGCGGTAGGTAGAGCGAGAAGCGGATGGAGGTGGAGCTCGGAGCTGGTCTAGTCTGGCGGTGCAGAAGTTCGATGGTGCGGGAAGGAGGAGGAGGACCCATTTTTGTTTTGAGGGAGGTCAGATTTGTTTTTAATTTGGGGATGGATTTGCTGTGGGACAAATAAAAGGAGGGAGGAGTTTTTTGGTAAACGAAAGAAAGGTACACCTCCTCATAATACAGAAGAAAGGTGACCAGTAACCAAAGAAAACACAACGTGGAAAACTATTTCAGAAAGGTAAGGACAGTTCTTGGTTTCATAGCATAGTTCAAACAAGTGACAATATATACAGACCATTTTGAACATGGTAAATTTAGTCAACGTTTGAAAGTGTACATTTGCAAAGAAAGTTCATATGTAATGAATCATATATTTGGTTAACAGACCAAATAAGTGCACCATATTATTATTATTATTTTCCATAAATTTTTAAACAAATTAGATTACTATGAAAGAATTAAATACGTGAAACTCATTCCTTCATTTTACTTCGTCAACGTATTTCAAATCTTGAAGTCTTGAAATTAATTTATTGTCGGCGTTTTATTTTAAACCAATTTTAAATAAAATTAGCTTTTAAACAGAATTACAAATCTATATTCGAAGAAAAAATAAATTAGAATTTCTCAAATTAAATTACTAGGGGGGTTTTTACCCACAAGGACAAAAAGAACAAAAAATTGTTCCATAAGCACAAGGGGGCAAAATTTTATTCTCAAGGACATAAATTAGTGTAAAGGGAGGAATTCTGGGGCTGTAACGAACTGGGGTTTTCGACTCCGAAAATCAACATCAAACTACCATGTTGACCATTCAGACATCGAATATTCCAGATCATTAATAGAAAGAAGTTAGAGGGTGAGAATAGATAAGGTAGAAATATTGAATAGAAGAAGAAGAAGAATAACACCACAACACAGAGTCTCACATCGCAGCGGAACAAAATATAATATAGAAATAAATCTTTATTGAGAGTTTTGAAAATACTTACAGTATCAGAGTACATCATGCCATGGGACAGTTATAATAGCCTGTTCCCATATACAACACACAGCGGAATAGTAGTAATATCATACGTCTGGACTCTTCCAGCTCGTCTCTTCATAGCAGTCGCTAACCTGAACCTGTACACTCCGGGCTAACCCGAGCATTTACAAAACACCGGGTCAGTCTGGTGAACCAGAGTGAGATAAACTCGCACAGTAATAAGGGTGAATCATCCAATCATGATTTTAAAGTTCAAAACCTTTTCAAAAGAAAAGAATAATCGTAAGACCAAATCCACACATAAACACGGACGGTTTTTACCTTACGATAATCCAAAACAGTTTAAAACCAATATCTTGTCTGATATTATAATAATGTCTAAATACAAGTAAATAGAATCTAGTAGAACGCTTGCATCTCACGCTCTACATATATAGTATACAATCAAAAACCGCGGGTGCTTATTGTAGATTGGATTCCAACTTGACAAGGTATGGGTCCACCTTCCGATAGTGTATCTCTAGAGGTGAATACACTGGGTTCAACAAGAACTTCTTGCAACCCGGCCCTCACATGACCGACCCCTCATTTCGCTTGAGAGTATCGAATGTATACCACCGACGGTTGGGATCAGCAACCGTCTCCCGATAAGGGACAGCATCGAAACATAGATTAAAGAAGCAAATAGGATTTCCTCTAGATAGGTGATCATACACCCTAATGGGAGCAACCCACATAGCCATGCTGCCTGCCCGATTTTTGTCATTTCCCAGTTGATGAGGCTTGAGGCCAGAATTAACTCTTGAACATCTGGTCGCCATTTACTTTGAATGCCACATCGTCAGATCCGTCAGATATCACTAATTGACGTCCACAAAAATACTCTAGCAGTTAAGCTAAGAGAACGGCGATTCTCCGCCAACACTATAGCACGTTTGAAGAAATCAACGTACGTGATCCTTTGGAAATACTCTGTCAGACATCCGTCCATATAATTCACCCAGGAACAGGATGAACCGAAGGCACTTTCCTACCGCATCCAACATAGGAATAACCCCATGGATCAGTAGCGAGAAGTCCTTGCAATCCATAGATTTCAACCACGACAGAATCACAGCTTTATCTCTACTTGCCAGGCAGAGAAGATTAGTGGTTCTTCCGTTTATGAAAATCCAAGGTCTTCAATGCTCCATCTCGATCATCTTCTGATATCTTCACGTATTTGTTGGTCGGAATGGTTTTCAAATAAATTCGATCCCGGTCTTTCCGTACCAACAATCGCATTTGACCTATTTGATAGTCGGTGTTTTAACTATCAAAATACTCAGTGTTTCAAACATGACACTCCAATGAGTTCACTGATTCAGTATTCCGCATCACTTGGCCTTTAACAAACTGATTTGCTTTTGTTAAATTAAAACTTCTAACTCTTTTAAATATTCAAAAATACGATATTTGAGTAACTCTAATTGATTAATTAACATTCGTCTTAACTCCATTCGCTTGACTCTAGATCACAGCGATCACAATGGTTACGCCTGATTCCCTCAGGAAACATCCGACCGCCGTAGGCTATCTGCAGCCCTGCGAATTACGCTAGCAGTCGTACGAAATGGCAACCCATCTTGAATAACTATGTTTGATTTACTCTATCTCGAATAACTATATTTTTATATACAAATGTCCTCAGAACCATTACGTTATAATACTTAGCAAAATATTTTATGACCATATACAATTTCCACTCCATTCCCCTTTCAAAACATTCATTATATTATCATGAACCTCTTTTACGATCGCCAACTAATATCATCTTCAGATAATCCCGATGTTGTTCAAGTTGGGGTATTTTAATTACCTCTCAGACCTTGATCAAACAACATTCTTATCCTCAGATGAATATCAGTTGTAATCATAAAGTCAATATTCCTATTTCCATCTCGAAATACATTCCATTATAACTTGGGTTTAGTTATACAACCCTCTAACCCACTTCTTTAACCAGATTCATTTATTTCCTATCTTCTTTCAATATGTTCGACCATTCCCCACTTTTGAAATCTCATTTCAAATTTCCCTTTTACTTGATCTCATTTTCAAATAACGTTAATTCAATATTAACGATTTACACCTTGAAACTCATTTATATATTCTGGTTTATCTTAAACCCTTTTTAAAACCTTATCTAAATTCAAACGATATTTAACCCAAAAACACATTAATTTGATAATCAATTCAAATTCAAAATGGTTGATTTAATTCACTCAAACTTGATTATCTCGTTAGCCGATTCCAAATAAATTTTCACTTTAAATTAATTAATTAAATAATTAATTTAAATAATTCCATAAATTTCTTCTTCACAAAAACAATTACCAAAGTGAAACTATGCGACCTTATTTCTCCTCTTGTATTTTACAAATCAGTCTAACATCAGCATTTATTCTATAAGATAAATTTTTAACAAATCAAAATCTTAAATAATAAAATATTTATTTATTTCCCTTTTATAACTTTTATTCAAAATAATATATTCAAAAACCAACTCCAGTTATAAAATAAATTTTATAACCTCATCTTTATCGATTCACCTGACGGTGAGTCAATATTTATAACACGATTGATTTTATAGGCCATACGCTGCCAAATACTCAACCAATATCACCCATTGGTTTAAACCAAACAGATGTTGAATATTAAAAATCAACAATCAATTCAAACAATACAAACAGGGCAGTTCATATATGAGAATATGAAAATAAATAATATATTTGAGGAATCCGGTTAGATCCCTCCAACCTGTTCTTCCCTGTATCCAAATGGTTAGCACGAATTAGACTGTTCAGTTTTGTTTAACTGATAAACTAAATAGCCACCATTCAACATCAACCGCAAACAGTTCAATCATTTAAAATACATTTATAAATAAATGTGACCAATAAGGTGAGTTACCTTTATTGGAACCAATCGTTAAAATAACGATTTGGTATTTCACTGAAATTAACCAACGGTTAAATTCCATCAGTTAAATCAACAAATAAATTATAACTAGCAAACAGTCAATCATTATCAAACAGAGCGCACAAAATAAAAACCCAATTTATAAAAAATATAAATGGGAAAACTGAGTGAGTTTAACTCACCGTGAATTGATTCGTCGATAAATTGGTTTGTTTCCGTTGCTTTCCGGTCCATCGTCAAAATGTAACCTCTGTTCATATGGCTTCAATGTCTCCTTTTTTGATCACTGTTTCTTGTTTCCTCTCGTTACCTTCAGCCTAACACAATATACAGGTTCCAGTTTCCGAAGTCCTCCATGCACATCATCACTTCGGCCTTCATGCATGCACAACAGGGTGAACCCATTGATCCGGCTACTACCCTTTACTCCACCACATACTGTTCGCCTTCACTGCTTCACACAGAAAACATCAACACGCCAACCACTTCCCACCTATGAACATCAAAACCGCCCCCTGTACCTTACTTCTCTCCGTTCTTCTTCAAACAACTCACAACAACCCTCCTGCTTCACGTCCCTATTCTCTTCTTCCCATCCTGTTACGTTTTCTACTTTGTTTTTTTTTTCGAAAGCCCTATGGCCCAAAAGCAAACCCGGAAGCCCACGTTCCATGTTAAAACCGTAACCGCAGCTCCTTTTCTTCTCCAAGCATTTTTTTTCTTCTGCTCCTGGAACCGCTCGTGTACAGTGTACACGCAACCATGCCGCACCCAAAACCTCCCAAAACATCAAATAATTTACACCAAACCATTCCTCACCTCACGCCGGACTCACTGGTACCCTCATCCCCCTTCCGGCGTGCCCCACCACAGTTCGTCGTCACATAAACAATCCCAGGTCCGACATTTTTAACCTCAGCTTTCCACGAAATCCTACCCACTTGAGTGTCGTACAATGTTGATCATTATTCTATACTCGGAAATGCATTTTGAACTCTAAAACTCGAGAAATTCCCCTACCAAAATTTCGACTTTGGACAAGGAGCACAGTGAAAAAAATATTTTGGAAATGGTGAGCTTGAAGTGGTGGATTTATAGAGTCGACAGCAATACGTTTTGTGTTTTTACGTTTGGTATTTAGATCGAAACAATTTTTCAAAGTTCTCATAGCCATTATTGTTTTGCTGTAAAAATATGAAGAGGATGTTCAATCGAAGCCTGTATATATACTGCAAATACCGTGGTAGGCACGGTTTATTTTTATATAATTTATTTATAATCCTAGGTCGGCCATACTTATAGTATAGCGGGTACAAAGGTGGGGATTTCAAAATTACGTGGTCGGCACGTATGGTACGGGTAGGCTACATTCCCATGTGAATAGTTTAATTCGACGAGAAAAGTTAGGCTGAAATGAAGTGTTGTCTCCTCTTTGTTTCCATTGCAGGTCTGCGGATGAGTTTTTTTTTTTATATATATTATAACGAAACTTCACGGTGAAGTAGCAGATAAAAACTACCACCAACGATGTCTGTTAACTGATAAAAATGTTAATCTTGATGTAAAAAGATATTCCGGATCCAATGGGACAAATTTCGTTGAAATCCGAGGTCGTATGAAAAAAAATTCTTTTATGAAACTGGAAATGAACACACGTTTAATTTTTCCACGATCACCAGATAAATCAAATCAACTTGAAACCTCGAAATCTTATAATAATTCTTCAATACGAATCCAACGGCACCAGTTTCGTCGCATTCTGAGACTGTCTCCCCGGTAGGCTATTTTTACGCGTACCGCAATGCCCTTTTAAACGCCAAATTATCCGGTTTCTAAAAATAACAAACTATATGCCTATCCTGACTCTAATCGACGATACGAACTTAATGGAATTGGTTTTGTGGCTTAATTCGATCGTCTGCTCAAGTTACGCTCAAATATCTATTTAATTAAATTAAATGTGCGCTATAGAAATTTAACGGGCGTTTACGGCTACCGTGGTCACGTTCGACATCGGTTTTCCACGCAGTTTGATTTTCTGACAATAATTTAACGATACGATTCTAATGAAACTGGTTTTGTCGAAATCTGAGTCCGTTTGCAAAACGGCTAATTTAAGGGCCTATAATTAAATAACGGTTTTCCATAGCGACTATTTCAAAATTTGATTTGGCCATAACTTACTATCTATAACACGAAATCTGGATTTTTCTCTTTCATATAAAAATTATCGTCAATACGGTTCCAACGTGTCTTGTTTCACAGAAATCCAACTTATATCGAACCATGTATTCTCAATTGAAGTTCAAAAACTCAAATTTACGAACTGCACGCCATTTCCAAGCTCGAATTATATTATATATAAATTATAACGTTCAACTTCGTTTTTATTATCGAATTAAATATTAAATTCCATTAATATTCCCAATATAATGTTTAAAATAAATAAATTAAATTAAATATTTGATGGTCAAAAACACGGGTTGTTACATTCTTCCCCCCTTAAAATAATTTCGTCCTCGAAATTGCTAAAGTAAGAAAGAACGTTATAAGCTCATTAATTTCAAACCTAATTTTATATTAAATTAGGAACCAATTCAATACTGTAAGTAAATATTTATCCAAAAATATTGAAAAATTTTCTAACACATTATATTTTCGAAAAAAATTTGCCAGCACCTCCTTTGTACGGCTCAATCGGTACAACTACAGCTTGTCTTTCTAGGCCTTTTCCAATCCAAAAGAAAATAAAACAGCCAAGCGGCTTGTCAAATAGGCTCATAAATCTCCAAACCCATATAAAATAAACGTGTACCTTTTTGTCGGGCATATCACTATATCTCTTCCATCTGCTACCTGTCAGCTTATACAAATGCATTCCCAACGAAATTCCAACTTTATCCTCAAGACCAAATTCTTCATACGTCCAAGCCAAATCCCATTCTTAACTCCATCTCAATCCATTATCAATTCCAACTCTTAACTTACCAGTCCAACACCATTTCAAATTCCTGTCTCCAAAATTCAAAATCTGATTCTACTCGATACATTATCTCCCGATTCAATTTCCAGTTAATTGGTTTCAATTCAATTCATATTCGCTTTCACAATTTCTATTTAATCTTGTTCTTGTTCAAACACTTTCCCTGGGAGTTTTTTTTAAACAGTTCAGCTCTTTCAAAAATCAAATTATTCATTTGGAATATCAAAACAACCTGTTTCTCAAAACAATTCAAAAACAAAAAAATTTGGTAGTAATCCGTCACTTGCAAACTCGAAAATGAACACCGATGATGTCCGGATCATCATCGGAATCTATTTTCCAGCAATCGAAGTGAGTTCAATACTATATCATTTCAAAAATCCAATTTTAAACACTTTCAATTTGAAATCTATTTCAAAATACTAAACATGATACTCGTAAACAATTTAAAATCTCCCAGGATTTTAAAGTTCTCATATATTCAATCCAAGTTCATTTGTAAACACTTTCTCATTGTTAGGAATTTTAATTCCAATTCTGATTTTAATTTCAGATTTAATAAATCTGCTTTTATATTATACGAATTCTAATTGGTTATTTATATAACCATTTCAATTATAATCAACCAACACATCCAATATACTATAATGTTTCCAATATATATATTTCTTTATATCAAAATATACTTTGGGTAAAATTATTTCATTTACCCTCTTTCAAAAACATACTGTGTCGAATTATTCTGTTCAAGAGTTTAGAAACACTTATCGACACAGTTTGCATTACTGTATCGACCAGAATTCATAAACTACTCGACAAACCAATCAACACAATATAAGACAGTTTTTATAACAATTTACAAATACGCGCTCATATATATATACTCAAACTCAATCTAGGGTATTACTAACCCCATCTCTACTGAGTCACGCCACAGAGCCAAGGTACTTACTTAACCTTAAGCTCTGATACCACTGTAACGAACTGGGGTTTTCGACTCCGAAAATCAACATCAAACTACCATGTTGACCATTTAGACATCGAATATTCCAGATCATTAATAGAAAGAAGTTAGAGGGTGAGAATAGATAAGGTAGAAATATTGAATAGAAGAAGAAGAAGAATAACACCACAACACAGAGTCTCACATCGCAGCGGAACAAAATATAATATAGAAATAAATCTTTATTGAGAGCTTTGAAAATACTTACAGTATCAGAGTACATCATGCCATGGGACAGTTATAATAGCCTGTTCCCATATACAACACACAGCGGAATAGTAGTAATATCATACGTCTGGACTCTTCCAGCTCGTCTCTTCATAGCAGTCGCTAACCTGAACCTGTACACTCCGGGCTAACCCGAGCATTTACAAAACACCGGGTCAGTCTGGTGAACCAGAGTGAGATAAACTCGCACAGTAATAAGGGTGAATCATCCAATCATGATTTTAAAGTTCAAAACCTTTTCAAAAGAAAAGAATAATCGTAAGACCAAATCCACACATAAACACGGACGGTTTTTACCTTACGATAACCCAAAACAGTTTAAAACCAATATCTTGTCTGATATTATAATAATGTCTAAATACAAGTAAATAGAATCTAGTAGAACGCTTGCATCTCACGCTCTACATATATAGTATACAATCAAAAACCGCGGGCGCTTATTGGAGATTGGATTCCAACTTGACAAGGTATGGGTCCACCTTCCGATAGTGTATCTCTAGAGGCGAATACACTGGATTCAACAAGAACTTCTTGCAACCCGGCCCTCACATGACCGACCCCTCACTTCGCTTGAGAGTATCGAATGTATACCACCGACGGTTGGGATCAGCAACCGTCTCCCGATAAGGGACAGCATCGAAACATAAATTAAAGAAGCAAATAGGATTTCCTCTAGATAGGTGATCATACACCCTAATGGGAGCGACCCACATAGCCATGCTGCCTGCCCGATTTTTGTCATTTCCCAGTTGATGAGGCTTGAGGCCAGAATTAACTCTTGAACATCTGGTCGCCATTTACTTTGAATGCCACATCGTCAGATCCGTCAGATATCACTAATTGACGTCCACAAAAATACTCTAGCAGTTAAGCTAAGAGAACGGCGATTCTCCGCCAACACTATAGCACGTTTGAAGAAATCAACGTACGTGATCCTTTGGAAATACTCTGTCAGACATCCGTCCATATAATTCACCCAGGAACAGGATGAACCGAAGGCACTTTCCTACCGCATCCAACATAGGAATCACCCCATGGATCAGTAGCGAGAAGTCCTTGCAATCCATAGATTTCAACCACGACAGAATCACAGCTTTATCTCTGCTTGCCAGGCAGAGAAGATTAGTGGTTCTTCCGTTTATGAAAATCCACGGTCTTCAATGCTCCATCTCGATCATCTTCTGATATCTTCACGTATTTGTTGGTCGGAATGGTTTTCGAATAAATTCGATCCCGGTCTTTCCGTACCAACAATCGCATTTGACCTATTTGATAGTCGGTGTTTTAACTATCAAAATACTCAGTGTTTCAAACATGACACTCCAATGAGTTCACTGATTCAGTATTCAGCATCACTTGGCCTTTAACAAACTGATTTGCTTTTGTTAAATTAAAACTTCTAACTCTTTTAAATATTCAAAAATACGATATTTGAGTAACTCTAATTGATTAATTAACATTCGTCTTAACTCCATTCGCTTGACTCTAGATCACAGCGATCACAATGGTTACGCCTGATTCCCTCAGGAAACATCCGACCGCCGTAGGCTATCTGCAGCCCTGCGAATTACGCTAGCAGTCGTACGAAATGGCAACCCATCTTGAATAACTATGTTTGATTTACTCTATCTCGAATAACTATATTTTTATATACAAATGTCCTCAGAACCATTACGTTATAATACTTAGCAAAATACTTTATGACCATATACAATTTCCACTCCATTCCCCTTTCAAAACATTCATTATATTATCATGAACCTCTTTTACGATCGCCAACTAATATCATCTTCAGATAATCCCGATGTTGTTCAAGTTGGGGTATTTTAATTACCTCTCAGACCTTGATCAAACAACGTTCTTATCCTCAGATGAATATCAGTTGTAATCATAAAGTCAATATTCCTATTTCCATCTCGAAATACATTCCATTATAACTTGGGTTTAGTTATACAACCCTCTAACCCACTTCTTTAACCAGATTCATTTATTTCCTATCTTCTTTCAATCTGTTCGACCATTCCCCACTTTTGAAATCTCATTTCAAATTTCCCTTTTACTTGATCTCATTTTCAAATAACGTTAATTCAATATTAACGATTTACACCTTGAAACTCATTTATATATTCTGGTTTATCTTAAACCCTTTTTAAAACCTTATCTAAATTCAAACGATATTTAACCCAAAAACACATTAATTTGATAATCAATTCAAATTCAAAATGGTTGATTTAATTCACTCAAACTTGATTATCTCGTTAGCCGATTCCAAATAAATTTTCACTTTAAATTAATTAATTAAATAATTAATTTAAATAATTCCATAAATTTCTTCTTCACAAAAACAATTACCAAAGTGTAACTATGCGACCTTATTTCTCCTCTTGTATTTTACAAATCAGTCTAACATCAGCATTTATTCTATAAGATAAATTTTTAACAAATCAAAATCTTAAATAATAAAATATTTATTTATTTCCCTTTTATAACTTTTATTCAAAATAATATATTCAAAAACCAACTTCAGTTATAAAATAAATTTTATAACCTCATCTTTATCGATTCACCTGACGGTGAGTCAATATTTATAACACGATTGATTTTATAGGCCATACGCTGCCAAATACTCAACCAATATCACCCATTGGTTTAAACCAAACAGATGTTGAATATTAAAAATCAACAATCAATTCAAACAATACAAACAGGGCAGTTCATATACGAGAATATGAAAATAAATAATATATTTGAGGAATCCGGTTGGATCCCTCCAACCTGTTCTTCCCTGTATCCAAATGGTTAGCACGAATTAGACTGTTCAGTTTTGTTTAACTGATAAACTAAATAGCCACCATTCAACATCAACCGCAAACAGTTCAATCATTTAAAATACATTTATAAATAAACGTGACCAATAAGGTGAGTTACCTTTATTGGAACCAATCGTTAAAATAACGATTTGGTATTTCACTGAAATTAACCAACGGTTAAATTCCATCAGTTAAATCAACAAATAAATTATAACTAGCAAACAGTCAATCATTATCAAACAGAGCACACAAAATAAAAACCCAATTTATAAAAAATATAAATGGGAAAACTGAGTGAGTTTAACTCACCGTGAATTGATTCGTCGATAAATTGGTTTGTTTCCGTTGCTTTCCGGTCCATCGTCAAAATGTAACCTCTGTTCATATGGCTTCAATGTCTCCTTTTTTGATCACTGTTTCTTGTTTCCTCTCGTTACCTTCAGCCTAACACAATATACAGGTTCCAGTTTCCGAAGTCCTCCATGCACATCATCACTTCGGCCTTCATGCATGCACAACAGGGTGAACCCATTGATCCGGCTACTACCCTTTACTCCACCACATACTGTTCGCCTTCACTGCTTCACACAGAAAACATCAACACGCCAACCACTTCCCACCTATGAACATCAAAACCGCCCCCTGTACCTTACTTCTCTCCGTTCTTCTTCAAACAACTCACAACAACCCTCCTGCTTCACGTCCCTATTCTCTTCTTCCCATCCTGTTACGTTTTCTACTTTGTTTTTTTTTTTCGAAAGCCCTATGGCCCAAAAGCAAACCCGGAAGCCCACGTTCCATGTTAAAACCGTAACCGCAGCTCCTTTTCTTCTCCAAGCATTTTTTTTTCTTCTGCTCCTGGAACCGCTCGTGTACAGTGTACACGCAACCATGCCGCACCCAAAACCTCCCAAAACATCAAATAATTTACACCAAACCATTCCTCACCTCACGCCGGACTCACTGGTACCCTCATCCCCCTTCCGGCGTGCCCCACCACAATTCGTCGTCATTAAACAATCCCAGGTCCGACATTTTTAACCTCAGCTTTCCACGAAATCCTACCCACTTGAGTGTCGTACAATGTTGATCATTATTCTATACTCGGAAATGCATTTTGAACTCTAAAACTCGAGAAATTCCCTTACCAAAATTTCGACTTTGGACAAGGAGCACAGTGAAAAAAATATTTTGGAAATGGTGAGCTTGAAGTGGTGGATTTATAGAGTCGACAGCAATACGTTTTGTGTTTTTACGTTTGGTATTTAGATCGAAATAATTTTTCAAAGTTTTCATAGCCATTATTGTTTTGCTGTAAAAATATGAAGAGGATGTTCAATCGAAGCCTGTATATATACTGCAAATACCGTGGTAGGCACGGTTTATTTTTATATAATTTATTTATAATCCTAGGTCGGCCATACTTATAGTGTAGCGGGTACAAAGGTGGGGATTTCAAAATTACGTGGTCGGCACGTATGGTACGGGTAGGCTACATTCCCATGTGAATAGTTTAATTCGACGAGAAAAGTTAGGCTGAAATGAAGTGCTGTCTCCTCTTTGTTTCCATTGCAGGTCTGCGGATGAGTTTTTTTTATATATATATATTATAACGAAACTTCACGGTGAAGTAGCAGATAAAAACTACCACAAACGATGTCTGTTAACTGATAAAAATGTTAATCTTGATGTAAAAAGATATTCCGGATCCAATGGGACAAATTTTGTTGAAATCCGAGGTCGTATGAAAAAAAATTCTTTTATGAAACTGGAAATGAACACGTGTTTAATTTTTCCACGATCACCAGATAAATCAAATCAACTTGAAACCTCGAAATCTTATAATAATTCTTCAATACGAATCCAACGGCACCAGTTTCGTCGCATTCTGAGACTGTCTCCCCGGTAGGCTATTTTTACGCGCACCGCAATGCCTTTTTTAACGCCAAATTATCCGGTTTCTAAAAATAACAAACTATATGCCTATCCTGACTCTAATCGATGATACGAACTTAATGGAATTGGTTTCGTGGCTTAATTCGATCGTCTGCTCAAGTTACGCTCAAATATCTATTTACTTAAATTAAATGTGCGCTATAGAAATTTAACGGGCGTTTACGGCTACCGTGGTCACATTCGACATCGGTTTTCCACGCAGTTTGATTTTCTGACAATAATTTAACGATACGGTTCTAATGAAACTGGTTTTGTCGAAATCTGAGTCCGTTTGCAAAACGGCTAATTTAGGGGCCTATAATTAAATAACGGTTTTCCATAGCGACTATTTCAAAATTTGATTTGGCCAACTTACTATCTATAACACGAAATCTGGATTTTTCTCTTTCATATAAAAATTATCGTCAATACGGTTCCAACGTGTCTTGTTTCACAGAAATCCAACTTATATCGAACCCTGTATTCTCAATTGAAGTTCAAAAACTCAAATTTACGAACTGCACACCATTTCCAAGCTCGAATTATATTATATATAAATTATAACGTTCAACTTCGTTTTTATTATCGAATTAAATATTAAATTCCATTAATATTCCCAATATAATATTTAAAATAAATAAATTAAATTAAATATTTGATGGTCAAAAACACGGGTCGTTACAGGGGCCCACTATAATTCCTACCTGTACACTTAAACTTTTCCTTATGGACAAAATTTTGCCCTCTTGTCCTTATGAAACAATATTTTGTTCATTTTGTCCTTCAGTGTAGTTTCCTGTTCATTTTAACCGTTCATACCGTGTAAAGACCCGCAACTTCCCCGTAAAGGAAAGCGTCGGATAGTTCGAGAACAAACCACAACAGAACGCATATAAAAGAACATTTCATTGTATATTACAACAATGCATCAGATTACAAGAATATACAGAGTATAAATGAATATTACACAGAAATATCAGAGATTTAAATTACATTTAAATACATAGCAGCGGAAAATAATACAATACACAACTAGAAGTAGATATACGGATACAAAGCTTTCCGGATATCGTTCCAGCTGTAAACCAGGATCCTGTGAATATAAATCTGCAAAACCGAAACTACTAGCTGCCCGTGTCAAAAATAGGGGCACCCAGAGTTTAGGTTAAAACAATAAACTCCAGGTCAGTCATGGGACTGGTGTGAGAACTAAAACAGTTATTAATCTTTATTTTAAAGTTCGGTAAATCAAGGGACCACGCCGTATAACACGGAACGGGTTTCCTCCCAAGAATACCAGTGCATAAAACGAATAGCGCAATGCTAAATAAAGAAAAATGAAGCTGTTATAAGACCCAGGTCCTATCACACAATGCAACGCAAGCCGGGGGATAGGGTTTTCCCTTATAACAGCCAAAGAATGCTTGATACGTTTAAAACAAATCATTTGATACTAGTATAAGTGCATAGTGTCTAAAACAACTTCAAATCATAAGTATCAATCATAGGCGGCATGGGTACCATATATCATGTCGCCATATATAGGTTTACAAATAAAACCGCAAATGTCACGTATTTGGAAATTGGATTTCCATCTATGAACCGAGGCAAAAGATAGTCCTCAACCGATTCGAGACAATCTAGCCCATGTCTCAGGATCAGAACGCATCAACCCTTTAGATCGTCAGGGCCGGTCCACCGATGTGGATTATTATGCCTGAACAATACGTCTCTCCGCCCTATGGGGCGTAAACGAGCCAACAAATGACTCCATCGGTTCGAGAACGACCGATCAATCCGAGGCGCCTCGCAACAGCAACAACCACATAAGTCAAACTCGTCAGGGCGTGTAAAACCACTGACGCCACTTCTAGCTAGAAAGAAACGCATGCCCTCCCTGAGGTCCGTCTCCCGTTTTTGGTTCATACCGGGTGTGAAACACGCGAGGTAAACGTTACACAAAGCTACGCCACAAAGGCCGTGCTTTGATCATCACCACAAGACTTTGCTTTTCAACAGAAGCCTCGATCAATTGCCACTTAGGCATGCCACACAGGCAATTCACTCTATGTGTTTGATATCCATCAGTATATAACCCCTGAGCTCGTACGTCTCAGAGAAGGGCGTTAAGCAAAAGAATAAATTCTCCGCCGCCAAACAGATATATATTTAATAGAGATCAATCACACGGACTAAAATCCAATGTCAGACACACAGTCCATTTACAAGTCCGTTCTGGGTCTGAACGAAACCGGAGGCACCTAGTACCCCGCATATCCATCGATCTCCAAGTACGTCTGGACGATCACTAACTGTTTCCATCTTCTTGGGTGTACAGCCCAATCAAGATCATCAGTTATCACCCAAACGACGTGAAGACTTCCGGTCTTCGACCATCGTCTTCATCTTCGACTTATCGTCGTATCAGTTATTCAGAATGGGATAAACCCGGTCTTTCCGAATAACTCGCGTATATTTTAAATAAGTGTTACACAAACACAACATACGCCTCATTCCAATTCATTAGTCACTAACCGTAAATTAATCAAGAGAATAATTTCCCAAATATTAACCCCGAAGGCCGAAACCAACATCAGATCAATATCCAGAAAACCATTCTGCTTGGCTAACCGACAGTTAGTTTCTAAATTTCACATTCATAGGGAAAGATTCCCATTAATTTTATCAAAGATAAATTCCTTGAATTTATTCTTTAATCCATTTTTGAATATCAATTCAAACTAGTCGGGATTAGCGAACCTTACCGAAGTAATCATTTGTTTTAATTTCCCAATCCCAACCTATTCATCCCATGAAGTAAAACTGGTAATACTTCATACCTAACACCACAGTGCTATCGGTAAATTCAATTACCATTTCACGTTCAAATCTAATTAAAGATTTAACTATCGCCTGGAGCAAAACTGGTGATACTCCATTTTCGATCTTTTCAATCTAATTAAAGATTCATTAAAACTCCACTTAGTTTTAATCGTTAACTGGGTTAAAGAATCAGTGTCATTTAAAACACGGTTCACGATAAACCCCAAATCACATTCCATTAATTATCGGGTTAAAGAACAAGTGTTATTTAAAACACTGTTCACGATAAACCCAAAAATCAATATCCATTCAATTCCAATTAAATATTATTTAATTGGTACACTTCATTAAATCTAAATAAAAAGATTTAATCTTTTCTCAACTGGGTTCAAGAACAGTGTTAGTGAAGACACCATTCACGACAAACCCAAATCACATTCATTAATTATCGGGTTAAAGAACAAGTGTTATTTAAAACACTGTTCACGATAAACCCAAAAATCTATATCGATTCAATTCCAATTAAATGTTATTTAATTGGTACACTTCATTAAATCTAAATAAAAAGATTTAATCTTTTCTCAACTGGGTTCAAGAACAGTGTTAGTGAAGACACCATTCACGACAAACCCAAATCACATTCGATATTCAATACAAGGCTCTGAATAGAAAATATATCGGCTTATATTCAATATCGAATTCTACGACTAACAAATGTCGTATTGGAAATAACGATATAAATATATATCTTTCAAATTTCCATAACCACACCTGTATAATCACGAATTCCAACATCGAAATATTCCGAAGACAATTTCGATTCAAATCCACTCCAATGCAATCATTGGAAATTTTGGTTATTTTCAAAACCCTTTTCAAATTCAATTTATTTATTTAAAAATAAATAGAATTATAATTCTAGTTCAAAACTAGTTCATTTCAATAAAAATCTATTTTTATCTTTTCAAATATGGAGTTTTTCATCCCAAACTTTCACAAATCATTTCTTATGATTTTACACAAATTATTACTATTTTTAATAATTTTATCAAGGCCCGTACAGTCGATTTCCAACAACGGCCATCGAACTGCACTTACAGCGACCTTTTTCGAATTTGATTTGGACGTATCTCCAAATCCAACCGTTAGATTTCAAATTTCTAACATTCATTAGAAAGCTCTTTTCGATACGAACCCAACGGTTCCGGTTTTAGGAGAATCCGACGGTCGGATCTCCCGCAATGTCCGTTTGAAATAAATGGTCGAAATTCACGAACTGCCGCGGCGCGGCGCGTTCTATTCAGGCCATTATATTATATATATAATATATATAATATATATAATATATACTTCGTCGATTTCTATTTAAAACGAATTATATAAATAGTTTTAAATTCGTTTCAAAAGCAATTTCAACCTCCTTTTCAATTCAAATCAAAATTGAATTCTTCTTTATAAATTCGTTTCAAAATTCATTTCTATTCAATTCAAATTTCAATTCAATTTGAATCCATTTCAATTCGTTTTCAATTCAATTCTTTTCGAAATCGTTTTCAATTCAATTCATTTCGAAATCGTTTTCAATTCAATTCATTTCGAAATCGTTTTCAATTCAATTTATTTCGAAATCGTTTTCAATTCAATTCATTTCGAAATCGTTTTCAATTCAATTCATTTCGAAATCGTTTTCAATTCAATTCATTTCGAAATCGTTTTCAATTCAATTCATTTCGAAATCGTTTTCAATTCAATTCATTTCGAAATCGTTTTCAATTCAATTCATTTCGAAATATTCGATTTCGAAATCACTTTTCAATATTCATTTTAAAATGAATAAAATCGATATAAATATCGTTCACGTCAAAATGGCGCCAATCTAATCAACACGGCTTCATAAATTTCTATTCTCAAATATTCTATTTCAAATATTTCTATTTTAAATATTTCCATTTCTAAACTGGAATGAGGCCCAATCAATTACCATATAAAATTAATTATATGGATTTTCACACAACACATATATATAATAACATTGAAAAATGATCAACCATCAACCAAAGTGCACTACACTGTATAGGCATCAAATAAAGATATCTAACGCTTATAACAGCCTGTCAATCAATCGATCGACATATTTAATCAATCAGGATGAGTGAACTTCATATTTCATCCCAACACCCGTGTGGGATTTCAAACAATCAAACACAGATTCTAGTTGTGCAGTTGGGCGATGTGTAAAATTTATCGTCCCAATCAATGTCATTCAAATAAGTGTTCATAAACAAACCGTCTGGTTTGTAAATGAATATTTATTTATTCACTTCACTATTTCAACCTATGAATTTCTATTCAATTCATTTATTCAATAAAATGGTATTTTTATTTTTCTAACATATTTTAGAAAATTTCGGCGGCATAACGGCACGATACTAGAAACGGGACAAGGCCTAGCCTTATCCCCGGTCTAGTGAAGGCCCACGCCATTCACACATCAATCATATTCAATTCGTTATGCAAACCACAAGATTTTGGAGTAAGAGTCTAACCTAGCCTTACTCCTTCGCCTTATAACGGCGCACGTCTAATCCTAACCAATTTATCGATTCGATTTTTCACACCACAAACCACATTCAAACCAATATCGCAATCAATCACCAAACAGCCAAACAAACAAGTCCATGGTCTGTGGACGATTGTGTCGGGTGCTACTAAGCACCGTCTGCATCCTAGTATATATATAAAACTAGAAAAATAGAATTTGAGTGAGAAGTTCTCACTTATAGCTATCCTAGCTCCACGGCACTTCATTTGCAGAAGTCTTCGTCGTTTCGCCTTTTTGTCACCTTCGTTGCTGCTTTCACTACATATGTAAAAATCGAATTTTTACTTCGCTATTCAATATATAAAAATCCATTTTTCTATCGAAGTTCAATATATAAAAATTCTATTTTTCTATCGAAGTTCAATATATAAAAATTCTATTTTTCTATCGAAGTTCAATATATAAAAATTCTATTTTTCTATCGAAGTTCAATATATAAAAATCGAATTTTTAGTTCAAAGTTCAATATATAAAAATCGAATTTTTAGTTCAAAGTTCAATATATAAAAATCGAATTTTTAGTTCAAAGTTCAATATATAAAAATCGAATTTTTAGTTCAAAGTTCAATATATAAAAATCGAATTTTTAGTTCAAAGTTCAATATATAAAAATCGAATTTTTAGTTCAAAGTTCAATATATAAAAATCGAATTTTTATTTCAAAGTTCATTATATAAAAATCAAATTTTTATTTCAAAGTTCATTATATAAAAATCGAATTTTTATTTCAAAGTTCATTATATAAAAATCATATTTTTATCTCGAAGGTCAATATATAAAAATCCTATTTTTCTATCGAAATTCAATATATAAAAATCCCATTTTTCTATCGAAGTTCAACATATAAAAAAAAAAACCCATTTTTATTTCGACTTTCAATATCTAAAAATCTGATTTTTACTTCTAAAACAAAATCAGTTTTTATTACTTTTAAAAATATCAGTTTTAACTTTTCAGTTTTTATTCTTTTTACTTTTATAAAAAAAATCAGTTTTACTAACTTAAAAAAAAAAAAACAGTTTTCTTTCTTTTTAAAAACCAGTTTTATACTTTAAAAAAAAACAGTTTTTAATACTTTTAAACATTTACAGTTTTTTTTTTAAATTCTACTTTTATAAAATAAAAATAAGAAAAGAAAATAAAATAAAAAGAGACGCTTACTGAGGAGGGGGGGGGGGGTTGGAGACGTCGGCTGCAAGTCTCGAGCTGGGCAGAGCTGCTGGTGGCTGTCGCGATGGGAAGGGTGCGGACGGAGGAGAAGGGGCTGCTGAAATCGAGACTGGGGTTTGGGGTATCGAAGGGTTTCGAGGAGGGAGACGCGGGGAGATGGAGGCTGGGGAGTGTGAGGCGCCGTCGATCGGAGGGGAGAGGGAGCGGCTTCGAGGTACGGCGGCGATGTCTGGAGGCGGTGGCGCTCGGGGTTCCTCCGACCGTCTTTTCTTTTCTTTCTTCTTTTTTTTTTTTTTTTTTTTTTTTTTTTTCTGAAACGAATCGAAAATGAGAAAAAAGGGGGGGGCCAGAAGTTAAAGAGGGAAGATAATATTTTTTTTATTTATTATTAATTAATTAATTTATTTTATCCTAAAGAGTTGACTTTCACATACGACCTCGAAACGAGGCCCACCGCCTGTCGTCCATAGCGTATTACCCCCATTCCGAACACAATGGGATATGTATCGCAAGCTGATTTGATTGTTACAATCAGTTTCCGTTAGATTTACATTTAAATCATTATATTGAATTTTAAACGTACATTTCAAATTACTGGGGTCACATACTAACTCTAAAAATTCCATAAAAATATTTTCTAGCTTCGTATTGACGATACGGTCCTAACAAAACTAGTTTCGTCGAATTCTGAGACCGTTAGAAAAATGACCAATTTCCAGTCGATTAAAATCAACTGAAACTGGTCAAACGCGTTTTCTTTTGCCACGCTCACATATTGATTCGAAAAATTATGAAATTTGAAACCTAGCAATAACTTAACATCACGGACCCAACAAAAGTGGTTTCGTCGAAATCCGAGGTCATTTGCAAAATGTCCATTTTTAAGGGCCTGAATTCCATAGCGACTATTCAGAATTTTCAACTGGACATATCTTTTGATTCCCGCTACGAACTTTTGATTTTTCGGATTCGTTGGAAAGATATTCACAATTAGATTCCATTATTTTTGGTTTCACTAAAATCCGGATTGTTTTGCACCCGGTACATTCAATTGAAGTTTGAAATCAAATTATCGAACTACCGCGCCATTTTCAATTCCTTTTATAATTATATATAAATATTTATATTCTAGCGACGACGCGTATAATATATACGTTCGATTATATTCAAAATAAATTTCTCGTCGATATTATTTAAAATAATTCATTTTAAATAATCAAAATTCGCTAAAATGGCCAAAATAAAAATTTCAAACTGGCTCGCATTTTACGGGTTGTTACAATCTCCCCCACTTAAAACTTTTCGTCCCCGAAAAGGAACAAAGTCGAAAGTGGTTTGATTAATCAGCTCTACATTCGATCTGGCTTTCATTCTCCAACTCTTTAGTTTCTGAGAATTTTCAAATTTTCAAAAATTTGGCTAACACCCTAAATTTTTGAAAAATTTCGCCATAACCTCCCCTGCACCGGGAGCATCGGGGAATTTCAAATAGCTTCCCCGGTCCTTCAGATCTCAAAAAGAAAAAGAAAAAGCCAAGCGGCTAGCCAATAGGCTCACAAAATCATCATCACCCAAACAAAACAGGAAATTATGTAGTAAACATGTACCTATTTGTCGGGCAAACAAATTTTATTCTCTGCTCTAGCCTCCTTGCTATGACCTGTTCAATGATATATATGTATATGCAAACAAATGCGACCAATTTTCAATACAATTCAATATTTGATTCAATTAGGCTAAATGGTTCAAAATTATCAAACAATGAACAAACAACACAGACATCAATCAATTAGTGAATTAGAGTTTCAAATTCATAATTTTGATACATATACAAAAATCAGATTTTTGATGCCAAATCACAACAATAGGCCCTATCTAATTTTGGTTCTCACACCAGTCAATAGGAAATATATAGAAAGCCCACTTTCGTCACTCGAACATAAATTCTAATGATGGAGCTCCATCATCAAAATCATCTCCGGGCGATTAGAGTGTAATTCTATATCTATCCAGTATATTAAAATTTCAAATACACGCGGATCAGACGTATACGCAAAATCTATATATACTGGATTGTCCACATTCAATATAAATAATCAAATACGAATAATTGATTTAAATTTTCAAAACAAAATTTGTTTTCACTTTCAAAAGTATACTCTTCACACTCGTTCTAGGATACTACTGATCCCATCTCTAACGAGTCATTCCCATTGGATATTACTAATCCAATATCTGATGAATTCTTTCGTACGGTTCTAATGTGTCTTGTTCTCTAGCTTTGTAAACCAAAGCTCTGATACCACGTTGTAAAGACCCGCAACTTCCCCGTAAAGGAAAGCGTCGGATAGTTCGAGAACAAACCACAACAGAACGCATATAAAAGAACATTTCATTGTATATTACAACAATGCATCAGATTACAAGAATATACAGAGTATAAATGAATATTACACAGAAATATCAGAGATTTAAATTACATTTAAATACATAGCAGCGGAAAATAATACAATACACAACTAGAAGTAGATATACGGATACAAAGCTTTCCGGATATCGTTCCAGCTGTAAACCAGGATCCTGTGAATATAAATCTGCAAAACCGAAACTACTAGCTGCCCGTGTCAAAAATAGGGGCACCCAGAGTTTAGGTTAAAACAATAAACTCCAGGTCAGTCATGGGACTGGTGTGAGAACTAAAACAGTTATTAATCTTTATTTTAAAGTTCGGTAAATCAAGGGACCACGCCGTATAACACGGAACGGGTTTCCTCCCAAGAATACCAGTGCATAAAACGAATAGCGCAATGCTAAATAAAGAAAAATGAAGCTGTTATAAGACCCAGGTCCTATCACACAATGCAACGCAAGCCGGGGGATAGGGTTTTCCCTTATAACAGCCAAAGAATGCTTGATACGTTTAAAACAAATCATTTGATACTAGTATAAGTGCATAGTGTCTAAAACAACTTCAAATCATAAGTATCAATCATAGGCGGCATGGGTACCATATATCATGTCGCCATATATAGGTTTACAAATAAAACCGCAAATGTCACGTATTTGGAAATTGGATTTCCATCTATGAACCGAGGCAAAAGATAGTCCTCAACCGATTCGAGACAATCTAGCCCATGTCTCAGGATCAGAACGCATCAACCCTTTAGATCGTCAGGGCCGGTCCACCGATGTGGATTATTATGCCTGAACAATACGTCTCTCCGCCCTATGGGGCGTAAACGAGCCAACAAATGACTCCATCGGTTCGAGAACGACCGATCAATCCGAGGCGCCTCGCAACAGCAACAACCACATAAGTCAAACTCGTCAGGGCGTGTAAAACCACTGACGCCACTTCTAGCTAGAAAGAAACGCATGCCCTCCCTGAGGTCCGTCTCCCGTTTTTGGTTCATACCGGGTGTGAAACACGCGAGGTAAACGTTACACAAAGCTACGCCACAAAGGCCGTGCTTTGATCATCACCACAAGACTTTGCTTTTCAACAGAAGCCTCGATCAATTGCCACTTAGGCATGCCACACAGGCAATTCACTCTATGTGTTTGATATCCATCAGTATATAACCCCTGAGCTCGTACGTCTCAGAGAAGGGCGTTAAGCAAAAGAATAAATTCTCCGCCGCCAAACAGATATATATTTAATAGAGATCAATCACACGGACTAAAATCCAATGTCAGACACACAGTCCATTTACAAGTCCGTTCTGGGTCTGAACGAAACCGGAGGCACCTAGTACCCCGCATATCCATCGATCTCCAAGTACGTCTGGACGATCACTAACTGTTTCCATCTTCTTGGGTGTACAGCCCAATCAAGATCATCAGTTATCACCCAAACGACGTGAAGACTTCCGGTCTTCGACCATCGTCTTCATCTTCGACTTATCGTCGTATCAGTTATTCAGAATGGGATAAACCCGGTCTTTCCGAATAACTCGCGTATATTTTAAATAAGTGTTACACAAACACAACATACGCCTCATTCCAATTCATTAGTCACTAACCGTAAATTAATCAAGAGAATAATTTCCCAAATATTAACCCCGAAGGCCGAAACCAACATCAGATCAATATCCAGAAAACCATTCTGCTTGGCTAACCGACAGTTAGTTTCTAAATTTCACATTCATAGGGAAAGATTCCCATTAATTTTATCAAAGATAAATTCCTTGAATTTATTCTTTAATCCATTTTTGAATATCAATTCAAACTAGTCGGGATTAGCGAACCTTACCGAAGTAATCATTTGTTTTAATTTCCCAATCCCAACCTATTCATCCCATGAAGTAAAACTGGTAATACTTCATACCTAACACCACAGTGCTATCGGTAAATTCAATTACCATTTCACGTTCAAATCTAATTAAAGATTTAACTATCGCCTGGAGCAAAACTGGTGATACTCCATTTTCGATCTTTTCAATCTAATTAAAGATTCATTAAAACTCCACTTAGTTTTAATCGTTAACTGGGTTAAAGAATCAGTGTCATTTAAAACACGGTTCACGATAAACCCCAAATCACATTCCATTAATTATCGGGTTAAAGAACAAGTGTTATTTAAAACACTGTTCACGATAAACCCAAAAATCAATATCCATTCAATTCCAATTAAATATTATTTAATTGGTACACTTCATTAAATCTAAATAAAAAGATTTAATCTTTTCTCAACTGGGTTCAAGAACAGTGTTAGTGAAGACACCATTCACGACAAACCCAAATCACATTCATTAATTATCGGGTTAAAGAACAAGTGTTATTTAAAACACTGTTCACGATAAACCCAAAAATCTATATCGATTCAATTCCAATTAAATGTTATTTAATTGGTACACTTCATTAAATCTAAATAAAAAGATTTAATCTTTTCTCAACTGGGTTCAAGAACAGTGTTAGTGAAGACACCATTCACGACAAACCCAAATCACATTCGATATTCAATACAAGGCTCTGAATAGAAAATATATCGGCTTATATTCAATATCGAATTCTACGACTAACAAATGTCGTATTGGAAATAACGATATAAATATATATCTTTCAAATTTCCATAACCACACCTGTATAATCACGAATTCCAACATCGAAATATTCCGAAGACAATTTCGATTCAAATCCACTCCAATGCAATCATTGGAAATTTTGGTTATTTTCAAAACCCTTTTCAAATTCAATTTATTTATTTAAAAATAAATAGAATTATAATTCTAGTTCAAAACTAGTTCATTTCGATAAAAATCTATTTTTATCTTTTCAAATATGGAGTTTTTCATCCCAAACTTTCACAAATCATTTCTTATGATTTTACACAAATTATTACTATTTTTAATAATTTTATCAAGGCCCGTACAGTCGATTTCCAACAACGGCCATCGAACTGCACTTACAGCGACCTTTTTCGAATTTGATTTGGACGTATCTCCAAATCCAACCGTTAGATTTCAAATTTCTAACATTCATTAGAAAGCTCTTTTCGATACGAACCCAACGGTTCCGGTTTTAGGAGAATCCGACGGTCGGATCTCCCGCAATGTCCGTTTGAAATAAATGGTCGAAATTCACGAACTGCCGCGGCGCGGCGCGTTCTATTCAGGCCATTATATTATATATATAATATATATAATATATATAATATATACTTCGTCGATTTCTATTTAAAACGAATTATATAAATAGTTTTAAATTCGTTTCAAAAGCAATTTCAACCTCCTTTTCAATTCAAATCAAAATTGAATTCTTCTTTATAAATTCGTTTCAAAATTCATTTCTATTCAATTCAAATTTCAATTCAATTTGAATCCATTTCAATTCGTTTTCAATTCAATTCTTTTCGAAATCGTTTTCAATTCAATTCATTTCGAAATCGTTTTCAATTCAATTCATTTCGAAATCGTTTTCAATTCAATTTATTTCGAAATCGTTTTCAATTCAATTCATTTCGAAATCGTTTTCAATTCAATTCATTTCGAAATCGTTTTCAATTCAATTCATTTCGAAATCGTTTTCAATTCAATTCATTTCGAAATCGTTTTCAATTCAATTCATTTCGAAATCGTTTTCAATTCAATTCATTTCGAAATATTCGATTTCGAAATCACTTTTCAATATTCATTTTAAAATGAATAAAATCGATATAAATATCGTTCACGTCAAAATGGCGCCAATCTAATCAACACGGCTTCATAAATTTCTATTCTCAAATATTCTATTTCAAATATTTCTATTTTAAATATTTCCATTTCTAAACTGGAATGAGGCCCAATCAATTACCATATAAAATTAATTATATGGATTTTCACACAACACATATATATAATAACATTGAAAAATGATCAACCATCAACCAAAGTGCACTACACTGTATAGGCATCAAATAAAGATATCTAACGCTTATAACAGCCTGTCAATCAATCGATCGACATATTTAATCAATCAGGATGAGTGAACTTCATATTTCATCCCAACACCCGTGTGGGATTTCAAACAATCAAACACAGATTCTAGTTGTGCAGTTGGGCGATGTGTAAAATTTATCGTCCCAATCAATGTCATTCAAATAAGTGTTCATAAACAAACCGTCTGGTTTGTAAATGAATATTTATTTATTCACTTCACTATTTCAACCTATGAATTTCTATTCAATTCATTTATTCAATAAAATGGTATTTTTATTTTTCTAACATATTTTAGAAAATTTCGGCGGCATAACGGCACGATACTAGAAACGGGACAAGGCCTAGCCTTATCCCCGGTCTAGTGAAGGCCCACGCCATTCACACATCAATCATATTCAATTCGTTATGCAAACCACAAGATTTTGGAGTAAGAGTCTAACCTAGCCTTACTCCTTCGCCTTATAACGGCGCACGTCTAATCCTAACCAATTTATCGATTCGATTTTTCACACCACAAACCACATTCAAACCAATATCGCAATCAATCACCAAACAGCCAAACAAACAAGTCCATGGTCTGTGGACGATTGTGTCGGGTGCTACTAAGCACCGTCTGCATCCTAGTATATATATAAAACTAGAAAAATAGAATTTGAGTGAGAAGTTCTCACTTATAGCTATCCTAGCTCCACGGCACTTCATTTGCAGAAGTCTTCGTCGTTTCGCCTTTTTGTCACCTTCGTTGCTGCTTTCACTACATATGTAAAAATCGAATTTTTACTTCGCTATTCAATATATAAAAATCCATTTTTCTATCGAAGTTCAATATATAAAAATTCTATTTTTCTATCGAAGTTCAATATATAAAAATTCTATTTTTCTATCGAAGTTCAATATATAAAAATTCTATTTTTCTATCGAAGTTCAATATATAAAAATCGAATTTTTAGTTCAAAGTTCAATATATAAAAATCGAATTTTTAGTTCAAAGTTCAATATATAAAAATCGAATTTTTAGTTCAAAGTTCAATATATAAAAATCGAATTTTTAGTTCAAAGTTCAATATATAAAAATCGAATTTTTAGTTCAAAGTTCAATATATAAAAATCGAATTTTTAGTTCAAAGTTCAATATATAAAAATCGAATTTTTATTTCAAAGTTCATTATATAAAAATCAAATTTTTATTTCAAAGTTCATTATATAAAAATCGAATTTTTATTTCAAAGTTCATTATATAAAAATCATATTTTTATCTCGAAGGTCAATATATAAAAATCCTATTTTTCTATCGAAATTCAATATATAAAAATCCCATTTTTCTATCGAAGTTCAACATATAAAAAAAAAACCCATTTTTATTTCGACTTTCAATATCTAAAAATCTGATTTTTACTTCTAAAACAAAATCAGTTTTTATTACTTTTAAAAATATCAGTTTTAACTTTTCAGTTTTTATTCTTTTTACTTTTATAAAAAAAATCAGTTTTACTAACTTAAAAAAAAAAAACAGTTTTCTTTCTTTTTAAAAACCAGTTTTATACTTTAAAAAAAAACAGTTTTTAATACTTTTAAACATTTACAGTTTTTTTTTTTAAATTCTACTTTTATAAAATAAAAATAAGAAAAGAAAATAAAATAAAAAGAGACGCTTACTGAGGAGGGGGGGGGGGGGTTGGAGACGTCGGCTGCAAGTCTCGAGCTGGGCAGAGCTGCTGGTGGCTGTCGCGATGGGAAGGGTGCGGACGGAGGAGAAGGGGCTGCTGAAATCGAGACTGGGGTTTGGGGTATCGAAGGGTTTCGAGGAGGGAGACGCGGGGAGATGGAGGCTGGGGAGTGTGAGGCGCCGTCGATCGGAGGGGAGAGGGAGCGGCTTCGAGGTACGGCGGCGATGTCTGGAGGCGGTGGCGCTCGGGGTTCCTCCGACCGTCTTTTCTTTTCTTTCTTCTTTTTTTTTTTTTTTTTTTTTTTTCTGAAACGAATCGAAAATGAGAAAAAAGGGGGGGCCAGAAGTTAAAGAGGGAAGATAATATTTTTTTTTATTTATTATTAATTAATTTATTTATTTTATCCTAAAGAGTTGACTTTCACATACGACCTCGAAACGAGGCCCACCGCCTGTCGTCCATAGCGTATTACCCCCATTCCGAACACAATGGGATATGTATCGCAAGCTGATTTGATTGTTACAATCAGTTTCCGTTAGATTTACATTTAAATCATTATATTGAATTTTAAACGTACATTTCAAATTACTGGGGTCACATACTAACTCTAAAAATTCCATAAAAATATTTTCTAGCTTCGTATTGACGATACGGTCCTAACAAAACTAGTTTCGTCGAATTCTGAGACCGTTAGAAAAATGACCAATTTCCAGTCGATTAAAATCAACTGAAACTGGTCAAACGCGTTTTCTTTTGCCACGCTCACATATTGATTCGAAAAATTATGAAATTTGAAACCTAGCAATAACTTAACATCACGGACCCAACAAAAGTGGTTTCGTCGAAATCCGAGGTCATTTGCAAAATGTCCATTTTTAAGGGCCTGAATTCCATAGCGACTATTCAGAATTTTCAACTGGACATATCTTTTGATTCCCGCTACGAACTTTTGATTTTTCGGATTCGTTGGAAAGATATTCACAATTAGATTCCATTATTTTTGGTTTCACTAAAATCCGGATTGTTTTGCACCCGGTACATTCAATTGAAGTTTGAAATCAAATTATCGAACTACCGCGCCATTTTCAATTCCTTTTATAATTATATATAAATATTTATATTCTAGCGACGACGCGTATAATATATACGTTCGATTATATTCAAAATAAATTTCTCGTCGATATTATTTAAAATAATTCATTTTAAATAATCAAAATTCGCTAAAATGGCCAAAATAAAAATTTCAAACTGGCTCGCATTTTACGGGTTGTTACATACCGAAGTTAAATTAATAGTGAAAAGAGTTATATTAAAAACAACACAAAATGGGTTATATTTTGATTTCATAGCTGAATTACAATGTAAACATTTATTTTTAAAGCTAAATATTAATTTAATTTATATTTTAAACATCGAAATTTCAGGGTCATTACAATCTCCTCCACTCAATGCTTATCCCAGAAAAGAGTGGTTGTAAAATTAAGTAAAATAAATCTTACTTATAAAATTTATTGAAACAAAATATTCACATTTCTATTAAGTTTGAAAACTTGTCAATATAATTAGTATGAATCTCATTGAATTTGTAAAACTCTTTGCATCAAATCAAAACTTAAATCAATATATTGGAAGAATTTTTGGAAAGATGAAAATAAGGAAATTTGCAATTTGCTATAGCTATAAATCATGGTTCGCAAAGCGTTTGAAAACCTCAAAATGTTTTCTTCAAACTTGGAATCCCGATTTCATTTCAAATCATTGAAATACTATATATTTCTTTCATATTGAATCATGCTTCACTTTGGGATTTCAAAACAAAAGTCGCTCTTCGAGAAAAAATCAGACATTTTATGATAGAATCGTATAGACATATATATTCCATTCATTTGTGAAGTTCTACCCTAAAGACAGTGCTACTAAGTACTACCTATCACGCAATTTATGTTCATTAAACCCTCGCCACCCCAGTTTAGTCACGGGTTACCCGAAGCCATTATAACATAACAAATCATTTCATATCTCGAAGTTATAAATCATTTTACAACAATAGTTAACAAGTACTTCTAATTATAGTGTTGTTGCTTTCAAACACTACAAATATAGGGAAAAGTCATCGAATTTTTGTGTGTTTATAAATCATTTTATAAACCATACATTGTATCCACATAGTTTGGAAAATCTCTTGAAATAACTTTATTTGAAAATATCATTACACTTTCGCTATGCAACTCCGATGTAGTATATACATATTTCAAACTAGTATTATTTTAAAATATTAATTGATTTTCAAAAAAAAAATCGAAACCAAATTCTCACAATTAATATTTCAAAATCTAATTTATATGCATAAGTTGGATTCTATATTTCAAAATACTTAAATTACTATGTACAACTCATTTGTCGATGTTTTGTTAACATAGTATTTGGAAAATATTCACTTGTCCATAGTTATAAAAATCAAGTTAAATCTTGGTTTCTTTCGGCATAAGGGAATGGACAAATGATCATAGCCCCGATGCATCAAATTCACGTGCTCAAGTCAAATCAAGGCAAGTAAAATGTTTAGTGTCAAGATGACAACAAATAGAAAGATGGTTCAAGTTTAGGATACTCGCCTAAGTTCTCAAGATAAAGTTTGTCAAGATCAAATAGTTCATGTACAAATGTTCAAACAAAGTCAAGATAGTAAAGTCAAGGCAGTTCAATATTGGGGTACTCAAAATCATTCTAATCAAAAAGTTCAATTTTCTTTTTCATAAGTAACTACTTATTTGACTTACTCATATAGTCTTAAGTAGGGAAAATCAGTCTTCTCCCCCACTCAATCATTTTGTTATACTTTTAATTACCTCTTACATGATTTCTTAACTTAGGTTAATATTATCAAAATCATCTTCAAATTTGAGTGAAGTTTGATTGCAAAAACATACTTCTAAGCAATATAGTTTAGTTTGCATTTATCGCTCACGATTCATGTTAAGCACAAGTTCAATTTGATCACCTTATATGAATTTATTTGACACTCATCAACGGGTTTAAGTATGATATCTTATTTAGATCACAAAATATGTATTCAAAACTCAGAATTTCAAAACTTTGATTCTAAAATTTTCCAAAATTAAGCATAAGTAAAACGAATATATACATACATACATATGTGTGTATATATATATATATTTCAAAGCTATGGATTTGGAAAAAATTTAAAAATACACTTTCTTAGTTTACTAGGTTGGGTTAGGTAATTTTAAATTTTGATCATGGGTTTGTTATTTAGAGTTTGTAAATACTCGATATCTCGATGTTTGACAGGTTATTGCCATTCTTACAAACGTTAGTCATACACTGGCCAGGCTTATGACTAAAATCCCCAAGTACTTAATATACTTGTTTCAACTTCCAGTGAAAATACTTAAAACTCTTAAAAATTGATAAGGGAAGTTCCAACCGATGTCGACTTTTAAAATTGCTCATGAATTGCAGATACATAATGGTTACTCCTAGGTTCCCCAAGAAACATACGTACCCGTAGGAAGTCACTTTCCTGCAAATTTCGTCATGAGAAAATCAATATAAGGCATCTAAAAGAAGAGTAGAAAACCTGAAATCAACCCAGAGCGTAGCCCCAAGGGCCGCTCTATTACTAGGTCGAGAGGATATTTCCGCGACCAAAGGTAGCTAAGCAAATACTGCCATACGCCTAACTCTATACTATCTCAAAACACATTTTCATGGATCGTGTTCTTTTTTTAGCAACTCGGGTGGTTTCATCGTTTTCATCAATAGACCTTAGACATTCACTATCCTACGAATTACGCTAAGTGGACCACAGATACACAATGATTGCACCTGGATCTTCTAGGAAACGTCTGTACTTGTATGCCCTCGAAGCCCTACGGATTATGCCATCATAAAATAAACATAGATCACATCAGACACAATGGTTACACATGGTTCCCCAAGGAAACATCTGTTGCCGTAGGCCCTTGCGGCCTTGTGAATTTCAGTATGTAGCCAAGTTCGAAGAAAACATATAAGTTTTATGACTAGACAACCAATCGTCTCATGCAGCACCTAGTGAATATGTCTGTTATTCTGCAAGAACGTACTTCCCATATCTTTAGTTTGAAAACATAGGATATGAAATGCATAGTACTTTATCCCATGTTTAGCGTATTGTACTTATATAAATGTCCACTCACATAAGGTTTTCGTTCCAAATCATATTTTCAACATATTATTCTTATATATTTCCTTATATAAGATTTCATTTCATATCAGTTACCTTCCAAATCAACAGTTCTCGAATTAACCACACTCTTATATTTTCATATATAAGCTTCGAAAATCTTTATCTCAATTGTCTTAAAATTTCAATCTCTAAATTGATTTGATATTCAGTATCATTTCATATCTAAATTCATATCCTTAAATCAATCTTGTTATCAAAATATCATAGTTGATTTGGATTTATTCGTCACGCATATCGTTGTTCAATCAATTCTTCATACTCAATTACTCGAATAAAAATTGATCAAATTAAAATGCATACATTTTCCAAAATAATTATGTTAAATAGTTTGAGTAAAGTTGTAGGGTTGAAATAACATTAGTTTGGGTAGGAAAGTAAGATAGAAGCTTTATTACTATATGTTAAACAAAATGGTTCAATACAAAATGATTTAGGTAAAATAGTTTATGTAAAGTGGTAAAGTTATTTTGAAAGAAATAGATATTTTGGTACAAAATAAGTAAGTCGTTTGGACCAAAAATAAGTTTCAATAAACATAGATAGTTTAGTACAAGATAGGTTTAAATAGAAAGATTTAAATACTATATTTGCAATAAAATGGTTAAATACAAATGATCCAAAAAGCTTGGTATAAATAGAAGATAGTTAATACAATTGATTTAGGTAGAATATTAAAATTGTTTGAATAAAGTGGACTTGAAAAGATAAATCATTTGAGATAAATAGATGCAAAATACAAGCTATAAATAGTTTAGTAAAATAATAAGTTCAATAGCAAATTGAATTTGATTAGTTAAATTAAAATACGATATAAATTGCTAAGTATAATATAAAATGGAAACCTAGGTACAAAATAAAATAGTTTAAGCATAACAATGAATAAAACAAATAGCTAAGTATAAATAATATAGGTTTGAACATACCCCTCCCCCCATAATATAATAGGAAATTTGTGTGAAGGACAAAAAAAGCAAAAAGTTTGCCCAAAAGGACAAGAGCCAAAAAAGTTGCTTAAAAGGCCAACTTTTAGTGTAAAGTGGAAAAACAAGGGGGCCCCCCTTGAATTCCACCATTTGCACTAGAAAATGTCCTTTTGGTCAAAATTTTTGCCTCTTGTCCTTTTGAGTAAACTTTTTGCTCTTTTTGTCCTTATGGCAAAAATCCCCATGAAATAATTGGCAGAACAAGTTTAATTATAATTAAATTTAAACATAATGGTTTAGATAAGACAAGTAAAAGTTATAGGTAAATTGACAAATACTAATTTCAATTCGATCCGAGTCAATTTCAATACCGAGTCAGTGCTGATTTCAACCATCGTTTTCTCAAATCGAGTATCATTCGAGTTTCCAAAGTACCTTTCGAAAGCCCATACTTAATAATTGTCCCAATTTTAAACAAAAAATCCCTTTCGTAAAAACACTCGGTAAAACCAATTCATTAGTCACTTATATTTCCTTTAATATTTTCGAACAACTTGACGATGGATTTCGAAAATCTTTATCGCAAAGAGCTATTGACAAGGAATTTTGAATTTTGAAGATATTTTCCTTCAAATTATTTTACTTTCAAAAAGTCTTCCGAATAAGATAATTTATTTATTTTTCAAAATTCGCTTTCTCTAGGGTGATTCTAGCATTAATTCCATTCATTCTGGGGTATTTCTACCCTATATCTAATGAGTTTTTAAACCCGATAAGTCAAGCTTTGTATATACCTGACTCTGATACCAGATGTGAGAACCTGGCTTTTTAACCGCTTCAAGTCAGTAATTATCATAAAATATAATTACTTGCAATGGAATAGAATCAATATCAGAGTTTATACAAAATTTTTACAGTAGAATATAAACTATCGACATAAATTTAAGAATTAAAATTAAAAAATTTATCAGGCTAGCACGCGTGCATGTTCACGTGCCTCTCTTCTTTGCAAGCTGAAAATCTTTAAATATGTAATACTTTAGTCTGACCCAAGCGTTTCATGCAAATTACAAAACACTCGAGTCAGGATTAATCATGGTTCATGTAAAACAACTTCAATAAATACTAAATCTAATAATTAATCCTAACAAAAAATTTAAAGTTATTCAACAAAAGACATATATATATAGATATAGTTAATGACAAGATGTGTGCGTTCTTTCAGTAAGTAGAACATTTAAAGTATATCATAACCAATCATCTCGAGTTAAATTTAAATGCATATGCGCCATTCTGGTTTCAAAACATGCAGAGGTAGGTGTGGAAAAAATCAACTTGCACATTACAGTTAAATAAATGGAAACACACTAATTTCATGAAACAAATTCGACCGCAACAATACGTACTCACTTCCTGGAAAAATGACAAATGCATACGCAATGCTCATGCTACAGGATACTAAAGGATGTAGCAAAGTTCAATACATGCGCAACATATATGGTTGGACTCCTATTAGCAAGGAATTAATGCAAAGAATGTACAACAAGTAGCTAGTGTATATATTAAATGGCCAGTGAAACATATAGTGGAATAGTACATATGCACCAATAAGGCCTGTGCTTTCTCCATGTCTATGTCTTTATTTCCGACAGTGCACAACAATGTAGCACGCAAGAGTGTAAGCCACAACGAATAGAAAAAAAATGTTTGTTCCATGCAAACTTAGCACAGTATTGTGCAAACAGGTCATATTATTTATTATGCACAAGTCTGAGGCATTGACAGGAAGCCACAATGAATACATGCACATATTTATTTAAATGTTTTTGCTTATTCAGTTTCAAAAGGTACACCATCGCTTAAAGCAGCATGTGTTAGGGTATAGAACAAATGTAGCAATAAGTATATCCCTATATACTTAAGTAATCAAGGCAATAAATATGTGTGGCAACCGTGCATGCCCAGGTTATCAAATTTACAAAGATTTGAGAAATGGGAAAACATATGTGAACCAATCATAAGTTACATTTTTTGAATATGTATATGGTCTTAAACGGTGGTATGCCCAAGTTCAAGTAGATAAATTCAATTCTGCATGGCCAAACACTATATATATATATATATATATATATATATATATATATATATATATATAGGTACATAGTAAGGAATCAAGCTGCTGGGTTTCAGCACAAGCACCAAGCTGCACATGCATGCAATTACAATGTGACCATACATACATACATTCATTTGTTTAGCATAACGGTTGTGTAGAGCGAATCTACACAGCCGGTTCATATACTATAGATAGTAGGATAATAAAACTGTCAACAAGCCTGATCGATGGCCAAAAGGTGCTGATCATGCATGCAGATATGCATGCAATGGAAGTACATTGCGCACAACGCAAATAGATACATACATAGAAAATTAACAGACATACAAAACAAGCAACATGAAAACTAGCATATAAGCTGAAGTAACCAGCTCCAAAGCATTACTACTAAAAGCAAACCAAAATACTGGCTTGAGAGTTCCTGGTATATTCACACCAGCGGAGCAGGTGGAGATTACCATGGGCGGGGAAAGCATCCTCAATGCTGATGTCCATTGCCGTTCGTGCTGCTAACGGATTCTTCCCAGATGATAGCAGTGACCAGGATCGTTGGAATGAACGGCAATGATTGGGTACCTGAGGAAGATGCATTCGCATAGGTGCATAAACATACATATGTGTATATATACACAAATTCTTTTTAGCAATTCTTCAAAAATGGCAGACGATTTAGAGGGATTTCCATTTTCCCTCTAATCGCTTTCCTAAAACATCACGAATCCATTCCTAATCTCTTATAAATTATGTCGATTAATGCAAATCCAAATGAGAATATGACAACTCCTCAAAATATTGTTGATAATGGACCAGATCTAGATCTACAATATATTCAACCAACTATGGATCATGTATTTCTTCCGAAAGATACTTTCAATATGTCATCTGATTCCTGGAAAAAACACAGTAGCTCTACATCTGATTGACTTCAGATTATCAGTGACTAAGCTGAAAGAATACATCTCTAAAGTTTGGAGACCGAAAGGTAGATTTATTGTTCACATAGCTCCGGGTATTTTCTATACTGTGAAGTTTGAGAATGTTGATGATTATTTATATGTTTTAAAAACTTCCACCTATTCTTACTTTGAAAAATTACTAACAGTGTAAATGGTACCCTGGATACGAGTTTGAGGAATTTAAAGCTATGAGAGTTGAGATCTGGATTAAGATGTTTAATCTAGAATTGGAGATGTGGTCGAATCAAGCATTTTTTTATGATTTCTAACTTTATCGGTGGACCTATACGTATAGATCTAAAAGCAGCCAATAAGATAGTGATTAGATATGCTAGAATTCTTGTTGCCATTAATTTTGAATCTAAATTGGTTAATCATATACCCATAGTTCTGCATAATTGATTGAAGAAATATATTCGTATTGAATATGAATTTATTCTTCCAAAATGTGACAAATGTAGAAGATTTGGACATAAAAGTTTAGTTCATAAAGTATCTAATGAGCCTGTTTGGGTTAGGAAGGAAAAAACAGATATATCTAGTTCATCTAACATTGGAAATGATAAGGAACCTGATATTCAATCTGAAAATACTTCTGTAGATGCTGATAAGAATGATTTAGATAAGGACCTAGGTTTTTTAAACTCTGAATTACCCAAAGATATAATGCCCGAGGAATTAAATCATATTGCTGATAATATTCAAGAAGAGCCAGTTGATGAAGAGACAAATGATGTTTCTGTAGGAATTTTAAAGAATGATGAATATTTGAAAAATGTTAAAGGGAAAGAAAATATAGGATCTCTAGTAGTTGCTCCTTCAAAAAGGCCATTGAGGAGCAATTTTATCATTAAATGACACTGATGTCATGGAATGTCAAAGGAATTAATACACCACTGCGTATGCCTGATGTATTAACTCTTCTGACTAAATTCAACCCAACTCTGGTTGGTTTGGTAGAAATATGACTAATAGTTAAAATTTGATGATTTTTGGAAAATTAGTCTCAAGAGGTTGGAACTATATTCCTAAAGACTCAACTCCATTTTCAGGTAAAATTTTGATGTTATGGGATACTGAAGTGTGGGATGTAGGAGTTATTGTTTCATGTAGTCAACATATAACTGTTCAAGTGACTAACAAAGGTGGACTGATTCTGTTAGTTTCTTTTGCATATGCAAGTAATATGTTCAATGAGAGACAAAATTTGTGGCAGCATATAATTCAGGAAGCATGAACTGTAAACGGTGAATGGATACTTTTGGGAGATTTCAACAATTCAACTTCTCATATGGATAAAAAAAGGTGGTCTGCCAGTGCCATTTTGGCATATTGGAGTGTTCAATAATTGGTTGTCTCAGGTAGGTTTAATAGAGATTAAAGCAAGTGAATTTGATTATACATGGAGATGCAAAGGTATGGCAAATAATATTGATAAAAATTTTGTTAATCACTCATGTTCGCAAAAGTTTGTTGATATGAAGGCCTTAACCTTATCCCAAATGTCAAGTGATCATAATCCACTATTATTAGAGCTTATTAATTCGATTCGTATAAAATGATATCCATTCAAATATGTTAATGATTGGCACATCAAAGATGGGTATGCAGAATGCTTTAATAAAGGTTTCAATGCAAATATTGAGGGCCAAGCTATATTTTTCTTGAGAAGCTTAAAGCATGTAAGGATGAATTGAAGAGGTGGAATAAAGTCAGAGAAAAAGATGATGAAGCACTCTTAATCACTGAAGAAAAATTTAAAGAAAAAGAATTTGAAGCTAATAAGGATCCTGAAAATATTGGTTTGTATGAGCAGATGTTAGAAGCTAAACAAGTATGGTCTTTCCAAAAGCACATCAAATTTTGGAATTTGAAACAGAAGTAAAAAAATTCATGGTTACAAGATGGAGATACTAATACCAAATTCTTTCACTCTAAAATGTCCTTAAGAAGGTATGCCAATAATCTCAAAGCATTGATTAATAATGATGGGGATCTTTTATATAAACAGGGAGATATACAAGCTGAAGCTTTGGAGTACTTTAAAAATTTATATAATGGAGATACTTGCATGGAGTTTCCTACATTTCAATCTACCCACACTATCAATTAAATTGGGAAACAAGATCTTATGATTCCAATATCTTTAGAAGAAGTAAAAGTGGCAACTCATTCAGTACATGAAGACTCAAGTCCAGGGCCAGATGGTATGAATTCTAAGTTTTTCAAAATTCATTGGGAAGACATTAAGTCTAATCTATTAGTTGCTTTGCAAGATATATTTGATACGACAAAGTTACCAAAGAGTTGCAATCATACATTCATAACATTGGTACCCAAAATTGATAGACCGACGGACATATCACAATATAGGCCAATAGCTTGTTGTAACATGTATTATAAGTTTTTAGTAAAATCTTATGTAATAGGCTGAAATGGTATTTACCACATCTAGTGTCACCTAATTAGTGTGCCTTTATTCCTGCTAGATATATATAGGTGATAATATACTCCTTGCACATGAATTACTGAGGGATTTCAAGAAACCTAGAGTTAGTAAATTTTGTGTGAAAATTGATCTTCTTAAGGCGTATGATAAGATAAATAGGGAGTCTATTTGTCATATAATGAAGATGATGGGATTTGCAATACATTTCATTAACGTCATTTATGATGTATATCTTCACCTACTTTCTCTATCATAATTCAAGGTGTGTCTACGGGTTTCTTAAAGTCAAATAGAGGTCTAAGGCAGGGTGACCACTTATCATCTTATTTGCTCTCGATTGCACTCGAATTTTTTACCTACCACATGAATCAAGTTATGTTACAAAATAAATTTTATCCAGTTCATAAATATGAACCTACTGTATCACACTTACTTTATGTTGATGACTTAATGGTGTTTGGCAAGAGCTTACCTACTTGTGCAGTGGCTTTAAAAGGAGTTTTTGGAGAACTGAGTAAATTTAGTGGTCTAAATGTGAGTAATATGAAAACTAAAATTTATTTTAGTTCATATGCTAGATTTACTTCAGAAATCACTAATATATTAGACTTTCAGATTGGACAATTACCAGTAAAATACTTAGGAGTCCCAAATTCTTCCAACTACATCCACTATAATGATTGTCAAGTATTACTAGCTAAGGTTCAGGCTAAAATACAAAGCTGGGATGTTAAATTTTTAAGTTTTGTTGGGTGTGCTGAATTGATACAGTCAGTAATTGTACAAACATTATTATATTGGCTATTTATATATCAGTTACCTGAGCATTAATTGATAAATTGCATATGTTATGTGCTATTTCTTTTTGGGTAATTCATTACATAAGGTTAGTTGGGATAAATTATGTTTACCGAAATCTAAAGGGGGAATTGGACTTAATTCTTTCTCTGATTTGGAAAAAAGCAGCAAGAATTAAAATGATGTGGAAATTTTTTACATCTTCTTCTATGTGGAGTAAATGGATGTGGCAAAGATATTGTGGTGATAAACCTTTCCAGAGCATGAACATTGATAATAACTCCTCAAGTACTTGGAAAACAATAATGAGATTGAGAAATTCAGGTAAACAATTGTTTAATAAGGTGATAACATCTGGATCTAATACATTAATATTGTTTGATTCGTGGATTAATAGTAGATGCTTAGTTGATTTAATTGGCTTATCAAGAGTTCAAATGGTGGGGAGAAAGGATGGACTTGTTTTAGCAATTATACAGAATGGTAAAATAAATGGATCTTTTCATGCAGCAATAAAAGAAGTGTTAAATTTGGTAAATGAAGTGAAGATAAATACAAAACTTAACACTGATTTCTATGAATGGTCAATGGGAAGTGAATTTTCTTTTCACAAGGCATGGGAGTATGCAAGACAAAGGTAGCAAGCTAATGTTATTTACAAAGTGATATGGCACAAATCTATGCTAGCAGAATGGCATGATTACTTTTCTTGCTTTTAATAATAGGCGTAGCACAAAGATCAGCTAAAGGGATTTGGAGTGATTGAAGATAGTTTGTGCATACTATGCAACAATGTAGAAGAAACGGTATGTCATCTGTTTTTCAGTTGTAATTATTCAAAGTACATTTAGGGTTATATTGCTTGTAAGATTGGTCATAATAATGTTTCATATGGTTCGCAGGAGGACGAGGCTTTGAAAATTATGCAAAAGTTTAAGGAAAAAGACTAGCTATTGATGTAGCATGTGCAACATTCACATGTGGGATATATCAGATATGGATGGAAAAACATTCAATACAATTTAATGGAAAATGCATTACAAAGGAAGTGAAGGCTAAAATGATTGAAAGAGAAGTTGCATATCTGGTCAATAATAATGTAAGCAAGACTTGAAGAACTGAAAGCAATGTGAATTTCTTAAGGAGGTGGGGAGTCGATCTGTTGGACACTGGATGAAAAGTTGTTGCAGATTTATATGTTGAATGGTTTTTAATTGGAGAGTGGATGTTGTGAGAGGTATTTGTTTTGAGAGTGATTTGTAAATATTTTTTCTTGTATTTTTCAGAACTGAGATAGTTTCTTTTGTATTGTTAATATATGGAGTTTATATGTGCTCTTTTTCCTTATGTGGTACCCAGTAAGGGGGCATAAGGTTTTGATGAGGCATATAAACAAAGTATATGATTGGTATTGCAATACAGTTACCAATTTTCAAATATATATATATATATATACACACACACATGCATGCATATAAAGAAATATGTATATACATATGCGGACACACATTAATATAGATGCATCTAAATACGCAGTTTGTCTTCATGGTGAAATATGTACTTGGTTTTAATAAAGCATAGATGGTTTCAGTTTTTTTTTCAAAGGAATGTATGTGCAAATTCCACAGTAAAGGAATACATACATATCTCTCAACTTAAACATGTTGCAACACCTATTCAATTTAGGTTCATTGTAAAACAGAGTTGGTAAAAGAAAACAAATGCACAAAATAAGTATACTGGACTCAAGTTCAAGCAACTGACGTGAATCAGTTGCAAAATAGGTGGGACAACATCATGTTTAAATGTGAATAAATTCACAGGGGTACATACATAAAATGCTCAAGCCGCACACATATGAAAACGGATAACACAACTTCCGGTTTTCCCAAAAATACGACATGTATTTTGGTTTTAAAGGCAACAAAGGGGTAATCTATATAATAGCTACACATATAAGGCTTTAACATAGTATGCTAATATAGTCATGAATCCAAATGCTAACATATCAAGCACAAAATCTAACAGCAGATTGTATATACAACAAATGTACAACATGGTAAAAAATCAAGGTAGGACTAGTGCAAGCAATCATCGGTAGCATGTATATTTTAGGGTGTACAAAAAAGAACATCAATGAAAAGATTAGTAAACCACACATTGGGTCAACTATTTTATTTAGTTTATATCGAGTGTAACAACCCGCAAATTCGTACTATTTGAGTTGACTAATAACACCACACGTCCAACCCAAATTGCACAGAAATACGAATCATTATTAGAAAGAAGTTAGAGGATGAGAAATAGAAAGAAAGAAAAGTTAGAATAGAACAAAATGAAGGTCACAAACTCACAGTGGAACGAATAAAATATATCAGGTAACATATACTTTGAAATACAATTCGGTAACTTTATATACATACCATCATCAGAGCACAATAGCTATTTTTGGAACAGTTATAAACACTTGTTTCCAAATACAAACATGGTACACATCGGAATATATGATAGTCTATAGCTAACTGGTGAAGCCTCCTGCTTCAAACTCCTCTAAGTGAATCTGTAAAATCCCGACTACTTGACTGCCCATACAAATTTGGGCACCCAAGAGTTTAGGGAAAACAAAAACAAAATAAACTCTGGGTCAGTCATTGGACTGGTGTGAGTAAACTCCAATCATTTGTTTAACTTTAAAAATCCTTTCGAAAGAAATGATAATCGTAAGACCGATCCACACACAAACACGGATGGTTTTTACCTTACGATAACCCAAAATATTTTGATATCAAATCCAGTGATATTATAATAATGTCTACATCAAATAAATAGAATCTAGCGGAACGCTTGCATCTCACGCTCCATATATAATATAAAATCAAAAACCGCATGGCGCTTACTGGAGATTGGATTTCCAACATGACAAGGTATGGAACCACCTTCCGATAGTGTATCTCTAGAGAGTAATACACTGGGTTCAACAAGAACATCTTGCAACCCGACCTACACATGACCGACCACTCATTTCGCTTGAGTGTATCGAAAGTATATCACCAACGGTTGGGATCAGCAACCGTTTCCCGAAAAGGGACAACATCGATAGATTAAAGAAGTAAAAGGAATTTCTCTAGATAGGTGATTATACACCCTAATGGGAGCGACCCACATAGCCATGCTGTCTGCCCGATTTTTGTCATTTCCCGGTTGTTGAGGCCTGAGGCTACGATTACTTATCATTCATCAATAGCACAATCACTTTGAATGCCACATCGTCAGATCTGTTAATCACCAATTGATTTTCACAAATACATTCTGGATATTATGCTAAGAGAATAAATTCTCGGCCACCATATATATCTATACTGACCAACATATGCGATTATTGGAAATACTCTGTCAGACACTCGTCCATACACGTTCGTTCTGGAACTGGACGAAACTGAAGGTACAATTTCTATTAATAGAAAAAGTCCTTGCACTTTACTCCGTCTTCGATTATCTTCATATAATCTGATTCGCAACACTACTGCCAATATGGAGTGGTTTTCGGATAATAATCCAACCGGTCTCTCCTTATTGACAACAATATTGGCAAATACTTCGACAGTCGGTTATTTAACTATCGAAGAAAAATAAACAAACATTCCAACCATCAAACAAATCACTGGGCCTCTTAATTAATATTTCATTAATTAAATCATTTCTCCATTTCTTTATTTTGTTAACCAAATAGTTTCAATAATCATCTTGGCCTCTTACGCTATTTGGGAAATATTTCCATATATCATCTTCTTTTATTTTCTATACTTAGCAAATATATTCTATTTACAATTGGAAATATTCCAATTACTTATCTCTTTCACGCCCGTTCATTTCTACACTCAGGAAATATTTATTTATTATATTTCTAAATTTCCACTTACTTGGGTTAAAACGGATGTTGTGTAAAACATCGTTACAACAACCCAAAACACTGCATTCAACTAACTCTAATTCAAACATTTCTCTTCGAGACTGGATCTTGTTGTTTATCAGTTAGTAATGAAATCAATCAAGTTGGGGTATAATTACCTCTCAGACCTTGACTGAAAATATTATTAACTTCAAAACAGACAAGACCGCTAACTCGAATAATTGACACCATATTAAACCAATTTTCCATTTCTAAAATATATATACATTTCTCTTTCGATTTTTAACAAATCTAATTTGTAGATTTCCTTTTTGTTTATAATATTCTATTTTTAAGTTTGTTTCCTTATCGAATTTTATATATATCGATACATTGATTTCTAATTATCAAAATATCTTTAAAATATTCTAACTCCTTAAATTTCCGTAAAAATTTGCCATAACCTCCTTTGTACCGGCAAATAGTTCAAACCTCAACTCGTGTCTCTAGGCCGTTTCCATTCAAAATAAAATAAAAAAGCCAAGTGGCTTGCCGATTCGGCGCATAAAACCTCATATGGAATTTAAACATGTACCTTTTGGTCGGGCATTTCAATTTATATCTCTTCATATACTTCATTCCAAACCTGCTTAATACATATCCAATATTTCCATTTGGTTTCAACTTAATCCATTCGTCTTAATCCAGTTCGCTAATTTGTTTTCTAATTAGCTATATTTGCCTATTTCACTTCTTTGTTTGAACATAACATGTTCAAATAAATATTTAACTTGCTTATAACCAAATTGAATTCCAATTTCAATTCAAGTTTCCCTTTCGATTTCAAATATAAATTTCCAAATCGAATTCACTTGTTCAAAGCCCAATATCAATTCAAAATCTCATTAACTAATTACTATTCAAATCAGTTAATTCTATTCAATAATTAAAAATCTGATTTCTGTTTCAAAAATCAATCCATTACTCCACTTGAGTTCACATATATTTTACAACTCAAATATGAAATTTTCTAAATAGAAATTCGGATTTTATTCGCTTAAAATCCTTTTATAAATGAAATAAACCGTTTTTGTTTTTTAATGGTTATAGCGTTGTTTTTCTAAAGATTTGATTTTGACATAACTCAAAATATATACGACGAAATTCATAATTTTCTCTTCCATTAGAAAACTATTATCTAATTGGTCCTGACAGTTCTTGTTTCAAAGAATTCCGACTTAATTTGGGTTCCATATACTCAATTGAAGTTCGAATTGCCAATTTACGAACTGCCGCGCTGCAATGAGCTCGTTTTAATTATATTTAATACATAAACATTTTAAACTTCGTTTACATATAAATTCTAACTCCATTCTAATATACCTTAATATATTTTAAACCAATTTTCCAAATTCAACTAAATATTTCTGATTATCTATAATCGTCGATTTTCCCTTACTCGGTAATAAATTTATCTATCCTTCAATCTTCTATATTTAATTCCAATTCCTTTTATAAATAAATTATTTATAAAATTCAATATAATCGAATTCTGATTATAAATCCTTTGGATTTTTCTCACTTCAATTTATATTCCGAATTCCAGAATAAAATTTATCGTTTTATTTCAAACCGTTTTCCAATTCACTTTTCAATTCATACTTGAAATATAAACTTCTAAATTATCCGACGATAATTTATTTCCCTATTTTTATAAACGTTGTTTATAAATTAACTTTTCTTGTTTTAAAAATTAATACAAGCTTCCCTTCAAATATCTATTTGAGCCCCAATTCCTTTTATATTCTGAATTCCGGAATAAAACTTCATTCCCTTTTTCGAAATGATTTGAAATTATACTTTTAAATTCATACTTGAATTTAATGTTTCAAATTTATCTCTTTATAATTAATTCATCATATTTATAATTTCCGTTTATAAATTTTCTTGTTTTATATCTTTAAACAAGTTCCAATTCGAAATCTATTAAAAACCAAAATTTTATTTTGGAATATTTTCTTTATTTTAACTTACCGATATAAACATAGAATCTATTTTCATATTATAATTTAATGTAATCCTAATATATTTTTCTGAAAATATTTATTTAAATACATTCGATCTAATCGAATTCGAATCATAAATCCATACAGATTTATTTTAAGTTCACTTTACATTCTGAATATCAGAATAGACTTCGTCGTTTTCCTAACACGATTCTCAATCCTCACTTTAAATTCATATTTGAATTTAAATATTAAATTATCCAAATGTTAATTTTTCCATTTCATTAACAAACACCGTTTATAAATTCACTTAAATTTCTTGTATTATTTAATTTATAAACATCGTTTATAAATTCAATACTTGTTTTATTTATTTTCAAAACAAGTAAATATCTTTAGACCATTCTAAATTCAAATTCTATTTTAAAAAATAGAATTTTCCTTTTTAAAACTCAAATATCATTTTCACTATATTTTCATAAATCAACATTTTCGCCCTCAGTGATATTTAAACAATCAAACCAACTAATTCAATCAACACGTCGTATGTGATAATATATATATGAGAACAAACAAATGATAAAATTTGAGGAATCCAGTTGGATTCCTCCAACCTGTTTTCCTGCATCCACAGACGTTAGCCAACATAAATAATACCCATCATGCTTCAAGGTAGGATATCGCGGTATGAAAGGTCATCCACTATCATAACGTGGGGCGTATAGGGTCATCCGCTAATGATACTGCGGGAATCCAACCACCAATATTTATATATATATATATATAGCCACAAACACCAAGCCTAAATAACTAATATATATTTAAAATAGCCATAGCAATATTTAAACACAACCAAACAACCAACAAATATTTTTAACGATAAAATTAAATTTTAATATAAAAATCCAAGTGAGATTTTACTCACCTGATTTTAATTCGCCGAATATCCAAATTTAAATTAAATCGAATACCATTCGATTTAAATAAATTTCCAGTCAACGCTGATCGGCTTCAACGAATTCCATATTGTAAAATCTGCAAATTATGAATTATATTATATGAATTTCCCACCTTGTACAAATTTAATATACTACATTATAGATTTCTGATTATAAAAAAATTAAAACAAATTAAATAAATTAATTGTTTAAGTTAATTACCTTCTAATCCAGTTTAGGAATTCACAATCGAATTAGCTTGAGGATTTGAAACCCAAACCAACCTCCTTACCTAAATCAAATAAATTATCACCATTAAACTTATATATAAATTGAAATCCTAAAATTTTAATTAATTTATCAAAAGGGATTACCCTCCTTTACTTCCAACCTAGAATGGTCAGGCCTCTTCCAGAAAAGAAATTCCAATGATCTCGCCTCCCACTTGCACGAGCAAATGCTGAGCTACATCTCATCACTACAAATCAACAATTGAACTCCCTCCGACCATCCCTTTGATCACGACTTTACTGTCAACGCTATATTATTATATGGTTTTCAAACTTCTAACTTAATCCCTCTTTTAGTTGAATACTCCACATCAATCTCGCTCCCTGATTCCACCTTCAAAGCAGGTAGGTCCAAACCCTAAATCACATTTCTGAAGTCGTACTCCTCCTATCGAACATCAACCGTGAACCACTTATGCCATCGTGACAACAACAGCACCAACTCCCATATTCTATCGAGTGCAAAACCTAAAAATCTAATACATGATTCTCAATACCTCTTCCAAAAACAATAATTGCGAGACTCCTAAAACTCCCAGCTTCGAATGGAGTCCCCCGTCCCACTTTACTGACATCGAGTTACTCCCCTAGCGTCAAATTCAGAAAGCATCATGGTCCCGATTTTAAATCCCGAACCCTTCTCTTTGCTTTATCAAAAATTGTGATCTAAGTGGTAAATTTATTTGAGCAAATAAGGTTTTGCAGATTTGGGGAAAGGGACGGTTTTTAGATTTCGATCTATTGGGAAAAGAAAATGAATACACGAAAGCTAGGATTTGTCTTCGTGATTTCGTTTTTGACAGAGGCGTTGGTGGCCGTTTTATTTAAGAAGCTTGGTTTTCGAATTTACAAAAGAATTTGGAGTTATGGTTTCTAAGAGGGACGACGTTCATTTCCTTTATGTATTTGATTTTGGAATCGACTATTTATTTCTCATCGATTTCTTCTGAGCTATAGGAAATGAAGAAGATAACGAAGTGAGTGATCGTGTATCTATAAATGGTAATACTTAGGCACTAAGGAATTGGATTTTAAAAATCTTTTAATTTAATTCGATTAGACATAAAGAGATTTTTTTTAAATAGATATCGATTTGATTTTCAATTTGATTTTGATCTTATCCATTATAAATATCTTTGGGTTCACATTTAAAAATCGTGAACCGCTATTTTAGCGTGCCGACCATCGTTTCAATGTAATAACGGTGTTCTAAGTTCAACAGAATATATTCCAAAACTAAATTTAAACCTATATATAATTACCATAATAAATATAATTTAAATTCAAACAAATATTTCTCGATAATAAATTATTATTATTGTATATATTCAAACAGAATTTATACTAATCATATGGATTGTTTTGATTCTGTTTTTAACTCCGATTTCAATTATATTTAGTATTTCGATAATTTAATAAATTCAATAATAGATCGAAATTGATATTTAAATTGATAAAATAAATATAAAAATTCAAGTATATTATCAAATAAATATTTAAAAAGATATTAAATATTTAAATTAAATGGAAAAAAATCCGGGTCGTTACATTCTTCCCCCCTTAAAAGAATTTCATCCCCGAAATTACTAAGGTAGGAGAAATACTTCGAACCTATTAACTTTTAAAAAACTACTTATGTTGAAATTTAACCTTTCATATTTTTACAATTTTAGTTCCAACCAAAACTTTTGGTTTTCATTCATTTAATTCGAATGATCTCCAATCAACACATTTACATCCAATCTGTATTTCATTAATCTATTCAAATTGATTCTGATCAATTTATTCACTTCGATCCATTTAACTTGCTTAAGTTAAATTTAAATTCCAGAACTTAAATTCCCGGATTTCTATTTCAAATCCTTTCGAAATCATATAGATATAGACATATATTTATAATCATCTCAAATTCAAAATATTTGAATTTTCCAAAACAACTTGTTTTCTTTGAAACAAATTTCCATCAAAACTCTTCTAAGGTAGCAATTCATCACATAGAAACTCAAAAATGAACATTGATAATGTTGTAGTCATCATCAGAATTATTTTCCAGCCACTGAAGTGAGTTCAATGCTTTATCACCTTTAAAATCCATTCAAAAATGATTTTTTATTCAAAAATCCTTCCAAACAAAGCTACATTATTTTAATGTACTTCAAAAATATTTTTCCAAACCCCTAGGATTTAAATTTCAAGTTCTAATTTAAATCCAATTCAAGCTCATCGCATTTGTATATTTAATTCATATACAAATTCTATTTTGGTTATATATAACCATTCCAATTTTTATAATCTCATCTAATTATAATAATAACATCCAACATATATATATTATAATTTCAAAGAATTATTCCTTTCTATATATAGATATAATTTGGGGTAAAATTATTCCATTTGCCCACATTAAAACAATACCGTGTCGAAATTTTCTGTTCAAGTATTTAGAAATTCCTATCGAATCTTCGTGGCGTCCCACGATTCGATCAGAATTCATAAACCACTCAACAGACTAACCAACACAATATAAAACAACTTTTATATCAATTTACAAATACGCTCTCTCGTATATATACACTCAACTCATTATAGGGTACTACTAACTCTATCTCTAAGGAGCACATTCCACCAAGCCTAGGTATTCGCTCAACCTAAGCTCTGATACCAACTGTAACAGCCCGCAAATCCGTACTATCTGAGTTGACTAATAACACTACACGTCCAACCCAAATTGCACAGATACGAATCATTATTAGAAAGAAGTTAGAGGATGAGAAATAGAAAGAAAGAAAAGTAAGAATAGAAGAAAACAAAGGTCACAAACTCATAGCGGAACGAATAAAATATATTAGGTAACATAAACTTTGAAATACAATTCGGTAACTTTATGTACATACCATCATCAGAGCATAACAGCTATTTCTGGAACAGTTATAAACACCTGTTTCCAGATACAAACATGGTACACAGCGGAATATATGATAGTCTATGGCTAACTGGTGAAGCCTCCTACTTCAAACTCCTCCAAGTGAATCTGTAAAATCCCGACTACTTAACTGAGTTTAGGAAAAATAAAAACAAAATAAACTATGGGTCGGTCATGGGACTGGTGTGAGTAAACTCCAATCATTTGTTTAACTTTAAAAATCCTTTCGAAAGAAATGATAATCGTAAGACCGATCCACACACAAACACGGATGGTTTTTACCTTACGATAACCCAAAATATTTTGATATCAAATCCAGTGATATTATAATAATGTCTATATCAAATAAATAGAATCTAGCGGAACGCTTGCATCTCACGCTCCATATATAATATAAAATCAAAAACCGCATGGCGCTTACTGGAGATTGGATTTCCAACATGACAAGGTATGGAACCACCTTCCGATAGTGTATCTCTAGAGAGGAATACACTGGGTTCAACAAGAACATCTTGCAACCCGACCTACACATGACCGACCACTCATTTCGCTTGAGTGTATCGAAAGTATATCACCAACGGTTGGGATCAGCAACCGTTTCCCGAAAAGGGACAACATCGATAGATTAAAGAAGTAAAAGGAATTTCTCTAGATAGGTGATTATACACCCTAATGGGAGCGACCCACATAGCTATGCTGCCTGCCCGATTTTTGTCATTTCCCGGTTGTTGAGGCCTGAGGCTACGATTACTTATCATTCATTGATAGCACAATCACTTTGAATGCCACATCGTCAGATCCGTTAATCACTAATTGATTTGCACAAATACATTCTGGATATTACGCTAAGAGAATAAATTCTTGGCCACCATATATATCTATACAAACCAACATATGCGATCATTGGAAATACTCTGTCAGACACTTGTCCGTACACGTTCGTTCTGGGACTGAACGAAACCGAAAGCACAATTTCTATTAATAGAAAAAATACTTGCACTTTACTCCGTCTTCGATTATCTTCATATAATCTGATTCGCAACGCTACTGCCAATACTGAGTGGTTTTCGGATAATAATCCAACCGGTCTCTCCATATTCACAACGATATTGGCAAATACTTCGATCGTAGGTTATTTAACTATCAAAGAAAAATAAACAAACATTCCAACCATCAAACAAATCACTGGGCCTCTTAATTAGTATTTCATTAATTAAATCATTTCTCCATTTCTTTATCAATATTTGTTAACTAAATAATTTCTATAATCATCTTGGCCTCTTACGCTATTTGAGAAACATTTCCATATATCGTCTTCTTTTATTTTCTATACTTAGAAAATATATTCTATTTACAATTGGAAACATTCCAATTACTTATCTCTTTCACGCCCGTTCATTTCTACACTCAGGAAATATTTATTTAGTATATTTCTAAATTTCCACTTACTTGGGTTAAAACGGATGTTGTGTAAAACATCGTTACAACAACCCAAAACATTGCATTCAACTAACTCATATTCAACCATTTCTCTTCGAGACTGGATCTTGCTGTTTATTAGTTAGTAATGAAATCAATCAAGTTGGGGTATAATTACCTCTCAGGCCTTGACTTAAAATATTATTAACTTCAAAACAGACAAGACTGCTAACTCGAATTATCAACACCATATTAAACCAATTTTCCGTTTCTAAAATGTATATACATTTCTCTTTCGATTTTTAACAAATCTAATTTATAGATTTCCTTTTTGTTTATAATATTCTATTTTTAAGTTTGTTTCCTTATCGAATTTTATATATATCGATACATTGATGTCTAATTATCAAAATTTCTTAAAAATATTCTAACTCCTTAAATTTCTGGAAAAATTCGCCATAACCTCCTTTGTACTGGCAAATAATTCAAACCTAAACTCGCCTCTCTAGGCCATTTCCATTCAAAACAAAATCAAAAAGCCAAGTGGCTTGCCGATTCGGCGCATAAAACCTCATATGGCATTTAATCATGTACCTTTTGGTTGGGCATTTCAATTTATATCTCTTCATATACTTCAATCCAAACCTGCTTAATACATATCCAATATTTCCATTTGGTTTCAACTCAATCCATTCGTCTTAACCTAATTCGCTAATTTATTTTTAATTAGCTATATTTGCCTATTTCACTTCTTTGTTTGAACATAGCATGTTCAAACAAAATATTTAACTTGATTATAACCAAATTGAATTCCAATTTCAGTTCAAGTTTCCCTTTCGATTTCAAATATAAATTTCCAAATCGAATTCACTTATTCAAAGCCCAATATCAATTCAAAGTCTCATTAACTAATTACTATTCAAATCAGTTAATTCTATTCAATAATTAAAAATCTGATTTCTGTTTTAAAAATCAATCCATTACTCCACTTGAGTTCACATATATTTTACAACTCATATCTGAAATTTTCTAAATAAAAATTCGTATTTTATTCATTTAAAATCCTTTTATAAAATTAAATAAACTGTTATGGTTTTTTAATGGTTATAGCGCTGTTTTTCTGAAAATATGATTTTGACATAACTCAAAATATATACGACGAAATTCATAATTTTCTCTTCCATTAGAAGACTATTATCTAATTGGTCCTGACGATTCTTGTTTCAAAGAATTCCGACTTAATTTGGGTTCTATATACTCAATTGAAGTTCGAATCGCCAATTTACGAACTACCGCGCTGCGACGAGCTCGTTTTAATTATATTTAATATATAAACTTTTTAAACTTCGTTTATATATAAATTATAACTCCATTCTAATATATCTTAATATATTTTAAACTAATTTTCCAAATTCAGCTTAATATTTCCGATTATCTATAATTGTCGATTTTCCCTTACTCGGTAATAAATTTATCTATCCTTCAATCTTCTATATTTAATTCCAATTCCTTTTATAAATAAATTATTTATAAAATTCGATATAATCGAATTCTGATTATAAATACTTTAGATTTTTCTCACTTCAATTTATATTCCGAATTCCAGAATAAAATTTATCGTTTTATTTCAAACCGTTTTCCAATTCACTTTTCAATTCATACTTGAAATATAAACTTCTAAATTATCCGACGATAATTTATTTCCCTGTTTTTATAAACATTGTTTATAAATTAACTTTTCTTATTTTAAAAATTAAAACAAGCTTTCCTTCAAATATTTATTTGAACCCCAATTCCTTTTATATTCTGAATTCCGGAATAAAACTTCATTCCCTTTTTCGAAATGATTTCAAATTTAACTTTTAAATTCATACTTGAATTTAATGTTTCAAATTTATCTCTTGATAATTAATTCATCATATTTATAAATATCGTTTATAAATTTTCTAGTTTTATATATTTAAACAAGTTCTAATTCGAAATCTATTAAAAACCAAAATGTCATTTTGGAATATTTTCTTTATTTTAACTTATTTATATAAATATAGAATCTATTTTCATATTTTGATTTAGTATAATCCTAATATATTTTTCTAAAAATATTTATTTAAGTACATTCGATCTAATTAAATTCAAATCATAAATCCATACGTATTTATTTTAAGTTCACTTTACATTCTGAATATCAGAATAGACTTTGTCGTTTTCCTAACATGATTCTCAATCCTCGCTTTAAATTCATATTTGAATTTAAATATTAATTTATCCAAATGATAAATTTTCCATTTCATTTACAAACACTATTTATAAATTCACTACAATTTCTTGTATTATTTAATTTATAAACATCGTTTATAAATTCAATACTTATTTTATTTGTTTTCAAAACAAGTAAATATCTTTAGCCCATTCTAAATTCAAATTCTATTTTAAAAAATGGAATTTTCCTTTTTAAAACTCAAATATCATTATCACTATATTTTTATAAATCAACGTTTTGGCCCTCAGTGATATTTAAACAATCAAACCAACTAATTTAATCAACACGTCATATGTGATAATATATATATGAGAACAAACAAATGATAAAATTTGAGGAATCCAGTTGGATTCCTCCAACCTGTTTTCCTGCATCCACATACTTTAGCCAACATAAATAATACCCATCCTGCTTCGAGGCAGGATATCGTGGTATAAAGGGTCATCCACTATCATAGCATGGGGCGTATAGGGCCATCTGCTAATGATACTACGGGCATCCGCTAATGATACTGCGGGAATCCAACCACCAATATATATATATATATATATATATATATATAATAGCCATAAACACCAAGCCTAAATAACTAATATATATTTAAAATAGCCATAGCAATATTTAAACACAACCAAACAACCAACAAATATTTTTAACAATAAAAATAAATTTTAATATAAAAATCCGAGTGAGATTTTACTTACCTAATTTTAATTCGCCGAATATCCAAATTTAAATTAAATCGAATACCATCGATTTAAATAAATATCCAGTCAACGCTGATCAGCTCCAATGAATTCCATTTTATAAAATTTGCAAATTATGAATTATATTATATGATTTTCCCACTTTGTATAAATTTAATATATTACATTATGGATTTCTGATTGTAAAAAAAAAAATTAAATAAATTAATTGTTAAAGTTAATTACCTTCTAATCTAGTTTAGGAATTCATGATTTCGAATTAGCTTGAGGATTTGAAACCCAAACTAACCTCCTTACCTAAATCAAATAAATTATCACCGTTAAACATATATATAAATTGAAATCCTAAAATTTGAATTAATTTATCAAAAGGGATTACCCTCCTTCACCTCCATCCTAGAATGGTTAGGCCTCTTCCAGAAAAGAAATTCCAACGATCTCGCCTCCTACCTGCACGAGCAAATGCTGAGCTACATCTCATCACTACAAATCAACATTTGAACTCCCTCCGACCATCCCTTTGATCACGACTTTACTGTCAACGCTATATTATTATATTTTTTTCAAACTTCGAACTTAATCCTTCTTCTAGTTGAATAATCCACATCAATCTCGCTCCCTGATTCCACCTTCAAAGTAGGTAGGTCCAAACCCTAAATCACATTTCTGAAGTCGTACTCCTCCGATCGAACATCAACCGTGAACCACTTATGCCATCGCGACAACAACAACGCCAACTCCCATCCTCTATCCAGTGCAAAACCTCCAAATCTAATTCAAAATTCTCAATACCTCTTCTAAAAACAATAATCGCGAGACTGCTAAAACCCCCAGCTTCGAACGGAGTCCCTTGTCCCACTTTACTGACATCGCGAGTTGCTCCCCTGGCGTCGAATTCAATAAGCATCACGGTCCCGATTTTAAATCCTGAACCCTTCTCTTGGCTTTATCAAAAATCGCGATCTATGTGGTGAATTTATTTGAGAGAATTAGGTTATGCAGATTTGGGGAAAGGGACAGTTTTTGGATTTCGATCTACTGGGAAAAGAAAATGAATAGACGGAAGCTAGGATTTGTCGTCGTGATTTCGTTTTTGATAGAGGCATTAGTGCCATTTTATTTAAGAAGCTTTGTTTTCGAATTTACAAAAGAATGTAAAGTTATGGTTTCTAAGAGGGACGACATTCATTTCCTTTCTGTATTTGACTTTGGAATCGACCATTTATTTCTCATCGATTTCTTCTAAGCTATAGGAATTGAAGAAGAGAACAAAGTGAGTGATCACGTATCTATAAATGGTAAATACTTAGGCACTAAGGAATTGGATTTTAAAAATCTTTCAATTTAATTCGATTAGACATAAGGAGATTTTTTTCTTTTTAAATAGATATCGATTTGATTTTCAATTTGATTTTGATCTTATCCATTATAACTATCTCGGGGTTCACGTTTAAAATTCGTGAACCGCTACTTTAGCGTACCGACCGTCGTTCCAATGTAATAACGGTGTTCTAAGTTCAACAGAATATATTCCAAAATTATATTTAAACCTATATATAAAATGGCCATAATAAATATAATTTAAATTCAAACAAATAATTTCTTGATAATAAATTATTATTATTGTATATATTCAAATAGAATTTATGCTAATCATATGGATTGTTTTGATTCAGTTTTTAACTCCTATTTCAATTATATTTAGTATTTCGATAATTTAATAAATTCAATATTAAATCAAAATTGATATTTAAATCGGTAAAATAAATATAAAAATTCAAGTATATTATCAAATAAATATTTGAAATGATACTAAATATTTAAATTAAATGGAAAAAAATCCGGGTCGTTACATCGAGGTTGAAATTCTTGAAAATAAATTAATCATGAGTGGATACTCACCTATAGTGGCGAAAGAAGGATCAGATGGCAACGCTGAGGCAAATGTGACCGTAAGAATGACGGAGGCATTGGATTCGATCGGAGCTGGAGGCGAATCATAAATGGCTGGAGATGCGCGCAAATCAGGGCAGTTGACAAAGTGTTTTGTTAGCAGTCTGGGTTGCATTGGTTAAAGAACTAGCTTTGGGGTATTCGGAGGTGGCTTTCGATTTAGGTGACGCTGAGGTGGTTCGGATGGAGTTATTGCTTGAAGTGACTTCTAATGGCAACGACAATGGGTGGTGGTAGCTGGAGACGACCAGCGGTGGGTAAAGTGAGAAGCGGATGGAGGTGGAGCTCAAAGCGGGGATGGTCTGGTGCGCAGAAGGTCGATGGAAAGAAGGAAAAGGAGGACCGATTTTTGTTTTAAGGGAGGTAAATTCATTTTTATTTGGGGATGGATTAGATGTTGGATAAATAAAAGGAGGAAGGAGTTGTGTGGTGAACGAAAGAAAGGTACGCCTCCTTTGTAATACAGAAATAAGGTGACCGGTAACCAAAGAAAACACAACATGGCAAACTATTTCAGAAAGGTAAGGACATGTGTTGGTTTCACAATATAGTTAAAAAAGTGGCAATTTATACAGACCAGTTTAAACAAGGTAAATTTGGTCAACGTTTCAAAGTATACATTTGCAAAGAATGTTCATACGTACTGAATCATATATTTGGTTAACTCTAACACCCTGTAAAATACATAATAATAATAATAAATAAATACAAATAGGCAATTAAGTAATATGGTTGGAAAATAAGATTTTGCAACTTTAGGAATTTGGCTACGAAATTCTTTTATTTGGGTTCGTGGCAAAATTCTGAATCGTTTTCATATATAATATGTTGAAAAAGGTCAATGTATGAAGAAGTTATGAACAAATGAATTTGGATAGTAAACGCAGAATATATATATATATATATATATAATTAAATGGATAATATATATATATATATATGTGTGTGTGTGTGTGTGTGTGTCCATAATATCTTCAAAACAAAGTGGGAGAATTTGAATTTTGAAGTGAAGATAAGATCATTGAGGACACATGATATTATATTTAAGGAACAAGATTAAGAGATTAAGTAACATATTAATTTAAAATAAACACCTCAGCAACGTATGTTCATTGGGCGTTCCAGCCCCTAAGGGGTCTCCCCCAAGAGGGTTGTCGACCGCTGGTCGACCTACTGGCTGCTGGACAGCCCAATAAATCAATGTTGTTAGGTATTTTTTAGAGGACATATATAAATAAAAGGCATGAATTAAATCAAACTAATCCAACGGTCTACGCTCACACGGATAACTATATATAGCCCCTCATATCACACTATAAAACCCTAACCATTCTCTATCCCTGCCTCCATGCTGCCTCTTTGCCATTACTAAATTCCAAGAAAATAAAGGTTAAGGATTTCTTCTAATTCTTCAACCTAAATTCTTATCTCCTTTCTATTCTAATTCATATAGATTTTAGAGTAAAATTTGGAATTTGGCATATATATATAAGATTCTAATACATGTTACTTGTGTGTATATATATATATATATATATATTAGAGGATTATTTGAGCATGTTTAATGCAAAGATTTAAAGCACAGATCTAGATCTACTACAGATTCCTTATCATGTTGAAAGATATGCCAAGGAGGATTTGGAAATCGATAATATAAACACCAAAACCCTCAAATCCTCTATCTTGTATTTGCATATGAATTGTCATGATTATTTGGGTTTTGTGGATTATTGCTTTTAATATTGGGTTAAAGGTGAAAAGGGGTGTTTATAATATTGTTTATATTTTGTGTAATTCACCTATATTAACATTTGAGTGTAACTTAAAAGGATTTAAATTTCGGTATTTCATTATTTGATTAGGTTTGGATTCTATTTTGAATCCAAACGTATTCATAATTGAAATATGTCAAATGTAAATGTTTTTATGTGCATACCACCAAAAAGGAGTGAATTGGATAAAGTATAAATTATAAACATACACGTACAAGTGTATGTAATATTCTATTTTTAATCCATTATTGAAATCATTCCAACAAGCCTAGGATACAAGTTGAAAGTTTGTATGAATGTATATTTTTCATCCGTGTTTATTTGTTATCTTATTATTATGCCATCATGTCTTAGTTGTAGCAGTAAAAGTATGGAAAACTAACTTGTATACCTTAATTTGGGCAACCTGGCAATTGCCACCTCGTTAGAACGTTTTCTCATTTATGCGAATATTTACTATGTTTAGATAATATAATTATTATACTTATATAAAAACGTAATCAACGTTGTATTTGCATAATAAATGCGATTAGGTCATAATTAAAATTTGAAATATCCCCTTAATAAATATGTAATTGATTGCTTTTTTGTGTGTATATATAATGGCTTTATATATATTAATAGTGACACATAGACATGAGGTTAGTTGCCATTTGTGATAGAAGACTACCAGGAACCGACTGGAAAATCAAGTAACCACAAGTAGGCCTAACTAATGTGAGATGTCTAGATGCCATAGGCCATTCAAAACTTAGTACACTAGACATGAGGTTAAACTAACTAGTAGCAGAAGTCTGCCGGGAACCAACCGGCATATCCAGCATCTACAGGTGTACAGTTTAATGTAAGATGTTTAGTGTGTGTGTATATATATATATGTCTATTGTTCGTGAAAATAGGCAGGTTTATTACACCTTGAGAAGGTCTTAAATGGATGATTTTATTTTTATCTAGTTTGGGTCTTAAGTGGTTAGGACTAGGATCCCTCTGAAGGTTTATTCCTTGAAGAGGAACCAATTTGAAGGGACCCATCCTTATTAGATTTGAAGTAAGTCTTTGGGTTCTCCTCTAAAAGTGGTTAGGCATAGACGATAATGAAGTAGGATAGTTCATGGGTATGTCCACTTCCTCTAGAAGCTTGTAAGGGCTCAACTAGGGACATGATCGGTATATGAATAATATGTTGCCTTTGCATGCTCACCAACTATCTAAGGGAAACCTTAAGCAATGTAGGTATCCTACCGTAATATCAGTTAAGTTGTAACGTTCGCAATACTACTTCTCTTATGACAAGTGAGAGTATAGAATTAAGAACGTTAATGTATTAGGATGGGGTCCTAAGGGGCTAGGGGTCTGTCTCAGGGTTATAAGAGATCATAAGAGTCCACCTTTAATAGGGCCACAAGCGATCGAGAATGCCCAACTCATTGGGTTTTTACCCTAAAAACACCAATGGGCGATTGACTTGGATATATACCCCATTGGTTAGATATTTGGTGTTTGTTTGAATACTGTGTGTTGCGTAGACATACCTTGACATATGTAACCTGGTAAAAATGTAGGGTATGGACATTGAGTAATACCATATTTCAGTCATATAGAACTTTATGTTCTGACCCCTCTCCTTAACATATCCAACAGGTCAATGGATGGGGTAAAAGCCATGGACGAAGTCATGATTGAAGCTGAAGAAGAAGATGAAGTTGTTATGCTATTATTAGTAGTTATCACTTTATTTCTTTTGGAAACTTGTGAGAATGAACTATTTGATGTACCCATTGAACTGATGTAACTATGACTTTTGAATTTCTATGGTTTCTAAATAAGTGGTACATCGTATTTCAGTATTATATTTTCTCTTTACACCGCGTGAGGTTTCTATTCGAAGTATCTGTGTATATATTCTGTGCAAATATAATCCTTATAGGAACCAATGACCCATTTAGAATGGCTCTAAGTTTCGATAGGATTTTTTTAGGTCGAAATTTAAGCCCATTCCAGGCAGATTGCTACATTTGGTGTCAGAACATAGGTTACCCGATTATAAGGGAATTGTATGTCTGAGAGGCGTATTTGTAGTTTAAAAAGGGTTTTTCAAACTATATATATAATTACCTAATAAGCATACGCAGTTATATTAGGCATATTTATCGTTTTCTTCCCCTTTCAGCTTATATACTATCTCAGGAGTATCCACTGAAGGATTCTTCCTTTCATTTCAAATAGTAGAATAGCTGAAAACCCAACTAAGTAAGGTAACCAGATAAGGCCTGGATACTTGCCAGAATGGTTCCAACGGTATCTCTTTACTGTTGAACAGGTCCCTGTTGCCAATCCTACTCTGGTGGCACCTGCATCTCCTGCCGCTGAGGTAGCCTTTGACTTTTCCCGCCTTTGTAAGACTTTCACGCATCTCAGAGGGAAATCTCTTTCTGCAAAGGAAGGGTTCGCTATTGACCAATCTTAGATCATGGATTGTGAAAGAATTTTTGAAGCTACTGGCTGCCCCGATGAAGTGAAAAGAAGAATATCAGCTTGGCTGTAATGACCCGACTTTTCGAACCTCGAAAGTCGACACTAAATACATCCATGGTATTCGTGTGCCTAACATCCAAGTGCCGGAAAGTCGAATTGTTGGGTAAAAAAAAGTCGAACAAGGAAGAAAGAACAAAACATCAGAATTTCACATCGGAACGGAAATATATAATATCAACATAGTACAAAGGGTTACTCTGAATAAAGAAATTTCAGAGTTATAATAATGTAACATCCCAGAAATTTTGACAACTGGAATATGAATTTAATTAAATAATTAACTATTAATAATCAATTTTATATTGATATTTAGGTTAGGAATTTAAAAATCAAATATATTATTTTGAGTGTGAATTGAATTCGATATTTTTCAGTATGGTTGGTTGAGAATCAAATATTTATTATGGAATATATTATGTAATATATTTGAATTTAAATTGATCGGATAATTTAATTGAATTTTGAAAACCGACTGGAAAATATAAATAGTTAAATGTGAATAAACGTTATTAATGATAAAACGAATTGGAGATTTTTTATTTGTTGAAATATAAATTGGACTAGAGATGTGTGTATTTGTGTATATAAATAAATTAAATGTATCAGTTCAAAATCTAAAATGAAATGGAGTTATCGATAAATAAACAGAATAAAATCAGTAAAACGATAAATAATTTTAAAATAAAATTAATGTTGTATAAATGGGGTAAGATTACAACTAGAATAATTTTATTGAATTCCGAACACCAAGATATAGCGGCACGTCGAATTTCGTTGTTTGTTGGTGGTAAGAATTTAGAGTGGTTCGGGGTAATTGTGGTAGATATCAATATTTAATAAATAAAAGTATCATATGTTACCTACCTTAGAAATATTTGCACCGACCTACGTCTGTACAACGGAGATACCCTAAAGCTAAGGATTTAACTTCTTTCTTATCTTTTCATTTTTACCTATAAATCACATGCCTCCGTTCATTTTTCCCAAACAAAATCAATTCCTGCCCCAAATATTGATAATGGTTGAATCCCTAAAATCAGTCCTTTCCCCATTCGTTCAACAAAGATATCAAAGCCTTTGCTCATGGCAGTCCTCAAATCGAAGCTCGCTGCCATCGATTGAAGCCGCTCGCGCTTGAGCATCTGTCTCCCTCTTCAGCCCTCCATTTGCAACAGTGTTCGTTGGTCACTTTACCACTGCAAAGCCGCTTCCTCTTTCGTCGCTGTCGCTTTCTCTCTGCTGCACTTACGGTGAGTTTTGAATTCACGATTGATTTATCCTTGTTTCAAGTAATTAAATTTCAGTATGACCTAGAATCTATTAGTCAGAAATTCTTGCTTGATGTTCGCTGTTTGTTGGTATGTGTCATGGCGCTGAATTAGTGTTAAACCTAAAACTATGAATTTTTTTGTCGTGAATATGGGAAAGGTGTATCTGCTAATCCCATTTAGTGTAACTAAAATTTTATTAGCATGTGGTTAAACCGAAATAACAGGTTGCCTGATTTGCATGTGCTACTTTCTTAAATGACCTGCTTGTGAAAGATCCCATAGTATTGGTATAAGTAAATGATGGTCTCATGCTGGACTAAATTACTCACGACTTAACATTTTCCTATGACTTGAAATTGGTTACAAATTTGGGTACTCCATTCTATTGTCTGCATCTGCTGTAGGGTCATGTTATTCTGCTGCAAATATAATATTGATGTTCATTGTTGTTTGGTTTGTTAAGGTTTCATATTATTCTCTGTTGCTAAAATAAGAACTGTCATCCTACCTTCTATATTTAATCCCTTTAATCCAATAATATCGCATGTCTTGGAATTTAACATTCTGTGCTTATTTTGTAAACCTGGAGAACCATTTTTGGTGCTCTCTATAAGGCATTTGTGCCATATATTAAGTATATATGTTGATACGTAAACTTCCTTGTTCTGTGACTTTAAGGTCATGCTTCCAACCATACCACCATTAAACAAACCATGACATTGTTGTTCACTATCCTGATCATTTGTATTGGACTGTTTGTCCTTGCTCATATCACTAGTCGCATGATAAATGTTTCCAGTTAGTGTATTGGAATTCCATTCTTATTCTTGAGTAATAAACATTTCCTTGCCCCCATTACATAGTTTAAATAGCTTTGTTAGACCCAGTTGGATATACCCTTAAAAATGAGACTGTTGTTGAGGCTTGATCGGACTGTTTGTCCTTGGGTAATAAATTCATGTTGCTATTCTAAGTAAACAACTGATATCACATTGAAAAGTGACTCTGAGTTATAACAGCAGAAAAAAAATCTGGAAACTTACACATTGATATATATATTTCCACTATGAACCTGTTGTGCAAACTAGAACTATTGCATATTTGTTATATAAAACTCATGTATGGACTTGATAACATATGTTGTCTTGATGTCACATTGAAACTGTAAATAAATTAGTACTGATAAACGTCTGAAATGAATTTACCATTGATTGTTAGGTTGTGTCTTATTAATACTGCTCATAGTTATCTGCTAGTTCAATCCATGTCTCGAATGTAGATTACATCGAAAATTCCCCGGCATGAACCCTGTGTCTTGGTTAAACTAGGAGCACACTGGCTCATAAATTGCTTTGCATCTAAGAACCTGAAAATACATTGGTTTCTTTCCCTTGGCCTGTCTTTATAAATATAAAATGGGAAATCAGATGCTTGTGTGTTATGTGGTTATGGTTTGCCTGGGATGATAAAATAAGGATTTTGATGCAATGTTCCTTTGATTTGAGTTATGCAATAGTTTTCTTACAGCATATAAATACTTGGTCCTTTACTATGAGAATTTAAGATTTTCTCATATAATGGACAAGCTTAGTGCCCAGTTACCTTGAACGCAGCTTATATGACTGGCCAGACATTTGTTTTTTTGGCTTTGTAAACATGTTTTGTTATGACCATTTCCTCACACAAAAACTTTTAGTCACCCTCTTCTCTTTTCATACAGCATTTCTTTGTTCTTCATTATTTCAGTCTCTTTTTCTTAGCTTATGCATGTGCGAAGTTTCTATAAGATGCATGTGCATGTGGGTTGTGTGTGCATTATATGTGTGTGAGTATATGTATATACCCTGAAAGTACCATCTCTACATAATTTATACTAATTTATACAAGTGTCGATATGTAGTGAACATAATACACTTCATTCGTACAAAATGTATACAAGCTTCCTAAGAAATAAGTTTCCAGCATGATATTAAACAACCTGCTGTTTGTGTGTACACCATATGATTGTGTAGCGAAATATGTTTACTTAAATTATCCCCTTTAACTGAAATGCATGTGGCTGAAATTGCTATGTTAGTTGACATCAGCCTGATCTTGATAGATGCTACAACTTGAACTGATTTGCACATCCTGACTATACATGTTGCCTATAAATGATCTTACTTTGTTTAACTTGATATAATTGTGTGTAGTAATATATATCTGGGTTCGAAATGTATATATTACCCAGGAAGATGACTTGCTACCTTTGCCACTATTTGCACCTCATACTGTGTATGCATTTTAGGAATTCCTATTTGTTGTGCCTTGTTGAGGGTAGCCTGTATTGCATTTTGAATTGATGGAAAATATGTGTCACTAAAACGTGTAGATGGTAACTTATAAATTTAAGTTAGGATTCACTATTTTTAGTTCCTGTTGAGATTAATTTACTTGAACTATGATTAAATCCTGACTCGAGTGTTTTATATTATTGCATGAAACGCTCGGGGTCAGACCCGAGTGTTACAAATTTTAAAGATCACAGCTTAGGATTCGAAGATTGACAAAGCTGAGGATTCTGAAGACGCACACTCTAAAGTTTACAAAACAGTAAATATTTTCTTTTATTCAATTCGTTTTAAATTTTCATTGTACAAAGGAAAATCTTGTATTAAAAATTTTGATTCTATAAAAAAAAGGTTTATTCTGTTGTTCAATTCTGTGTCATTTATTTATTCTGTATTTTCTGTGTTGATTTTATTTTTAAACTCTGTATGCTAAATACGCTCCGTCAATTTGGATGTTTTAAATCGGTTTAAATACGGATTTGAAGCGGTCAAAAAGGCAGGACGTTACAAATAACCTAAGTACCATCATAAGCCTGGATAGTTATAACTGCCTGTCCTCACAATGCTGATGTGTACATAACTAATACAGTACATCTGAAATAGAAATAGGTAGATAGATAATGGAAGCCTCCGGCTCGTCTTCCGAACTTTAAAGCTTCCAAAGTAAAACTTTCCATACTCAGCCTACTCGTAGGAATACGTGAGGGTTTTAGGGAAAACAAAAACCAAGCATCGAACATTAGTCTGGTATGAGAAACTCAAGATACACATTGCATGTAACAACATTGAGGGGACCGTGCAGATAGCCTCACCGGTTTTTCCCTCAAATGAAACCAACCATTTATTAAATTTACTATAGTTGTATAATAGATAATGTCCAGGGTAGAATATAAATAATTCAAATAGCTGGAATGGTTACATTGGTTACATTCGACAACTATTAAATATGCAAACAAAACCGATAAGGCATGTTTGCATATTGGATTTTCCATCGGAGATCTCTCAATATAGATCGGAACTCCATACACATGGGTCAGAAAGTACCTCCGAGCATCATATATCTCTAGATAAAATATACCATAAGGTAAACACAACTGGCCCACGCACGAAACACCAAAGTGTACTACGTGGAACCAAATATATCCAACTCCCGCGTGCAACTTCGAGGAGCTCCCACACGATTCGATATAAGTATAGACTAGATATGGAGTCAATATATCCTGCCATAGGTTAGCAAAACCCCAGATTGTGTTCCTACTCTATTTTTAGCCATATCCAATGTCGAGGTTTCGTTCAGCATCTTTCACATGAGTCTTCATCACTCGAACAGAACACAAATCTCAAATTGGATTCCTACTTCTCGAACAGATCACGAATCACTACTTTGACCCAAGCATCTCGAGAAGTTTCCCAATCTTCATATAGATTACCTTTTTTCCTTCAAACGCTTCCAAAACATAGAACTCGTATTCTAGTTTTGAAGTGGTATTTCGATCCCGGATTCTTCAAAACTAATTGATGAATTTTCGGTTAACTCAATTCCGGTTCTTTCAAAAGTAAATGAATGCTAGAGACATTTCATACCAACACTCCTCCCCGAGGGTTCTCAATGGTATTGAATCGTGAAGCTTTCCCGATACTTCTTAAGTTACAATGGTATTGATCGATAGTCGACTAATCGACTATCTAGTTAAAACAATAGCTTATAGAAACCATGGTTCGTGCACCTAACTCGTTTTCGACATTATCAACTTAACTACCCCACGGTCAAGAGTAAGGCCAGGTAAGTTAGAGCACTGGTTGCATATCACCCCTTGCCTAGACACCCCATTCTTGACACTCACAGATAGATAAGTCTACTCGTCAGCTTATTAGAATTAAGCACAGTATTCATGATAATCAATAAACAGGTAAGTAATCAATATGATTAACACACTTCCAACATTCCCAACCTATCTATTCCTCGGCCAAGAGGGAAGACGGTAGGTTAAATCTCTATTGCTCTGTCCCTACTCGACATCAATCTTAACTCTCACAAATAAATAAGCCTACTTCGTTGGCTTATTAGTGTTAAGCATTATCAGTTACCCTTTTAATTTAGTGACTTAATCATGACAAGGTTTAGCAATTCATAACCCTTTCTAACCTTTGTTTTATTTGGAAAGAAATTTTAAAAGAAAATATTTTAAAAAGAAGATATGTAGAAAGAAGATATTTTGAAGATATTCAGAAAGAAGATATTTTAGAAGATATATTGAAAAGAAGATACTTCCGAAAAGAAGATATTTAGAAAGAAGATATTTAGAAAGAAGATATTTAAAAATAAGATATTTTGAAAAGAAGATATTTAGAAAGAAGATAAGACCATTTACATAAACTTGAAGAACATTTACAATACTTTGAAATCCAAAAATCAAGGTTAAACGGGTAGTTTTGCACTAGTGAAGTTTTTGGTCATTTTCAAAAGGTTACTTAGCATTTTACTATCCAATGACTTCAAGGTAGTAAACATACAAGTAATACAAGATTCAAAATGATAATAAATCACTAAAGATTTTATTACAAAGTTCCATACAAAGTGTTGTAAACACAACAATTCAAACCACATCTATAGCAACTATCGCTATAAGTGGACTTTCAAGTTCAAGTCCACAATATTCAATTCCCTACTGATCCTTATGTGCTTTGTTTCAAGTCCATTCCATTTGTTATACAAGTCAATTCAAGTACAAATCCAAGTCCATTCAAGTCAGTTCCAATCCATTAACATGGATCGCATATGTCGCTTACTTTTATAGTAAGAATCAAGTTAACATTTTTAACATAAGTTACTAACATTCAAGCAACTTTAAGCATAGTTAAGGACATGAAATTGTTTATATGTAATGTCCTTAATAGTGAGTAAACTCACTTTAATCCTTAGCAAATCCAAGATCCAAGAACACAAGCCAAGACCCAGGATAACAGCCTCCTTTCTTTCCTTCCTTTCCTTGCTTTTCCTTCCTTTTTCGTCCTTCCTCCTTCAAAGTAGCTCACGACCTCAAGATGATTTTGGAGAAAGGCTTGGATTTTTCAACTTCTAACTTGTTAGAAGGTCTTATAATGTTGTAGGAAGGATTCACTCAAAGTTTGAGTTGATTTGGAGTTGGTTTGAGTATGTTTTTAGAAAGTTAGTGAGTAAGAGAGGAAGATGAAGAAGACATTGTTTTTATCCTTAAAGCTTAGGAATTTTTGTAAATGAAAGAGAAGGTATGCCCCTTCTTTTATAGGAAAAGCAAGGTGAATGCAAATAGACCTAAAAGCCCTTAAAACCCTAATCTTACATATGAAGTATTACTACTTTTGCTCATTTTCCTTATTTGCTCATTTCCTAAATATCTTGCTTATGTGCATGACATCATTAAAAATGTAGTTAATCATAATTACTAAAAATATTTTTATTTTCTAATCACTTTCCTGATGATTAATTAAATACCCATTTAAATTTTCAACAACTTTTATTCAGAAAATAGCTATATATCGACAAAACGATTTTCGGTCATATTTTCGACATTTTTCCAAAAATATATTTTTGTAAACGTTTTTCCAAAATGAGTCTAGGATCATTAATTTTTAATTAAAATACGTTTAACAAGGTTATAAAATCACATTTATAATATTTAACAATATTCCAAATAGTTACGATATTTGAAGATTAAATGTTCAAATTTTCCGGATCTTTACATTCTCCCCCACTTAAAACATGTCGTCCCCGAAATTTAAACAAGAATGAAAATCAAAGAAGATAGAAGAACAAGATGCATATATAGATTACTTCCAAAAACTATATACAAACTAAACACCAAAATACATACGATACTAAGATAAGAGACCCTTAGTCTAAGATTAGGTCTGGATAAGACTTCCTCAAATTATCCTCTGTTTCCTATGTACAATCGTGAGCATCTTTACTCCATTGTACCTTGACTAACTTCATAACCTTAGTCCTCGGTTTCTTAATATCTCTATCAACAACTCAAACACGTTGTCTCAATATAGTCAAATTCGGCTCCACTTCCAAGTCTTCTTGCTGCGATGCTTCTACTATCATCGAGGGATCATGCACATACTTGCACAGATGTGATACATGAAATACATTGTGCACACCCGATAACCTAATGGGTAACTCGACTCTATATGCGAGCATACCAATCCTCTCCAGAATTGGAATGGTCCAATATAACGAGGAGCCAACTTCCCTGCCCTTCCAAACCGAACAACACTTCTCATCGGGGAAACTTTTACAAATACAAAGTCTCCAACTGAGAATTCCAAGTCTCTTCTCCTTTCGTCTGCGTAGCTCTTCTGTCGATTTTGTGCATCCTTGATTCGCTTCCTAATCTCTGAAACCTTATCAGATGCCTCTCGAATCATATCTGGTCCAAGTATAAGGCGATCTCCAGGTTTTACCCAACATGATGGAGATTTGCAAGGCCTTTCATACAATGCTTCAAAAGGTGCCATTCCAATGTTGGCTTGATAACTATTGTTGTATGAAAACTCAACAAGTGGTAAGTGATCTTCCCATGAACCTGCAAAATCTAAGATGCATGCCCGAAGTAAGTCTTCTAATACTCGGTTCAACCTTTCCGTTTGCCCATCAGTCTGCGGATGGTAAGCGGTACTCAAACTGAGCTCAGTCCCCAATACACCATGCAATCACTTCTAGAAATGACTTGTGAAGATTGGATATCTATCACTCACGATACTACTTTAAATGCCATGAAGCCTAACTATCTCTTTAATATACAACAACGCCAAACTAGAAGTAGTCCTTGTTGCCTTTACTGGTAAGAAGTGTGCGTTCTTGGTTAATCGATCTACAATAACCCATACACCTTCATTACCTCTCCATGTCCTAGGCAATCTATCAATGAAATCGATTGAAATTTTCTCCCATTTCCACTTAGGAATCTCGAGTGCCATCTTCTGATGACTACTCTTCACTTGCTAGCAGTTAGCACACCCACTTGTAAATATCGAAACATCCCTCTTCATGCCCTCCCACTAGAATGTTCGCTTCATGTCTTGATACATTTTTGTTACCCCTGGATGTATCGTTGATCGTGGATGATGGCTTCCCATTAGAACCTCATGCCTGATTCCGTCAACATTTGGAACACATAACCTACCATTCATCCTTAAAATGCTAAGGTTATCTACTTCGAATCTGGGCCATTTTTCTAGAGCAATGTTCTTACTTACCAACTTAGCAGTCCTGGCAAGATGAAGATCTCTAAGCTGATCATCTTCGATACGACTAATCAGGGTCAGTCGAACTTCTACATTTTCCATAACATCATTTCTTCTACTGATCACATCAGTAACAACATTATCCTTCCTTGGGGTATACATGATGACTAGATCATAGGCCACAAGAAACTCCAACCACCTTTGTTGCCTCATGTTTAAGTCCTTTTTGCATAAAAAAAACTTCAAGGATTCGTGGTCCGTATATAATTCGAACTTCTCACCTAACAAATGATGCCTCCACATCTTTAATGCAAACACGACTGCTAATAACTCCAATTCATGAGTCGCATACCTCGTTTCATGTGGTTTGAACTAATGGCTTGCATAAGCAATAAATCTTACATGTTGCATCAACACAGCACCCAACCCTGTTCCACATGCATCGGTGTAAACAGTCAAACCTTCACCTCCATCTAGTACAGTAAGAACAGGAGCACTAGTCAACTTCTCCTTAAGCTTTATAAAGGCTTGCTCGCACTTCTCTGTCCATACAAATTTGATATCTTTCTTCGACAGCTTCGTTAAACAAGAAGCGATCTTTGCGAAATCCTGGATAGAACTTCTATAATAGCCAGCTAAACCCAAAAAGCTTCTAATATCTGTAGAGCTTTCTGGCCTCTTCCAGTCCTGAACAGACACAAACCTTCGTAGGATCAACAGAAATACCTTCTGTAGAAACAACATGGCCCAAAAATCTAACTTCCGAACGTTGAAAATGACACTTCGAGAATTTTTCCTTCAAAACATTGTCCCTCAATGTTTCTAATACTATCCTCAAATGGTGTGTAAGTTCTTCCTCGGACTTAGAGTAGACCAGAATATCATCAATGAATACAAGAACAAACTTATTCAACACATTTCGAAAAACCCGATTCATTAGGTCTACGAAATATGCTGGAGCATTAGTTAGACCGAACGTCATAACTAACCACTCATAAAATTTATTGAACCTAAAAGTAGTTAAGGGTACACTCTCCTCTGCTACCCTCAACTGATGGAATCCCGTAGCAAGATCTAGTTGAGAAAACACTCGAGCTCCTTGGAGCTTGTCGAACAGATCATCTATCCTAGGCAAAGGATACTTATTCCTAATAGTTCGTTTGTTGAGCTTGCGATAATCGACACATAATCTTAAAGAACCATCCGCCTTTGTAGCAAAGACAAGAGGCGCTCCCCAACTTGAACGACTTGGTCGGATCAAGCCCTTCTGTAGTAGATCATAATCCACCTAAATAGATAGCTCCAACTTTTCCTTTGGTGCTAACCTTCGAACAGGCAACATGATAGGCTTTGCATCTTTAACTAAATCAATGCGAAACTCTATCTCCCGATGAGGTGGTAAACCTAACACCTCCTCGAAGACATCTGCAAAATCTTGAACAATGGGAATAGAACTCAATTCTTCCTCTGCCATATCCAAGGAATAAAGGAAACTTGTCACAAGTGAGCTAGGTCCTTTATAAAATACTATGAAATGTTTCCCTTCATCCGTCTTAAATAAGATAGTCCCCTTCTTACAATCTAGAACCCTAGATGTAATTACCCGGGATTTTGACGACTTTGGTTATCACCATAAACTCACTGATGACTAACCAAACATCGAAAAATACCGGTCATTAATGAAAGAAAACAGAGGGTGAGGATAGATAAGATAGAAACTTAGAATAGAAGAAGAAGAAGAACACAATATCAGAGTAACACGAATCTCACAGTGGAACGAATAAATATATTTCATAACATAACTTAGAAATACAAATCTGTACTTGAATATACATATCATTATCAAAGTACAACACTTACAACACAGCGGAAATAACTATAGCTATATGATCCTGAAGCCTCCTGCTCCAAGCTCTTCCATTATATCTGTAAATCCTGACTACTTGACTTCCAGTACAAATTTAGGCACCCAAGAGTTTAGGGAAAACAAACAAAATAAACTCCGGGTCAGTCATGGGACTGGTGTGAGTAAAACAGTTTAAAACAGTTCAAGCAGGTAATCGATATCTCATAAGACCACGCCGTATAACGGAACGGGTTTTTCCCTTATGAGAATCCAAATATTTTTATATCAAAAACCCTTTTGATATTATAATAATGTCTATCAACACAATATAATAATCATCTAGCAGAAACGCTTTCATCTCACGTTCTACATATATAGTATACAATCAAAAACCGCAAGCATGTATTGGGTAATGGATTACCAACTATGACAAGGTATGGAACCACCTTTCGCTAGTGTACCTCTAGAGATGAATACACTGGGTTCAACAAGAACATCTTGCAACCTGACCACACATGACCGACCACTCATTTCGCTTGAGTGTGTCGAATGTATATCACCAACGGTTGGGATCAGCAACCGTTTCCCGAATGGGACAGCATCAACAATAGATTTTTAGAAGTAAATGAAACTCTAGATCAGGTGATTATACACCCTACTTCGGTGCGACCGACTTAGCCATGTTGCCTGATGTGAGGCTAGAAGCTACGCTTTATCATCACATCAGATTCACTTTGAATGTCACATCGCCAAATCCATCAAATCACCGACTGACGTCCTCAACCATAGATTATGTGTTAGCTAAAAGAAATTTCCTTCTCCGCTTCCACTCTTGGTACGGTTGGAGAAATCAATATACGTGATCGTCTGGAAATACTCTGTCAGACATCCGTCCGTACAAGTCATCCAGGAACAGGATGAACCGAAGGCACTATTCTGTAAACAGGATAGCCCTCGCATAACTCCGTCTTCAATTTCCTTTGGCATATATGATTCGCAACGCTTATGCCAATACAGAGTGGTTCTTTGGATAATAATCCAACCGGTCTCTCCATATTATCAACGTTAAAATGGTCAAAACTTCGATAGTCTGTTATTTTACTATCGAAGAAAAACAGGTGTGCAAACAATGATATTATTTCCAAATGGAAATTTATATCGATCAAACATCATTCAACATTTATCTCTTTATTTCATTAATTTACTTATCTCCTGTTTCCCTATATTCAATATTTCTTATTTTCTAAATTTGGAAAATATACGTTATTAACAATGGAAAACATTTCCATTCTTTGTTTTCTTTATTAGAAAACATTTCTGGTTTCTTATTTGGAAAATATTTCCAAAGTTTCTTCATTGGACTTAGACAGTTGTTTAAACAAACCATCGCGATGCAACTCAAACCATTTCCTTTACTGCCGAACCTTAACTATTCCTTAGTTAAAAACGAAGCCAATCAAGTTGGGGTAGAACTACCTCTCAGACCTTAACTGAACAACATTTCTAACTTTGAAATAGGCAAAGTTCACTTTATATTTCTTTAACAAACTTCCTTACGTAACTCTCTTTCAAATCTTTTCTATTCGAAAATTCTTTCCTTTGATAAGGTATATTTGATAACTCTATTCAATTTATTCTATTCACTTAACTCTTTTGATTTAACTCTAACTCTATTCACTTAACTCTTTTGATTTAACTCTAACTCTATTCACTTAACTCCTATCGAATAAACTATATTCGATAACTCTTTTAATTCTATTTGAATAAACTATATATTCGATTAACTCCATTTACTCTATTCGAATAAACTATATTCGATTAACTCCTTTATTCTATTCGAATAAACTATATTCGATTAACTCCTTTTACTTTCTATTCGAATAAATTATATTCGATTAACTCCTTTTACTTTCTATTCGAATAAACTATATTTGATTAACTCCTTTTACTTTCTATTCGAATAAACTATATTCGATTAACTCCTTTATTCTATTCGAATAAACTATATTCGATTAACTCCTTTTACTTTCTATTTCGAATCACTAATATTCGATAACTCTATTTAACTCTTATTTGAATAACTAATATTCGATAACTCTATTTAACTCTTATTCGAATAACTAATATTCGATTAACTCAATTGATTCTATTCGAATAAACTATATTCGATCAACTCCTTTATTTTAACTATAATCGATTAACTCCATCGAATAACTAAATTCGATAACTCCTTCGAATAACCAATATCCTATAACTCACTTCGATTAACCAAATCGATAACTCTTTCGATTAACTAATAATCGATAACTCCTTTCGATTTACTAAAAATCGATAACTCCTTTCGAATAACTAATTCGATTTACTCTTTCGAATACCATATTCGATTTAACTCCTTTATTCGCTTTATAAAGATTTCCTTTTTAACAACGTTTATTCATTTTTAAAGATTTACTTTTAGTAACGGTTCTTCACTTTAATATGATTTCCTTCTTATAACAGTTTCCTTTTTATAACGTTTATTCATTTTCTAAATATCTCCTATTTATAAATATTCCAATTTATAAATATTTCTTATTTATAAATATTCCATTTATAAATATTTTATTTTCAAATATCACTTTGAAAATATTCCCTTATCAACATTTCGGTATGTTATGGTACTCAACATATCAAATCACGATGATCAGTATCGTTCAAACACATATAATCGGCAACAGATTATATATCACATCATATATCACAATATATGAAAAACAGTTAAATAAATGTTGAGGAATCCAGTTGGATTCCTCCAACCTGTTTCCCTGCAACCACAGATGTTAAACAATATAGATAACATCACTTTCGGTTCCATATGATATATTCTGTTAAACAGAATCAATATAGAAATTCAACTAACTGACTAGCAGTTCAATCAAATAGTCAACACACAGTCAATCAGCCAATATTTAACAGTTCTAAAAATACAACATGAATTTATAAACTGTTCAGAGTTAGTGAGATTTATTCACATTTGCAGTTCATCGTTAAAGACGATAAACTGTTGTTTGATCTGAATCAAACAGTTTATTTCGCCATAAATTCAAACGAGCTCCACTCCACTCCCAGTCAATTCCATTGGGCAGTGTTCGTTCATACGATCCTATCGGATCTTGTTTCACTGAATTCTGATAACGTATGGAGGAGATATGATGTTTACAAGTTTAATACATAAATTTGAAATTTAATATTAACTTAATTAATATACTTGGGCTTAACTCTTGATATACGGCCCAAACCCGAACCCAGTCAATGAATCTTCCTCCAGACATACCATACGCGACTTCCTCCTACACCATTCACCATTTTAGCGCCTTTCAACTAACCACCGCTCCTTACCTCTTCACCAAAACCAAAAACCGAAATCACCAGTGTTCTTCTCGTTCGATTCTCCACCCACCCGTACCCGATTGGAAGGACTCGACTGCCCCCTTGAAATCGTGTCGCTGTTGAGCTCCAGGTTTTGAGCGACACTTCTGCTCACCGAAGATCACCAAAAACTCACACCGAGTGCTAAATCATCACACGAGTACAAATCTGACATCCTTTTCATGCATCGATGCTTCAATCCGCAACTAACTCGAACCCTAGCCTCTACTGTATATGTTCACTACTCCGACAATGATATCGAACTGCACAGAAATGGTCGAAAACTGAAGTCCTTCCACTCGTGATCCCAAATATATAGATATCATGATTTTATGATTTTTATTTCAATTTCAAATGATTTTTATTCCTCCCTTTCTTTTACTGTATGAAGAGAACGAGCGGCGGGTTTGTGTTGACCACTGAAGAGAAAAGTTTAGGGTTTTAGAAAGTTAGTCCTATATTTATAGGGAAAATAAATATCTAGATGTTTTATAAAAAGAATATTCCTGGTATATTCTTTTGTTAATTTGTGTTTAAAAATCCCTGCGATCACACACGATACCCATAAATCACCAAACTGGACATGCAGCTACAGTTCGACATTACGGTCCCAACGAAACTGGTTTCGTCGAATTCCGACTTCATATGCTCACACAGCGTATTTTTAACCATCGAAATACTAACTGTTTCTCACTCTAAAAATCTGTACGGCCACACAGTGACTCTAAAAATCACGACACCTGAAATCTAACAATAATTTGACATTACGAATCCAACAAAATTAGTTTCGTCGAATTCTGAGGTCGTTTGCAAAACTGGCTATTTTTAAAGCCCTAAATAACCCTTTTAAATATATAAATATATTTAAAAGAAATTGAATTAAATATTTATAAATAAATATTATCGTATATATTCACATACGATATCATACAGCTCTAGAATATTCCTATATGAATTTCTAACTCGATATTTACTTCTGGGTCAACCCGATATTCGATTTATATTGAAATCCCCTTAAAAAAATATAAATAATTCCTTTATAAATTATAAAGGAATTCCACAGCGACTTTTCTGAAATTTGATTTGGACGTGAATCAAAATCTACACGACGAAATCCTGATTTTTCTCTTCCACTAGAAAGATATACTCCACCAGCTCCACACGTTTCTTGTTTCATAGAAATCCGGCTTAAAATGAATCCCGTTCATTCATTTGAAGTTCAAATCGCCAAATTATGAACTGCAGTGCCATTTCAAGCTCGATTTTAATTATAATATAATTATACGTTCAAACTGTCGTTCAAATAATATATTCGTTATTCTAATTCAATTTCTAAACTAAATTAAATATCACAGCTGATCCGGTTCACACCATATCGTCATTTCAGCCAATTCTGATTATTTTAGAATTAAATATATTATTTAATTTATTATTTTAATTAAATATTTACCATTATTTAATTCCACGACCATTAAATTCACTATATCACTATTTGTATAATTAAATAAATTAATTATAATACGTCTGCCAATGCGAGTCATTACACCAGAATATCGAGACAGCCAATCCATCCCAAGTAGGACATCAAAACCCATAAAACCCCAAACATATAAACCACAAGGGAAGAGTTCGTCATAATAAAAAATCGGAACTCCTAAGCATCCCATACAAAGATTTGTCGAGCCTCCAATAGGGTTCGACACACAAATAGATTCTAAAGCCATTACTGGCTCATGTTTCAATTTATCAACAAGAGTACGAGAAATGAAATTGACAGAAGCACCAGTGTCAAATAAGACACGAATAGGAATGCCAAAAATAGATAAAATACCTTCCATAACTTGCTTCCCCTTTGTTGCTGCAGAAGTGGATGGTGCTGAAGCTAAAGCAAAAGCTCGAGGTTGTTTCCCCTTATGAAGAAGTGGATACTCCCTAGCAAAATGACCCAGCTTATGATAGTTGTAGCAGCCATCCCTTGGAGCAAACTGAGTCTTGATCGTCTGTGATTCAACCTTCGGATTCTTAGCAATTGGTGCCTTAAGCACAGGTACCCTTTCCACCTGTTTCTTCTTAGCCTCCGTACAGTTCTTAGCAAAATGACCCTTCTTCCCACAGTTATGACAAGTAAGCCTAGATATATCTTTATTTGGTTGAAGCTTCCTCTTATTCTCGCTAGTTGGTGTCAAATTAGCTTATTTCAGAACCAAACACTCAAACCTCAATCCCATATTTACCAAATTCAAATAGGGTGCCAAGATATGGTTTGTCATGTCTCGATCGAACTCAAGACGCAATCATATAATGCACTTATCATTCTTCTTCAGTGGCGTATCAATCAGACCTGGTCCGAACTAAGACAATGTAGTGAATCGCTTCTCATACTCTGCTATCGTCATAGCTCCCTGCTTCAAGTCTATGAAACTCTTGTATAATAAGGTCTTCCCAGCTTTCAGAACATATTTCCTTTCAAATTCCTCCTTAAATTGGACCCAAGAAAAGATGTCCTCTTGGACATTCAAAGTAATCAAATTCCACCAATCCATAGCCGTATCAGTTAAATGTCGTGATGCCAATCAACGCTCCATTGCATCATCTAGCTCCATATCCCTAAATATATGGTCACATAGCTTGACCCAAGTCTGAACTTCTATGATTGATTCTAAGTCACTAAACCTCCTTTCCCCAAGCCTTTCATAGTCACGGCAAAGTGAAGCAAATCCCCTTTGAGGAATAACTTGCACGACCTCCTCTAGTATTTGCAGTACGAGTACTCATAGTTTACTAATTGAATTGTAGCAAACATTTTTAGAATACTTGAAGATAGAATTATTTCAAGGAAACGATACAAAGAAGGGTTTACTACTAAGAAAGTTCTTATTCAAGAAAGGGTTGCGAGAAATAGACATTCCTAAGGAATATTTTCAAAGTCTATTTTTCAAAATACAAATACACTCTCATATGTATAATACGCTCGACTCATTCTAGGGTGTCGCTTACCCCATCTCTAAATGAGCCACACCCAACCAAAGCCAAGGTGTTTACTCAATCTTGTGCTCTGATACCAAATGTAACGACACGAGTTTTCGAACCTTGAAAGTCAACACTAAATACATCCACGGTATTCGTGTGCCAAACATCCAAGTGCCGGAAAGTCGAATTGTTGGGTAATAAAAAAGTAGAACAAGGAATACAGAATAGAACATCAGAAACTCACAGCGGAACGGAGATATAAAATATCAACGTAGTACAAAGGCTTACTCTGAATAAATTTCAGAGCTATAATAACCTAAGTACCATCATCAGCCTGGACAGTCAATGCTGATGTGTATATAACTAATACAATACAACTGAAATAGAAATAGGTAGATAGATAATGGAAGCCTCCAGCTCGTCTTTCGAACTTTAAAGCATCCAAAGTAAAACCTACCATACTTAGCCTACTCGAAGGAGTACGTGAGGGTTTTAGGGAAAATAAAAACCAAGCGTCATACATCAGTCTGGTATGAGAAACTCAAGATACACATTGCATGTAACAACATTGAGGGGACCATGCAGATAACCACTCCGGTTTTGCCCTCAAATGAAACCAACCATTTATTAAGTTTACTATAGTTGTGTAATTGATAATGTCTAGGGCATAGAATATAAATAATTCAAATAGCTGGAATGGTTACATTGGTTACATTCAACAACTATTAAATGTGCAAACAAAACCGATAAGGCACGTTCGCATATTGGATTTTCCATCAGAGATCTCACAACATAGAACCGAACTCCATACACAAGGGTCAGAAAGTACCTCCGAGAGTCGTATATCTCTAGATAATATATACCATAAGGTAAACACAACTGCTTATGCACGAAACATCAAAGTGTACCACGTGGAAACAAATATATCCAACTCCCGCGCGCAACTTCGAGGAGCTCCCGCACGATTCAATATAAGCATACACTAGATATGGAGTCAATATATCCAGCCATAAGTTAGCAAAACCCCAGATTGTACTCCTACTCAGTTTTTAGCCATATCCGATGTCGAGGTTTCGTTTGGCATCTTTCAGACGAGTCTTCATCACTCGAACAGAACACGAGTCCTAAATTGGATTCGTACTTCTCGAACAAATCACAAATCACTACTTTGTTACGAGCATCTCGAGAAGTTTCCCAATCTTCATATAGATTCCCTTTTTTCTTCAACCGCTTCCAAAACGTAGAACTCGTATTCTAGTTTTGAAGTGGTATTCGATAAGTAAAACACTTATCAATCCTGGTATCTTCAAAACTAATCGATGAATTTCCGGTTAACTCAATTCTCGTTCTTTCAAAAGTAAGTGAAATGCTAGAGACGTTTCATACAAACACTCCTCCCTGGGGGTTCTCACCAATATCGAATCGTGAAGCTTTCCTGATACTTCTTAAGTTATAATGGTATAGTTCGATAGTCGACTATCTTGTCAAAACAATAGCTTATAGAAACCATTGTTCATGCACTTAACTCGATTCCGACATTATCAACTTAACTATCCCTCGATCAAGATTAAGGCTAGGTAATTCAAAGCACTGGTTGCATATCACTCCTTGCCTAGACACCCCATTCTTGACACTCACACATAGATAAGCCTACTCGTCGGCTTATTAGAATTAAGCATAGTATTCATGATATTCAATAAACAGGTAAGTAATCAATATGATTAACACGTTTCCAACATTCCCAACCTATCTATTCCTCGGCCAAGAGGGAAGTCGTTAGGTTAGAGTTCTATTGCTCCGTCCCTACTTGACGTCAATCTTAACTCTCATAAATAGATAAGCCTACTTCATTGGCTTATTAGTTTTAAGCATTATCAGTTACCCTTTTAATCTAGTGACTTAATCATGACAAGGTTTAGCAATTCATAACCCTTTCTAACCTTTGTTTCATTTGGAAAGATATTTTGTAAGAAGATATTTTGTAAAGAAGACATTTAGAAAGAAGATATTTTGATGATATTTAAAAAGAATATATTTTACAAGATATATTGAAAAGAAGGTACTTAGAAAGAAGATATTTTGAAGATATTTAGAAAGAAGATATTTTGAAAATAAGATTTTAGAAAGAAGATAATACTATTTACATAAACTAAAAGAACATTTACAATACTTTAAAATCCAAAAATCAAGGTTAAACGGGTAGTTTTGCACTAGTGAAGTTTTTGGTCATTTCCAAGGGGTTACTTAGCATTTTACTATCCAATAACTTCAAGGTAGTAAACAAATAAGTAATAAAAGATTCAAAATGATAATAAATCACTAAATATGTCATTACAAAGTTCCATACAAAGTGTTGTAAACAAAACAATTCAAACCGCATCTATAACGACTATTGCTATAAGTGCACTTTCAAGTTCAAGTCCACAATATGTCAATTCCCTACTAATCCTTATGTGCTTTGTTTCAAGTCCATTCCACTTATTATACAAGTCAATTCAAGTCCAAATCCAAGTCCATTCAAGTTCATTCCAATCCATTAACATGGATCACATATGTCGCTTACTTTTAAAGTAAGAATCAAGTTAACATTTTTAACATAAGTTACTAACATTCAAGCAACTTTAAGCACAATTAAGGACATGCAAATGGTTTATATTTTATGTCCTAAATAGTGAGTAAACTCATGTTAATCCTTAGCAAATCCATGATCCAAGAACACGAGCCAAGATCCAGGATAGCAACCTCCTTCCTTTCCTTCCTTTCCTTGCTTTTCCTTCCTTTCCTTGCTTTTCCTTCCTTTTTCGTCCTTCCTCCTTCAAAGTAGCTCACGACCTCAAGATAATTTTGGAGAGAGGCTTGGATTTTTCAACCTCTAACTTGTTAGAAGGTCTTGTAATGTTGTAGGAGGGCTTCACTCAAAGTTTGAGTTGATTTGGAGTTGGTTTGAGTATGTTTTTAGAAAGTTAGTGAGTAAGAGAGGAAGATGAAGAAGAGATTGTTTTCATCCTTAAAGCTTAAGAATTTTTTTGAATGAAAAGAGAAGGTATGCCCCTTCTTTTATAGGAGAAGCAAGGTGAATGGGAAAAGACCTAAAAGCCCTTAAAACTCTAATCTTATATTTGAAGTATTACTACTTTTGCTCATTTTCCTTATTTGCTCATTTCCTAAACATCTTGCTTATGTCATGCATGACATCATCAAAAATTTAGTTAACCATAAATATTAAAAATATTTTTATTTGCTAATCAATTTCTTGATGATTAATTAGATACCCATTTAAATTTTCAACAACTTTTATTTAGAAAATAGCTATATATCGATAAAACGGTTTTCGGTCATATTTTCGACATTTTTCCAAAAAATATATTTTTATAAAAGTTTTTCCAAAATGAGTCCAGGATCATTAATTTTTAATTAAAGTAAGTTTAACAAGGTTATAAAATCACATTTATAACATTTAACAATATTCCAAATAGTTATGGTATTTGAAGATTAAGTATTCAAATTTTCCGTGTCTTTACATTGGCACTTGAAAGATGAGTCCCTTGAGTGGTGGAATTTGATATCTAGAGAGAGTGAGGGACGAATTCAAAACCTGTTTTGAAGCAAAGTTTTTGCCAAGGGCAGAAGTGACTGTCCAGTTGGAGAAATTCATCCACCTCAAGTAAGGAAGCTTGAGCCTGCAAGAGTATGTATCCAAATTTACCGAATTATGTATGTTTGGAAGAGGATTGATAAACACCCCCACAAACAAAGCCCTTATATTTGTTAAAGGACTGAACTCTTCTTATTATCCCAAGTAACGTTTGGGGCAACCTTTGAAACCCTAGTTGAGAGAGCTATCCTATGCACGGCTGAAGGCGCCGAGGAGGATAAAGAAGATGAGAAAGTAGAAAGCTCCAATAATAACAAGAAAAAGGAATGGTGGAAAAAAAGAAGAACAAATTCAAAAAGAAAGCAAAGACTTGTCCAAGGTGCAACTGCAAGGGCCATGAGGCCAAGGATTGTAGGACCTCGTTAGCGGATGTAACAACCCGGAATTTTGGGACTAATTTAAAAATTTTATTTTAGAAAATTTTAATGAATTTTGACAATATAAAATAATTTATTTAAATAATAATGATCACAAATTTGATTTAAATCGAAGTAGAATGAATGATTTAATTATTATTATAAAAAGAGTTAGAAATAACGCGGTAGTTTGAAAAGTCAAACTTGAACTTTGACTGACCGTACAGGATGCAAAATTTAACGGATTTTAGTGAAACCAAAAATATTAGAATCTATTTAAAAATATCTTTCCAACGAATCCGAAAAATCGAAATTTCATAACGGGAATCAAAAGTTATGGCCAATTCAATATTTAGAAAGGTCGCTATGAAATTTATAAGGGCCAAAATGCTAAATTTTGCAGAATAAGGAATTAGGACCCGAAACCATCTCCATTGGTTTTAGAATGTTGTTTACATATAAAAATGACTATAAGAACTTATATTTTTGAGTTTCAGAAAAATTCCACTATTTTTGGTATTTTTAAATATTAAAATATACACCTGAAAAATAGAATTTTTGCAAACGAACTCCGAATTCGACGAAACTAGTTTCTATGGATTCGGAATATTAAATTAAGGTTAAATTCTAAAATTTATAATTTTTGGAATTATTTTGTGGCCTGTATAATTTTTACAGTGGAAATACAGCCTATTTTCAGACTTCGGAAATTTATAATAAATTCATACGGAATCGGAAAATTACGAAATTAGGTTCGTTGGGTTCGTAATGACCTGAAATAATTATGTTTAAAATTTTATTAATTTTGAAATCAGCATGTATTTATAAGAATTTTTGAACTGAAGAAAACAATTGAAAATTGAGTAATTGGGCACATAATGATATTTGGGCCCAAACCAAAATTAAACCCATGGTATATATTATCTTTTTTCTGAGTTTTAGGGCTGAAATTCGAAATGCACAGCAGCCACTCTCTTTTCCATCTTTTTTTCTCAATTTCCATGGCAGCTCCCTCTTCCTCTAAAATTCATAAAAATAAAATCTCTTCAAACCATAGCAAATTATATGTTTTCTCGAAGGTCTCGACGATACGAAGCTAATGGTGTAGTCGGTTTTGTCAAACAGTGCTCGGATTCGCCGGAATCTCGTCTTAAAGCTCGTTGTTTTCGAAATTCAGAAACTCAAAACGTAAATCAAGAAATTCCCGTGAATCGAGGAAGAATTAGACGAAGTCACGAACACGGAAGTTCTTCGTCTACGCAAGACGAAGATGCTCAGAAAATTTCAGGCAGTTTGGAGGTGTGAGGCGGCCTGTGGGACCCGCGAGGCGAAATCCTTTCTAGGCGATTTCCCGATGATCGGAGAAGCTTTAGGGGCGGCTCTTTCTGGTGGTGGTGCGTCTCGCCAAGACTAAGACATTGGCGGTGGTCCCGTGGCGTCAGGTGGCCCGAGGCAGCGGCAAAGTGCGGTCAAAGTTCGGCGGTGAACAGTGTTTTTCGGTCAATGGGCTGAGGGTATTTTCTATTTTATTTTTAAATTATTTAATTAATTTCCAGAACTTTAAAATTGCATAACTCACTTATACGAAGTCGAAAATCGACGATTTCAGGTGCGTTGGGATCGTGGCGACGAGATGGACGCGTGGACACTAATTTTGTCCAATTCTGAGACAGTGAAATTTTTAGGTATTTTCACGAATATTAATTAATTATTTAATTACCCGATCTTTAAAAATTCATAACTCTTTCATACGAGGTCCGTTTGACGAACCGTAAATTGCGTTGGAATCAAAAAATTAAGAGCTTCGCGATGGCGCAGACCGCAGCTGAAAAGGAGACAGTAAAATTTTGGCAAAAAAATTCAATGTGAGAATTCAAAATTCTATTATTTAATTATTTATTAAATTATTTTCTCGCTTTAAAAATAATTGCATGATGATGTTTATTCAATTCTGAAATGTTTGGTGTTGTATGAATCATTGGTTGTGATTGCGATATGTTTTTTTGTGTACGATGTGTTAGATCCGTATTAAAATTGCAGTTAATATTGAAGTTTATTTACGATTAGAAATGAGATCTAAAATTGATCTAAAATATATTATATTCAGAATTACATCATATTTATTCAGATTTAGTTATTATAATTTATTTCAGGTTATTAAATATTATTTCTATTATTCTGTAATGAATAATAGAACTTGATCGACAAATAAAAACTCATTTTTATTTGTTAATATTATAATAAGAACTTGAACGACAATGAAAGCTTATTTTTATTTGTTGAATTTACAAAAAGAAATTGAGTGATAAATCCATTCTTATTTTGATTTGTTTACATTAAAAAGAGTGATTAAAAAGGATATATTTTAATATGAGGTTCTATCATTAAAAAGAATGAAAACAAAAGATTTCATTTTTTTATTATGTAAAAATAGTTTTCAATCAAAAGTCATAATTTATTTGTCAATTTGATGTTCAATAAAAGTTGCAACATAAAAATTTCATTTTTAATGAAATAGTGTTTTCATAAAAAGAAGCAACATTAAAAATTTCATTTTTAATGAAATAGTGTTTTCGTAAAAAGAAGCAATGTAAAAGGTTTTATTTTTATGTGTTCATTGTTTTCAATAGAAAGATTTTTCATTAAGAAATTACATTTTGAATGTGATTTAGGTTTCATCGTAAAGATTAGAATAAAAAGATTATATCTTTATTTTCATTTTGTTGAAATGAAGAGTTTATAAAATAAGATTGCATTTTTGTTGAAATTTTGTCCATTGAAATATAATTTGTTCTTTTATTTGTATTCACATATACAAATAAAACATTGAAAAATAATCTGTTCTTTTATTTGTTTTCACAAATACAAGTGAACATAGAAAATAAAGTTTGTCCCTTTTATTTGTACTTACATATACAAATAAACCATTAAAATGAAATATGTTATTCTATTTGTATCCTCAAATACAAATAAAACATTGAAAACAAAAGTTCATTCTTTTATTTGTATTCCCAAATACAAATATGCACTGAAAATAAATCTGCTCTTTTAATTGCACTCACAAATGCAATTATGCATTAAAAAAAAATTTGTTCTTTATTTTGCATTCACTAATGCAAATCTAACATAGGAAATAAGTTAACTTTTTATTATGTTCTTCAATGTGAATGTAACATGAAATAAATAAAATTGGCCTTTTTGTTTGCATTCACAATGCGAACAAAACCTTTAAGAAATTATTTTCAGAAGTTACATTATATTTGTAAATATATTTTGTAAATAAAAAGTTGTTCTTTATTTTGCATTCACCAATGCAAAAGTATATTGAAAATAAAATTATTCTTTTATTTGCATTTACCAATGTAAATATACATTAAAAATAAACTTGTTCTTTTGTTTGCATCTAAAAATGCAAATATATATTTAAAAATGAAACTTGTTCTCTTATTTGTATTTATGAATACAAATATATATATATTAAAGTAAAATTTATTCTTTTATTGGCATTCACTTATGCAAATACATTTTGAAAAATGAACAAACCTTTTTATTTGTGTTCCCAAACACAAATACATTATAGAAAATGAATGATACTTTATGTTTGTGTTCTTAAATACAAATATAACATAGAAAATTAAAATGGTCTTTTTATTCGTGTTCTTAAACACAAATAAAACATTAAAAATAAAAGAACATTTTTTGTGTACTCCAACACAAATATAACATGATTTTAAAGTAGTGCATTTTTATTTTTATTTGCATTTTCAATGCAAATATTTCATGAAATCAAAAATTCACATTTTTGTTAACATTTCATAATGTAAACAATACAAGAAAAAAAATTACATTTTTGTTTGCATGCTACAATGCAAACGAAATGTAGAAAAGAGAATATGCATTTTTATTTGCATTTTGTCTTGCAAATAAAATAAAGGAGATAAAATTACATTTTTGTTTGCAACTTCAGTTGCAAACAAACAAGAAATAAAAATTACATTTTGTTGCGAATTTAGATGCAAATATATTATGAAATGAAAAAGTTACATTTTATTTATTTATTTACATTCCTCTATGTAAATAAACATCAAATAAAAAGGTTGAATCTTTATTTGCATTCTCTATTGCAAATAAAGCATGAAATGAATAGTTATATTTTGTGTTATTATTTATACCCCCTATTACGAATGGAGTTAAAAGATTACATTTTTCTTTTCATTTATTTACAATGAAAAGAACTGAAATAAAGATTATATTTTTATCATCATTTTTGATGCGATAAAAGAATAGAAATAAAGATTACATTTTTATTGACATTTTACATGCGATAAAAAGAACAGGAATAAAAGAGATATTTTTATCATCGTGTTATATATTGTTTATTACACTGCCATAGGCAAGTTACCTGACTTGTTTATGTGATTGGGTCGATAATTTTCACACATCGCCCAAGTGCACAAATAATTTATTATTTGTTTGTTGGTTGAAACCCCACACGGGTGTTGGGATGAAAATTAACATTCACTAATCCCAATATTTAGTTGTATGTTGATCGGTAGATCGACAGGCTGTGATGAGCGTTATTGTTTAATTTTAACGCTTACACAGTTGGATTTTACACTTTGGATGAAATGGATGATTTGATGATTATATTGTTATTGTCATATATATGATGTGTGTGAAATCCATATAATCCAAATTATATGGTAAATGGTTGAGTCGCATTTCGATTCAGATGTTCTTTTAAATAAGAATATTCTTACATTAGAAATTCTTTTTATATAAAGGATATATTTTCATAAGTATATATATTTTCTATTAAATATGTTAAAACAAAGAATATTTGTAAAGGATAAAAATCTTTTATGTAAAGAATATTTTTAATGATTATCTCTAAAATACGTTTTTCTTATAATAATGAATAAATATTTAAAGGGAAATCCTTTAATTAAGATTATTGAAATTTGCAATTATATTTCATGATATAAGATACATTGAGATGTGAAGTGGATTTATCGTGGACGATGTTTTTAAATGACATTTCTCCTTTAATCCAATTTACATTGAAATTATTATTTGGAATTTATAAATCTATTTTATAGATTTAAAAAAAAAAGGCATTTTCTAAAAATCTAGTTTTCCAATTTAATATATATTCAATTGGGAATTAAGTGGAAAATTCGATTGGTAATAATCGAGATGGGCTTCTGTAATAGAAGACCGATATTATATATGGAATTTAAGAGGCTTTGCCGTTATTCCATGTATATTGTTAGTCCGATATAGAAATTTATATCGATTATGTACTGATTGATTTCTGTGGAATTTCATATTTTGGAAATTGATTTGTGGGTTTATCGTGAATTGTGTTTAAATGACACGAGTTCTTTAACCCATTTAAAAGAAGATTTATTCTTTAAAATAAATAATCTTGTGAAAATGATTTTTGGATATTAAATCAAATTTAGAATTTTTAATAAATCTTTTAAGGAAGATTTATGATTAAATTTATTAATTTATCTTTGATAAAATTAATGAGAATCTTTTAGTATGAATATCTTATTAAAAGAATACTCTGAGTGGGAAATGTGGCGTAATGTGTGATTTTCCAATATTTGATTTTTAATCACAAAATACGCGAGTTATTCAGAAAGACCGGGTTTAACCCATTCTGAATAATCATCACGACGATCAAGAGTCGAAGATGAAGATGGCAATTGAAGACCGAAGTTTCCACATCGTTGGGATGATGATGACTGGTATCTTGAATTGGGACTGGACACCCCAAGGCAAGGTATTTAGTAATGATCGTCCAAACGCATTTGGAGATCGACGGACACGTTGTTTCGCTCAGACCCAGAGCGGACTTGTAAATGGATTGTGTGTCTGACATTGTATTCTTTTCTACTGTATTTGTTGAACGCTACTGATTATATATTTCTGTTTGGTGGTGGAGAATTTATTCTTCATTTAACCCCCTTCTCTAAGACGTATGAGCTTAGAGGTTATATATATATTGGTAGATGATCAATGATATGGTAGAGTCTGACAATGTGGCATGCTAAGATGCAATTGATCAAGGCTTTGTTGAAAAGCAGGCCTTGTGGTTGATGATCAAAGCACAGTCTATTTAGGCATAGCTTTGTGTATATCGTGACTTCGCGAGCCTCACAGCCCAGTAGAGTCTAAAACGGGAGAATGGAACGCAGGGAGTGCGCACGTTTCTTTCTAGCTAGAGTGGTGCCAGGGACCTACCAGCGCTGACATTTATTCATTGTGGTTGTTGGATTGTTCGAGGCCTCGGTTTATGCGGTCGCCACTGGCCGTATTATAGGTCCAAAAGGACCGGGAAGCGTGTGTTCAGGAATTGCCAATCCATTAAGCGTTAACGTATGGACCGGCCCTGCAGGATCCAAGGGTTGGATAGAGTACCAATCCTGGGGCATTGCTAGAGTGTCTCGAATCGGTAAGGATCTCCTCCCTAGCCTTGACTCAGATGGAAACCCAAATTTCCAATACGACATCACGGGGTTTTGATTGTATACCTATATATGGCGACATAGTGGGATGGGGCACTCATGCCGTCTAGGATTGATACATTTACTTTGATGTATTTCAAGTTGTTTGCACACTATTATTATATAATACCGTGTTTATCGTATCAAGCATCTTTTGATCATTATAAGGTAAAACCCTATCCTCCGGTTTGCGTTGCATTGTGTGATGGGACTTGGGTCTTATAATGGTTTCATTTTTCTAAAAAGCATTGCGCTATTTTGACGATTTACTTTAGTCATGCACTGGAAATCCATAGGAGAAAACCCGTTCCGCGAAAGTGGCGTGGTCCTGTGATTAGCCTTATCATATTATATAGGTTAAGTAGAATTCTCACACCAGTCCCATGACTGACCTGTAGTTTTGTCCACTGGCAAACTCGGGTGCCCATATTTTCCACACGGGCAGTCGAGTAGCTATTTTTGCAGATATATTAAACAGGATTCTGGGTTGAAGCTTAAAGCTGTGTCCAGAGATAGAAAGTCTTCCGCTGTGTTCTTCCGTTGCAGTATATTACATTTTTGTATTTATCTTCCGCTGTAATTATATTCCAATGTACTCTGATATGTATATTCTGTACTCTGATGTAACATTTATTATAGTGTTATAAAAGTCTTCTGTTATCTGTTGTAATGTGTTGTATGCCCAAAGTTAAAGTATTCGTAGATTTTCACTTTTTGGGTCAGACCTGTGTGGTTTATGGTCGATCCAAAGGGCGGGAATTTGCGGGTCTTTACAGTTGGTATCAGAGCCAGGTTAGCTCAAATCTTTGGGGTACAACTTGTTAGAACTGAACAGAAGACTCATCAGAGATAGGATTAGTAATGTCCAATAAGAATACTCATTAGAGATAGGATCAGTAGTATCCTAGAATGAGTAAACTCGTTAGAGATGGGGTTAGTAATGCCCTAGAACGAGTTCAGAGTTACGAATTTATAATTAACGTATTTTTGATATTTATAATCTATTCTTTGAAATATGATTTTTTTTATATATATATTTTGAAAAGATAATTAACCATTAAAATTTAAAATTAAGATAGTTAATTTTACATTTTTTTAGCTAAGTTCCTTTTCGAGGACGAAAAGTTTTTAAGTGGGGGCGATTGTAACAACCCGGAATTTTGGGACTAATTTAAAAAATTTATTTTAGAAAATTTTAATGAATTTTGACAATATAAAATAATTTATTTAAATAATAATGATCACAAATTTTATTTAAATCGAAGTAGAATGAATGATTTAATTATTATTATAAAAAGAGTTAGAAATAACGCGGTAGTTTGAAAAGTCAAACTTGAACTTTGACTGACCGTACAGGATGCAAAATTTAACGGATTTTAGTGAAACCAAAAATACTAGAATCTATTTAAAAATATCTTTCCAACGAATCCGAAAAATCGAAATTTCATAACGGGAATCAAAAGTTATGGCCAATTCAATATTTAGAAAGGTCGCTATGAAATTTATAAGGGCCAAAATGCTGAATTTTGCAGAATAAGGAATTAGGACCCGAAACCATCTCCATTGGTTTTAGAATGTTGTTTACATATAAAAATGACTATAAGAACTTATATTTTTGAGTTTCGGAAAAATTCCACTATTTTTGGTATGTTTAAATATTAAAATATACACCTGAAAAATAGAATTTTTGCAAACGAACTCCGAATTCGACGAAACCAGTTTCTATGGATTCGGAATATTAAATTAAGGTTAAATTCTAAAATTTATAATTTTTGGAATTATTTTGTGGCCTGTATAATTTTTACAGTGGAAATACAACCTATTTTCAGACTTCGAAAATTTATAATAAATTCATACGGAATCGGAAAATTACGAAATCAGGTTCGTTGGGTTCGTAATGACCTGAAATAATTATGTTTAAAATTTTATTAATTTTGAAATCAGCATGTATTTATAAGAATTTTTGAACTGAAGAAAACAGTTGAAAATTGAGTAATTGGGCACATAATGATATTTGGGCCCAAACCAAAATTAAACCCATGGTATATATTATCTTTTTTCTGAGTTTTAGGGCTGAAATTCGAAATGCACAGCAGCCACTCTCTTTTCCATCTTTTTTTCTCAATTTCCATGGCAGCTCCCTCTTCCTCTAAAATTCATAAAAATAAAATATCTTCAAACCATAGCAAATTATATGTTTTCTCGAAGGTCTCGACGATACGAAGCTAATGGTGTAGTCGGTTTTGTCAAACAGCGCTCGGATTCGCCGGAATCTCGTCTTAAAGCTCGTTGTTTTCGAAATTCAGAAACTCAAAACGTAAATCAAGAAATTCCCGTGAATCGAGGAAGAATTAGACGAAGTCACGAACACGGAAGTTCTTCGTCTACGCAAGACGAAGATGCTCAGAAAATTTCAGGCAGTTTGGAGGTGTGAGGCGGCCTGTGGGACCCGCGAGGCGAAATCCTTTCTAGGCGATTTCCCGATGATCGGAGAAGCTTTAGGGGCGGCTCTTTCTGGTGGTGGTGCGTCTCGCCAAGACTAAGACATTGGCGGTGGTCCCGTGGCGTCAGGTGGCCCGAGGCAGCGGCAAAGTGCGGTCAAAGTTCGGCGGTGAACAGTGTTTTTCGGTCAATGGGCTGAGGGTATTTTCTATTTTATTTTTAAATTATTTAATTAATTTCCAGAACTTTAAAATTGCATAACTCACTTATACGAAGTCGAAAATCGACGATTTCAGGTGCGTTGGGATCGTGGCGACGAGATGGACGCGTGGACACTAATTTTGTCCAATTCTGAGACAGTGAAATTTTTAGGTATTTTCACGAATATTAATTATTTAATTACCCGATCTTTAAAAATTCATAACTCTTTCATACGAGGTCCGTTTGACGAACCGTAAATTGCGTTGGAATCACAAAATTAAAAGCTTCGCGATGGCGCAGACCGCAGCTGAAAAGGAGACAGTAAAATTTTGGCCAAAAAATTCAATATGAGAATTCAAAATTCTATTATTTAATTATTTATTAAATTATTTTCTCGCTTTAAAAATAATTGCATGATGATGTTTATTCAATTCTGAAATGTTTGGTGTTGTATGAATCATTGGTTGTGATTGCGATATGTTTTGTTGTGTACGATGTGTTAGATCCGTATTAAAATTGCAGTTAATATTGAAGTTTATTTACGATTAGAAATGAGATCTAAAATTGATCTAAAATATATTATATTCAAAATTACATCATATTTATTCAGATTTAGTTATTATAATTTATTTCAGGTTATTAAATATTATTTCTATTATTCTGTAATGAATAATAGAACTTGATCGACAAATAAAAACTCATTTTTATTTGTTAATATTATAATAAGAACTTGAACGACAATGAAAGCTTATTTTTATTTGTTGAATTTACAAAAGAAATTGAGCGATAAATCTATTCTTATTTTGATTTGTTTACATTAAAAAGAGTGATTAAAAAGGATATATTTTAATATGAGGTTCTATCATTAAAAAGAATGAAAACAAAAGATTTCATTTTTTTATTATGTAAAAATAGTTTTCAATCAAAAGTCATAATTTATTTGTCAATTTGATGTTCAATAAAAGTTGCAACATAAAAATTTCATTTTTAATGAAATAGTTTTTTCATAAAAAGAAGCAACATTAAAAATTTCATTTTTAATGAAATAGTGTTTTCGTAAAAAGAAGAAATGTAAAAGGTTTTATTTTTATGTGTTCATTGTTTTCAATAGAAAGATTTTTCATTAAGAAATTACATTTTGAATGTGATTTAGGTTTCATCGTAAAGATTAGAATAAAAAGATTATATCTTTATTTTCATTTTGTTGAAATGAAGAGTTTATAAAATAAGATTGCATTTTTGTTGAAATTTTGTCCATTGAAATATAATTTGTTCTTTTATTTGTATTCACATATACAAATAAAACATTGAAAAATAATCTCTTCTTTTATTTGTTTTCACAAATACAAGTGAACATAGAAAATAAAGTTTGTCCCTTTTATTTGTACTTACATATACAAATAAACCATTAAAATGAAATATGTTATTCTATTTGTATCCTCAAATACAAATAAAACATTGAAAACAAAAGTTCATTCTTTTATTTGTATTCCCAAATACAAATATGCACTGAAAATAAATCTGCTCTTTTAATTGCACTCACAAATGCAATTATGCATTAAAAAAAAATTTGTTCTTTATTTTGCATTCACTAATGCAAATCTAACATAGGAAATAAGTTAACTTTTTATTATGTTCTTCAATGTGAATGTAACATGAAATAAATAAAATTGGCCTTTTTGTTTGCATTCACAATGCGAACAAAACCTTTAAGAAATTATTTTTAGAAGTTACATTATATTTGTAAATAAAAAGTTGTTCTTTATTTTGCATTCACCAATGCAAAAGTATATTGAAAATAAAATTATTCTTTTATTTGCATTTACCAATGTAAATATACATTAAAAATAAACTTGTTCTTTTGTTTGCATCTAAAAATGCAAATATATATTTAAAAATGAAACTTGTTCTCTTATTTGTATTTATGAATACAAATATATATATATATTAAAGTAAAATTTATTCTTTTATTGGCATTCACTTATGCAAATACATTTTGAAAAATGAACAAACCTTTTTATTAGTGTTCCCAAACACAAATACATTATAGAAAATGAATGATCCTTTATGTTTGTGTTCTCAAATACAAATATAACATAGAAAATTAAAATGGTCTTTTTATTCGTGTTCTTAAACACAAATAAAACATTAAAAATAAAAGAACATTTTTTGTGTACTCCAACACAAATATAACATGATTTTAAAGTAGTGCATTTTTATTTTTATTTGCATTTTCAATGCAAATATTTCATGAAATCAAAAATTCACATTTTTGTTAACATTTCATAATGTAAACAATACAAGAAAAAAAATTACATTTTTGTTTGCATGCTACAATGCAAACGAAATGTAGAAAAGAGAATATGCATTTTTATTTGCATTTTGTCTTGCAAATAAAATAAAGGAGATAAAATTACATTTTTGTTTGCAACTTCAGTTGCAAACAAACAAGAAATAAAAATTACATTTTGTTGCGAATTTAGATGCAAATATATTATGAAATGAAAAAGTTACATTTTATTTATTTATTTATTTACATTCCTCTATGTAAATAAACATCAAATAAAAAGGTTGAATCTTTATTTGCATTCTCTATTGCAAATAAAGCATGAAATGAATAGTTATATTTTGTGTTATTATTTATACCCCCTATTACGAATGGAGTTAAAAGATTACATTTTTCTTTTCATTTATTTACAATGAAAAGAACTGAAATAAAGATTATATTTTTATCATCATTTTTGATGCGATAAAAGAATAGAAATAAAGATTACATTTTTATTGACATTTTACATGCGATAAAAAGAACAGGAATAAAAGAGATATTTTTATCATCGTGTTATATATTGTTTATTACACTGCCATAGGCAAGTTACCTGACTTGTTTATGTGATTGGGTCGATAATTTTCACACATCGCCCAAGTGCACAAATAATTTATTATTTGTTTGTTGGTTGAAACCCCACACGGGTGTTGGGATGAAAATTAACATGCACTAATCCCAATATTTAGTTGTATGTTGATCGGTAGATCGACAGGCTGTGATGAGCGTTATTATTTAATTTTAACGCTTACACAGTTGGATTTTACACTTTGGATGAAATGGATGATTTGATGATTATATTGTTATTGTCATATATATGATGTGTGTGAAATCCATATAATCCAAATTATATGGTAAATGGTTGAGTCGCATTTCGATTCAGATGTTCTTTTAAATAAGAATATTCTTACATTATAAATTCTTTTTATATAAAGGATATATTTTCATAAGTATATATATTTTCTATTAAATATGTTAAAACAAAGAATATTTGTAAAGGATAAAAATCTTTTATGTAAAGAATATTTTTAATGATTATCTCTAAAATACGTTTTTCTTATAATAATGAATAAATATTTAAAGGGAAATCCTTTAATTAAGATTATTGAAATTTGCAATTATATTTCATGATATAAGATACATTGAGATGTGAAGTGGATTTATCGTGGACGATGTTTTTAAATGACATTTCTCCTTTAATCCAATTTACATTGAAATTATTATTTGGAATTTATAAATCTATTTTATAGATTAAAAAAAAAGGCATTTTCTAAAAATCTAGTTTTCCAATTTAATATATATTCAATTGGGAATTAAGTGGAAAATTCGATTGGTAATAATCGAGATGGGCTTCTGTAATAGAAGACCGATATTATATATGGAATTTAAGAGGCTTTGCTGTTATTCCATGTATATTGTTAGTCCGATACAGAAATTTATATCGATTATGTACTGATTGATTTCTGTGGAATTCCATATTTTGGAAATTGATTTGTGGGTTTATCATGAATTGTGTTTAAATGACACGAGTTCTTTAACCCGTTTAAAAGAAGATTTATTCTTTAAAATAAATAATCTTGTGAAAATGATTTTTGGATATTAAATCAAATTTAGAATTTTTAATAAATCTTTTAAGGAAGATTTATGATTAAATTTATTAATTTATCTTTGATAAAATTAATGAGAATCTTTTAGTATGAATATCTTATTAAAAGAATACTCTGAGTGGGAAATGTGGCGTAATGCGTGATTTTCCAATATTTGATTTTTAATCACAAAATACGCGAGTTATTCAGGAAGACCGGGTTTAACCCATTCTGAATAATCATCACGACGATCAAGAGTCGAAGATGAAGATGGCAATTGAAGACCGAAGTTTCCACATCGTTGGGATGATGATGACTGGTATCTTGAATTGGGAATGGACACCCCAAGGCAAGGTATTTTGTAATGATCGTCCAAACGCATTTGGAGATCGACGGACACGTTGTTTCGCTCAGACCCAGAGCGGACTTGTAAATGGATTGTGTGTCTGACATTGTATTCTTTTCTACTGTATTTGTTGAACGCTACTGATTATATATTTCTGTTTGGTGGTGGAGAATTTATTCTTCATTTAACCCCCTTCTCTAAGACGTATGAGCTTAGAGGTTATATATATATTGGTAGATGATCAATGATATGGTAGAGTCTGACAATGTGGCATGCTAAGATGCAATTGATCAAGGCTTTGTTGAAAAGCAGGCCTTGTGGTTGATGATCAAAGCACAGTCTATTTAGGCATAGCTTTGTGTATATCGTGACTTCGCGAGCCTCACAGCCCGGTAGAGTCTAAAACGGGAGAAGGGAACGCAGGGAGTGCGCACGTTTCTTTCTAGCTAGAGTGGTGCCAGGGACCTACCAGCGCTGGCATTTATTCATTGTGGTTGTTGGATTGTTCGAGGCCTCGGTTTATGCGGTCGCCATTGGCCGTATTATAGGTCCAAAAGGACCGGGAAGCGTGTGTTCAGGAATTGCCAATCCATTAAGCGTTAACGTATGGACCGGCCCTGCAGGATCCAAGGGTTGGACAGAGTACCAATCCTGGGGCATTGCTAGAGTGTCTCGAATCGGTAAGGATCTCCTCCCTAGCCTTGACTCAGATGGAAACCCAAATTTCCAATACGACATCACGGGGTTTTGATTGTATACCTATATATGGCGACATAGTGGGATGGGGCACTCATGCCGTCTAGGATTGATACATTTACTTTGATGTATTTCAAGTTGTTTGCACACTATTATTATATAATACCGTGTTTATCGTATCAAGCATCTTTTGATCATTATAAGGTAAAACCCTATCCTCCGGTTTGCGTTGCATTGTGTGATGGGACTTGGGTCTTATAATGGTTTCATTTTTCTAAAAAGCATTGCGCTATTTTGACGATTTACTTTAGTCATGCACTGGAAATCCATAGGAGAAAACCCGTTCCACGAAAGTGGCGTGGTCCTGTGATTAGCCTTATCATATTATATAGGTTAAGTAGAATTCTCACACTAGTCCCATGACTGACCTGTAGTTTTGTCCACTGGCAAACTCGGGTGCCCATATTTTCCACACGGGCAGTCGAGTAGCTATTTTTGCAGATATATTAAACAGGATTCTGGGTTGAAGCTTAAAGCTGTGTCTAGAGATAGAAAGTCTTCCGCTGTGTTCTTCCGTTGCAGTATATTACATTTTTGTATTTATCTTCCGCTGTAATTATATTCCAATGTACTCTGATATGTATATTCTGTACTCTGATGTAACATTTATTATAGTGTTATAAAAGTCTTCTTGTAATGGCGCGTTTTGTAAGGTATAATAATTAAGTTATTTAATTATTTAAATAACGAATATTTTTAAATAAACGATAGTTGAACGTATAATTTATAATATAATTATAATCGAGCTCGAAATGGCGCGGCAGTTCGCTATTTGGCAATTCGAACTTCAACTGAATGTACAGGATTCGTTTTAAGCCGGATTTCTGTGAAACAAGAAACGTGTGGAGCTGGTGGAGTATATCTTTCTAGTGGAAGAGAAAAATCAGGATTTCGTCGTATAGATTTTGATGTACGTCCAAATCAAATTTCAGAATAGTCGCTATGGAATTCGTATATAATTCGTAACGCTTTATATACGTTATAAAAGGGATTTTCAATGTAAATTGAATATCGATTCAACCTGGACTTAGAATATGAAATATATAATTATTCTGGAGCTGTATGGTATTCCACTGTGAATATATAGGATAATATTTATTTATAAGTGTTTAATTTAATTATATTTAAATATATTTATATATTTAAATGGGCTATTTAGAGCTTTAAAAATAGCCACTTTTGCAAACGAAGTCGGAATTCGACGAAACTAATTTTGTTGGATCCGCAATGTCAAATAGTTGTTAGATTTCCAGTTTCGTGATTTTTAGAGTCACTGTGTGGCCGTACGGATTTTTAGAGTGAAAAATAGTCAGTATTCTGACGGTTAAAAATACGCTGTGTGAGCATACGAAGTCGGAATTCGACGAAACCAGTTTCGTTGGGACCATAATGTCGAACTCTAGCTACATGTCCAGTTTCGTGATTTTTGGGTATCATATGCGGTCGCAGTGATTTTTAAGGACCTCGAAAAGTATAAAAGCAATAAAATAAAATAAAGAAAATCAAAATAAAAATATCTCATCATTTTTCGTGGACAATAGGAAGGCCACACGACATGCTTCTCCAGCCACAGAACCTACCTACCAACACAGTCCTATAAATGCCAAACCAACGAACACAACAAGGAAAAATCCCAAAAGCAAAATCAATGAAAAATCCCAAACCAAATCAAAGAAGTTCTATAAATCATGAAAGCTTTATAACTGAGTTTGTTTCGATCTCAGCTACAATATGATACCCATTAGTAGCAGTTCGATCAAGATTTTTGGGGTCGACATTTTTCCAGAAAAACAAGGGCTGAGGCGCAACCTCAGTGATGAACGCCGAAGGTGATTTCGAAGGTGCCATCGAGTTGGAGGTGTCGAGCAGGAGGTGCTGCGATGTTTTCGAGGGGGTCGGTGCAAAAAGGCAACGCCGGTTTCCCTCTAGATCTGCTCGACGTGAATGGACAACTGCCATTGAGTTCGGTGATAAGGAGATGAGGTGATGGAGGTCGAAAAGGAGATGGAGTTGGTGGTCTCGGTTTTGGAAACCGTGGGGATAGGAGGTAGCGGTCGTCGGTCAAAGGATGATCCACGGTGGAGTTTTGGGTTCACAGGAGCGAACTGATGATTTGGGGGAGATGGTATGTCGGGCTTGGGTTTTAATGGATGGGTATTGGGCCGTGTAGGAGAAGGGGTAAGGCCCGTTCGAAATATATTCAAGTTTTAATTTAATTTAAAATCGTATTAACTTGTAAAATCAATATCTTGCTCGTACGAGGTCCGATTGAGGAACCGTAAGTTGCGTTGGGATCGTATGGACGGGAGCAACACAATGAAGCTGACTGGAAGCCCATCTGAGCTCGTTACAATTTATGGCGAATTAAATTGTCTGACTGAGTCGAATAACGCAAACCGTTATTCAACGGTTACCGCGCAAATGTGAGTAAATCTCACAAACTCTAAATAGTTTTATTTTCACGTTGTATTCTTAGAACTGTTAAAATATTGTCTGTTTGACTGTGTGTTGATTGTTGGCTTGAACTGCTAGTCAGTTAGTAGAGGTTATATATATATTTACGTATGTATATATTTATATATAAACCGTCAAATAGTTATATGTTGATTCTGTTTATCAGAATATTATACTGGTGTTGTTTAACATCTGTGGATGCAGGGAAACAGGTTGGAGGAATCCAACTGGATTCCTCAACAGTTATTTTATTGTTTTTCATATATTGTTATATGATGTGATATAAAATCTGTGGGCGATCATATGTGCTTGGACGATATTGAACATCGTGATTTGATATGATTGAATACCATAACATACCGAAATGTTGATAAGGGGATTTTCAATGTTTATATTGAAAATGAATCTTATTTATAAAATCGATAGGATTTTATAAAAGGAAAACATTTATTTAATTAGAAAATAAATAAATGAAAAAGGAAACATTTATTTAGAAAATAAATGAAATAAAATAGAAACATTTATTTAGAAAATAAATGAATTAGAATATAAAGGAATATTTATTTTAGGAAATAAATAAAGGAACATTTATTTAGATTATAAATAAATGGAATAAAGGAATATTTATTTGGGAAATAAATAAAGGAACATTTATTTAGATTTTAAATAAATGGAATAAAGGAATATTTATTTAGGGAATAAATAAAGGAACACTTGTTCGGAAAATAAATAGAATTATACAAGGATAGATTTAAACACGTGCTTCGCACACAAGTATAACACGATATAGATTTTAAGGAGATATTGTAGAAGTAGGAATTTTAACCAGAGTGTGATAAAAGGATTTAACAAAGTAATTTGTTAGGTTAACCAAAGCAAGTTAGTCGAGTTAATCAAAGTAATTGGTTAGGTTAACCAAAGTAAATTAGTTAAGATAAACTAAGCGGTTAATCGAAGTGAATTAGTTAAGTTAAACTAATTGGTAAATCAAAGTGAATTAGTTGCGTCAAACTAAGTGACTTAGTTAAGTTAAACTAATTTGTAAATCAAAGTGAATTAGTTGCGTCAAACTAAGTGAATTAGTCAAGTTAAACTAATTGGTTAATCAAAGTAAATTAGTGGGTTAATCAAAGTGAATTAGCTGAGTTAAACTAAGTAAATCGGTTAGAGTTAATCAAAGTGAATTAAATAAGTTAAACTAAGTGGATTAGTTCAGTTAATCGAGACAAGTAAATCAAGTTAGGTTAAACCATTTGAGTTAACCAGTTAGGTTAAACCATTTGAGTTAACCAGTTAAAGTTTACCAGTTAAAGATAAAACAGTTAGAGTTGACCAGTTAGAGTTGACCAGTTAGAGTTATTCAAGTGGAGTTAATCGAGTAGAGTTGCCGAATATCACTTACTCGAAGTAGAGTTATCGAATATAGTGTATTCGAGGGAAGAGTAATCGAATATAGTTTATTCGAGTGGAGAAATCAAATGTTATTCATTTGAGAAGAGTTACCGAATATTATTTATTCGAAGTAGTTAATCCAAAGGAGTTATTCGAAGTTAGTTAATCCAAAGGAGTTATGCGAAGTTAGCTAATCCAAAGGAGTTATTCGAAGTTAGTTAATCCAAAGGAGTTAGTCGAAGAGTTAATCGAATATAGTTATTCGAAAGAAGGTGTTAATCGAATATAGTTATTCGAGTAAAGTTAAAAGAGTAAATCGAATTTAGTTATTCGAAATGAGTTATTCGAATTTGATATTTGAATAGAGTTAAACACATTAGAGTGATTCGAATTACTTATTCAAATAGAGTTAAACACGTAAGAGTTAATTGAATATTAGTTATTCAATTAGAGTTAAATCGAATTTAGTTATTCGAAAGGAGTTAATCAATTTGAGTTAAGTTAATCGATTTGAATTAAGTTGAATCGAAATGGGGTAAATCGATTAGAATTAAGTTAATCGAGTTAGAGTAAATCGAATATTGGTTATTCGAAGGTAAGTTATTCGAATTAGTTATTCGAAGGAGTTAATCAAATGAGTCGATCCAAAGGAGTTAGTCGAATATTAGTTATTCGAATAGAGTTAAAGGAGTTATCGATTTTATTTTGATCGAAAGGAGTTATCGATTAGTAAATCGAAAGGAGATTTTCGAATATAGCATATTCGAAAGAAAGAGATCGAATATTGTTTATTCGAAAGAGAGAGATTTCGAATATGAGTTATTCGAAGAGAGATAATCGAATATAGGTTATTCGAAGAAGAGTTAATCAAATAGAGATTACTCGAAAGAGAGTTATACGTCGAATTCGATTATAGCGAATTCGGGAAAGTACTATTTACTTTCCAGGGTTTAAATCAAGATTTAGTTATTGATTTAGAAGTTAGGTGTCTGTTAAATTATTCGAGTTAGGAGATAAAGTTATAATTTAGGTTAGACATTTCAGAAGTAGGAATTATAACGTTATAATTATAATCAAACACTGTCATATAAGAAGTAGATTCGTTACCTGAATCCGAGAATTTGCGTAAACAGATGATTGTAAAAAGTGAGTGACGAGCTTCATCTATTTCACAGTAAAGGACGTTGTTCAATTAAGGTCTGAGAGGTAATTATACCCCAACTTGATTGACTTCAGAATTGACATAGGAATAGTTGTGGTTCGATCTAAAAGGTTGATTAGGAATAAAGTTAAGGAATAAGCGATAAATGGATTAAGCATAACGATGTTTTATACAACGTTCATTTGAAATCCGTAACTGAGTTTTGGAAACGTTTTCCAAATATAGTCAGATATGTTTTCTAAACATAGAAAATGAAATGTTTTCATGATAAGAATTTAAGAAATAGAGTTAAGCAAATTCAGAAACTAACTGGAGAGGGTAAGTTGAACGGTTTTCTAAGTGACGATCTGATGTTGGTTTCGACCTTCCGGATTGATACTTAGAGAATTGTTCTCATACTAGTTACAGTTAGGGACTGATAGTTGCGAAATAATAGTGATGTGAAAATAAGCTATGGAAATGTTTTCCAATGATTAATAACATATATTTTCTAAATATATGAAATAAGGAAATATGAACATGTGATGATTGATCGATCGAATTTCCATTTGGAAATAAGATCGTTGTTTGTACACCGACATGGTTTCATTTGATAGTTGAATCACAGACTATCAAAGTTTTTACCATTTTAACGTTGTTAATATGGAGAGACCGGTTGGATTATTATCCAAAGAACCACTCTGTATTGGCATAAGCGTTGCGAGCAATATCTGCCAAAGATAAATTGAAGACGGAGTAAAGTGCAAGGGCTGTTGTATAAGTCTTAGATAACAGTGACTAAGATGGATATACTGAATAGTGCCTTCGGTTTGTCCAGTCCCAGGACAACGTATATGGAAGAAGGTCTGACAGAGTATATCCAATGAATCGCGTAAGTTGATCTGTTCAAACGTATTCACGTTTGGTGGCGGAGGAATTCGTTTCTCTTAGCTATATACCCGTGTTATTTTTGTATAAGTCAATTTGTGATTTGGCGGGTATGACGATGTGGCATTCAAAGTGAATGGTGATCAGATGTTCTGAAGATAGACGTAGCTTCTAGCCTCACACCAGGAAGTAACAAAAGTTGGGCTAGGCAGCATGGCTAGTTGGGTCATCCCCAAGCAGGGTGTATTGTCACCGATCTAGGGAATATTCATATTTATACTTCTTTTTGATTCTGTATCTTCGGATGACGGTTTGATGGCCTATAACCGTGGTGGCAATATATTCGCGACACTCAAGCTAAATGAGTGAGCGGTCATGTGTGGCCGGGTTGCAAGACGTTCTTGTTGAACCTGCAGTGTATCACCTCTAGAGTACACTGATCAGAAGGTGCTCCCATACCTTGTCTGTTGGAATCCATTCTCCGATAAGTGCCCTGCGGTTTATGATTTTTACTATGTATGTAGAACGTGAGATGCAAGCGTTTCTGCTAGATTGATATCTATTTGTACTTAGACATTATTATAATATCACAATGATATTGCTTGTCAAAGTTGTTCAGATACTCATAAGGGAAAAACCCGTTCCGTATTCACGGCGTGGTCTTATGAGATATCATATACCTTTTTTAAACTATTTTACTCACACCAGTCCCATGACTGACCCGGAGTTTACTTTGTTGTTTTCCCTAAACTCTTGGGTGCCTAAATTTGTACGGGCAGTCAAGTAGTCGGGATTTACAGATATACTTGAAGAGCTTGGAGCAGGAGGCTGCAAGATTCTATAGCTATAGTTATTTCCGCTGTGTTGTAAGTGTTGTACTCTGATAAGTGCTATTGTATATATATAACTGTTTACTTCAAAGCTATGTTATATATTATATGTTATTCGTTCCGCTGCGAGATTCGTGTTACTCTGATGATGATGTTCTTCTTCTTCTTCTATTCTATTAGTTCTATCTTTTCTTTCTCACCTTCTAAAATTCTTTCACTAACGTCTCGGAATTTCTGACTCTCAAGGAGTCGGAAATTTCCAGCCGTTACAGTTGGTATCAGAGCTTAAGTTTAGAATTACTTGGCTCTGTGGCGTGACTCGGAAGAGATAGGGTTAGTAATACCCTAGATTGAGTTTGAGTGTATATATACGAGTGCGTATTTGTTATTTAATATAAAGTGATTTTATATTATGGAGACTCATTGGTTGAGTAGTTTGTGAATTCTGGTCGATCAGTTTGATCCACTGTATCGATAGGGGTTACTAAACACTCGAATACGATGGACCGACACGGTATGTTTTGAAGGAGGGTAAAAGAAATAATTTTACCCGAATATATTTTGATATAATATATTGGTAGTGTTGGTTGTTATTATAATCGAGTAAGATTATAACATGTGAAATGGTTATATATAACTAATCAGAATTCATATAAGTAAAGTATATGAAATAAGATGAATTAAATATGAATTTAAATCAGAATTGGAATTAAAATAAGGAAATTTTAAGTTCCTGGGAGATTTTGAAATGTTTTCAAAATGGAAGTATTTAGTAATGGTTTTGAAAATAATATAGTATTGAAATCACTTGGGTCGCTGGAAAATAATTCCGATGATGACTGCGCAGTATCATCGGTGTGATTTTCGAGTTCTAAGTGGTGGATTACTACCAAAGATTTTATTTTGAATTGTTTTGAGGAAACAAGTTGATTAGAAAATTCAAAGGCTTTGAATTGGCAGTATGATTTCGAATTGATTTGAAATTTACCCAGGAATTTAAAATCTGAAATTAAAATTTAACTAATGAAGTTAAATGGATTGAATGGTAAGTGTAAATGAATTAAAATTTAACGTGAACCGAGTTAAATTAATCTGGATTAGATTAGAAATAATCTAAAATGGAACCAAATTGATAAGTCAAGAATTTGGAATTGAGTTGATCAGTTAAGAGTTTAAAATTTGATATTGGAGTTTGAATGGAATTCGGCTTGGGTAAAAGCGAATGATTTGGTTTGAGGATATAAACTGAGTGGAATAACCATGATATATGCAGAAGTGATAACAGATCAAAAGGATATAATGATACGACCGACAAAAAGGTACAAGTTTCTATTATATATGAGTTTGGATTTTATGAGCCGAATTGGCAAGCCGCTTGGCTATTTGATTTTCTTTTGGGTTGGAGAAGGCCTAGAGAGGCGAGGGGTGGTGTGTCATATTGACCAATACAAAGGAGGTTATGGCGATTTTTTTTTAAATTCCAGGCGTTAGAACATTCTCATGATTTATGGAAATTCAGTTAGTCAGAATGAATTAATAATTAATTGAAAATTTAATGGTTCAGTTGAAACTGGAGCTAAGAAGTAAACTAAAAGATATTTGAATCTAGTTAGTAAAGTTGGTAGCATTTTCCTAGCTTAGCAATTTCGAGGACGAAATTATTTTAAGGGGGGAAGTCTGTAATGGCGCGTTTTGTAAGGTATAATAATTAAGTTATTTAATTATTTAAATAACGAATATTTTTAAATAAACGATAGTTGAACGTATAATTTATAATATAATTATAATCGAGCTCGAAATGGCGCGGCAGTTCGCTATTTGGCAATTCGAACTTCAACTGAATGTACAGGATTCGTTTTAAGCCGGATTTCTGTGAAACAAGAAACGTGTGGAGCTGGTGGAGTATATCTTTCTAGTGGAAGAGAAAAATTGGGATTTCGTCGTATAGATTTTGATGTACGTCCAAATCAAATTTCAGAATAGTCGCTATGGAATTCGTATATAATTCGTAACGCTTTATATACGTTATAAAAGGGATTTTCAATGTAAATTGAATATCGATTCAACCTGGACTTAGAATATGAAATATATAATTATTCTGGAGCTATATGGTATTCCACTGTGAATATATAGGATAATATTTATTTATAAGTATTTAATTTAATTATATTTAAATATATTTATATATTTAAATGGGCTATTTAGAGCTTTAAAAATAGCCACTTTTGCAAACGAAGTCGGAATTCGACGAAACTAATTTTGTTGGATCCGCAATGTCAAATAGTTGTTAGATTTCCAGTTTCGTGATTTTTAGAGTCACTGTGTGGCCGTACGGATTTTTAGAGTGAAAAACAGTCAGTATTCTGACGGTTAAAAATACGCTGTGTGAGCATACGAAGTCGGAATTCGACGAAACCAGTTTCGTTGGGACCATAATGTCGAACTCTAGCTACATGTCCAGTTTCGTGATTTTTGGGTATCATATGCAGTCGCAGTGATTTTTAAGGACCTCGAAAAGTATAAAAGCAATAAAATAAAATAAAGAAAATCAAAATAAAAATATCTCATCATTTTTCGTGGACAATAGGAAGGCCACACGACATGCTTCTCCAGCCACAGAACCTACCTACCAACACAGTCCTATAAATGCCAAACCAACGAACACAACAAGGAAAAATCCCAAAAGCAAAATCAATGAAAAATCCCAAACCAAATCAAAGAAGTTCTATAAATCATGAAAGCTTTATAACTGAGTTTGTTTCGATCTCAGCTACAATATGATACCCATTAGTAGCAGTTCGATCAAGATTTTTGGGGTCGACATTTTTCCAGAAAAACAAGGGCTGAGGCGCAACCTCAGTGATGAACGCCGAAGGTGATTTCGAAGGTGCCATCGAGTTGGAGGTGTCGAGCAGGAGGTGCTGCGATGTTTTCGAGGGGGTCGGTGCAAAAAGGCAACGCCGGTTTCCCTCTAGATCTGCTCGACGTGAATGGACAACTGCCATTGAGTTCGGTGATAAGGAGATGAGGTGATGGAGGTCGAAAAGGAGATGGAGTTGGTGGTCTCGGTTTTGGAAACCGTGGGGATAGGAGGTAGCGGTCGTCGGTCAAAGGATGATCCACGGTGGAGTTTTGGGTTCACAGGAGCGAACTGATGATTTGGGGGAGATGGTATGTCGGCCTTGGGTTTTAATGGATGGGTATTGGGCCGTGTAGGAGAAGGGGTAAGGCCCGTTCGAAATATATTCAAGTTTTAATTTAATTTAAAATCGTATTAACTTGTAAAATCAATATCTTGCTTGTACGAGGTCCGATTGAGGAACCGTAAGTTGCGTTGGGATCGTATGGACGGGAGCAACACAATGAAGCTGACTGGAAGCCCATCTGAGCTCGTTACAATTTATGGCGAATTAAATTGTCCGACTGAGTCGAATAACGCAAACCGTTATTCAACGGTTACCGCGCAAATGTGAGTAAATCTCACAAACTCTAAACAGTTTTATTTTCACGTTGTATTCTTAGAACTGTTAAAATATTGTCTGTTTGACTGTGTGTTGATTGTTGGCTTGAACTGCTAGTCAGTTAGTAGAGGTTTTATATATATATTTATGTATGTATATATATATATATATATAAACCGTCAAATAGTTATATGTTGATTCTGTTTATCAGAATATTATACTGGTGTTGTTTAACATCTGTGGATGCAGGGAAACAGGTTGGAGGAATCCAACTGGATTCCTCAACAGTTATTTTATTGTTTTTCATATATTGTTATATGATGTGATATAAAATCTGTGGGCGATCATATGTGCTTGGACGATATTGAACATCGTGATTTGATATGATTGAATACCATAACATACCGAAATGTTGATAAGGGGATTTTCAATGTTTATATTGAAAATGAATCTTATTTATAAAATCGATAGGATTTTATAAAAGGAAAACATTTATTTAATTAGAAAATAAATAAATGAAAAAGGAAACATTTATTTAGAAAATAAATGAAATAAAATAGAAACATTTATTTAGAAAATAAATGAATTAGAATATAAAGGAATATTTATTTTAGGAAATAAATAAAGGAACATTTATTTAGATTATAAATAAATGGAATAAAGGAATATTTATTTGGGAAATAAATAAAGGAACATTTATTTAGATTTTAAATAAATGGAATAAAGGAATATTTATTTAGGGAATAAATAAAGGAACACTTGTTCGGAAAATAAATAGAATTATACAAGGATAGATTTAAACACGTGCTTCGCACACAAGTATAACACGATATAGATTTTAAGGAGATATTGTAGAAGTAGGAATTTTAACCAGAGTGTGATAAAAGGATTTAACAAAGTAATTTGTTAGGTTAACCAAAGCAAGTTAGTCGAGTTAATCAAAGTAATTGGTTAAGTTAACCAAAGTAAATTAGTTAAGATAAACTAAGCGGTTAATCGAAGTGAATTAGTTAAGTTAAACTAATTGGTAAATCAAAGTGAATTAGTTGCGTCAAACTAAGTGACTTAGTTAAGTTAAACTAATTTGTAAATCAAAGTGAATTAGTTGCGTCAAACTAAGTGAATTAGTCAAGTTAAACTAATTGGTTAATCGAAGTAAATTAGTGGGTTAATCAAAGTGAATTAGCTGAGTTAAACTAAGTAAATCGGTTAGAGTTAATCAAAGTGAATTAACTAAGTTAAACTAAGTGGATTAGTTCAGTTAATCGAGACAAGTAAATCAAGTTAGGTTAAACCATTTGAGTTAACCAGTTAGGTTAAACCATTTGAGTTAACCAGTTAAAGTTTACCAGTTAAAGATAAAACAGTTAGAGTTGACCAGTTAGAGTTGACCAGTTAGAGTTATTCAAGTGGAGTTAATCGAGTAGAGTTGCCGAATATCACTTACTCGAAGTAGAGTTATCGAATATAGTGTATTCGAGGGAAGAGTAATCGAATATAGTTTATTCGAGTGGAGAAATCAAATGTTATTCATTTGAGAAGAGTTACCGAATATTATTTATTCGAAGTAGTTAATCCAAAGGAGTTATTCGAAGTTAGTTAATCCAAAGGAGTTATGCGAAGTTAGCTAATCCAAAGGAGTTATTCGAAGTTAGTTAATCCAAAGGAGTTAGTCGAAGAGTTAATCGAATATAGTTATTCGAAAGAAGGTGTTAATCGAATATAGTTATTCGAGTAAAGTTAAAAGAGTAAATCGAATTTAGTTATTCGAAATGAGTTATTCGAATTTGATATTTGAATAGAGTTAAACACATTAGAGTGATTCGAATTACTTATTCAAATAGAGTTAAACACGTAAGAGTTAATTGAATATTAGTTATTCAATTAGAGTTAAATCGAATTTAGTTATTCGAAAGGAGTTAATCAATTTGAGTTAAGTTAATCGATTTGAATTAAGTTGAATCGAAATGGGGTAAATCGATTAGAATTAAGTTAATCGAGTTAGAGTAAATCGAATATTGGTTATTCGAAGGTAAGTTATTCGAATTAGTTATTCGAAGGAGTTAATCAAATGAGTCGATCCAAAGGAGTTAGTCGAATATTAGTTATTCGAATAGAGTTAAAGGAGTTATCGATTTTATTTTGATCGAAAGGAGTTATCGATTAGTAAATCGAAAGGAGATTTTCGAATATAGCATATTCGAAAGAAAGAGATCGAATATTGTTTATTCGAAAGAGAGAGATTTCGAATATGAGTTATTCGAAGAGAGATAATCGAATATAGGTTATTCGAAGAAGAGTTAATCAAATAGAGATTACTCGAAAGAGAGTTATACGTCGAATTCGATTATAGCGAATTCGGGAAAGTACTATTTACTTTCCAGGGTTTAAATCAAGATTTAGTTATTGATTTAGAAGTTAGGTGTCTGTTAAATTATTCGAGTTAGGAGATAAAGTTATAATTTAGGTTAGACATTTCAGAAGTAGGAATTATAACGTTATAATTATAATCAAACACTGTCATATAAGAAGTAGATTCGTTACCTGAATCCGAGAATTTGCGTAAACAGATGATTGTAAAAAGTGAGTGACGAGCTTCATCTATTTCACAGTAAAGGACGTTGTTCAATTAAGGTCTGAGAGGTAATTATACCCCAACTTGATTGACTTCAGAATTGACATAGGAATAGTTGTGGTTCGATCTAAAAGGTTGATTAGGAATAAAGTTAAGGAATAAGCGATAAATGGATTAAGCATAACGATGTTTTATACAACGTTCATTTGAAATCCGTAACTGAGTTTTGGAAACGTTTTCCAAATATAGTCAGATATGTTTTCTAAACATAGAAAATGAAATGTTTTCATGATAAGAATTTAAGAAATAGAGTTAAGCAAATTCAGAAACTAACTGGAGAGGGTAAGTTGAACGGTTTTCTAAGTGACGATCTGATGTTGGTTTCGACCTTCCGGATTGATACTTAGAGAATTGTTCTCATACTAGTTACAGTTAGGGACTGATAGTTGCGAAATAATAGTGATGTGAAAATAAGCTATGGAAATGTTTTCTAATGATTAATAACATATATTTTCTAAATATATGAAATAAGGAAATATGAACATGTGATGATTGATCGATCGAATTTCCATTTGGAAATAAGATCGTTGTTTGTACACCGACATGGTTTCATTTGATAGTTGAATCACAGACTATCAAAGTTTTTACCATTTTAACGTTGTTAATATGGAGAGACCGGTTGGATTATTATCCAAAGAACCACTCTGTATTGGCATAAGCGTTGCGAGCAATATCTGCCAAAGATAAATTGAAGACGGAGTAAAGTGCAAGGGCTGTTGTATAAGTCTTAGATAACAGTGACTAAGATGGATATACTGAATAGTGCCTTCAGTTTGTCCAGTCCCAGGACAACGTATATGGAAGAAGGTCTGACAGAGTATATCCAATGGATCGCGTAAGTTGATCTGTTCAAACGTATTCACGTTTGGTGGCGGAGGAATTCGTTTCTCTTAGCTATATACCCGTGTTATTTTTGTATAAGTCAATTTGTGATTTGGCGGGTATGACGATGTGGCATTCAAAGTGAATGGTGATCAGATGTTCTGAAGATAGACGTAGCTTCTAGCCTCACACCAGGAAGTAACAAAAGTTGGGCTAGGCAGCATGGCTAGTTGGGTCATCCCCAAGCAGGGTGTATTGTCACCGATCTAGGGAATATTCATATTTATACTTCTTTTTGATTCTGTATCTTCGGATGACGGTTTGATGGCCTATAACCGTGGTGGCAATATATTCGCGACACTCAAGCTAAATGAGTGAGCGGTCATGTGTGGCCGGGTTGCAAGACGTTCTTGTTGAACCTGCAGTGTATCACCTCTAGAGTACACTGATCAGAAGGTGCTCCCATACCTTGTCTGTTGGAATCCATTCTCCGATAAGTGCCCTGCGGTTTATGATTTTTACTATGTATGTAGAACGTGAGATGCAAGCGTTTCTGCTAGATTGATATCTATTTGTACTTAGACATTATTATAATATCACAATGATATTGCTTGTCAAAGTTGTTCAGATACTCATAAGGGAAAAACCCGTTCCGTATTCACGGCGTGGTCTTATGAGATATCATATACCTTTTTTAAACTATTTTACTCACACCAGTCCCATGACTGACCCGGAGTTTACTTTGTTGTTTTCCCTAAACACTTGGGTGCCTAAATTTGTACGGGCAGTCAAGTAGTCGGGATTTACAGATATACTTGAAGAGCTTGGAGCAGGAGGCTGCAAGATTCTATAGCTATAGTTATTTCCGCTGTGTTGTAAGTGTTGTACTCTGATAAGTGCTATTGTATATATATAACTGTTTACTTCAAAGCTATGTTATATATTATATGTTATTCGTTCCGCTGCGAGATTCGTGTTACTCTGATGATGATGTTCTTCTTCTTCTTCTATTCTATTAGTTCTATCTTTTCTTTCTCACCTTCTAAAATTCTTTCACTAACGTCTCGGAATTTCCGACTCTCGAGGAGTCGGAAATTTCCAGCCGTTACACTTCTGTTATCTGTTGTAATGTGTTGTATGCCCAAAGTTAAAGTATTCGTAGATTTTCACTTTTTAGGTCAGACCTGTGTGGTTTATGGTCGATCCAAAGGGCGGGAATTTGCGGGTCTTTACAGCGGAGGAGTTCAAGGGAAAATGTTACAACTGCCATGAAGAAGGACACATGTCTAAAGACTTCCCAAAGCCCAAGTTGTCAACTGTGGCCAGAACTATGCAATAGAGGCAACACCAATTCAAAGTTGACCCCCAAGAGACCAAGGGAAGCCTGCACTTGAAGGTATAACCTCTGTTTTAGGGAATTCAATATACACCTTGTTCGATTCCGGAGCGATCTCTGATAGTCCGATAGAGGTGGCCAACACTATCGGAGGATCTAAGTATTTTGAACTGTTTTGTAAAGACCCAGTACTGGAGGTCGACAATGTCGAGTTCCATTGCGAAGCGTATGGATTGGATTTCACGGGGTATGTAACAACCCAGAGTTTCTAAATCAATTTAAAATTTTTATTTTAGCTATTTTAATGGATTTTGAATATTTAAAATGATTTATTTTAAATAAAAATGACTAGAAACTTATTTAAATTGATGTTAGAATGTATAAATTTATTTTAGTTATAAAACGAGCTTGAAATGGTGTGGTAGTTTGAAAGGGTATAACCTTATCCTAGGTATGGATTGGCTATCGTTTTATGGGATCATCCTAGATTGCTATAAGAGACTCGTCCGTCTTAGGATCCAAGGAGGGCGTAGCCTAAGTATTCCTTGTAATGTTAGAAACAAGGATAAAGCCTTATTATATTCCTTATCTCCTAGTTCTTGGATGTCTTTGAGAAGTCACGGGACTTTCACCCCATAGAGAAGTCTCTTTTCGTATCGACCTAGAGAAGGACGCTAGACCTGTAGCACTACCCTTAAGGCACATGGCGCCTAAGGAAAGAAGGGAGTTAGATAAGCATATTTCAAAATTATTACAAAAAGGGTTCTTTCGACGAAGTACCTCAGAATGGGGTGCACTTGTTGTGTTTTCCACCAAAGCAGATGGATCTTTGAGACGTTGTGTGGATTATATGCAACTTAATAAATTGACCAAGAAGAATATGTACCCTTTACCTAGAATCGACGACCTTTTTGACCATTTGGGGGGAGCCCGAGTATTTTCCCAAATAGACCTTGCTACTGGATTTCACCAGTTAAGAATTGCATAGGACAACAAGGACAAAATTGTGTTTAGGACGCCAGACGGATTGTTCCAATGGGAAGTTATGTCCTACGGACTAATTAATGCACCCGCCTTCTTTGTTGACCTCATAAGTAGAGTATTTAGTGGCATTCGAAATAAAATTGTTGTAGTCTTTGCACATGATATCCATATATTCTCAAAAGATCGTGAAGAGCATGAAAATCACTTAAGACAAGTGTTAGGGATATTAAGAAGGAACCAATTGAAAGAAAAATTAACGAAGTGCCACTTCTGGAGCGAAGAAGTAAGATTTTTAGGACATATTGTGTCGAGCGAAGGCTTGGCCATAGAACAAGCAAAGATCGAGGCAACCAAAGAATGGAAGATACCTCGAAATGCTACGGAAATGAGAAGTTTCCTTGAATTGGCCAGATATTATTGGAAATTCATTAAAGACTATGCCATGATTGTTATTCCTTTAACCCAATTAATGAAGAAGAATTTAGTGTTCTCTTGGATAAATATGATATAGCCTTTAAGAAATTGAAGGAAGTATTAACTAGCGCATCGGTCCTAATTATACCCGACGATTCAAAATTGTTTACTGTTTACACCAACGCATGTGGGACCAGTTTAGGAGCAGTCCTTATGCAAGAAGGAAGAGTAGTAGCCTATGCTAGTAGACAACTCAAGGATCTAGAGAATAGACACCTAGTTCATGACCTTGACTTAGCAGCAGTAGTGTTCGTCCTTAATATTTAAAGGCATTATCTTTTAGGGGAGAAATTTGAACTCTTTACCAACCATAAATCACTTAAGTATCTATTTTCTCAATGTGACCTAAACTTAAGACAATAACGATGGATGGATTATATTGTCTCATTTGATTTCATAATCCAGGACACCGTGGGAAAGGGGAATGTTGTGGCGGATGCTTTAAGTAGGAAACATGTGACTTTGAATGCGGTCTCAGAATGGAAACAATTAGAGCTTCTCTCTAACTTTAATTTACAACCCTCACCAACCACTTCTAATGGTTTTCTTGGGGCTATCATAATTAGACCTACCTTAAGAGAAAGGATCCAAAGTGCACAAGACCTTGACGAGGAATTAAGAAGCATAAGTGAAAAAGTAGGAAAGAAGGAGACCTTTCCCCATTCGGATAGGTATTCTATTGGAGATGATGGGAGTTTACTTTGGGATAAACGGCTTTACATAGATTAAGGATTTAGAAAATAAATTCTAGAGGAGTGTCATATGTCAAAATTGACTATACACCCCGGTGGGGATAAAATATACAAGGATATGAAGAGGAATATCCATTGGGAAGGAATGAAGATGGATGTAGCCGAGTTCATTGACAAAGGTTTAATGTGCCAAAAAGTGGAAGCAGAGCAAGGGTAACCCAGAGGACTATTACTAACTGTAGAGATTCCTACGTGGAAGTGCAAACATATTTCTATGGAATTTGTAGATGGACTTCCTAGAATCCAAAATGGGAATGAGGCCGTTTGGGTTATGGTAGATCATCTAACCAAAAGTGCCCATTTTATACCAGTCAAGAAGACAAGGATTGCAGCCTCGCTATCAATTAGATATTTAGACAACATGGTATTCCATCGAGTATTGTGAGTGATAGAGACCCCTTGTTCACAAGTGAATTTTGGAGAAGTCTATAAGAAGCATTGGGAACGACCCTTAACCTAAGCACAGCCTGACAGACAGATAGAAAGATTAAACAGAATCTTAGAAGATTTTCTCATAGCTTGTATCATCGACTTTGGAGGAGTTTGGGAGAAACACCTACCGCTTGTGGAGTTCACGTATAATAACAGTTTTCAAACGACAATTGGTATGGCCCCTTTTGAAGCTTTTTATAGGAGGCCATCAAATCACCAACTTGTTGATGGGAAACTACCAACAAGGTTATAATCGGACCAGACTTCATCTGTGATTCCACGGAGAAGATATCTTTGATTAGGCATAGGATGAAAGAAGCCTAAGTCCGTCAGAAATCGTATGTCGATAAGCGAAGGTGGGAACTTGAGTTTAATGTTGGAGACTGTAACGAACCAAGGATTTTGGACCCAAAAAATAGACACAACATACCATGTCGACTATTCAGGCATCGGAAATACCGGACCATAAATAGAAAGAAGTTAGAGGATGAGAGATAGAAAGAAATAAATTTAGAATAGAAGAAGAAGATCACCGCAGAACAGAATCATAGTAACATGAATCTCACTGCAGAACGAAATATATTATATAACAACTTTGGAAATACAAACTGGTAACTGTATATACATATCATTATCACATAACATCAGAACAGAAATAAACTCTCTATATATCCAACTCTGAAACCTCCTGCTCCGAACTCCTCCAAGTATATATGAAAAATCCCGACTACTTGACTGCCCGTACAAACTTGGGCACCCAAGAGTTTAGGGAAAAACAAAATAAACTCTGGGTCAGTCATGTGACTGGTGTGAGTAAATTCTAATCACTTGGTTTAACTTTTCAAAATCCTTTTCAAAAGAAAGGAAAATAGCAAGACCGATCCACACATAAACACGAATGGTTTTTACCTTACGATGGCCCAAAACATTTCGAAAAATCAATACTTATCTGATATTATAGTAATGTCTAAATCAAGTAAATAACAACCTAGTAGAATGCTTCCATCTCACGCTCTACATATATAATGTACAATTAAAAACTGCGGGCTCTTATTGGGTAATGGATTTCCAACTATGACAAGGTATGGAACCACCTTCCGATTAGTGTACTCTAGAAGCGATACACTGGAGTTCAAGAAGAACATCTTGTAACTTGGCCACACATGACCGGCCATTCATTTCGCTTGAATGTTCTGAATATATTATCACCTTATGGTTGGTATACCAACATAACCGTTCCCGGGAGATACAGAAGCGAAAGAAGTAACAAATATGAATATTCTCTAGATGGTGACAATATACCCAAATTGGGTGCGGCCAACTTAGTCATGTTGCCTGCCCGATTTTTGTCATTTCCCGGTTGATGAGGCTTGAGGTCATAATGTATCTTTTAACAGATCACTCCTTTATTTACTTTGAATGCCACATTGTCATACCCGTCAAATCACAAATTGATTTCCCCAAAAATACCACGGGTATAAGTTAAGAGAAACGAATTCCTCTACCACCAACGTAAATACGTTTGAAGCGATCAACTTACGCGATCTATTAGATATACTCTATCAGACTTTCGTCCATTCAAGTTGCCCTGGGACTGGACGGACCGAAGGCACTATTATGTAAATCCATCTTAGGAAATTTCTGCCTAGGATCGCCAGAACAGCCCTTGCACAAATTCCATCTTCAGTAATCTTCATCTTATTTGCTCCGCAACGGTAATGCCCATACGGAGTGGTTTCCAGATAATAAATCTGATCCCAGTCTCTCCTTATTGACAACGGAAAAAGGGTTAAGCACTTTGATAGTAGGTTGCTTAACTATCAAAAAAAACATGTACACAAACAACAATCTTGTTTCCAAATGGAAATTTTATCAATCAACACCGAGCCACTTTAAAAGGATTTACCAATAATCATTTCATTTCCCAATTTCCTTTAAATATCTTTACGCAAATAATTTCCCAACTCGCTTAGTCTCTCAAGATTCCTTGGAAAATGTTTCCATATATCCCATATTTCGAAAATATACGTTATTAACATTGGAAAAACATTTCCATATCTTACTCATGCATTTCTATTCTTTTTCATCTATTAGTCCCTAACCGTAAACTAGTAAGAGAACAATTCCCTAAGTATAAACCCCGAAGGCCGAAACCAACATCAGATCAATACTCAGAAAACCATTTAACTTAACTAGTCTCCATTCACTTGCTAATTTCCTTAACCCCATTCTTAACTTCTTATTTACACAAACCATTTCCTTTTATAACCATTTAAATCTTGCAAATTGTTTGCTCTACAATCAATATTCACTTTATAATGTGAATATTATTCTTCTATAGAAATCTGGACTTAGTTTATTTAATAAAATCTTGATTTAAATAAATATTACCATTACAGTTTAAAATTCCATCAATCTTGTTCTTTATAAATTCATACTTCATTTTTCATTTCATAAACTTTGTCTATGAGTTATAGTTGAATCTTTATTACATACTTGATTATAAATTATTGTTTCAAGCTCTATATTAACTAGCTGGTCAAATCCCAAATTATAAAATATATAATTTCTAAAATAAATTATTTAACTAACATTCGACATAGTCGAATTCTAATTATAAATCTTCTTGGATTTATTTCCATCCTATATGCATTTCGAACATCGAAATAATTTCTTTGTTTCCCTTTTTAACGATTTTCCCATTTCCCTTTTCCAAATTCATCCTTATATTTTCAAATTATTTAATAATAATTATTCCACTTTATTTCTAAAACATTGTTTATAAATCAAATACTTGTTTATATAATTAAACAAATTAATATATTCTAGTCAAATCAATATTCAATTTCCATTATTTATAAAAATATAAATAATAGATTTTCCCTTTTAAACTCGAATTCTTTTCTCATATATTCGAATATATTTTACGATATTTAAATACCAATTATTTCAGGTCAATGTTATTCGAACATCCTAAACACACAATAATCAACACCTGATTATTGTCATATCATATAATACAATATGTGAACAACAATAATATAATTGTTGAGGAATCCAGTTGGATCCCTCCAACCTGTTTTCCTACATCCACAAATATTAATCAACATAAATAACACTAATTTCATATCAATATGAGGTATTAAAATAAATAGAATCAGTATCCGATCAATGATTTATATATAGCTGTAATTATTATTTCAACCAATTAATTAGCAAACCATCTAAACAACCATCACACACAACATTCAACTATTTTTATCAATATTAAATAACATTTATAAAATTATAAAACTGAATAGAGTTAGTTAGTTTATTGACCTTGTTCGTTAATCGTTAAATAACAATTAACGGTCGATAGATTTGATCAGACGTTTAATTATGCCATAAATTCAAATGAGTTCCAAATGGCTCAAAATCAGCTACATTATGTAGCCTTCGTCCATATGATTCCAAAGTGCCAAACTGTTCGAAATTCTGATATTGTATGTACTATCGATTACAAGTTTTTTTTAATATTATTAAACTAAATAAACTTAAATTTTAATTTAGGCCTTACTTACTCTTTTCCTTTGATCCCGTCGGCCCGTCCCTACTCTTGCCCAACCCGCTTCAAATAGTAATCTTCTTCCCTGATCGCAATATACAGGAACGAACCTAAAAACTCACCATAATTTTCAATCAAAACACCAACAACACCAAAAATGTCTCCTTCCTCATGCATCGACAAACCTCCTCTTAAACAACTCCTATGTCTTCATGGTTGCTCCCTATACCGCCACCTGGGCTTTACCACCATACGTCAACCAATTCAAACTTCTAATACCCAGACCCGCCACTTTTCTAGCCTTATCTTCCTCCAAAAATAAAATGCATGAGCTTCTGCTTCCCATTCACGAGAACTACTGCTCTCCCTTATTGTCTAAATCATATTGCTCCTCTTTTCATGCTCGCTCAACTCCACCCATCAATGCACAACTCCAGCTCGCATGTGTTAATGGATTCACGTGCCGCAGCCCTCTTTGCCTGAACAGTGCACACGTGCCGCAGCCCTCTTTGCCTGAACAGTGCACACGTGCCACACAATTGCTGATGCCAAATCACCTCACAGTAGTTTTCTTCTTCTAATGAAAACACAAGCTCCTCATAATTTCTATCGAAATCTTCCAGCAAAAACACACATACCACTTGTTGCCCTTGTAAACTCCATGCTCCCCCGTATCCATGTTGTTCGACTAACATTGTTCACAAATGAGATCCAACCGATGGAAATTTGTGTAGAAAATGGAGAATAGGTTTTGGCAAGAACAAATATATTTGTTTTATATTTATAAATGAAGTTCTTTTCATTTCTTTCATTGGTTATTTTTCTGTGAAGGAAGTATGCGGTGTATATTATACTATATATATATATATATATATATATATATATATATATATGGAAGAAAACTTAGTTGTTAAGCCGCCAAAAGTTACAGACATTCTGAAGGAAAGAAGGTACGTGCAACAGAGGGGTAGCAAGCAATTGCCAAGTGAAGACATGCATGTATATGAAGGAACGAATATATTTGTTATAGATATATAATTTTTATTCTTTTTGCATGGGATGGCTGCAAACATAGGGGGCACATAAGCTTCCACACAAGGAAAAGCTATATGGGTTTACTTCATCGTTAAGGTATGTGCAAGTATCATGGTAACACGCAGGGTACAAACTTCGCTTCATAGCCAAGTGTGGAGAAAGATTTACTTCGTTTTAAATTATAATGTTTTGGTGTATCCTATTTCATAAAATTTCGTACATTTACGAATGTTTACAGACAAAATTAAAAATATAGTCGGGGCGAGCAATGTGCCACGTTCCCACAAATATAATAATATAGACAAGATAGCTTATTCTATGAAGTCCCAAAAATGTTGGTTTAGGGTGTAAAATACTTCAAATAAAAATTTGCTTATTTTCCAAAATAAAAATTACAGTAAAGTTCTAAAAACAAAATTATAACTACATCTCAAATATCTTATCCAAATTTGAAGACAATATTTAATTATAATTAAATATATCGTTACGGCTTATAAATGATTCCATAATGACTATTTGAAAATTTGATTTGGACATAACTCACAATCTATAAGATGAAAACTCGATTTTTTGCTTTCATTAGAAAAATACAGTTAATTAGATCCCAACGTTTCTTGTTTTAAAGAAGTCCAACTTATAATGAATTCTGTATACTCTGTTGAAGTTCAAAATTCAATATTACGAACAGCCGCGTCGTTACGAGTGCGATTATAATTTATATTATAATTAATACGTTCAACTATCATTTAAATAATATATTCGTTATTATAATTCAATTCTAAACTGAATTATATCCTTTAGATCATCTAATTCACATAATATCGCCAACTTAACTATTTCCGACTATTTCGAAAATAAATATATTATTATCCCCTTATTTAAAATATTTAAATAATCCATATTATTTAAATTCAAGCCATTATATTAAAATAATGAAATAAATTAATTATTAAATTACAGAAAAAATCTAGGGCATTACAGAGACCTTGTATTCGTAAAATTATTCGATTTGAAAAAACTGGGAAGTTGGCTCCCAAATTTGTAAAGACCCGCAACTTCCCCGTAAGGGAAAGCGTCGGATAGTTCGAGAACAAGCCACAACATAACGCATACATAAGAACATCTCATCGTATATTACAACAATGCATCAGATTACAAGAATATACAGAGTATAAATGAATAAATATTACACAGAAATATCAGAGATTAACAATAAGTTACATAGCAGCGGAAAAATAATACAATACACAACTAGAAGAGATATACGGATACAAAGCTTTCCGGATATCGTTCCAGCTGTAAACCAGGATCCTGTGAATATAAATCTGCAAAACCAAAACTACTAGCTGCCCGTGTCAAAAATAGGGGCACCCAGAGTTTAGGTTAAAACAATAAACTCCAGGTCAGTCATGTGACTGGTGTGAGAACTAAAACAGTTATTAATCTTTATTCTAAATCATTAGGTAAATCAAGGGACCACGCCGTATAACACGGAACGGGTTTCCTCCCAAGAATACCAGTGCATAAAACAAACAGCGCAATGCTAAATAAAGAAAAATGAAGCTGTTATAAGACCCAGGTCCTATCACACAATGCAACGCAAGCCGGGGGATAGGGTTTTCCCTTATAACAGCCAAAGAATGCTTGATACGTTTAAAACAAATCATTTGATACTATAATAAGTGCATATTGTATAAAACAACTTCAAATCATAAGTATCAATCATAGGCGGCATGGGTACCATATATCATGTCGCCATATATAGGTTTACAAATAAAACCGCAAAGTCACGTATTTGGAAATTGGATTTCCGTCTATGAACCGAGGCCAGGGATCGTCCTCTACCGATTCGAGACAATCTAGCCTACCATGTCTCAGGAACAGCCGCAACTGCCCCCTGGATCGTCAGGGCCGGTCCACCGATGTGGATTATTATGCCTGAACAATACGTCTCCCCGCCCTTTGGGGCGCAAACGAGCCAACGAATGACTCCATCGGTTCGAGAACGACCGATCAATCCGAGGCGCCTCGCAACAGCAACAACCACATAAGTCAAACTCGTCAGGGCGTGTAAAACCACTGACGCCACTTTTAGCTAGAAAGAAACGCAAGTCCTCCCTGAGGTCCGTCTCCCGTTTTTGGTTCATACCTGGTGTGAAACACGCGAGGTAAACGTTACACAAAGCTACGCCACAAAGGCCGTGCTTTGATCATCACCACAAGACTTTGCTTTTCAACAGAAGCCTTGATCATTTGCATCTTAGCATGCCACACAGGCAAACCATCCTATGCAACCGATATCAGTCACACAGAATGAAATCCGATGTCAGACACACAGTCCATTTACAAGTCCGTCCTGGGTCTGAACGAAACCGGAGGCACCTAGTACCCCGCATATCCATCGATCTCCAAGTACGTCTGGACGATCACTAACTGTTTCCATCTTCTTGGGTGTACAGCCCAATCAAGATCATCAGTAATTACCCAAAACGACGTGAAGACCTCCGGTCTTCGACCATCGTCTTCATCTTCGACTTATCGTCGTATCAGTTATTCAGAATGGGATAAACCCGGTCTTTCCGAATAACTCGCGTATATATTATAAAAGTGTTACACAAACACAACATACGCCTCATTCCAATTCATTAGTCACTAACCGTAAATTAATCAAGAGAATAATTTCCCAAATATTAACCCCGAAGGCCGAAACCAACATCAGATCAATATCCAGAAAACCATTCTGCTTGGCTAACCGACAGTTAGTTTCTAAATTTCACATTCAAATCTAATTAAAGATTTAACTATCGCCTGGAGCAAAACTGGTGATACTCCATTCTCGATTCTTTTCAATCTAATTAAAGATTCATTAAAACTCCACTTAGTTTTAATCTGTGACTGGGTTAAAGAATCAGTGTCATTTAAAACACGGTTCACGATAAACCCAAAGTCACATCCCATTAATTATCGGGTTAAAGAACAAGTGTTATTTAAAACACTGTTCACGATAAACCCAAAAATCAATATTCATTCAATTCCAATTAAATATTATTTAATTGGTACACTTCATCAAATCTAAATCAAAAGATTTAATCTTTTCTCAACTGGGTTCAAGAACAGTGTTAGTGAAGACACCATTCACGACAAACCCAAATCACATTCATTAATTATCGGGTTAAAGAACAAGTGTTATTTAAAACACTGTTCACGATAAACCCAAAAATCAATATTCATTCAATTCCAATTAAATATTATTTAATTGGTACACTTCATTAAATCTAAATAAAAAGATTTAATCATTTCTCAACTGGGTTCAAGAACAGTGTTAGTGAAGACACCATTCACGACAAACCCAAATCACATTCATTAATTATCGGGTTAAAGAACAAGTGTTATTTAAAACACTGTTCACGATAAACCCAAAAATCTACATCGATTCAATTCCAATTAAATATTATTTAATTGGTACACTTCATTAAATCTAAATAAAAAGATTTAATCTTTTCTCAACTGGGTTCAAGAACAGTGTTAGTGAAGACACCATTCACGACAAACCCAAATCACATTCGATATTCAATACAAGGCTCTGAATAGAAAATATATCGGCTTATATTCAATATCGAATTCTACGACTAACAAATGTCGTATTGGAAATAACGATATAAATATATATCTTTCAAATTTCCATAACCACACCTGTATAATCACGAATTCCAACATCGAAATATTCCGAAGACAATTTCGATTCAAATCCACTCCAATGCAATCATTGGAAATTTTGGTTATTTTCAAAACCCTTTTCAAATTCAATTTATTTATTTAAAAATAAATAGAATTATAATTCTAGTTCAAAACTAGTTCATTTCGATAAAAATCTATTTTTATCTTTTCAAATATGGAGTTTTTCATCCCAAACTTTCACAAATCATTTCTTATGATTTTACACAAATTATTACTATTTTTAATAATTTTATCAAGGCCCGTACAGTCGATTTCCAACAACGGCCATCGAACTGCACTTACAGCGACCTTTTTCGAATTTGATTTGGACGTATCTCCAAATCCAACCGTTAGATTTCAAATTTCTAACATTCATTAGAAAGCTCTTTTCGATACGAACCCAACGGTTCCGGTTTTAGGAGAATCCGACGGTCGGATCTCCCGCAATGTCCGTTTGAAATAAATGGTCGAAATTCACGAACTGCCGCGGCGCGGCGCGTTCTATTCAGGCCATTATATTATATATATAATATATATAATATATACTTCGTCGATTTCTATTTAAAACGAATTATATAAATAGTTTTAAATTCGTTTCAAAAGCAATTTCAACCTCCTTTTCAATTCAAATCAAAATTGAATTCTTCTTTATAAATTCGTTTCAAAATTCATTTCTATTCAATTCAAATTTCAATTCAATTTGAATCCATTTCAATTCGTTTTCAATTCAATTCTTTTCGAAATCGTTTTCAATTCAATTCATTTCGAAATCGTTTTCAATTCAATTCATTTCGAAATCGTTTTCAATGCAATTCATTTCGAAATCGTTTTATTTTCAATTCATTTCGAAATCGTTTTATTCAATTCATTTCAAAATATTTGATTTCAATTCATTTCAAAATATTCGATTTCGAAATCACTTTTCAATATTCATTTTAAAATGAATAAAATCGATATAAATATCGTTCACGTCAAAATGGCGTCAATCTAATCCTCACGGCTTCACATATTTCTATTTTCAAATATTCTATTTCAAATATTTCTATTTCAAATATTTCTATTTCAAATATTTCTTTTTTTTTTTTTTTTGAAACTGGAATGAGGCCCAATCAATTACCATATAATGTTAATTATATGGATTTTCTACAACACATGTATATATCAACAACGATGAATAATCAACCATCAACCAAAGTGCACTACACTGTATAAGCATCAAATATAGACATTTAACGCTTATAGCAGCTTGTCAATCAATCGATCGACATATTTAATCAATCAGGATGAGTGAACTTCAAATTTCATCCTAACACCCGTGTGGGGTTTCAAACAATCAAACACATATTTTATTTGTGCAGTTAGGCGATGTGAAAAATTTATCGACCCAATCAACGTCATTCAAATAGGTGTACATAAACAAACCGTCTGGTTTGTAAATGAATATTTATTTATTCACATTCACGTTAAAAATTATATTTTTAACGATAACACATTTTATTTTAACATATGAATTTCTATTCAGTTCATTCGTTAAATAAAATGCTATTTTTATTTTTTTTTTTCTAACTTATTTTAGAAAATTTCGGCGGCATAACGGCACGATACTAGAAACGGGACAAGGCCTAGCCTTATCCCCGGTCTAGTGAAGGCCCACGCCATTCACACATCAATCAAATCAATTCGTTATGCAAACCACAAACTTTGAAGTAAGGATCTAACCTAGCCTTACTCCTTCGCCTTATAACGGCGCACGTCTAATCCTAACCAATTTATCGATTCGATTTTTCACACCACAAACCACATTCAAACCAATATCGCAATCAATCACCAAACAGTCAAACAAACAAGTCCATGGTCTGTGGACGATTGTGTCGGGTGCTACTAAGCACCGTCTGCATCCTAGTATATATATATAACTAGAAATAAAATAGAAAGGTGAGAAATTCTCACTTTTAGCTATCCAACCATCTCGACTCTTCTTTTGCAGAAGTCTTCGTCGTTTCGCCTTTTTGTCACCTTCGTTGCCCAAGGCCACTATATATATAAAAACGAATTTTTATTTCAAAGTTCAATATATAAAAATCGAATTTTTATTTCAAAGTTCAATATATAAAAATCGAATTTTTATTTCAAAGTTCAATATATAAAAATCGAATTTTTATTTCAAAGTTCAATATATAAAAATCGAATTTTTACTTCAAAGTTCAATATATAAAAATCGAATTTTTATTTCAAAGTTCAATATATAAAAATCGAATTTTTATTTCAAAGTTCAATATATAAAAATCGAATTTTTATTTCAAAGTTCAATACTTAAAAATCGAATTTTTATTTCAAAGTTCAATACTTAAAAATCGAATTTTTATTCCGCTAATATATAGACAATAATCTCATTTCAAAAATATTGATTTCGCCTTTATAAAAATAAAGTTTTCACCATTTTAAATTAAAGTCTTCACCTTTTTAAATTAAAAGTTTTCACCATTTTAAATTAAAGTCTTCACCTTTTTAAATTAAAAGTTTTCACCTTTTTAAATTAAAAGTTTTCACCTTTTTAAATTAAAAGTTTTCACCTTTCAAAAATCAGTTTCAAATTACTTTTAAAATTTTGATTTTATATTTTCCTTAAATCAGTTTTAAAATGAATACAAATCAGTTTTTAAAATGAATAAAAATCAGTTTTTAAAATGAATAAAAATCAGTTTTAAAATGAATACAAATCAGTTTTTAAATGCTTTAAAGAATTAAAATAAAAACGAAATTAAGAAAAAAACTTACTGTTATTGTACGAAGAGGGAGGAGGAGGGGTGGAGCGGCTTCCAGTGCGGTGGCGCGGGGGGGGGGGGGGATGAAGGGGTTGCGTCGGCTATTTCGAGGGGGAAAGGGGACTGCGGAGGAGAGGGGGGTTCGATCGGGGGTTGCGGCTAGTGGGAGGAAGCGGCGCCGGAGGTTGACTTGGGGGAGGGTTGTCGCGCCAGTGGCGGCGCGCTGAGAGGAGGGCGGCGGCGGAAGTTCGACGATGTCTGGGGTTTTTTTTTTTTTTCTTTTTTATCCTTTACAGAAGAATGATCGGGGGGGGGGGCCAAAAGGTTTTAAGGGAGAGAAATTTTTTTTTTTTTTTTTTAATTTATTTTATCCTAAAGAGTTGACTTTCAAATACGACCTCTAAACGAGGCCCACCGCCTGTCGTCTATAGCGTTCTACCCCCATTCCGAACACAATGGGATATGTATCGCAAGCTGATTCGACTGTTTGAATCAGTTTCCATTAAATTTACATTTAAAACTTTATATTGAATTTTAAACGTACATTTCAAATTACCGGGGTCACATACTAACTAGAAAAATTCCAGAAAAATATTTTCTAGCTTCGTATTGACGATACGGTCCTAACAAAACTAGTTTCGTCGAATTCTGAGACCGTTTGAAAAATGGCCAATTTCCAGTCGATTAAAATCAACTGAAACTGGTCAAACGCGTTTTCCTTTGCCACGCTCACATATTGATTCGAAAAATTATGAAATTTGAAACCTAGCAATAACTTAACATCACGGACCCAACAAAACTGGTTTCGTCGAAATCCGAGGTCATTTGCAAAATGTCCATTTTTAAGGGCCTGAATTCCATAGCGACTATTCAGAATTTTCAACTAGACATATCTTTTGATTCTCGCTACGAAATCTTGATCTTTCGGATTCGTTGGAAAGATATTCACAATTAGATTCCATTATTTTTGGTTTCACTAAAATCCGGATTGTTTTGCACCCGGTACATTCAATTGAAGTTTGAAATCGAATTATCGAACTACCGCGCCATTTTCAATTCTATATAAATAATTATATATAATTATTTATATTCTAACGACGACGCGTATACTATATACGTTCGAATTCTATTCAAAATAAATTTCTCGTCGATATTATTTAAAATAATTCATTTTAAATAATCAAAACTCGCTATAATTGCCAAAATAAAATTTTAAACTGGCCCAGATTTTACGGGTTGTTACAATCTCCCCCACTTAAAACTTTTCGTCCCCGAAAAGGAACAAAGTCGAAAGTGGATTGATTAATCAGCTCTACGCTCGATTCGGCCTCCATTCTCTAACTCTTTAGTTTCTGAGAATTTTCAAAATTTCAAAAATTTGGCTAACACCCTAAATTTTTGAAAAATTTCGCCATAACCTCCCCTGCACCGGGAGCATCGGGGAATTTCAAATAGCTTCCCCGGTCCTTCAGATCTCAAAAAGAAAAAGAAAAAGCCAAGCGGCTAGCCAATAGGCTCACAAAATCATCATCACCCAAACAAAACAGGAAATTATGTAGTAAACATGTACCTATTTGTCGGGCAAACAAATTTTATTCTCTGCTCTAGCCTCCTTGCTATGACCTGTTCAAAGATATATATGTATATGCAAGCAGATGCGACCAATTTTCAATATCGTTCAATATTTGATATAATTAGGCTAAACGGTTCAAAATTATCAAAAAATTAAACAAACAACCCAAACATCAATCAATTAGTGAATTAGAGTTTCAAATTCATAACTTTGATACATAGTCAAAAATCAGATTTTTGATGCCAAATCACAACAAATAAATCTAGCTATATAAGTTTTGGTTCTCACACCAGTCTAATGGAAATATATAGAAAATCACACCTTCGAAACTCGAATACCAATTCTGATGATGTCTAGACTATCATCAGAATCGTCTCCGGGCGACTAGAGTGTGGCTCTATATCTATCCAGTATATTAAAACTTCAAATACACGTGGATCAGACGCATACGCAAAGACTATATATATACTGGACTGTCCAAATTCAATATAAATAGATAATCAGATACGAATAATTGATTTAAATTTTCAAAACAAAATTTGTTTTCATTTGAAAAATATACTCTTCACACTCGTTCTAGGATACTACTGATCCTATCTCTAACGAGTCATCCCCATTGGATATTACCAATCCAACATCTGATGAATTCTTTCGTATGGTTCTAATGTGTCTTGTTCTCTGAGCTTTGTAAACCAAAGCTCTGATACCACGTGTAAAGACCCGCAACTTCCCCGTAAGGGAAAGCGTCGGATAGTTCGAGAACAAGCCACAACATAACGCATACATAAGAACATCTCATCGTATATTACAACAATGCATCAGATTACAAGAATATACAGAGTATAAATGAATAAATATTACACAGAAATATCAGAGATTAACAATAAGTTACATAGCAGCGGAAAAATAATACAATACACAACTAGAAGAGATATACGGATACAAAGCTTTCCGGATATCGTTCCAGCTGTAAACCAGGATCCTGTGAATATAAATCTGCAAAACCAAAACTACTAGCTGCCCGTGTCAAAAATAGGGGCACCCAGAGTTTAGGTTAAAACAATAAACTCCAGGTCAGTCATGTGACTGGTGTGAGAACTAAAACAGTTATTAATCTTTATTCTAAATCATTAGGTAAATCAAGGGACCACGCCGTATAACACGGAACGGGTTTCCTCCCAAGAATACCAGTGCATAAAACAAACAGCGCAATGCTAAATAAAGAAAAATGAAGCTGTTATAAGACCCAGGTCCTATCACACAATGCAACGCAAGCCGGGGGATAGGGTTTTCCCTTATAACAGCCAAAGAATGCTTGATACGTTTAAAACAAATCATTTGATACTATAATAAGTGCATATTGTATAAAACAACTTCAAATCATAAGTATCAATCATAGGCGGCATGGGTACCATATATCATGTCGCCATATATAGGTTTACAAATAAAACCGCAAAGTCACGTATTTGGAAATTGGATTTCCGTCTATGAACCGAGGCCAGGGATCGTCCTCTACCGATTCGAGACAATCTAGCCTACCATGTCTCAGGAACAGCCGCAACTGCCCCCTGGATCGTCAGGGCCGGTCCACCGATGTGGATTATTATGCCTGAACAATACGTCTCCCCGCCCTTTGGGGCGCAAACGAGCCAACGAATGACTCCATCGGTTCGAGAACGACCGATCAATCCGAGGCGCCTCGCAACAGCAACAACCACATAAGTCAAACTCGTCAGGGCGTGTAAAACCACTGACGCCACTTTTAGCTAGAAAGAAACGCAAGTCCTCCCTGAGGTCCGTCTCCCGTTTTTGGTTCATACCTGGTGTGAAACACGCGAGGTAAACGTTACACAAAGCTACGCCACAAAGGCCGTGCTTTGATCATCACCACAAGACTTTGCTTTTCAACAGAAGCCTTGATCATTTGCATCTTAGCATGCCACACAGGCAAACCATCCTATGCAACCGATATCAGTCACACAGAATGAAATCCGATGTCAGACACACAGTCCATTTACAAGTCCGTCCTGGGTCTGAACGAAACCGGAGGCACCTAGTACCCCGCATATCCATCGATCTCCAAGTACGTCTGGACGATCACTAACTGTTTCCATCTTCTTGGGTGTACAGCCCAATCAAGATCATCAGTAATTACCCAAAACGACGTGAAGACCTCCGGTCTTCGACCATCGTCTTCATCTTCGACTTATCGTCGTATCAGTTATTCAGAATGGGATAAACCCGGTCTTTCCGAATAACTCGCGTATATATTATAAAAGTGTTACACAAACACAACATACGCCTCATTCCAATTCATTAGTCACTAACCGTAAATTAATCAAGAGAATAATTTCCCAAATATTAACCCCGAAGGCCGAAACCAACATCAGATCAATATCCAGAAAACCATTCTGCTTGGCTAACCGACAGTTAGTTTCTAAATTTCACATTCAAATCTAATTAAAGATTTAACTATCGCCTGGAGCAAAACTGGTGATACTCCATTCTCGATTCTTTTCAATCTAATTAAAGATTCATTAAAACTCCACTTAGTTTTAATCTGTGACTGGGTTAAAGAATCAGTGTCATTTAAAACACGGTTCACGATAAACCCAAAGTCACATCCCATTAATTATCGGGTTAAAGAACAAGTGTTATTTAAAACACTGTTCACGATAAACCCAAAAATCAATATTCATTCAATTCCAATTAAATATTATTTAATTGGTACACTTCATCAAATCTAAATCAAAAGATTTAATCTTTTCTCAACTGGGTTCAAGAACAGTGTTAGTGAAGACACCATTCACGACAAACCCAAATCACATTCATTAATTATCGGGTTAAAGAACAAGTGTTATTTAAAACACTGTTCACGATAAACCCAAAAATCAATATTCATTCAATTCCAATTAAATATTATTTAATTGGTACACTTCATTAAATCTAAATAAAAAGATTTAATCATTTCTCAACTGGGTTCAAGAACAGTGTTAGTGAAGACACCATTCACGACAAACCCAAATCACATTCATTAATTATCGGGTTAAAGAACAAGTGTTATTTAAAACACTGTTCACGATAAACCCAAAAATCTACATCGATTCAATTCCAATTAAATATTATTTAATTGGTACACTTCATTAAATCTAAATAAAAAGATTTAATCTTTTCTCAACTGGGTTCAAGAACAGTGTTAGTGAAGACACCATTCACGACAAACCCAAATCACATTCGATATTCAATACAAGGCTCTGAATAGAAAATATATCGGCTTATATTCAATATCGAATTCTACGACTAACAAATGTCGTATTGGAAATAACGATATAAATATATATCTTTCAAATTTCCATAACCACACCTGTATAATCACGAATTCCAACATCGAAATATTCCGAAGACAATTTCGATTCAAATCCACTCCAATGCAATCATTGGAAATTTTGGTTATTTTCAAAACCCTTTTCAAATTCAATTTATTTATTTAAAAATAAATAGAATTATAATTCTAGTTCAAAACTAGTTCATTTCGATAAAAATCTATTTTTATCTTTTCAAATATGGAGTTTTTCATCCCAAACTTTCACAAATCATTTCTTATGATTTTACACAAATTATTACTATTTTTAATAATTTTATCAAGGCCCGTACAGTCGATTTCCAACAACGGCCATCGAACTGCACTTACAGCGACCTTTTTCGAATTTGATTTGGACGTATCTCCAAATCCAACCGTTAGATTTCAAATTTCTAACATTCATTAGAAAGCTCTTTTCGATACGAACCCAACGGTTCCGGTTTTAGGAGAATCCGACGGTCGGATCTCCCGCAATGTCCGTTTGAAATAAATGGTCGAAATTCACGAACTGCCGCGGCGCGGCGCGTTCTATTCAGGCCATTATATTATATATATAATATATATAATATATACTTCGTCGATTTCTATTTAAAACGAATTATATAAATAGTTTTAAATTCGTTTCAAAAGCAATTTCAACCTCCTTTTCAATTCAAATCAAAATTGAATTCTTCTTTATAAATTCGTTTCAAAATTCATTTCTATTCAATTCAAATTTCAATTCAATTTGAATCCATTTCAATTCGTTTTCAATTCAATTCTTTTCGAAATCGTTTTCAATTCAATTCATTTCGAAATCGTTTTCAATTCAATTCATTTCGAAATCGTTTTCAATGCAATTCATTTCGAAATCGTTTTATTTTCAATTCATTTCGAAATCGTTTTATTCAATTCATTTCAAAATATTTGATTTCAATTCATTTCAAAATATTCGATTTCGAAATCACTTTTCAATATTCATTTTAAAATGAATAAAATCGATATAAATATCGTTCACGTCAAAATGGCGTCAATCTAATCCTCACGGCTTCACATATTTCTATTTTCAAATATTCTATTTCAAATATTTCTATTTCAAATATTTCTATTTCAAATATTTCTTTTTTTTTTTTTTTGAAACTGGAATGAGGCCCAATCAATTACCATATAATGTTAATTATATGGATTTTCTACAACACATGTATATATCAACAACGATGAATAATCAACCATCAACCAAAGTGCACTACACTGTATAAGCATCAAATATAGACATTTAACGCTTATAGCAGCTTGTCAATCAATCGATCGACATATTTAATCAATCAGGATGAGTGAACTTCAAATTTCATCCTAACACCCGTGTGGGGTTTCAAACAATCAAACACATATTTTATTTGTGCAGTTAGGCGATGTGAAAAATTTATCGACCCAATCAACGTCATTCAAATAGGTGTACATAAACAAACCGTCTGGTTTGTAAATGAATATTTATTTATTCACATTCACGTTAAAAATTATATTTTTAACGATAACACATTTTATTTTAACATATGAATTTCTATTCAGTTCATTCGTTAAATAAAATGCTATTTTTATTTTTTTTTTTCTAACTTATTTTAGAAAATTTCGGCGGCATAACGGCACGATACTAGAAACGGGACAAGGCCTAGCCTTATCCCCGGTCTAGTGAAGGCCCACGCCATTCACACATCAATCAAATCAATTCGTTATGCAAACCACAAACTTTGAAGTAAGGATCTAACCTAGCCTTACTCCTTCGCCTTATAACGGCGCACGTCTAATCCTAACCAATTTATCGATTCGATTTTTCACACCACAAACCACATTCAAACCAATATCGCAATCAATCACCAAACAGTCAAACAAACAAGTCCATGGTCTGTGGACGATTGTGTCGGGTGCTACTAAGCACCGTCTGCATCCTAGTATATATATATAACTAGAAATAAAATAGAAAGGTGAGAAATTCTCACTTTTAGCTATCCAACCATCTCGACTCTTCTTTTGCAGAAGTCTTCGTCGTTTCGCCTTTTTGTCACCTTCGTTGCCCAAGGCCACTATATATATAAAAACGAATTTTTATTTCAAAGTTCAATATATAAAAATCGAATTTTTATTTCAAAGTTCAATATATAAAAATCGAATTTTTATTTCAAAGTTCAATATATAAAAATCGAATTTTTATTTCAAAGTTCAATATATAAAAATCGAATTTTTACTTCAAAGTTCAATATATAAAAATCGAATTTTTATTTCAAAGTTCAATATATAAAAATCGAATTTTTATTTCAAAGTTCAATATATAAAAATCGAATTTTTATTTCAAAGTTCAATACTTAAAAATCGAATTTTTATTTCAAAGTTCAATACTTAAAAATCGAATTTTTATTCCGCTAATATATAGACAATAATCTCATTTCAAAAATATTGATTTCGCCTTTATAAAAATAAAGTTTTCACCATTTTAAATTAAAGTCTTCACCTTTTTAAATTAAAAGTTTTCACCATTTTAAATTAAAGTCTTCACCTTTTTAAATTAAAAGTTTTCACCTTTTTAAATTAAAAGTTTTCACCTTTTTAAATTAAAAGTTTTCACCTTTCAAAAATCAGTTTCAAATTACTTTTAAAATTTTGATTTTATATTTTCCTTAAATCAGTTTTAAAATGAATACAAATCAGTTTTTAAAATGAATAAAAATCAGTTTTTAAAATGAATAAAAATCAGTTTTAAAATGAATACAAATCAGTTTTTAAATGCTTTAAAGAATTAAAATAAAAACGAAATTAAGAAAAAAACTTACTGTTATTGTACGAAGAGGGAGGAGGAGGGGTGGAGCGGCTTCCAGTGCGGTGGCGCGGGGGGGGGGGGGGATGAAGGGGTTGCGTCGGCTATTTCGAGGGGGAAAGGGGACTGCGGAGGAGAGGGGGGTTCGATCGGGGGTTGCGGCTAGTGGGAGGAAGCGGCGCCGGAGGTTGACTTGGGGGAGGGTTGTCGCGCCAGTGGCGGCGCGCTGAGAGGAGGGCGGCGGCGGAAGTTCGACGATGTCTGGGGTTTTTTTTTTTTTTCTTTTTTATCCTTTACAGAAGAATGATCGGGGGGGGGGGCCAAAAGGTTTTAAGGGAGAGAAATTTTTTTTTTTTTTTTTTAATTTATTTTATCCTAAAGAGTTGACTTTCAAATACGACCTCTAAACGAGGCCCACCGCCTGTCGTCTATAGCGTTCTACCCCCATTCCGAACACAATGGGATATGTATCGCAAGCTGATTCGACTGTTTGAATCAGTTTCCATTAAATTTACATTTAAAACTTTATATTGAATTTTAAACGTACATTTCAAATTACCGGGGTCACATACTAACTAGAAAAATTCCAGAAAAATATTTTCTAGCTTCGTATTGACGATACGGTCCTAACAAAACTAGTTTCGTCGAATTCTGAGACCGTTTGAAAAATGGCCAATTTCCAGTCGATTAAAATCAACTGAAACTGGTCAAACGCGTTTTCCTTTGCCACGCTCACATATTGATTCGAAAAATTATGAAATTTGAAACCTAGCAATAACTTAACATCACGGACCCAACAAAACTGGTTTCGTCGAAATCCGAGGTCATTTGCAAAATGTCCATTTTTAAGGGCCTGAATTCCATAGCGACTATTCAGAATTTTCAACTAGACATATCTTTTGATTCTCGCTACGAAATCTTGATCTTTCGGATTCGTTGGAAAGATATTCACAATTAGATTCCATTATTTTTGGTTTCACTAAAATCCGGATTGTTTTGCACCCGGTACATTCAATTGAAGTTTGAAATCGAATTATCGAACTACCGCGCCATTTTCAATTCTATATAAATAATTATATATAATTATTTATATTCTAACGACGACGCGTATACTATATACGTTCGAATTCTATTCAAAATAAATTTCTCGTCGATATTATTTAAAATAATTCATTTTAAATAATCAAAACTCGCTATAATTGCCAAAATAAAATTTTAAACTGGCCCAGATTTTACGGGTTGTTACAAAATTTATTGGGCCTTTTCGTGTCATCGAGAAGATAGGATCTTTGGCTTATCAAGTGGATCTCCCAGAGCGTCTATCGGGAATCCATAATGTTTTTCATGTATTTCATCTAAGGAAATTTGTAACACCCCGCAAATTCTATAACTGTGAAATTAACAAATTAAAGTATAATTAATTTGAAATCAAAGAACTAAGGGAAACGGGATACGCCATTGCGTTCGTCTCGGAAAAATACGCGAAATAGAGTCCGAGTTTTCGAAAAACGGAGTCCATATGAAGAAGATATGGCCTTCGGAAGTTTCTGAATTAAATTTAAAATTCAAACAGAATAAAATAACTCAGAAAAATCAAGTTTAAATTCCAAAATGGGGTCCAATGGGCCAGGGCGGAAAAACACCGGCCTAACGCACCCAGGTCGACTGGGCTGTCGACCTGGTCTAACCAGGTCGACAGGGTTGTCGACAGGGCTGTCGACAGGCATGTCGACCTGGTCTAGAGCCAGGTCGAACCCAGTCCAACCTGGCTGGCCTATTCTATGTTGGTCGATTTTCTGTAGTCTGCTTTGTCATTAGGGCTAGGTGGCAGGCTCTAATTGGTCTCTCCTTAGGATGAATGGCTACGATCAATCCAAGCAACATCAATGGCCCTAATCAGTTCATTACCCCTATAAAAACAACCCTAGACTCAACCCTAATCTATTCATTCAAAAATAAGAACAAAGCCGCCATGTTGCTGAGGAACGACTAGGGGTAGCCACCAATTGGAGAGAGGATTAGGAGGCAAAATTCTAAGGCATAAAGCAACTCAATCAAATCAAACCGCATCTTCAAATCCCTAAATTAGAGAATTCGCCACACCATTGTAAGTAGAGTATTATTTTGGTATGAACAAATAATTGTGTTGGTTTGTATACTTGATTTGTGGCGATAAAGTAATTCATATTTGTGCGTTACTATGATTCTTATCAATTTGGGATATTGTATACGTTTGAATATTCTCGAATTATGTTATTCATTATAAAGAACTACATGCGGTAGTTCTATGCAAGTATACGTTTGGAATATTCGCAAATTATGTAATCCATGTTGAAGCTACATGTATGTAGTTGATTGAAATTCATGCAAGTTTGGGGCTTTGCTATTATGCCATCAAAATGTGTATTTTTATACAAACATCATTTTTGTGAAGTAATTGGAATAAGTTTGGATTATCATAATCCATATGAAATTATGTTGAAAATTTGGCATCATGTATTAAGCCATGCTTTTGTACTAGAAAACCTATTTGCAAACTTATGAATATGACTAGGCTATGATTGATAATTTGCATAATTGAAATTGTTAACAAGAATTATATGATGACATATGTGGTACATAGCTAGGTTAGGTTCAAAAATCCCTTTTTGCAAGTTTGCATGACTAAAGTAAAAATCATGATTTCATGTTAGAAATATTTATGCCATGGTTATGTGAACAAATTTAACTATACTTATGCCATGCTTATGTTTGACATTATGCCATGCTTATGTTTGACATTATGCCATGCTTATGTTAGAAATATTTACGCCATGCTTATGTTTGACATTATGCCTAAATAAAAATATAGGTTCATGTGTCAATAATGATACCCAATTTAGATTCTTATCTCAATTACAAGTTCACATGCTTTGATTCATGTCACCTATGCTTTATTACCAAAGTATATGTTACCACTAGGCAAGTACACCAGTTTCTATTTTGTAGTTCCAACGTTATGTTGCAAGTTCATGCGCTCACCTTCCCCTTTTTGTGTATGTAATCACGCTTTAAGCCTCCCCTTTACGCATGGCTAAGTTGGGCTTTAAAAGGCTAAGCCCAACATATATATAATAAACGGACGTGTTAAACGGGGGAAAATAACGTTGGGTTAAAATTACTAATAAATGAAAATATAAAATAGAAGGGCCCAAATTCAAGTATGGGTTGGGCCCATGATTGGTGTAACCTTTACGCCATTAACTTAATAATGGGCCGCAAATATTTACATATAAGAAAATAAAGAAGAAAGACAAAATATGTAAATGTGGAACATACGATGTGTTTAACCCGAGGTTGGATTGAGTTGTGATGTAAACCTGCCCGGAACCGCCCGGCTGTCCAGTAGTCACAACAATACCTATCCAATGTGGGAGGTTAAACATGGAGCCCAATAAGGACCCGAGGTTAGACTGAGTTGTGGCGTAAGACTGCCCGGAACCAACCGGCAACAGGCAGCCACAACAATACCTGTCTAATGTGAGAGGTCAGGGCCTTAATAAGACAATTAAGGCTGAGTCAGGATTGTTAGGATTAAGTGAACTAAAGACTTAATCAAAATGGAACATGCTAAACTAAACAGACTGGTGGGGGTTAGGTTAGGAAACACTTAACCAACTTAGCATGTTGGCTAGAGATAGAAAACCTAGTAACGGGGGACCCTTTTCAGCAGTAACCCTAGAAGGTGTATTAGGATACCCTGAAACTAGGCAGGGTGGGGCACGATTACTGGGCTGATTGTAAGAGGTCAAATCGACGGCGGTGGTGTAGCAGTGTAGGTTCTAACGGGGTGCGGGCGTGCACACACTCCGGCGCAGAAAAATAAGGCACTGGACACCAGTAGCATACCTGTGCACTCTAAGGTTATGTCGGGCCGCTACCATGGGACTTGATACACCCCATGGTGGGACCAGCATAGGTAACTACAACATCGGGGGCCGTAAGACACATGTAACTATGCGAGTAGGAGCCGATCATCATAGAATGGATCACATCACCCTGATTATGGGGTGCCAGTTGGAAACTAGTTTATATGGGTTCAGAGATTAACATGGGGTACGATAGTATATTCGACCCTAGACAACTTAACCAAGTTTATAGTGCTTGCCCATTTTCTTGTTTATACTTATCACACCCAGTTCTTTATTCATAGACAGAATAGTACTAGACTTACTCAGGCTTTATGTCTGACTCTACTTTTCTTTCGTCTTCTTTTCTTCCGTTCCCCCCCCCCCCAGGTCCACAGGGAGGGAACACAGCAGCTTGACCAGCCTTAACATCCAGCTTGAAGAAGAGAAATGTATTGCTTGGACCTTTTCGTTTGAACTATGGCTTTGGACAATCACTATGGGGCTTTTGCAGTTTATCTATGTTTTATTTATGCTTCTTTAAATAATGTAATCAAGACAGATTATGAAAGTGTTATGTTATGTTTTTGGAAAGGATGTAAGACAATCATGATGATGTTGTTGTAGCACGTATTTGCTTTTATGAAATAAAAGTTTGTTGTTTTCCGCTGTTTACAAATATGTGTTCTTATATCTGTCTTGTATATCTGTGACTTATACTTATAAACCTCCACTGAAATTAGGGCATTCCCTTTGAGAGTGACCCTAACGGAGGTGGGGTGTTTCACTTGGTATCAGAGTATAGGTTTACCAGATAAGATAAAAAGTTTTGAAAAATTATTTTCAAAAAGGAAATTTTAAAGAAGTATTTTTAAAAGAAAAATGTTATTTTATTTTAAAAAGGCAAAGTCCACTCCCCAAAGCCATAGGTACTATCTCTTATCCTTCGTTTTGAATCTATCCTTTTTTGTTTCAGCATGTCCGAAGATCTTAACTTGCCAGAAGGGGTGCCAATACCTGGTTGGTTTAGACGGTTCTTAGAAGCAAGAGCCACTCAGCCAGGTCCTACCGTTCCTCCTCCCCCAGCTGCCGGAAATCATCCAGCTGCAGCGGCACCTTTTCCTCCACCTCCTCTACGGGGAAACACGTTTGCTAAGATATGTAAAGATTTTAAAGCTATGGGAGGAAGGGATTTCCATGGAACTGAGTCCTTCGTGGCAGCTAGAAATTGGCTGAAAGAAACTGAGGACCTATTCATCATCTTTGAGGTAGAAGATAGACAAAAAGTACAATTGGCAGTATGGCTATTGAAGGGCGAGGCTTCCTACTGGTGGGAAGTCACTAATGCTGAAAGACCAGTGGAGACATGGGAGGACTTTAGGGCAAGGTTTGAGACTAAATTTCTCTCAGATGCGGAAAGAAGTTTGCAGTTGGAAAAATTCTTATTTCTTAAGCAAGGGGACAAGACAGTCAGAGAGTATGTGAACCAGTTCGATGAGCTGGCTAGGTTTGGGCTTGACCTAGTCAACACCCCGCACAAGAAGGCTCTCCGGTTCGTCAAAGGGTTGAATGAGCCATTACACAGTTTGGCCATGACCCATATACCCATTGGAGCCACATATGAAAGATTGGTGCAAATGGCATTGCTGAATGAAGAGGATAAGGGCAAGAAGGAGACAAAGGCAGAAAGCTCTCAAGGGAAGAAAGAGGGTTTGCAGCCTAAGAAGACAGACTTTAAGAAGGGCGGGAAAGGCAACAAAGAGAAGAGGAAGTGTAATTTCTGTGGCAAAGTGGGGCACTTAGTAAAGGACTGCCGGAAAAAGAAGGCCAAGGAGAATGGTGGGTGCTTTTCTTGCGGTGAGATGGGCCACAGGGCTAAGGACTGCCCAAAGAAATGAGGACAGGGGCAGAGGGCTGGATCCACCCCAGGGGCACAGGTTCATGTGCTGGAAGCGCCACCTCTGCAACAGCGAGGTATAAATACTTCTGTAGAAAGTGTAGTGTATCTTTATGATCACCCCGTTCGCACTTTATTTGATTCTGGCGCATCACACTCCTTTATCTCGTCTGCTTTAGTAGAATCTCTGCATCTAAAAACTAGTATGATAGAGGACCCCTTAATTGTTTCAAATCCAATTGGGGGCCCAGCTCATTTGTCTATGATCTGTGTGGGATTGAAAATTTCTATTCTAAGTGTAGAATTTCAATGTAGTGCCTTTGTTTTGGGTTTTTCGGGTTATGGTTTGATTTTGGGTATGGATTGGCTATCCAGTAATGGGGCCATCCTTGATTGTGAGAAAAGGGTTGTTAGGCTCCTAACCCAGCTCGGTAATACTTTGGAAATTTCTTGTAATCCCTCGTATGCGGTTATGCTTAGTTATCTTGAATCACTAGATGCCTCTGTTGAAAATTTGCAATCAGTTAGAGTGGTCCGGGAATATCCGGATGTCTTTGAAGAGGTGAAGGGCTTGCCTCCGAAGCGGGAAATAGACTTCCGCATATATCTTGTAGATAATGCAAAGCCCGTTGCGTTGCCCGTTAGACACATGGCTCCACGAGAAAGGAAAGAGCTCAGTAAACAGATTAAAGAGCTTCTAGAAAAGGGGTTCATTAGGAGGAGCATTTCAGAATGGGGCGCTCCGGTGGTGTTCGCTACAAAGGCGGATGGTTCACTCCGTCTATGTGTTGACTATAGGGAGCTCAACAAGCTAACGAAAAAGAATAGGCACCCTCTCCCTAGAATTGACGATTTGTTTGACCAGCTTGTAGGAGCGTCTGTTTTCTCCCAACTCGATTTAGCAACCGGTTTTCATCAGCTAAGGGTGGCTGAAGATAGCATCGATAAAACGGCGTTCAGAACCCCAGACGGCTTCTTTGAATGGCTTGTCATGCCTTTCGGCTTGACAAATGCACCTTCTTACTTCGTGGACTTGATGAGTAGGGTATTTAGAGATTTCCTCAACAAATTCGTAGTAGTCTTCGTAGACGATATCCTTATCTTCTCAAAAAGTGAAGAGGAACATGCTCAGCACTTAAGGGCAATTATGGAAACTTTGCGAGTCCATCAACTAAAAGCCAAATTCTCCAAATGCCACTTTTGGAGAGAAGAGGTGAGGTTCCTTGGGCACATAGTATCCAAACAAGGGTTAGCAGTGGACCCTGCTAAGGTAGTGGCGGTACAGGATTGGAAGACACCAAGGAATGCAACTGAGGTTCGAAGCTTTCTAGGACTAGCGGGTTTCTATCGAAAATTCATAAGGGATTTTGCGAAAATCTCAGCTCCGCTCACGAAATTGACTAAGAAGAATCTAGTATTCAATTGGGATTTGGATTGCGAGTTTGCTTTCCAACGACTGAAAAGGGCTCTCACAACAGCCCCAGTTTTGACGCTGCCAGATGGGAGCAAGATGTTCACTGTTTATACGGATGCATGTGGGACAGGGCTAGGCGCCGTCTTGATGCAAGAAGGAAGGGTAGTAGCTTATGGCGGGAGGCAGTTGAAAGTGCACGAAAAGAACTACCCAACCCACGATCTTGAGTTAGCCGCCATCGTCTTTGCACTCAAGTCTTGGTGACACTATCTCCTAGGTGAGAAGTTCGAACTTTACACTGACCATAAATCGTTGAAATATCTTTTCTCGCAGAAAGATCTTAACTTGAGGCAACAAAGATGGATGGAGTTTCTTGCCTCGTACGATTTCGAAATCTCCTACACTCCGGGCAAGGGCAACGTAGTGGCAGACGCGTTGAGCCGAAAGAAATTGACCCTAAGCCCGTTGTTTGTTGAAAGACAAAGCCTAGAGTTTATAGCCAGCTTCGACTTTAGGCCTTCCTCCGATTTCGTACCAGGCTTGCTAGCATCTCCCGAAGTGCGCCCAACTTTAGTGGATTCAGTAGGGACAGCACAACGCGAAGACCCTCAGCTTGTGTAAACAATTGATAGGCTAATTAGGGGTGAGACTTCAAGTCACCTCAACAGATACTCCATCGACGATAAGGGATTGCTAAGGCGAGACGGAAGACTGTGCGTCCCACAGACAAAAGATTTAATAAAGAAGGTTCTCGAGGAAGCACATCACTCCAAGATGACGATACATCCAGGCGGAGATAAAATGTACAAAGACATAAAAAGGACTTTCTTCTGGAACGGCATGAAAAAGGACGTGGCATAGTTCGTTTCTAAGTGTATGGTGTGCCAACAGGTTAAAGCGGAACAGAAAAAGCCTGGTGGACTACTACATCCTGTGGAGGTCCCGCAGTGGAAGTGGGATAGTATCTCAATGGACTTCATCGATGGGCTGCCTAGGTCTAGGAGAGGCAACACTAGCATTTGGGTAATAGTGGATAGGCTTACTAAAAGCGCCCACTTTTTACCTGTCAAAAGTAAAAGAACTGCCTCATCCCTAGCATCACTTTACCTTAAGGAAATCGTTCGACTCCATGGAATACCATCTAGCATTGTTAGTGACCGAGACCCCATCTTCACCAGCGAGTTTTGGCGGAGTCTGCAAGAAGCAGTAGGAACGCAGTTATGCTTGAGCACGGCCTATCATCCCCAAACCGACGGCCAAACAGAGAGAGTGAACAGAGTTTTGGAAGACCTCTTAAGACTATGCGTCCTTGACTTCGGAGGGACATGGGAAGACCACCTTCCTTTGGTGGAATTTGCCTACAACAACAGCTATCAAGCAACCATCGGAATGGCGCCCTTCGAAGCTTTATATGGAAGACCGTGCCGATCGCCCACTTGTTGGTGGGAGTCTACTGATAAGCTCATACTTGGACCGGATATGATCCGAGAGACTTCAGAGAAAGTAGACTTAATACGAAGAAGGATGAAGACGACCCAAGACAGACAAAAGTCCTATGCCGACAAGAGAAGGACCGACCTTGAATTTGAGGTTGGAGACAGAGTTTTTCTCAAGGTATCACCGCAAAGGAACGTTGTTCGTTTTGGAACCACAGGAAAACTGGCACCAAGGTTCGTAGGGCCATTCCCTATTATCGAGAAAATTGGGAAAATGGCCTATAGATTAGAGCTACCTGAGAAGTTGGCTGGAGTCCACAACGTTTTTCACGTTTCACATCTCCGAAAATGTCTACATGAGTCTGCTGAAGTGGTAGACCCAAATATCCTCGAAGAGGCCGAAGTGGAACGCGAAGCAACCATAAGAAAAGTTCCAACCCGCATATTAGGAACGGAAGTGAAGAAGCTACGCAACCGCGAAGTCAAACTCGTCAAAGTTCAGTGGAGCGACGCCGAGGGAGACGCGACTTGGGAAACTGAAGCTAGAATACGCACTGCCTACCCTTTTCTTTTCGAGGGTACATCCTTGATCTTTCTTTTTCCTTAAGTTGCGCTTTTATCTATCTTTTTAGGTATATTTCCTCGACCTTATCTTTTAGGTAGAAACCCTTTGGATGGAAACATGTAATTGAAACATGTTATGGATGATGGTTGCAAGTGGTTGCAAGTGATTGCTAGTGGTTGCTCGTGGTTGCATATACACACACAATCTAGGGTTTAGATCGGCTCAGTCACTTCATATTGCATATGCATATATGTTTGCATTCGTATATGGTTGAACTCTAATGTGTTGTCATGTGGATGTTGCATTTGTATTGAATGATTGTGCACTCATGTAGAATCAAGAATAGGAAAATTTGCATACATAATGGATTCATGGCACTTACATAATTCGCATTAAGGAGGTCAACTGAATCAGTAGACCGCCTGATTTTGCATTAGATAAGTACATGTACACACACACTTTGCATATGATCATGAAGCATTAGAAGTCTTTTAAGGACAATGGATGCTCGTGTTTGATGGATGAGTAGATGGATGATTGGATGTTAGGATATACATTCCTCCTAACTTGAAGATTTCGGGGACGAAATCCTTTTAAGTGGGGGAGAATGTAACACCCCGCAAATTCTATAACTGTGAAATTAACAAATTAAAGTATAATTAATTTGAAATCAAAGAACTAAGGGAAACGGGATACGCCATTGCGTTCGTCTCGGAAAAATACGCGAAATAGAGTCCGAGTTTTCGAAAAACGGAGTCCGTATGAAGAAGATATGGCCTTCGGAAGTTTCTGAATTAAATTTAAAATTCAAACGGAATAAAATAACTCAGAAAAAACAAGTTTAAATTCCAAAATGGGGCCCAATGGGCCAGGGCGGAAAAATACCCGCCTAACGCACCCAGGTCGACTGGGCTGTCGACCTGGTCTAACCAGGTCGACAGGGCTGTCGACAGGGCTGTCGACAGGCATGTCGACCTGGTCCAGAGCCAGGTCGAACCCAGTCCAACCTGGCTGGCCTATTCTATGTTGGTCGATTTTCTGTAGTCTGCTTTGTCATTAGGGCTAGGTGGCAGGCTCTAATTGGTCTCTCCTTAGGATGAATGGCTACGATCAATCCAAGCAACATCAATGGCCCTAATCAGTTCATTACCCCTATAAAAACAACCCTAGACTCAACCCTAATCTATTCATTCAAAAATAAGAACAAAGCCGCCATGTTGCTGAGGAACGACTAGGGGTAGCCACCAATTGGAGAGAGGATTAGGAGGCAAAATTCTAAGGCATAAAGCAACTCAATCAAATCAAACCGCATCTTCAAATCCCTAAATTAGAGAATTCGCCACACCATTGTAAGTAGAGTATTATTTTGGTATGAACAAATAATTGTGTTGGTTTGTATACTTGATTTGTGGCGATAAAGTAATTCATATTTGTGCGTTACTATGATTCTTATCAATTTGGGATATTGTATACGTTTGAATATTCTCGAATTATGTTATTCATTATAAAGAACTACATGCGGTAGTTCTATGCAAGTATACGTTTGGAATATTCGCAAATTATGTAATCCATGTTGAAGCTACATGTATGTAGTTGATTGATTGAAATTCATGCAAGTTTGGGGCTTTGCTATTATGCCATCATAATGTGTATTTTTATACAAACATCATTTTTGTGAAGTAATTGGAATAAGTTTGGATTATCATAATCCATATGAAATTATGTTGAAAATTTGGCATCATGTATTAAGCCATGCTTTTGTACTAGAAAACCTATTTGCAAACTTATGAATATGACTAGGCTATGATTGATAATTTGCATAATTGAAATTGTTAACAAGAATTATATGATGACATATGTGGTACATAGCTAGGTTAGGTTCAAAAATCCCTTTTTGCAAGTTTGCATGACTAAAGTAAAAATCATGATTTCATGTTAGAAATATTTATGCCATGGTTATGTGAACAAATTTAACTATACTTATGCCATGCTTATGTTTGACATTATGCCATGCTTATGTTTGACATTATGCCATGCTTATGTTAGAAATATTTACGCCATGCTTATGTTTGACATTATGCCTAAATAAAAATATAGGTTCATGTGTCAATAATGATACCCAATTTAGATTCTTATCTCAATTACAAGTTCACATGCTTTGATTCATGTCATCTATGCTTTATGACCAAAGTATATGTTACCACTAGGCAAGTACACCCGTTTCTATTTTGTAGTTCCAACGTTATGTTGCAAGTTCATGCGCTCACCTTCCCCTTTTTGTGTATGTAATCACGCTTTAAGCCTCCCCTTTTCGCATGGCTAAGTTGGGCTTTAAAAGGCTAAGCCCAACATATATATAATAAACGGACGTGTTAAATGGGGGAAAATAACGTTGGGTTAAAATTACTAATAAATGAAAATATAAAATAGAAGGGCCCAAATTCAAGTATGGGTTGGGCCCATGATTGGTGTAACCTTTACGCCATTAACTTAATAATGGGCCGCAAATATTTACATATAAGAAAATAAAGAAGAAAGACAAAATATGTAAATGTAGAACATACGATGTGTTTAACCCGAGGTTGGATTGAGTTGTGATGTAAACCTGCCCGGAACCGCCCGGCTGTCCAGTAGTCACAACAATACCTATCCAATGTGGGAGGTTAAACATGGAGCCCAATAAGGACCCGAGGTTAGACTGAGTTGTGGCGTAAGACTGCCCGGAACCAACCGGCAACAGGCAGCCACAACAATACCTGTCTAATGTGAGAGGTCAGGGCCTTAATAAGACAATTAAGGCTGAGTCAGGATTGTTAGGATTAAGTGAACTAAAGACTTAATCAAAATGGAACATGCTAAACTAAACAGACTGGTGGGGGTTAGGTTAGGAAACACTTAACCAACTTAGCATGTTGGCTAGAGATAGAAAACCTAGTAACGGGGGACCCTTTTCAGCAGTAACCCTAGAAGGTGTATCAGGATACCCTGAAACTAGGCAGGGTGGGGCACGATTACTGGGCTGATTGTAAGAGGTCAAATCGACGGAGGTGGTGTAGCAGTGTAGTTTCTAACGGGGTGCGGGCGTGCACACACTCCGGCGCAGAAAAATAAGGCACTGGACACCAGTAGCATACCTGTGCACTCTAAGGTTGTGTCGGGCCGCTACCATGGGACTTGATACACCCCATGGTGGGACCAGCATAGGTAACTACAACATCGGGGGCCGTAAGACACATGTAACTATGCGAGTAGGAGCCGATCATCATAGAATGGATCACATCACCCTGATTATGGGGTGCCAGTTGGAAACTAGTTTATATGGGTTCAGAGATTAACATGGGGTACGATAGTATATTCGACCCTAGACAACTTAACCAAGTTTATAGTGCTTGCCCATTTTCTTGTTTATACTTATCACACCCAGTTCTTTATTCATAGACAGAATAGTACTAGACTTACTCAGGCTTTATGTCTGACTCTACTTTTCTTTCGTCTTCTTTTCTTCCGTTTCCCCCCCCCCCAGGTCCACAGGGAGGGAACACAGCAGCTTGACCAGCCTTAACATCCAGCTTGAAGAAGAGAAATGTATTGCTTGGACCTTTTCGTTTGAACTATGGCTTTGGACAATCACTATGGGGCTTTTGCAGTTTATCTATGTTTTATTTATGCTTCTTTAAATAATGTAATCAAGACAGATTATGAAAGTGTTATGTTATGTTTTTGGAAAGGATGTAAGACAATCATGATGATGTTGTTGTAGCACGTATTTGCTTTTATGAAATAAAAGTTTGTTGTTTTCCGCTGTTTACAAATATGTGTTCTTATATCTGTCTTGTATATCTGTGACTTATACTTATAAACCTCCACTGAAATTAGGGCATTCCCTTTGAGAGTGACCCTAACGGAGGTGGGGTGTTTCAAAATTCCTTCATGATTCTGCTATCAGGCTTGAGCTTGATGAAATTGCGGACATAGAAAAACTCAAGTTGGAGTCCAGGATGCCTCGTGCCATTATAAAGACTGTAGAGCATGGAATCAAGAGACTCTGCAACAATATTGTTCGCCTCGTCCGAGTACAATGAAGAAATAACCAGGTGGAAAGCACATGGGGGACCGAGGATAAGATGAGACAGACCCATGCAGAGCTTTTCTTAGGTAATTTTTCCTCAAATTTATGTTTATGGATGCATTGTGATAGCTAAATTGGATGTTACGAAATGGTTGCAACACGGTTGCACAAGAGCACTCATATAGAAATATATGCATAATTAGGTTGTTTGCATACATATTGCATCATTTATTACACCTACATGCTAGGACGGAGCTCACTTTAGTAAGTCTGCAGTTCATAATCACTACGAGTCATGGACGCTTATAGCTGATTTAAAAATAACATTGATCTACACCATGGATGAGATCGTGCAAGTTGTGTTTTTCGCCCCTTCAAATAAATTTGGGACGAAATCTATTTTAAGGGGGGAAGAATGTAACACTCCCCCCCTCCCCCAAAATACATAATAATAAATAATAAAAAATAATCAATTAAATAATATGGTTGGAAAAATGAGATTTTGCAGCTTTAGGAATTCCAAGTCATTTAGGTTGTGGCATCTGTTCCTTTTTACCTTACGTGTTTCTCCCCCTTTCTATCTACGAATTCACGTTTCCCTTTTTATTTTCGTCTGCTAGTTTCTACACAAGTCGTCCCTTCGCATTTTCGCTTTCAATTTACTAGAAAACTACCGTCATTATTTCTCCAAATCTTCATCCTTACTACTTCTTTTCAAAAGGCCCTAATCTATCATGGTGAAGCAAGTAGATCTAGGGTTTGAAGTTTGATTTGAACTATTGATAGTCGTCGAATTGAGTAATTCTTTCAAAATATGTTCCATAATTTGAAGGTATGTGTAAAGCATGTTTTTGTTCTCTTTCTTCTGCCACGTTAAATTGATTCTTCCATATGTATTTTCAGAGCGCAGTCCCAAATAGGAGAAACCTATCTTGAAATCCAGCGGTTTTCATGTAAACCGCAAACAATAGTTGTGCTACCATGTCTTTGGGATCATATGGTAAATTTAACCTCTACTATTTTCACGATTTAATTCTTCAGTAGTAACCATTTTATTTTGAATATTTGACTTCTTCTGCTCCCATTTTGAAGATTTGAAGATTGTTCTTATTATTTAACACATACTAAATGACTTTTGCAAAGGAATTAGGTAACATTATATGCTTTCTCTGAATGGTCGATAGAGACTAGACCATTGCACTTTGATTGAATTAGGTATGGAAGTCAATTCCAATAATATTTTGTCCTCCTAATGGCGAATGGTTACTTTTCTAATTATTTCCCTGTTTAAGTTTAAACAAACTTTTTTACATTTGTGAATAACAGAGGTTGGTTAAACTATCATTAATTCTTTATCATATGGTAATTATTTTTAATCACCATGCATTAGGATCGTTTAATTATATATATTTTGAATTAATTTTTTACAAGAAACATGAGTGAAATTAAAAGCTATACATGGATACCTTTGTACAAAGTTAGCAATTAACAAAGATCAATTTGAAACGAACTTATGATACTTGGTTTCTTTATATTTGATTGAATCTTAAACATAAAGATTGGATTAAAAAGTTTGTTCGGTGCTTCTGGATCTCAGCTTTATGTTGCAATTCAAATGATGAATTTTTAGAAATACGACTTTGATAAAAAAATTATTGAAATTCTATGATTAATAGCACCTATCCTATGTATACCGCTTGACTGAATGATAAAAGGCAACAAATATGTAACGACCCGGAAAATCTGAACCAATTTAAAATTTTTAAATTGGTTATTTTAGTGAATTTAAAATATTTAAAATAAATATTTTTAAATAATAACTACGAAAAGTAAGTTTCAATCGACGTTTGAAAATAAATATAATTACTTTGAATTATAAACAAGGCCTGAAATGGCGCGGCAGTTTCGAATTTTCATTTCAAACTTTGACTGACTGTACCGGGTGCAAAACAAAACGGATTTGAGTGAAACCAAAAATATTTAAATCTGTTAGTGAATATCTTTCTAACGAATATGAAAAATCGAAGTTTCATACCGGGAAGCAAAAGTTATGGCCGAATGAATTTTCAAAAAGGTCGCTATAGAATTTATATAGCCCGTGAAAATGACCATTTTGCAAACGACCTCGGAATTCGACAAAACCACTTTTGATGGATCCGGGATGTCAAATTATTTCTAGGTTTCAAATTTCATAATTTTTGAAGCTAGTATGTGAGCGGGGCAAAGGAAAATGTGTTTGGTCAATTTCTATTAAATTGGATCGACCAGAAATGGGCCATTTTTCAAACGGTCTCAGAATTTGACGAAACTTGTTTCGTTGGGACCGTACCGTCAAAACAAAGCTAGATTTGTTTTTCTGGAATTTTTAGAATCAGTATGTGGCCCAGCAAATTGAAATGTACGTTCAAATTAAATACTGAATGTTTTATATTTTAATTTGAAGAGAAACTGACTGAAATAGTCGAATGGGCCTACGAAACATATCACATTGTGTTCGGAATAGGGGTAAAATGCTAGGGACGGCAGTCGTTGGGTTTGGATTGGTGTTCGTGTGTGAAAGAGGGTATTTCGGAGATTTAAAAATATATAAATTAATAAAAAAATATCATTGGCCATCATTTATTCTCTCTCCCCAGTTCATCAGACACGAACGGCGGCTCCCCTTCAATTCTTCTTGCCTCGATTCCTCGTCATCCACGCATCAGAACCCACTGCTCCTTTGGAGAATTTTGAAGGCCTTTCCATAAGCTTCAAATCCGTATAAGGATCAGCACCTCACGTTCAATCATCGTCGAGAATCGGGCCTGGGAAGCGGCGTCGCATCGCCTCAATTTGCGCGTCGACCACCACTTCGAGCAGAACAAGGGGGTAGCGCCGAGAAGCTCTCTCCTAGCTCTCCGCTGTGGCGCCGGCCGATCGGTCCCTAGCTAAACGGATTTCGCAAAAATCGAAGACCTAGGTTCGAACGATTTTAGAAGGTAACGGCAGTTAAAATTATTTTATATATTATAGCACTTTAAAGCGCTACCGTTTATGATTTCACTGTAAAAATCATATCTTTTTCGTTTCTTGACGAAATTCAGTGAAACAAGAGACAGTGGACTCGTGTGGACGTCTTCTACATTTTAGAAGAGACCGCATATTTTTCTGAGCCTTTTGCTATTTTTGGTGGAGTGGAACCCAATGTGAGATTTCTGAACTATAAACGATATGGAAAACGACGATGTATAAATTATATAGTCGATGTATGAGTTATATAAGCGTTGTACACCACATGTATAAGCGTTGTATAAGTTGTACGTTCGATGTATAAGTTATACATGCGTTGTAAAAATTATATATGTGTTGAAATAGAAGTGAAATGCTTATATATATATACGCCCCTCGTCCACAAACCATGGACGATATTTATTGGTTGTGATTGGTGTGAAAATTGATTGATAGCGAATGGTTGATTAAAACTGTTTGTGGTTGAAATTGATTGATTGTGGTTGAAAAATACCCGTTTGTGGTTGAGAATTATTTGGTTGAAACCACATAGGATTAGTTTGTGGAAATGAAAAAAAATATACATGCCGCCTACGTGCGAATTAGATGCATGAAATCCCCATTGTCAAAAGCTGCGAGGCTTTAAGGTAGAGCGAGGAGTCGTACTAGGGACGGCCCCGGTTTTAACTACCCTGCCATTATGCTGCCGAAATTTTGAATAATATTCATGTGTTAGAATTATTTCCATATGTTGAAACTAAATTCATGTGTTGAATGGTATTCGTGTTTTAAAATAAATTGTTTTACAATAAAAATCATATTTTTATAATCTATATGAAACATATAAAATAGTCGTGTTTTGAAATAAATCATTTTACAATAAAAATCACGTTTTTACTATATATATATACAAACTATAGAAAACATTCATGTGTTGAATAGAAATTCATGTGTTGAATGGTATTCGTGTTTTAAAATAAATTGTTTAATAATAAAAATCATATTTTCATCATCTATATGAACTATATAAAATAGTCGTGTTCTGAAATGAATTGTTTTACAATAAAAATCACATTTTTACTATATACATGAATAGTTAAAAATAGCGAAGTGTTGAAATAATTGTCGGTTGGATAAAAATATCATTTTTATCAAATGTATGAAAAGAATATAGTTTTGAAATCGAAGAATAGATATATATATATATATATAAATAGAATTAAAATATATCGAATAACGAAGCTGCAGTTCGTGTTTTGAAACCGTGATTTCAAACGATTAGTGCGGGAGATCCGACCATCAGATTTTCTCGAAACCGAAACCGTTAGGTTCGCTTTGGAAATATCTTTCCAACGATACCAACTTTGTGAAGATCCAAGGGTTGGATTGTCTGGAATGTTTAATTCAAATCTGAAGAAAAACAACGCCAGAATCGATTATATATATATATATATATATATATATAATTAAATTAAATCAAATAACGACGTTGTAGTTCGTATTTTGAAATTGAAACTTCAAAAGAGTGTACCGGGAGATCCGACCGTCGGATTTTCCCAAAACTAGAACCGTTGGATTCGTTTTGAAAAGATCTTTCTAATGATATAAAATTTGTGAAGATCCAACGGTTAGATTTTCATATATGTGTAAATCAAATCTGAAGAAAAACAGTGCCACGGCCGCGTTATGGCCCGAAGCGTCGTTTGAATAAATTGGCTATTTTAAAATAAATAAAAATAGCGATAAATCGTTATAAAATATTGTAAACGATATGGATTTGAAATTTAGAAACTAACTGAAGGTTGGCTAAGTCGAATGATTTCCTGGATTTTGATCTGATGTTGGTTTCGGCCTTCGGGGTTAATATTTGGGAAATCGTTCTCATACTGATTGACGGTTAGTGACTAATGAATTGGAATAAGGCGTATGTTGTGTTTGCATAGCACTTGCTAATTATATACGCGAGTTGCTCAGAAAGACCGGGTTTATCCCATTCTGAATAACTGGATCGACGATAAGAAATCGAAGATGAAGACCGTGGTTGAAGACCGGAGATCTTCACCTCATTTGGATGGTAATTGATGTCCTGATTGGGAGGCATCCCGAAATATGGATAATGAGTGGTGATCGTCCAAACGTACGTGGAGATCGATGGGTATGCGAGGTATATAGTGCCTCCGATTTCGTTCAGACCCACAACGGACTTGCAATTGGAATGTGTGTCTGACATTGGAATTCATTCTGTGTGATTGATAGCCATCAGTTGCATGGTGTGAATTGCCTATGTGGCATGCTAAGATGCAGTGATCAGGGCTTCTGTTGAAAAGCAAAGTCTTGTGGTTGATGATCAAAGCACCGCCTGTGTGGCGTAGCTTTGTGTATTACGTGAAATCGCGAGCCTCACACCCCGGTATGAACCAGAAACGAGAGAGGACATCAGGGAGGGCATGCGTTTCCTCCTAGCTAGAGGTGGTGTCAGTGCTTAAAACTGGCTGACATTTATATTATTTTCACCTATGTGGTTGTTGCTATTGCAAGGCGCCTCGGTTATCGGTCGATCCGGGACCGATGGAGTCATTCGTTGGCTCATTTACGCCCCAAATCGCGGGGAAACGTAGTGTTCAGGCATTTTAATCCACATTGGTGGACCGACCCTGACGATCTAAGGGTCGATGCTTTCTGATCCTGAGACTCGGGCTAGGCAGTCTCGAATTTGGTAAGGACTATCTTTTGCTTTGGTTCATGACGGAAATCTAATTTCCAAATACGTGACTGTGCGGTTTTGATTGTATACCTATATATGGCGACATAGTGGTATGGGGCATTAATGTCGTCTATGATTGATACTTATGATTCGAAGTTGTTTTTGAAACATATAAACACTAATCAAATTCTTTTGTTTTATTCGTTGGCCATTATAAGGTAAAAACTCTATCCTCCGGTTTGCGTTGCATTGTGTGATGGGAACTGAGTCTTATAATGGTTTCATTTTTTTATAAAAAGCATTGCGATGTTTAAAAGATTTACTTGTTTTAAAGCACTCGCAATCCAATGGAGAAAACCCGTTCCGCGAAAGTGGCGTGGTCATGTGATTAGCCAATTGTATAGTGTGTTAAGTTGATTTCTCATACCAGTCCCATGACTGACTCGTAGTTTGTTTCACTTGCAAACTCGGGTGCCCCTTTTTCTACACGGGCAGCCTTGTATTCAGGTTTTATCTGGCTCTTTCTGGATAGCTGGAGCTGAAGATGGATTTTATCATTTATCTCTGTTTATGATGTTCAGCTCCTATTGTACATATTATGTTTGTTTTCCGCTGTAGACATTTATGTATAGCTGAACTGTATTTGTACTAAGTATGATCCTGTATACTGTGTAACTCTGATGATTATGTTTATCTAGTGTATTATTCATACATTATTCTAGTGTATTTATTTAATTATGTTCGGTTATTTCTGTTTATGTGTTATATTTCAAAGATTACCCTTTCCACCGTCAACACGGGGTTTGGGGTCGTCTCAAAATATTAAAACTATATTCTGTAGTACTACCGGTGTTGTATATTTTCAGGTATCCAAAACAGTTCCAAATTAGTTGGTTTTTCGACGTTGGTTAATACATAGTAATATTCAATATTTATGTTATTATTTATATTTTGGTCTGAAAGCATATTCTATTCCATTTTTAGGATTAAGATCAATTTACAATCATGTTTCTAGTTTCCACTGCGGTGATAAATGTGGTAAGAACATTGGATTAGCTTTTGATAATTATTCTTTTTTAAGAATCGTATCATCCATATATACAGACTAGAATAATCATGGCTAATTCTATGTTTTGATTGTTAATATTATTTGCATCAATCCATCGACAGGAGAAGAAGTCCAATAATAATCTATTAAAAAAATCCGGCTGTATAATTATACAAAAATATCCACATTAAGACAGGGAAACTATTTCTTCTCCGTTTATATGCATATGTTTATTTTATGTTTAAGCTTTACTATTTTCCTCAGAATGTCGTGTAATAACAATAATTTTAAGAATAAGAGAAGTTTTAATTTCATGTCCATTTGAAGCTTATATTATATTATGTTCCTTACACTATATTATATTCCTTACATGATCATTTCTCTTTTTGTTTACTTTCCCTTTCAATCATTCCATATTAATGTATATATAGAGATTTGGTTATACCAGTAACATCTCAGGTGTCAAACTAATGTTCAATACTATTCAAAAACTTTGTACTGGTGTTGTTTTTGTATTATATTTGCAATGGTGAAATATTTTTTACTATATTTCTGTTTCTATGTTAGTGGGGCATACTTATAGTTTGTTAATTTTCCAAACATTTGTTTCAGAATGTTCCTATATGCGTATATTTTTGTTCAACTGCTGCACCTATTCCCATTATCTTTTAATTTATACAAAAGATAAAAAAATCTTTTATTGCAAATACTTTTCATTTACATTCACAAAAAATGCTTTATATCTGTTATGCATTCATTTTTTTTCATTATTTCTTGACGCATGAAGAAGAATATATAAATGTGATGTAATATTTCAGACTACCGTTGTTTCGACTACTTCCATTAATCGTTTGCATTCATTTTCTTTGAATTATGATATATGTATACTGGAGATAAAAGTTCAACCTCTATTTTTTTAGCATTACAAAAAACCAAATTATACATTTCTCCTTAATTTACTAATTAGTTATGTGAACGATACTCTATTGTCAACATTGGATCATCACAATGAAAAAAATAAAATTGTAGCCACAACTAGCTGCGTATTTCATCCTTTATCTCTGTTATTAGTATATCTATAGTGTGGTGCTAAGGGCACCCCAATATGTTCTTCCTAATCCCGTGACTAAAAAATACTACAAGAATTAGTATTACACTCTTCTTAATACCACACACTTAAAAACTAGGGTCTACCACACTATTTTACCCTATTTCTATTTCGTTCGATATTTGTTCGTCTTCATTTATAAAACTGATCAACGAGCTAAGCCCTAGATTTATATCCGATCAACAAATTCCACGCCGCAATGTACAAAAGCCGTGAATAAAATTTGAATTAAGCAAACAAGAAGAGGAAGTGAGAGATTAGGGTTTTCAGATCACCAAACAATTGAGAGATTACCGTACGAATTTGAATTTTCCCACGAGAGATGTGAAAAAGACAGTGATTACGAGAGATTACAATATTTAGATTAGCTTAGTACGTGATTAGTTTGCAAATAATGATTTAGTGAGAGATTAGAATGAAGAGGTAATGTGGTATTAGGAAGCATACAAAATTTAATGATTTTTATTTTTTTTAATTGAGGTATTACAAAGAACATATTGGGGTGCCCTTAGCACCACACTATCTATATTAAAATATTGCAATGCGTGTGCATACCTTTATAATGCTCTTATATTGTTAAATTTCAATTTCATATATAGTTGTAATAAACAAAAATATAAAAATAAATATTGAATCATTATTGTTTTTTGCACATCTTACAATTCCAATTTGTGACCTTATTAACATATCAAATTTCAATTACAAATTATATAGTAATTTTTATTTAGGACCTCCCATTTGCAAATGAGGTTAAATTGGAAAGCCTATGCTTGGATCAAAATATTATCAATGACTATTCCAGTTATCAATAAAAATAAAAATATAAGTTTTTTTTGTAAATAGATATAATTGTTTTTTTTTTGGATGTATTTATATCTAATGAATATGTAAATTTCAACTCAATTTGCTTTGTTCTCTCTCAACTAGATTGGTGTTGTAAAATTTAGTAATATACACTCCTTTGGGTTCATGGACATTTAGTAATTTAAACTTAGGCAGCTAAATTATCTTTTGAAGTTGAAAGAGCTATGAGTTAGTTGATGCAATCACATCTATCACTGCTCAGAATTTTTACTGACTTAGATGACTAATTACAATTTTACCATTAATTGTTCTTGGTATGTATGACAATGCAAAAACAAAATTTGACAGTGGAAGTCAACTGGCATAATAAAAGATATTTTTACATTTTTGGGTGAAACAAAATTCTTCTGACATAATATTTAAGTTTATCATAGTTGAAGTTGTCAAGAAGTTCAGCGACTTGAGGGGTGCTCTGAATATAGATCAAGACAAGTATATACTTCCTTTTATCATATCTTAGTACATGTATTATGAGTCGTTTATAGTCGAATGTTTATATAAATTTGACATGAGTTGGACAGAACAATTTTATACCCGAAATCATTCGTAGAAACTCAGTAGTACTTTAGGATTATCTTAAACCTTTTCTATATGGTAAACTCGATTTTCTTCATGCTAGATTGAAATTCTAACATACTTCATATATTAATTAAGGAATGGTGGTTGTTGATTGGTAAGTATTTAAAGATTTTTTCTTTTGTTAAAAAATAGCTAAAAAGAAGTGCTTAAGGTAGTATTATGTTACTGTGCAAAAAAAAGGAGAAGCTGTAAGTACGCTCACATTTTCAACCAAATTTAGTATCTATCTATATAATAATTCCCACTAATCTTACATTTCTGGATTTTCAATTATATCCCTGATTCATTTAATTATTTCATCCAATTAAGGTTATTTAATTATTCCAACCTTTGGTCCGACCTTGAAATACCAAAATTGCCAATCAATTTTTAAATATCACCTAATACTCACTACTTTTGGCTATGTATAATTATTTTCCTAAAACTTTGCATGCAAACTTTCATAAATAATTTGACCGTATATAATACTCACTACTTTTGGATGTGTATAATTATTTCCTTTAAACTTTGCAAGCAACATCTCATAAATAACTTGACCGTATATACTTTGAATGTGTATAACTATTCACTACATTTGGCTATGTATTACTATTTCCCTTAAACTTTGCATGCAACTTTTCATAAATAATTTGAATGTATATACTACTTACTACTTTTGGCTATGTATAATTATTTCCCCCTATCTCACCGTAATTTCAGACTAGAAATAGTCAAATATCCTTTATTATGCAACCTACGTCAGCTATTTTACAAATATATATGTGCACACTTACAACTAGACTTCCTCAACTATTCCACATTTTCAAGAAATAAATATTCCGAGATTTTTATACTAGATAAATGCATTCTAGAAAAATCAACTGGTCTTATAAATACCACAAAGTTTGTTCAATAACATTCATCACTCTTTCATCCGAACATTTTCTATTACTGTACTCATTCCCACTACTACTTCCTCGCATCTACTTCAGGATATCTTTATGTGTGTTTGAAATGGCACATTTTCTAGAGGCCACACCACTAGCCTATAAATACTGTTTGTTATATCCACTTACTATTCACGTATCACCCTCACAGGTACTTTTCCACTACTCTCATAGTACTGCATTTAAATCTTTCACCATCATTGTTTCCTTCCCAACATCTTCAGGTAACTGAATAGCAAAGTGAAAATTCGATTTTTATATATTGAATAGCGAAGTAAAAATTCGATTTTTATATATTGAATAGCGAAGTAAAAATTCAATTTTTATATATTGAATAGCAAAGTAAAAATTCGATTTTTATATATTGAATAGCAAAGTAAAAATTCGATTTTTATATGTTGTATAGCAAAGTAAAAATTCGATTTTTACATATGTAGAGAATACGGGCAACGAAAGTGACAAAGGGCGAGGACGACGAAGATTTCTATAAAAGAAGTGTCGTGGAGTTGGGATAACTATCGGTGAGAATTTCTCACTCTTCAATTTCTTTTTTCTAGTTATATATATATATATATATATATATATATATATACTAGGATGCAGACGGTGTTTAGTAGCACCTGACACCCGTCATCCACAGACCATGGATGGCTTGTTTGTTTGATTGATATGTTGTGAAATTGATTGTGTTGTTGATGTGAAATCGATAATATAAATTCATGTGTTGAAATAAATAAATTATCGTTAAAAATATAATTTTTAACGTGAAAGTGAATAAATAAATTTCTATAAACAAATCGGCCGATTTGTTTATATACACTGATTTGACTGATATTAATTGGGTCGATAAATTTTACACATCGCCCAACTGCACAAATAAAATCTGTGTTTGATTGTTTGAAACCCCACACGGGTGTTGGGATAAAATACAGCATACACTAATCCCAATAATTAGTTGTATGTCGATCGATTGATTGACAGGTTGTCATAAGCGTTAGATATCTATATTTGATGCTTATACAGTGTAGTGCACTTTGGATGATGGTTGATTATTTATCGTTGTTATTATATACGTGTGTTGTATGGAATCCATATAATTAACTTTATATGGTAACTGATTGGGTCTCATTCCAATTTAGAAAATAAAGAATTTTATAAAATAAAGGTTCATGTGTTGACTGTACTCATTCGTTGAGACTAGTCATGTGTTGAACGAAATATATTAAATAACAAAAATAGTCACACGTGGACAATACTCATTCGTTGAGATTAGTCGTGTGTTGACAAAGATATAGAGTCGTGTATTGAAAGAAATATAGATCCATTTGTTGAATATAAAGCCGTGTTGATTAGAGATGCGCTATTTTGACGCGAACGATGTTTATATCGATTATATACGAATTGAATTTTATTTGAACAGAAAACGAATTTGATTTGAATAGAAAACGAATTGAATTTGAGTTGAATAGAAAACGGATTTGAAATGAATTCAAATTGAATTGAAATTTGAATTGAATTAAAATGAATTTTGAAACGAATTTATAAGGAAAAATTCAATTTTGATTTGAATTGGAAATAGAAGTTGAAATTTTTTTGAAACGAAATTAAAACTATTTATAAAATTCGTTTTAAATATGAATCGACGAAATATATATTATATATATATTATATATATAATATAATGGCCTGAATAGAACGCGCCGCGCCGCGGCAGTTCGTAAATTTCGACCATTAACTTCGAACGGACATTACGGGAGATCCGACCGTCGGATTCTCCTAAAACCGGAACCGTTGGGTTCGTATCGAAAAGAGCTTTCTAACGAATATTATAAATTTAAAATCTAACGGTTGGATTTGGAGATACGTCCAAATCAAATTTGGAAAAGGTCGTTGTAAGTGCAGTTCGATGGCCGTTGATGGAAATCGACCGTACAGGCCTTGATAAAATTATTAAAAATATCAATAATTTGTGTAAAATCATAAGAAATGATTTGGAAAAAATTGGGATGTAAAACTCCATATTCAAAAAGATAAAAATGGGTTTTTATCGAAACGAACTAGTTTTGAACTAAAATTAAAACCCATTTATTTTTAAATAAATAAATTGGATTTCAAATGAGTTTTAAATAGAATGTGATTTGGGTTTATCGTGAACTGTGTTTCAAATGACATTAGTTCTTTAACCCAGTAAAAGGAGTTTTAATGAATCTGCAATTAGATTGAAACGTGAATTGATAATCTAAATTATCAAATTTGGCAAATGAGCGAGGATGGAGTATCACCAGTTTTGCTCCAAAGCGATAGTTAAATCTTTAATTAGATTTGAACGTGAAATGGTAATTAATTTTACCGACAACACTGTGGTGTTAGATATGGAGTATTACCAGTTTTGCTTCATGGGATGAATAGGTTGGGATTGGGAAATAAAATAAATAATTACTTCGGTGTGGTTCGTTAATCCCGACTAGTTTGGAAAACCATAATTTGGTTTGAAATGACATCCAAAGGAAGATTAAAGGATAAATTTTAAAGAATTTATCTTGGATAAAATTAATGGGAACCTTTCCCTGAGAATATGAATTGGAATGAGGCGTATGTTGTGTTTGTGTAACATTTGTTTTAATATACGTGGGCTGTTCGGAAAGGCCGGGTTTATACCCATTCTGAATAACCGATCCGACGATATGTCGAAGATGAAGACGGTGGTCGAAGACCGGAAGTCTTCACATCGTTTGGGTGATTACTGATGATCTTGATTGGGCTGTACACCCAAGATGAGGGAATCAGTTGGTGGTCGTCCAGACGTACTTGGAGATCGATGGATATGCGAGGAAAGTGCCTCCGGTTTCGTTCAGACCCAGAACGAACTTGTAAATGGATTGTGTGTCTGACATTGGATTTTATTCTGTGTTGATTGATTTCTGTTAAATATATATCTGTTTGGCGGCGGAGAATTTATTCTCTTGCTTAACGCCCTTCTCTGCGACGTACGAGCTTAGAGGTTATATATCGATAGATATCAATCGCATGGCATGAATTGCCTGTGTGGCACGCTGAGTTGCATGGATCAAGGCTTCTGTTGAAAAGGAAAGTCTTGTGGTTGATGATCAAAGCACGGCCTTCGTGGCGTAGCTTTGTGTATAGCGTGGATTTGCGAGCCTCACACCTCGGTATGAGTTAAAAACGGGATACGGACCGTTGGGAGAACACGACGTTTCTTTCTAGCTTTGGTGGTGTCAGTGACTTACCAGCCCTGACATTTATATACTTTTCGCCTTTGTGGTTGTTGGAATGAGGCGCCTCGATATTAGGTCTGTAAGGACCGGGAAACGTGTGTTCAGGAATTGCCAATCCTCAAATGAAAGAGAGGACCGGCCCAACCGATCCAGGGTTACCCAGAGTGTGTAGTCCTGAGGCATTTGCTAGAATGTCTCGAAGCGGAGAGGAGCTTGCCCCTTGCCTCGACTCACGACGGGAATCCAATTTCCAATACGTGTATTGCGGTTTTAATTGTAGAACTAGTATGGCGACATGATATATGGTACCCATGCCGTCTATGATTTATATTTATGATTGAAATTGTTTTGACACTATACACTTATTATAGTATCAAATGATTTGTTTTAAACGTACCAAGCATGTTTGGCTATTATAAGGGAAAACCCTATCCTTTGGCTTGCGTTGCATTGTGTGATGGGACCTAGGTCTTATAACAGCTTCATTTTTCGAAAAAGCATTGCGCTGTTTATTCTATGCTCTGGTATTCTTGGGAGGAAATCCGTTCCGTGTTATACAGCGTGGTCCCTTGAATTATTCTCTTTTAAAGTAAAGTTTTAAATAACTGTTTTAGTTCTCACACCAGTCACATGACTGACCTGGAGTTTATTGTTTTAACCTAAACTCTGGGTGCCCCTATTTCCACACGGGCAGCTAGTAGTTTTGGTTTTGCAAATTTATATTCACAGGATCCTGGTTTACAGCTGGAATGATATCCGGAAAGCTCTGTATCCGTGTATTAATTTCAGTTGTGTTTTGTATTATTTTTCCGCTGCTATGTAATTTATTTTAATCTCTGATATTTGTCGAATGTATAATATTCATTTATGCTCTGTATATTCTTGTATCTGATGGAATTGTTGTAATAGCAATGAAATGTTCTTCCGTCTGCGTTCATTTGTGTGTTGTTCTCAAAGTATCTGCTCTTTCCTTCATGGGGAAGTAACGGTTTCTCACAGTAGTGTCAGAGCTTTGGTTTACAGAGCTCGAGAACAAGACACATTAGAACCATATGAAAGAATTCATCAGATATTGGATTAGTAATATCCAATTAGAATGACTCGTTAGAAATAGGATCAGTAGTATCCTAGAACGGGTGTGAAGAGTATATTTTTCAAATATAAACAATTTTGTTTTGAAATTTAAATCGTTTTATACGTATTTGAATATTTTATTTATATTGAATTTGGACAATCTAGTATATAAAGGTTTTGCATATACGCGTCATGGACGTATATTCGAAGTTTTAATATACTGGATAGATATAGAATCACACTCTAGTCGCCCGGACATGATTCTGATGATGGCGCGCCATCACCAGTATTTATTTTCATGTTTCGAAGGTATGATATCTATATATTTCCATTAGACTGGTGTGAGAACCAAAACTTATATAGATAGATTTATTTGTTGTGAATTGGCATCAAAAACAAGATTTTTAGTATATATATCAAAATTATGAATTTGAAACGTTAAATTCACTAATTGATTGATGGTTGTGTTGTTTGTTTATTTGTTTGATAATTTTGAACCATTATGCCTAATTGCATCAAATATTGAATTGTATTGAAAATTAGTCGCATTTGCTTGCATATACATATACTTACATTGAACAGGTCATAGCAAGGAGGCTAGAGCAGAGAATAAAATTTGTTTGCCCGACAAATAGGTACATGTTTACTATATAATTTACTGTTTTGTTTGGGTGATGATGATTTTATGAGCCTATTGGCTAGCCGCTTGGCTTTTCCTTTTTCTTTTTGAGATCAGAAGGCCTATATGGCAATTTCGGGATTTTCCCGTGGCTCCCGGTGCAGGGGAGGTTATGGCGAAATTTTTCGAAAATTTAGGGTGTTAGCCAAATTTTTGAAGAATTTGAAAATTCTCAGAAACTGAAAAGTTGGAGAATGGAAGACAGATCGAACACAGAGTTGATTAATCAAACCACTTTCGACTTTGTTCCTTTTCAGGGACGAAAAGTTTTAAGTGGGGGAGATTGTAACAACCCGAAAATCTGGGCCAGTTTAAAATTTTTATTTTGGCAATTTTAGCGAAGTTTGAATATTTAAAATGAATTATTTTAAATAATATCGACGAGAAATTTATTTTGAATATAATTAGAACGTATATATTATATACGTCGTCGTTAGAATATATATAATTATAAATAGAATTGAAAATGGCGTGGTAGTTCGATAATTCGATTTCAAACTTCAATTGAATGTACCGGGTGCAAAATAAACCGAATTTTAGTGAAACCAAAAATAATGGAATCTAATTGAGAATATCTTTCCAACGAATCCGGGAAATCGAAATTTCATAGCGGGAATCAAAAGATATGTCCAGATGAAAATTCTGAATAGTCGCTATAGAATTCAGGCCCTTAAAAATGGCCATTTTGCAAACGACCTCGGATTTCGACGAAACCACTTTTGTTGGGTCCGTGATGTCAAAATATTGCTAGATTCCAAATTTCATAATTTTTCGAATCAATATGTGAGCATGGCAAAGGAAAACGCGTTTGACCAGTTTTAGTTGATTTTAATCGACTGGAAAATGGCCATTTTTCAAACGGTCTCAGAATTCGATGAAATTAGTTTTGTTAGGACCGTATCGTCAATACGAAGCTAGAGAATATTTTTATGGAATTTTTGAGTTAGTATGTGACCCCAGTAAATAGAAATGTGCGTACAAATTCAATATATAGAGTTATATGTTGATTTTTACGGAAACTGATCGAAACGATCGAACCAGCCTACGATACATATCCCATTGTGTTCGGAATGAGGGTAATTAGCTAGTGACGACAATCGGCGGGTTTGATTTCGAGTTCATATGAAAAAGTCAACTTTTTGAAGTTAAAATAATTAAATAATTAAACCTCTCTCTCTCTCTCCTCTCCTTATCTTCTCTCTGGCCCCCTTATTGAAATTCATTTCAGAACAAAAAAAAGAAAAAAAAAAGAGAAAGACGGTGGGGGGAACCCGCCGGCCCCCCCTGATTGATCGCCGCCGCCTCAGAGGAGGGGCGCCACCTCCGAACCCACCCCCCCTCCACCTCGGCCTCGTAGACCCCCCCTCTCTTCGATCGACGCGACACAACCCCCCTCCCTCCATCTTCTCCGTCGAAGCCCACCCCCCTATGCGCAACCGCCACACCCCCCTTCCGAGCCTTGCCCCGACCTCCCCCACCCCAGCTGACCTCGCCGACAGTCCTCCACCGAACGCAGCGCACCCCCCCTTCACACCCCTAGCCTCCGCCTCGCCCACTCTGGCCACCGCCGACGATGAAGCTTCTTCCCCCCTTTCAACTCGCGAAAAAAGGTGAGCTTTTAACTGATTTTTATATATTTACAAACCATAGAAAAAAAACTGATTTTTATATATTTACAAACCATAGAAAAAAACTGATTTTTATATATTTACAAACCATAGAAAACTGATTTTATTATATAGAGATTTAGGATTTTTAAAACTGATTTTATATGATTTTTATATGATTTTTAAAACTGAAAATTATTTGATTTTATAACGGTAAAAGAAGGGATTTTTATATGGTAAAGGACGTGATTTTTATATGGTAAAAGATGTGATTTTTATACGGTAAAAGAAGGGATTTTTAGTAGTGAAAAGGCGAGAGTTTTAAATAGAAAGGCGAAATCTTTTATATTGTAGAAGATGAAAAATATAATCTTTTATATTGTAGAAGATGAAAAATATAATCTTTTATATAGTAGAAGATGAAAAATGAAATCTTTATATTTGAAAAGACGAAATCTTCATATAGAGAATAACGGTGTAAAAATAGGATTTTTATATATTGAATAGCAAAGTGAAAATTCGATTTTTATATATTGAATAGCGAAGTAAAAATTCGATTTTTATATATTGAATAGCGAAGTAAAAATTCGATTTTTATATATTGAATAGCAAAGTAAAAATTCGATTTTTATATATTGAATAGCAAAGTAAAAATTCGATTTTTATATATTGTATAGCGAAGTAAAAATTCAATTTTTACATATGTAGAGAATACGGGCAACGAAAGTGACAAAGGGCGAGGACAACGAAGATTTCTATAAAAGAAGTGTCGTGGAGTTGGGATAGCTATCGGTGAGAATTTCTCACTCTTCAATTTCTTTTTTCCAGTTATATATATATATATATATATATATATATATATATATATATATACTAGGATGCAGACGGTGTTTAGTAGCACCTGACACCCGTCATCCACAGACCATGGATGACTTGTTTGTTTGATTGATATGTTGTGAAATTGTTTGTGTTGTTGATGTGAAATCGATAATATAAATTCATGTGTTGAAATAAATAAATTATCGTTAAAAATATAATTTTTAACGTGAAAGTGAATAAATAAATTTCTATAAACAAATCGGCCGATTTGTTTATATACACTGATTTGACTGATATTGATTAGGTCGATAAATTTTACACATCGCCCAACTGCACAAATAAAATCTGTGTTTGATTGTTTGAAACCCCACACGGGTGTTGGGATAAAATACAGCATACACTAATCCCAATAATTAGTTGTATGTCAATCGATTGATTGACAGGCTGTCATAAGCGTTAGATATCTATATTTGATGCTTATACAGTGTAGTGCACTTTGGATGATGGTTGGTTATTTATCGTTGTTATTATATACGTGTGTTGTATGGAATCCATATAATTAACTTTATATGGTAACTGATTGGGTCTCATTCCAATTTAGAAAATAAAGAATTTTATAAAATAAAGGTTCATGTGTTGACTGTACTCATTCGTTGAGATTAGTCATGTGTTGAACGAAATATATTAAATAACAAAAATAGTCACACGTGGACAGTACTCATTCGTTGAGATTAGTCGTGTGTTGACAAAGATATAGAGTCGTGTATTGAAAGAAATATAGATCCATTTGTTGAATATAAAGCCGTGTTGATTAGAGATGCGCTATTTGACGCGAACGATGTTTATATCGATTATATACGAATTGAATTTGATTTGAATAGAAAACGAATTTGATTTGAATAGAAAACGAATTTGAATTGAATAGAAAACGAATTTGATTTGAATTGAATAGAATAGAAAACGAATTTGATTTGAATAGAAAACGAATTTGAATTGAATTTAATAGAAAACGAATTCGATTTGAATAGAAAACGAATTGAATTTGAGTTGAATAGAAAACGAATTTGAAATGAATTCAAATTGAATTGAAATTTGAATTGAATTAAAATGAATTTTGAAACGAATTTATAAGCAAAAATTCAATTTTGATTTGAATTAAAAATAGAAGTTGAAATGTTTTTGAAACAAAATTAAAACTATTTATAAAATTCGTTTTAAATAGGAATCGACGAAATATATATTATATATATAATATAATGGCCTGAATAGAACGCGCCGCGCCGCGGCAGTTCGTAAATTTCGACCATTAACTTCGAACGGACATTACGGGAGATCCGACCGTCGGATTCTCCTAAAACCGGAACCGTTGGGTTCGTATCGAAAAGATCTTTCTAACGAATATTAGAAATTTAAAATCTAATGGTTGGATTTGGAGATACGTCCAAATCAAATTTGGAAAAGGTCGTTGTAAGTGCAGTTCGATGGTCGTTGATGGAAATCGACCGTACAGGCCTTGATAAAATTATTAAAAATATCAATAATTTGTGTAAAATCATAAGAAATGATTTGGGAAAAATTGGGATGTAAAACTCCATATTCGAAAAGATAAAAATGGGTTTTTATCGAAATGAACTAGTTTTGAACTAAAATTAAAACCCATTTATTTTTAAATAAATAAATTGGATTTGAAATGAGTTTTAAATAGAATGTGATTTGGGTTTATCGTGAACTGTGTTTCAAATGACATTAGTTCTTTAACCCAGTAAAAGGAGTTTTAATGAATCTGCAATTAGATTGAAACGTGAATTGATAATCTAAATTATCAAATTTGGCAAATGAGCGAGGATGGAGTATCACCAGTTTTGCTCCAAAGTGATAGTTAAATCTTTAATTAGATTTGAACGTGAAATGGTAATTAATTTTACCGACAACACTGTGGTGTTAGATATGGAGTATTACCAGTTTTGCTTCATGGGATGAATAGGTTGGGATTGGGAAATAAAATAAATAATTACTTCGGTGTGGTTCGTTAATCCCGACTAGTTTGGAAAACCATAATTTGGTTTGAAATGACATCCAAAGGAAGATTAAAGGATAAATTTTAAGGAATTTATCTTGGATAAAATTAATGGGAACCTTTCCCTGAGAATATGAATTGGAATGAGGCGTATGTTGTGTTTGTGTAACATTTGTTTTAATGTACACGGGTTGTTCGGAAAGGCCGGGTTTATACCCATTCTGAATAACCGATCCGACGATATGTCGAAGATGAAGACGGTGGTCGAAGACCGGAAGTCTTCACATCGTTTGGTGATTACTGATGATCTTGATTGGGCTGTACACCCAAGATGAGGGAATCAGTTGGTGGTCGTCCAGCTGACTTGGAGATCGATGGATATGCGAGGAAAGTGCCTCCGGTTTCGTTCAGACCTAGAACGAACTTGTAAATGGATTGTGTGTCTGACATTGGATTTTATTCTGTGTTGATTGATTTCTGTTAAATATATATCTGTTTGGCACCGGAGAATTTATTCACTTGCTTAACGCCCTTCTCTGAGACGTACGAGCTTAGAGGTTATATATCGATAGATATCAATCGCATGGCATGAATTGCCTGTGCGGCACGCTGAGTTGCATGGATCAAGGCTTCTGTTGAAAAGCAAAGTCTTGTGGTTGATGAACAAAGCACGGCCTTCGTGGCGTAGCTTTGTGTATAGCGTGGATTCGCGAGCCTCGCACCTCGGTATGAGTTAAAAACGGGATACAGACCGTTGGGAGAACACGACGTTTCTTTCTAGCTTTGGTGGTGTCAGTGACTTGCCAGCCCTGACATTTATATACTTTTCACCTATGTGGTTTTTGGAATGAGGCGTCTCGATATTAGGTCTGTAAGGACCGGGAAACGTGTGTTCAGGAATTGCCAATCCTCAAACGTAAGAGAGGACCGGCCCAACCGATCCAGGGTTACCCAGAGTGTGTAGTCCTGAGGCATTTGCTTGAATGTCTCGAAGCGGAGAGGAGCTTGCCCCTTGCCTCGACTCATGACGGGAATCCAATTTCCAATACATGTAATGCGGTTTTAATTGTAGAACTAGTATGACGACATGATATATGGTACCCATGCCGTCTATGATTTATATTTATGATTGAAATTGTTTTGACACTATACACTTATTATAGTATCAAATGATTTGTTTTAAACGTACCAAGCATGTTTGGCTATTATAAGGGAAAACCCTATCCTCCGGCTTGCGTTACATTGTGTGATGGGACCTGGGTCTTATAATAGCTTCATTTTTCAAAAAAGCATTGCGCTGTTTATTCTATGCACTGGTATTCTTGGGAGGAAACCCGTTCCGTGTTATACGGCGTGGTCCCTTGAATTATTCTCTTTTAAAGTAAAGTTTTAAATAACTGTTTTAGTTCTCACACCAGTCACATGACTGACCTGGAGTTTATTGTTTTAACCTAAACTCTGGGTGCCCCTATTTCCACACGGGCAACTAGTAGTTTTGGTTTTGCAGATTTATATTCATAGGATCCTGGTTTATAGCTGGAATGATATCCGGAAAGCTCTGTATCCGTGTATTACTTTCAGTTGTGTTTTGTATTATTTTTCCGCTGCTATGTAATTTATTGTAATCTCTGATATTTGTCGAATGTATAATATTCATTTATGCTCTGTATATTCTTGTATCTGATGGAATTGTTGTAATAGCAATGAAATGTTCTTCCGTCTGCGTTCATTTGTGTGTTGTTCTCAAAGTATCCGCTCTTTCCTTCACGGGGAAGTAACGGGTGCTCACACCAACCTACAAATGGAATAGTAATTGTAGAATGTAAAGGTTAAATTTTTATCACTTGCATTTTTAACCCAGTTGTTCATATGTATATTAGCTTCTTCATAGCTTGATAATTCTATAGCACTTATACACTTGCAATTAATTTCAGTTATTTTATATTCTTTTTCCATATATTCTCATAAGTTTCATTGCTTTATTTCTTTTTATATTATGTACCATAGTGATATAATATTAATACCTTTTACTCATTTGACTAAAATAGATACAAATTATTTGTATATGATTTTATAATGATATCTTAACATATATAAGTAATATTTTCTTTGCCATATTATTTATGTCTGGACAAATCGACGTAACAACAAAAAGAACATAAACTGTTGCACATGTAGAATCAACAAAAGCATGACTATTTTTATTATTAATTTATTTTACATTATTATGATTGATTTTTCTTTAAATGTATTATCATATAAAATAGTCAGATTTAGTTCTTTTCTATAAAAAAAATCGGATGTAGTCCATTCCAAATTTTGTTCAAATTATTACATTGTAATATACCATTTTTACAACTATTTCCATATGTATTTTTTACTATTTTATGTGATCAAATTTTTAAAAATTGTTTCTTAGAATGATAATACTATGTACATAAGATTACTTGCTCATTTGGAACTTTTTGTTTCATTTGATATTCAAGTTTTATATGGTTCTTTACTATTGATTCATCAAATTTTGTCCTTGATTTCTCTTATTATTACTATTTTAAGAAGAGATTATTCCATTTAATGCATTTCTAAATCATCCAAATGAACAAATAAAACTTTATGTTGCGTTATCTTATGTTTATACATCTTCAACGTCCCTAGAAAATAGGATTACAAAATGGAAGTATTGTTTTTTTTTTTTTTTTGAAGTCGGTATTGTTGGTTAGATTTTACTATCATTTTGGTAATGAATCCATAGAGTGTTCGACGGATAAGGTAAGTGGATTTGTTACTGATTGTTTCAGCAACTATTTAAAGTTTGTGGATCAAATTCAATAGAGAAGGGAGGTGAACATGTAAACTACAAATCAAGTTAAAAATAGGAATTAAATTTATAATAGAAGGGTGCAAAAAAAGCCCTTTTGACTGACTTCATATTTAGGAATTCTATAACAATTTAAAATATTGTCTTATTCACTATAAAATCTTAAGGACAGCTCAAACCAGAAAATCTTGTAGTGAATTATCGGTGTTTATTATGTGATAATAATTAATATATAATTGGCAATATGATCATGCATTAAGTCTTATAAAAGGTAAAAAAAATGATAAATTTATGTTAGAGAAGGAAAAAAAATTGATGCACCAATATTCAAAATACTTGGCTTCAATTTTCCTCCTAAAGTTCCCTTCACTTTTATTTTATTATTTTCTCTCTCTTTTACGTTATCATTTCTCTTCCCCTTTGATTTTACATCTATTCATGTCACTTTTCTTCATTATTGTATTCTACATTATTCATATTCTAGAATGTTCAATATTTTACCAGTTACATCTTATCTTATAATTACCTATTTTTACATTATAATAATTTATATTATATTTTAATATTTTTTACTTTAATTTATTATTTTATTAATCTCACTTATGCATCAAATATTCATACAAGGTTACTTATAAAATGAATATAAAATTACGTGATAGTGTCACTTCCAATTTTAGTAGTTAATTACTTCATAATCCTTACCTTAAAATTAGCAACTAATTAATTAAATTAAATTATAGATGTGTCTTTCAATTTTATTCAAAAAAAAAATAAAACGAATATGACCATCATGTTCGACCGGCTAAAGAGATTGTACATAACACAATATAAATCACTTTTGTCCCTACTTCTCCACAGGCCTGGCTCATCACATAGGCAGCGGATCCATATGCCTAAGGCATTACATCGTGAAGGGGCAATGAACAACGAAAAAAAAAGACATCCATACTTCGCAGCACAAGAAGCACCGCACCGCAGCAGACAACAACCTTCAGTTCGTCGTCGTCTTCTCTACCAATGACCACAATCTCCCATTCATCGGCACAACTGTGTCCCTCAACTATTCAACCCTAATTTACAGTTTCTAAACCATGTGAGTTTCCAATCGTTGACCATTTGTTTCAACTTTTTTTCCAATTCATTTCTAATCTACAATTAGAAGCATGTGGCTGCTTATGAACATTTGTTCCCAAATTTTTTGTCTAATTTCTTTGTAATTTGCAGTTAGAAATATGTGGCTGTTATGCCTATGACCATTTATTTCCAATTTTTTTTAAGGTCTGGACTGATTGGACTAAATAAATTTGAATCATGAGTTGTAAATTTGTTAGATTTGTAAAAGATTTGTGTATTGGTTTTTTTTTCTTAAAAAAAGTCCTAGATTAAGTAAGTTAGTTTAACAGAAATCAAATGACCTGATTTATAAATTAGTTTTTTTATTGTCGTTTCATTAATTTGTGTGTTGCATAACAAAAGTCTGTCAAACAAAAATGAAATCATGTTAACTACTTAATAATTTATTTTATGTCGTAATATATATATATATATATATATAAATGTTGTGAATATGCTTTTATTAGTTCTCTGTTTAGTCCCACATCATGGGAAAAAGTTAAACATCAGCTCCAAAGCCTATATATAAAGGAGTCAATGTAATAGAAAGAAAGACACTTCTGAATGAATAGAAATGTCATCTCTCCCTTATTTCTTCTGTTTTGTGTTCGTTTTATAACATGTTATCAGCACGAGATTCTATTATAGTTATTTGTTGAAATCTTCTAGATCTACATTTATGAATTTGTCATGTAAGTGATTTTTATTTGAGAATATCAATTCGTGGATTTCTATATTTGTTCTACAATTATTTTCTATTTGAGAATATTTGATATATGGATCTACACACTTTTTGTAGATCTAGATTATGTTCCGGTGGATCTAGCTTTTTAGATCTAATTATTTTTAACTTAGTGGTATCTAGATATCCATCTACTTATATTTGATCTGGTATTATGGTATTTCAAATATTTTTTTAGGAATATCCATTCATTTTCTTTTTATAATATTATATATGGATCTTTTACCCCATACGCCATACATAAATCATCTTCGTTTGCTAATTTATCTCTTCAATAATAGAGAAGCCATTGCTAATAGGTATTCATATATGTAAATAGCAAGCTACTTGTTAGCCAACATATGTATTACTGTGGCCATTATTTTTGTTATGTAACATGGTGTATGGCTCCTTGACGGTTTGTATTGTTTCATTATTGTAAGAAGTTCATTCTAAATGTATAAAGAAAGACTTGTAGATTTGGATATATATATATATATATATATTATTTTATGATTTCGTGGCGTAATATATTCAATTTATTACATGTATGTATACGTCCATATTCTATTTTACGAGATCTGCATATTTTTTTAATGATATAACAGTACTACAGTTTCATTGTTTTGTCTGTTCGTTAATTTGTTAATTCATTTTGATAATTATAGAACATGTATATTGATATGTGAATTTTGTTTAATTAAGCATTTGCAATTATTACTTTTGTGTAGTTCACAAAATGTCGAACACTGAAATCCATTTATAATCTCAATGCTTAGAGAGTACCATTAAAAATGGTAATAATATGTCCCAGCAGGACAAAACAAAGGCCTTGATATTTTTAAGAGGCCATATCCACGATGATCTAAAATCGGAATATTTAACTGAAAAAAGAACCTCTCCACTTATGGAACTCCCTGAATGAGCATTATGACCACCAAAAGATGGTCATACTTCCAAACACAAAGCAAGAGTCGTTGAACCTGAAGTTCACATGCAAATAACCTAAAGCTCATATGATCTAAAGTTCATATATAAATTCTTTTAAATAAGGAACCTGAAGTTCATATGCAAACAAGGAACTTGAAGTTCATATGCAAAAAAAGAACCTGAAGTTCATATTCAAACGGGAAACATGAAATAAAGCATATAATTGCATTTAATATTTGCTTATAGCAAATGACCTATAATAGGAAAGGATTTGAAAAATCAATGAAAGGTAAAGTTTCAACAAAAGGAAAAAGCCTTATACTCCAATTATATGCTACACATAATTTCTTGAAGAAACTTTTTATTGGAAGAGATCATTACATTTATAATAAATATTATTTTCTTGAAGAAAAATAGTAAAATGACTCTCATATGTAAAAAAAATGGCACTTTCTATAAAAGTTGCTTCAGTTTAAATATATAATAAATATATGAATTATGATAAAACTTGAAGTTTTATTATGGTCATTTTAGAACATATCATATTTCCAAAAGAAATGTTTTTACTGTTTCTAAGGAAAAACTTTTATAAAGAAAATATGCACCCTGAAGATCATATTGAGTTAAGATCTAAATATTAATCTTAATTTTGCACACTAGAAATGAATGAAAAAATAATTTTTGTCATTACATGAAAATTTAGAACCTGCAGTTTCTAAAAAGGCAAGAAGCAATTTTGATATAAAATGAAAGATCTAAAAGATCTTTATAAGAGTTGTATAATTTGAATCAAAAAAAAGTAATTTTTATGCTTGTAAATTTTGTGTATAAATTTACAAGTTTTTCAAATCATTCATATTAAGAATGAGAAAAAATAATTGAATATGAGACATGTAGTTTATTTCTGTTTATAGTTGTGAATTTTATATACAGATCTGTAAATTTTTGAACCATGCATGTTAGAGAATGTAAAATGTTGATTATATGATTGATAAATATATTATATTACCTTATTGTCATAAATGCATTGAATACATTATTATTGTTAGTTAATTGATTATGTTTGTATTTGGAATAAAAATAAACATATGTATTATTATTCGATGTATTTAGCTAGTAATAACTAATGTTATGGAAGAAAGGATAGAACCACAACCTGAAGTTGTGCAAAGAAAATATTTATACTGGAAGTTGTATAACTCAAAGTCTTGGACCTGAAGTCTTGAATTATATATATATTTGTATATGTATGTATATGTATTATATAAATATTTTTGATTAAGTATACAAGTTTGAAATCTTGTCAATGAGCAAGAATGTAAAAGCTTCTAAAATAGAAGTATGTTAAAAGATTGAGAACCAGAAGTTCATCATAAATTTATAAAATTGATATGCATATGTATGTGTATATATATGCATAGGAACTCGAAGTTCCTCAATTAATGAATTTGAAATACTTGATAATTTAAAAGCCTGAAGCTTTATTGAAACTATGTGAAATAATAACATTAATAAAATTGACATCCAAAGATTTCACAATTTTCAAAATGAGTTGTATCTTGCATATATATTTATATTTATATATTGTATTGAAGAATAAATTTTAACAACTCGAAGTTGTTATATATTTTATTTGAACCAAAGGTTCAACACAGTGGAACCAGAAGTTCATTACAGTTGAATCAGAAGTTCAATACAGTTTAACAAACTTGAAATTGTTTATATGTTATTTGAACCAGAAGTTCAATATAGATTAACAACTTGAAGTTGTTCATATATTTCATTTGAACCAGAAGTTCAATACAGTTCCAAATCAGATATTTTGGATATTATGAAACGATCTTTAAGATTCCCGTTGACATTGCTTGATAAGCAAAAATTAGTGATTGGAACCTTATGAACAATTTGTTCTAAAATAGGTAACTCAAATGAGAAAGAATATGCAAATCAATTACATATGTAATACGTGGACGCATGTACATACACATACATGCAAAAAAATTATTAACAACTAGAAGTTGTCATGAGCTCATATTAAAAAAAATTATGCATATATTATTTAGTATTTCAGAAAGTTGATTGACATCAATATTGAATGACCTGAAGTCATATGCATATTCAAATGATAGAAAATTCCTCCAAGTCATTATATCATTGAAAGGGAATAAGCAATACAATATGAATGCATCTTATCAAGTAATAAGAGCATTATCCTCCTACAATTGAAATACATCTAATGTATTTGCTAGCTATGATGCTATAATTGATCAAAAATGAATCCAAAGTAGGTTTATTATTTTATGTGACAATGTTTGTCAACATTGAGGGGGAGGATAAAGGAATCATCGATGTTAAGTATTTGCTATCATATATAATTATGAAAAGTATTAAGTAACTTGCATAAATTATCAATTATTCCCTAATAGGCTTTCTCCAATATACATTTGAATCCCCGAAGGATCAAAAGGTGTAAATCACAGCTGAAAATGTGGTATAAAAGTCAGTTCAAAATATTTTTGGAGTAAGTCACAAAGATGCAAAATAAAGGAGGTGAGTGTTTCTGAAGAAACACAAAAGGTGCTTTGAAAGAAACACACGTCATAATTGTCAAAATAACCACAGAAGTGGTTTAGGTACCTAAAGCATGATAAGTTTTGAGATCTCAATAAATTATGTATAGAACTGACAAGAAATAATCATCGATGATAAATTAATAAATAATAAAGCGCTTATATTTATAAATGGATTAAAATCCTATATTAGAGAGAAACATGATTGGCCATCATGAAATTTTCCTAAATAAGATATATGGACCTGTAGTCCATAAGATATGAACCTATAGTTCATAAGATAAAAATAGAAATACATATAATGACAAAAACACACAGAAGTTACTGAAGCATCATAGAGTGTCAGCAACATGGTAAGTGCCATGAGCATTGTATTTTCAGAGATAATTGAATTGATTAAAGTGGTGAAAGTGTTTATGTAATGACCCGCATTTCCAACGGTATAATAATTTATTTATTTAATTATTTGAAAGGTTATTAAAAGGATTTAATGGTCGTGGAATTAAATAATGGTGAATATTTAATTAAAATAATAAATTAAATAATATATTTAAATTCTGAAATAATCATAATTGGCTGAAATGGCGATATGGTGTGAACTGGATCATCTATGATATTTAATTCAGCTTGGAATTGAATTTGAATAAGGAATATATTATATAAACGACAGTTTGAACGTAGAGTTAAAATATAATTAAAATAGAGCTTGAAATGGCGCTGTTGTTCGTAAATTGGCGATTCGAACTTCAACTGAATGTACAGGATTCGTTTTACAAGAAACGTGTGGAGCTGGTGGAGTAAATCTTTCTAATGGAAGAGAAAAATCGGGATTTCATCGTGTAGATTTTGGTGTACGTCCAAATCAAAGTTTAGAAAGGTCGCCATGGAATTCCTCTATAATTTATAAAGGAATTATTTATATTTTAAAAAGGAATTTCAAAATAAATCAAATATCGGGTTGACACAGATTTGGGATATCGAGTTATAAATCCCAGTGGAACTGTATGATATTCTGTTGCGAATATACACGATAATATTTATTTTTAAAATATTTAATATAATTATATTTAAATATATTTATATATTTAAATGGGTCATCCAGAGCTTTAAAAATAGCCAGTTTTGCAAATGAAGTCGGAATTCGAACGAAACTAATTTTTTTGGATCTGCAACAACAAATTATTGCTAGATTTCAATATCCGTGATTTTTAGAGTCACTGTGTGGCCGTACGGATTTTTAGAGTGAAAAAACAATCAGTATTTTGACAGTTATAAATACACTGTGTGAGCATACGAAGTCGGAATTCGACGAAACTAGTTTTGTTGGGACCGTAATGTAAAACTCTAGGGGCATGTCAATTTTCGTGATTTTTGGGTATCGTATATGGATGCAGGGATTTTTAATGATGAGAGAAGCTTATATAAACGATAAAATAAAATAGGAAAAATCAAATTAAAAATATCCAAATCCTTCTGTAATCAAAGGGAGGCCACGCTCCAACTCATTTCAGCCACAAGTGCTACCAACCCCAACGCATTATATAAGAGCAGCATTGTAACGGTAAGAAATTTCGCTCGATCTGAATCGATCGTTAAACCGACTAAGATCGTTCGAAACCCCTGATCGTTTTGAGAACAGGACAAATTGGAACGCAGATAAAAGATCATTTCATTATTATTTACAACAATTCTATCAGATTACAAGAATATACAGAGTATAAATGAATAAATTACATTCGATAAATATCAGGGATTACCATAAATTACATAGCAGCGAGAAAACAATATAAAACACAACTGAAAGTAATACATGGATATAGAGCTTTCCGAGCATCGTTCCTGCTGTAAATCAGGATTCGGTGAATATAAATCTGCAAAACCAAAACTACTAGCTGCCCGTGTCGAAAATAGGGCACCCAGAGTTTAGGTAAAAACAATAAACTCCAGGTCAGTCATGTGACTGGTGTGAGAACTAAAACAGTTATTTAAAACTTTACTTTAAAAGCGAGTAATTCCAGGGACCACGCCATATAACACGGAACGGGTTTCCTCCCAAGAATACCAGTGCATAGAGTAAACAACGCAATGCTTTTTCAAAAAATGAAGCTATTATAAGACCCAGGTCCCATCACACAATGCAACGCAAGCCGGAGGATAGGGTTTTCCCTTATAATAGCCAAACATGTTTGGTACGTTTAAAACAAATCATTTGATACTATTATAAGTGTATAGTGTCAAAACAATTTCAATCATAAATATCAATCCTAGGCGGCATGGGTACTACATATCATGTCGCCATACTAGGCTCTACAAATAAAACCGAAATGTCACGTATTGGAAATTGGATTTCCATCATGAGTCGAGGAAAGGGGCAAGCTCCTCTCCGATTCGAGACACTCTAGCAAATGCCTCAGGACTACACACTCTGGGCAGCCACTTGGATCGGTTGGGTCGGTCCTCTCTTACGTTTGAGGATTGACAATTCCTGAACACACGTTTCCCGGTCCTATCAGACCTAATATCGAGGAGCCTCATTCCAACAACCACAATGGTGAAAAGTATATAAATGTCAGCCAGTTTAAGCACTGACACCACCCATAGCTAGAAAGAAACGTCGTGTTCTCCCAACGGTCCGTATCCTGTTTTTGACTCATACCAAGGTGTGAGGCTCGCGAATTCACGTTATACACAAAGCTGCGCCACAAAGGCCGTGCTTTGATCATCAACCACAAGACTTTGCTTTTCAACAAAAGCCTTGATCAATTGCCTCTTAGGCGTGCCACACAGGCAATTCATGCCATGCGACTGATGTCCATCGATATACAACCTCTGAGCTCGTACGTCTCAGAGAAGGGCGCTAAGCAAGAGAATAAATTCTCCACCGCCAAACAGATGTATATTTAATAGAGATCAATCAACATAGAATAAAATCCAATGTCAGACACACAGTCCATTTACAAGTTCGTTCTGGGTCTGAACTAAACGGGAGGCACTTTCCTCGCATATCCATCAATCTCCAAGTACGTCTGGACGATCACCAACTGATTCCCTCATCTTGGGTGTACAGCCCAATCAAGATCATCAGTAATCACCCAAACGATGTGAAGACTTCCGGTCTTCAACCACCGTCTTCCTCTTCGACATATCGTCGAATCGGTTATTCAGAATGGGTATAAACCCAGCCTTTCTGAATAACCCGCGTATATAGTAAACAAATGTTACACAAACACAACATACGCCTCATTCCATTTTATCAGTCACTAACTGCAAATTAGCAAGAGAACAATTCCTCAAATATTAACCCCGAAGGCCGAAACCAACATCAGATCAATACCCAGGAAACCATCCTTCTTAGCTAACCTACAGTTAGTTTCTAAATTTCATATTCTTAGGAAAAGGTTCCCATTAATTTTATCAAAGATAATTTCTTTTAAATTTATTCTTTAATCTTCCTTTGAATACCATTTCAAACTAGTCGGGATTAGCGAACCACACCGAAGTAATTATTTATTTTATTTCCCAATCCCAACCTATTCATCCCATGGAGTAAAACTGGTAATACTCCATATCTAATACCACAGTGTTATCGGTAAAATTAATTACCATTTCGCGTCCAAATCTAATTAAAGATTTAACTATCGCTTGGAGCAAAACTGGCGATACTCCATTCTCGCTCATTATCCAAATTTAATAATTTAAATTATCAATTCACATTTCAATCTAATTGCAGATTCATTAAAACTCCCTTTACTGGGTTAAATAACTAATGTCATTTAAAAACACAGTTCACGATAAACCCAAATCACATCCTATTTATTATCGGGTTAAAGAACAAGTGATATTTAAAACACCATTCACGATAAGCCCACAAATCAATTCTAATTCAATTCCAATTAAATATATTAGAAATTCTGATTATCTAAAACCCCTTCCAAATCCAATTTATTTGTTTAAAAATAATTGGGTTTTAAATTTTAGTTCAAAACTAGTTCATTTCGATAAAAATCTATTTTTAGCTTTAAAAATGTGGGATTTTTCATCCCAGTTCTTCACGAATCATTTCTTATGATTTTACACAAATTATTGGTATTTTTGACAATTTTATCAAGGCCCGTACAGTCGATTTCCAACAACGGCCATCGAACTGCACTTACAACGACCTTTTCCAAATTTGATTTGGACGTATCCCCAAATCCAACCGTTAGATTTCAAATTTCTAATATTCGTTAGAAAGCTCTTTTCGATACAAACCCAACGGTTCCAGTTTTAGGAGAATCCGACGGCCGGATCTCCCGTAATGTCTGTTCGAAATCAATGATTGAAATTCATGAACTGCCGCGGTGCGGCGCGTTCTATTCAGGCCATTATATTATATATATAATATATATTTCGTCGATTTCCTTTTTAAAACGAGTTTTATATATAGTTTTAAATTCGTTTCAAAACAATTTCCATTTCCATTTCAAATTCAAATCAAAATTGAATTTTTCCTTATAAATTCGTTTTAAATTCATTTCAATTTAATTCAAATCTCAATTCAATTTGAATTCATCTCAAATTGATTTTGATTCTATTTCAATTCGTTTTCAATTCAATTTGAATTCATTTCAAATTGTTTTTTATTCTATTTCCAATTCATTTTCAATTCAATTCGAATTCATTTTATATTCAATTCAAACTTCAATTCAATTTGAATTCATTTTATATTCAATTCAATTCGAATTCGTTCTATATTCAATTCAATTCGAATTTGGTTTATATTCAATTCAATTCGAATTCGTTCTATATTCAATTCAATTCGAATTTGGTTTATATTCAATTCAAATTTCCTTTATATATATTCAATTTTGATCTCTTTTCGATATTCATTATAAAAACGAATATAATCGATATAAATATCGTTCGCGTCAAAATAGCGCATCTCTAATCAACACGGCTTTATATTTTTCAATAACATCGTTATTCTATTCAACAAATGAATCTATATTTCTTTCAATATATGACTAATCTCAACAAATGAGTACCGTCAACACGCGACTATTTTCGTTATTTAAAATATTTTATAAAATTATGATATCTATCGTTTGATTTCAAATCAGACTCCAACCATAAATTAGTAAGAGAACAATTCCCTAAATATTAACCCCGAAGGCCGAAACCAACATCAGATCAATATCCATGAGACCACTCATCTTATCTATTTTCCAGTTAGTTTCTAATTTTACATATGATAAAGATGTAAATTTTATTGTTAAAATATTTCGTTCAACACATGACTAATCTCAACGGATGAGTACTGTCAACACATGAACCTTTATTTTATAATATTCTTTTTTTTCCAATTGGAATGAGGCCCATTGTAATAACCCGGAAATCTGGGCCAATTTAAAATTTTTATTTTGGCAATTTTAGCGAATTTTGATTATTTAAAATGAATTATTTTAAATAATATCGACGAGAAATTTATTTTGAACAGAATTCGAACGAATATATTTATATCGATCGTCGATAGAATATAAATATTTATTTATATTTATAAAAGGAATTGAAAATGGCGCGGTAGTTCGATAATTCGATTTCAAACTTCAAATGGATGTACAGGATTCAAAATAAACCGGATTTTAGTGAAACCAAAAATAATGGAATCTAATTGTGACTATCTTTCCAACAAACCCGAAAAATTGAAATTTCATAGCGGGAATCAAAAGATATGTCCAGTTGAAAATTCTGAATAGTCGCAATGGAATTCAGGCCCTTAAAAATGGGAATTTTCCAAACGACCTCGGATTTCGATGAAACCACTTTTGTTTGATCCGTGATGTCAAGTTATTGCTAGATTCCAATTTTCATAATTTTTCGAATCAATTTGTGAACGTGGCAAAGGAAAACGCATTTGACCAGTTTCAGTTGATTTTAATCGACTGGAAAATGACCATTTTTCAAACGGACTCAGAATTCGACGAAATTAGTTTTGTTAGGACTGTATCGTCAATACGAAGCTAGAAAATATTTTTCGGGAATTTTTCTAGTTAGTATGTGGCCCTAGTAAATTGAAATGCGTGTTCAAATTCAATATATAGAGTTATATTTTGATTTTGATGGAAACTGATCAAAACGATTGAATCAGCCTACGATACTTATCCCATTGTGTTCGGAATGGGGGTAATTAGCTATGGATGACAGTCGGTGGGTTTGATTTCGAGTTCGAAATAAATAGTTGCTTTTTGGAATATAAAAATAATATATATATATATATTAATTACCCCCCCTCCCTTCTCTCTCTCACTCTGAAATCGGTCAACGGAAAGCAAATAAAAAAAAGAACGAACCGTAATCCTCCGTCGCCCCCACCGAACTACGCCATCGCGGCGCCTCCACAGGCGGCGACGCCTCCGCCCAGACCCCCCCTTCGATCAGCCCTTCCTCCCCCGTACCCTCTCTCCCTCTTCTTCTTTTGTAAACCGCACCCCCCCCCCCTGAAGACCTGACCCCGCCGCCGTGGGCCCCCAGGCCACCTGACCTCGCCTGCGCCTCCTCCACCTCCATCAGCATCCGCCTGCGAGCCCCCTCCGGTTCCAGCGACTCCCCCTTCAATCTTTCCCTCCTTCTTCTACTGGAAATCGATGCTCCAGCCGCTAAACCTCCTGAAAACCCTAGCCCCGACCACCAGCACCCTCCCCGACCGTAAGACGCCCTCTCCCCTCTTCGTTCAGCAGCTGTAAGTTTTTTTATTCCTATTTTTATTTATTTATACATTATAAAAGTATAATTTTTATATTATTATAGTAATAAAATTATTATTTTTATATAGGGAGAGTATTAAAAATTCGAACTTTATTATGTAGAAGGAGCAAAAATGTGATTTTTATATAGTGGAAATAATAAAAATTCGATTTTTATATATTGAATAGTGAAGTAAAAATTCGATTATTATATATTGAATATCGAAGTAAAAAATTCGATTTTTATATATTGAAGAGAGAAGTAAAAATTCGATTTTTGTATATTGAATAGCGAAGTAAAAATTCGATTTTTATATATTGAATAGCGAAGTAAAATTTTGATTTTTATATATGTAGTGAATACGGATGACGAAAGTGATGAAAGAAGAAACGACGGAGATTTTCTACATAAGAATAGTCGAGATGTTTGGATTAGCTATCGGTGAGAACTTCTCACTTTTAAATTTTGTTTTCTAGTTAAAATATATGCTAGGATGCAGACGGTGTTTAGTAGCACCCGACACCCGTCGTCGACAGACCATGGACGGCTTGTATGCTTGTTTGTTTGATTTTGATGTGTAGATGATTATGTGTTGTGATGTGAAATGAAATAAAATATTTTATAGTGGAAAATATTGTATAGTTAAAAATAGAATTTTTAACGTGTACATGAAATGAATTAAAAATAAACAAATCGGACGATTTGTTTATATACATACATTTGACTGATATTGATTGGGACGATAAATTTTACACATCGCCCAACTGCACAAATAAAATTTGTGTTTGATTGTTTGAAATCCCACACGGGTATTGGGGTGATATATGACATACACTAATCCCAATAGTTAGTTGTATGTCGATCGATTGATTGACAGACTATTATAAGCGTTGAATATTTATATTTGATGCTTATACAGTGTAGAGTGCACTTTGGATGATGATTGATTATTCATCGTTGTTACTGTATACATGCATTGTAGAAAATCCATATAATTAACATTTTATGGTAATTGATTGGGCCTCATTCCAGTTTTGAAAAAGAAATATTTGAATAGAAATATTTGAAAAGGAAATATTTGAAATAGAATATTTGAAAATAGAAATATATGAAGCCGTGTTGATTAGATTTACGCCATTTTGATGTGAACGATATTTATATCGATTTTATTCATTTTATAATGAACATCGAAAGTGATTTCAAAATCTGATATTTTGAATAGAAATAAGTTCGAATTAAATTGAAATGAATTGAAATTCGAATTATATTGAAATTGAATTGAAATCAATTTGAAATGAATTTAAAACGAATTTATATTGGAATATTCAATTTTGATTTGAAATTGAATATGAAGTTGAAACCGTTTTGAAAATGAATTTATAACGATTTATAAAGAATCGTTTTGAAAAGGAAATGGATGAAGTATATATTATATATATTATATATAATATAATGGCCTGAATAGAAAGCGCCGCGCTGCGGCAGTTCGCAAATTTCGACCATTGACTTCGAATGGATATTGCGGGAGATCCGACCGTCGGATTCTGCTAAAACCGGAACCGTTGGGTTCGTATCGAAAAGAGCTTTCTAACGAATATTAGAAATTTGAAATCTAACGGTTGGATTTGGAATTATGTCCAAATCAAATTTGGAAAAGGTCGTTGTAAGTGCAGTTCGATGGCCGTTGATGGAAATCGACTGTACGGGCCTTGATAAAATTATTAAAAATAGTAATAATTTGTGTAAAATCATAAGAAATGATTTGGGAAGGATTGGGATGAAAAACTCCATATTTGAAAAGATAAAAATAGGTTTTTATCGAAATGAACTAGTTTTGAACTAGAATTATAATTCTATTTATTTTTAAATAAATAAATTGGATTTGAAATGGTTTTGAAAATAACCAGAATTTCCAATAATTATATTGAAATGGATTTGAATTGAAATTGTCTTCGGATTATTTCGATGTTGGATTTCGTGATTATACAGATGTTGTTATGGAAATTTGAAAGATATATATTTATATCATTATTTCCAATACGACATTTGTTAGTCGTAGAATTTGATATTGAATATAAGCCGATATATTTTCTATTCAGAGCCTTGTATTTAATATCAAATGTGATTTGGGTTTGTCGTGAATGGTGTCTTCATTAACACTGTTCTTGAACCCCGTTGTGAAAAGATTAAATCTTTTTATTTAGATTTAATGAAGTGTACCAATTAAATAATATTTAATTGGAATCGAATTGGTATTGATTTTTGGGTTTATCGTGAATAGTGTTTTAAATAACACTTGTTCTTTAACCCGATAATTAATGGAATGTGATTTTGGGTTGTCGTGAACGGTATCTTCAATAATACTGTTCCTAGACCTAAAGGAATTAAGAAAATCAGAAACTAACTGGAGATTAGTTAAGTTGAATGGTTTAAGAGGTATTGATCTGATTTTTGTTTCGGCCTTCGGGGTTAATACTTAGGGAATTGCTCACTTGCAATTTTACGATTAGGGACTGATTGAAATGTGATGTGATTTTGGGGTTTATCGTGAACCGTGTTTTAAAGGACACTGGTTCTTTAACCCAGTCAAAGATTAAAGCTAAATGGAGTTTTATTGAATCTTTAATTAGATTGAAAAATTGAGAATGGAGTATCAACAGTTTTGCTCCAGGCGATAGTTAAATCTTTAATTAGATTTAAACGTGAAATGGTAATTGAATTTACCAATAACACCGTGGTGTTAGATATGAAGTATGACCAGTTTTACTTCGTGGGATGAATAGGTTTGGGTTGGGAAATTAAAACAAATGATTACTTCGGTAAGGTTCGTTAATCCCAACTAGTTTGAAGTGATATTCAAAAGGAAGATTAAAGAATGAATTTGAAAGAATTTATCTTTGATAAAATTAATGGGAATCTTTCCCTAAGAATGTGAAATTTAGAAACTAACTGTCGGTTAGCTAAGCAGAAAGGTTTTCTGGATATTGATGTGATGTTGGTTTCGGCCTTCGGGGTTAATATTTGGGGAATTATTCTCTGGTTAATTTACGGTTAGTGACTAATGAATTGGAATGAGGCGTATGTTGTGTTTGTGTAACACATGTTTATTATATACGCGAGTTACTCGGAAAGACCGGGTTTATCCCATTCTGAATAACTGATACGACGATAAGTCGAAGATGAAGACGGTGGTTGAAGACCGGAAGTCTTCACGTCGTTTGGGTGATTACTGATGATCTTGATTGGGCTGTACACCCAAGAAGATGGAAACAGTTGGTGATCGTCCAGACGTATTTGGAGATCGATGGATATGCGGGGTACTAGGTGCCTCCGGTTTCGTTCAGACCCAGAACGAACTTGTAAATGGACTGTGTGTCTGACATTGGATTTTAGTCTGTGTGATTGATTTCTATTAAATATATATCTGTTTGGCGGCGGAGAATTTATTCTCTTGCTTAACGCCTTTCTCTTAGACGTACGAGCTCAGGGGTTATATACTGATGGATATCAAACGCATAGAGTGAATTGCCTGTGTGGCATGCCTAAGTGGCAAATGATCAAGGCTTCTGTTGAAAAGCAAAGTCTTGTGGTTAATGATCGAAGCACGGCCTTTGTGTAACGTTTACTTCGTGAGTTTCACACCCGGTATGAACCAAAAACGGGATACAGACCTCAGGGAGGACATGCGTTTCTTTCTAGCTAGAAGTGGCATCAGTGGTTTTACACGCCCTGACGAGTTTGACTTATGTGGATGTTGCTGTTGCGAGGCGCCTCGGTTTGATCGGACGATTCGGGTCCGATGGAGTCATTCGTTGGCTCACTTACACCCCATAGGGCGGGGAAACGCATTGTTCAGGAATTTTAATCCACATCGGTGGACCGGCCCTGATGATCCAAGGGCCCACCTGTGTCTGGGTCCTGAGACACGGGCTAGAGCATCTCGAATCGGTTGAGGACTATCTTTTGCCTCGGTTCGTAGGTGGAAATCCAATTTCCAAATACGTGATTCCGCGGTTTTATTTGTAGAGCCTAGTATGGCGACATAGTGGGATGGGGCACTCATGCCGTCTATGATTGATACTTATGATTTGAAGTTGTTTTATACACATGCACTTATAATAGTATCAAATGATTTGTTTTAAACGTATCAAGCATTCTTGGCTGTTATAAGGTAAAAACCCTATCCTCCGGCTTGCGTTGCATTGTGTGATGGGAACTGGGTCTTATAATAGCTTCATTGTTCTTTATTTAGCATTGCACTGTTGTTTTATGCACTAGTATTCTTGGGAGGAAACCCGTTCCGTGTTATACGGCGTGGTCCCTTGATTTACCGAACTTTAAAAATAAAGATTATTAACTGTTTTAGTTCCCACACCAGTCCCATGACTGACCTGAAGTTTATTGTTTTAACCTAAACTCTGGGTGCCCTTATTTTGACACGGGCAGCTAGTAGTTTTGGTTTTGCAGATTTATATTCACAGGATCCTGGTTTACAGCTGGAATGATATCCGGAAAGCTTTGAATCCGTATATCTCTTCTACTTGTGTATTGTATTATTTTCCGCTGCGATGTATTTAAATGTAATTTAAATCTCTTATATTTCTGTGTAATATTTATTCATACTCTGTATATTCTTGTATTCTGATGGAATTGTTGTAATATACAATGAAATGTTCTTCCGTCCGCGTTCTATTTTGTCGTGTTCTCAAAACAATTCGTTCTTTCTCTTCTCTTCGGAGACCGGGGAAGTTTGGGTCGTTTCAGCGTGGTATCAGAGCTTTGGTTTACAAAGCTCTGAGAACAAGACACACTAGAACCGTACGAAAGAATTCATCAGAAATTGGATTAGTAATATCCAACGGGAATGACTCGTTAGAGATGGGATCGGTAGTATCCTAGAACGAGTGTAAAGAGTATTCTTTTTTAAAAATGAAAACCAATTTTGTTTTGAAATTTAAACCATTTCATATGTATTTGAATATTTATTCTATATTGATTTGGACAATCCGATATATAAAGATTTTGCATATGCGTCTTGCAAACGTGTATTCGAAGTTTTAATACACTGGATGGTTATAGAATCATACTCTAGTTGCTCGGGGATAATTCTGGTGATGGGGCACCGTCGCCAGTATTTATTTTCGAGTAACGAAAGTGAGATTTCTATATTTCCATTAGACTGGTGTGAGAACCAAAATATAGCTAGAATGCATTGTTGTGAATTGGCACTAAAAACATGATTTTCTGTATATATATCAAAGTTATGAATTTGAATTGATAATCAACTAATTGATTGCTGGTTGTGTTGTTTGATTATAGTTTAATTAATTAAATTTTGAACCATTTAGAAAATAGATCAAATAGTGAATTGCATTGAAAATGAGTCGCATTTGCTTGCATATACATGTACTTAAATTGAACAGGTCATAGCAAAGAGGCTAGAGCAGAAGAATAAAATTGTTTGCCCGACAAATAGGTACATGTTTACCATAATGTACTGTTTTGTTTGGGTGATGATGATTTTATGAGCCGATTGGCTAGCCGCTTGGCTTTTTCTTTTTGAGATCAGAGGGCTTATATGGCAATTTCGGGATTTTCCCGGTGCTCCCAGTGCAGGGGAGGTTATGGCGAAATTTTTCGAAAATTTAGGGTGTTAGCCAAATTTTTGAAAAATTTGAAAAGTTCTTAGAAACTGAAAAGTTGAAGAAGTTAAGCCGTAGTGAAAACACTGGAAGTTGAGTTGATTTGTAAAACAACTTTCGGCTTTGTTCCTTTTCGGGGACGAAAAGTTTTAAGTGGGGGAGATTGTAATAACCCAGAAATCTGGGCCAATTTAAATTTTTTATTTTGGCAATTTTAGCGAATTTTGATTATTTAAAATGAATTATTTTAAATAATATCGAAGAGAAATTTATTTTGAATAGAATTCGAACGAATATATTTATATCGATCGTCGATAGAATATAAATATTTATTTATATTTATAAAAGGAATTGAAAATGGCGCGGTAGTTCGATAATTCGATTTCAAACTTCAAATGGATGTACAGGATTCAAAATAAACCGGATTTTAGTGAAACCAAAAATAATGGAATCTAATTGTGACTATCTTTCCAACGAACCCGAAAAGTTGAAATTTCATAGCGGGAATGAAAAGATATGTCCAGTTGAAAATTCTGAATAGTCGCTATGGAATTCAGGCCCTTAAAAATGGGAATTTTGCAAACGACCTCGGATTTCGATGAAACCACTTTTGTTGGATCCGTGATGTCAAGTTATTGCAAGATTCCAATTTTCGTAATTTTTCGAACCAATATGTGAACGTGGCGAAGGAAAACGCATTTGACCAATTTCAGTTGATTTTAATCGACTGGAAAATGGCCATTTTTCAAACGGTCTAAGAATTCGACGAAATTAGTTTTGTTAGGACCGTATCGTCAATACGAAGCTAGAAAATAATTTTCGGGAATTTTTCTAGTTAGTATGTGGCCCTAGTAAATTGAAATGCGTGTTCAAATTCAATATATAGAGTTATATTTTGATTTTGACGAAAACTGATCGAAAAGATTGAATCAGCCTACGATACTTATCCCATTGTGTTTGGATGGGGGTAATTAGCTATGATGATAGTCGGTGGGTTTGATTTCGAGTTCGAAATAAATAGTTGCTTTTTGGAATATAAAAATAATAATAATATATATATATATATATATTAATTACCCCCCTCTCTTCTCTCTCTCACTCTGAAATCGGTCAACGGAAAGCAAATAAAAAAAAGAACGAACCGTAATCCTCCGTCGCCCCCACCGAACTGCACCATCGCGGCGCCTCCACAGGCGGCGACGCCTCCGCCCAGACCCCCCTTCGATCAGCCCTTCCTCCCCCATACCCTCTCTCCCTCTTCTTCTTTTGTAAACCGCACCCCCTGAAGACCTGACCCCGCCGCCGTGGGCCCCCAGGCCACCTGACCTCGCCTGCGCCTCCTCCACCTCCATCAGCATCCGCCTGCGAGCCCCTTACGGTTCCAGCGACTCCCCCTTCAATCTTTCCCTCCTTCTTCCACTGGAAATCGATGCTCCAGCCGCCAAACCTCCTGAAAACCCTAGCCCCGACCACCAGCACCCTCCCCGACCTTAAGACGCCCTCTCCCCTCTTCGTTCAGCAGCTGTAAGTTTTTTATTCCTATTTTTATTTATTTATACGATATAAAAGTATAATTTTTATATTAGTATAGTAATAAAACTATTAATTTTATATAGGGAGAGTATTAAAAATTCGATCTTTATTATGTAGAAGGAGCAAAAATGTGATTTTTATATTGTGGAAATAAAAAAAATTCGATTTTTATATATTGAATAGCGAAGTAAAAATTCGATTTTTATATATTGAATAGCGAAGTAAAAATTCGATTTTTATATATTGAATAGCGAAGTAAAAATTCGATTTTTATATATTGAATAGCGAAGTAAAAATTCGATTTTTTATATTGAATAGCGAAGTAAAAATTCGATTTTTATATATTGAATAGCAAAGTAAAAAATTTGAATTTTATATATGTAGTGAATACGGTTGACGAAAGTGATGAAAGAAGAAACGGCGGAGATTTTCTACATAAGAAGAGTCGAGATGTTTGGATTAGCTATCGGTGAGAACTTCTCACTTTTAAATTTTGTTTTCTAGTTAAAATATATGCTAGGATGCAGACTGTGTTTAGTAGCACCCGACACCCGTCGTCCACAGACCATGGACGGCTTGTATGCTTGTTTGTTTGATTTTGATGTGTAGTTGATTGTGTGTTGTGATGTGAAATGAAATAAAATATTTTATAGTGGAAAATATTGTATAGTTAAAAATAGAATTTTTAACGTGTACATGAAATGAAATAAAAATAAACAAATCGGACGATTTGTTTATATACACACATTTGACTGATATTGATTGGGACGATAAATTTTACACATCGCCCAACTGCACAAATAAAATCTTTGTTTGATTATTTGAAACCCCACACGGGTATTGGGGTGATATATGACGTACACTAATCCCAATAGTTAGTTGTATGTCGATCGATTGATTGACAGACTGTTATAAGCGTTGAATATTTATATTTGATGCTTATACAGTGTAGAGTGCACTTTGGATGATGGTTGATTATTCATCGTTGTTATTGTATACATGCCTTGTAGAAAATCCATATAATTAACATTTTATGGTAATTGATTGGGCCTCATTCCAGTTTTGAAAAAGAAATATTTGAATAGAAATATTTGAATAGAAATATTTGAAAAGGAAATATTTGAAATAGAATATTTGAAAATAGAAATATATGAAGTCGTGTTGATTAGATTTACGCCATTTTGATGTGAACGATATTTATATCGATTTTATTCATTTTATAATGAACATCGAAAGTGATTTCAAAATCTGATATTTTGAATAGAAATAAGTTCGAATTAAATTGAAATGAATTGAAATTCGAATTATATTGAAATTGAATTGAAATCGATTTGAAATGAATTTAAAACGAATTTATATTGGAATATTCAATTTTGATTTGAAATTGAATATGAAGTTGAAACCGTTTTGAAAATGAATTTATAACGATTTATAAAGAATCGTTTTGAAAAGGAAATCAACGAAGTATATATTATATATATTATATATATAATATAATGGCCTGAATAGAAAGCGCCGCGCTGCGGCAGTTCGCGAATTTCTACCATTGACTTCGAATGGATATTGCGGGAGATCCGACCGTCGGATTCTGCTAAAACCGGAACCGTTGGGTTCGTATCGAAAAGAGCTTTCTAACGAATATTAGAAATTTGAAATCTAATGGTAGGATTTGGAATTATGTCCAAATCAAATTTGGAAAAGGTCGCTGTAAGTGCAGTTCGATGGCCGTTGATGGAAATCGACTGTACGGGCCTTGATAAAATTATTAAAAATAGTAATAATTTGTGTAAAATCATAAGAAATGATTTGGGAAGGATTGGGATGAAAAACTCCATATTTGAAAAGATAAAAATAGGTTTTTATCGAAATGAACTAGTTTTGAACTAGAATTATAATTCTATTTATTTTTAAATAAATAAATTGGATTTGAAATGGTTTTGAAAATAACCAGAATTTCCAATAATTATATTGAAATGGATTTGAATCGAAATTGTCTTTGGATTATTTCGATGTTGGATTTCGTGATTATACAGATGTTGTTATGGAAATTTGAAAGATATATATTTATATCGTTATTTCCAATACGACATTTGTTAGTCGTAGATTTTGATATTGAATATAAGCCGATATATTTTCTATTCAGAGCCTTGTATTTAATATCAAATGTGATTTGGGTTTGTCGTGAATGGTGTCTTCATTAACACTGTTCTTGAACCCAGTTGAGAAAAGATTAATTTTTTTTATTTAGATTTAATGAAGTGTACCAATTAAATAATATTTAATTGGAATCGAATTGGTATTGATTTTTGGGTTTATCATGAACGGTGTTTTAAATAACACTTGTTCTTTAACCCGATAATTAATGGAATGTGATTTTGGGTTGTCGTGAACGGTATCTTCAATAATACTGTTCTTAGACCTAAAGGAATTAAGAAAATCAGAAACTAACTGGAGATTAGTTAAGTTGAATGGTTTCAAAGGTATTGATCTGATGTTGGTTTCGGCCTTCGGGGTTAATACTTAGGGAATTGCTCACTTGCTATTTTACGGTTAGGGACTGATTGAAATGTGATGTGATTTTGGGGTTTATCGTGAACCGTGTTTTAAAGGACACAGATTCTTTAACCCAGTCAAAGATTAAAGCTAAGTGGAGTTTTAATGAATCTTTAATTAGATTGAAAAGATCGAGAATGGAGTATCACCAGTTTTGCTCCAGACGATAGTTAAATCTTTAATTAGATTTAAACGTGAAATGGTAATTGAATTTACCAATAACACCATGGTGTTAGATATGAAGTATAACTAGTTTTACCCCATGGGATGAATAGGTTGGGGTTGGGAAATTAAAACAAATGATTACTTCGGTAAGGTTCGTTAATCCCAACTAGTTTGAAGTGATATTCAAAAGGAAGATTAAAGAATGAATTTGAAAGAATTTATCTTTGATAAAATTAATGGGAACCTTTCCCTAAGAATGTGAAATTTAGAAACTAAATGTCGGTTAGCTAAGATATAAGGTTTTCTGGATATTGATCTGATGTTGGTTTCGGGCTTCGGGGTTAATATTTAGGGAATTATTCTCTGGTTAATTTACGGTTAGTGACTAATGAATTGGAATGAGGCATATGTTGTGTTTTTGTAACACATGTTTATTATATACGCGAGTTATTCGGAAAGACCGGGTTTATCCCATTCTGAATAACTGATACGACGATAAGTCGAAGATGAAGACGGTGGCTGAAGACCGGAAGTCTTCACGTCATTTGGGTGATTACTGATGATCTTGATTGGGCTGTACACCCAAGAAGATGGAAACAGTTGGTGATCGTCCAGACGTATTTGGAGATCGATGGATATGAGGGGTACTAGGTGCCTCCGGTTTCGTTCAGACCCAGAACGAGCTTGTAAATGGACTGTGTGTCTGACATTGGATTTTAGTCTGTGTGATTGATTTCTATTAAATATATATCTGTTTGGCGGCGGAGAATTTATTCTCTTGCTTAACGCCTTTCTCTGAGACGTACGAGCTCAGGGGTTATATACTGATGGATATCAAACGCATAGAGTGAATTGCCTGTGTGGCATGCCTAAGTGGCAAATGATCAAGGCTTCTGTTGAAAAGAAAAGTCTTGTGGTTGATGATCGAAGCACGACCTTTGTGGCGTAGCTTTGTGTAACGTTTACTTCGCGAGTTTCACACCCGGTATGAACCAAAAACGGGAGACGGACCTAAGGGAGGACATGCGTTTCTTTCTAGCTAGAAGTGGCGTCAGTGGTTTTACATGCCCTGACGAGTTTGACTTATGTGGATGTTGCTGTTGCGAGGCGCCTCGGTTTGATCGGACGATCCGGGTCCGATGGAGTCATTCGTTGGCTCACTTACGCCCCATAGGGCGGGGAAACGCATTGTTCAAGAATTTTAATCCACATCGGTGGACCGACCCTGACGATCCAAGGGCCCACCTGTGTCTGGGTCCTGAGACACGGGCTAGAGCGTCTCAAATCGGTTGAGGACTATATTTTGCCTCGGTTCATAGGTGGAAATCCAATTTCCAAATACGTGATTCTGCGGTTTTATTTGTAGAGCCTAGTATGGCGACATAGTGGAATGGGGCACTCATGCCGTCTATGATTGATACTTATGATTTGAAGTTGTTTTATACACTATGCACTTATAATAGTATCAAATGATTTGTTTTAAACGTATCAAGCATTCTTGGCTATTATAAGGTAAAAACCCTATCCTCCGGCTTGCGTTGCATTGTGTGATGGGAACTGGGTCTTATAATAGCTTCATTGTTCTTTATTTAGCATTGCGATGTTGTTTTATGCACTGGTATTCTTGGGAGGAAACCCGTTCCGTGTTATACGGCGTGGTCCCTTGATTTACCGAACTTTAAAAATAAAGATTATTAACTGTTTTAGTTCTCACACCAGTCCCATGACTGACCTGGAGTTTATTGTTTTAACCTAAACTCTAGGTGCCCTTATTTTGACATGGGCAGCTAGTAGTTTTGGTTTTGCAGATTTATATTCACAGGATCCTGGTTTACAGCTGGAATGATATCCGGAAAGCTTTGTATCCGTATATCTCTTCTAGTTTTGTATTGTATTATTTTCCGCTGCAATGTATTTAAATGTAATTTAAATCTCTGATATTTCTGTGTAATATTTATTCATACTCTGTATATTCTTGTATTCTGATGGAATTGTTGTAATATACAATGAAATGTTCTTCCGTCCGCGTTCTATTTTGTCGTGTTCTCAAAACAATTCGTTCTTTCCCTTCTCTTCGGAGACCGGGGAAGTTCGGGTCGTTTCACCCAATCAATTATCATATAACGTTAATTATATGGATTTCATGCAACATATGTATATAATTGCAACGATAAACAATCAACCATCATCCAAAGTGCACCACACAACTGCATAAGCATCAAATATAAATAATTAACGCTTACACAGCCTGTCGACCAATCGATAGACATACAATTAAATAATTGGGATTAATGTACGCCAAATATCATCCCAATACCCGTATGGGGTTTCAAACAATTAAACACAGATTTTATTTGTGCAGTTGGGCGATGTGTCAAATTTATCGTCCCAATCAATATCCTTCAACTAAGTGTACATAAACAAACCGTCCGGTTTGTAAATGAATATTTATTTTATTCACATTCTCGTTAAGAATTATATTTTTAACGACCATAATATTTTATTCAACCTATGAATATTCTATTCGGTTCATTTATTAAATAAAATGATATCTTTATTTTTCTAACTTATTTTAGAAAATTTTGGCGGCATAACGACACGATACTAGAAACGGGATAAGGCCTAGCCTTATCCCCGGTCTAATAATGGCCCACGCCATACACATATCAATCAAATCCATTCCATTTCACCAAACAATCAAATTCAAATCAGAAAAATCTAACCAACTACACAACCAAACAAACAAGTCCATGGTCTGTGGACGATGGTGTCGGGTGCTACTAAACACCGTCTACATCCTAGTATATATAATTAACTAGAAAAGTAAATTTAAGGTGAGAAGTTCTCACCGATTGTTCCACTCCACCGTGTTTTGCTTTTGAACTGCTGAACATCTGGATTGTTTGAAATTCCATTGCAGTCCTTTTCACGCTGTTCAGATAAAAATTATATTTTTACTACTTCATTTAAATAAATAAAAATCGTATTTTTATTTCTTCTTTATATATATTTTCTCAACGCTTCATTCTATATAAAAATTATATTTTTATATTTCTACTTCTTATATAAAGATCGAATTTTTATTTCAACGCTATAAAAATCACATTTTTATTTCAACATATATATAAGAAAGATCAGATTTTTATTTCGCTACATATATAAAGATAATATTTTTATATTCTTTATTATATAAAAATCATATTTTTAATACTTCTACTATATAAAAATCGTATTTTTAATACTTCTACTATATAAAAATCATATTTTTAATACTTCTACTATATAAAAATCATATTTTTAATACTCCACTTAAATAAAAATCATATTTTTATTCTTTTTATAATATAAAAATATCACCTTTTCATGTATAAAAATATCGTCTTCTAAACTATACAAATCCAATCTTTACAACAATAAAAATCATATCCTTACCGTGATAAAAATCGCATGTTTATTGTCTTAAAAATCAGAACTTTATCGGGTTAAACGGATTTTTAAACTATGTACTTATATCTAAGAAAACTGAAAATATCAACGCTTTATATACATTAAACAATGCTTTAAATAAACGAAATAAAATAAAATAAAAAGAAGAAAAAATATAGAAAAGCTTACTGTATTTTGGTGAAATGAGAGGGGGGTGTTGTACACGCTAATCGAGGAGGAGGGGGTGTTGTACTGGTCGGTGGCGGGTCCTGGCTTGTGGCGCGGTGGTCTTTCTTGCGTTCGGGGTTTGGTTGCAGATCTGGAGAGAGAAGGAGGGCTGGAGACGAGGGGAGGAGGCCGGAGGGGAGACGATGGTGGTAGGGAGGGGCGTAGCGAAGCACCGCCGGCGGCGGCCTAGGGCTCGAGCGCGAGATCGTATATTTTTTTTTTTATTATTTTGATTTCTGAAATCTAACGTGGGTTTGGGGGAGAAAGTAAAGGGGGGGTATTTTATATTTTAATTATTTTATTATCCAAAAAGTTGACTTTTCGTTTGAACTCGAAACGAGACCCACCGACCGTTGTCTCAAGCTAATTACGCCCATTCCGAACCCAATGGGATATGTATCGTGAGCCAATTCGACCGTTATGATCAGTTTTCGTCAAAATTAAAATATAAATTAATATAACGTTCAAATTTGATTTTGATGTACATTTCAATTTGCTGGGGTCACATACTAACTCTAAAAATCCCCGAAAAATATTTTCTAGCTTCGTATTGACGATACGATCCTAACAAAACTAGTTTCATCAAATTCCGAGTCTGTTGGAAAAATGGCCATTTCCCAGTCGATTAAAATCAACTAAAACTGGTCAAACGCGTTTTCCTTTGCCACGCTCACATATTGATTCGAAAAATTACGAAATTTGAAACCTAGCAATAACTTAACATCCCGGATCAAACAAAAGTGGTTTCGTCGAAATCCGAGGTCGTTTGCAAAATGGCTATTTTTAAGGGCCGAAATTCCATAGCGACTATTCTAAAATTTCAACTGGGCATATCTTTTGGTTCCCGCTATGAAATTTTGATTTTTTGGATTCGTTGGAAAGATATTATCAATTAGATTCTAATATTTTTGGTTTCGCTAAAATCTGGTTTATTTTGAATCCTATGCATTCATTTGAACTTGGAAATCGAATTATCGAACTACCGCACCATTTTCAATTCCTTTTATAATTAAAATAAAATATTTATATTCTAACGACGATCTATATAAATATATTCATTCGAATTATATTCAAAATAAATTTTCCCGCCGATATTATTTAAAATAATCTATTTTAAATATCCAAAATTCGTTAAAATTGCCAAAGTAAAAAAATTTAAACTAGCTCGCATTTTCCGGGTTGTTACAAGCATACTGTAGTAACCCGCATTTTAGCTATTGAATAATTTATTTATTTAATCATTAAATATCTATTTATCGATATCGAGAACGTGAATTAAATAATATTGAATATTTAATTAATAATTATAATATAATAAAATATATTATAATGTCGAAATAGTCAGAAATAGTGAAATTCACAATATCGTGTGAATTGAATAGCATACGAGATTTGGTGGAGTTTCGATTCGAAATATAATAACGATTATATTGAATCGACGACAGTTGAACGTATAGTTTATAATATAATTAAAATCGAGCTTGAAATGGCGCTGCAGTTCGTAAATTGGCGATTCGAACTTCAACTGAATGTACAGGATTCGTTTTAAGCCGGATTTCTGTGAAACAAGAAATGTGTAGAGCTGGTGGAGTATATCTTTCTAGTGGAAGAGAAAAATCGGGATTTCGTCGTGTAGATTTTGATGTACGTCCAAATCAAATTTCAGAAAAGTCGCTGTAGAATTCCTTTATAATTTGTAACGCTTTATATACGTTATAAAAGGGTTTTCAATGTAAAACTGAATATCGAGGTAATCGGGAATCTGAAATATCAAACTGTAAATTCTGATATGATACTCTAGGGCTGTATGATATCATATGTGAAGATATACGATAATATAGATTTATTTATATTTAATTCAATTATATTTAAATATATTTATATATTTAAATGGGTCATCCAGAGCTTTAAAAATAGCCGGTTTTGCAAACGAAGTCGGAATTCGACGAAACCTGTTTTGTTGGATCCCCAATATCAAATAGTTGTTAGATTTCCAGTTTCGTGATTTTTAGAGTCACTGTGTCGCCGTACGGATTTTTAGAGTGAGAAACAGTCAGTATTTTGATAGTTAAAAATACGCTGTGTGAGCATACGAAGTCGGAATTCGACGAAACCAGTTTCGTTGGGACCGTAATGTCAAACTGTAGCTGCATGTCCATTTTCGTAATTTTTGGGTATCGTATGTAATCACAGGAATTTTAGAGGGTGAATACAAAAAGCGTAGGAGTATAAATTAATATAAATATTCGAATATTAAATTATTTAATTTCCTCTATAAATAATCCTTAAATTTTTCTAAACCTAGAAAAAATTCATTCGGTGGTCAAACCATTTCCGCCGTAGCTTTTTGCTTCCAGTGAAATATCTGGATCTTCAAAAATCAATAGAAAATAAAATAAAATTCTCTAAATTTCTATTTGATCTCGTTGGATTCCTAGCAAGAAGGGCTTCAACCCCATGTAATCACTTTGTGGTGCGATGCAAATTTCGTGGGTACTCCAGTATGAACATCGAATTACGGCTGATAATCTCGAGGAGTACGAGCTGCGATTCACTAATTCGAGTTCGAGTTTGAGATCGTAAGGGTAAACCGCACCTGTGCGTGAAAATTTAGGGTGTACGGTGGTCATTTGGGAATGGCGACTTTGGCATGTTGCGGTTGATAACAGCAGGATGAGTTCGGTTGGAGGCCTTCGAGCGTGGCTTTGTGGGTATGAGGAGGAGCGACAGTGGAAGAGGAGTTGTTTAGTAATGCTTGTTTGAATTCCGGTTGAGAAAATGATGTGCGGTGGAGCTTCAACGACGTGGAAATGGCCATGTTGGCTACAGGGAGCTCACGGTGGAAGTTGTGGAAGAAGGGTGTCCACGCGGTTCGGTTTTAGGAATGATGTTTTGGGCCGAAGTCTTTTAATTGGTAAAGCCCGAGTTTGAAAATATATGTGTTTAAATTATTTCGATAGTGTGTTAACTTCTAGAAGCTATAACTCGATGATACGATATCAGATTGACGAACCGTAAGTTGCGTTGGGATCGTATGGACGGGAGCAACAAAATGAGACAGACCGGGAGTGAATCCGAGCTTGTTACAATTTATAGCGAAATAAATTGTCCGATTGAATCAAATAACGCAAACCGTTATTTAACGGCTAACGCGCAAATGTGAGTAAAAACTCACTAACTCTCCTCAATTTATATTTTAATATAAATTGTATTTTATTTCTGTATTTGATTGCTAGTTATGTACTGTTAATTTGGACTGTTAAGTTGTATTGTTAAATTGGACTGTAGATTGGACTGTTAAATAATTGATTGAAAACAGTATGGATATATATATATATATATATATATATATATATATATCTACATATATATATATATCGTTATTAAACGGTGATTTTGTTATCAGTGTATTTCATTAGAAATGCAAGTGATGTTATATACGTTGTTTAACATCGGTGGATGCAGGGAAACAGGTTGGAGGAATCCGACTGGATTCCTCAACATTTATTTCACTGTTATTTGTATATTGTGATATATACTGTGATATATAATCTGTTGTTGATTGTATATGTTTGGATGATATTGATCATTGACAGTTGGTTGTTTAAAAACAATAGAAAACAATGAAAATGTAGAAAAGGGGATTTTCAATATTTATATTGAAAATGAATCTATTTATAAAATCGAAGGATTTTATAAAAGGATATTTTTTAGAAATAAATAAATAAAATAAAGGAATGTTTATTTATAATAAATAAATAAAATAAAGGAATGTTTATTTAGATTAAATAAATAGAATAAAGGATATTTAATTAGGGATTAAATAATTAGAGTTATAAAGGAAAATCTATTTAGGAAAATAAATAGATTATACAAAAGGAAATCTATTTAGGAAATAAATAGAAGTTAAAATAAATAGAAATAAAAGAAAAGTTAGTTAGTCGGATATAAATATTCGAATCAAGTTATTTAAGTGGTCAAACCAGGCTAGTCGAACCAAACTAGTCAAGCTAGTCGAACCAAATCGAGCCAAATGGTCGAGTCGAACCAATCGAGTCAAGATGGTCGAGTCAAACCAACCGAGTCAAGCTGGTCGAGTCGAACCAATCGAGTCAAGCTGGTCAAGTTAGTCGAACCTGGTCAGTACAACCAAGTTGGTCAAGTTAGTCGAACCTGGTCAGTCGAGTCGAGTAAATCAAACTTAGTTAATCGAAAGGAGTTTATCGATTTAGTTAATCGATAGGAGTTAATTGATTTAGTCAATCGAGATGAGTTAATCAGTTTTAATGAATCGAGAGGAGTTAGTCGAATATGGTATTCGAACCAAATGGTCAAACCAAGGGGTCGAACCAAGTAGTCAAGCCCAGTGGTCAAACCAAATGGGTCAGGTTAGCCAAACATGGTCAGTCAAACCAAATGGGTCAGGTTAATCAAACCTGGTCGGTCGAACCAAGTAAGTCGAGTTAAGTTAGTCAAGTTAGTCGAGCCTAGTTAATCGAATCAAATTGGTCGAACCAAGTAAGTCGAGTTAGTCGAGTCAAGTTAAGTTATCGATGTTAGTTTCATCGAAAGGAGTTATCGATGTTAGTTTCATCGAAAGGAGTTATCGATGTTAGTTTCATCGAAGGGGGTTATCGATTATAGTTTAATCGAAGTGAGATGTTCAAATATGGGATATTTGAAAGGAAGAGTTATCGAATATTAGTTATTCGAAGAGAGATTATCGAATATCGTTTATTCGAGAAGGAGTTAATCGAATATAGGTTATTCGAAGAAGAGTTAATCAAATAGAGATTTGTCGAAGAGAGTTAATCGGCAAATTCGATTATATCGAATTCGGGAAAGTACTTATACTTTCCAGTGTCTAAATAGAGATTTATTTATTTATAAATAAATAAGTGTTAGGTTAATTATTCACTAATAGGAATAGAAGTTATAAATAAAGTTAGATAATTCGAAAGTAGGGATTATAACATTATCGTTATAACCAATGTTTTAAATATAGAAGTGGACTAGTAAAATTGAATCCGAGAAAGGCGTAAAGAAGTTGTTAAAGATTAAAAGATAAACTTTGACCATTTTGAAGTTATAACGTTGTTCAGTTAAGGTCTGAGAGGTAATTATACCCCAACTTGAGTGACTTCCTTCTTAACTAAGAAATGGTAAGGTTTGATCGTAAAGGAGTTTTGGAAATGTTTTCCAAACGAGAATCAGAAATGTTTTCTGATAAAAGAAAATAAGAATTTAGAATATAGGGAAACAGGAGATAAGTAAATAAATGAACTAAAGAGATTAATGTTAAATGATGTTTGTTCGATATAATTTCCATCTGGGAATAATATCGTTGTTTGCACACTTGTTTTTCTTTGATGGTTAAATCACAGACTATCGAAGTTTTGACCATTTTAACGTTGTTAATATGGAGAGACCGGTTGGATTATTATCCAAAGAACCACTCTGTATTGGCATAAGCGTCGCGAATCATATATGCCAAAGATAATTGAAGACGGAGTAAAATGCAAGGGCTATCCTGTTTACAGAATAGTGCCTTCGGTTTGTCCAGTCCCAGGACAACTTGTATGGACGAAGGTCTGACAGAGTATATCCAATGGATCGCGTAAGTTGATATGTTCAAACGTATTCACGTTTGGTGGCGGAGGAATTCGTTTCTCTTAGCTGTATACCCATGTTATTTTTGGATAAGTCAATTTGTGATTTGGCGGGTATGACGATGTGACATTTCTAAGTGAATGAAGATGGATGTCTGACATAGTATTTCCAGACGATCACGTACATTGATTTCTTCAACTATACCAAGAGTGGAAGCGGAGAAGGAAACTTCTTTTAGCTGACACGTAATGTACTGTTGTAAACGTCAATTAGTGATTTTGATGGATTTGACAGTGTAGCATTCGAATTGAATCTGATGTAATGATAAAGCGTAGCTTCTAGCCTCATCAACCGGTAAATGACAGAAATCGGGCAGGCAGCATGGCTAAGTCGGTCGCACCGAAGTAGGGTGTATAATCACCTATCTAGAGAATATTCATTTGCTTCTTTAATCTATCAATGTTGTCCCATATATATATACGGGAACGGTTGCTGATCCCAACCGTGGGTGATGTACATTCGGTACACTCAAGCGAAATGAGTGGTCGGTCATGTGTGGCTGAGTTACAAGATGTTCTTGTTGAACTCCAGTGTATCGTTCCTAGAGTACACTGATCGGAAGGTGGTTCCATATCTTGTCATAGTTGGAAATCCAATCATCCAATACGTGCTTGTGATTTTGATTGTATACTATATATGTAGTAACGTGAGATGCAAGCGGTTCTGCTAGATTGATATTTATTTGTACTTAGACATTATTATAATATCAGAATGATATTGCTTTGAAAAGTTATTTGGATTCTCATAAGGGAAAAACCCGTTCCGTATTCACAGCGTGGTCTTATGAGATATCATATACCTGTTTAAATGATTTGAGTTTATTCACACCAGTCCCATGACTGACCCGGAGTTTACTTTGTTGTTTTCCCTAAACTCTTGGGTGCCTAAATTTGTACGGGCAGTCAAGTAGTCAGGATTTACAGGTATACTTGAAGAGCTGGAGCAGGAGGCTTCTGGATCATATAGCTATAGTTATTTCCGTTGTTGTTGTAAGTGCTGTACTCTGATAAGTGCTATTGTATACATAACTGTTATATTTCAAAGTTATGTTATCTATTATATGTTATTCGTTCCGCTGTGAGATTCGTGTTACTCTGATGTTGTGTTCTTCTTCTTCTTCTATTCTAAGTTTCTATCTTATCTATTCTCACCTTCTAATTTCTTTCATTAATTACCGGGATTTTTCGATGTTTTGGTTATCGACGTCGAGCTTACGTCGATAACCAAAGTCGCTTAAAATCCGGGTTACTACACATACAGAGAAAAAATCACAATACAAGAAAATCAAAAGCAAATCAAAACAATTCAAACAAATTCCTAAAAATCATTTCATATACATATTTGAATCCCTATCATGTTTCTCTTCACAATGGTAGGTGTTTTGGTGGGATCGACGTCCTCTTCTTTCGCTGGAAATTACCCAGCGGAGACTAAGGTTCAAAATTGTTGGAGTTTGAAGCATCGAATCATGTATTGAGGTGTGTATTAGTGTTTGTGATATTCCATAGCATCAAATGATAAAGTTTGGTAAGAATTGGGTTATAAAAGTGTTGACTGAACAATGGGGTTCACGAATGGGCTGTAGCGATGGAAATTGATGGAGGCGAGCGAGCTAGGAATGAAGGGTATGGGATTGATTGGATTTTGAAGTAGAATAGAACGGTAGTGTTCTAGTTGTGTTCGGTGGCAAGAAGTAGAAGAGAGAGGCGCTCAAGGATCCGACAATGGCCAGTATAATTGATCGGAGGAGCGGGATTTCATTTCGTGGAAGAAGGGATTTTTGAAGCAGGTCTGGAAAAAAAATTAAAGATGGGTTTGGGCTTTGGTTAAAAGGTTGGGCCCAAATTAAGATTTAATTTAGTTATATTGGATTTAAAATAGTATGTTAATTTTAAAAATGTATAACTCTTACATACGATGTCAGAATTGAGCGAAACAAGATCCGACAGGATCGTATGGATGGACACTTCACGATGGAACTTACTGGAAGTCCATCAGAGCTTGTTACAATTTATGGCAAAATAAATTGTCCGTCTGAATCATACCGAGCGATGGTTATCGTTATTAACGATGATCGTCCAATGTGAGTAAATCTCACTAACTCTGAAAAGTTTATGATTTCATGTTGTATTTTTAGAACTGTTAAATATTGGCTGATTGACTGTGTGTTGACTGTTTGATTGAACTGTTAGTCAGTTAGTTGAATTTCTTTATTGATTCTGTTTAACATAATATATCATATGGAACTAAAAGTGATGTTGATTTTATTGTGTAACATCTGTGGATGTAGGGAAACAGGTTGGAGGAATCCAACTGGATTCCTCAACATTTATTTTACTGTGATTCATATATTGTGATATATGATGTGGTATATATTCTGTTGTTGATTATGTGTGTTTGTACGATATTTATCGTTGTTATATGGTATGTTAAATACCATAAGAAATACTGGATATGGAAACAGGAGATAAATAATAATCAAAGGAGATATTAATTTGTTTAAAATAAATAGAGATAAATGGAGATATTTACTTGTTAGAATAAATAGAGTTAAAAAAGTTAATCAATTAGAGTTAATCGATAGAGTTAAATCGAACTAGAGTTATTTAAATAGAGTCACTGAATATTATTTATTCGAATAGAGTTAAAGAAAAGGAGTTACCGATTATTAGTTATTCGAAGGAATTATCGATTGTTAGTTAATCGAAGGAGTTATCGATTATTAGTTAATCGAAGGATTTATCGATTATTTGTTAATCGAAAGGAGTTTTCGATTTTTAGTTAATCAAAGGAGTTATCGATTATAGTTTAATTGAAAAGAGTTATCAATTAGTTTAATCGAAGTGAAAATCGAATATAGTTTATTCGAAAGGAATTATCGAATTTGGTTATTCGAAGGAGTTATCGAATTTAGTTATTCGATGGAGTTAATCGATTAGAGTTAAAGTAAATGAGTTAATCGAATATTAGTGATTCGAATAAAGTAAAAGGAGTTAATCGAATAGAGTTAAAGGAGTTTTCGAATATAGTTTATTCGAAAGGAGTTAAGTGAAACGAGTTATTCAATAGCGTTAGTCCAATAGAGTTAATCCAATAGCGTTAGTCCAATAGAGTTAATTGGTAAGGGTTAATCGAATAGAGTAAATTGAATAGAGTATCGAATATACCTTATTCGAAGGAAAGAATTATCGAATAAGAGATGATTCGAAAGAGAGTTACGTAAGGAAGTTGTTAAAGAATTAAAAGGGTGAACTTTGTCTATTTCAAGGTAAGAAACGTTGTTCAGTTAAGGTCTGAGAGGTAGTATTACCCCAACTTTATTGACTCCATTTTTAACTAAGCAATGGTTAAGGTTCGAGAGTGAAAGTGGTTAAGTGATTTAGTGAATAAGTATAGTGGTTTGAGTTGTCATCGCGATGTTGATTTAAACATCTATTTAAATCCAAGTAAAGAAGATTTGGAAATGTTTTCCAAATAGAATCAGAAACGTAATCAAATATTGGAATTTGAAATATGGATTAGAAATGGAAATGTTTTCCAGTATTAACGTATATTTTCTAAACATAGAAAATAAGGAAATATGAATATATATATATATAGATAGATAGATAGATATATGATTGATGATTGATTGATAGAATTTCCATCTGGAAATAATATTGTTGTTTGCCCACTTATTTTTATTCGATAGTTAAATCACAGACTATCGAAGTTTTGACCATTTTAACGTTGTTAATATGCAGAGACCGGTTGGATTATTATCCAAAGAACCACTCTGTATTGGCATAAGCGTTTCGAATCATATATGGCAAAGATAATTGAAGACGGAGTAAAGTGCAAGGGCTATTATATAAATCTTAGATAACAGTGCCTAAGATGGATATACTGAATAGTACCTTCGGTTCATCCTGTTCCTGGACGAATTGTATGGATGAATGTCTGACAGAGTATTTCCAGAAAGGTCATGTACATTGATTTCTTCAACCGTACTAAGAGTGGAAGCGGAGAAGGAAACTTCTTTAGCTAACACGTAATGTACTGTTGTAGACGTCAATTAGTGATTTTCGATGGATCTGACAATGTGGTATTCAAAGTGAATCTGGTGTGATGATAAAGTGTAGTTTCTAGCCTCACATCCGGTAAATGACAGAAATTGGGCAGGCAGCATGGCTAAGTCGGTCGCTCCGAAGTAGGGTGTATAATCACTTGATCTAGAGTTTCATTTACTTCTAAAAATCTATTGTTGATGGTGTCCCATTCGGGAAACGGTTGCTGATCCCAACCATTGGTGATATACATTCGATACACTCAAGCGAAATGAGTGGTCGGTCATATGTGGCCGGGTTGCAAGATGTTCTTGTTGAACCCAGTGTATTCCTCTGTAGAGGTACACTAGCGAAAGGTGGTTCCATACCTTGTCATAGTTGGAAATCCATTACCCAATACGTGCTTGCGGTTTTGATTGTATACTATATATGTAGAACGTGAGATGAAAGCGTTTCTGCTAGATGATTATTATATTGTGGTTGATAGACATTATTATAATATCAAAAGGTTTTTGATATAAAGATAATTTGGATTCTCATAAGGGAAAAACTCATTCCGTTATACGGCGTGGTCTTATGAGATATCGTTCACTTGTTCAAACTGTTTTAAACTGTTTTACTCATACCAGTCCCATGACTGACCCGGTGTTTATTTTGTTTTTGTTTCCCTAAACTCTTGGGTGCCCAATTTTGTACGGGCAGTCAAGTAGTCAGGATTTACAGATATACTGGAAGAGCTTGGAGCAGGAGGCTTCAGGATTATATAGCTATAGTTATTTCCGTTGTGTTGTAAGTGTTGTACTTTGATAATGATGTATATTCAAGTACAGATGTATATTTCAAGTTATGTTATATATATATATATATTATATGTTATTCGTTCATCTGTGAGGTTCGTGTTACTCTGATGTTGTGTTCTTCTTCTTCTATTCTAAGTTTCTATCTTATCTTTCCTCACCCTCTAATTTCTTTCATTAACTATTTGGTTATTTTCGATCCTTGGATGTTCGATATGTGTTGTATATCGGATAACGAAGATCGCATTTTTCCGAGTCGTTACAGTTGGTATCGGAGCTTAAGGTTAAGTATTACCTTGGCTCTGTGGCGTGACTCGGTAGGGATAGGGTTAGTAATACCCTAGATTGAGTTTGAGTGTATATATATGAGTGCGTATTTGTTATTTGATATAAAAATAATTTTATATTGTGAAGATTTATTGGTTGAGTTGTTTATGAGTTATGGTCGATCAGTTTGATCCACTGTATCGGAAGGAGTTTATAAACACTCAAATACGATGGGTCGACACGATATGTTTTGAAAAGAGGGTAAATTAAAATAAGTTTACCCAAGGTATATCTTGATATAGAGAAGATATATATCGAAATTATAATATATTGGATATATTGGTTGTTATTATAATTGAGTAAGATTATAAATTAAATGGTTATGTAAATAACCAATCAGAATTCACATAAGTGAAATACGTGAAATCAGATGAGTTGAATCTGGAATTTTAAACCATAAATTGAGTTAAAACTCTAAAGAATTGGATAAGTGTTTGTAAATGAATTTGGATTAAAAATAAGGAAAATTTAAGATCCTGGGAGATTTTAAATTGTTTTACAAGCAGTGTGAATTATATTTTGAAATGAATTTCAAAGTGGAAATTTTTAGAAATGGTTTTATAGTATTGAACTCACTTCGATCGCTGGAAAATAGATTCTGATGATGACAACTGCATCATCAGTATTCATTTTCGAGTTGTAAGTGACGAATTACTACCAGAGATACTGTTTTGAATTTGTTTTGGGAAAGACAAGTTGTGTTGAATTACAAAATGGGATTTATAATATAGAATTTGATATATAGAATTTGAATATAGAAATTCAAATGGGATTTATAATATAGAATTTGAATAGAATTTGATATATAGAATTTGAATAATAGAATTTGATATATAGATTTGAACAATAGAAGTGATATAAAATTTGAATAGAATTGAATAGAATTAACTAAGTCGAAGAGGAATTAGTTAATCGAGTTTTGAATTTGAAGTTGAACTTTGAAAGGTGAATTGGATATGCAAATGGATATTCGAAATCAAATATAGAACTTAAGTTTGAAATTTGGATTCAAATTAGTTAATAAGCAAGTTAAAATATATTTGAACATGTCATGTCAAATATAAAAGTGAAATAGACTAAAGAGTTAATTAACAAATTAATTAACGAATTGAGTTAAAGCGATCAGGTATACTTAAAATAGATTGGGCAGGTATAAATATACGTGAGATAGGTATGGATAAGGTATGAAGGTAGATAAATAGAATGCTCGACGAAAAGGTATGTATTTAATTCATATATGAGAATTTATGCGCCGTATCGGCTAGCCGCTTGGCTTTTTCTTTTTCTTTTGGATTGGTGAGGGCCATGGGAGGCTATTTGAAATATCCAGATGCTCCTGGTACAAAGGAGGTTATGGAGAATTTTTCCGGGAATTTAAGAAGTTAGAATATTTTTAAGATAATTTGATAGTTAGAAATCAACGTATCGATATATATATATATATATATATATATATATATATATATATATATATATATATAGAAGTCGATAAGGAAACGAACCTAGAAATAGAATAGTAAAATCAAAAAGGAAGACTAAGGATAAAATCTAGTCAGAATAGAAAGGGGAAGCGTATACGTGTTTAAAAGTGAATAAGTACTTGTATGGTATTGATTATTCGAGTAAGTAGTCATATCTGTTTTGACGTTATAAATGTTATTCAGTCAAGGTCTGAGAGGTAGTTATATCCCAACTTGATTGATTTCATTATTAACAAATAAATAGTAAGAATTCAGGCTCGAAGATCAATGTTGAATAAGAGTTAGTTGAATATAGTATTTGGGGTATCGTAACGATGTTTTGCACAACATCCGTTTTAACCCAAATAAGTGTAAGCTTGGACATATAATAAAGAATATTTCCTAAGTATAGAAATAAACAAGATCATAAAAGAGATAAGTAATTGGAATATTTTCCAATTATAAATAGCATATATTTTCTAAAGTTTAGAAAATAAAGGAAGGCGATATTCAGAAATGTTTTCCAAATAACATAAAAGGCCAATATAGTTATTGAAAATATTTGGTTAACAAATATTGATAAAGAAATAGAGAAGTGATTTAACTAATGGAATATTAATTAAGGGCTCAGTGATATATTCAAAAAGGAAAATTTGATTTTTGAAAAGAGTAAACTGTTTGAAAACTCCCAGGGAAAGACTGTTTGAATTAAAAACAAATTTAACAAAAATTTGTGAAAGCAAATTTGAATTAAAGTAAAGCCAGTAAGGTGGTAACTGAGATTGAATTAGAATGATATCAAGACAAATTGGATTGTGAGATTCAAATTTGAAGCGAATGTGATAATCAAGTTAAGAGTTGGGAATCGAGAAGAAACTCGAGTTGAAATGATATTTGGCTCGGATATAAGCGAATGGGTGGATTTGTGGATAAAAACAAATTGGAATTTGATTGGGATGACCCTTGTATATGCTGAATTGATAACAGGTGGAAAGGATAAAATGATATGCCGACAAAAGGTACAAGTTTATATTTCTATTGGATATAAGATTTATGAGCCAAACTGGCAAGCTACTTGGCTCTATGGTTTTCTTTTGAGCTACAGGTGGCCTAGAGAGGCAAGTTGAAGTTTGAGCTATTGACCAGTACAAAGGAGGTGCTGGCGAAATTTTTCGAAAAGTTAAGGAGTTAGAAAATTTTCAGTATTTTTTGAAAATTTTCGTTGATAAGAATTAAATTTATAATTTAATTGAAATTAAATTGGTTCAGTTGAAACTGAAATTAAGAAGTGAACAAATATGTTCTAACCAGTCGATAGGGTCGTCCTCTACCTTCTAGCAATTTCGAGGACGAAATTATTTTAAGTGGGGAAGAATGTAATGACCCACATTTCCAGCAGTATAATAATTAATTAATTTAATTATTTGAAAGGTGATTAAAAGGATTTAATGGTCGTGGAATTTAATAATGGTGAATATTTAATTAAAATAATAAATTAAATAATATATTTAAATTCTGAAATAATCAGAATTGACTGAAATGGCGATATGGTGTGAACTGGATCATCTGTGATATTTAATTCAGCTTGGAATTGAATTCGAATAACGAATATATTATATAAACGACAGTTTGAACGTAGAGTTATAATATAATTAAAATAGAGCTTGAAATGGCGCTGCAGTTCGTAAATTGGCGATTCGAACTTCAACTGAATGTACAGGATTCGTTTTAAGTCGGATTTCTATGAAACAAGAAACGTGTGGAGCTGGTGAAGTATATCTTTCTAGTGGAAGAGAAAATTTGGGATTTCAGCTTATAGATTTTGATTTACGTCCAAATCAAATTTTAGAAAAGTCGTTGTGGAATTCCTTTATAATTATAAAGGAATTATTTATATTTTAAAAAGCAATTTCAAAATAAATTGAATATCAGGTTGACACAGATTTGGGATATCGAGTTATAAATCCCAGTGGAACTTTATGATATTCTGCTGCGAATATATACGATAATATTTATTTTTAAAATATTTAATATAATTATATTTAAATATATTTATATATTTAAATGGGTCATCCAGAGCTTTAAAAATAGCCAGTTTTGCAAACGAAGTCGGAATTCGACGAAACTAATTTTTTTGGATCCGCAACATCAAATTATTGCTAGATTTCAATTTCCGTGATTTTAAGAGTCACTGTGTGGCCGTACGAAATTTTAGAGTGAAAAAACAGTCAGTATTTTGACAGTTAGAGATACACTGTGTGAGCATACGAAGTCGGAATTCGACGAAACCAGTTTCGTTGGGACCGTAATGTCAAACTTTAGGGGCATGTCAATTTTCGTGATTTTTGGGTATCGTATGTGGATGTAGGGATTTTTAAGGATGAGAGAAGCTTATAAAAATGATAAAATAAAATAGGAAAAATCAAATTAAAAATATCCAAATCCTTCTGTGATCAAAGGGAGGCCACGCTCCAACTCATTTCAGCTACAAGTGCTACCAACCCCAACGCATTATATAAGAGCATCATACAGAGAAAAAATCCCAATACAAGAAAATCAAAAGCAAATCAAAACAATTCAAACAAATTCCTAAAAATCATTTCATATACATATTTGAATCCCTATCATGTTTCTCTTCACAATGGTAGGTGTTTTGGTGGGATCGACGTCTTTCGCTGGAAATTACCCAGCGGAGACTAGGGTTCAAAATTGTTGGAGTTTGAAGCATCGAATCATGTATTGAGGTGTGTATTAGTGTTTGTGATATTCCATAACATCAAATGGTAAAGTTTGGTGAGAATTGTGTTATAAAAGTGTAAATTGAACACTGGGGTGTAGCGACGGAAATTGATGGAGGCGAGCGAGCTAGGAATGAAGGGTATGGGATCGATTGGATTTTGAAGTAGAATAGAACGGTGGTGTTCTAGTTGTGTTCGGTGGCAAGAAGGAGAAGAGAGAGGCGCTCAAGGATCCGACAATGGCCAGTGTAATGGATCGAAGGAGCGGGATTTCATTTCGTGGAAGAAGGGATTTTTGAAGCGGGTTTGGAAAAAAATTAAAGATGGGTTTGGTCTTTGGTTAAAAGGTTGGGCCCAAATTAAGATTTAATTTTGTTATATTGGATTTAAAATAGTATGTTAGCTTTAAAAATGTATAACTCTTACATACGATGTCAGAATTGAGCGAAACAAGATCCGACAGGATCGTATGGACGAACACTTCACGATGGAACTGACTGGAAGTCCATCAGAGCTCGTTACAATTTATGGCAAAATAAATTGGCCATATGAATCAAACCGAGCGATGGTTATCGTTATTAACGATGATCGTCCAATGTGAGTAAGTCTCACTAACTCTGAACAATTTATAATTTCATGTTGTATTTTTAGAACTGTTAAATATTGGCTGATTGACTATGTGTTGACTGTTTGATTGAACTGCTAGTCAGTTAGTTGAATTTCTATATTGATTCTGTTTAACATAATATATCATATGGAACTGAAAGTGATGTTGATTTTATTATGTAACATCTGTGGATGCAGGAAAATAGGTTGGAGGAATCCAACTGGATTATATTGTGATTCATATATTGTGATATATGATGTGGTATATATTCTGTTGTTGATTATGTGTGTTTTTGTTGATTATGTGTGTTTGGACGATATTTATCGTTGTTATATGGTATGTTAAATACCATAAGAAATACTGGATGTGGAAACAAGAGATAAATAAAAATCAAAGGAGATATTTATTTGTTTAAAATAAATAGAGGTAAAAGGAGATATTTACTTGTTATAATAAATAGAGTCAAAAGAGTTAACCAGTTAGAGTTAATCGATAGAGTTAAATCGAACTAGAGTTATTTAAATAGAGTCATCGAATATTAGTTTATTTGAATAGAGTTAAAGGAAAGGAGTTATCAATTATTAGTTAATCGAAGGAATTATCGATTCTTAGTTAATCGAAGGAGTTATCGATTATTAGTTAATCGAAGGATTTATCGATTATTTGTTAATCGAAAGGAGTTACCGATTTTTAGTTAATCGAAGGAGTTATCGATTATAGTTTAATCGAAAAGAGTTATCAAATAGTTTAATCGAGGTGAGAAATCGAATATAGTTTATTCGAAAGGAATTATCGAATTTGGTTATTCGAAGGAGTTATCGAATTTAGTTATTCGATGGAGTTAATCGATTAGAGTTAAAGCAAATGAGTTAATCGAATATTAGTGATTCGAATAAAGTAAAAGGAGTTAATCGAATATAGTTTATTCGAATAGAGTTAAAGGAGTTATCGAATATTGTTTATTCGAAAGGAGTTAAGTGAAACGAGTTAATCAATAGCATTAGTTCAATAGAGGTAATCCAATAGCATTAGTCCAATAGAGTTAATATGTAAGGGTTAATCGAATAGAGTAAATTGAATAGAGTATCGAATATACCTTATTCGAAGGAAAGAATTATCGAATAAGATATGATTCGAAAGAGAGTTACGTAAGAAATTTGTTAAAGAATTAAAAGGGTGAACTTTGTCTACTTCAAGGTTAGAAACGTTGTTCAGTTAAGGTCTGAGAGGTAGTATTACCCCAACTTGATTGACTCCATTTTTAACTAAGCAATGGTTAAGGTTCGAAAGTGAAAGTGGTTAAGTGATTTAGTAAATAAGTATAGTGGTTTGAGTTGTCATCGCGATGTTGATTTAAACATCTGTTTAAATCCAAGTAAAGAAGATTTGGAAATGTTTTCCAAATAGAATCAGAAACGTAATCAAATATTGGAATTTGAAATATGGATTAGAAATGGAAATGTTTTCCAGTATTAACGTATATTTTCTAAACATAGAAAATAAGGAAATATGAATATATATATATATATATGATTGATGATTGATTGATAGAATTTCCATCTGGAAATAATATCGTTGTTTGCACACTTGTTTTTATTCGATAGTTAAATCACAGACTATCGAAGTTTTGACCATTTTAACGTTGTTAATATGGAGAGACCAGTTGGATTATTATCCAAAGAACAACTCTGTATTGGCATAAGCGTTTCGAATCATATATGCCAAAGATAATTGAAGACGGAGTAAAGTGCAAGGGCTATTGTATAAATCTTAGATAAAAGTGCCTAAGATGGATATACTGAATAGTACCTTCGGTTCATCCTGTTCCTGGATGACTTGTATGGATTAATGTCTGACAGAGTATTTCCAGAAAGATCACGTACATTGATTTCTTCAACCATACCAAGAGTGGAAGCGGAGAAGGAAACTTCTTTAGCTAACACGTAATGTACTGTTGTACACGTCAATTAGTGAATTTCGTTGGATCTGACAATGTGGAATTCAAAGTGAATCTGGTGTGATGATAAAGCGTAGTTTCTAGCCTCACATCCGGTAAATGACAGAAATCGGGCAGGCAGCATGGCTAAGTCTGTCGCTCCGAAGTAGGGTGTATAATCACCTGATCTAGAGTTTCATTTACTTCTAAAAATCTATTGTTGATGCTATCCCATTCAGGAAACGGTTGCTGATCCCAACCGTTGGTGATATACATTCGATACACTCAAGCGAAATGAGTGGTCGGTCATGTGTGGCCAGGTTGCAAGATGTTCTTGTTGAACCCAGTGTATTCCTCTCTAGAGGTACACTAGCGAAAGGTGGTTCCATACCTTGTCATAGTTGGAAATCCATTACCTAATACGTGCTTGCGGTTTTGATTGTATATTATATATGTAGAACGTGAGATGAAAGCGTTTCTGCTAGATGATTATTATATTGTGGTTGATAGACATTATTATAATATCACAAGGTTTTTGATATAAAGATAATTTGGATTCTCATAAGGGAAAAACCCGTTCCATTATACAGTGTGGTCTTATGAGATATCCTTCACTTGTTCAAACTGTTTTAAACTGTTTTACTCATGCAAGTCCCATGACTGACTCGGAGTTTATTTTGTTTTTGTTTCCCTAAACTCTTGGGTGCCCAATTTTGTACGGGCAGTCAAGTAGTCAGGATTTACAGATATACTGGAAGAGCTTGGAGTAGGAGGCTTCAGGATTATATAGCTATAGTTATTTCCGCTGTGTTGTTAGTGTTGTACTTTGATAATGATGTATATTCAAGTACAGATGTATATTCCAAGTTATGTTATATATATTATATGTTATTCGTTGCGTTGTGAGGTTTGTGTTACTCTGATGTTGTGTTCTTCTTCTTCTTCTATTCTAAGTTTCTATCTTGTCTTTCCTCACCCTCTAATTTCTTTCATTAACTATTCGGTTATTTTCGATCCTTGGATGTTCGATACGTGTTGTATATCGGATAACCAAGATCGCATTTTTCCGGGTCGTTACAGTTTAAAACACTTACAATACCCTGAAGGTATAAACGATGAAAGTATATAAATTCCAGAAGAATTTAAATAACTTTGGTAGTGATAAAGGGCAAAAAATGTAGATTACAACATTCTTTTAAGTATTGTTGTGATGAAAATCTTGAAATAATTCATGATGAGTGGATCACTTCCTGCTTTCAAGAATTGTTGCAATAAAACTCTTAATATCCAATGAAGTGGTAGTTGCGATATGCAAAACTTGTTATAATATATAAGTTCCTGGAGAACATAAATAACATTTTTTATTATAAAGAATACCAAGAACATGGATGACGGATTGCAACATTCTTCTAAGTATTGTTGTAATGAAAATCTTGATATACTTCAAGATGAGTAGATTACTTCCTGCTTAGTAATGAAAGTTGTCTTATTCATCAAATACGTATTGCAACACGCAAGTCCGATTGAAACAGAAAATTATAAGCATCTGAAGTGTATTCATAAATGAATATTAGTATCATACAAATCACAAAAGGAAGGCATTTTAAATAAGAAAGCATGCCTAAAGCATGGAAATACACATGAAGTTTTAAAAGAAAAACTTCATTAAGAAGGATTTGTAAGCAATTTGAATTATTGAAAGAAGAATATGAATTCAGAGGAAATTATTAAATCAGGGGGAGCATCCATAAGTATGATATAATGCACTCTTTTTCCTTAACTAAGTTTCTCCCTACTGGTTTTTCTTAGTAAGGTTTTAATGAGGCATGGGTCATGATCCAGAAGTATCAACCCAAAAGTAACATACAAAAATAAGTTATAATGTACTCTTTTTCCTTATTTAAGATTTTTCCCATCGGTTTTTTCTTAATAAGGTTTTAATGAGGCATAACATTGATCCAGAAGTATCATACTACTTTTGACTTAGTAAATATAACATTGTATGTTGTACTCTTTTTCCTTCACTAAGATTTTTCCGATCGGGTTTTTCTTAGTAATGTTTTGACGAGGCAACTTTTGACCTAGAAGTATCAAACATATTTTGATGTAGTAAATTATTATTTATGAAGAAGACAAGGCAGTTTGCATGGCTCAGATTCAAGTGAATTATATCAAGTATGAACGGATGGAGCACATTTCTTCTAAATTTCTCCACATATGCATGAAAGGGTAACAAGAAAGAGGAGAAACAAATTCAGTTTCAAGAAAAGAGGGTAGATCCGTTCTCAAAGGCAATTTCCAAATCAACATTCTAGAAGATGATATACAAAATTAGCATGCGTCAACTACATCAATAGACTAATTGAATAATGATTTATAAATAAGAAGGAGCATATAAAATTATGCTATAATGTACTCTTTTCCTTCACTAATATTTTTCCCACTGGGTTTTTATTAGTAAGGTTTTTAATGAGGCATTATCTTGATCCTGAAGTATCAACCCTTACGGTAACATTGTAAAATATGTTACCTAAAAAGGAAATAAATTTGCACTCTTTTCCTTTTTTATGACTTTTCCCATAGGGTTTTTCATAAAAAGGTTTTTAATGAGGCATTGTTTTGATCCTTAAGAATCAAACTCTTTTAAGGAATATCATTTTAATATGATATTCATAATGTCAGACGTTGACTCTTTTTCTCGTTCAAGGTTTTTCCCATTAGGTTCTCCTGATAGAGTTTTGAAGGCAACAGACAATAATTGTATCGACTGAATGGATATATGCAAGCAAGATAATAATAAGGAGAAGCAATCATCATATATGTTTTAAAAGGGACAACTTCAAGTTAGCAGAGCATTCAAGATTTTGAAGACGCATATTCAAGGGGGAGTGTTGTAATATATATATATATATATATATATATATATATATATATATATATGTTGTGATTATGCTTTTATTAGTTCTCTGTTTAGTCCCACATCATGGGGAAAAGTTAAACATCAGCTCCAAAGCCTATATATAAAGGAGCCAATGTAATAGAGAGAAAGACACTTCTGAATGAATAGAAATGTCCTCTCTCCCTTATTTCTTCTGTTCTGTGTTGGTTTTATAACATTTTATCATATTTGACGCTAATTATTAATTAGCTAATTAACAGTCGATTGTCAAAATATTTGTTTTTTTAAAGTAATTAAGTGCGTTATATTACGATTTAAGATAGGAATTGAAGACAAAATTCTGGACATCAAAATAGAAAAAGGAAGAAACGAAGAGATGAAGAAACAAATTCATCAGTTGGCTCAATATCAAATTTATTTCAAGCAAGAAATAAAAATGTTTAGACTTCAAGCCAAATTGAAGAAATAAATCGGGAAGATGAGGATATAGATATTTATCCTGATAATGATGAAGGACTTATAAGTGAGAATGTCAATCGGGAAGATGAAAATATAGATATTGTAGAAGTTGCGAAGGATGAACATAATAAAGATGTTGGCAATTCTTCACAATTGATCTTGAAAAGGATGTTGCTATCCATTATGATCCCGGCTTATGGGGAAGAATAAGTGATACAAAAAGAATTATGCTAATTGAACGTGGTCCAATTAAGATATTGAACGAAAACGATGCATTTTCAAGGAGCAAGATTGATGGAAGGCATTTTTCTTTTAAACATTATATTGGCGGCTATCCACGTAAAGAAGAACGTGAAAGAAAATGGCTTGTGTATTCAAATGAATGTGATAAAGTTTATTGCTTTTGTTGTAAGCTTTTTAAGAATACACAAAAGGTATCTCAATTGGTTGGTAAAGGTGCAATGATTGGCATAATTTATCCAAGAAGCTAAGAGAGCATGAAAAGTAATCCATTGCACGGTGCAAATCTTATAAAATGGGTTGATTTGCATAAAGGACTTCAACAAAAGAAAACAATTGATAAAGCAATGAAAGCTCAAATCGACCAAGAGAGACAACGTTGGAAAAAGTACGTGTGCGTATAATCAGCATTGTCAAAAAACTTTCTAAAAATAACTGCCTTTTCGTGGATTAAATGAAAAGATTTATGAAAAAAATAATGGGCTTTTTTGTCAACTTATAGAATTCATGGCTGAATTTGATCCAATTATGGAAGACCATCTTAGACGTGTGGTAAACAATGCTTGAAAAGATAAAGAACAATGAGTTGATAAGTTTATTGGCCAACAAGATCAAAATGGCAATGCTTGAAAAGATGAGGAAAACAAAATATTTCTCCATCATCCTTGATTTCACTCCTGACTTGAGTCTTAAAGTGCAAATGTCAATTATTATAAGATGTGTGAATGTTGATGATGCAACTGATATCAATGTAGAAGAATACTTTGTCGGATTCATAATCGTCGATGATACATTCGGACTTGGTCTTTTTAAAGAGCTTGAAATTGCTTCGGATAATTTTAAACTTGATGTTATTGACGTGAGAGGACAAAGATATCATAATGGCTCAAATATGAAAGGTAAATTGTTAAATTAAATATTATAATCTTAAACTTTATTTTAAACTATAGATCATTGTGTTAACTATTTTTATGGAATTTGTAATAGGAAAACATCAAGGGTGCAAAAAAGATTACTTGATGTAAATCCTAGGGCTTTCTACATTTCATGCTGATGCCATAATTTAAATCTTACTTTATGTGATATGGCGAAATCATGTATGAAAGCTCGGAACTTTTTTGCATATGTGCAAAAGGTCTATAATTTATTTTCTTGTTCAACTTACCGATGGGAAATACTCCGAAAACATTTGAAAAATTGACTTTGAAACCACTATCAGCAACTCATTGGGAAAGTCATATTGGAAGTGTTAAAGCAATAAGATTTCAACCATCAGAGCTAAGAGATGCTTTGATTGATACTGCAAATAATTCTAAAGATGATGTTGCAATGATGGGGGCTAAAGGATTGTGCCAAAATGCTTTGGAAAATTTTGAATTTCTAATTAGCTTGTGTATTTGGTACAAGATATTAGACAATATTAATTGAGTAAATAAAATACTTTAACGAGAGGAAATGGATATTGAAGATGCAATCTCCAAAATTAAAGAGCTTGTAACATTTTTTTGAAAAACTTAGAGAAGATGGATTTGAACTAGTGAAAAAAGAGGCTAAAGAAATTGCAAATGATGTTGGCATTGATCCTACATTTGTTGAAAAGAGAATTGTACATAGAAAAAAGCAATTTGATGAAGATGTCGTGGATAATTATGATAAACAACCTTAAGAAGAAAATTTTAGAGTTGCTTATTTTCTACATATAATGGATCAAACTTTAACTTCGCTTGGAGATCGGTTTGAGCAATTTAAACATTATGAAGGAATTTTTGGGTCTTTGCTAAATTTGAAGTTCAAAATTATCGATAATGATAAATTAAAGGACAGTTGCATGAATTTGGAAGATTTTTTGACACACGAGGAAGAAAAAGATATATGTGGTAGGGAATTATTTTATGAGCTTCAGCAATTAAAAGGAATTCTACCTTCGGAAGTTACTACATCAATTATTATTCTTAATTTCTTGAAGTCTTATCGAGATGTAAGTGGATTTCTCAATGTTTGGGTTGCTTACCGATTTTACTGACTATTCCTGTTACGGTAGCTTCGACGGAAAGAAGCTTTTCAGAATTGAAATTAATTAAAATCTATATTTGAACTACTATATCGCAAGAGAGATTAAGCAGACTAGCTATGATTTCAGCTGGAAATGAGTACTTATATATGCTTAACTACAAAGAGATTATATATGAGTTTGCTTTGAAAAATGCAAGAAGAAGCTCCTTCCGTTGATGTTTATATATGTATCTTCATATTAGTTTGTCATTTAATTTTTTTGTTACGTAACCTAAATGTTTTGGCTTGTATTTTGTAAGAAATGTTAACTTTATAATAGAATCTACATTCTGTTTTGTATATTTAATAGCACTGTTGTTTATTAAATTGTAGGGCAACAAAAACATTTTTTTTTTACTCGACTAGGGCATTTAACATGTTTGGGTCGGCCCTACTTCTCCATATTGTCACACCCTCCTCATCTCCAAGCCTCTTTGTATTCTTAGGTTAGTACTTCTTAAACTTGTCAATATCACACATATACATGTAACATCCCTTTTATTTATTTTCATCCATATGTCATTGATTATCAAAACTTAGCTAATCTTTCTTTTTTTTCCACAGGAACTCATATCACCGGCATATGTGGAAAGATTTGATAGCTTAAGCTCTCTAAAACCTATTGATAATAAATATGACTGGAAAATCAGAGTTCGAGTTATTAGAATCTGGAAAAGTTATTGCAGTGAAGGTGACAAGGAATATCTAGGGAGAAATCTCCTATTGTTAGATGACAAGGTAAATAATTATATTTAAACAGTTTATTCTTTATATATATATATATATAATGCAATCTCATAATTATTCATTTTTTTCAAATGTATTTTGTTGCATAACATAGCATACTCGAATCCATGCTTTTGTATGGCAAATCATGTTGAATACTTGAAGGACAAGTTGGAAGAAGGACAAATATACATTCTCAGCAATTTGTGTGTCAAATCCTACAAACCAGAATCTATAAAACCTATCCACAATGATCTACAGATTTGGTTAACAAGACGTACCATGGTAACAAAATTATTGAATTATGAGATGATGATACGGGAAAAATGAATTTGATTTCTTTGATATTGCTGATGTGAAAGAATTATCACTAGAAATAAACCAAGCTCAGTTATTAGGTATGATCTAAAATACTTTAGACATACACACACATCTTTTTTACAATAAGTAGCAAGTTTCACTTATTTATTATTATTATTTATCAAATTTTATTGGAGTTCTCAAATATAAGGATTGTGATATTTTAAAGATGGTTTAACTGAGTTTGTCAATGCAAATGGCAAAAAGCAATGCAATTTTATATTTGAGCATACAAATGGGAGGTATGTATATATAGCACTTTAAATATTATAGAATTTAAAACTTTATTTTGTTATATGCATAAACAATATTTTGCTGGCATTTTTATGTTTTGATAGTTCTACTATGAAATTTTGTTTTTAGGATGATTTTGCCAAATTGTTTGCTACCGCTTTAAAAAAAGCTACTGAGAAACCAGTTATCATCATTGTGGCAAGTTGTAGGTTGAATTCATTTAAAGGTTATGTTATTCATAGTTGAGAAAATTTATTAAAATATATGTTTAGGTAGGATTTACCCTTTTTTCTCCATCAGTCTTGCTCAATTCTCTCATCCACCAGTCCAATTATGCTATCGACTATCAATTACTTTAATGTGTGAAAATTTAATAACATGATGTTGCTTATATTGTAGAGCAACCTAATATGACCAATGTTGGTGCAACACGGTTTTTCATCGACTACAATCATTACAATGTTCTTAAAATGAGAAAAAGGTAAATTTGAGTTTGTTTGAAATGTAATATAATATATTTTTTAAATATAATATACATTTGGATATTATGGATTTCAATGAAGGAAAAGTTGATGTTAACGATAGATTATCAAATTCTGAGTATTGGTGAGATAAGAAAATTGAAATCTGAATATACTGAGGTACACTCCCTAGACTTTGATTTTTTTTATTTTTAATTTGTCGTTCCTATTCAAGTACCCAAAGTTACTATATTTTATAAATTTTAGAAAGAAGTTATTTGTCAAGTAACCGTTGGAATGTAAATGAGGAACAAACTTGGTATTATGATGCTTGTTTAGCATGTAGTGATCAAGAAGTTGAGGAGAAAGATGGGAAGTATAAATGTCCTAATTGTAAAAGAAGCATACCCTGTCCAGACATGAGGTTATTTTCTGTAATGCTAGAGAAAAATTTACTTACTTTCCTACCAATAGTTTTTATATATATGTGTGTGTGTGTGTGTGTGTGCAGATTCACTTACTTTAAAGATAAAAAAGATGATGAAAATGAATTTATTTCAAAACTGAAAGCAATTAAAAAAGAAAAAGTAAATTTTATATATTTGATGGTTATTCTATATATGGTGTACATATTATTAATTTTTTGGTAAGGAATGAGTAATTAATATTGTGCATCTATTCAAATGTTTATTGCACTACAGGAATGAAAAATATTCAAAAAAGTAGAAGTCATGAAGTTATGCTAGGAACAAGATTGGACTTGAACATAATTTTCATATTTATTTTGTTCGGAATGGAAACTACTCTAGATCTTATATTTATTTTTCTCTGATTTTCATATTTATTTTGTTTGCAATGAAAACTACTCATGGTCTTATATTTATTTTTCTCTGCAATCTACTATTGATTAATGTATTTTTCTGTTATGGATGTTTATTTTTATGTTGTAATTTGAAATTTTAGAATGCCTCTTATACATATAAAAATATATTTAAAACTTAATAACAAAGCATACATTACATCATATTATATTTACATATACATATATATATATAATGACATCATATACACTTTTTTGCTTCATCAAAAAAGTTAACGTACTGTAGTTTGTATATAATTTATATATTATTACTTGAATTGTATCACTTATATAATTTTAATGATTATTTGTTCAATTTTTCACATTTAAAGATCACAAAATAAGTTTAAATTGTAATGAATTAAGAACATGTTTTCAGAATAAAATCACAAATAATAATTTATTAATTTTACGTCTATGCCAAAAAATAACTATTCATAACAAAAAATTTAGGTGGATAACAGAATAATTAATGAAATAATCATCCACGGCAAAATTATTGTTGGGCGAACAACATGACAATTAATTATTGTTACTGCATAAATTATTAGATGGATAACAGAACAATTAATCAAAATAATCATCCATGATAAAATTATTTTCGGATGAACTACAACACAATTTATTATTGTTGCCGCATAAATTATAATATTTAAAAAAAATATAACTATTTAGTATTAATTACAATACTTTATTTTTCTTTTATTTTTGATATTTAATCATTACAATATTTTTTTTAATTACATAAATTTTAAGGCCCAGCAAATCGGGCAAAAAATACTAGTTTTAATTAAACTTGTTGTATTAAAAAAGTTTCCTTTGTATATAATTCGCAAAAGAAATTGGGCTTATCTGACTTTATATATAGTTGTCATAGACAGAAATAAAGAAAAATTTATTCCAGTTATCAATAAAAATAAGAATTAAGTTTTTTTTGGATAAATACTTATATTCATTTTCTATAGATATATTTAGAACTAATGAATAAATATTTAAAATTCAACTCAATTTCCTTTTTTGATCCTAAGTTTACAAATCAAATGTATATTTGCAAATGAACCATATTTACAAGAATATACACTACACTACGATTACTGAATTTGGTTATTTTTCTTCTTTCCCTTGATTTTCAGCATAAATAATTTCTTTTTTATTTAAAATAGACGAACCCAATGTTGATGATATGTTTACCATGTGGAAAGCATGTTTTTCTTTTAGGTTCAAATAAATTAAACCTACCATTGTTCCTTTTTTTATACATGTGCATAGCCTCAACATCTTGCAATTGAAATATACAATTAAAACAACAAAATGAAATGAAGTGTTAACATAGACTGAAATTCGTCTATGGTCGACTTTTTACCATTTTATATTTTTTCAACACTAATATATATGTATATATATGTATATATGTATATATAGGGGTTGACTATACCGAAGTATGTGATTAACAAGAATTGCGCTTAATTTTGTCAAACTAAGGCATCGGCACTTTATGTCCTGCTTTTGGATCACAACAACTTACACATGATATAACAACAGGTTTTGAAATGGCGAACAAATAGGTTTTCAAATGACTATCAGATAGATTTTAAAACCACTCATAAGCCTTGGCATGAGGCTTTTTATTAGATGTCTATCTAAAATTATTTTTATATATCATACATTATTTTATGTGATGCAATTATGAAGGAACTATGTAGTAGCAGACAAAATATACAGACATTCGACATTTTTTTTCTTATTTATACTTATTCTTAGTTTAAACGTGTAAATTTGGGTGCTTCAAAAACATGTCTATTCGTTCTTCAAGTCACTTCTATATTTTAAAGAACTTTTCTGTTCCTTTTTCTCATTGACATGGTTATATTTCAAAATAATAATTTATCACAATTTCTAATGTTCATATTTTACGACTTACATTAGTAAATTAGTGCTTATATGTTACCATAATTGATTGCAAAAGAGGTATGAAACGAATTCTCATGTGTTTTAGCATGAATAACAAAAAATCGGACCATTTACCTATTGTTCTTAAGTGCTAATGTGTCTTTCAATTCAAGTGTCATGTGTAAAATACATTTCCCATAAAAGTTCACTATTTTTAATTTTGTATAATAGGTTACAAAGGTATTTTGTTTTTGTAGAATTTATTAATTAAAACTACTTTGAATTCAAGGACATTTAGTAATTACGCCGTTTAAATTTACTATAGGAGTTGAAAACGCCATGAATTAGTTGATTCAAGCACATCAGTATTTTCCTAGAATTTGTTTAGAATGAGATAATCAACTACAATATTTGCAATTAATTGTGCTTGATATGTATGACAATGCAGAAACCAAATTGGTTAATGGAAGAAACTCACATAATATGTAACGACCCAAAAATTTCAAGCCCCGGAAATCGACATAAATACTTTTACCATAACTCATGCCGACCTTCCAAACACCGAAAAACGCTGGAACGTTATTAGAAAGAATTTAGAGGGTGAGATAAGAAAGAAAGAAATATTAGAATAGAAGAAGAAGAAGAAACAACACAACACAGAGTCTCACATCGCAGCGGAACAAAATATAACACAGAAATAAATCTTTTTGAGATCTTTAAAAATACTTACAATATTAGAGTACATCACACAACGGGACAGTTATAATACCCTGTTCCCATATACAACACACAACGGAATAGTAGCTATATAATATCATGTGTCTGAACATCTCCAGCTCGTCTCTAGACTTCACAGCATTCGATATCCTGAACCTGTACACCTCGGGCTAACCCGAGCATTTACAAAAACACCGGGTCAATCTGGTGAACCAGAGTGAGAAAAACTTGCACAGTAATTAAGGGAATCATCCAACTTGATTTTAAAGTTAAAATCCTTCGGAAAGAAAAGGATAATCGTAAGACCAAATCCACACATAAATACGGACGATTTTTACCTTACGATAATCCAAACCATTTTTGAAGTCAATATCTTTTCTGATATTATAATAGTGTCTAAATACAAGTAAATAGCAATGTAGTGGAACGCTTGCATCTCACGCTCCACATATGTAGTATACAATCAAAACCGCGGATGCTTATTGGAGATTGGATTCCGACTATGACAAGGTATGCGACCACCTGCCGATAGTGTATCTCTAGAGGCGAATACACTGGGTTTAACAAGAACGTCTTGCAACCCGGCCCACACAAGACCAGCCACTCATTTTGCTTGAGTGTATCGAATGTATATCACCAACGATTGGGAGCTACCCATCGTTTCCCGAAAAGGGACAGCATCGAAATAGATTAAAGAAGTAAAATGATTTTATCTAGATAGGTGATTATACACCCTAATGGGAGCGATCCACATAGCCATGCTGCCTGCCCGATTTTTGTCACATCCTGGTTGATGAAGCTTAAGGTTTAGATTAATTTTTGAACATCTGGTCATCATTCACTTTGAATGTCACATCGTCAGATCCGCCAGATATCTCTAATTGACGTCCACAAAAATACTCTAGCTGGAAGCTAAGAGAACGGCAATTCTCCGCCAACAACTATAGCACGTTTGAAGAAAATCAACGTACGTGATCCTTTGGAAATACTTTGTCAGACATCCGTCTATACAAGTCATCCAGGAACAAGATGAACCGAAGGTACTCTCCTACTGCATCCAATATAGGAATCACCATATGGATCAGTAGCGAGAAGTCCTTGCAACCCGTAGATTTCAACCACGACAGAATCACAGCTTATCTCTGCTTGCCAGGCAAAGAATATTAGTGGTTCCTCTGTTTATGAAAATCTACGGTCTTTAGTGTTCCATCTCGATCATCTTCTGATATCTTCACGTATTTGTTGGTCGGAATGGTTTTCGAATATTAATTCGATCCCGGTCTTTCCGTACCAACAATCGTATTGGACAGGTTTGATAGTCGGTTATTTAACTTTCAAAATAGATAGTGTTTCAATCATGACACTCCAACGAGTTCACTGGTTTAGTATTCAGCATCACTTGGCCTTGTAATTAAAACAACCTGATTCACTTCTGTTCAATTAAAACTTCTAACTCTTTTAATCTTTGAAAATACGATAATTGAATTCTTATATACTAACGATCTCAAAACCCTTTCTATATAATACTTAGTAAAATAACTCATAACCATATTCTATTCTTATTTTAATTCCCCTTTTAAACATTCATTACATCATTCATTATTATTTAAAACTTGGAAAATTCACTTAACTTATTATTCATAAACAACTTTACGCAATACAATTTATCCCGTTCTTAAAACCATAACTAATTAGTATAGAATCGAACTAACTTTACATCTCCTTTACCTTGGATTTCTCGTTATATATTTTCCAATTTCCACCAACGTTGCATTATCATTTCTCTAAGGGAAATAATAAATTATCACTAACCTCTCTTACGATTACCAACTAATACTATCTTTAGATAATCCAGAAGTCGTTCAAGTTGGGGTATTTTAATTTCCTCTCAGACCTTGATCAACAACGTTCATATCCTCAGATAAATATAGGTTGTAATCAAAACCCAATATTCCATTCTATTCTCAAAACAAATTTCCATTTTTACTCGGGTTTGGTTATACCACCCCATGACCTAGTTCTTTACCCCAATTTCACTTTTACCAATGTCCTTTCAAATCTATTTAACCTTCTCATTTTTGAAATCTTATTTCAAATCTCCCCTTGTTACTTGATCTCATTTTCAAATAACGTTAATTCAATATTAACGCTTTACACTTTGAAACTCATTTATATACTTTGGTTTATCTTAAACCCTTTTCGTAATCTCCTTTCACTTAATTTAAATAATCAAGTAACGTTTATTTCAAGCTATTATATTCGCTTGAAATTCCTTTATGACTTCATTATAAAAATTCGGGTTTAGAATATAAAACCCGTTCATAAACTCCTATCACCATACCACTCTATCTCGCTTCAACTTTGATTACCCTTTAAATAAATTTCCATTTAAAAAGGTACTTTCCTAAATTATTATTATTTGAAATAATAACTTACCTTAATCACTAACTACTTCAGTAGTTAGTTTCTTTATTACTACAATAAATAGTAAATCCCCTTTTTAAAACTCATTAAATTAAAAAATATTCATTTGACTATTTTAATCAAAACACATTAATTTGATAATCAATTCCAATTCAGAGCGGCCGGTTTAATTAACTCAAAACTTGATTACCTCATTAGCCGATTCCAATTAATTCTCACTTTAAATTAATATAATTAATTTAAATAATTTCCATTAAATTGTTTCTTAACAAAATGATTATCCAAATTTAACTATGCGATTTTATTTCTTATCTTGTACTTATAAATCTGATTTACATCAGGATTTACTTTATAAAATAACTTAATAATAAACCAAAGTCTTAAATAAATAAAATATTTATTTATTTCTCTTTAATAACTTCTATTCAAAATAATATATTCAAAAATCTATCTCCAGTCATAAAATAATTTTTATAACTTCATCTCTATCGATTCTCCTGACGGTGAATCAATATTTATAAAACAATTTATTTTATGGGCCATACGCTGCCAAATACTCAACTAATACCGCCCATTGGTTTAAACAGAACACAGGTTGACTTTCAGTCAATGATCAATACTCAAATCAATCACCCAACATGACAGTTCCTATGATAGTATGAAAATAAATAATATATTTGAGGAATCCGGTTGGATCCCTCTAACCTGTTCTTCCCTGAAATCACAACGGTTATCTCAAATGAGATCATTTCAATTTCATTTAACTGAAATAAATAACGACCATTAACATCCAATTCACAAGCTATTCAAACAATTTAAACACATTTATTTTGTAAACGTGACCAACCAAGGTGAGTTACCTTTATTGGAACCAATCGTTAAAAATAACGATTTGGTATTTCACTGAAATTAAACACGGTTTAATTTCATCAGTTAAATCAACCAATAAATATATACTACCAAACAGTCAACCATTGGCAAGCAGAGCACACAAAATAAAAACCCAATTTATATAAAATATAAAAGGGAAAAACTGAGTGAGTTTAACTCACCTTGAGTTGATTTGCGTTCGTTTGTTGTAGCGGTCGGTTACAATTAAATTAAACAACCCGTAAATTTCCAGCTGTCCCCGTCACTGCTCAAACAGTTCCACGATGCGGTGCTCGTCAATACGATCCTGACAAATCATGTTTGTCGGATTCTGGTTACACAAATAAAAGTTATCTATGTTTTAGTATAAGCGTATTTAATTAATCAACTAATATTCTAATTAAATTTTCAATAACTGATTATTATTTTTATTATGATTATCGTTACCGTTACTATGGATATAAACTTCTTCACTCTACCACTGTGCTCCTTGCTCGATCCAACACGTTCTGCCCCCTCCTTATAATTCACGCTTTTGAACCAACGACTTGTGCATCATTCCATAATCGATTTCCATGCTGCCTTGTGCACAAAATTTCTCTAATTCACTTCTGACAAATGGAACATCACTATATAAACACCTTTCACACGTCCAAATGCTCCAGCTCCTTCCTCTCCCATACACGCCTGCTGTCCTCATCCCATTCGTTTTGGGCCATGCAAATTCTTTTTTTTTTTCCAAGGCCCAACTTCCCTTCCCTAGCCCACGTCCCCTCATACCAAATCCGCTTACAGTAATACTTCTCCCTCAAATGAAATACATGAACGCCAGACTTAAACCCACCTTCTCCCACTTCTTCTATCGTTCCCATCAAATTTCCTTTCTTCTCCATACACTCGCCAATCTCACTGCTCCGCAACTCTTCCCGCCCCACATGCTTCTGTTAGAACCGGCAACCGATTGTACTCCCTCCAAAACTTTCGAATAGCATGCCTCCTTTCCCATGCATTTTAACAACATGCCCCATTGTCACCTTCTCACCAAAACTCAGATCATCCAATACCCACTGTACTTCGCACAACACTCAAATCAACCCCAGCATCTCCCTCCGTTCTCTCCAGTTCACTGTGCAAATGCTCTGGTTTTCTTCTTGCTACTGGAAAAAGATGCGAGTTGGAGGTATTATGTGGAAAAAAAAGTTGCTGCCGTGTTTGCTGAAACAAAGAGGCCACGACACCCTATATTTATAGGAGATGGGAAGGAGATAAGATCAATGTCACACTTCAAGAGGTACAAAAAGGGCATGTGCGTAGGCTTGGTAGTTGTATGTGTTGTTCTTTCATGTGCATACACAGCTAATTTGATCAGCGTGATAGCGAGAGTTCATGACCAGGGGAGGCACAGGCTGTATACAATAGGATAGGGGTCTGTCTGTTTACTTCTTCTCACTAAGGAGACGTGTATCTTTGCATGGGGATTTTGCAATGTGCTCACTGTTTGAGAGGGACGTTTTTGTGCAGGGAAGAATGAATCGTCCCTTCATCTCAGATGGCCAACTAATTGATATGAACAAATGAAGGGATGGCATGTGCTGATATTAATATATGTAGTCTAGCATGTGGTTTGCAAAGCCATTTGGTCAATTCATATATATTTTCGCATGTGAAAGGAGCTGAGCATCTGCGGATGAAAGAAAAAGCATATGGACAGGTCGACGACAGTGCAATCGCATGTGCCACTTAATGCTTATAGTAGGAAAAGAAATATCAGGGTACATGTAGTTAGAAAAGATTGGGGTTGTTGACAATTTAGGGGTATTTATAGTTGTCCAAATGAATATATTAATATTAGTGAAACTTCATCGTGAAGTAAAACGTAAAACTGACCACAATCGACTTTTATTTACTGATAAAAAGGCTAATCCTAGAATAGAAAAATATTCCGGACTTAATGGGACAGATTTCGTCGAATTCCGACATCGTTTGGAAAAAAAATCCCTTTATAAAACCAGAAATAAACACGCGTTAAATTTTTCCACGATCGCTAGATAAATCAAATCAACTTAAAATCTTGATATCCTATAATAATTCTTCAATACGAACCCAACAACACCAGTTTCATCGCATTCTGAGACTGTTTCCCCGGTAGGCTATTTTTACGCGCACCGTAATGCCATTTCGGACACCAAATTAACCGGTCTCCAAAAATAACAAACTATATACCTATCCTGACTCTAATCGACGATACGAACTCAATGAAACTAATTTCGTACCTTAATTCGATCGTCTGTTCAAGTTACACCCAAATATCCCTTTATTAAATTGATTACGCGCTATAGAAATTGAACGGGCGTTTACCGCTACCGTGGTCACATACGACATCGGTTTGCCATGCCATTCAACACCGTACAATAATTTAATGTTACAGTTCCAATGAAACTGATTTCCTCGAAATCGGGAACCGTTTGCAAAATGGCCATTTTAAAGGCCTATATTTTAATAACGATTTCCACAGCGATTATTTCAAAATTTGATTTGGCCATAACTTACAATTTATAACACGAAATCTAAATTTTTCTCTTTCATAAGAAAATTATAGTCAATACGGTTCTAACATGTCTTGTTTCACAGAAATCCGACTAATATCAGACCCTGTACATTCAGTTGAAGTTCAAAACTTCAAACTACGAACTGCAGCGCCATTTCGAGCTCGTTTTATAATTATATAAATATATAACATTCAAGCTTCGTTTTTAATAACGAATTAAATATTAGAATCCATTAATATTCCAAATATAATATTTAAAATAATAATTTAAATTAAATATTTGGCTACCAAAAATACGGGACGTTACATTCTTCCCCTCTTAAAATAATTTCGTCCTCGAAATTGCTAAGGTAAGAAAGAACGCTACAATCCATTAATTTCTAAATCCATTTTATTTCAAATCAAAACTAATTCAATAACGTAAATAAATATTTTCAAAAATATCGAAAATTTTCTAACACCTTAAATTCCCGGGAAAATTAGGCATAGTCTCCCCTGCACGGAGTGACATCTGCGATATCGCAGGAACAGATTATAAATTCATCGACCAATGGTCGGAAAATAAAAATCAAAACCCAAAATTTCATATTTTCGTGTAGGCGTACCTTTTATGAGCGCTATTGGGCACATTACTCAGCGCATATGTCATTTACTCAACCAATATCAACCTGTCTAGCCATCTGGCACATGTACTTAACTCAATTCATATATATGAAATTCTGAGATAATATTTCACTAATCAACTTGTATAACTACACCAATTGCAAAGTCAAACACACAACATCAATTCATTATCACATACAGGGTTATAAATATTGATTTCAATTCATATGTGGTTTTATTCTAGTTTAATTATACTGGAAATTTATTCTTTTGTTTGGAATACATTTAGCTCTGTTTATTTTTGATTATTCTCATTCAAATAAATTACCATCCACTAATAAACAATTTACAATCAACAACCAACACACAACCCAATCAACCAACTTAATTAAATTTACATCAATATTAATATTTTACTTTGGTTTCTCAGATTTTAATATTATTTATTCATTTAATTTCCAATTTCCAACTTTGTTTTATTTAATTATTTCAATTTCAATATTAATTTAATTACACTTAACCAAGTTAAGTTTCAAATTCAAAATTCCAATTCGATTTGAGTTCCATACAAATCGATCAAATACACTAGTATCTCAATAATTTAATAAAATTATTTCTTTTCTATACATAAATATAATTTGGGTAAAATTATTTCATTTACCCTCTTTTCAAAACAATATTGTATCCATTGACAGTTATATGCTTCTCAACACTTGAACCGATCAACCAACACAATACAAAACATTTGTATATAAATTTACAATTACGCTCTCATATATATATACACTCAATATCGATCTAGGGTATTACTAACCCAATCTCTATCGAGTTACACCACAGAGCCAAGGTTATTACTAAACCAATAGCTCTGATACCACTGTAACGACCCAAGAATTTCTGGCCCCGGAAATCGACATAAATACCTTTACCGTCACTCATGCCGACCTTCCAAACACCGAAAAATGCTGGAATGTTATTAGAAAGAATTTAGATGGTGAGATAAGAAAGAAAGAAATATTAGAATAGAAGAAGAAACAACACAACACAGAGTCTCACTTCGCAGTGGAACAATATATAATACAGAAATAAATCTTTATTGAGATCTTTAAAAATACTTACAATATCAGAGTACATCACACAACGGGATAGTTATAATAACCTGTTCCCATATACAACACACAGCGGAATAGTAACTATATAATATCATATGTCTGAACATCTCTAGCTCGTCTCTGGACATCACAGCATTCGATATCCTGAACCTGTACACCCCGGGCTAACCCGAGCATTTAAAAAAACACCGGGTCAGTCTGGTGAACCAGAGTGAGAAAAACTCGCACAGTAATTAGGGGAATCATCCAACTTGATTTTAAAGTTAAAATCCTTTTGAAAGAAAAGGATAATCGTAAGACCAAATCCACACATAAATACGGACGGGTTTTACCTTACGATAACCCAAACCATTTTTGAAGTCAATATCTTTTCTGATATTATAATACTGTCTAAATACAAGTAAATAGCAATCTAGTGGAACGCTTGCATCTCGCGCTCCACATATGTAGTATATAATCAAAACCGCGGACGCTTATTGGAGATTGGATTCCGGCTATGACAAGATATGGGACCATCTGCCGATAGTGTATCTCTAGAGGCGAATACATTGGGTTCAACAAGAACGTCTTGCAACCCGGCCCACACATGACCGACCACTCATTTCGCTTGAGTGTATCGAATGTATATCACCAACGGTTAAGATCTACCCACCGTTTCCCGAAAAGGGACAGCATCGAAATAGATTAAAGAAGTAAAATGATTTTCTCTAGATAGGTGATTATACACCCTAATGGGAGCGACCCACATAGCCATGCTGCCTGCCCGATTTTTGTCACATCCTGGTTGATGAAGCTTCAGACTTAGATTAATTTTTGAACATCTGGTCATCATTCACTTTGAATGTCCCATCGTCAGATCCGCCAGATATCACTAATTGACGTCCACAAAAATACTCTAGCTGGAAGCTAAGAGAACGGCAATTCTTCGCCAACAACTATAGCACGTTTGAAGAAAATCAACGTACGTGATCCTTTGGAAATACTTTGTCTGACATCCATCTATACAAGTCATCCAGGAACAATTTGAATCGAAGGTACTCTCTTACTGCATCCAATATAGGAATCACCCCATGGATCAGTAGCGGGAAGTCCTTGCAACCCGTAGATTCCAACCATGACAGAATCACAGCTTATCTCTACTTACCAGGCAAAGAATATTAGTGGTTCCTCCATTTATGAAAATATACGGTCTTTAGTGTTCCATCTCAATTATCTTCTGATATCTTCACGTATTTGTTGGTCGAAATGGTTTTCGAATATTAATTCGATCCTTGTCTTTCCGTACCAACAATCGTATTGGACAGGTTTGATAGTCGGTGATTTAACTATCAAAATAAACAGTGTTTCAATCATGACACTCCAACGAGTTCACTGGTTTAGTATTCAACATCACTTGGCCTTGTAATTAAAACAACCTGATTCACTTCTGTTCAATTAAAACTTCTAACTCTTTTAATCTTTGAAAATACGATAATTGAATTCTTATATACTAACGATCTCAAAACCCTTTCTATATAATACTTAGTAAAATAACTCATAACCATATTCAATTCTTATTTTAATTCTCCTTTCAAACATTCATTACATCATTCTTTATTATTTAAAACTTGGGAAATTCACTTAACTTATTATTCATAAACAACGTTACGCAATACATTTTATCCCGTTCTTAAAACCATAACTAATTAGTATAGAATCGAACTAACTTTACATTTCCTTTACCTCGGATTTCTTGTTATATATTTTCCAATTTCTGCCAACGTTGCATTATCACTTCTCTAAGGGAAATAATAAATTATCATTAACCTCTCTTACGATTATCAACTATACTATCTTCAAATAATCCCGAAGTCGTTCAAGTTGGGGTATTTTAATTACCTCTCAGACCTTGATAAACAACGTTCATATGCTCAGATAAATATAGGTTGTAATCAAAACCCAATATTCCATTCTATTCTCAAAACAAATTTCCATTTTTACTCGGGTTTGGTTATACCACCCCATGACCTAGTTGTTTACCCCAATTTCACTTTTACCAATCTCCTTTCAAATCTATTTAACCATTTCCCATTTTTGAAATCTTATTTCAAATCTCCCCTTGTTACTTGATCTCATTTTCAAATAACGTTAATTCAATATTAATGCTTTACACTTTGAAACTCATTTATATATTTTGGTTTATCCTAAACCCTTTTCGTAATCTCCTTTCACTTAATTCAATTAATCAAGTAACGTTTATTTCAAGCTATTATATTCGCTTGAAATTCCTTTATGATTTCGTTATAAAAATTCGGGTTTAGAATATAAAACCCGTTCATAAATTCCTATCACCATTCCACTCTATCTCGCTTCAACTTTGATTACCCTTTAAATAAATTTCCATTTAAAAAGGTACTTTCCTAAATTATTATTATTCAAAATAATAAGTTACCTTAATCACTAACTACTTCAGTAGTTAGTTTCTTTATTACTACACTAAATAGTAAATCCCCTTTATAAAACTCTTTAAATTTAAACAATATGCATTTGACTATTTTAATCAAAACACATTAATTTGATAATCAATTCCAATTCAGAACGGTTGGTTTAATTAACTCAAAACTTGATTATCTCATTAGCCGATTCCAATTAATTCTCACTTTAAATTAATATAATTAATTTAAATAATTTCCATTAAATTGTTTCTTAACAAAACGATTATCCAAATTTAACTATGCGATTTTATTTCTTATCTTGTACTTATAAATCTGATTTATATCAGGATTTACTTTATAAAATAACTTAATAATAAACCAAAGTCTTAAATAAATAAAATATTTTTTTATTTCTCTTTAATAATTTTTATTCAAAATTATATATTCAAAAATTTATCTCCAGTTATAAAATAAATTTTATAACTTTATCTCTATCGATTCTCCTGACGGTGAATCAATATCTATAAAACGATTTATTTTATAGGCCATACGCTGCTAAATACTCAACCAATACCACCCATTGGTTTAAACAGAACACAGGTTGACTTTCCAGTCAATGATCAATACACAAATCAATCACCCAACGTGACAGTTCCTATGATAGTATGAAAATAAATAATATATCTGAGGAATCCGGTTGGATTCCTTTAACCTGTTCTTCCCTGAAATCACAATGGTTATCTCAAATGAGATCATTTCAATTTCATTTGACTGTAATAAATAACGACCATTAACATCCAATTCATAAGCAATTCAAACAATTTAAGCACGTTTATTTTATAAACGTGACCAACCAAGGTGAGTTACCTTTATTGGAACCAATCGTTAAAAATAACGATTTGGTATTTCACTGAAATTAAACACGGTTTAATTTCATCAGTTAAATCAACCAATAAATATATACTGCCAAACAGTCAACCATTGGCAAGCAAAGCACACAAAATAAAAAACCAATTTATATAAAATATAAATGGGAAAAAACTGAGTGAGTTTAACTCACCTTGAGTTGATTTGCGTTCGTTTGCTGTAGAGGTCGGTTACAGTTAAATTAAACAGCCCGTAAATTTCCAGCTGTCCCCATCACTGACTCAAACAGTTTAACGATACGGTGCTCGTCAATACGATCCTGACAAATCTTGTTTTTTCGGATTCTGGTTAAACAAATAAAAGTTATCTATGTTTTAGTATAAGCGTATTTAATTAATCAACTAATATTCTATTTAAATTTTCAATAACTAATTATTATTTTTATTATGATTATCGTTACCATTACCGTGGATATAAACTTCTTCACTCTACCACTGTGCTCCTTGCTCGATCCAACACGTTCTGCCCCCTCCTTATGATTCATGCTTTTGAACCAACGACTTGTGCATCATTCCATAATCGATCTCCACGCTGCCTTGTACACAAAATTTCTCTGATTCACATCTGACAAATGGAACATCACCATATAAACACCTTTTGCACGTCCAAATGCTCCATCTCCTTCCTTTCCCATACACGCCTGTTGTCCTCATCCCATTCGTTTTGGGCCATACAAATTCCTTTTTTTTCCAAGGCCAAAGGAACAACTTCCCTTCCCTAGCCTACGTCCCCTCATACCAAAACCGCTTACAGTAATACTTCTCCCTCAAATGAAATACACGAACGCCAGACATAAACCCACCTTCTCCCACTTCTTCTATCATTCCCATCAACTTTCCTTTCTTCTCCATACACTCGCCAATCTCGCTCCTCCGCAACTCTTCCCACCCCACATGCTTCTGTTAGAACCCGCAACCGATTGTACTCCCTCCAAAACTTTCGAACAACATGCCTCCTCTCCAATGCATTTTAACAACACGCCCCATTGTCACCTTCTCACCAAAACTCAGATCATCCAATACCCCACTGTACTTCGCACAGCACTCAAATCAACCCCAGCAACTCCCTCCGTTCTCTCCAGGTCACTGTGCTAATGCTCCGGTTTTCTTCTTGCTACTGGAAAAAGATGCGAGTTGGAGGTATTATGTGGAAAAAAAAAAGTTGCTACCGTGTTTGCTGTAACAAAGAGGCCACGACACCCTATATTTATAGGAGATGGGAAGGAGATAAGATCAATGTCACACTTCAAGAGGTACAAAAAGGGCATGTGCGTAGGCTTGGTAGCTGTATGTGTTGTTCTTTCATGTGCATACACAGCTGATTTGATCAGCGAGATAGCAAGAGTTCATGACCAGGGGAGGCACAGGCTGTATATAATAGGATAGGGGTCTGTCTGTTTACTTCCTCTCACTGTGGAGACAAGTATATTTGTGAAACGACCGGGAATTTTGCTCGATCCGAATCAGTCGTTAAACCGACCCAGACCGTTCGAAATGCCTGATTGTTTTGAGAACACGACAAATTAGAACGCAGACAGAAGAACATTTCATTGTTAATTACAACAATTCATCAGAATACAAGAATATACAGAGTAGAAACAAATAATACACATCAGAAAATATCAGAGATTTAAATTGCACTTAAATACATCACTGCAGCGGAAAATAATACAAAGCACAACTGAAGGAGATATACGGATACAGAGCTTTCCGGATATCATTCCAGCTGTAAACCACGATCCTGTGAATATAAATCTGCAAAACCAAAACTACTAGCTGCCCGTGTCAAAATAAGGGCACCCAGAGTTTAGGTTAAAACAATAAACTCCAGGTCAGTCATGGGACTGGTGTGAGAACTAAAACAGTTATTAATCTTTATTTTAAAGTTAGGTAAATCAAGGGACCACGCCGTATAACACGGAACGGGTTTCCTCCCAAGAATACCAATGCATAAAACAACAGCGCAATGCTAAATAAAGAAGAATGAAGCTATTATAAGACCCAGGTCCCATCACATAATGCAACGTAAGCCGGAGGATAGGGTTTTACCATATAATAGCCAAAGAATGCTTGATACGCTAAAACAAATCATTTGATACTATAATAAGTGTATAGTGTATAAAAGAACTTCAAATCATAAGTATCAATCATAGACGGCATGGGTACCATATATCAGGTCGCCATACTAGTTCTACAATTAAAACCGCAAAATCACATATTTGGAAATTGGATTTCCATTTGTGAACTGAGGCAAGGGATCGTCCTCTGCCGAATTCGAGACGCTCTAGCCCGTGTCTCAGGCAAGTACTCAGTCAAGCCTTTAGATCGTCAGGGTCGGTCCACCGATGTGGATTAAAATGCCTGAACACTGCGATTCCCCACCCTATGGGGTTTCAGTGAGCCAAAGAATGACTCCATCTGCCCCGGATCGACCGATATAACTGAGGCGCCTCGCAACAGCAACAACTACATAAGTCAAATTCGTCAGGGCATGTAAAACCACTGACGCCACTTCTAGCAGAAGGAAATGCATGCCCTCCCTGAGGTTCTTCTCCCGTTTCTGGTTCAATACCGGGGTGTGAGGCTCGCGAGTCAACGTTACACAAAGCTATGCCACACAGACCGTGCTTTGATCATCAACCACAAGACTTTGTTTTCAAAAGAAGCCTTGATCATTTGCATCTTAGCATGCCACACAGGCAAACCACTCTATGCAACCGATATCAGTCACACAGAATGAAATCCGATGTCAGACACACAGTCCATTTACAAGTCCGATCTGGGTCTGAACGAAACCGGAGGCACCTTGTACCTCGCATATCCATCGATCTCCAAGTACGTCTGAACGACCACCAACTGATTCCCTCCTCTTGGGTGTACGACCCAATCAAGATCATCGGTAATTATCCAAACGACATGAAGACCTCCGGTCTTCAACCACCATCTTCATCTTCGACACCACGTCGAATCAGTTATTCAGAATGGGATAGACCCGGTCTTTCTGAATAACTCGCGTAAATAATAAATAAGTGTTACACAAACACAACATACGCCTCATTCCAATTCAGAATATTCTTTTATTCAAATATTATTATACTTTGGGAAAGGTTCCCATTAATTTTATCAAAGATAAATACTTTAAATTTATTCTTTAATCTTCTTTGAATATCAATTCAAACTAGACGGGATTAGCGAACCACACCGAAGTAATCATTTATTTCCCAATCCCAACCCATTCGTCCCATGAAGTAAAACTGGTAATACTTCATATCTAACACCACGGTGTTATCGGTAAATTCAATTACCATTTCACGTTCAAATCTAATTAAAGATTTAACTATCGCCTGGAGTAAAACTGGTGATACTCCATTCTCAATCTTTTCAATCTAATTAAAGATTCATTAACACTCCACTTAGTTTTAATCTTTAACTGGGTTAAAGAATCAGTGTCATTTAAAACACGGTTCACGATAAACCCAAAATCACATTCCATTAATTATCAGGTTAAAGAACAAGTGTTATTTAAAACACTGTTCACGATAAACCCAAAAATCAATACCAATTCAATTCCAATTAAATATTATTTAATTGGTACACTTCATTAAATCTAAATAAAAAGATTTAATCGTTTTCTCAACTGGGCTTAAGAACAGTGTTAATGAAGACACCATTCATGATAAACCCAAATCACATTTGATATTAAATACAAGGCTCTAAATATAAAATATATCGGCTTATATTCAACATCAAATTCTACGACCAACAAATATCGTATTGGAAATAACGATATAAATATATCTTTCAAATTCCCATAACAATACCTGTATCATCACGAAATCCGACATCGAAATATTCCACAGACAATTTCGATTCAAATCCATTCCAATTCAATTATCAGAAATTCTGGTTATTTTCAAATACATTTCAAATCCAATTTATTTTTTTAAAAATAAATAAATTATTATTCTAGTTCAAAACTAGTTCATTTTGATAAAAATCTATTTTTATCTTTTTAAATATGGAGTTTTTCATCCCAATCCTTCCCAAATCATTTCTTATGATTTTACACAAATTATTACTATTTTTAGTAATTTTATCAAGGCCCGTACAGTCGATTTCCATCAACGGCCATCGAACTGCACTATAACGACCTTTTCTAAATTTTATTTGGACATAATTCCAAATCCAACCGTTAGATTTCCAATTTCTAATATTCGTTAGAAAGCTCTTTTCGATACAAACCCAACGGTTTCGGTTTTAGGAGAATCCGACGGTCGGATCTCCCGTAATGTCCGTTCGAAGTCAATGGTCGAAATTCACGAACTACCGCGGCGCGACGCGTTCTATTTAGGCCATTATATTATATATATATATATATATATATATATATATATATAATATATATACTTCGTCGATTTCCTTTTAAAACGTATTATATAAATCGTTTTAAATTCGTTTTCAAAACGATTTCAACTTCTTTTCAAATTCAAATCAAAATTGAATTTTTCTTTATAAATTCGTTTTAAATTCATTTCAAATTGATTTCAAATCAAATCGATTTTTAATTCAATTTCAGTTCGTTTTCAATTCAATTTCAATTCGAATTCATTTCTATTCAATTTCAATTCGAATTCATTTTCAATTCGAATCCAATTCTATTCAATTTAATTCGAATTTCAAATCTATTCAATTTAATTCGAATTTCAAAATCACTTTCAATATTCATTAAAAATGAATAAAATCGATACAAATATCGTTCACGTCAAAATGACGTCAATCTAATCAACACGGCTTCATATGTTTCTATGTACAAATGTTCTATTTCAAATATTTCTTTTTCAAATATTTCTATTCAAATATTTCTTTTCAAATATTTCTATTCAAATATTTCTTTTCAAAACTGGAATGAGGCCCAATCAATTACCATAGATTTTATTTCTATGGATTTCCATACAACGCATGTACATATCAACAATGACAAATAATCAACCACCATCCACTGTGCATTCTACACTGTATAAGCATCAAATATAAATATTTAACGCTTATAACAGTCTGTCAATCAATCGATCGACATACAACTAATTATTGGGATTAGTGTATGCCATATATCGTCCCAATACCCGTGTGGGGTTTCAAACAATCAAACACAGATTTTATTTGTGCAGTTGGGCGATGTGTGAAATTTATCGTCCCAATCAATATCAGTCAAATGTCTGTATATAAACAAATCGTTTGATTTGTTTATATTTATTTCATTTTAAACACACGTTAAAAATTCTATTTTTAACTATAAAATATTTTTCGCTATAAAATATTTTATTTCATTTCACATCACACAATCAACTACACATCAAAATCAAACAAACAAGCATACAAGTCGTTCATGGTCTGTGGACGACGGGTGTCGGGTGCTACTAAACACCGTCTACATCCTAGTATATATTTTAAATAGAAAATTAAATTAAAAGTGAGGAGTTCTCACCGAGGGTTCCACTCCTCTATTCTTTATTTCTGAATGGTCTGGATTCTATTTTGCTGCCGGTCAATTCCATCGCACTCTTATTCACGCTGTTCATAATAAAAATCACATTTTTAATATGATGTTTTATATATAAAAAATCATATATTTACATCGCTACTTCATTATAAAAAATATATTTTTATATCGTTCTTCTTTTAACCAAGATTATATTTTTATAACTCCACCTAAATAAAAATCATATTTTTATTACTCTACTCAAATAAAAATCATATTTTTATTCTATGTATATAAAAATCAAATTTTTGTCTTCGCTCTATGTACAAAAATCACTTCTTTATTCGATTAAAAGTCCATCCTTTAGATGATTAAAAATCCAACCTTTAGATAATTAAAAATCCAACTTTTAGACGATTAAAAATCCAACCATTAGATGATTAAAAATCCAACCTTTACACTGCTAAGAATCTAATCTTTTCTTTGTTAAAAATCTAATCTTTCCTCTCATAAAAATATATTTAATCTTTACTTTTCAAACCATATTATTTAATAAAGGAAAATCGAAATTAAAACAATATAATTTACAAAAAGGGGAAACTCACTGTGTTATCGGCTGGAGGAGGGCTGGGGGTGCTGTGGTGGAAGGGAGAAGTTCAAATGGCGCCAGTGGGGGCCACGACAACGGCTAAGGCATCGGGTTTTTAGGGTTTCGGGGTATCACGTTCGAATTGGGGGAAATGGGGAGGCGGAGGAGTGGCGCAGCACGCCTGGAAGGGGCGGGGTGGTCGCGGTGGAGTGCTAGGGGGAGGTCGGCGGTGGTCTGAAGTCGAGTGGGTTTGGGGATTGGGTCTTCGAACAGACGGAGGTGCAGAGGAGATGGAAGGAAAGGGGTGGAGGGGCATCGGAGGAAGGGGCGCAACCATGGGGGGGGGGGGGGGGGGGGGCGATCGCCTGACGGCGGTGGGAGGGCGTCGCTCTACTGCGCGGTGGTTTCTTTTTTTTTATATTTGTTTTCTGAAATAAAGTCAACGATTGGAAGGGGGGTTTAGGAGAAATATAAATAATTATAAATATTTAATTAATTAATTTCTTCCATACAGTCCCTTTTTCTTTCGATCTCCAAACGAGACACAATGACTGTCGCCCCAAGCTAATTACCCCCATTCCGAACACAATGGGATATGAATCGTAAGTTGATTCGATCGTTTCGATCAGTTTTCATCAAAATCAAAATATAACTCTATATATTGAATTTGAACGCACATTTCAATTTACCAGGGCCACATACTAACTCAAAAAATTCTAGAAAAATATTTTCTAACTTCGTATTGACGATATGGTCCTAATAAAACTAGTTTCGTCGAATTCTGAGACCGTTTGAAAAATGGCCATTTTCCAGTCGATTAAAATCAACTGAAACTGGTCAAACGCTTTTTCCTTTGCCACGCTCACATATTGATTCGAAGAATTACGAAATTTGAAACTTAGCAATAACTTGACATCACAGATCCAACAAAAGTGGTTTCGTCGAAAGCCGAGGTCGTTTGCAAAATTCCCATTTTTAAGGGCTAGAATTCCATAGCGACTATTCTGAATTTTAAACTGGACATATCTTTTGGTTCCCGCTATGAAATTTCAATTTTTCGGATTCTTGGAAAGATATTCTCAAATAGATTCTAATACTTTTGGTTTCACTAAAATCCGGTTTATTTTGAATCCTATACATTCATTTGAATTTTGAAATCGAATTATCGAACTACCGCGCCATTTTCTATTCCTTTTATAATTATAAATAAAATATTTATATTCTAACGACGATCTATATATATACGTTTGGATTCTATTCAAAATAAATTTCTCGTCATTACTATTTAAAATAATTCATTTAAAAAAAATCAAAATTCGCTAAAATTGCCAAAATAAAAATTTTAAATTGACTCGGATTTCCGGGTTATTACAATCTCCCCCACTTAAAACTTTTCGTCCCTGAAAAGGAACGAAGCTGAAAGTCGTTTAACAAATCAACTCAATTTTCATTATTTTCACTACGGCTTAAGTTCTTCAACTTTTCAGTATCTAAGAACTTTTCAAAATTTTCAAAAATTTGGCTAACACCCTAAATTTTCGAATTTTTTTGCCATAACCTTCCCTGCACCGGGGACTTCGGGATATTTCGTATAGCCTCCCATGGCCTTCTTCAATCTAAAAAAAAAGAAAAAGCCAATCGGCTCATAAAATCATAATCACCCAAACAAAACAGTAAATTATGGTAAACATGTACCTATTTGTCGGGCAAACAATTTTATTCCTCTTCTCTAGCCTCCTCGCTATGACCTGTTCAATGTAAGTACATGTATGTGCAAGCAAATGCGACAAATTTTCAATACAATTTACTATTTGATCAATTTGGATAAAGGTTCAACATTTTAATTATTCAAACAGTAATCAAACAACACAATCAGCACTCAATTAGTTGGTTATCATTTCAAATTCATAACTTTGATATATAGTCAAAAAATCAGATTTTTGATGCCAAATCACAATAATAAGCCCTATCTAGCTCTGGTTTTCACACCAGTCAATTGGAAATATATAAATATCACGCTTTCGTCACTCGAAATCCTGACGATGAGTACTCAACCATCGGAATCATCTTTGGGCCACTAGAGTATGATTCTATATCTATCCAGTATATTAAAGCTTCGTACACACGCTAGCTAGGCGTATATGCAAAATCTTCATGTACTAGATTGTCCAAATTCAACACAAATAAATATTCAAATACGTTGAATAAAGTTTAAATTTTCAAAGAAAAATTAATTTTAATTTTAAAAGTATACTCTTCACACTCGTTCTAGGATACTACTGATCCCATCTCTAACGAGTCATTCTCATGGGATATTACTAATCCAATCTCTAATGAATTCTTTCGTTTGGTTCTAATGTGTCTTGTTCTCCGAGCTTTGTAAACCAAAGCACTGATACCAAAATGAAACGACCGGGAATTTCGCTCGATCTGAATCAGTCGTTAAACCGACCCAGACCGTTCGAAACGCCTGATTGTTTTGAGAACACGACAAATTAGAACGCAGACAGAAGAACATTTCATTGTTAATTACAACAATTCATCAGGATACAAGAATATACAGAGTATAAACAAATAATACACATCAAAAAATATCAGAGATTTAAATTGCATTTAAATACATCACTGCAGCGGAAAATAATACAAAGCACAACTGAAGGAGATATACGGATACAGAGCTTTCCGGATATCATTCCAGCTGTAAACCAGGATCCTGTGAATATAAATCTGCAAAACCAAAACTACTAGCTGCCCATGTCAAAATAAGGGCACCCTGAGTTTAGGTTAAAACAATAAACTCCAGGTCAGTCTTGGGACTGGTGTGAGAACTAAAACAGTTATTAATCTTTATTTTAAAGTTAGGTAAATCAAGGGACCACGCCGTATAACACAGAATGGGTTTCCTCACAAGAATACCAGTGCATAAAACAACAACGCAATGCTAAATAAAGAAGAATGAAGCTATTATAAGACCCATGTCCCATCACACAATGCAACGCAAGCCGGAGGATATGGTTTTACCTTATAATAGCCAAAGAATGCTTGATACGCTAAAACAAATCATTTGATACTATAATAAGTGTATAGTGTGTAAAAGAACTTCAAATCATAAGTATCAATCATAGACGGCATGGGTACCATATATCATGTCGCCATACTAGTTCTACAATTAAAACCGCAAAATCATGTATTTGGGAATTGGATTCCCATCTGTGAACTGAGGCAAGGGATCGTCCTCCACCGAATTCGAGACGATCTAGCCCGTGTCTCAGGCAAGTACTCAGTCAAGCCTTTAGATCGTCTGGGCCGGTCCATCGATGTAGATTAAAATGCCTGAACACTGCGTTTCCCCACCCTATGGGGTGTCAATGAGCCAACGAATGACTCCATCGGTCCCGGATCGACCGATATAACCGAGGCGCCTCGCAACAGCAACAACCACATAAGTCAAACTCGTCAAGGCATGTAAAACCACTGACGCCACTTCTAGCTAGAAGGAAACGCATGCCCTCCCTGAGGTCCTTCTCCCGTTTCTGGTTCACTACTGGGGTGTGAGGCTCGCGAATCAACGTTACACAAAGCTATGCCACACAGACCGTGCTTTGATCATCAACCACAAGACTCTGCTTTTCAAAAGAAGCCTTGATCAATTGCATCTTAGCATGCCACACAGGCAAACCACTCTATGCAACTGATATCAGTCACACAGAATGAAATCCGATGTCAGACACACAGTCCATTTACAAGTCCGATCTGGGTCTGAACGAAACCGGAGGCACCTTATACCTCGCATACCCATCGATCTCCAAGTACGTCTGGACGACCACCAACTGATTCCCTCCTCTTGGGTGTATGGACCAATCAAGATCATCAGTAATTATCCAAACAACGTGAAGACCTCCGATCTTCAACCACTGTCTTCATTTTCGACAGCACGTCGAATCAGTTATTCAGAATGGGATAGACCCAGTCTTTCTGAATAACTCGCGTATATAATAAATAAGTGTTACACAAACACAACATACGCCTCATTCCAATTCAGAATATTCTTTTATTCAAATATTCTTATACTTTGGGAAAGGTTCCCATTAATTTTATCAAAGATAAATTCTTTAAATTTATTCTTTAATCTTCTTTGAATATCAATTCAAACTAGATAGGATTAGCGAACCACACCGAAGTAATCATTTATTTCCCAATCCCAACCCATTCGTCCCATGAAGTAAAACTGGTAATACTTCATATCTAACACCACGGTGTTATCGGTAAATTCAATTACCATTTCACGTTCAAATCTAATTAAAGATTCAACTATCGCCTGGAGTAAAACTGGTGATACTCCATTCTCGATCTTTTCAATCTAATTAAAGATTCATTAAAATTCCACTTAGTTTTAATCTTTAAGTGGGTTAAAGAATCAGTGTCATTTAAAACACGGTTCACGATAAATCCAAAATTACATTCCATTAATTATCAGGTTAAAGAACAAGTGTTATTTAAAACACTGTTCACGATAAACCCAAAAATCAATACCAATTCAATTCCAATTAAATATTATTTAATTGGTACACTTCATTAAATCTAAATAAAAAGATTTAATCTTTTTCTCAACTGGGCTTAAGAACAGTGTTAATGAAGACATCATTCACGACAAACCCAAATCACATTTGATATTAAATACAAGGCTCTGAATAGAAAATATATTGGCTTATATTCAACATCAAATTCTACGACCAACAAATATCGTATTGGAAATAACGATATAAATGTATCTTTCAAATTCCCATAACAATACCGGTATCATCACGAAATCCGACATCGAAATATCCCACAGACAATTTTGATTCAAATCCATTCCAATTCAATTATTGGAAATTCTTGTTATTTTCAAAACCATTTCAAATCCAATTTATTTATTTTAAAAATAAATAAATTATTATTCTAGTTCAAAACTAGTTCATTTCGATAAAAATCTATTTTTATCTTTTCAAATATGGAGTTTTTCATCCCAATCCTTCCCAAATCATTTCTTATGATTTTACACAAATTATTACTATTTTTAATAATTTTATCAAGGCCCGTACAGTCGATTTCCATTAACGGCCATCGAACTGCACTTACATCGACCTTTTCTAAATTTGATTTGGACATAATTCCAAATCCAACCGTTAGATTTCCAATTTCTAGTATTCGTTAGAAAGCTCTTTCGATTCGAACCCAATGGTTCCAGTTTTAGGAGAATCCGACGGTTGGATCCCCCGTAATGTCCGTTCGAAGTCAATGGTCGAAATTCACGAACTACCGCGGCGCGTTCTATTTAGGCCATTATATTATATATATATATATAATATATACTTCGTCGATTTCCTTTTAAAATGTATTATATAAATCGTTTTAAATTCATTTTCAAAACGATTTATACTTCTTTTCAAATTCAAATCAAAATTGAATTTTTCCTTATAAATTCATTTTAAATTTATTTCAAATTGATTGCAATTCAAATCGATTTTTAATTCAATTTCAGTTCGTTTTCAATTCAATTCAATTTCAATTCGAATTCATTTCTATTCAATTTCAATTCGAATTCATTTTTATTCAATTTCAATTTGAATTCATTTTCAATTCGAATCCAATTCTATTCAATTTAATTCGAATTTCAAATCTATTCAATTTAATTCGAATTTCAAAATCACTTTCAATATTCATTAAAAATGAATAAAATCGATATAAATATCGTTCACGTCAAAATGGCGTCAATCTAATCAACATGGCTTCATATATTTCTATGTTCAAATATTCTATTTCAAATATGTCTATTCAAATATTTCTTTTCAAATATTTCTATTCAAATATTTCTATTCAAAACTGGAATGAGGTCAAATCAATTACCATAGATTTTATTTCTATGGATTTCCATACAACGCATGTACATATCAACAATGACAAATAATCAACCACCATCCAATGTGCATTCTACACTGTATAAGCATCAAATATAAATATTTAACGCTTATAACAGCCTGTCAATCAATCGATCGACTTACAACTAATTATTGGGATTAGTGTATGCCATATATCATTCCAATACCCGTGTGGGGTTTCAAACAATCAAACACAGATTTTATTTGTGCAGTTGGGCGATGTGTAAAATTTATCGTCCCAATCAATATCAGTCAAATGTGTGTATATAAACAAATCATTCGATTTGTTTATATTTATTTCATTTTAAACACATGTTAAAAATTCTATTTTTAACTATAAAATATTTTTCACTATAAAATATTTTATTTAATTTCACATTACATCACACAATCAACTACACATCAAAATCAAACAAACAAGCATACAAGCCGTATGTGGTCTGTGGACGACGGGTGTCGGGTGCTACTAAACACCATCTGCATCCTAGTATATATTTTAACTAGAAAATTAAATTAAAAGTGAGGAGTTTTCACCGAGGGTTCCACTCCTCCATTCTTTATTTCTGAATGGTCTGGATTCTGTTTTGCTGCTGGTCAATTCCATCGCACTCTTATTCACGCTGTTCATAATAAAAATCACATTTTTAATATGATGTTTTATATATAAAAAATCATATCTTTACATCGCTACTTCGTTATAAAAATTATATTTTTATATCGTTCTTCTTCTAACCAAGATTATATTTTTATAACTCCACCTAAATAAAAATCATATTTTTATTACTCTACTCAAATAAAAATCATATTTTTATTCTATGTATATAAAAATCGAATTTTTATCTTCTCTCTATGTACAAAAATCACTTCTTTATTCGATTAAAAATCCATCCTTTAGATGATTAAAAATCCAACCTTTAGATGATTAAAAATCCAACCTTTACACCGCTAAGAATCTAATCTTTTCTTTGTTAAAAATCTAATCTTTCCTCTCATAAAAAAAATTTAATCTTTACTTTTCAAACCATATTATTTAATAAAGGAAAATCTAAATTAAAACAATATAATTTACAAAAAGGGGAAACTCACTGTGTTATCGGCTGGAGGAGGGCTGGGAGTGCTGTAGTGGAAGGGAGAAGTTCAGGCGGCGCCAGTTGGCGCCACGGCAACAGCTAAGGCATCGGGTTTTTAGGGTTTTGGGGTATCACATTCGAATTGGGGGAAATGGGGAGGTGGAGGAGTGGCGCAGCACGCCAGGAAGGGGCAGGGGGTCGCGGTGGCGGTGGAGTGCCAGGGGGAGGTCGGCGGTGGTCTGAAGTCGAGTGGGTTTGGGGATTGGGTCTTCGAACAGGCGGAGGTGCAGAGGAGATGGAAGGAAAGGGGTGGAGGAGCGTCGGAGGAAGGGGCGCAATCATAGGAGAGGGCGGCGGCGATCGCCTAACGGCGGGGGGAGGGCGTCGCTCTACTGCGCGGTGGTTTCTTTTTTTTTTTTCTGAAATGAAGTCAACGATTGGAAGGGGGGTTTAGGAGAAATATAAATAATTATAAATATTTAATTAATTAATTAATTTCTTCCATATAGTCCACTTTTCTTTCAATCTCCAAACGAGACACAACGAATGTCGCCCCCAGCTAATTACCCCCATTCTGAACACAATGGGATATGAATCGTAAGCTGATTCGATCGTTTCGATCAGTTTTCGTCAAAATCAAAATATAACTCTATATATTGAATTTGAACGCACATTTAAATTTACCGGGGCCACATACTAACTCAAAAAATTCTAGAAAAATATTTTCTAACTTCGTATTGACGATACAGTTCTAACAAAACTAGTTTCGTTGAATTCTGAGACCGTTTGAAAAATGGTAATTTTCCAGTCGATTAAAATCAACTGAAACTGGTCAAACGCGTTTTCCTTTTCCACGCTCACATATTGATTCGAAGAACTATGAAATTTGAAACCTAGCAATAACTTGACATCACGGATCCAACAAAAGTGGTTTCGTCGAAAATCGAGGTCGTTTGCAAAATTCCCATTTTTAAGGGCCAGAATTCCATAGCGACTATTTTGAATTTTAAACTGGACATATCTTTTGATTCCTGCTATGAAATTTTAATTTTTCGGATTCGTTGGAAAGATAACCTCAAATAGATTCTAATACTTTTGGTTTCACTAAAATCTGGTTTACTTTGAATCCTATACGTTCATTTGAATTTTGAAATCGAATTATCGAACTACCACGCCATTTTCTATTCCTTTTATAATTATAAATAAAATATTTATGTTCTAACGACGATATATATATATACGTTCGAATTCTATTTAAAATAAATTTCTCGTCATTATTATTTAAAATAATTCATTTTAAATAATCAAAATTCGCTAAAATTTCCAAAATAAATTTTTTAAATTGGCTTAGATTTCCGGGTTATTACAATTTGCATGGGTTTTTGCAATGTGCTCGCTATTTGAGTGGGACGTTTTTGTACAGGGAAGAATGAATTGTCCCTTCATCTCAGATGGCCGACTAATTGATATGAACAAATGAAGGGATGGCATGTGGTGATATTAATATATGTAGGCTAGCATGTGGTTTGCAAAGCCATTTGGTCAATTCACATATATTTTCGTATGTGAAAGGAGCTGAGCATATGCGGATGAAAGAAAAAGCATATGAACAGGTCGACGATAGTGCAATCGCATGTGCCACTTAATGCTTATAGTAGGAAAAGAAATATCAGGGTACATGTAGTTAGAAAAGATTGGGGTTGTTGACAATTTAGGGGTATTTATAGTTGTCCAAATGAATATATTAATATTAGCGAAACTTCGTCGTGAACTAATACGTAAAACTGACCACAATCGACTTTTGTTTACTGATAAAAAGGCTAATCCTAGAATAGAAAAATATTCTGGACTTAATGGGACAAGTTTCGTCGAATTCCGACATCGTTTGGAAAAAAATCCCTTTATAAAACCAGAAATAAACACGCGTTAAATTTTTCCACAATCACTAGATAAATCAAATCAACTTAAAATCTTGAAATCCTATAATAATTCTTCAATACAAACCCAACGACACCAGTTTCATCGCATTCTGAGACTGTTTCCCCGGTAGGCTATTTTTACGCGCACCACAATGCCATTTCGGACACCAAATTAACCGATCTTCAAAAATAACAAACTATATACCTATCCTGACTCTAATCGACGATACGAACTCAATGGAACTAGTTTCGTAGCTTAATTCGATCGTCTTTCAAGTTACACCCAAATATCCATTTATTAAATTGATTACGCGCTATAGAAATTGAACGGGCGTTTACGGCTACCGTGGTCACATACGACATCGATTTGCCATGCCATTCAACACCGTACAATAATTTAACGTTACGGTTCCAATGAAATTGATTTCCTCGAAATCGGGAACCATTTGCAAAATGGCCATTTTAAAGGCCTATATTTTAATAACGATTTCCACAGCGATTTATTCAAAATTTGATTGGCCATAACTTACAATTTATAACACAAAATCTAAATTTTTCTCTTTCATAAGAAAATTATAATCAATACGGTTCCAACATGTCTTGTTTCACAGAAATCCGACTAATATCAGACCCTGTACATTCAGTTGAAGTTCAAAACTTCAAACTACGAACTGCAGCGCCATTTCGAGCTCGTTTTATAATTATATAAATATATAACATTCAAGCTTCGTTTTTAATAACGAATTAAATATTAGAATCCATTAATATGCCAAATATAATATTTAAAATAATAATTTAATTTAAATATTTGGCTACCAAAAATACGAGACGTTACATAATAAAAGGTATTTTGAACATTTTGGGTGTAAAAAATTCTTCTGACATAATATTTGCATTTATCATTGTTGAAGCGGTACCTAACAAGTTTAGTGGTTTGTAGGAGACTATCAATACATTTGAAAACAAATATATATTTCTTTTTATCATATCTTAGTTACATGCGAAATCATTCAATAAAATTCACACGGAGTCGTTTAAGCTTGAGTCTTTCTATAAAATTCACATGAGTCGGAGAAAACACTTTTATATCCGAAATCATTCATAGAAACTCAGTAGTATTTTATGTAAAATTAAAAATAATATCTTTAACCATTATATATGGTAAACTCGATTTCTTACTTTGTATTATTGATTAGGGAATGATGTTTATTGATTGGTAAATATTTAAAAATTCTTTCTTTTGTTAAAATATAGTTAAAAAGAACAGTTAAGGCAATATTATGTTAATGTGCAAGAAAAGGAGAATCTATAATGGTATGTACATTTGCTGCAGAGATCTCATATTTTTATCCAGATTTAGTATTTTTGTTACACTTGCTGCATTAAAAAAGCTTCTTTACCTGGTATATAATTAGCATTGAATTTGAGCATATGTGTATATAGTTGTAATACATAGAAATATAAAAATAAAGAAAAAAATTATTCCTTTTTTCATAGATTCCAATTCCAATTGGGGACCCTATCCATATATCAAATTTTCATTAGACAGTAATAATAATTTTTGTTTAGGACCTCGCATTTTCATACGAGAGTATACTGGGAAGCCTATGCTTGGATCAAAATATTTTCGTTCTATTTAAATTATGAAGAAAAATAAGAATTAATTTTTCTTTTAGGTAAATAGATATGTTTATTGTTTGTAAATGTATTTTGATCGAATGAATAAATATTTTAAATTCAACTCAATTTGCTTTTTTCTTTAATTTTGTTGCTGTAAATTTTAGTAATTTTCCCTCTTTTGGATTCATGAACTTTAGTACTTTAACAAACACAGTTTAAATTTACTTTTAGAATTGAAAACGCTATGAATTAGTTAATGCAAGCACATCTATCTTCGCTTTGCACTGAATGAGGCGATCAACTACAATTTTAACCACTAATTGTTCTTGGTGTGTATGACAATGCGAAAACCAAATTTGACAATGAATTATATTCTTATATTTTTGGGTGAAACAAATTTCTTCTATCAGAATATAGTTGAAGTAGCCCCCAAGAAGTTCAACAGTTTATTGGGATCTTTGAGTATAGTTGAAAACAAATATATATTTCCTTTTATCATATTTTAGTACATTTATCAGTAGTCGTTAAGGTTGAATCTTTTCATAATATTGACAGGTGTCAGATAAAACAATTTTATACCCAAAAGAAACTTAGCAGTATTTATGGAAAAATAAAAAATACTTATTCAACTGAAACCTTGATACTCTATGGACGCAATGGTTGTACTCATACTGACAGGCACGCCTTCTCCTCCGCAGGTGACTTCAGCCTTCTTATAGTCGAAAATCTCATATTCCCCTTTTTGCCATGGTGATTTTCTCTGTTTTTAATCCATTATTACTTATTTTTCTGCTTTGATTGGGTTGTTTTCTAATTTTAATACTAATTCGTTGTTCGATTTGTTGTTTATAGGGTATCACTTTATAATGTTAAAATCATATATCGTTCCATTTTTAAAATTTGGCTACAGTTTCCCCCATGATTATTTGATTTTCTGCTATATCAGTATACTGTTTGTTCCAATACCATTCCAGGCTGTCCTACACTATTCATAAGATCAATAGCATTTCGTATATACTAGGTCAGAAAATAAGAGTAATGCAACGTACGTTGGATCAATATTTTTTCCCCTTGTTAGCATGTAGGTCATTGTAAATGTGCAGAACAAGAAGGAATTCAGTGGTAAGTAGTTGTCTATGTCACATGATTGTTACTATTTTGATAAGAAAGACTCATGTCAAGCTATAAAATTTATGATCTTAGCCTTCAGGTCAGAATTAGCATCCTTACTAGTTTACATTTTTTTTGTTTAGTTATATGCGTATGTACAATTTTGTCTATGGCATTTTTCATATACAAGTTCATATGTATATAATTGTTTTGCAATGTGTTAATCAACTTGGTAATCCGGTAAAAGCAGAATCATGCCTAGAATTTTACTACGAATATATGAATTCAGTCGTTTCCATATTAATATCATTAATATTATTTTCCTTTTTTTACTTTCTATTTTAGTTTTGTTCTTTCTTATTAATCAGTCAATTTCTTTTTCAGGTTTCTTTTGTGAGCATTCACGATGTTTGTTGTTATTTCCTCAATTTGATGTTCACTTATTCACTTTTATCATCATATCTCTTTCAACCTAGCTCCTCTTTCTCTCCCTCCTCTTCACTTTTACGATGTGAAAATACTTATTTAATGAGTAACTATCATATTCCATAACTTTCAATCTGCTAATTGTCCATCTACGTTGTTTTTTTCCAGTAATTTTTTTTGCAGGATGCTTGATTAACACCCCATGTGTTGCATCAAGATGATGACAATGACTGCGCAGCTTGATCTTACCATCCCCAATTGAGGTATGAACAATAATATTCTATTATTTAAAATTATCCTTGAGTAGTGTTAGAACTGGTGTAATTTTTGAAACCGTTAAGTTGATTACGTTTTGCAATTAATTGATTGGATTCGGTTAAATATGAGATTTAATTTTCTGTAGGAAAATGAAGCCCTAAAATTCTGATAAGCCAACTGATAGATTTAATAACACAGTGATGTAAAATCCATGAACTATCACTGTCCTTTAGACTATTGAAATTTAATACACCACGTTTAAAACATACCTAATGTCGTAGCATAAATATTTTAAAGATGTTTACATTATTCTTAACATATATATGATGAATCTAAAATGGAAGTTTTATTTAATTAATATAATGTAATAACCAGATATTAATATGGTATATTCTTTTACACATTGGTTTTCCTGAACGTTGCGCAAACGTATGGTATGATTTACTGTTTTCATGCACATACATTATAACTAAATCGAGCTTCCATGCACTTCAAAATGATATGTTAATGTTCGTTAAAATCACGATTGGCCTATTTTTCATTTATAATTATGCCTTTACCCGAAACCTTAAATAGTAGACCAATTATTTCTCAAAAAGTTTATTTCATACCATATATCCTCTCTTTCATTTTGGAGTAATTTTTCTTTACATGCTAATACATTAGAAATTCCAACTGTATAGTTCTATAATTTTAATTGCTATTTGTCAACAATTTATTTCTTTCAGTACTACCAAATACTTTCTTTATTATTATTAGTTGTAAGACTATATATGAAGTTTGATCATTTGTTCAAATGTCATATTGATATATGTCACAGTACATTCATTTTACTCTTTAATACAAAATCCAATTATGCTTAGGTGGTTGGCTTTTTTGGCATAATTTTAGTAATAAACATAGTTCAGTGCCTAGATTATTGGCTGAGAGCATCCTAGGAGAGAAGAACTAAATTGCTAACAACCTGTTTGATAAAAAGTGATATTAGTGTTATATGTCATTAGCTTCAAACATTAAAAACTCATCATATTGGAAAGAAAAACAAATACTTTTGGTGCTATAACTATGAATAAGTAAACTGAAGTCTTCCTTACATGTCTAGCTACAATTGGCAAATAATTTTTCATAGTAATTATGCTTTCCATATATTTTCACATGTATTTTAGCATCTTGTTGTATTCCTGTCATTTAACGACATCCTTAAAGATAAAGAATAATGAGGAAAGTAAATTATAGGTTTTACTCTTTTTTTCCTATGACGATGAATCATTAAAGAAATTAAAGTGACCTAATTTTTTATGTTGAAATTGAGGAATTGGAAATGTATTGAAACTCTTTTTTAATGCGTTACTGACCTGATTCACCTTTGAGAGTAACATTTTAAATATGAAATTGTTAGAATAAGGAGGTAAAATAAACCAGCTCTACAATGGATTGTTGATGATACAAGAGAATCTGTTTTTTCCTCTATAACTTTCTTTGCCAAATCTTCATCTATTTGGGATTTTATTTTCTCTAAAACAATAATTTTTTACTTTTGTTTCGATTTTATACAAAAGTAACATATTTTTATATGCACAATTAAGGATAGGTATGATAAAAATGATGTAAGCAATTATGTTATTTTGTTGGTGGTGTAAATGATCCTTAAATCTCGAACTGAATATTGTATCGCTACATATTCCAACAAAATAATCATTGGACTATCCCGCCTTTACCATCCTTACTGGAAATCTGACTTAAGTTTACATTGGAGCACATGTAATTACGTCTTAACTTAATGTGGCTTAGACAATAACCTTTTCTTACTATGCTTATGCTCCTCCGCTTATTTGGATATTGAGTCTTCTCCTTTGGCATGTTTTTATCAGCTAATATTACGATGATACCATATGTTTTCATTCAGTATGTGTAAATTTGTTGTCTTTTTGAATTTCCATGCATAATACATACGTTTCCACACAACATTCTGATGTTAGTTCTTTGGTAATTCTTACGTGTAACTATCTGATCTCATAAAAAATTGACTGCAAGTCTTTGACAAGTCTATTCATTTGATATATAGGAATAGGTAACACCATTATTAGTTTGCATACAAGAGACAATACATCTTTTGTCTATTCTTTGAGTTGTTGGCGGGAGCAAAAGAGTGCAGGCACTACACGCAATGACCAAAAAGGGATGTTGAAAAGAATATTGGAGTAACTTATCATCATCTGCATACAATTGGGTGAAAAGATAATTTGCATCAAATTAGAAAAATAGAAGATATATTATATCAAAAGCAGACAATATCCAAAAAAGAAGAGAAACATCCTATAAAGATTAATTTGTAGCTATATTTTAGGGAGGTTTTACATTACCTATCTTTTTGTCATTTTAAATATTTGTTTCCTCTTATTCATATTTTTATTTCAGTGTCATGGTAAGACCATAGATGTGCAGAAACATAAACGCGATATGCTCATTTTTGCATGTCCCATCAAGTCCCCTAATCCCATCAAACACCAAAAATTGTAAGAAATTAAGAAAATGCACAATTACAAATGTCAACATATAGTTTCAAACCTGTAAACAAGAATGATAATTCAACTGCTTGAACCTACAAATGTCAATATGCCCGCAACCTACAGTTATCCTTAATAAATATTTTTAGACTGGTTCTTAGATTTACAACTGGTTAAGAAAAATTTGTGCAATAGATGATGAATTCAATGTAGATTTTGTTTTCTCATCCATTATTGTGATAACTCAAATGAAAATAAATTGGTCCATTAGACCAGGTTCTATAAGAAAGATATTCTTATAATTGTACAGCATAATGCATTACGAACATCCTAGAAATCACACATTATCAAAGAAATTATATATCAAACAAACTTATGATGAATATCAATCTTTAATAAATTATATAATTAACCGAGGTCTATTGTAAAGTTAAAACCTACACAACATTTTTCGTCATTCATAAAAAATGATTTTACAACAAAAAATGTAATTAAGTAAATAAGCTAATGTATATGTGACTTTAATGACATGTGTGGCAAATGGAAGTAACTCTAAAAAAAGTAGATAGCTATATACCTGAGCATTTAGAAAATAACTAACTTAAAGTTGTACTCATGCATCATTGTAGACCATATAATTTTCTTCATGAAAGAACAGATATTTAACATTAAAATTAAAATAAAAGTTTCTCAGTAAACTGGGCTCGAAAAATGACAATAAAGTAATTAATTATATTAATTACCTTCATACATCACGTTATATATATATACACACACACACACACACATATTCATAATCTCGAACTACCCGTCGCGTAGCACGGGCCATACACTTATGTGTGTGTGAGTGTGTGTGTGTGTGTGTGTGTGTGTGTGTCCAAAATATATTCAAAACAAAGAGGGAGAACTTGAATTTTGAATGAAGATAAGATCATGGAGGACAAATATTGTACATAAGGAACAAGATTAAGGGATTAAGGAACCTATTATTTAAAATAAACACCTCAGCAATGCACGTTTATTGGGCGTTCCAGCAACCAGGGGGTTGACCTCTCCCCAAGAGGAGTGTCGACCGTCGGTCGACCACTCAGATCGATCGCTTGGCAGCTTGAAAACCAAATAAATCCATGTGGTTAGATTTTTTAGAGGATATATATAAATAAAAGGTCTGGATTAAATCAAACTAATCCAACGGTCTATGCTCGCATGGGCAACTATATATATCCCCTCAAATCACACTATGAAACCCTATCCATTCTCTATCCCTACCTTAATGCTGCCTCTCCGCTATTACTAAATTCAAAGAAAATAAAGGTTAAAGATTTCTTCTAATTCTCCAACCTAAATTCTTATATCCTTTATATTTTAATTCATATAGGTTTTAGAATGAACTTTGGAATTTTGTGTATATATATAAGATTCTAATAAATGTTTCTTGTATACATATACTAGGAGGATTATTGGAGCACATTTGACACAAAGATTTAAAGCACATATCTAGATTTACTACAGATTCCTCTTTGTTCTGCCTAGATCTGTGAGTGGAATGTCGTTTACTTTGGCATACTCATATTTTCATTAGATTATCATGCTGAAAGATATGCCTAGGAGGATTTGAAATCATAAGATAAACACCAAAAACCCCCAAATTATCTATCTTGTATTTGCATATGAATTGTCATGATTATTTGGGTTTTGTGGATTGTTGCTTTTAATATTGGGTTAATGGTGAAAAAGGGTGTTGCTACTGTTGTTTCTATTTTGTGTAATTCAACTTTATTAACATTTGATTGTAACCTAAAAGGGTTTAAATTTGGGTATTTCATTATTTGATTTGGTTTGGATTCTATTTTGAATCCAAACATATTCATAATTGAAATATGTCAAATGTAAACGTTTTTATGTGTATACCACCAAAAAGAGGTGAATTAGATAAAGTAGAAATTATAAACATACACGTGCAATTGTATGTAATACTCTATTTTTAATCCAGTATTGAAATCATTTCAACAAGCCTAGGATACAAGTTGAAAGTTTGTATTAATGTATATTTTTCATCCACGTTCATTTGTTATCTTGTTATTATGCCATCATGCCTTAGCTGTAGCGGTAAAAGTATGGAAAAACTAAATTGTATATCTTGATTTGAACAAATTGGCAATTGCTACCTTGTTAGAACGTTTTCTAATTTATGCAAATATTTACGATATTTAGACGATATAATTATTATACTTATATAAAAACGTAATCAACATTATATTAGCGTAATAAAAGTGATTAGTCTAGAATTCGAATTTGAAATGTCTCTATAATAAATAGATAATTGATTGCTTGCATGTGCGTATATAGAATGGCTTTTTATATATTAATAGTGACACATAGACACGAGGTTCATTGCCATTTGTGGTAGAAGTCTGCTCAGAACCGATCGGCAAATCCAGCAACAACAAGTGGGCCCAACTAATGTGAGATGTCTAGGTGCCATGGGCCATTTAAAAACTTAGCACAATAGACAGGAGGTTAAACAACTTGTAGTCCGCCCGGAACCAACCGGCATATCCAACATCTACAAGTGTACGGTTTAATGTGAGAGGTCTAGTGTGTGTGTATATATAAGTCTATTATGCATGAAAATAGGACGGTTTACTACACCTGAGAAGGTCTTAAGTGGCTGACTCTCTTTTTAACTAGTTTGGGTCTTACGTGGTTAGGACTTGGATCCCTCCGAAGGTTTATTCCTTGGAGAGGAACCAAAGTCATGAGACCCACCCTTATTAGATTTGAAGTAAGTCTTCGGGTTCTCCTTCTCGAAAAGTGGTTAGGTATAAACTATAATGGAGTAGGGTAGTTCACGGGGATGTCCACTTCCTCTAGAAGCTAGTAAGGGCTCAACCAGGGACATGATTGGTATATGAAAGATATGTTGCCTTTGCATGCTCACAAACTTTCTAAGGAAAGTCTTTAGAGACGTAGGTGTCCTGCCGTAATATCAGTTAAGTAGTAACATCCACAATACTAATTCTCATATTACAAGTGAGAGTATAGACTTAAGAACGTTAACGTATTAGGACGGGGTCTTAAGCGGCTAGGGGTCTGCCTTAAGGTTATAAGAGATCATTAGAGTCCACCTTTAATTGGGCCATAAGTGACCGAGAATGCCCACCTTGTTGGGTCTTTACCCTAAAAACACTAATGAGCGATTGACTTGGATATCCACCCCCATTGGTTAGATATTTTGTGTTTGTTTGAATATAGGGTGCTGCGTAGACATACCTTGACATATGTAACCTACTAAAAATATATGGTATGGACATTATGTAACACCATTATTTAGTCACATAGAACATTATGTTCTGACCCCTCTCCTTAGCATATCCAACAAGTCAATAGATGGGGTAAATGCCATGGACGAAGTCATGATTGAAGCTGAAGAAGAAGAAGAAGTTATTATGCCATTATTAGTAGTTATCGCTTTACTTCTTTTGGAAACTTGTGAGAATGAACTATTTGATGTTCTCATTGAACAAATGTAACTGTGATTGTTGAATTTCTGTGGTTTTTAAATAAGTAATACATCTTATTTCAGTATTATGTTTTCTCTTTCCGCTGTGTGAGATTTCCATTCGAAGCATCTGTGTATATATTCTATGCAGATGTAATCCGTACAGGGACCAATGACCCATTTAGAATGGCTCTAAGTTTCGATGGCCTATTTTTCAGGTCGAAATTTAGGCCTATTCCGGGTGGGTTGCTACATTAACGGTCAAAATAAGTGCACTGTATTATTATTATTATTATTATTAATATTATCATCTACAAACTTTTAAACAATTTAAATTACCGTGAACAAATTAAATACACGAAACTCATTCCTTTGGTTTATTACATCAACGTATTTAAAATCCTAAAGTCTTGAAATTAATTTATTCTTAACGTTTGATTTGAAACCAATTTTAAATAAATTAGCTTTTAAACAGAATTCCAAATCTATATTCGAAGACAAAATAAATTAGATTTTCTCTAATCAAATCACAAGGTTTATATTTCAAAGTCGAATTTATTTACTGTAACAACCCGGAAATGCGAGCCAATTTAAAATTTTTATTTTGGCAATTTTAACGAATTTTGAATATTTAAAATGATTTATTCTAAATAATATTGACGAGAAATTTAGTTTTAATAGAATTCGAACGTATATATTTATATAGATCGTCGTTAGAATATAAATATTTTATTTATAATTATAAAAGGAATTGAAAATGGCGCGGTAGTTCGATAATTCGATTTCAAAATTCAATTGAACATACCGGGTGCAAAACAAACCGGATTTTAGCGAAACCAAAAATATTTGAATCAACTTGATAATATCTATCCAACGAGTCCGAAAAATCAAAATTTCATAGCGGGAATCAAAAGTTATGCCCAGTTGAAACTTCAGAATAATCGTTATGGAATTCTGGCCCTTAAAAATAGCCATTTTGCAAACGACCTCAGTTTTCGACGAAACCACTTTTGTTGGATCTGTGATGCCAAGTTATTGCTAGATTTCAAAATTCATAATTTTTCGAATCAATATGTGAGCGTGGCAAAGGAAAACGCGTTTGACCAGTTTCAGTTGATTTTAATCAACTGGAAAATGGTCATTTTTCAAACGGCCTCAGAATTTGACGAAATTAGTTTTTTTAGGACCGTATCATCAATACGAGGCTAGAAAATATTTTTCAGGAATTTTTAGAGACTGTATGTGGCGCCGGTAAAATAAAATGTGCATTCAAATTCAATATGTATAGAGTTATATTTTGATTTTGACGAAAACTGGTCGAAACGATCGAATCAGCCTACGATACATATCCTATTGTGTTCGGAATGGGGGTAATTAGCAAGGGACGACAGTCGATGGGTTCGATTTTGAATTCGAAATAAAAGTTTACTTTATAGAATAAATAAATAATATAATATAAAAAATTTCAATAACCCCCCTCTTTTCTCTTTCCTCATTCACGTTCAAAGTAAAAAAAAAAACTTCTGAGTGCGCCGCCGCGCCTCCTGGTGGTGCGCCCCACCGCCAACCACCGCCCTCCTCCCCTTCTTATTCTCTTACCGCGAGACCCCCACTCCAGCACCCCACTGCCCACCGCAACCACCACCCGCCGCCTCTCAGCCCAGCTACGCCCTCTACGCCGCCATCCCCATCCCTTCCTCCCCCTTCTTCGATTTGGAATCCGCCTAAACCCCAATCCACCCCAAAACCGCCTCCTCCTCGATTTCTACAACGTGCGATTTTCCCTTCCCCTCTGCAATTCAATCAACCAATTTCGCCCCGCTGTGAGTTCTTTGCATTCCACTTTGATTTTTATTTATATTGTCAACATATAAAGCTTTGATTTTTATTTATATTTTTAATATAGAAGGATTTGATTTCTATTCATACGAAGTTTAGACTTTCACTTAAATAAAGATTAGATTTTTATCATAGTAAAGGCGAGATTTTTATTATAAAGATAGGATTTTTATTATGTAAACATCTTTATAAAAGTGAAAAAATTATATTTTTATTTATATAAATATGATTTATATATTTTAGAATGAAAAAAAAATTCAATGTTTAATTTATAGAAGAGATAAAGAAATGATTTTTATAATGAAATAGCGAAAAGATTATGTCTTTGAAGTAGGAAAGGTATATTTTTATATGATACAGATAATAAAAATATGATTTTTATCATTTGTGAAATATAAAAATATAATTTTTATAAAGTAGAAGTATTAAATATATGATTTTCATTCATGTAGAGTAATAAAAATATAATTTTTATTATATTACTAGCAAGATAAAAATAGAATTTTTATCTATATAGTAGCGGTGTAAAAATAGAATTTTTATCCATATAACGTAGTTATAAAAATATGATTTTTACATACATAGCAACAATATAAAAATGTGATTTTTATATATGTAGCGGCTACGGACGGCGAAATTGACAAAAGGCGAGCACGACGAAGATTTCTACATATGAAGAGTCATGGTGTTTGGTTTAGCTAGTCGGTGAGAACTTCTCACTTTAAATTTTCTTTTTTTAGTTATAATATATACTAGGATGCAGACGGTGCTTAGTAGCACCCGATACCCGTCGTCCACAGACCATGGATGGCTTGTATGTTTGATTGTTTGTTAAGGTGAAAATTGATTGTGTGATGTGAAATGAAATAAAATATTTATATAGTTAAAAATATTTTATCGTTAAAAATATAATTTTTAACGGGTATGTGAATACATAAAAATCTGTGTTTGTTGATTTGAAACCCCACATGGGTATTGGGATAAAATTAGGCATACACTAATCCCAATAATTAGTTGTATATCGATCGATTGATTGACAGGATGTTATAAGCGTTAGATATCTATATTTGATGCTTATACAGAGTATTGCACTTTAGATGATGGTTGATGATTTGTCAGTGCCATTATATACATGTGTTGGTTGGAATCCATATAATTAACATTATATGGTAATTGATTGGGCCTCATTCCAATTGGGAAAATAAAGAATATTAGAATATAAAAATAGTCATGTGTTGACGATGCCCCTGGGTTGAGAATATTCATGTGTTGAAACTATTCATGTATTGGGTAAAATATTTTAACAATAAAATTTACATCTTTATCATATTTAAGATTAGAAACTACTTTACGGTTGGAGTCTGATTAAAAATCAAACGATAGATACCATAATTTTATAAAATATATTACATAACAAAAATAGTCATGTGTTGACAGTACTCATGTGTTGAAAGAAATATAGATTCATGTGTTGAATAGAATAAATATTCATTTGTTGAATAGAATAACGAATTTATTGAAATATATAAAGCCGTGTTGATTAGAGTTGCGTTATTTTGACATGAACGATATTTATATCGATTATATTCGTTTTTATAATGAGTATAGAAAAGGTAGTGATTTCAAAATATAACGTTTTGGAAATATTATCATTTATATAGTAATGATATGAAATATTCAATTTTGATTTGAAATTGAATATAGAGTTGAAATCGTTTTGAAAACAAATTTAAAACGATTTATAAAATATGTTTTAAAAGGAAATAACCGAAATATATAATATATATATTATATATATAATGGCCTGAATAGAACAAGCCACGCTGCGGTAGTTCGTGAATTTCGACCATTGACTTCGAATGGACATTACGGGAGAACCGACCGTCGGATTCTCCTGAAACCAGAACCGTTGGGTTCGTATCGAAAAGAGCTTTCCAATGAATATTAGAAATTTGAAATCTAACGGTTGGATTTGGAATTATGTCCAAATCAAATTTGGAAAAGGTCGATGTAAGTGCAGTTCGATGGCCATTGATGGAAATCGACTGTGCGGGCCTTGATAAAATTATTAAAAATATTAATAATTTGTGTAAAATCATAATATATGAATTGGAAAGAACTGGGATGAAAAATCCCACATTTGTAAAGATAAAAATATATTTGAAAGTGGTTTTAAAAATAATCAGAATTCCCAATATACAAAGTTGGAATGGATTTGAATCGAAATTATCTTCGGAATATTTCGATATTGGATTTTGTGATTATACAGATATTGTTATGGGAATTTGAAAGATATATTTATATCGTTATTTCCAATACGATATTTGTTAGTCGTAGAATTTGATATTGAATATAAGCCGATATATTTTCTATTCAGAGACTTGTACTTAATATCAAATGTGATTTGGGTTTGTCGTGAATGGTGTCTTCATTAACACTGTTCTTAAGCCCAGTTGAGAAAAAGATTAAATCTTTCTATTTAGATTTATTGAAGTGTACCAATTAAATAATATTTAATTGGAATTGAATTTGAATGTGATTTGGGTTTATCGTGAACCATGTTTTAGATGACATTGGTTCTTTAACCCAGTTAAAGATAGGATATTGATTTTTGAGAAGATTAAAACTAAGTGGAGTTTTAATGGATCTTTAATTAGAGAAAAGTGATCGAGAATGGAGTATCACCAGTTTTGCTCCAAAGGGATAGGTAAATCTTTAATTAGATTTGAACGTGAAATGGTAATTAATTTTACCGATAACACCGTAGTGTTAGATATGGAGTATTACCAGTTTTGCTCCAAGGGATGAATAGGTTGAGATTGGGAAATAAAATAAATAATTACTTCGGTGTGGTTCGCTAATCCCGACTCATTTGGAAAACCATGATATGGTTTGAAATGATATCCAAAGGAAGATTAAAGAATAAATTTAGAAGAATTTATCTTTGATAAAATTAAGGGGAACCTTTCCCTAAGAATGTGAATTTTTTTGAGTAAAAGAATATTCTGAATTGGAATGAGGCATATGTTGTGTTTGTGCAACACGTGTTTATTATATACGCGGGTTATTCGGAAAGGCTGGGTTTATAGCCATTCTGAATAACTGATTCGACGGTAAGTCCAAAATGAAGACGGTGGTTGAAGACCGGAAGTCTTCACATCGTTTGGGTGATTATTGATGATCTTTATTGGACTGTACACCCAAGATGAGAGAATCTGTTGGTGATCGTCCAGACGTACTTGGAGATCGATGGATATGCGAGGAAAGTGCCTCTGGTTTTGTTCAGACCCAGAACGAACTTGTAAATGGACTGTGTGTCTGACATTGGATTTTATTCTGTGTTGATTGATCTCTATTAAATATACAACTGTTTGGCGGCAGAGAATTTATTCTCTTTCTTAACGCCCTTCTCTGAGACGTACGAGCTCAGAGGTTGTATATCGATGGACATCGGTCGCATGGAGTGAATTGCCTGTGTGGCACGTCTAAGTGGCAAATGATCAAGGCTTCTGTTGAAAAGCAAAGTCTTGTGGTTGATGATCAAAGCACGGCCTACGTGGCGCAGCTTTGTGTATAGCATGAATTCGCGAGCTTCACACCTCAGTATGAGTCAAAAACGGGATAAGGACCCAAGGAGTGCACGACGTTTCTTTCTAGCTAGTGGTGGTGTCAGTGCTTAAAATGGTTGACATTTATATATACTTTTCACCTGTGTGGTTGTTGGAATGCGAGGCGCCTCGGATATAGGTTTGTTAGGACCGGGAAACGTGTGTTCAGGAATTGCCAATCCTCTTCCGTGTTATACGACGTGGTCCCTTGAATTACTCTCTTTTAAAGTAAAGTTTTAAATAACTGTTTTAGTTCTCACACCAGTCACATGACTGACCTGGAGTTTATTGTTTTAACCTAAACTCTGGGTGCCCCTATTTTCTATACGGACAGCTAGTAGTTTTGGTTTTGCATATTTATATTCACAAGATCCTGATTTACAGCTGGAACGATGCTTGGAAAACTGTGTATCCGTGTATTACTTTCAGTTGTGTCTTGTGTTTTTTTTCCGCTGCAATGTAATTTATTGTAATCTCTGATATTCATCAAATGGGTAATATTTATTCATACTCTGTATATTCTTGTATCTGATGGAATTGTTGTAAAAACAATGAAATGTTCTTCTTTTTGCGTTCTATTTTGTCGTGTTCTCAAGATAATCCGGGCTTTCCTTACCGGGGAAGTTATGGGTTGTTACATTTGGTATCAGAGGTTTAGTTTACAGAGCTCGAGAACAAGACACATTAGAACCAAATGAAAGAATTCATTAGAGATTGGATTAGTAATATCCAATTAGAATGACTCGTTAGAGATAGGATCAGTAGTATCCTAGAGCGAGTGTGAAGAGTATGTTTTTAAATGAAACAAAATTTGTTTTGAAAATTGAAATCAAATATACATATTTGAATATTTTATATGTATTGAATTTGGACAATTCAATATATAAAGATTTTGCATATACGCGTCATGAACGTATATTCGAAATTTTAATATACTGGATACATATAGAACCACATTCTGGTCGCCCAGAGATGATTCTGATGATTGATGCATCGTCATCAGAGTTGATGTTCGAGTGGCGAAGGTGTGATATCTATATATTTCCATTAGGCTGGTGTGAGAACCAAAATTAGATAGGACCTACTGTTGTGATTTGGCATCAAAAATCCGATTTTTGGACTATGTACCAAAGTTATGAATTTGAAAAGCTAATCAACTAATTGATTGCTGGTTGTGTTGTTTGATTATTGTTTGATTAATTAAATGTTGAACCTTTAGCCAAATTGTATCAAATATTGAGTTGTATTGAAAATTGGTCGCAATTGCATGCATATACATGTACTTACATTGAACAGGTCATAGCAAGGAGGCTAGAGCAGAGAATAAAATTGTTTGCCCGACGAATAGGTACATGTTTACATAATTTACTGTTTTGTTTGGGTGACGACGATTTTATGAGCCGATTGGATAGCCGCTTGGCTTTTTCTTTTTCTTTTTGATTGAAGAAGGCCATGGGAGGCTATATGAAATATCCCGAAGTCCCTAGTGCAGGAGAGGTTATGGCGAAATTTAGGGTGTTAGCCAAATTTTTGAAAAATTTGAAAAATTCTTAGAAACCGAAAAGTTGGACGAAAAGTTTTAAGTGGGGGAGATTGTAACAACCCGGAAATGCGAGCCAATTTAAAATTTTTATTTTGGCAATTTTAGCGAATTTTGAATATTTAAAGTGATTTATTTTAAATAATATCAACAAGAAATTTAGTTTTAATAGAATTTGAACGTATATATTTATATAGATCGTCGTTAGAATATAAATATTTTATTTATAATTATAAAAGGAATTGAAAATGGCACGGTAGTTCGATAATTCGATTTCAAAATTTAATTGAACATATCGGGTGCAAAATTAACCGGAATTTAGCGAAACCAAAAATATTTGAATCTATTTGATAATATCTTACCAACGAATCCAAAAAATCAAAATTTCATAGTGGGAATCAAAAGTTATGCCCAGTTGAAAATTCAGAATAGTCGCTATGGAATTCTGATCCTTAAAAATAGCCATTTTGCAAACGACCTCGGTTTTCGACGAAACCACTTTTGTTGGATCCGTGATGTCAAGTTATTGCTAGATTTCAAAATTCGTAATTTTTCGAATCAATATGTGAGCGTGGCAAAGGAAAACGCGTTTGACCAGTTTTAGTTGATTTTAATCGACTGGAAAATTGCCATTTTTCAAACGGTCTCAGAATTTGACGAAATTAGTTTTGTTAGGACCGTATCGTCAATACGAGACTAGGAAATATTTTTGGGGAATTTTTAGTGACTGTATGTGGCCCCGGTAAAATAAAATGTGCGTTCAAATTCAATATATATAGAGTTATATTTTGATTTTGACGAAAACTAATCAAAACGATCGAATCAGCCTACGATACATATCCCATTGTGTTCGGAATGAGGGTAATTAGCTAGGGACGACAGTCGGTGGGTTCGATTTTGAATTCGAAATAAAAGTTTACTTTATAGAATAAATAAATAAAATAATATAAAAAATTTCAATAACCCCCCATCTTTTCTCTTTCCTCATTCACGTTCAAAGTAAAAAAACCCTTCTGAGTGCGCCGCCGTGCCTCCTGGTGGTGCGCCCCACCGCCAACCACCGCCCTCCTCCGCTTCCTCCTCCCCTTCTTCTTCTCTTATCGCGAGACCCCCACTCCAGCACCCCACATCATACCGCAACCACCACCCGCCGCCTCTCAGCCCAGCTCTGCCCTCTGCGCCACCATCCCCATCTCTTCCTCCCCCTTCTTCGATTTGGAATCCGCCTAAACCCCAATCCACCCCAAAACCGCCTCCTCCCCCTCCTCGATTTTTGCAAAGCGCGATTTCCCTTCCCCTCTGCAATTCAATCAACCAATTTCGCCCCGCTGTGAGTTCTTTGCATTCCACTTTGATTTTATTTATATTGTCAACATATAAAGCTTTGATTTTTATTTATATTTTTAACATAGAAGGATTTGATTTCTATTCATACGAAGTTTAGACTTTCATTTAAATAAAGATTAGTTTTTTATCATAGTAAAAGCGAGATTTTTATTATAAAGATAGGACTTTTATTATGTAAACATCGTTATAAAAGTGAAAAAATTATATTTTTATTTATATAAATATGATTCTTATATTTTTAGAAAGAATAAAAATTCGATTTTTAATTTATAGAAGAGATAAAGAAATGATTTTTATAATGAAACAGCGAAAAGATTATGTCTTTGAAGTAGGAAAGGTATGATTTTTATATGATACAAATAATAAAAATATGATTTTTATCATATGTGAAATATAAAAATATAATTTTTATAAAGTAGAAGTATTAAAAATATGATTTTCATTCATGTAGAGTAATAAAAATATAATTTTTATTATATTACTAGCAAGATAAAAATAGAATTTTTATCTATATAGTAGCGGTGTAAAAATAGAATTTTTATCCATATAACATAGTTATAAAAATATGATTTTTACATACATAGCAACAATATAAAAATGTGATTTTTATATATGTAGCAGCTACGGACGGCGAAATTGACAAAAGGCGAGCACGACGAAGATTTCTACATATGAAGAGTCATGGTGTTTGGTTTAGCTAGTCGGTGATAACTTCTCACTTAATTTTTTTTTTCTAGTTATAATATATACTAGGATGCAGACGGTGCTTAGTAGCACCCGACACCCGTCGTCCACAGACCATGGATGGCTTGTATGTTTGATTGTTTGTTGAGGTGAAAATTGATTGTGTGATGTGAAATGAAATAAAATATTTATATAATTAAAAATATTTTATCGTTAAAAATATAATTTTTAACGGGTATGTGAATAAATAAAAATCTGTGTTTGTTGATTTGAAACCCCACACAGGTATTGGGATAAAATATGACATACACTAATCCCAATAATTAGTTGTATGTCGATCGATTGATTGACAGGTTGTTATAAGCGTTAGATATCTATATTTGATGCTTATACAGAGTAGTGCACTTTAGATGATGGTTGATGATTTGTCAGTGTCATTATATACATGTGTTGGGTGGAATCCGTATAATTAACATTATATGATAATTGATTGGGCCTCATTTTAATTGGGAAAATAAAGAATATTAGAATATAAAAATAGTCATGTGTTGACGATGCTCCTGGGTTGAGAATATTCATGTGCTGAAACTATTCATGTGTTGGGAAAAATATTTTAACAATAAAATTTACATCTTTATCATATTTAAGATTAGAAACTACTTTACGGTTGGACTCTGATTAAAAATCAAACGATAGATACCATAATTTTATAAAATATATTACATAACAAAAATAGTCATGTGTTGACAGTACTCATGTGTTGAGATTAGTCATGTGTTGAAAGAAATATAGATTCATGTGTTGAATAGAATAAATATTTATTTGTTGAATAGAATAACGAATTTATTGAAATATATAAAGCCGTGTTGATTAGAGTTGCGCTATTTTGACGTGAACGATATTTATATCGATTATATTCGTTTTTATAATGAGTATAGAAAAGGTAGTGATTTCAAAATATAACGTTTTGAAAATATTATCATTTATATAGTAATGATATGAAATATTCAATTTTGATTTGAAATTGAATATAGAGTTGAAATCGTTTTGAAACCAAATTTAAAACGATTTATAAAATACGTTTTAAAAGGAAATCGTTGAAATATATAATATATATTATTTATATATATATAATGGCCTGAATAGAACGCGCCGCGCTGCGGTAGTTCGTGAATTTCGACCATTGACTTCGAATGGACATTACGGGAGATCCGACCGTCAGATTCTCCTGAAACCAGAACCATTGGGTTCGAATCGAAAAGAGCTTTCCAATGAATATTAGAAATTTGAAATCAAACGGTTGGATTTGGAATTATGTCCAAATCAAATTTGGAAAAGGTCACTGTAAGTGCAGTTCGATGGCTGTTGATGGAAATCGACTGTGCGGGCCTTGATAAAATTATTAAAAATATTAATAATTTGTGTGAAATCATAATATATGAATTGGAAAGAACTGGGATGAAAAATCCCACATTTGTAAAGATAAAAATAGATTTTTGATCGAAACGAACTAGTTTTGAACTAGAAATAAAATCAATTTATTTTTGAAATAAATAAATTGAATTTGAAAGTGGTTTTAAAAATAATCAGAATTTCCAATATAAAAAGTTGGAATGGATTTGAATCAAAATTATCTTCGGAATATTTCGATGTTGGATTTCGTGATTATACAGATATTGTTGTGGGAATTTGAAAGATATATTAATATCGTTATTTCCAATACGATATTTGTTAGTCGTAGAATTTGATATTGAATATAAGCCGATTTATTTTCTATTCAGAGCCTTGTATTTAATATCAAATGTGATTTGGGTTTGTCGTGAATGGTGTCTTCATTAACACTGTTCTTAAACCCAGTTGAGAAAAAGATTAAACCTTTCTATTTAGATTTAATGAAGTGTTCCAATTAAATAATATTTAATTGGAATTGAATTTGAATGTGATTTGGGTTTATCGTGAACCGTGTTTTAGATGACATTGGTTCTTTAACCCAATTAAAGACAGGATATTGATTTTTGAGAAGATTAAAACTAAGTGGAGTTTTAATGAATCTTTAATTAGAGAAAAGTGATCGAGAATGGAGTATCACCAGCTTTGCTCCAAAGGGATAGTTAAATCTTTAATTAGATTTGAACGTGAAATGGTAATTAATTTTACTGATAACACCGTAGTGTTAGATATGGAGTATTACCAGTTTCGCTCCAGGGGATGAATAGGTTGGGATTGGGAAATAATATAAATAATTACTTCGGTGTGGTTCGCTAATCCCGACTCATTTGGAAAACCATGATATGGTTTGAAAAGATATCCAAAGGAAGATTAAAGAATAAATATAGAAGAATTTATCTTTGACAAAACTAAGGGGAACCTTTCCCTAAGAATGTGAATTTTTTTGAATAAAAAAATATTCTGAATTGGAATAAGGCGTATGTTGTGTTTGTGTAACACGTGTTTATTATATACGCGGGTTATTCGGAAAGGCTGGGTTTATACCCATTCTGAATAACCGATTCGACGATAAGTCGAAAATGAAGATGGTGGTTGAAGACCGGAAGTCTTCACATCGTTTGGGTGATTATTGATGATCTTAATTGGGTTGTACACCCAAGATGAGAGAATCAGTTGATGATCGTCCAGACGTACTTGGAGATCGATGGATATGCGAGGAAAGTGCCTTTGGTTTTGTTCAGACCCAGAACGAACTTGTAAATGGACTGTGTGTCTGACATTGGATTTTATTCTGTGTTGATTGATCTCTATTAAATATACATCTGTTTGGCGGCGGAGAATTTATTCGCTTGCTTAACGCCCTTCTCTGAGACGTACGAGTTCAGAGGTTGTATATCGATGGACATCAGTCGCATGGAGTGAATTGGCCGTGTAGCACGCCTAAGTGGCAAATGATCAACGCTTCTGTTGAAAAACAAAGTCTTGTGGTTGATGATCAAAGCACGGCCTACGTGGCGCAGCTTTGTGTATAGTGTGAATTCGCGAGCCTCACACCTCGATATGAGTCAAAAATGGGATAAGGACCCTAGGAGTGCACGACGTTTCTTTCAAGCTAGTGGTGGTGTCAGTGCTTAAACTGGTTGACATTTATATATACTTTTCACCTGTGTGGTTGTTGGAATGCGAGGCGCCTCAGATATAGGTCTGTTAGGACCGGGAAACGTGTGTTCAGGAATTGCCAATCCTCAAAAGTAAGAGAGGACCGGCCTTGGAGGTTCCAAAGGATCATAGTGGGGTCCTGAGACATTTGCTAGAGTGTCTAGAATTGGAGAGGAGCTTGCCCCTTGCCTCGACTCATGACGGAAATCCAATTTCCAATACGTAACTTGCGGTTTTATTTGTGGAACCTAGTATGGCGACATGATATATGGTACCCATGCCGTCTATGATTGATATTTATGATTGAAATTGTTTTGACACTATACACTTATAATAGTATCAAATGATTTGTTTTAAACGTATCAAGCATGTTTGGCTATTATAAGGGAAAACCCTATTCTTCGGCTTGCGTTGCATTGTGTGATGGGACCTAGGTCTTATAATAGCTTCACTTTTCCAGCATTGCGCTGTTTTGTTATATGCACTAGTGTTCTTTGGAGGAAACCCGTTCCGTGTTATATGGCGTGGTCCCTTGAATTACTCTCTTTTAAAGTAAAGTTTTAAATAACTGTTTTAGTTCTCACACCATTCACATGACTGACCTGGAGTTTATAGTTTTAACCTAAACTCCGGGTGCCCCTTTTTTCTACACGGACAGCTAGTAGTTTTGGTTTTGCATATTTATATTCACAGGATCCTGATTTACAGCTGGAACGATGCTCGGAAAGCTCTGTATCCGTGTATTACTTTCAGTTGTGTCTTGTATTGATTTTCCGCTGCAATGTAATTTATTGTAATCTCTGATATTTATCAAATGTGTAATATTTAATCATACTCTGTATATTCTTGTATCTGATGGAATTGTTGTAAAAACAATGAAACGTTCTTCTGTTTGCGTTCTATTTTGTCGTGTTCTCAAGATAATTCAGGCTTTCCTTACCGGGGAAGTTATGGGTTGTTACATTTGGTATCAGAGCTTTGGTTTACAGAGCTCGAGAACAAGACACATTAGAACCAAACGAAAGAACTCATGCGAGATTGGATTAGTAATATCCAATTAGAATGACTCGTTAGAGATAGGATCAGTAGTATCCTAGAACGAGTGTGAAGAGTATGATTTTAAATAAAACACATTTTGTTTTGAAAATTGAAATCAAGTATACGTATTTGAATATTTTATATGTATTGAATTTGGACAACCCAATATATAAAAAATTTGCATATACGCGTCATCAACGTATATTCGAAATTTTAATATACTGGATACATATAGAATCACATTCTAGTCGCCCGGAGATGATTATGATGATTGATGCATCATCATCAGAGTTGATGTTCGAGTGGCGAAGGTGTGATATCTATATATTTCCATTAGGCTGGTGTGAGAACCAAAATTAGATAGGACTTATTGTTGTGATTTGGCATCAAAAATCTGATTTTTGGACTATGTACCAAAGTTATGAATTTGAAAAGCTAATCAACTAATTGATTGCTGGTTGTGTTGTTTGATTATTATTTGATTAATTAAATGTTGAACCTTTAGCCAAATTGTATCAAATATTGAGTTGTATTGAAAATTGGTCGCAATTGCATGCATATACATGTACTTACATTGAACAGGTCATAGCAAGGAGGCTAGAGCAGAGAATAAAATTGTTTGCCCGACAAATAGGTACATGTTTACATAATTTACTGTTTTGTTTGGGTGACGATGATTTTATGAGCCGATTGGCTAGCCGCTTGGCTTTTTCTTTTTCTTTTTGATTGTAGAAGGCCATGGGAGGCTATATGAAATATCCCGAAGTCCCCGGTGCAGGAGAGTTATGGCGAAATTTTTCGGAAATTTAGGGTGTTAGCCAAATTTTTGAAAAATTTGAAAAGTTCTTAGAAACTGAAAAGTTGAAGAACTTTAGTCGTAAGGAAAATAATGGAAGTTGAGTTGGTTTGTAAAACAACTTTCGGCTTCGTTCCTTTTCGGGAACAAAAAGTTTTAAGTGGCGGAGATTGTAACAACCCGGAAATGCGAGCCAATTTAAAAATTTTATTTTGGCAATTTTAGCGTATTTTGAATATTTAAAGTGATTTATTTTAAATAATATCGACGAGAAATTTAGTTTTAATAGAGTTCGAACGTATATATTTATATAGATCGTCATTAGAATATAAATATTTTACTTATAATCATAAAAGGAATTGAAAATGGCGCGGTAGTTCGATAATTCGATTTCAAAATTCAATTGAACATACCGGGTGCAAAACAAACCGGATTTTAGCGAAACCAAAAATATTTGAATCTATTTGATAATATCTTTCAAAAATCCAAAAAATCAAAAATTCATACCGGGAATCAAAAGTTATGCCCAGTTGAAAATTCAGAATAGTCGCTATGGAATTCTGGCCCTTAAAAATAGTCATTTTGCGAACGACCTCGGTTTTCGACGAAACCACTTTTGTTGGATCCATGATGTCAAGTTATTGCTAGATTTCAAAATTCGTAATTTTTCGAATCAATATGTGAGCGTGGCAAAGGAAAACGCGTTTGACCAGTTTCAGTTGATTTTAATCGACTGGAAAATGGCCATTTTTCAAACGGTCTCAGAATTTAACGAAATTAGTTTTGTTAGGACCGTATCGTCAATACGAGGCTAGGAAATATTTTTCGGTAATTTTTAGAGACTGTATATGGCCCCGGTAAAATAAAATGTGCGTTTAAATTTAATATATATAGAGTTATATTTTGATTTTGACGAAAACTAATTGAAACGATCGAATCAGCCTACGATACATATCTCATTATGTTCGGAATGGGGGTAATTAGCTTGGGACGACAGTCGGTGGGTTCGATTTTGAATTCGAAATAAAAGTTTACTTTATAGAATAAATAAATAAAATAACATAAAAAATTTCAATACCCCCCCTTTTCTCTTTCCTCATTCACATTCAAAGTAAAAAAAAACTTCTGAGTGCGCCGCCGCACCCTACCGCCAACCACCGCCCTCCTCCGCTTCCTCCTCCCCTTCTTCTTCTCTGACCGCGAGACCCCCACTCCGGCACCCCACAGCCCACCGCAACGACCACCCGCCGCCTCTCAGCCCAACTCCGCCCTCTGCGCCGCCATCCCCATCTCTTCCTCCCCTTCTTCGATTTGAAATCCGCCTAAACCCCAATCCACCCCAAAACCGCCTCCTCCCCCTCCTCGATTTACGCAACGCGCGATTTCCCCCTCCCCTCTGCAATTCAATCAACCAATTTCGCCCCGCTGTGAGTTCTATGCATTCCACTTTAATTTTTATTTATATTGTCAACATATAAAGCTTTGATTTTTATTTATATTTTTAACATAGAAGGATTTGATTTCTATTCATACGAAGTTTAGACTTTCATTTAAATAAAGATTAGATTTTTATCATAGTAAAGGCAAGATTTTTATTATAAAGATAGGATTTTTATTATGTAAACAACGTTATAAAAGTGAAAAGTTTATATTTTTATTTATAAAAATATGATTTTTATATTTTAGAAAGAATAAAACTTCGATTTTTAATTTATAGAAGAGATAAAGAAATGATTTTTATAATGAAATAGCGAAAAGATTATGTCTTTGAAGTAGGAAAGGTAAGATTTTTATATGATACAAATAATAAAAATATGATTTTTATCATGTGAGAAATATAAAAATATAATTTTTATAAAGTAGAAGTATTAAAAATATGATTTTCATTCATGTAGAGTAATAAAAATATAATTTTTATTATATTACTAGCAAGATAAAAATTGAATTTTTATCTATATAGTAGCGGTGTAAAAATAGAATTTTTATCCATATAACGTAGTTATAAAAATATGACTTTTACATACATAGAAACAATACAAAAATGTGATTTTTATATATGTAGTGGCTACGGACGGCGAAATTGACAAAAGGCGAGCACGACGAAGATTTCTACATATGACGAGTCATGGTGTTTGGTTTAGCTAATTTCTCACACTAAATTTTCTTTTTCTAGTTATAATTTATACTAGGATGCAGACGGTGCTTAGTAGCACCCGACACCCGTCGTCCACAGACCATGGATGGCTTGTATGTTTGATTGTTTGTTGAGGTAAAAATTGATTGTGTGATGTGAAATGAAATAAAATATTTATATAGTTAAAAATATTTTATCGTTTAAAAAATAATTTTTAACAGGCATGTGAATAAATAAAAATCTGTGTTTGTTGATTTGAAACCCCACCCGGGTATTGGGATAAAATACGGCATACACTAATTCCAACAATTAGTTATATGTCGATCGATTGATTGACAAGCTGTTATAAGGGTTAGATATCTATATTTGATGCTTATACAGAGTAGTGCACTTTAGATGATGGTTGATGATTTGTCAGTGCCATTATATACATGTGTTGGATGGAATCCATATAATTAACATTATATGGTAATTGATTGAGCCTCATTCCAATTGGGAAAATAAAGAATATTAGAATATAAAAATAGTCATGTGTTGACGATGCTCATGGGTTGAGAATATTCATGTGTTGAAACTATTCATGTGTTGGGTAAAATATTTTAACAATAAAATTTACATCTTTATCATATTTAAGATTAGAAACTACTTTACGGTTGGAGACTGATTAAAAATCAAACGATAGATACCATAATTTTATAAAATATATTACATAACAAAAATAGTCATGTGTTGACAGTACTCATGGGTTGAGATTAGTTATGTGTTGAAAGAAATATAGATTCATGTGTTGAATAGAATAAATATTCATTTGTTGAATAGAATAACGAATTTATTGAAATATATAAAGACGTGTTGATTAGAGTTGCGCTATTTTGATGTGAACGATATTTATATCGATTATATTCGTTTTTATAATGAGTATAGAAAAGGTAGTGATTTCAAAATATAACGTTTTAAAAATACTATCATTCATATAGTAATGATATGAAATATTCCATTTTGATTTGAAATCGAATACAGAGTTGAAATCGTTTTGAAAACGAATTTAAAACGATTTATAAAATACGTTTTAAAAGGAAATCGATGAAATATATAATATATATTATATATATAATGGCCTGAATAGAACGCGTCGCACTGCGGTAGTTCGTGAATTTCGACCATTGACTTCGAATGGACATTACGGGAGATCCGACCATCCGATTCTCCTGAAACCAGAACCGTTGGGTTCGTATCGAAAAGAGGTTTCCAATGAATATTAGAAATTTGAAATCTAACGGTTGGATTTGGAATTATGTCCAAATCAAATTTGGAAAAGGTCGTTGTAAGTGCAGTTCGATGGCCGTTGATGGAAATCGACTGTGCGGGCCTTAATAAAATTATTAAAAATATTAATAATTTGTGTAAAATCATAATATACGAATTGGAAAGAACTAGGATGCAAAATCCCACATTGTAAAGATAAAAATAGATTTTTGATCGAAACGAACTAGTTTTGAACTAGAAATAAAATCAATTTATTTTTGAAATAAATAAATTGAATTTGAAAGTGGTTTCAAAAATAATCAGAATTTCCAATATACAAAGTTGGAATGGATTTGAATCGAAATTATCTTCGGAATATTTCGATGTTGGATTTCGTGATTATACAGATATTGTAATGGGAATTTGAAAGATATATTTATATCGTTATTTCCAATACGATATTTGTTAGTCGTAGAATTTGATATTGAATATAAGCCGATATATTTTCTATTCAGAGCCTTGTGTTTAGTATTAAATCTGATTTGGGTTTGTCGTGAATGGCGTCTTCATTAACACTGTTCTTAAGCCCAGTTGAGAAAAAGATTAAATCTTTCTATTTAGATTTAATGAAGTGTACCAACTAAATAATATTTAATTGGAATTGAATTTGAATGTGATTTGGGTTTATCGTGAACCGTGTTTTAGATGACATTGGTTCTTTAACCCAGTTAAAGACAGGATATTGATTTTTGAGAAGATTAAAACTAAGTGGAGTTTTAATGGATCTTTAATTAGAGAAAAGTGATCGAGAATAGAGTATCACCAGTTTTGCTCCAAAGGGATAGTTAAATCTTTAATTAGATTTGAAAGTGAAATGGTAATTAATTTTACCGATAACACCGTGGTGTTAGATATGGAGTATTACCAGTTTTGCTCCAGGGGATGAATAGGTTGGGATTGGAAAATAAAATAAATAATTACTTCGGTGTGGTTCGCTAATCCCGACTAGTTTGGAAAACCATGATATGGTTTGAAATGATATCCAAAGGAAGATTAAAGAATAAATTTAGAAGAATTTATCTTTGATAAAATTAAGGGGAACCTTTCCCTAAGAATGTGATTTTTTTTAATTAAAGAATATTCTGAATTGGAATGAGGCGTATGTTGTCTTTGTGTAACACGTGTTTATTATATACGCGGGTTATTCGGAAAGGCCGGGTTTATACCCATTCTGAATAACTGATTCCACGATAAGTCAAAAATGAAGACGGTGGTTGAAGACCAGAAGTCTTCACATTGTTTGGGTGATTATTGATGATCTTGATTGGGATGTACACCCAAGATGAGAGAATCAGTTGGTGATCGTCTAGACGTACTTGGAGATCGATGGATATGCGAGGAAGGTGCCTCAGGTTTTGTTCAGACCCAGAACGAACTTGTAAATGGACTATGTGTCTTACATTGGATTTTATTCTGTGTTGATTGATCTCTATTAAATATACATCTGTTTGGCGGCGGAGAATTTATTCTCTTGCTTAATGCCCTTCTCTGAGACGTACGAGCTCAGGGTTGTATATCGATGGACATCAGTCGCATGGAGTGAATTGCCTGTGTGGCACGCCTAAGTGGCAAATGATCAAGGCTTCTGTTGAAAAGCAAAGTCTTGTGGTTGATGATCAAATCACGGCCTATGTGGCGTAGCTTTGTGTATAGCGTGAATTCGCGAGCCTCACACCTCGGTATGAGTCAAAAACGGGATAAGGACCCAAGGAGTGCACGACGTTTCTTTCTAGCTAGTGGTGGTGTCAGTGATTAAGCTGGTTGACATTTATATATACTTTTCACCTGTGTGGTTGTTGGAATGCGAGGTACCTTGGATATAGGTCTGCTAGGACCGGGAAACGTGTGTTCAGGAATTGCCAATCCTCAAAAGTAAGAGAGGACCGGCCTTGGAGGTTCCAAAGGATCATAGTGGGGTCCTGAGTCATTTTCTAGAGTGTCTCGAATCGGAGAGGAGCTTGCCCCTTGCATCGACTCATGACGGAAATCCAATTTCCAATACGTGACTTGCGGTTTTATTTGTAGAACCTAGTATGGCGACATAGTATATGGTACCCATGCCGTCTATGATTGATATTTATGATTGAAATTGTTTTGACACTATACACTTATAATAGTATCAAATGATTTGTTTTAAACGTATCAAGCATGTTTGGCTATTATAAGGGAAAACCCTATCCTCCGGCTTGCGTTGCATTGTGTGATGGGACCTGGGTCTTATAATAGCTTCATTTTTCCAAAAAGCATTGCGCTGTTTTGTTATATGCACTAGTGTTCTTGGGAGGAAACCCGTTCTGTGTTATATGGCGTGGTCCCTTGAATTACTCTCTTTTAAAGTAAAGTTTTAAATAACTGTTTTAGTTCTCACAATTTTCTACATGGGCAGCTAGTAGTTTTGGTTTTGCAGATTTATATTCACAGGATCCTTATTTACAGCTGGAACGATACTCGAAAAGCTTTGTATCCGTGTATTACTTTCAGTTGTGTCTTGTATTGTTTTTCCGCTGCAATGTAATTTATTGTAATCTCTGATATTTATCGAATGTGTAATATTTATTCATACTCTGTATATTCTTGTATCTGATGGAATTATTGTAAAAACAATGAAATGTTCTTCTGTTTGCGTTCTATTTTGTCGCGTTCTCAAGATAATCCGGGCTTTCCTTACCGGGGAAGTTACGGGTTGTTACATTTACAATGGTTAAATTCATATAATTCTAATTTGCTATGACATATTCATTTTAACAAACCATTCATTCCGAAATTAAATTCGTACTTAAAAGAGTTCTATTAAAAGCAGCACAAAATGGGTTATATTTTGATTTCGTAGATGAATTACAATATACACATTTAAACATTAAATATTAGTTTAACTTATATTTGAAACTTTGATATATCTGGGTCGTTATAGTAATCAGTTGGTTGTGCTCCTCTCCTGTCCCCAGACACCACGGTGATCTACCCCGTTGGCTTCTTCAACTTCATATGTATGGACTGGTCCAAGCGCATCACGCCATCGTATTATTAGATCCTACATCTAATCTTTTAATCACGCAATTGTCTTACCTTATCACATTACTTATTTACTTGATTATCCACATATTCACTTTTTATTCAAGTTACTTGGTTATTAGCTCACAATTAGTTGTTTACTTTCTTTAATCTTCCTGATGATGTCACAGCAGACTTCCGCTTATTATTCATTTCGTGTATTCGACTTAAGAAGTCTGCCACTATTAAGCCTACTTTGTTCTTTCTAATTTAATCATAACCTTATCTTACACCGTTATCACAAACGTTGTTGTGAGTTTACTTACTAACTTAGTTCCCTTAACTAAGGTTTATTAATAAGTTCCCTTTTCCTTGTTAATTAAAACTCACATTATAATTCCACTTATCCCTAGGACGAGCCTTTCATATAATTAACTATAATAGGTTATATTCCCCCATTCATCACAATTCTTCTTAGATTTATTAATATGAACCAACTTTTACTATTGTAATCTTTCATTAATTACCGACTTATGTATTCTTATTATTTCAGGAAAATATTTTACACACCTCATTATATTAGTTAACGGAAAGATGTAAAGATTTATTTCCATAACATACGTCAATTAAGATACATAGTTGCATGCTGTTTATTTTAATTTCATTATGTACACATACATATATATATTTTATTTGATTAGTGTGCAATACGGTAAAAGAACCTCTATTCACACTAATCCTTTTTCCTTTCTTTTCTTGCAACTACGTTCCCAATAATTTTTCCATCATGAAAATTATCCATTTTTCCCAAATCCAACTACCTCAGCCCACTACTTAATTTTCCCTTTTTATTTTTTGAGTTAGATGTTAAATTCCTATTTTTCATATACCATTTTCAGTTACTGTAAATTTTCTATACAAAATTAGGCATATCATTTCTTTGCCCATTATTCCCAATTTCATTGTAATTCTGTTTACAACATATCCAATTTGACATTAAATAACAATCTTAAAAAAGTAGTCATAATTATATTAAATTCCACAATTCTGGTATTACATTAATTCTCAATCCAAACAAAAGATTAATGGAATAGATTTGTACAACAGTATTGTTCATAACGTACTTCGAAATGGATTATATCGCAATTACCTCAAATTCTAATTATTTATCACGTTAAGAATTACGGGGAATGCAAACGAGAAATATACCATTACCAAAAGGTATAATTCTAAATCCATTCACATGACTGCTTTCTAATCCTTGAATATGATTCAGATATGCTATTCCATGGTCTTTCTAATTGAATCTAATATTAAGATAACCACAGATATATAAATTAAATTCTAAAAGAAGAAGGAAATAAAGAAACCTTAATAGTTCAGATTCACAGTATCTACCTCATGTTAACAAGAAATCTGAACACCTGTATTGTAGATCTATGGTCTTTATCTTCAAATCTTGAATACGAATTCCTAAAAATAAATTTCTAAATCTTGAAAGATTTGGAGAAGAAAGAAATTAGCATCGTCTCAAAAAATATGGGTTGGAGACTAGGCTCTGCTAGTCTATTTATAGGTATGTAGGAGATTCTTGTCTTCTAGACTAAATAAAATCTGAACCGTACAAGTCAAAATAATACATCGGTTTGCCCTAGAGAACTGTCGACCCACCTCTAACGTGTGTCGACCCATGGCCTAGGCCATTAACATTAATTTTGTTGATATTAAATTCTTGTTTAATGTTGCTGATAACATTTATTTCTTTTTGAATATTGCTTATGCAATTTATTTTATTCCATTATAATGTATATCCAACTTTTGAATTTCAAAATCGTGCGCATATTTATACGTATAACTCTTCAAATCTTTGTCCGTTAATAACTGCTCAATTAATATCATTTATAATGCCATCAATTCATTTTTTTCCTTCCTTTTAATATATATTCAAATTTCAAATTCAGCTTTCCTCTTGCCTATTTTGTTTTTCTTTCACATTTATTACTTCCCTCTCTTAAATTACACTTCTAATTTGAACTTATGCGTATATATTTACGCACAATCTTCATTTCTTTTTCAAATTCAAACGATGTTATGCCTCCATGTAATTTTTACTCATTTTGATTGTTTGTAGGTTACTTTTTGATTTCCTATTCATATATATATATATATATATATATACAAACACACACACATATATACACATATACATGTATAATCATACATACTTACCTATGTATATAATTTTTCTTTTATGTATATATATATATATTTCTCTTAGAATATGCATTTCTTTAGTCGTCCCTGTAAAATCAAAAACATGAAGCGGATGGGACCCGAACTTGCGCCGCTCACATGGAAGAGACATGCCTCTACTAACTGGACTACACAAGCTTTTGTTCACATGACTAAAAACACTGGTAGTCATCGTTCCTATCAGTGTTCTTCTCCTATCCTCTTTTTCACATTTGTTCTAAAAATTCATTTAAAGATAACTTTTTCATTTCAAATCCGTTTTCTGCAAACCATAGGTATAAATTGACTAGAAATCGTAACGGACGCAATGCTGTTAGTTCCATGACCAAACTTTGAAAATTATACAAATTTTTGTTTTATTATTTAATTAAAAATGCTGGGTGTTACATGACAACTACATGCTAGCGCTATGAGCTAATGGGATGTTGTGATTATCTTTTAACTCTCGAGGATCAGATAAAATGGGATCGGTTCAGGGATAAATTAGAGGAGGATTTGATCCTTTCGTTCTAGTGATAATTTTGTTCAAGAAGTTTATGAAGCTGAAATAGGAAGAGATATCAACGTTCGAGTATGTTACTGAATTTGAGACTCCCTCTAAGTATGAAACTTCATTATAGACACTCCTTTGAAGAAGAATTGTAAGTTTGTTGCTAATCTTAATAAATACCTACTAAAATGGTTGGTGGGTCATATCGTGAGAAGTTGGTTGATAAGGCCCTTAGATGTAAAAGTACGTTTTTGAAGGAAGTTCTTAGTGCAAAAGATAAAGAGGAACCAAAATCACAGGATGGTGGAGGTAAACATAAGTGGAATAGAAAATGAAAACAACATAGGATAAAGGTGGGCCCAGTAAGAAGAAAGGTAAGAGTAAGGTTGTCTGTTATAATTGCAATAAGAAAGGCCATTTTGCTACTGAATGTAGAAACGTTAAGGTTGAGAAAAATAGTTTTAATTGTGATAAGCCTAGATACTTGAAGAAGGATTATCCAGATGCTGCTAAGAATAAGAAAATTGTGAAGACATATGCTTTAGATGCAGTACCTACTTCTTCGTGCAACGTGTGCTTTCTATTAGCAATGTATCTATTAGAGTTTTTTGTATACTTGAACTTCACATTCTGTTATCGGTAGGGTTCTAGTATGTAGCTTGGTGATGGAACTAGAGGTAGTAGATAAACCTAAGATTGTGACTAACTCCGTAGGAGGAGCTAGTAGCCTTTGCATGATTTGTCTCCATCTTGTTTTATTTAGTCATTATTACTCTTTTATGTTTGATTTCTTTGTTCTGAACTTTGTTGTGTTCAGAATCATTCTGGGTATGGGATGGCTCAAAAGGTATACAACTAAAGTGGACTGAAAGGTAACAATTAAGAATATGGAATGACGAATGGTTGTGATACGCTGCTTATTAGATTATAGGGTTTTGATTAGCTTTTTATATCCACTTGAGATTATATAGTGGAAATTGTCATTGGTGCCCATTATTAGCGAGTATCCCGATATTTTTTAGAAAGTAAAGGGATCACCATCGCATAAGGAAATTGAGTTTCCGATTGGTGGAGCCAAACCCATGGTGATGCAATTAAGGTGGATGATGCCTAGGGAATAGATAAAGCTAAAGGTGCAAGTGGATGGCCTATTGAAGAAAAGGCTCATTCAAAAGAGTATATCCAAATGGGGTGCATTAGTTGTGTTTACGACAAAAGAAGATGGTTTTTTGAGACTATATCTATATTATCGTGAGTTGAACACAATAATAAGGAAGAATAAATATCGTCTACCATAGATTGATGATTTATTGGATCAGCTACATGAGGCAAATGCATTTTCTTAAATGGATTCGGCTAGCTGATTTCATCAGCTTATAGTAGCTTAAATAATGTGCCAATTCCTGCATGTAGACCTTCATCAGGTTTTTATGAGCGATTGGTGGTGCATTTCACATTGACTAATGCTCCATCATATTTTATGGATCTTATAAATATGGTATTCGAAGATCAGTTGAATAAGTCTAAGTTCGCATTTACAGATGATATCTTGATCTGCTCCAGGTATAAAGAGGAACACAAGAAGTAGTACTTAAGAATTGTGTTAGATTCTTTGAGTAAGCACAAGCTAAAATCAAAGTTCTCTAAATGTCATTTCTTGAAAGAGGCGGCAAAATTATTATATTACGTTGTATTTGATAAAGGGTTAGCAGTGGATCCTGATAATATAGCAGCAATCAATGATTGGAATCAGCCTAAGAATGTTTCACAAGTTAGAAGTTTCCTCTGTTTTGTAGGATAGTACAGACGTTTTATTGAGAACTTCTCCAAGATTGCAGCGCCATTAACTAATTTGACTAAATAAAACAAGACTTTCGTATGGAATGTTATATGCGAGCATTCTTTTGTTACTTTGAAGGAAATAACAAGTGCACTGGTATTGGTTACTCCGAGTGGCAATGAAGCGATGACCTTATATACCAATGCATTTGATACTGGGTTAGGAGTAGTTTTGAAGTAGAATGGGAAAGTTGTTGCTTATGTTATTCGACAACTAAAATTGCATGAAAGGAATTATCTGACTCATGATCTTGAGTTAGAAGCTTTTATATTTGCTCTGTAAATATGGAAGCATGACCTATTGGAAGTAAGATTTGAGTTATTCAAAGACTAGCCTTTAAATCATCTTTTCTTCATGAAGAATCTTAATCTTCAGCAACAGTGATGGTTGAAGTTTTTAGCTTCATATTATTTTGATGTTTCCTATACTCTGGGAAAGTTAATGCAATTGCATATGCAATAAGCAGAAGACATGTTATCTTAGGAGGTATGTTTAGAGTATTCAAATTTATTTGACTTCAGACCATAATGTAAATTACAGCCTAAGGTGTTAGCAAGTTTATCCATTAAATCTACTCTCATTGAAAGGATAAGAACTAACAAAAGTGGGGTAGTAAGCTTGCTGAGGTTATAAAAAGGTTAGATATGGGATTATAACATGAGGATATGAGGTTTTATTAGATCGATCATTATAGTTGGCTTTGTAAAGATGAGAGGTTATGTGTTCCAAATGTCGATGAGATTAGAAGTAAGTTTTGAGGGAAAGTGATCACTCTAAGTTGACTATTCATCGTGGTAATAATAAGATGTACTAAGACATGAGAAGGACTTACTACTAGAAAGAGATGAAAAATGTTATCGAAGAGTATATCTGTAAATGTACGAATTGTCAGTTGGTTAAGGCCAAGTAAAAGAGACCAATTAGATTGTTACAACCATTGTAAGTTCCTATATATAAATGAGAGTAAGTGTCCATTGTATTGATAGATTACCAAAGCATAAAACATTATATATATCATATGGGTAGTTATGGATAGGATAAGTAGGAGTGCAACATTCAATCCTTTAAGTTAACTAGAACGTCCAAGTTGGTTGAGTTATATGTGAAATGGATTGTTCAATTCCATGGAGTACCCAAATGCATCGTAAGTGATAGAGATACCCTGTTTAGTAAATTTTGGAAGAGTCCCCAGGAGATATTGGATATAAAATTGCATTTGCATACGGCTTATCATTCTTAGATTGATGGGAAAACTGATTGAGTTAATTAGATATTTGAAGATATTCTCAGAGATTATATCATTAATTTTGGTGGATCTTGGGATGATTAAATATACCCAGTTGAGTTTGCTTATAATAATAGTTACCAATCGAGCATTTGTAGACGTATATACGAAGTCTTAAGTATACTAGATAGATAAAGAATCACACTTTAGTCACTTGAAGATGATTCTATTGATGGCTGCAGCATCATCAGTATGTATTTTCGAGTTTCATAAGTGGGATGATTATATCTATCGAGTATAGGAAGATTTTGCATATACGTCTGATCAACGTATATACAAAGTCTTAAGTATACTAGATAGATACTCGATTTTCGCCGGTAATTAAATCAACTTAAATTGTTCATAACTAACTTAAACTGTTCATAAAGACGGATTGTTAGGGGTACTTACACATTTGCACAAAATAAAAAGATCTTTTCCATTATCATTACAATAATATTACATCAGAGTTATCGGAGAAACATCAGAGTACATCAATTACATAGCGGAAAAGATGCTAAACTCGGCGGAAGAATATGCATGCTCCAATACATAATAGCTCCAGCTAAACCAGTATCCTGCTCTAACCAACTCCAAGACTAAATATGCGAACCAAACTACTAGGCTACCCGTGCAAAAATTATGGGCATCAACTGTACAAGGCTCTATATGAAAGACCTAGTAATGCACATTCTTATTGGTTAGAATTCGATGAAAGATCGGTGCTCGATTCAGATATAACTTGTAAGACATTGGAAAAGATAAAAGTCATTGGACAATGAATGAAGGATGCTCAAGATGGAAAAAAAGAGTTGTGTTGATAAGAGAAGAAAAGACTTGGAATTTCCTATTGTAGATCTGGTATTTGTGAATATTTCCCCTCTTAAGAGTGTTATCTGATTTGGAAGGAAAGAAAAATTGGCACCTTAACTTACTGGATCCTTTCTTATTATCTAGAGAGTAGTAAAGCTAGCTTATAGAGTAAATCTACATTCGAAAATGATGGTGTGCACATTGTTTTTCATATATCTCGTTTACGGAAATTGGTCCATAACTCAAGCATTATAAAAGCACCAGATCAACTTAAAGTTATGGAAGCGGAGCTAGAAGTAAGCCACTTTGTGTTGTGGAAAATGACATGAAACAACTTAGGAGGAAGGTAATTATAGTTAAGGTTCAATGGAGCGAGAATGATAACAATTGTACATGGGAAATAGATAAGAGTGTGAAGAAATAATAGGCATATACAGAACTCTTCAGACGGTATGTCTCATTTATCGTATCTACATGCATTATTGTGTTTTATAATTTTTTGGCTTATGCTGACTAGGCTAGGAATTTGATTTCCTATTATGTGTTTGGATGATATATCTGATGTTAGATTGGTTACCTGTGGACTATAGGCATGGAGAATATTATGTTTGCTTGTGTTAGGATTACAGAGGCGACTTTCCTAAATGGAGAGAGAAAATAATGACCCGCATTTTCACGTATTGAAGGATTGTAAAATAATTCTATTTAATTCACATGGGGGTCATATCATTCTAATATTTTAGGATATGATCCGTTGGGATGTTTTGCACTCCCATGATTTTTCCCGAATCTTTTGTGACTATTTTACCCGTTAAAAATCTTGCTTCAACCATAACTATGATAGGAGCCAAACAAGATGTTCTAATCTACCTTATTGATTTAGGATGGCAGCTTTCCACTTCGTTGAGTGGTTATATTTAAGAAAATGTATTAGAGTTTGAGATAAATGATCATTTTAAGTTTTAAAAGTTGTTGTTCAATATGGAATAATACTAATGGCTGAAATGAACAAGCATAGTCCAATCATCTTTGGTTGTAAATAAAGGTCGTGAGGATTCATTTCAAATTCCCTCTCGTTTCCTCATTAGGCCTAAACTTAATTCTATTATACTATTTCCATAAATTCATAAATCAACACATAATTTTTCATCAGTCATCTATAATTGTTGATTAGAGATTACATCATAGAGTGCTTAGATATCTCCATCTAGATCAAGGATTCAAATGTTGTTGGCTATCCAGATTTGGATCTTCCTCTAATTCCACTGATCCGAAGGATTTGATAAGTGATAATGATCTTTCACAAGTTCATATTTGATCATATGTTGTAAATTATTGATTTTAATCATCTTTAAGTTAAATTCACATTTAACCATGATTAAATCAAATTGTTTTATACATGTAATAAAGGGACTAAGAAGGTAGCGATAAGTATGTTAGATCTGAAATGTTGTGTATAGTATTATACTAAATTGATGATAGATCTATGATAATGTTTGATTAAGTATATTGGACACTTATGGTTGAATCGTTATTTATAATTGAATGGATTGTTGTTATGCTTGGTCTTGTGTTTTAGTGAATGTTTTAGGAGTTGGATAGATCATTGGAGGCGACCAAAGGTAGTCATAGAAAATAAGGAACAAATTGGAGTCTCTATGTTTGTTTTATGTGGTTCAACATCATCATGAAAGATTGAAGCTTTCGCTTAGAAAGTAGGTTATGGTTCGAAACAAAAATGAAGGTACATCGAGGGGGAAACATGGACTTCGAATCAGAATAAGTATACACTCAAAACAAGTTTGTCTGATCTGCATCATGGCTCAGGATAGGAAGGTCTTTGAACGTCCCGTGGTTCAAATTTAGGCAAGCACGAATCAATCCAGGTGGACTCGAAGCCATGAAATAAGAGGAAGTAAAGTAACGGCTCAAAACGGCTTAAGGATCATGTTTCAATTTGAAGCAACTTGCTTTAAGCTGAGGATATAAGTAATGGAACTTTCAACCAAGGCTCAAAGCAAAGAAACTTTGAAAAGACTAGAAGCTTAAGAGAAGTGCCTCAAAGCTTGAAGAAATATGTTTTCAAACAGTGTATCTTCAACGTAAAATATTTTGAGATTCAAAGGGGATTGTATGAAATTAAGTATTCCAAAATTAGAAGCAGAGTACTTCAAAACTCCTATGTGGTGTTTTTCAACATCCAGAGTATATTTGAAGCAAAGAGGCCTCGAAGGAGTCGAATATTTGAAGCAGTTCAAAGGAAGATGAGCATTTGAAGAAGAGTGACTTCGAAAGTAAGCAGGGGTTAATGTGAAGCAATGGTTGGACAATATATCCAAGAAGTCGAATGAGGATATCTTCAGGGTGTACTGGAGTCTGTGATTGATTGCTTCTGCACATTGTGGTGCTACTTTTCAATTAGAACACTCAATGGGAAGTGGATTCAAAAGAATGTGATAGGTAGTGCAGAATGGAACGAGAGTGCGGAGCAATAGACTAGTTTGGTATAAAGTGGGCCAGATGTGTTATTATCTAGTAACACCCCAAGGAATCATTGATAGCTAGAAGTGTTCTAGTTAACTCAAAGCCGGGGTATTATAGGGGATCCCATTAAGACGGGAATGATGGTTATGTATCATGGACAGTATTGTCTAGTGCTAGTAGGGGCAACATATCTGTAGGGCACAAAGTTTTGACTACAACTGGGTTTCTATTAGCCCTTCACATAAGTAAGGACAGTCATAATATTTATCAGTGTGTTCGAGGCTTTAGAATGTGATGATTATGATTTGTTTGACGGGTGTTGTAATTACTATGATTGTCCATAACTCTTTCTCATCACCTACAGGATTCTTGGAAGTGGACCGAGAATGAAAGTGGGATCGTAGGCTTGGAAAAAATTTCTATCCTGGTCAGTATCATATGTTGTGTGTTTACTTGAGTACCGTACTTGGTTACTATATGATAAACCTTTGGTTGTAAGGACATATCAGATATGTGACTTAAACTTATTCGGTTACGTATGTTTTCAGTATAACTGTTGGTTGTTATTATTGCTCACACAAGACTATTTTATGTTCCAAGGTTTTATACATCCTCTTATTATCTTAGGTTATCATAAAATGAGGCTGACAAGTCATGACACCCCACATCCGTTAATATCACCCATATGAGGATGCATTAAGTTTCGTATAGCGCACTAAGTATACGGTAATAGAATTTCACAAAACTGAATAAATGCAATGGAAATAGAAATTTTATTATAGCATAAAAACCATTGTTTCAAATACCAGTTACAACATCACATCACTTATCTCACTTCTCAAATACCAAAAAGAAGACATAAAGTCCATTGTCTTATGAAACCAATTATCAAAGTACAAAATAGCAAAAGCATACCCCTCTTCTATAATCATATCAAAGTAGAGCAAAAGTCGAACCAATACATAAAAAATTGGAAAATCCAAGAATCCAAGCTGAAAATCACGTTCACAACTGATCACTACCCTGAGAACCTGAGGGGGGAAGGAAGAGAGAGAATAGGAAAATAAAATAGGTTAGACATAAAGTTTGGCGAGTTCCAGTGATTTTCGGTATAAGCATGAAATAGAGGTATCAAAACAGATAAATAAGAGTTGATGAGAAAGTACAGTAGCATATAAGTACAAGGTAAATAAGACAACAAGATAAAACAAGGATCAAGTCAGCTTCTCATTTATATCCCAAGAACAAGTTTTCTCTACACCAATACTAATATATCAGGATTAGGTGTTACCCTAATTACTACCATGCGATCGGCTCCTTACTACGTAAATACCGTGTGCCAGCCCCACAGTAGGGTGTATCACTCCCTAAAGTGCTAACTGATAGGACATAGATCTATTTACTAGTGTTACACTATTTTAATTTCCCCAATCGGACCCATGCACGCTCATGACTCCATCAGAACACGCCCGTACCCACCTACCTCTTTTGAACCACTAACTATTCAGATCAATAAACCGTGTCCTGACCCCTACCTAGTGCGAGGCCCCCCTAACAAGATACCAACAGGGATACTGGCTGATATGGGTTCCACGTAGCAAGATTGACACAAGCCAAACGCCTTAAGCTTATGCCCCCAAGTAACTAGGATTTAAGTATAACGACCCGAACTTCCCCGTGAAGAAAAGCCCGAATTGAGATGAGAACAAGACCAATCAGAACACAACCAGAAGAACATTTCATTGTTTATTACCACAATTCCATCAGAATACAAGAACATACAGAGTATGAAGAAATATTACACATTTGACAAATATTAGAGATTTAAATTACATTTAAATACCTAGCAGCGGAAAAAATAATACAACACACAACTGAAAGAAATACACGGATACAGAGCTTTTCGAGTATCATTCCAGCTGTAAACCAGGATCCTGTGAATATAAATCTGCAAAACCAAAACTACTAGCTGCCCGTGTGGAAAATAGGGGCACCCAGAGTTTAGGTTAAAACAATAAACTCCAGGTTAGTCATGTGACTGGTGTGAGAACTAAAACAATTATTAATCTTTATTTTAAAGTTAGGTAAATCAAGGGACCACGCCGTATAACACGGAACGGGTTTCCTCCCAAGAATACCAGTGCATAAAACATACAGCACAATGCTAAATAAAGAAAAATGAAGCTATTATAAGACCCAGGTCCTATCACACAATGCAACGCAAGACGGAGGATATGGTTTTACCTTATAATAGCCAAAGAATGATTGATACGTTACAAACACATTATTTTGATATAACTATAAGTGTATAGTGTAAAAACAATTTCAATCATAAATATCAATAATAGGCGGCATAACTACCATCTACTATGTCGCCATACTAGGTTCTACAAATAAAACCGAATTATCACGTATTGGTAATTGGATTCCATCATGAGTCGAGGCAAGGGGAAGCTCCTCTCCGTTCCAAACACTCTAGCAAATGTCTCAGGACCACACACAACGATCCTTGGATCTAGAGGGCCGATCCTCTCTTACTTTTGAGGATTGGCAATTCCTGAGCGCACGTTTCCCGGTCCTATCGGACCTATATATTGGTCAGTACGTCGGCTCACATAGTGCCAGTTATCGACCATATATTCGGGGCGCCTCACATTCCAACAACCACACAGGTAAAAAGTATATAAATGTCATACCGAGGTGTGAGGCTCGCAAATTAACGCTATACACAAAGCTATGCCACACAGGCCGTGCTTTGATCATCAACCACAAGACTTTGCTTTTCAACAGAAGCCTGGATCATCTGCCACTTAGGCATGCCACATAGGCAATTCACTCCATGCGACTGATGTCCATCGATATAAAACCTCTGAGCTCGTACGTCTCAGAGAAGGGCGTTAAGCAAGAGAATAAATTCTCCACCGCCAAACAGATGTATATTTAATAGAGATCAATCAACACATAATAAAATCCAATGTCAAACACACAGTCCATTTACAAGTTCGTTCTAGTTCTGAACGAAACCGGAGGCACTTTCCTCGCATATCCATCGATCTCCAAGTACGTCTGGACGATCACCAACTGATTCCCTCCTCTTGGGTGTATAGCCCAATCAAGATCATCGATAGTCATCCAAACGATGTGAAAACTTCTGGTCTTCAACCACCGTCTTCATCTTCGACTTATCGTCGAATCGGTTATTCAGAATGGGTATAAACCCGGCCTTTCCGAATAACCCGCGTATATAATAAACACGTGTTACACAAACACAACATACGCCTCATTCCAATTCAGAGTATTCTTTTATTCAAATTTTCACATTCTTAGGGAAAGGTTCCCATTAATTTTATCAAAGATAAATTCTTCTAAATTTATTCTTTAATCTTCCTTTGGATATCATTTCAAACCAAATTATGGTTTTCCAAACTAGTCGGGATTAGCGAACCACACGGAAGTAATTATTTATTTTATTTCCCAATCCCAACCTATTCTCCCATGGAGCAAAACTGGTAATACTCCATATCTAACACCACAGTGTTATCGGTAAATACTAATTACCAATTCACGTTCAAATCTAATCAAAGATTTAACTATCACTTTGGAGCAAAATCGGTGATACTCCATTCTCGATCACTTTTCAATCTCATTAAAGATTCATTAAAACTCCACTTATTTTTAATCTTCTCAAAAATCAATATCCTGTCTTTAACTAGGTTAAAGAATCGACGTCGTCTAAAACACGGTTCACGATAAACCCAAAATCACATTCCGTTGTTAATCGGGTTAAAGAACAGGTGTTATTCAAAACACCGCTCACGATAAACCCAAAAACCAATTTAAAGTCAATTCCAATTAAACACTAATTAACTGGACAATTTCACCAAATCTTAATTAAAAGATTTATTCTTTTCTAAACTGGGTTCAAAAACAGTGTTATTTAAGACATCATCCACGACGAACCCAAAATCCCATTTGATATTAAATACAAGGCTCTGAATAGAAAATATATCGGCTTATATTCAATTTCAAATTCTGAAACTAACAAATATCATATTGGAAATAATGATATAAATATATCATTCAAATTTCCACAACCATATCTGTATAATCACGAAATCCAACATCGAAATATTCCGAAGATAATTTCGATTCAAATCCATTCCAATTCACGTATTAGAAATTCTGAATATTTTTAAAACCACTTCAAATCTAGTTCAAAACAAGTTCATTTCGATAAAAATATATTTTTATCCTTTCAAATGTGGAATTTTTCATCCCAGTTCTTTCCAATTCCTATATTATGATTTTACATAAATTATTAATATTTTTAATAATTTTATCAAGGCTCGTACAGTCGGTTTTCAATAACGGCCACCGAACTGCACTTACAGCAACCTTTTCCAAATTTGATTGGGACATAATTCCAAATACAACCGTTAGATTTCAAATTTCTAATATTCATTGGAAAGCTCTTTCCGATACGAACCCAACGATTCCGGTTTCAGGATAATCCGACGGTCGGATCTCCCGCAACGTCAATTCGAAGTCAATGGTCGAAATTCGCGAACTGTCGCGGCGCGGCGTGTTCTATTCAGGCCATTATATATATATATATATATATATATATATATATAATATGTATTATATATTTCGTCGATTTCAATTCAAAACTATTTTATAAATCGTTTTAAATTCGTTTTCCAAATGATTTCAACTTCATATTCAATTTCGAATCAAAATTGAATATTCCACATCATCGATATACAAATGATAATATTTTCAAAACGTTATATTTTGAAATCCATTCCTTTTCTATAATCATTATAAAAACAAATATAATCGATATAAATATCGTTCGAGTCAAAATGGCGCATCTCTAATCAACACGGCTTTATATATTTCAATAACTTCGTTATTCTATTCAACAAATGAATATTTATTCTATTCAACACATGAATCTATATTTCTTTCAACACATGAATATTCTCAACATATGAGTATCGTCAACACATGACTATTTATTCTATTTAATATATTTTATAAAATTATGATAAAGATGTAAATTTTTATTGCTAAAATATTTTACTCAACACATGAATATTCTCAACACATGAGTATCGTCAACACATGACTACTTATTCTATTTAATATATTTTATAAAATTATGGTAAAGACGTAAATTTTTATTGTTAAAATATTTTACTCAACACATGATAAGTTTCAACACATGAATATTCTCAACACATGAGCATCGTCAACACATGACTATTTATTCTATTTAACACATGAATCTTTATTTTATAATATTCTTTATTTTCCAAATTGGAATGAAGCCCAATCAATTACCATATAATGTTAATTATATGGATTCCATACAACATATGTATATAATAGCAACGATAAACAATCAACCATCATCCAAAGTGCAACACACAACTATATAAACTTTAAATATAAATAATTAACGCTTACACAGTCTGTCAATCAAACGATCGACATACCACTAAACAATTGGGATTGGTGTGCGTCAAATATCATCCCAACACCCGTGTGGGATTTCAATCCACAAACACTGAATATTATTTGTGCAGTTGGGCGACGTGTAAAATTTATCGTCCCAATCAATATCCTTTAAATAGGTGTACATAAGCAAACCGTCCGGTTTGTAAATGAATATTTATTTATTCACATTCACGTATAAAATTATATTTTTAATGATAAGTAATTTATTTCAACACATGAATATTTTTCCTATTCAACACATGAATATTTTTCCTATTCGACACATGAATATATTTCCATTCACTTCACATCACAATCAATTCTCACAACACAACAAAATCAAACAAGCATACAAGCCGTCCATGGTCTGTGGACGACGGGTGTCAGGTGCTGCTAAGCGCCGTCTGCATCCTAGTATACATTTTTAACTAGAAAATAAAAATTAAAGCGAGAAGTTCTCACCGACCAGCTGAACCAAACGCCACGACTCTTCTTATGTAGAAATCTTCGTCGTGCTCGCCCTTTTGTCAATTTCATTGTCCGTAGCCACTACATATGTAAAAATCACATTTTTATTTTGTTGTCATGTATATAAAAAATCACATTTTTATACTTCTACCGTATAGATAAAAATTCTTCTTTTATACCGCTACTATATAGATAAAAATTCTATTTTTATACCGCTACTATATAGATAAAAATTCTATTTTTATAACAGTGTTCATATAATAAAGATCATATTTTTATCACACTATTCTCTATATAAAAATTATATTTTTATATCGCTTTTCTTCCAATAAAGATTATATTTTTATAACGCTCCTTCCTATAAAAATTATATTTTTATATATCTACTTCTAATATAAAGATTGAAACTTTATATCATCGCTATAAAAATCACATTTTTATTTCAACATATATATAATAAAAATCATATTTTTACATTGCTACTTCTATAAAGATCACATCTTTATTACTCTACATTACATAAAAATTGTATTTTTTCTCTCTACTATATAAAAATCATATTTTTATAACCTCTGTTATATATAAAATCTAAACTTCATGTTTTCAAAAGTCAAATCTTTTATATGCTTCCATATATATAAAAAAATCGAATTTTTACTTTCACTTCATATATACAAAAAAATCGAATTTTTACTTTCACTTCATACATATAAAAATCGAATTTTTACTTTCACTTCATACATATAAAAATCGAATATTTATATAATTAAAAATCATATTTTATCCAATAAAAATCTCGTCTTTCTTCTGATAAAAAATTCCTCTTTTCTACATTAAAGATCTTAACTTTCTTCATATAAAAATTCTAATCTTTAGTATGATAAAAATCTCATCTTTACTATGATGAAAACCGTATCTTTAACCAACTACTGAATATTTCATATCCTTACAATTTTATCCATTACATTCTTAAGTTAAAGAGCATTTTATACCGTATAAATAAATAAAAATAGGAATAAAAACCTACAGCTGCTGGATGAAGAGGGAAGAGGGCGTCTGACGGTCGGAGAGGGTGCTGGTGGTCGGAGGTGGACTGTGAAGGCGGGCGGCGCTCTGATTTGGGGTTATTTTTAGAAAGAGCGAGGGAAAGAGAGGGGGGAGGTGGTGATAGAGGCGGTTAGAGGGGCGCAGGGGGTGTGCACGGAGGAGGGTGACGCGAGGGGGGAGGGGTAGGCTTCGGTAGTGGGCGCGCCACCTAGGGGCCCGCGATGGAGTGGCGGCGGCGGTCCCCACCCCCCTCCCGGTCGCCCTACCCTTCTTCCTTTTTTTTATACTCGATCTGTTGTAAACGATGAAGGGGGGAGGGCTTTGACCGGGTTAGGGAGAAAAGGGCTGTGACCCACTCATTTATTCAATTATTTTAATTTTCCAAAAAGTTGATTTTTCATTCAAACTCTAAACGACACCCAACGACTGTCGGCCCTAGCTAATTACCCCCATTCCTAACACAATGGGATATGTATCATAAGCTGATTCGATCGTTTCGATCAGTTTTCATCAAAATCAAAATATAACTCTATATATTGAATTTTGAACGCACATTTCAATTTACTGGGTCACATACTAACTAGAAAAATCCTTGAAAAATATTTTCTAGCTTCGTATTGATGATACGGTTCTAACGAATCTATTTTCATCAAATTCTGAGACCGTTTGAAAAATGACCATTTTCTGGTCGATCGAAACTGACCGAAACTGTCAAAACACGTTTTACTTTGCCACGCTCACATATTAATTCGAAAAATTATGAATTTTGAAACCTAGCAATAACTTGACATCACGGATCCAACAAAAGTGGTTTCGTCGAAAACCGAGGTCGTTTGCAAAATTTCCATTTTTAAGGGCTAGAATTCCATAGCGACTATTCTGAATTTTCAATTGGGCATAACTTTTTATCCCTGCTATGAAATTTTGATTTTTCGGATTCGTTGGAAAGATATTCCCAATTAGATTCTAATATTTTTGGTTTCGCTAAAATCTTATTTATTTTGAATCCTACACATTCATTCGAACTTTGAAATCGAATTTTCGAACCACCGCGCCATTTTCAATTCCTTTTATAATTAAAATTAAATATTTATATTCTAACGATGATCTATAAAAATCTATACGTTTGAATTCTATTCAAAATAAATTTCTCGCCGCTATTATTTAAAATAATTCATTTTCAATATTCAAAATTCATCAAAATTGCCAAAATAAAAAAATTAATTGGCTTAGAATTTCCAGGTTGTTACATTCTCCCGGACTTAAAATCTTTTCGTCCTCGAAAAGGAACGAAGCTGGAAGTTGTTTACTAATCAACTCAACTTTCATTATCCTCTTTATGACTTAAGTTCTTCAACTTTTCAGTTTCTAAGAACTTTTCGAATTTTTCAAAAATTTGGCTAACACCCTAAATTTTCGAAATTTTTTGCCATAACCTCCCTTGCACCGGGGACTTCGGGATATTTCAAATAGCCTCCCATGGCCCTTACCAATCCAAAAAGAAAAAGAAACAGCCAAGCGGCTAGCCAGTCGGCTCATAAAATCATCCAAAACCCAAGAAATTAGTAAACATGTACCTATTTGTCGGGCAAACAATTTTATTCTTCTGCTCTAGCCTCCTTGCTATGACCTATTCAATGGATATACATGTATATGCATGCAATTGTAATCATTTTTCAATACAGTTCAATATTTGATTCAATTTGGCCTAATTGGTTAAAAATATCAAACCAATAATCAAACAACACAACCAGCAATCAATTAGTGGATTATCATTTCAAATTCATAATTTTGATATATATATATATATATATATATATATATATACAGAAAATCATGTTCTTGATGCCAAATCACAACAATGAGCCCTATCTAGTTTTTGTTCTCACACCAGTCTAATGGAAATATATAGAAATCGCACTTTCGAAACTCGAGCATAAATACTGATGATGTGGCCACATCATCAGAGTCATCCCCGAGCGACTAGAGTGCGATTCTATATCTATCCAGTATATTAAAACTTCGAATATACGTTCATGACGCGTATATGCAAAATCTTTATATATCGGATTGTCCAAATCAATACAAATAAATTATTCAAATACGAATAGTTGAATTTAATTTTTCAAAACAAAATTTGTTTTCAATTTTATTTTAAAAACATCACTCTTCACACTCGTTCTAGGATACTACTGATCCTATCTCTAACGAGTCATTCTCATTGGATATTACTAATCCAATCTCTGATGAATTCTTTCGTATGGTTCTAATGTGTCTTGTTCTCGAGCTCTGTAAACCAGAGCTCTGATACCACTCTATAACGACTCAAACTTCCCCGTGAAGGAAAGCCCGAATTAAGATGAGAACAAGACCAATCAGAACACAAACAGAAAAGCATTTCATTGTTTATTACCACAATTCCATCAGAATACAAGAATATACAGAGTATGAATAAATATTACACATTTGACAAATATCAGAGATTTAAATTACATTTAAATACCTAGCAGCGGAAAAAATAATACAACACACAACTGAAAGAAATACACAGATACCGAGCTTTTCGAGTATCATTCCAACTGTAAACCAGGATCCTGTGAATAAATCTGCAAAACCAGAACTACTAGCTGCCCGTGTGGAAAATAGGGGAACCCAGAGTTTAGGTTAAAACAATAAACTCCAGGTCAGTCATGTGACTAGTGTGAGAACTAAAACAGTTATTAATCTTTATTTTAAAGTTAGATAAATCAAGGGACCACGCCGTATAACACGGAACGGGTTTCCTCCCAAGAATACCAGTGCATAAAAAAAACAGCGCAATGCTAAATAAAGAAAAATGAAGCTATTATAAGACCCCGGTCCCATCACACAATGCAACGCAAGTCGGAGGATAGGGTTTTACCTTATAATAGCCAAAGAATGCTTGATATGCTACAAACATATTATTTTGATATTACTATAAGTGTATAGTGTCAAAAACAATTTCAATCATAAGTATCAATCATAGGCGGCATGGCTACCATCTACTATGTTGTCATACTAGGTTCTACAAATAAAACCGAATTATCACGTATTGGAAATTGGATTCCATCATGAGTCGAGGCAAGGGGCAAGCTCCTCTCCGTTCGAGACACTCTAGCAAATGTCTCGGGACCACACACAGCGATCCTTGGATCTTCAGGGCCGGTCCTCTCTTACTTTTGAGGATTGGCAATTCCTGAGCACACGTTTCCCGGTCCTATCGGACCTATATAATGGTCAGTACGTCGGCTCACATAGTGCCAGTTATCGACCATATATTCGAGGCGCCTCGCATTCCAACAACCACACAGGTAAAAAGTATATAAATGTCAGGGCTGGTAGGTCACTGATATCACCCATAGCTAGAAAGAAACGTCGTGCTCTCCCTGTAGCAACTATCCCGTTTTTGACTCATACCGAGGTGTGAGACTCGCGAATTAATTGCTATACACAAAGCTATGCCACACAGGCCGTGCTTTGATCATCAACCACAAGACTTTGCTTTTCAATAGAAGCCTTGATCATTTGCCACTTAGGCATGCCACACAGGCAGTGCACTCCATGTGACTGATGTCCATCAATATACAACCTCTGAGCTCGTATGTCTCAGAGAAGGGCGTTAAGCAAGAGAATAAATTCTCCGCCGCCAAACAGATGTATATTTAATAGAGATCAATCAACACAGAATAAAATCCAATGTCAGACACACAGTCCATTTACAAGTTCGTTCTGGGTCTGAACGAAACCGGAGGCACTTTCCTCGCATATCCATCGATCTCTAAGTACGTCTGGACGATCACCAACTGATTCCCTCCTCTTGGGTGTACAGCCCAATCAAGATCATCAATAATCATCCAAACGATGTAAAGACTTTCGGTCTTCAACCACCGTCTTCACCTTCGACTTATCGTCGAATCGGTTATTCAGAATGGGTATAAACCCGGCCTTTTCGAATAACCCGCGTATATAATAAACACGTGTTACACAAACACAACATACGCCTCGTTCCAATTCAGAATATTCTTTTATTCAAATTTTCACATTCTTAGGGAAAGGTTCCCATTAATTTTATCAAAGATAAATTCTTCTAAATTTATTCTTTAATCTTCCTTTGGATGACATTTCAAACCAAATTATGGTTTTCCAAACTAGTCGGGATTAGCGAACCACACCGAAGTAATTATTTATTTTATTTCCCAATCCCAACCTATTCATCCCATGGAGAAAAATTGGTAATACTCCATATCTAACACCACGGTGTTATCGGTAAATATTAATTACCATTTCACGTTCAAATCTAATCAAAGATTTAACTATTGCTCTGGAGCAAAACTGGTGATACTCCATTCTCGATCACTTTTCAATCTCATTAAAGATTCATTAAAACTCCCCTTAGTTTTAATATTCTCAAAAATCAATATCCTGTCTTTAACTGAGTTAAAGAACCAACGTCATCTAAAATACAGTTCATGATAAACCTAAAATCACATTCCGTTGTTAATCGGGTTAAAGAACATGTGTTATTCAAAACAACGCTCACGATAAACCCAAAAACCAATTTAAAGTCAATTCCAATTAAACACTAATTAACTGGACAATTTCACCAAATCATAATTAAAAGATTTATTCTTTTCTAAACTGGGTTTAAAAACAGTGTTATTTAAGAAACCATCCACGATGAACCCAAAATCCCATTTGATATTAAATACAAGGCTCTGAATAGAAAATATATCGGCTTATATTCAATTTCAAATTCTGAAACCAACAAATATCGTATTGGAAATAATGATATAAATATATCTTTCAAATTTCCCCAACCATATCTGTATAATCACGAAATCCAACATCGAAATATTCCGAAGATAATTTCGATTCAAATCTATTCCAATTCACGTATTGGAAATTCTGATTATTTTTAAAACCAATTCAAATCTAGTTCAAAACTAGTTCATTTCGATAAAATTATATTTTTATCCTTTCAAATATGGAATTTTTCATCCCAGTTCTTTCCAATTCCTATATTATGATTTTACACAAATTATTAATAATTTTAATAATTTTATCATGGCCCGTACTGTCGGTTTTCAATAACGGCCACCGAACTGCACTTACAATGACCTTTTCCAAATTTGATTTGGACATAATTCCAAATCCAATCGTTAGATTTCAAATTTCTAATATTCATTGGAAATCTCTTTTCGATATGAACCCAACGGTTCCAGTTTTAGGATAATCCGACGGTCGGATCTCCCGCAACGTCAATTCGAAGTCAATGGTCGAAATTCACAAACTGCCGCGGCGTGACGCATTCAATTCAGGCCATTTAATATATATATTATATATTTCGTCGATTTCAATTCAAAACGTTTTTTATAAATCGTTTTAAATTCGTTTTCCAAACGATTTCAACTTCATATTCAATTTCGAATCAAAATTGAATATTCCACACATCGCCGATATACAATGATAATATTTTCTAAACGTTATATTTTGAAATCACTTCCTTTTCTATAATCATTATAAAAACTAATATAATTGATGTAAATATCGTTCGCGTCAAAATGGCGCATCTCTAACCAACACGGCTTTATATATTTCAATAACTTCGTTAATCTATTCAACAAATGAATATTTATTCTATTTAACACATGAATCTATATTTCTTTCAACACATGAATATTCTCAACACATGAGTATCGTCAACACATGACTATTTATTCTTTTTAATATATTTTATAAAATTATGATAAAGATGTAAATTTTTAGTGTTAAAATATTTTACTCAACACATGATAAGTTTCAACACATGAATATTCTCAACACATGAGCATCGTCAACATATGACTATTTATTCTATTTAATATATTTTATAAAATTATGATAAAGATGTAAATTTTTATTGTTAAAATATTTTACTCAACACATGATAAGTTTCAACACATGAATATTCTCAACACATGAGCATCGTCAACACATGACTATTTATTCTATTTAACACATGAATCTGTATTTTATAATATTCTTTATTTTCCAAATTGGAATGAGGCCCAATCAATTACCATATAATGTTAATTATATGGATTCCATACAACACATGTATATAATAGCAGCGATAAACAATCAACCATCATCCAAAGTGCAACACACAACTGCATAAGCATTAAATATAAATAATTAACGCTTACACAGTCTGTCAATCAAACGATCGACATACCACTAAACAATTGGGATTGGTGTGCGTCAAATATCATCCCAACACCCGTGTGGGGTTTCAATCCACAAACATTGAATATCATTTGTGCAGTTAGGCGACGTGTAAAATTTATCGTCCCAATCAATATCCTTCAAATAGGTGTACATAAACAAACCGTCCGGTTTGTAAATGAATATTTATTTATTCACATTCACGTTAAAAATTATATTTTTAACGATAAGTAATTTATTCCAACACATGAATATTTTTCCTATTCAACACATGAATATATTTCCTATTCGACACATGAATATATTTCCATTCACATCACAATCAATTCTCACAACACAACAAAATCAAACAAGCATACAAGCCGTCCATGGTCTGTGGACGACGGGTGTCAAGTACTGCTAAGCACCGTCTGGATCCTAGTATATATTTTTAACTAGAAAATGAAATTTAAAGTGAGAAATTCTCACCGACTAGCTGAACCAAACGCCATGACTCTTCTTATATAGAAATCTTCGTCGTGCTCTCCCTTTTGTCAATTTCATTGTACGTAGCCACTATGTTACACCAAAATCTGGGCCTAACACCCAAATGCAGATCACAGAATGCAGAAAACAGTAAATAAAGAGGAGACACACAAAGTTTCTATAGTGGTTCGGCTATAGATGTAGCCTACGTCCACTTTATAATCTTATTGTTATACTGACAGATTACAAGAATTAGTTACGTGCAAGCACACAATCCGTGTGTTAATTGAGGTTACAAGGGTTTATACACGTAATCCACATGTTGATTGTGTAGAAAAGAGAAGAATTTGACTGTAGGAAAGTGCAAAGTCCTTGCACTTCAGTAATGGTGGAAGCAGTGAAGAAGAATGGCCAAAAGTCCCCTGAAAATGCCCTCAAATGGTGTTTTTATAGTTGTAGGAGAGCTTCTAGGAGGACCGGTTCGTGACTGGGCACGTGGCAGGCGATCCAAGAAAGTAGGAGCATAAATAGCCTTGAGAACAGGTCAAAACAGTGCGCGTATCAGCAGGTCTGAAGATCGGTTCGTGTTCATGGGATCGGATCGTGAGGAGACAAGGCGAGCCGATCCGGTCGTGGTACTCGAGTGTTGAAGGTGATGCAGTACGGATCGGATCGTGATGCAGGAGTGCGATCCGAGGGGGCGATCCAATCGTGGGCGAGTTGATGGGAGCGATCCGGTGCGATGGTTCTGAGTCTGCGATGCTAGATTACACCCATTCACGGAAATGGGCATAACTTTCAAACCGTAAGTCCGATTGAGCCAAACCGAAGCTCAAACTGAAGCTAACTTAGATATCTACAAAAGTTACGGAGCTTAGCTCCGTAATCGCTGTTTTCGGGCCCTAAAAAGGTCGTTTGATAGGAGTTTCGGGCCTTTCTTTGTTCGTGATGTGACTTTGACCAAATCGCTGCATGTCTTCTAATGTTGTTTCCATCGCTTGAGCATGTTATCATTCAGGAATTCGATGTGTGACAGCTTTTACCAAAAAATGTGTCAACACGTTTGCCCCCCAGAACATGTCTTGCTGGTTGAAGGAAGATGTGTTCTAGATAATCTGAGAAATCCGAGTCCAGAATGCGACGATCACGTCGAATCGTATTAAGGCTAGAAAACCGACGATCACACGGGATCGTATTAAGGCCAGAGAAATCCAAGAAGATCAGGAATTTGTACCTGCAATAAGATAAAACAAACAATGCAAAAATATTTCCTAGATGGCCTTACCAGAGTAAACCATCCAAAGAGATGTTAGAGGGGTTCCAAGACGGCCTTACCGGAGTAAGACGACCAAGGAAAAGCGATGAAGGTTCCAAGATGGCCTTACCGGAGTAAGACGACCAAGGAAATGCCATGAAAGTTCCAAGACGGCCTTACCGGAGTAATACGACCAAGGAAAAGCACATGAGGTTCCATGACGGCCTTACTAGAGTAAGACGACCAAGGAAAAGCACACGAGGATTGGTTTATACTGGACGGATCCAGTTAGGAGCCGGAGCTCATGCTTATTGCTAATTCATGAAAATGCAGCAGTCGTTTACCAGACACGACTGGAGACCACAAGCCAGTTCCGTGCGTGTGGGCTGATGTGACGACTCTTATTACATGCAGGGAAAACAAAGAGGGACGAGAAGTCGCCTAAAAGCCTAAAAACATGAACTACGAACCGGAGTTCGTTAAACTGAAGAGATCCGCTGAGTGGGATCAATTAATGATAAGCCCGCGATTGCTCGATCCGGGATTGTTCCCTCTCCGGGGAGTTAGTGGTGGTAAACCAGGTGTGGGCGCTATTGATTGAATGACGTACTTAGGTAGTTCTCCTTGCCTGATCCGATCCTCGATAAGGTCTCGCAAATGTCTGCAGTCATCGGTGTTATGAGCATCCATGTAATGAAATATGCAATGTCTTTCGGAATTGCGTTGTGCTAGCGTTGGCTCCCTCTTGGGAGGCCTTGGATATGAGACAGCACCCCCTGTATCCACGTATATGTTGCTCAGAGTGTCATTCAGTTCAGTGTATTTGTCGTATCTGGACCCTCTCCGGGGTGGAGCATTACGATCATTTGTAGCAGGGGTCTTTCCTTTACCCTTGTCATTGCCTTTTCCAGGATGGGGCGGTTCTCCATCTCCGAGCATGTTGACATCGAGAGTGCGTTTCTCAGAAGTTGCATCTTCTTCCCGCAGGAACCTATCTGCTTCAAGGTAGAATTCGCTGAGGTTTCACGCTGGATCTCTGTACAAAGACTTTTTAAACTCCGAGTTATCTAGAACGCTGGATACTGCTGCCATCAGTACCATCGACGATTCAGGGCGATCAACTGATGCTGCTGCAACGTTGAATCTTTCCAGAAAGGAACGTAGAGTTTCTCTGTGACTCTGCTTGATTGTGGTGACTGACATGACATTCTTGGGTCGTGCGACGTGGACACGAAATTGTTCAATGAAGCGTGCGACCAACATGTTCCAACTGCTGATCGATTCTGTTTCCAGCTGCCGAATCCACAAGGCTGCTATATCAGTCAGAGAGAGGGGAAAACATTTAGCCATGACGTTTTCCGACGCCATTTGAACTTCCATATGCCGTTTGTAACGCATGAGATGCACGGTAGGATCTGTCCTGCCGTTGTAAGGCTCCAGTTGTGGAAGTTTGAAATCTGGGGGATTGCGGGAATTCCTGATTTCCTGAGTGAACGGGTTGTGATTGACGTCATCCACGTCGTTTTGGTAAGTGCGGCCTCTCGTGAGGCGTTGAATCAGATCAACGAGTCGATTTCCTTCAAAAAGCTGTTGCAAACTGCCAAGATCAGAGCTGGTGCCCCCAGCGTTGAGTGTAGGAGAAAACGGAAGCTGGTGAGCTGTCGCCTGGGGATCGTGGATCGAGGGGGGCGACCCGACCCGGTTCGAGGGGGACGGTTCGTGAGGTAGGTTCGCGAAGTCCAGCTTGTGAGGCCGGATCGTGAAGCAGGGGGGCGATCCGACTGGGTCCTGGAAGTAGATCACGAACCGTTTGATGCTGTTAAGGAGCAGGAGCTCGCAATCCGGTGTCTATATGAATCTGAGCTCAAGTAGGTTGTTGTGCATTTGCAATAGGGAGTGGGTTGCCCCCGAGCACAGGTGTTGGCCCGACCCGATCTGATCGTGCTGGCCTGTGCGAGCCGCTTCAGTGGCTCCGTCTCCAATGGCTTGAGCGTTGCCCGGCCTTCCATCCATCCAAGCGAAGAATTGGTTGATCATTTCCTATTGTTTCTGGAGGAGATCATCTTGTCATGCCATCTGATCTCTCAGTTCAGCGAGAACTCCATCCATCTCGTCTCTGGTCAAGTATGCAGAAGGATCTCCATGAGAGGAAGCTTCCTGGCTTGCTTCGTTCCTTTTGCCTTCAGCATCAGCATCATCAGCATGAGCGGAAGTTCTAGTCTTCTTCCTTTTGATTGCCATTGAGTTTCCTTTCAAGCTAGAAGTTGAAGTTTTTTTGTGCCCCCCTACCTGGCGCGCCAAAATGTTAGACCAAAATCTGGGCCTAACACCCAAATGCGGATCACAGATCACAGAATGCAGAAAACAGTAAATAAAGAGGAGACACACAAAGTTTTTATAGTGGTTCGGCTGTAGATGTAGCCTACGTCCACTTTATAATCTTATTGTTATACAGACAGATTACAAGAATCAGTTACATGCAAGCACACAATCCGTGTGTTAATTGAGGTTACAAGTGTTTATACACGTAATCCACGTGTTAATTGTGTAGAAAAGAGAAGAATTTGACTGTAGGAAAGTGCAAAGTCCTTACACTTCAGTAATGGTGGAAGCAGTGAAGAAGAATGGCCAAAAGTCCCCTGAAAATGCCCTCAAATGGTGTTTTTATAGCTGTAGGAGAGCTTCTAGGAGGACCGGTTCGTGACTGGGAACGTGGCAAGCGATCCAAGAAAGTAGGAGCATAATTAGCCTTGAGAACAGGTCAAAACAGTGCGCGTATCAGCAGGTCTGAAGGTCGGTTCGTGTTCATGGGATCGGATCGTGAGGAGACAGGGCGAGCTGATCCGGTCGTGGTACTCGAGTGCTGAAGGTGACGCATTACGGATCAGATCGTGATGCAGGAGTGCGATCCGAGGGGGCGATCCAATTGTGGGCAAGCTGATGGGAGCGATCCGGTGCGATGGTTCTGAGTCTTCGATGCTAGATTACACCCATTCACGGAAATGGGCATAACTTTCAAACCGTAAGTCCAATTGAGCCAAACCGAAGCTCAAACTGAAGCTAACTCAGAGATCTACCAAAGTTATAAAGCTTAGCTCCGTAATCGCTGTTTTCGGGCCCTAAAAATGTTGTTTGATAGAAGTTTCAGGCCTTTCTTTGTTCGTGATGCGACTTTGACCAAATCGCTGCCTGTCTTCTGATGTTGTTTCCATCGCTTGAGCATGTTATCATTCAGGAATTCCATGTGTGACAGCTTTTACCAAAAAATGTGTCAACACACATATATAAAAATCACATTTTTATTTTGTTGTCATGTATATAAAAAATCACATTTTTATACTGCTACTGTATAAATAAAAATTCTATTTTTATACTGCTACTATATAGATAAAAATTCTATTTTTATACCGCTACTATATAGATAAAAATTCTATTTTTATAACAGTGTTCATATAATAAAGATCATATTTTTGTCACGCTATTCTCTATATAAAAATTATATTTTTATATTTCTTTTCTTCTAGTAAAGATTATATTTTTATAACGCTCCTCCCTATATAAAAATTATATTTTTATATATCTACTTCTAATATAAAGATTGAATTTTTATATCATTGCTATAAAAATCACATTTTTATTTCAACATATATATAATAAAAATCATATTTTTACATTGCTACTTCTATAAAGATCACATCTTTATGACTCTACATTATATAAAAATTATATCTTTTTTCTCTCTACTATATAAAAATCATATTTTTATAACCTCTGTTATATATATAAAATCTAAACTTCATGTTTTCAAAAGTCAAATCTTTTATATGCTTCCATATATATATAAAAAATCGAATTTTTACTTTCACTTCATATATATAAAAATCGAATTTTTACATTCACTTCATACATATAAAAATCGAATTTTTACTTTCACTTCATACATATATAAATCGAACTGTTGTATAATTAAAAATCATATCTTTATCCAATAAAAATCTCGTCTTTCTTCTGATAAAAATTTCCTCTTTTCTATATTAAAGAACTTAACTTTCTTCATATAAAAATTCTAATCTTTACTATGATAAAAATCTCATCTTTACTATGATGAAAATTGTTTCTTTAACCAACTAATGAATATTTCATATCCTTACAATTTTATCCATTACATTCTTAAGTTAAAGAGCATATTTTTATACCGTATAAATAAATAAAAATAGGAATAAAAACTTACAACTGCTGGATGAAGAGGGAAGAGGGCGTCTGACGGTCGGGGAGGGTGTTGGTAGTCGGAGGCGGACGGTGGAGGCGGGCAGCGCTCTGATTTGGGGGATCTGGGGTTATTTTTAGAAGGAGAGAGGGAAAGAAAGGGGGGAGGCAGTGATAGAGGCGGTCGGAGGGGCGCAGGGGGGTGCGCACGGAGGAGGGTGACGCGAGGGGGGAGAGGGAGGCTTCGGTGGTGGGCCAGCCACCTGAGGGGGGCCGCGATGGAGTGGCAGTGGCGGTCCCCCCCTCGCCCTTCCCTTCTTCCTTTTTTTTATATACTCGATCTGTTGTAAACGATGAAGGGGGGAGGGCTTTGACCGGGTTAGGGAGAAAAGGGCTGTGACCCACTCATTTATTCAATTATTTAATTATTTTAATTTTCCAAAAAGTTGATTTTTCATTCAAACTCTAAACGACACTCAACGATTGTCGCCCCTAGCTAATTACCCCAATTCCGAACACAATGGGATATGTATCGTAAACTAATTCGATCGTTTCGATCAGTTTTCGTCAAAATCAAAATATAACTCTATATATTGAATTTTGAATGCACATTTCAATTTACTGGGGTCACATACTAACTCGAAAAATCCTCAAAAAATATTTTCTTGCTTCGTATTGACGATACGGTGCTAACGAAACTAATTTCGTCAAATTCTGAGACCATTTGAAAAATGACCATTTTCTGGTCGATCGAAATTGACCGAAACTCTCAAAACACGTTTTACTTCGTCACGCTCACATATTGATTCGAAAAATTATGAATTTTGAAACCTAGCAATAACTTGAAATCACGGATCCAACAAAAGTGGTTTCGTCGAAAACCGAGGTCGTTTGCAAAATTTCCGTTTTTAAGGGCTAGAATTCCATAGCGACTATTCTGAATTTTCAATTGGGTATAACCTTTTATCCCCGCTACGAAATTTTGATTTTTCGGATTCGTTGGAAAGATGTTCCCAATTAGATTCTAATATTTTTGGTTTCGCTAAAATCCGATTTATTTTGAATCATACACATTCATTCGAACTTTGAAATCGAATTTTCGAACTACCGCGCCATTTTCAATTCCTTTTATAATTAAAATTAAATATTTATATTCTAACCACGATCTATATAAATCTATACGTTCGAATTTTATTCAAAATAAATTTCTCGTCGCTATTATTTAAAATAATTCATTTTTAATATTCAAAATTCATCAGAATTGCTAAAATAAAATTTTTAAATTGGCTCAGAATTTCCGGGTTGTTATATTAAGAGTCCCTAAAACCCGATACAACAGCAAAATGAGGGACCACTTTGCTTAGTAATTATTCGGTTTGACTTAGCCAGTTTAAGTTCATAAATAAACATGGTTGTAAAATGACATTTCTTTGTAAATGCTATAATGTGTACAACCCCTTCCCCAAAACAAGCACTTGTCCAGATGTACATATTTATTATAACAATTTAGTTTACATAGCTTACATCTAGTACTCACATTTTCATAACATGTTCTTTACTTAATCTCTATATTAAGTCTAATTTAACATGTATACATATTTGCATATTCTTCCTTCTGATTATATTCCCAAATTACAGTCAAAGGTCCCCAATTTATAATATGCAGTACAATAAAACTTCACATAGACATTGGCTAAAAAAACGATGTCTCCATTTTTCGGGAGCGATGTTGATGCCAGTGATGTCTAAAGTGCAATTTTTTTACATCGGTTAAAAAACGATGTCGAAGAGGTAGTAAGACATCATAAAATAATTAATAAACGATGTATTAACCCCTTTTTTATTTGCATGAGCTGAATGTTGATAATGGCTTGTTATAAGTCTTGAATTACTATAAACATATCATGCAAGTAGTACAAAATGACTAATACATCGTTTATGGTGGGAATAACCGTTGTAATATATATAACATATCATTTATTTCTAAAAGATGTGATTTCTATACACCAAACATATATCAGTTCATTTTCAGTGAAATGATGTCTGTGTGGCATTGAGACATCATTTCCCTTTAAAGGAGGGATGCCTTTATTCTGTTTATACACTATTTTTGTTCAACATAACTGATGTAAGTTATAATTTTAAACATCAATATTTTTCCTGATATATGATATATGCCCTACCATAAAAATGCAATAGCAATAGCAATACCAAAAAAAATGCAATACCAATACAAAAAAAAAAAAGCAACACCAATACCAAAATCAAAAATGCAATATTGGCAACAAAACATTAAACAGAAAATATTCTTACATTCCATAAAACCATCCACCACAAACATTAAACAAGCACATGTTCTTACATTCCATAAAACCATCCACTACAAACATTAAACAAGCACATATTTTTGTTCTACATTACATTCCAGTCATATTTTCATTAAACTATATTTGTAAGCGTTTTACAACAAAATCGAGCGCATCATTATGCACCTCCTCCAACTACTCCACACTGTAAGACTTTCAATTCTTCACGCTCCACTGCAAAATTGATAAATAGCTCAGTATATACTTTATATGTCTACTAGAATCAAGTGCATAAGTTAGACGTCACACACAGTATGGCAAAACTATTCAGATTTCAGTGATAACAATATGGAAAAACCATTCAGATTTCAATGATAACAGTATGGCTAAACCATTCAGATTTCAATAATAACATTATGGAAAAACCATTGAGATTTTTGATTTCAATGCCAGATTATGTGATACATGTCACTACGAGTTCATAGTATATCAATTCAAAACAGAATGTACTTTACTGAAAATGTCATAAATATTGTTTCGGTAAGGATGTATAAATTGCTCAGTTTAAACTTTAAAAAATGCTACTAATATCCAAGCTTAATATCATAATACCCAAACTTAATACTAATATCATTTCAACTTGATTACTTATGGCATGATAGAAATTATCTCCATGTAGTTATTCGATGAAATTTAAAGGAAATCATCATTTCTTTTTTCTGGTAGTAATCAGGTTTTTCAATGCAATACAATTGAAACTAGCATGGATATTAAAGATTTGCTCTTGTATGGTAAATTTTCCAATATGCGTAAATTGTTGCTTATCGGTTAAGTAGGTAAAAGAGTCCATTTTTCTTTTTATAGTAATAATTTGTATATTTGAAATTGATTTTCATATTAGAGCTATTGCATCTAAATTAAGAACTTATATTTCCCTCTGGAAACTTATACCATCTTTATTTTGGTTCGCAAACAATATAATTTAATTGTAGATTCAAGTAAATATGCCCAGACCTACCTCAATGCTCAGGAGTTTCCATTGTAACAGTTAGAACATCATGACTTCCACAAGGGCTAAACTCCCCCTTCTGTTTCTTTTCAAGCAAGGCATCCTATACACACACAAAATTAAACGAAAAAACATGTTTCAGGATGATTTTGAAAAAAAAACAAATATAAAATTATCATAGGAGGCTTACAAATTTTCATTCATTTTAGCCAATTCTTCATATACTTCCATGTCATCCTTTGGCTTTCGAGCCTTCTTCCAGAAAACTGCTCGATTAACTTCTTTGCCAACCTCTAGCTTCCCCAACCTTATCCATTTAAGAGGAAGCAATATTTCAAATCCTCGAGAAAATGATGAAAATTACAATTTACTAGTTAGTTGTGTTCTTACTTCCTCTACCTTTAAAACAATGTCCCTTTTCTTGACAAGCGATGATTATATTTCCTCTTACTAACCACAATACTTAGTTTCTCATGAATTGGCTGCAACCAAAAATAAAAACATGAACTTTTTGTTTTTATCTTTATTTTTTATTATTTTGAAAATTATTAACAAGTAATATGTAACTTAACCTTTTTTTTATTACCTTGAAATTTTGATCTACTTATTAATATTTATGATATACTTATGTATGCCATGGAATTTATGAAACCAGAACTAACAAATTAATATAAGCGTATATACCTGCTAGCTAAAAGAAGTCCTTTATGCAACAAATTTTTTCCAACTCGACTTACCAACAAACGCATATTTCTTCGGTGGCTTAGAAAGCTTCTTCTTCTGTCCAACAAATGGTAGCACAAATTTATGAGTCAAATTTGTCTTGAACTATCTCCATTTACAGCCTGTAGATTTTAACACAAAATTCTAGAGTGAGTGATACATTTTGAATGTGTCCTGCACAACATTTAAATACACATCATATATACATATACATATACATACATACATATATATATATATATATATATATACACACGCACACCACAAGCTTAATATTCTCTAACTCATCATAAATTTAAAGAAAAACAAACTACCTGAACATCGAGCCATATTTTTTCTTTCAAATCAAGACCTACTTTTGGCCAGCTTATAATGTCTATGGGGACCATTATTCTAGCTAAAATGCCTGTATAGGACTGCAATATCTTATGAGTATCCCCTTCGGGAACTTTAAGTGCATTACAGGTAACTTTGAACTTATTTCCCTGAGATTTTCTCACTACCACTTTGTTCATAGCACATACACTTCGTTTCCCGCTAGATTTCCTTTGTGTAGATTTAGTAGTAGTACTCGTTGGTTGCGCTGACTTTGATGATGTAGGTTCCAACGCTTGCCTGGAGTCTGATAAAGCCTTTTCACTCATCTTTGTTCAATCTACAGAGTTATAGAGCATAATGAAGAAAATTAATTAGACAATGGCATGATGGAAAAAATTAATTAGACTGCGAGACAACGTCATGATGAATCATATATAAACAAGCAACTAAAAGTAAATTATTTAAGGCAAATTGTCATACCAAAGGACTACGAGAACAACAATATAGAAGAAAATAGTAAATTAAATGGAAGTAGATTCTAACTAATAGATAAGACCAAATGTAGACTACACTACGATGTTCACGTTTTCACCTAAATCCCCTTAACATTCTTTCTTTGATTACTAGCACTAGCTTCAACGTCATCCACAAAATCGCATAAAGTGATTTCAGAACAGAATGGTGGATTTTGTAAGGAGGTGTCTCCGATACCATCTTCATAGTACACCTCACAATAGTCTCGAGTCGTAGACTTAAGCACAACAGACCAGGTTGCATCAATTGGATCTTCGATATAAAAACTTGTTGGACTTGGTCAACAAACGCATATTATCCTTCTTGTGGCCTTGTCGACTAAAATCCACAAGTGTAAATCCAAGCTCATCAACCTTGATACCTCTATCATTTGCTGCCCATTTACACATAAACAAGGGGGCTTTGAATACATGGTAATCCAAGTCCCATATTTCTTCGATTATCCCATAAAATGTCATATCACCTTCCACGAGATTTAAATCTTTATCACTAGCGACTTGGATGGTTTTGGCAACTAATGACACCCCACTGTTTTGGGCAACCCTTGCATTATCTTGGTTCTTTTTGTAGTATTGGACCCCATCAACTAGATACCCTTCGTAGGTTAAAACAGAAAATGTTGGTTTGCCTGCCAACCAATATCGTTTCAGAAACAGCTTCGTCCCCATTTTCCATTATTTATGTACTGACCTGCAAATATAATCGCCAACACAATGTAAATACACTTCAAATTATCATATATATTAACAACCACAACTAAGAATACACAATAATACAACAATGAATTTTCTTTTAAGCAACATGACCTCTATTTAAATTCTATTTAATATGATTTTTCATATTTGTACATTATCTAATGTAAACCAACCCTTCTTTCGAACCAATCAGCAAACAGTCGATTATGTTCTCCCACCAACCACTAAACACTCTTTCTATTTCCTCGATAATTCCTTTTCAGATACTCCTTAAGAATCCTGAATACAATTACATAATATAAGAATTACTATATACGAAAAATGATAATTGTTAAAGAATTAAATACTTATACAATTACAAAATACTTATAGAATATATGGCTCAACTTCATTGTTGTTAAAAAGGACATGAAGATGCACCTCATCTCGTTCTTTTTCTTCCACTAACTTTATTATTGTAGCAGATAATGGACCAGAAAGTTTGTATTCATCCTTCCGAAGGCCAGTAGTTGTACAACTGTGTTTAAGAAACTCCGTGCAAAATTCAATTGATTCTTCTCCGAGATAACTTTCAGCTATATAACCTTCCGGAGAAAACCGATTTTGTATATAACTCTTCAAGACTTTATTGAACCACTCAAGTGGAAACATCCATCTATAGAACACCGGTCCACATAAATGCGATTCTCTAACCAAATGGACTGTGAGATGTAACATTACAGTGAAAAATAAGGGAAGGAATATTTTTTCCAACTTGCACAAGGTCAGTATCATATCTGATTCCAACTTGATCAGTTTGGACACATCTACAAATTTGTTGCGTAGGGAACTAAAGAAGAAGAAGAAGAATAGTCTGATTATACTAACCCCAACATTCTTCGGAAGTAAAGAACATATTGAAACTGGTAGTAATTGTTGAAGGAGGGTATGACAATGGTGGGACTTCAATCCATACAATTTTAAATCAGGTAATGATATACAGTTTTTAATATTTGATGCATGTACATATGGAATTTTCATATTTGACAATGATGATAACATTTTTTCTGCCTTGAACAAAGTATAAGGGGCAGGGGTTTAGTACGTTTTCTTTTCTCCAATTACAGGAGCTAAATCAGCCTTTATACCTATTTCAACCATATCAAGACGAGAGACGACACAATCTTTAGTCTTAAATTTCAAATTTAATAGTGTCCCTATCTAATTATCGCACACATTTTTCTCGATATGCATAACATCCAACGAGTGACGAATATGGTGAAACTTCCAATATTCTAACTTGAAAAAAATTGATTTCTTCTTCCATACAGATTCTTCCTTATTTGACTTCTTCACCTTAAGTTTCAAGTGTTCTTGCTTCCTTAACACTTGTTCTCCAAAAAGGGGTGTTGGTGCGCATCCGAACTCTTATTTTCCATTGAAGGCAGCCCTTTGCCTCCTATACGAATGATTTTGGTCCAAATACCAACGATGACCTTGGTAACACATTTTCCTACTGCGACTTAAATACTTAGCTATAGTATCGTCATCACATATTGAACAACACTTATAAACCTGATTGACGCAACCAGACAAATTTCGTACGTAGGGAAATCATTTATCATCCACATTAAAGCAACTCTTAAAGTGAAAATTTTCTTATTAAATGCGTCATATACATTTGGTTCACCTTCTGCCCACAACTTCTTCAAATCATCAATCATCGGTTGATGATATACATCAATATTATTACCTGGTTTATGCGGCCCCGAAACTAATACGGTTAGCATCATAAATTTCCCCTTCATACACAACCATAGCGGCAGATTATAAATTACTAACATGACTGGCCAATAGACGTACCAATTACTTAGGCCATTAGTATGTGTGTTTATACCATCTACTGCCATTGCTAAGCGTAAGTTTCTTGGCTCATTACCAAACTTAGGCCACCTGTGATCAATATTTCTCCAAGAAGGAGAATCCGCTGGATGAAGCATGTGGCCACCTTCAATTCGGTTGTTTGCATGCCATGTCATTAGTTTAGTGGTGCATTTAGATTTAAACAATAATTAAAATCTGGGAATCATGGGAAAATACCACATAACTTTCGCTGGTATATTAATCCTAACTTTACCATCTTTTCCTACCTTCCAACGAGATATATGGCACTTGGGACACTCGGAGAGCTCAAGATTTATACCAATGTATAATACACAATCATTCATACATGCATGGAATTTTATATACTCAAGTCCTAAATTAGATAGGGTTTTCTTCGCTTCATATGTTGTACCATGCAATGCATGATCTTTAGGTAGGAAAGAACCAACAGAAGTGAGAAAATCAGTGAATGCAGCGTTGCTAATCCCAAACCTAGCTTTACAGTTATACGACTTTAAAATTGACTCTAACTTAGTGCACTCGCTTCTCTCAAATAGAGGTTGTTCGTCATCAGCCACAAACCTCTTGAACTCAAATGATTCTTTATCGTAATCCCCATCATTGTAGGCTGTTTTGTAAATATCAATTGTTTCCGAGGTAGGGGTCTGCTTTGTAGCAAGACTCGTACTACCAACAGATGACGTGGTACCCCTAGAAGACTCTTCCCCATGCCAATTCCACTCAACATACCCTGAACTAAACCCATTTTCATATAGATGAACTCTAATTATTTTAACCGGACATTTTTTAAAAGTAACACAACGTCCACATGGGTAGGGAATTGTCTTAGGATTTTTAGCATTTCCTTCAGTGAATATCAAGAAGTCTTCAACACCAATTTCATATTGTAAAGAATCCCTATCTTCTTTGATCCATGACTTATCCATTTCAACCACTTACAAATCAGAAATACCAAGTTCAGGCTTACCCATTTACAATAGATATAAATTCGAAATATCAAACCAATCTTAGCCACTTACAAACTAAAAGCAATACAAACAGAAAATGCTATATGAACATATATTTGAGTAGCTTACCACTTACAAACCAAGATTTGAGCTTCGCAAATTAGGGATTTCAGCTAATCAATTTGAGCTTTAATCAGAGCTTCGAGCTTCAGGAAGCAGCTTTACAAATTAGGGCTTTGCGTGCGAGTGGAGAGAGCAGCTTCAGAAACTAAGGTTCGAGAGATTAGGGGGAAAAGTGGAAAAATTCGTTGGGGAAAACTGAAAATTTTCTAACTTTTTTTTAATTTTAGTTCGGTGAAAATTTTGGCTAAGGCGCTGGGGGAAATAATTTGGTTAAGGGAGGGAAACAAATTGTTAAGAGGGAAAATATTTAAGCGGACTGGTTTTTCTTTTTTTCTAAAGCGTTTATAAGACATCTCTCCTTTAATAAAACGATGTGCAACTTTTTTTTTTCTTTTTTTTTTCTAAAGTGTGTATAAGACATCGCTCCTTTAATAAAACGATGTCCGAGAAACCAACAACATCAATTTTAATATTGATGATGTTAAAAATTGTTTTGACATTGGCTGAAATTACAAACGATGTTAAAACTGTGATGTCTATTCTACTTGTAGTGATGCTCCAAATTCTCCTTTTTCTTTGTCATTTCATATTATCCCAAATTCAAGTATATGCAATCTTAAATCGGAAATGGCAAAGGATCTCAGTGGCCTAGGCTCAGCGTATATAATAAGAGAAAAGAGAAGGAGAATAACAGAATCAAATCAAACTATATAAAATAGGCATATAAACAAGACTGTACATAAATTAAACAACTGAATAGCGATAAGGAAGGTAGATATATGTGAACATAAAACTGGTTATAAATTGACAGTAAAAGAACATATATTATTGTAAAAACTGTGCAGATGAATAACAGTTTAAGAACAGTATAGAAAATAACTTATAAGTACTGTTGTTCTAGATCCAAATTTATTTACTGTTGTAATACTTTTTAGGTACAAGATCCAAAAATAGCTTGAATTCACAGTGCTAGGAATTAGGTTCAAAAATACTTCTTGAAAAATATTATTTGTTGATTGCGGACCTTGAATTATCTCTATTGATTTACCTTCTAGTAGTATCTCCTTATTTTATTAATTAATTTAGAAAGTATCCATGGAGGAAGAGAGAAATAAAGAATAGTTGTGTGTAAAGAAATGAGAGAGAGCCGCCCTATTTATAGATTAACTGAGCTAATTCTTAACCGTTGGAATTTAGGATTTCAAGTCTAGCCATACAAATCATCCAACGAACCTAATATATAAAAATAGTCCAAATACGTAACTCATAATCAGGCATGCATACGACTGGGTCGACCCCTCATCTACCGTGTCAACCCATGGGTCGATACCCCTAGACATGGGTCGACCCAATATAGGCGGGGTCGGCCTAGACCGTTGGTACTTGCGTTGTTTATATACACTTATATATATATATATAATTAATTTTTGAAATTCAAAATTCTGGTCAAATTTAAAAGCTCATAAATTCTTTATATGTTAACTGATTTACGCAAACTCAGGATCTATCTGAACCAGAATTCTGAGACGAATGCAAGGGTAAAGTCGGGTTCTCTTAATTCTGAATATTTAGGTATATAATATTCATTTTATTGTCTTTACAATATAGTTATGGTGTACTAAATTATGAGGTGTTACCTTCTCCCCTACTTAACCATCACCGAAATCTTCAAGCTAAGAATAATTTTATTATTTTAACAACCATCTACAACCATTTACTCATCCATCAACCATTGGAATCCATTGTTGTTAAGAATTTCTAAAGCTTGTATGAACATATGCAAATGTGTTGTGTGTATATGTCCCTACACTAATGGGAAAATCAGGCGGTCGACTGACTCTATATATATCTGTGCCATGTATCTAATATGTACGCAAAAGAGTCTTAATATAACATATAAATTATATATGTGTGCACAATCATTCACCAAAAAGCAACATCCATATGATGATTAGCCACTTTCATTCATTGAAAATTAAAATGTGCACACATTCATATGCAATATGTAAGTGCTTAAGCCGATATGGTGCCTAGTGTGTGTGTGTGTGTATGCGTCCACAGGCAACCACTAGCAAACACTTGCAACCATCATTCATAACATCTCTTAAACACATGTTTCCAACCATTGGTTTCTATGTAAGGATCGAAGATTAGAAAGATAGGATAAACATACTTGAATGATAGAAGCAAATGCAAATTAAAAGCTTAAAAAGGAAATTAAGAATGTACTCTCAAAAAGAAAAGGACAAGAAGAGAGAATCTTGTTTTCAAATTCCCACGTCGCATCTTCGCGGTCTTCTCCCCACTGTACCTTCAACAATTTGATCTCCTAGTTGCGTAGTTTCTTGATCTCTGATCCAAGAATATGGGTATGAACTTTCCTAATTGACGCCTCTTTCTCGACTTCGACATTCTTAAGCATGCTTGGCTTTACTACCTCTGTTGTATCATGTAGACATTTCCTCAATTGGGAAATGTAGAACACATCGTGTATGCCCGCCAGTCCCTCTAGTAGTCTAATCCTATAGGTCATCTGACCTATCCACTTTACTATGGGGAATGACACTACAACCCTTGGTGCCAACTTCCCTACCGAGCCAAAGCAAACAACATTCCTTAGATGCGATACTTTGATGAAGACCATATCTCCTACTTCGAATTCCAAACCAGTCCTCCTCTTATCAGCACACTACTTCTGCCTATCCTGAGCTGCTTTCATCCATCGTCGAATAAGATCATTCTTCTTAGATGTCTCTGGAATCATCTCAGATCCAAGTAGAAGTCTGTCTGTGGACTCCAACCAACATGTCGGCGATCTGTAAGGTCATACGTGAAGTGCGTAAAAGCATGCCATGCCTATTCTTGACTGATAATTGTTGTAGCCAAACTCAACCAATGGGAGATGCTCCTCCCAAGTCCCTTCGAAATCTAGGATGCAGTCTCAAAAGATCCTCAAGAACCCTATTTACCCTCTCTGTTTGTCCATCTGTTTGTTGATGGTATGCTATGCACAAACGTAACTGTGTGCCTAGTGCCTCTTGTAAGCTCTTCCAAAACTCATTAGTGAAGTTGGGGTCAGAGTCACTTACTATCCTGGAAGGTACCCCATGAAGTCGGATTAACTTTCGAAGGTTGATGCTAGCCAAGTTGTTGTCCTCTTGCTCTTAAAAGGAACAAAGAGAGCGTGCTTCGTAAGTCTGTCTACTATCACCCAAATACTGGTGTTGCCCTTCCTCAATTTGGGCAGTCCATCAATAAAGTCCACAGAGACGCTCTACCACTTCCATTGTGGGACATCCAACGGATGAAGTGATCCGCCAGGTTTCCTTTGTTCGGCCTTTACTCACTAGCAAGTCAAACATCGACCAACATATTCTACCACGTCTTTCTTCATACCAGTCCAAAAGAAAACTCTCTTCATATCTTAATACATCTTGTCGCCGCCTAAATGGATAGTCATCCGAGAATGATGAGCCTCCTCAAGGATTGTCCTTAAAAAATCTCTATCTCGGGGAACACAGAGCCTTCTATCTCGTCATAGCTACCCTTTATCATCCATGGAGTATCCACTTAGGTGACTAGAGTTCTCTCCTTTACTAAGCCTATCCAAGATGCCTGCTATCTGCGGGTCCTCTCGCTCTGTGGATCCAATGCGCTTCATAAGAGTAGGTTGCACTTCTAATGATGCCAACAATCCAGGTGAAAAATCCATCGTATTCTTCAAAGCCTTTTTATCTTAAACTGCACGATTTTACCGGGGTCCACTACTATCCCATCCTTGGAGATAACATTCCCTAGGAACCTTACTTCCTTTCTCCAAAATTGACACTTAGAAAATTTTGCCTTGAGCTAATGTAATCTAAGAGTGCGTATAAACTCTCCTAAGTGCACAGCATGTTCTTCTTATTCCATGAGAAGATCAAAATATCATCCACGAAGACCACCACGAACTTGTTCAGAAATTCTCTAAACACCCTACTCATCAAGTCCACAAAATATATGGGTGCACAAAAAGCATGACTGACCACTCAAAGAAACCGCTGGAGTTTTGAAATCATTCTTATTAGCACTATCCTCTACGAGTCTGAACTGATGAAATCCCATGGCCAAATCCAATTGCGAGAAAACTAATGTGCCTACTTGCTAATCGAACAAGTCGTTAATCCTCGGAAGTGGGTGCCTATTCTTTTTAGTGAGCTTATTCAGCTCTCTGTAGTCCACGCATAGACGAAGTGAGTCGTCTGCCTTAGTCGCAAAGACGAATAGAGCTCCCCACTCTGGTATGCTCCATCTAATGAATCATTTCTCGAACAGCACCCTTGCTTGCTTGCTGAGCTCCCTCCTCTCCCTAGAAGCCATGTGGCACACCGGTAAAGCGACTAGTTTCGCGTTCTCTACCAAGTAAATTCGTAAGTCTATCTCACACTTCGGAGGTAATCCCCTAACCTCGTCAAACACACCCAGATAATATCTGACTATGGGTACTGATCATAAATCATTGGCAGAAGCATCAAGAGAATCTAGGAAACTGAGAATAGACGACCCCCGTGGGTTACAAGAAAGCTCAAGAGTTCTCCCTTGGAACGTCAGAAGCCTAACAACTCTCCTCTCATTGTCTAGAATGGCACCATACATGGCTAGCTAATCCATTCCTAGAATCAAGCCAAAACTCATAAAGCCAAGAACATACGCATCGCATTCAAACTCGACGCCCAAGATAGAAATTCTCAAACCCTGACATATCATAAATAAATGAGTCATACCTCTTATAAGGTTTGAGACTACATAGGATCAGAAACAATACTAGTATCTAGGTGCAGATTATCTACCATGGAATTGGATATAAATAAATGAGAAGCACCAGAATCAAAGAGAGTCCTAATATGATTGTCAAAAAGGGAAATCGAACCATCAACTGTGAGTTCCCTACTTCGATCGGGTCCACTAGCCTCAAGAGCATGCACTTGTCCTCCAGAAGATCTTGCCCCTTGTCCTTGCTTGCTAAGGCATTGCTTAGTGAAATGTCTGATTTGACAACAATTGAAACAAGCTTTCTTTGTCTTTCTACAGTCTTTCACAAAATAACCCAAAGCTTCACAACCATGGCACTTAACCTTTGTCTTGATCTCAGCTTTATTGGGCTTTACTCCTTTTTTTTGTGTTCCCTTCTTAGGCCACCATTTCATTTTTCAGCCTTGGGCTATGTCTCCTCAGTCTTAACTTCTTTTTTATCATCCTTACCGTCATCGTGCATCAAAGCCATGTCAACAAGCCTCTCGAAAGTTGCCCACATCAGTATATGTGATAATGCTAGTCCTTGAAGAGGTTGATTTATCCCTCTCGCAAACCAAAGAGCCTTATTATAAGGAATATTACCAAGTCCAAACCGAACCTTGCTAGTTGATTAAACTTGTTAACATATTCCTTAACAGACATACTTCCTTGTTTTGAATCCAAAAATCTCTTTGTCTACATTGCTTCTTCTGCCTGAGACAAGAAATTCATCTCAAATCTCTTTCTGAAATCATCCTAAGTAGCTACCAGTTGTCCCTCCTATGTCATCTCCTACCAGTATAAAGATTCTTCCTTCAATTGCCAAGCGGCCAACTGCATCTTCCTTCTATCGTCAAGCTAAAAAAGATTAAATACACTCTCTATTTCACTAAGTCAATTACGCGCCTCAACAAAACTCTTAGTACCATAGAACAGTTTGCCTCTCATTACCTAGAATTCCTTACAAAGCTTAGAAAAAATGACTATATGAGAAGGTGGAGCTACTTTGGTTGCATTTGGGGATGGGGCATCTCCTTGAACTCCGGTAGGTGTCGTAGCCTTTGAATGTCTACAGAACCATGTCGATAATGAAATGCCCTGAAGAAGATTGGGTGCCTCAGACATGCTGAAAAGAGAAGATACAAAGATTAAAAAAGATCTCGAAGGAATATTGCATATGGCTTGAGGGGATATGTTTTCAAAAATAGGGTTTTATTTGAAAATACTTTGCTTTGAAAACCCTTTTTAAAACTTTCCTATGATTTAGTAACCTTCGGCTCTGATACCAAATGTGACACCCCACATCCCTTAATGTCACCCATATGAGGATGCATTAAGTACCGTGAAGCGCATTAGCATTAAGTATATAGTAACAGAATTTCACAAGACAGAATAAATGTAGCGGAAATAGAAATTTTATTATAGCAAAAAAACCGTTGTTTCAAATACCAGTTACAACATTACATCACTTATCTCATTTCTCAAATACCAAAAATAAGAGATAAAACCTACTGTCTTATGAAACCAATTATCAAAGTACAAAATAGAAAAAGCATACCCTCTTCCATAGCCATATAAAAGTAGAGAAAAAGTCGAATCAATACATAAAAAGTCAGAAAATCCAAGATGAATATCATGGTCATTGTTGATCGCTACTCTAAGAACCTAAGGGGGGAAAGGAAGACTGAGAAAGGAAAAACAAAATAGGTCAAACATAAAGTCTGGCGAGTTCCAGGGATTTTCAATATAAGCATGAAATGGAGGTATCAAAAAATATACATAAGACTGGATGACAAAGAACAGTAGCATATAAGTCTAAGGTAAGCGAGACAACAAGATAGAATAAGGATCGAGTAAGCTTCTCATTTATATCCCAAGAACAAGTTCTCTCTGCACCAATACTAGTATATCAGGATTAGGTGTTACCCTAATTACTACCCATGCAATCGACTCTCTACTACGTAAATACCATGTGTCAACCCCACAATAGGGTGTATCATTTCCTAAAGTGGCAACTTATAGGGCACAGACCTATTTACTTGTGTTACAACTTCTTAATTTCCTCAATTGGACTCATGCACGCTCATGACTCCGTTGGAATGCGCCCGTACCCACCTTCCTTTTTTGAACCTCTTACTATCCAGATCAATAAAGCGTGCCCTGACCCCTAGGTGCAAGACCCCCTAATATGATACCATTAGGAATACTGATTAATATGGGTTCCACACAGCAAGATTGACACAAGCAATCGCCTAAACTTGTGCCCTCAAGTAACTAGGAGTTAAGAGTCCCTAAAACCTGATACAACAGGTCAATGAGGGTCCACTTAGCTTATTAATTATTCGGTTTAACTTAGCAGGTTTAAGTTCATTAATAAGCATGGTTGTAAAATGACATTTCTTTGTAAACGTTATAACGTGTACAACCCCTTCTCCAAAACAAGCAACTGCCCAGACGTATATATTTATTATAGTAATTTAGTTTACTTAGCTTACAGTTGGTACTCACATTTTCATAACGTGTCCTTTACTTAATCTCTGTATTAAGTCTAATCCAACATGTATATATATTTGCATATTCTTCCTTTGATTATATTCCAAAATTACAGTCAAACGTCCCCAATTTATAAAATTCCCCAAATTCTCCTTTTTCGTTGTCGTTTCATATTATCTCAAATTCAATTATACGTAATATTAAATTGCAAATGGCCTAGGATCTCGGTGGCCTAGGCTTAACATAAATAATTAGGGAAAAGAGAAGGAGTAGAACAAAATCAAATCAAATTATGTAAAATAGGCATAAACAAGACTGTAAATAAATTAAACAGCAGAATAGGCATAAGAATATAGATATATGCGAACATAAAACTGATTAATCAATTGACAGTAAAATAACATATATTATTGTAAAACCGTACAGATGAATAGCAATAACAGAACAGTATAGAAAATAACTTATAAGTACTGTATGTTCTAGATCCAAATTTATTTACTATCATAATGCTTTCTAGGTATCAGATCTGAAAATAACTTGAACTCACAGTGCTAGGATTTAGGTTCATAAATAGTTCTTGAAAAGGATTGTTAGTTGATTGCAGAACTTGAATTGTCTATGTTGATCTACCTTCTAGTAGCATCTCCCCATTTTATTATTTAATTTAGAATGCAGCAATGGAGCATAAGAGAAATCAAGAATAGTCATGTGTAGAAAAATGAGAGAGAGCCACCCTATTTATAGATTAAATGAACCAATTCTTAACATTAGATTTTAGGTTTCCAAATCTAACCATACAACTCATTCAATGATCCTAATATATAGAAACAATCCAAATATGTAACTCAGAATTGGGCCTACATGCGATTGCGTTGACCCCCCACCTACCATGTAGACCTATGGGTCGACCCCTCACCTACCGTGTCGACCCATGTGTCGATCCCCCTTTAGACATGCGTCGACCCAGGTATGGGCGGGGTCGGCCCAGACCATTGGTTCCTGCATTATTTATATATATATAATTTTTGGAATTCAAAATTCTATTCAAACTTTAATAGCTTATAACTTTTTCATATGTTATACGATTTATGCAAACTCGGAGTGTATCTGAACCATAATTCTGAGACGAACGCAATGGTAAAGTCAGTTTCTCTTAATTCTGAATATTTAGTTATATAATATTCATTTTATTGTCTTTACAATATAGTTATGGTGTATTAAACTATGGGGTGTTGCACAAGTAGACTAGATAATATGTACTGCTAACGTTGGAGCTATTTCAGGGATAAACAGGGAGAGCTGGACATATTGTTATTTTCTAATATTTGTTTTTTGTTGTTTACTTAAGAACTCTTAGGAAATTATAGTGAGCCTTGAGGTTTATATACTGGATAATTTTTACTTGGAGGACAAAACCTTGATGTCTATGGTGATGGAATATATTTATGCCCTAATACTTTCACTGTTATGCTATTGTATATGTTCTTATTATACTTTCTCTTTGTGTTATTAGATATACAATAGTTTTATTCGTTTGTATCTTTTAATGATCGTCTTATATTGTTCGACGATTTGGAAATTTCTATTGATTAGAAATCCATTGCTTGAATATTTTAAATATTTACCGCAAGCTCACAGCGTGTAATTTTAGTATGTGGCGAGTACAGGTCAATCCGCAGGGAAAGACTTAATTTAAATTTCACTCAATCAAACTAAACCAAACTTAAGATTGTGCTAACTAACTACTATAAAAGTGAATGAAAATTATGAGATAACATGACAATTTAGAAGATAATCCATTATCTAGATCACACAAATCAGTTGTTGACGTCAAAAGTTGGTCACTAGTGACGATCAACCCCCAATCGCGTGATCTACACACGAACAAAGATAAAATACGCAATAAAAAGTAAAAGAACGGGGATCACACACAGAATTTTTATAGTGGTTCGGCAAAGACAATGTCTACGTCCACTTTATATATTATTTCTCTCTCTTTTTTTATTACAAATACAATGCTTTTTCTGCTTGGAGAAAAGAAAGAAAATGACTATTTTCCTTTCTTCCTTTTGAGAGATTAAGATTCTGGAAGAGAGTAAAGATGAGAAGTTTTAGGAAAGCCGTCTGGCCCAGAGGAGTCGTCCTCTTTCTCTTTAAGCTTGGAGGTATTTATAGGTGAAAAATGCTGCTTGGGCTGTTGTGAAATGGTCCGGCCATTTCGGGAAGGTCCAGACACGTGGAATCCATCCATTGGCTCGAATTGCGGCTGGAAGACTGATTCCACTGCTCATAAATAGTATCCTCGAAAGTTGTGGCCAACGTGGCATCCGTGGAGAGGTATATCAAAAGCAGAGCTTTGCCCGCATATGGTTGACCGCCTTTATCTCCTTGGAAGTCGGGATATTGGCTCCGTAGAAATCTTCCACGCTGGCCTGAGATAATCGGTCAACGAGTTCTTTCTGGAAGCGAGAAACTCGGTCGTCCTGGTGAGCGATTTTTCAGGTAATGCGCAGTCATTCTGACTGAGTTGGATTTGGGCCGATATACCATTGCTTGATGTAGCGCCCCTGATGGGCCTCTTGGAGCGTGATTTGTATTTGGTTGTGCGTTTGGGCTTTGGTTTTGGCCCGATGAGATTAGTGCCAAAAAGAGGGCTAACATCAGTGTATATAAAATCATGACATCTATTTTGGTCATTAGTGAATTTGGTATGTTTATGATAAGTATGATTTACATGTGTTATTAATTAGCTCATAATATACCACCAAACTTTAAGATACCCATTAAACCACTTATCAATTCTCATGAAAATTGAAAAGGATATAAAAATAAAATTTATTCTAAGTATGATCTATCAACTATTGCTTAAAAAAATAGATCATTAAATTTTGATTTTAACATTCACATCATTACCAACATCATATGTAGATGAAGAGGTAATTTGTGATTTTTTTTGCCTAAGTATATTTGGTGTTCACAACATAGGATGTCTATAACTACCCAAATTTCAGTGGATCCGAATTTATGTGAAATTTTAAAAACCAAGTCCATTGAAACTCGAGTTGGTTTGCGTGGTATCCTGACGAAAGGCAAAGATAAATATATCAGAGCTCATAATAAAATATCTCACCGTGAAACGAGTAAAATATAATAGTAAGTAAATATTTAACGTAATAATGACATTGTCTAGTTAGTGTCTCTATGCTATACAATCTCTACCACCTGCCTAACCTGAGGGTTTGTCATGAAGAGGGGTCAGAATACAAATTCTGATGAATGGACAAATTATACGTTCTATAAATAACACTACATATACTAGTTTACTTTTATTAAGTTATTTGAGTTTATTACACATTACACCTTTAGATTTATGCATAAATCATGCCAATTTACTCCCAAGAAGATTAATTTAATCAATCATAAATATATATGTAGCTATATGCCCAACATATCAAGGTACCTCCCATGGTACCCTCCTCGAAAGGTCTCCATCGTCTGGCTATGAAAGCGTACAAGATCTCCATCGCTACACTACGAAAGCATACTATGCCACACTACGAAAGAGTACTAAGCCTCCATCGCTATGCTACGAAAGTGTATTATCTATCATCTGAGTTCCACTTATTGCACTCAATTTGGGGATTTCTATATTTGTAAAGAGCAACTTTGTTAGGCCTGCAATAAATATATCCATAGATTGATGTATCTCTTTTCTCGGTGGCTATGACCCCACTCGTCCCCCTAACTAATGAAAGACTATTCCAAGGTCTAAGTGATTATATCTTATCAAACAATCTAAGCATCCAAATTGACATTGTCCCTTATCCAATGTCTCAATAGTGAAAGATCTTTGGCATGTTGGTTTAGCTCTAGTCTTTCACGTACTCGTTCTGAATGACGATGCCAGATATCCGACGACTTACTATCCTTATTGGGTCTAGACCACGAAGCATGCTCTCGAAGATGAGGCAGCCGCCGAATCCTAAAAATGATCCCATCAGCCTTCTAGCTGCCCTCAACATAATTGCAGCCAAGACATACTATATGGATGGAACCGTATAGACTTGCCTCTTGGGATACAGCTTCGTTAGGCCTACCCTAGAGGGCCATCTCGGAATATCCTCATGCCCCGTAGAAGTATTGCACTTCTGTCCAGTCCCATCGAATGATAAGTTGAACGTGCTCCCACCGTGTCTTCAGACACCTATAGTGATTTTCCCCGTTGGGCTCTTCATTCCTTCGGATTGGACCAAACACATATCGCTGTTTTATTAGACCTTATGTCTAATTTTCCATTATGCGTTTTCCTTACTTTTCTTTTCATTGATTTAAAATATTCTTTAATCCATTTAATCCAAATATTCATTATTCGTTAATCAACTTTTTTAGTTGTCAAAGAACAATTTAATAACAATGGATTATCGCCTAATCATAAGGCCACCATAGAACTTCGTCTAATCATAATCAAATCGACCGTTAGGGAGGTTTCCTGCTGTAAGTCAATTTGTCTGTGTTAATGAATTTAGCCTATAGTATTGCTCTGCATATGGAAACATCGCTCTGCATATTTTATCTCCTTCCTAATTTTCCAAAATCTACTCCTCGTTTTATGTGAAAATTCCAACAAAAATGCTGGTATGACAAAAAAGTATTTTGTCAAAAAGTACACCAGAGACAAAACAATAGAAGGCCCACCCCTTGAATTACATAAATACCCCCCTGAATTCAATGCTTAGCACCCCTAAATTCCGGAATTACCCCTATTTCTTACTTTTTGACAAAAAAAGTTTCGGGTATACTCGCATATCTCAAATTCCAAATATCTCGTTTATTACTTCTCTTTAAAAATCTTCTCTTTTTTTCCATCCTCCAAAGCTTCAAATCAGATTTAAGCAAGTATTTCCAGTTTATCGCACTGTTTTTTTTTTTCACGTGATGTTTTCTTGCTCTGTTCCTCCTCCTAAATCGTTCAACGCAGCCGAAATTTTCTCTGATCTTTCTTTTCTCTAATCGTCGTCTCAAATCATGGTTCTGATGAATTTAAAAACCAATCGATCTTTCTCTCTAGTTTCTCAAATCATTATGCGATTTCCTCCGATCTTTTACCATTCGTTTTGAAATCAGAACTCCAAACTTTCAAAACCAACTTCCAAAATTAAGATCCTAAAGCACAAAAACTAATTTCGAATCCACAAAAATCAAATCAGAAATCAATAGTCAAATTCCAAAGTTCAAAGGATGATTCGCATTTGCGATGCTTTGTTTGTCATTGGGCTTCTATTATGGATTTGTGAGTGAATTCTGAAAAGATTTTTTTTTTTTTTTTTTTTTTTTTACTCTGATTTATGTTTAAATTAAGAGGCAAAAAATAACAGTGGCATTTTTTAACTTGGATTTGGAGTTTAGTTGACATGGATTCAGTTTTCTCTTAATTATAATCAAACTTGGGGATATCCTAGTAAAGGAATATAAATAAACATACTCAAATTTGAGGATGTGTTATTGAAGGAATATAAATTTATATGCTCAAATTTGGGGATGGAATCTCTCTATCTACATGGGTAATTTAAAATTTCTTTTACCATTCATTTATTTGGTATATTCATAATTCTTGGTTACTTGTTGCTATATTTCTTTTTTTAATCTTGATTTAGGGAATATCATTGCTTTAATATTAAAGACAGTTTGATAGTTTCCTATTCATTTTCATCTTTGAAATAGTATATGAAAATGGAATTATTATCACCTTATATTGTATGTTTGCCATCCTGAACCCAATATGATATTTAACATTTCCCTTCATGTTGTACTCATTTTCTATTTGAGATCTGAATCGACCATAGTAACCATGATTGGTTTTTCAGTCAGTTGGCATGTATATTAAAATCACAATATATAAATATGTTCTTTATTTGTTGTCAGTTTTGTTATTAATTGAATATGGCAATACTAAGATTTTTTTTCCTGTTTAAAATTGAGCTTTTCATCTTACCTAACTATGTGCTTTCTGCCAATTTATAATTGGTTGAGTGTAGTATTAATTGTTCTAATTGGAAACAGTTTTATGTACTAATGCTGCTTTCATGTATAGATTAAATGGTTTTGCTCTAACATTAAATAGTGCCATTAAAATTCCTAATTTGTGTTCAATGTAAAAGGAAAAAATTAGTAGTGGCAGAAATATGTCTTGAACTAAATTTATGGTTGTGAAGGGTCTGGAAGTAAATTATGTATGTATATGACATGATCTTTTATGATTATCCACAACTATTTGAATAGCTCTTAGTCGTGATTTATTTGATTACTAATTAATGTTATCGCTTCTAGTAAGTACAATATCTGCTCTCTCATTGTCAGTGCATATTTATCTAATTCGTAAGCAATTCAACAAGTGACGTTAGCATGGATCATCATTTAGTATTAAAAAAAAAAAATCCGAGGTGGTAAAACATCATAGAAAAGTTAAAAATAAAACCCTGTATTTAACTTGAATGCCTGACTCGTTTACAGTAAAATGATATATGTGAGGGATCAAATGATGAGCATAATTAAACGTAATATAAAGTTAACAGTGTCAACAAATGGTGGAAATAAGGTAGTGGTGATTCCACATTCAACTGGAGTGCTTTATTTTCTACATTTTATGAAATGTGTTGAAGCTCCAGCTCCAATGGGGTGGCGATGGTGGTTCAAATTGGTGTGCAAAGCATACAAAAGCAGTAACAAGTATCAACGGACCCTTTTTCGCTGTTCCTAAAGTACAATTTTTTTCACAAGTTGATACTATTTGTACATTTAGTTCAAGCGTTCATTTATCAGTATCGAGAGGTTCATGTTTTTTTTTTTTTTTTTTTTTTTTTTATTTCTTTTTTATTTACTTACTAATAAACTCTCAAAGTTTTATCCTGAATATTGGCTGAACTATATTTCGGTAATGGCAATTCACTCTTGTTTTTGTTTTGTAGCATAATATATAAGAGTGACAGTGGTAAAACTTGTTTAAGATGATGGTAAAATTAATTTTCCAGCATAATGTATTGAGATCAGTATTAGACATTGGATTATGTATTTCTTCAGTATCCATTATAAATGTTATATCCTTTTGTGCCTGTAGCTATGGTGTACACAGTACACATACCTTGCTTGGCGGATCCCTTTGCTTTTCCATGAAAGTTTGTTCTTGCATGCATTGTGTTATTTCTTTTTTCTTTTAGTTTTGCACGTTATTGCTCGGTTGCATGAATGTACATGCAACCATCAAATGCATGATAAAAGCATATAGTAAACCTGATCAGTTCTGATTGTATTTTGTTTGTCTAACATTTATCAATTTTTAGATGAAGATGGAGGTATGGAGATGCTAGAAACATTGAGATTTAGAGATCGAGTGGTGAAGAAGGACACAGATCGAGATCGCAAGAGATCTAATAGAAGAAGTAAAAGAAGAAGAGGTGATAAATTGATGCATGGGAGTAGTAATAAAGGGGAAGGGGATGATAGCTCTGAAGAAAGTATGGATGAGGAAGACGACAATGAAGATGCTGATGTTGGAGTAAGATTACTGCTGCAAGGGAGTAGCTCAAACTTTCCACCTTCTACGTCGAATCAACAGCACAGGCATAACCATCATAGTCAGAATCTGCATCATTTTAGGAATAGCAGCAGTTTTTTAGGGAGTAATACTAATGTATAGAAAGCTTGTTCGCATTTCAGCACAGTTGATGAAAGTTATGTATGTTGATATTTTTCATTGATTTTTTGTGATTTGAAAAGGTAAAAGTAATAATATTGTTTTTGTGTATCAGCTACGAGAAGGCCAAAAGAATTTAATGGGACTGGAGAACCGATTCATCATCGGCAAGATTCTGCCTCCTCGGCTAGGCATAGCCCTTGTCCAATACAGTTATCTGAGAGAAAGTAAGTTTTGGTTTAACAATAAAATTACTTGACTTTGTTAATTTTCTGTTATTTGTTTATTTAAAAAGGCATTTTGTAGTGTTTGCAGAAATTGATTACTAGATCCAAGCACCAACCACCTAAAATGGTGCAATCACCACTTGTGTCTTCTACTATTCAGGAGATAGAGATTGCTGAAGTGTTGTTTGGAATGACAAGGCAAGCTCCAATGCCTGTAGTTGACATTCAAGAAGGTAGCAAAGCTGAAACTAAGGATCACAATCGTGATGGATTGAATGCAGAAGCGAAATCCATGGTGGCATCGCCAAATTCGGTATCTCAGACTTAAGCATTTTCTACTTTATTCTATCTATTCTTCAAAAATAAACAAATAGATCTATGGAGCCAACGTGTCATTAGACGCTTCTAGTCTTTGGTCTTGTGCATGTTCATTTTCTAAGCATATATCCACCTCTGCTGATCTTACACTAGTTTATAATAAACTTGCATCAAATTATGCTAGTTTATAATACTGCAGAGATTGAAAAAAGCATTAAAGTGGAATCTTTTACGGCAGTCATGAATTCGAGCCATTGTTGAACATAATTTGGCATCTCTCCTTATCACTCAATTACACTTGCATACTTCTCTGTGGATGTTTATACTGTATATTCTTTCATTTTTCATGCATGTGTACCGCTCCTGGCATCCCTAATTGATTTGGTCTTCTTTGTAAATATGTCTCCTTACACAAATCATTGCTTCAATTTTTATGTTCTTAATTTGCTCGATAATTTACATTCTGATAGGTGATATAATTATAAGAAAGAGGTCCAAGAGGAGGTTTTACATAAAGGAAGAAGGGCTTTTTTGAGGTAAAATGCGAACAATATCTTATCAAGTTACCATTGATCATTTCCTTATTATCCACGACATATCTTACAAGCAAATAGGGCTTTTTTGATCTAACTGTTGGTTACTTTCGATGACATATTTTGTCCATCTAAAAAAAACACTGCAACCGTGTGTTTTCCCCTTGCTGTAAATCATTGTCTCATGCACTTTTTTGCAGTGCTTCACCTCTGCCTAATATGGTCAATCAACTGCCTCCTTGTAATACAAATCCTTTTGGAACACCTACATTTGTTCCTCTGCTGTCCATGCTATATTCTTTTAATATATATTTTAATTTTGCTGACTGGTGGAGTTGTACATGCATAAACACTGTTTTAATATAAATGTTTTAATACATATATTATGGATACAAGCGCGGTTGTAACTTGTGAACAAAGGAGATGATATATTAGTCGTGCAAAGGTGGACCCACCTCGTGATCTAAGTTTAATCATTATACATCTTTAACTCTTTGATTTTCCAAATGAGTGTTAATTTTTTATTAACAAAACAAAAATAATAGAAAGAATCATGAAATGCGAAAATTAGATCCAAGGTTGGTGTTTCCTCAAGAGATTATGGAATCATAATTAGCCTTTCCTTGTTAGATTCGCTTTCATTGGTGCTATCATCGCTTATTTCACCATTGTTTGACCAAGGATAGATGCTGACAACTTGAGTTCATGCAAGAAACACAATAGAAACTAAAGATTGGCGTCTTCTACGTTGCTCACTGTTTGATGGCACCTATTGATTTTATGTTTTTTCGTTAGTAACTTTTTATAAATTATTTTTCTAATTACTTGTGTTTGTGCTATATAAGAACAATTTTTGGCTTGGACATTGTTGCATTGTGAATATTTGCTTTCAGACCATGTTTCTGCAGATGTAAGAACTTCTAACTGAATTACTTTGCTCATGATCAACACACACATAGTGAATATTTTATGAAGGCGTCCAATAGTTAAATGGGTAACTTGATTCAGTGGTTATTAGCTTCTTATGATTGGTCCAACGAAAACCAACATGTCACCTTCAGTGAAATCAAAACATCAGTTAACTGCAGTGGCAATTTGAGGCTGGTGCCTTGCTTTCAATAACAGAAAAGATGACATCTTCGATCTCGTTGTGGACTCCACCTGCGGTAAAGCCGAAAATTGGTAATGAAAAGAAACAAGATTGTTACTCGGCATTCTTCAGTTACGTCGCCAACTCCATCTGAATTTTGAACCTTTTTAACCTGTGGTTGGGTTTTAGTTTTTGTCTTTTTAGTTGTTGATTGCCATGGCGAGTTAGGTTGGGTGAGCAAAAGGTGCACACAAATCACAAAACCCTTCCCCCTTTTTTTTCCTGCTTGTTTTGGATGAAAGACTTGTAAAACTATGGCTACATATGGTTTTACTGCTATGGCTACTAATAATTATACCACTGCTGGCTACGATGTAAAATGGTTTAAGTGCAAATCCTTGAGGCATGCTGAATTTTTGAACTACCAAAATAGATTTTGGATGAATTGCGTGGATCAATTTGAATCTTATTGATTTTTACGAAGATATTGTGATTTTAGTACATTTTCACAATTGTTGGTGAATATGGGCGTATACACTGTTGGAGATAGTTTGTTTATCTGTCGTAACCTTGTCAGCAACTCCTCCATTATTGAAATCCAATAATCGAAAGTTCTGTGCTTGTGCTATGTTGTACATGGCTGTTTTGTTCACTGGTCATTCATTCCACGACAATTTTATTTGAATGAGAGGGGCATAATATAGAAGAGAAGGGTTATTGGTAATGGGAGTTGTGCATCAATAAACTAATATCAGAGTGTTGCCAGTTTCTCTTTGGTGTTCTGTTGATTTTGTTGTATGTTTTTGTCCAGTATTTTTCTTACTAGTAAAGTTGATTGCAATACATAATCAACTTGATTCATTAAGTTTTCCAGCTACAATGATTTGTCAGGAAGGAACGGAGAAAAAGAAAATGCTACAAATTTTAAAAATACAACAAATTTTTAAATCAATCATGCTTTAATCAATTAATTTATAAGTATAACATTTTTTTTCAAATTATATAACTAAATGGTCGGTTTTTCTCATCGTTGCACGATAATACTAGTTAAGGCAATCATAGAATATCACCTAATTGCAAGGCCACCATAGAATATCGTCAAATCGCAAGACCACCGTAGAAATTTGCTTATAAACTTAATTCACACTTTTAAGTTTATTCATAATAAGCCTTTCTTATTTCATTTCACTTTTAATTACAACTTTCAGGTTATTGTCTTACTTTACCACAACACCATATTCATAGAATTATGCTTATTAAACTAATTTACATTTTTAAGTTTATAGCCTTCATTTCACTTTTAATTATATTTCTTGTTATAATATTACTTTCACCATAAAACCTTGCCATATAATTACACACCATTGCCATAGAATTGCGCTTATTAAACTAAATTTACAATTGTAAGTTTATATTAAGCCTTTCTTATTCTTTTTCTCTTATGTTACATCATCTAGTTATGTTTCCCTTATTTTTTTCCATCTTTGCAAATGTATTTCTTTAGAACATTAGGCACGTTCCTACTTGATTGGTTATTAAAACTGCATAAAATTTATTTCCATGGTTTAAGGTAATTTCTGCAATAGGAATCCATAATTACAAGGCATTTTTTCTATTATTTTTAGGCTATTGGATAGTGTGCAATAAAGGTAAATCCCTATTTTGTATTATTCCACATCTTTAGTTCTTCGTATGCTTTGAACTATGTTTTCCATTGTTCTTTCCAACCAAACTATGAAAACATATTCCTTTTTTCCTAACCGATCAATATAGGTTATCCCTAATCTTTCATTACCATGGGTATATGTTAATTCCTATTTTCCAATTCATATCTCCAAATTTGGCATATTTTCTGTAAATCAAATACTATTAGGCTTACGCCCAATTTTCCATCCCAATCTATTATATTTACCAATTTCAAGATTTGAAGCCTTAACAAACAAACAAAAAAGGAATTCTTGGATTTATAGTTCAAATTACAGGTTTTGCGCATGCCATCTTCTTATGTCATTCTAATAGGATTTAAAGTAAGAATTTAATTAGAATAGAATTACACTCAAATCGTGTAGGGAATGGATTACCATAATTAAACAATTCTGAATTACCAAGATTTTATAGGAATCAAACGATATCATATACCAATTTAAATCCACTCGCCTATAGTGCGTTTTAAGGTCTGAATCCGATTTGGATTTACGCTTATTACCCGTTTTCTTCTTAGTTTGAATCTACAAATTCATTTGGATAGGAAATGTGGACATCTAAATTTTAGATCTACAACTACTTCTAAACCTCAAATCAAATAACCTAAATCTAATATGTTCAGTATTTCTGGAGAATTGGAAGAAAAGGGGAATGCAGGGCTTTCGCGCCTTCTTAGAAAAATATGAATTTGGCAGCTAGCCCTATAGGTTTATTTATAAAGTCCAAATAAATGGCGTCCATCGGATTTAAACTAAAATAAATATCACTATCAAAACAAGACCGAGCTCGTAAGTCCCAAAAAACGACATTAAACAGCATGGGTCGACTCATCCCAAATTTGGGACCCAAACATGTATTAATACGTTAAGCCAGTTTCTTTCATGCTTTGATCGTGTGTGATTTATTTCTTGCCTTTTTTTTTATTTTAAGCATATTCATTTCTTGGACCTTTACTCTTTGATTTCCATTTTTATTAATTTCTTTTTTAGTATTTGACATTCAAATTCAATCGCGTAATTAATGTATGCGTTAACTTTCTTCCGTTTTTAACCCACATCTAATTTCAAATTCAAGCTTTAACACTATTTCTGTTTATGTTCCTATTAATGTAATTAATGATGCACATTAATTTCCAGATTCAAATGTGCATTGCTTTTGAAATTTACACACACGTACGTATATATATATATATATATATATATATATATATATGTATGTATGTGTGTGTGTGTGTACGTACGTATGTATGTATGTATAATTGGTACGCTTTTATTATCTAACAGAATAAAACAAAAATACTAAAATAGAAAATATATAAACTGAAATACAAATTTAAAGCAAATGCTAATTAAACTAAATGGACCCAAGGTTCTTCTTCTCTATTAGACAGAACACGATTAAATCCGCTTTTCTTTTAGCCTTTCAATGGTAAATCACGTTCTTGTACTGAGATTACTTGAATGTATCCTTATTTGAATGCCAATTTCCGTCCCATCTCAAGTATTCCTCTAGTTCAACATCATTTCAAGATTCAATCGACGCTTGGGAGATTTAGAAAAGACAATAGATGCTATCGATGTAGTGGTCTAAATCATGTTGCGAGGAACTGTAGGAATCTTGTTAAATGTTTTAACTATGGTAGATTGGAGCATCGTAAATTGGATTGTCCGAACTTTTTCAAAGGGAAATAAGTGTTAGGGCTTGTGAAATTCAACTGCAATCATTTTTGTCACAAATTCTTGTCGTTTCTGAAGGTCTACGAAAAGATGGAATCTTTCTAGAAAAAAGAATGTGGGTATTTGATGCTGAAATTAGTTTGGCATGTTGAGGGTTTGGTTGATGGCTTATTATGGGAAGATTTTGGTTCTGTTGTTTCAAATGTGATGGCTTATCCACGCTTGCCATTGCCATTGATCAAAAAACTGCATGCTTGAGGTTTTAGCATTGCTTATCTGAATATAAGGAATATATTTTAGATTCCGTTTCTAGATATAAGGGAAGGGGAATTAAGCTTCTAAAGGAGTTGTTGGACCATTTCGATGTTATAAACTTGGCGATCAACTGTTATCCTGCATTGGGTAGAACTTCAACGAATAGAAATATTTCTGATATCGGCAGTAATGTTGTAGATGAAGGGAGAGAACATTTTATTATTAATGTTGATGGACTTTATGAGAGTGCAGCAGGGGTTTGTTATGAGAGAAAACTGTATGACTGTATACTTCTAGACCCTTTTGTCAGGTGGTATTTAAACAGAAACAGAGTTTGCGATTGGTTGATTGACATGAACAATTGAGTTGTACATTGTTAACAGAAGGGGTTAGAGAGGCGGGGATCAATATTAATGAGATTGATATTAATTGCTCTTGTAGAAAGGGGGAATTACCAAAGGTATTGGAAACTGCTGATACTTAGGAGAGAGGAGTGAATGCTCCTCCTTATTGGCGGCCAACAGACGAGTTTATATTGTTTAATCAGTTTGAAGTTCTAAATATGATTGTTGATAGGGAAGTATATGGCGGGCTGGATGAGAACAGTATGACTGGATTGAGGAAGTCATATTACACCACTAGGTTGTCTCAAACATATGGGATGATTAATGATGGTGCAAATGCATAGTTTAGTGATAATATGGCTAGTTTAATCAGGGGGAGAATGGGAGTGAAGAAGAGCATTAATGCAAATGAGAATGCAGAGAGTATTATTGTCGAAGGGAATGAAAAAATGGGTTGGAAGAGGAATAATAATAATGTTGGATCTCATTCGAATAATGGATATGAGATAAGGGGGTTATCTGACATTAATTCAGTTAATATATTTGATGATAATAGTTTGCATGGGGATTGGGATAGCAGTTCAGTGTCATTTTGTAATAACATTGAAGATGTTACAATTTTGAGTTCTAGAAAATGCAATTTAAAGAAAGTAGTAAGGATAAAAGGATATGTAGCTAGATTATCATAATTTACATGTATAAATACTATGGAATATGGGGGAAATGAGGGGAATGAATATGTCGATGGGGTTGTACATGATAGTTATGTTGATGGGATAATTTCAGCTACTGTTTAGCTTAAAAATGTGGACCAGACATTTGGGGGTGTAAGAGGTGAGGTAAACGGTAGGGTTTGTGGCGGTGGTAATGACAAGTTGATGGTACACAAGGGATTGGTAAGATTTGGTAAAACTAGATCGATTGTTTATTACTTGGTTTTGACTGATTTTTACATATCATTGTATAAGGATAAGAAGAGTTTAACATATATATCTTTTTCGTCTGGACCTATATTGTCTTTATCTCTGTTGTTTAATGAATTAATGATGGATGTTGGAGTTTCAATAGATGGTATTAGTGTTGATGGGAAGATTGAGTTGACAGTGGACAAGCTAGTGACTATTCCGAACAAAGTTTTGGTAACCTCGGCTTCTTCGTCCAGAAGAGGGTGATACCTTTTAGCGGTCTTATTCTTCGCAGTGCTAGGATCACAACCAATGCATCATAATCTTATGGTAGGTACCCAGTTTCGAATGCTAGTAGTGGCACTTCGAATTCAGGCTCAGGTATGATTTCTGTTTATGGGAGTAGCTATACTCCATTCGCATTAGGTTGTTTATCCACTAGGCAATTATGTCAATTAGCTGATGATACAACGTTTATTTTTACTGGTGTTGAATTAGATACTGAGTTTATTTAGAGTACAGAAATAGAGAGGGTTAATTCTTTGAGATGATGAGATTAGTTAGCTGGAACATTAGAGGTCTTAATGACCTTAAAAATGTTATAAAGTAAGATCTTTTTTCAAAGATTATCATATTGATATTGCATTATTAAAAGAAACAAAAATAAATAACCTTGATCTTAAATTTTATATGTGGTTAGGAGGAGCCCATTTTCGTAATTGTTTTGTTTACATGCTATCGGTAGTGCAGGGGGACTAATGATAGATGGAGGTAAAATCGGTTTAGGCTTCTTCAGAAATTTCCTAAGAAGCATTCCCTTCATATTTTATTATCCTCTCTGGTAGATAATACTATTATAGGTATTACTAATGTATATGGGCCTCATAATAAAATAGGTAAGAGAATTTTGTGGGAAGAATGTACATAACTCAGAAATCTAATCACAAATCAATGGATAGTGGGGGGAGATTTTAATGTAACTAGATTTTTAGGGGAGAGATCGCCTCATGAGGGATATTTCTCTGATATAGAAGAATTCAATGATTTCGTTTTTGGCAATAATTTAATCGAAATACCATTAAATAATAGATAATTTACTTGGTCTAATGTGAGAGATGAACCATCTTTTGCTATATTAGATAGATTTTTCAAAAGTAACGAGGTTGAGGATAGGTTCTCTTTTTGTAGAGTAAAAGGTTTACCTTTTTTATATTTGGACCATTGTCCTATTATACTTTCATGTGATTCTACTTTATCCTGTAGAATTAGTTCTAAATTTGAGAAAATGTGGTTGTCAGATTCTAGTTTTTCTATGTTAATAACTTTTAAATGGAATTCTTTAGTATATTTTAATAATTTGTATGTGAGTAATTCAACTAAGATTTTTGTTGTGAAGTTGGGTAAACTAAGATTTTTTCTTAAACGTTGGAATAAGTATGTTTTTGGTAATGTTAAAATTATGAAAGATAAGAATATATGTGAAATGTTTGATTTAGATAAGATTAGTGAAAACAGGATTCTTAATCCTAGTGAGAGTGATAAAATTTGCAGCCTTAAAAATGATCTTAAGTTGATTTTAGAAAAAGAAGAGGTTATGTGGGAACAAAGAGCTTGTATTCAATGGATTAAAGAAGGTGATAATAATACGAATTTTTTTCATAGTGTGGCTAATAGCAGAAGGAAGAACAATTTCATTCATTCAATATTTGTTGGTGACATAGAATTGATTGTCCAAAAAGATCTAAATGACACATTTACTAGTTATTATAGACAAATTTTTGGTTCAAAAATTAGGAGAAGGTTGAATGTTAAATGGAATGATATTTATCTATCTTATACTAAGATCGATTTAGTAGATTTAGATAAGTCATTTACCGAATAGGATATCTGGATGGTTATCATTGATATTCCTAGTAACAAAGCTCCTGGTCTGAATGGTTTTTCTATTCTTTTTTTAGAAACAATGTTTTGAAATTCGATATTATTGACTTACTTAATGATTTTAATAATGGTCATTTGCAGATAGGTAGGTTTAACTTTGCAAATTTTATTCTTATTCATAAGAAATTAGGTGCTAATAAATTAAAAGATTTTTAGACCTATATCCTTAATCAACTGTTCGGTTAAATTTATTGCTAAAGTTTAAGTGAAAAGATTTAGTCAAAAGATGAATGATCTAATTGATTGTTCCCAAACTGCATTTATAAAAGGTGGGGACATAGTCGATGGTGTGGCCATTGTACAAGAATATATTAACTTATGTTGTAAGAATAATTTTTCTTGTGCTATTTTGAAAATTGATTTTGAAGAGGCTTTTGATTCAGTTGATTGAGATTTTATTTATGAATTATTATTAGCAAGGGGTTTTAGTATAAGGTGGGTAAATTGGATTATGCTTTTACTCAAACCTGGTTGTTCTAATATTATAGTTAATGGGGTAATAGGTAAAAAAAATCAATCTAAAAGGGATCTCAGAGAAGGCCATCCTTTATCGCCGCTTTTGTTTAATCTCATAGTTGATGTTTTCACCAAAATTATAAAGAGAGCAGAGGGGAAAGGTGTTTTAGGTTTTGTAGGTAATGGGATTTTTAATAATAAAATATCTGTTCTTCAATTTGCAGACGATACCTTTTTTTTAAAATCTCCCAAACATATTATAGCTTTAAAATTTATTCTTTGTTGTTTTGAGATGCTTTCGGGTCTCAGAATAAATTTTGATAAAAGTTCGGTTATGGTTTTAAATGATTTTGACAATGTAGAGATTCAAGTTGCTTATACCTTAAACTGTTCTCCTATGAAATTCCCTTTTGATTACTTGAGTTTTAAGATTAGACCAACAAAACTCAAGCATGAGGATTGGGTGATTATTATTGATAAAATAAATAATAGGATATCTATTTGGAATAGCATATTTTTATCAAGAGCGAGGAGATTAGTTCTAACCAATTCTATATTATCTGCTATTCCAACATATTGGATGGTAGTTCATCATTTTCCTCAATGGATGACTGAAAAAGTTGACAGAATTAGATGTAATTTTCTCCGAAGTGGAGAAAACATTAGTAGAGGATATAAATGTTTAGTTAATTGGGAGATTTGTTGTAGATCCAAGAAGGATAGGGGTCTTGGGGTTATCAGTCTTTATAATTTTAATTCCTCGTGATTAGCTAAATGGTTGTGAAAGCCTAGAAATCCTGAAGTTTCAGCAACTTGGAAACAAATAGTTTCTAAAATTTATTATGGTAGAATCAAAACTATTTTTTATACTAGTTATATTTGGAACAATAGATTATCACCATTTTGGAAATCCATATTGAAATGTTTTGATTTTTTTAGCCTAGGGTGTAATTTAGTTGTTCATTCAGGGGATATTACATTTTTTTTGGCATGATTCTTGGATTCTTGGATTACTTGATTACCTTTGAAAATAGAATCAAAAGAACTTTTTGAGATTTACTGCTATAAGAATGCTGTGATTAAGGAAGTGAACAGGGAAAGCTTAGATCCCCCGTGGGGGTTTACATTTGAGAATATTTTGGATGGCACAATATTTAGGTAATCTGCCTTATTACGTGCTAAGCTATCTATGTATCATTTTGATAATGGAGATAACATCTTTTGGGGCCTTGACAATGGTTTAATGTACACTTCAAAATCAATGTATAAGTTTATTAATTTTTCAGGTATTTCGATTTTAAATTTTAAATTTATTTGGAAGACTAATGCTCCACCTGAAGCCAAATTTCATATGTGGCTGATTATTCATAAGAAATTAAATACGGTAAAGCAATTAAGAAAGAAAAATGTTATTTTGGATTCTAAGTGTTGTTTCTGTAGTATATTGGAAGAAAATATTGATCACTTTTTTTTTTCTCGTACTAAAACTCTTTTGATATTAAAAATGGTTTCAATATTTTTTTTTTTTGAATAAATTCCAATATTTTTAGTGACTGTAAGTATTATTGGAATAGTTTTAGATTTGATTTTAAGTTTAAATACAGATATGTGTTAGATACTTTAGTTACTATTATTAGTTGGTTTATTTGGTTCGATAGAAACCAGAGAATATTTCATTCAAGTACTGATTCTATAGATAAATTAATTTTAAGATAATAATTTTTTGTCTAGAATGGATGTCTAATTCTCCATTTATGATAAATAAGGACCCATTGTTTGATAGATTTTTAGTTAAAGTTAGAAATAATTTAAGTTTGTATTAATCCTAAGTATTTTAATTCCAATAGAATTTGCATTTGTTATTGATTTCCGGTTTATATGAGTATTAGAGTTGTTCTGGTTATCTTTTAATATTTATTACACACACACACACACACACACACACACACACATATATATATATATTGAAAATTGATACGCTTTATTAACTTCAAAGAAAAGTACATTGCAATGCTAACACATACATAAAATCGAAATACAACACAAAAAACTAAAGACAAAAAAACAATGCAAATACAACCCATGATGAGGTCAAAGAATCCCACTACAGCAAGTGCTCGACCTGCACTTCAACGCACATACTCCTCGTTCTTACATGGCTATAACCCACTCGGTAAAAACTGGCCAAAAACAACTTGAAAATCACTGGAAACCACCACAACATCACTGAAAACTGCCCTTGACATATGAACTTACACACACTAACTCCATCACATTCTATTATGCATGATTATCATCTTCTTTGCAGTTGAAAAGCTTATATAAGTTCAAATAATGCTCCATATTTTTTGCACACACTGTTGCCACATTTTCCAACATACCATAATAACCTTCCACTAAAAGCCACCTAATAAACCATCAGATTACCACTGCCACTTTCTCCACAATATTAGCACATAGGAACTGAAACAACCGGATTCCATGTAGAATGAGAAAGCACTATTTAATCTAACACGAAACTTTAAATGTGGCAGCTAATTTACATCTAAACATATGAGAAGCACTTCAAGTCTTCTAAGCCAAACCACATCTCCAACACATAAAATGGTAAATACTTTTAGTCTGCAGCGATGAGGCATGAGTAACTCCATATTTTGAACAATTGCCACGTTTTAAACAGTTTCTCCACCATCGAGGAGAAGTAATTTGACATTTAACTGAATGTTTGGATCAGCTGCTTCAAGACAACTAGTCCCAAACCCTATAAACAGCAGCAATTGCTTCATGTATACACAGTAACCGTCAAAACCAAACCCTATATCTTGCTCTCATATCCATTAAATGGGCACATGAATATGATTTGCAACTATATGGTTTGTAAAGCCAGTTTTTATTGAAGCATCATATGAAGTTTAACTGCCATCTCCCCAAAAGTAATAGCAAAGACGCTGAATCGAAATTTCATTGAAGCCAATAATCAGAAAATTGGGATCCAAATATACCATGCATTAACATTCCCAGTTTGCAGGAAGAAATTGAAAAAAATACGGATGAATAGCTTGTAGTAGAAATGAACTTGAAAAGCAGTGTGAACCTGGTTGAAAACTACTGCATCAACTTCGGTAGAACATAGAAAACTAGGTGTAATACCAAGAGGATATGCTAAGCAAGTCAACATTTTAAACTATTTCATGATACTTGGTTGAAGCTGAAAACTGTCTTGTTTCTGAATTGATCACTGGTCAAGTAGAAATGCATTTTCATCCCACATGGAAGTATAAAAACTGCTCCATAATTCTGCGAAGAAGTAGTTAATGCTTCTTGAACAGAATGTCACTGGCACTTAAATTCAGCAAGAATTTCTTGCTAATGAAATCCGAAAACTGAACCAGAGAATTCAAGTGCCAAATTATTATTAACCTGTATACAACAGGCCATTGTGTGTAATAGCTATACATCTAGGTATTGGAATCAATGAACAATGAGGATTGAAAATCACGATGAAACTAATTAATACTACTCTGCTCCACCACCTTTCAGAAGTTATAGAAACCGCAAACAAAATATCCGATACAAAGTAGCTTATCGAAATCCAAGACCAAACAGTAATAAATCTTACCCAAACACCATCATTGATGTCAATCCAGTTCAACCATGTGGAAAGCTCGGTTAGAGAATTTGGAACTGAAAATTTTCAGTTGCGCCGGAGCATGCCGGATCCCAAATCCACAATGGCTTGATTTCCAATATCGAACAGAACCAAACCTGTAACAACCCGCAAAATCAGGACCAATTTAAAATTTTATTTTTAGAAAATTTTAATGAGTTTTGACAATATAAAATAATTTATTTAAATAATAATGATCACAAATTTGATTTAAATCGAAGTTAGAATGAATGATTTAATTTTAATTAACAAAAGAGTTAGAAATAGCGCGGTAGTTTGAAAAGTCAAACTTGAACTTTGACCGACCGTACAGGATGCAAAATTTAACGGATTTTAGTGAAACCAAAAATATTAGAATCTATTTAAAAATATCTTTCTAACGAATCTGAAAAATTGAAATTTCATAGCGGAAATCAAAAGTTATGGCCAATTCAATTTTTAGAAAGGTCGCTGTAGAATATATAGGGCCCGAAAGGCTACTTTTCACATATATAGGAATTTGAACTCGAAACCACTTCCATTGAGTTCGGAATGACGTTTCTGCATTGAAAAACAGTAAACACTTATATATTTTGAGTTTCGAAAATTATTTGTTTAAAAATGTATTTTTAATATTAAATATATTGGCCTTAAAAATAGTCATTTTTCAAACGACCACCGTTTTCGACGAAACCACTTTTGTTGGAACCGGAATGTCAAATTATTGCTAGGTTTTAATTTTCAGAATTTTTCGAATTAATATGTGAGCGTGGCGAAATAAAATGTGTTTTGACTATTTACAGTTAAATTTAAACGCCTTAAAAATAGCCATTTTTCGAACAGTCTCAGAATTCGACGAAAATAATTTTGTTGGATTCGTATTGTCATAAGAAAGCTAAAAATATTTTTTTTAGAATTTTTAGAGGTCGTATGTGGCCCCGGCATATTTAAATGTATCGTAGGAATTAAATAATTAATTTAATATTGTATTTTCAATTAAAACCGAAAATAAAACGTGTAGACATCAGAATTGGACATTGGGACATAGCCCATCGCGTTCAGAAGGCCTCAAAACGTTAAGATCGACAGTAAGCAGGCCCAAATCCGAGGAAGTTCAAAAATCCACTTTATTTCACGAAATTCGGAATTTAATATTAAAATAATATAAAAATCCGAAAACCCTAACCCTAACACTGTTCATAGCGGCCGCCGCCCAGAAATTGAAGGCCAGAAAACACCGAACTTCAAACGCTAATATCTCCCAATCCGTTCAACGAAAATTTATGTATGACCTACCAAATCGAAGAGAATTCAGAGACCTTTCAATCTATACGGTTAAGATCGGATTTTGGTGCACGGATTTCGCGAATTTTGACCGGGAATGGGCTGCGTTTATGGGTTATTTGTGGGTCCTAGGGGAGGCCGAGTTCGACATGGTTGGAGGTGTAGGCGGCTCTCGGCATGGCGGTCGCGGTGGTGGTGTTGGATCGGCGAACGGAGCGCCGTAGGGGGGTGCGCACGGAAGCAAGAGGGCGGCTTCATGGGTTGCGGCATGTACATGACGACGGGGAAGAAGGTCCTTTTTCTTTTTTTTTTTAATATTATTTTATTATTTAAATATTTAAATTATCCGATGTTTAAAAATTCATAACTCTCTCATACGAGGTCCGTTTGACAAACCGTAAATTGCGCTGGACTCGTCTTTCCGAGCTCTTCGCGATGGCGCAGACCACACCTGATTCTGAGACAGTTGATTTTCAGCCAAAATTTGGGGTGAGAGTTCAAATTCTATTATTTAATTAACTATTAATTTATTTTCCCACATGAAAATAATTGTATGAGGATGATGATTTAGTTCTGAAATGTTTTGGGTGTATGAATTATCGATTGTTGCTTGTGGTGTGCTTATTGTTCATGTTATGCTTAAATCCGTCTTTACATTGTATATGTTATTGAGTCTAAATTGCAGTTGGAAAATTAAATCTAAATCTAGACGTTCTAATTTATTTTATTTTAATGTCATTTTCATTCTTCTGAAATGAACAAAGAAATGGAACGACAAATAAAACTTTATTTTATTTGTTGATGTTACAATGAAATTTGAACGACAAATAGAATATTATTTTTATTTGTTTTGTTTACAATAGACTATGAACAACGAATAAAATATATTTCTTTTTGTTCGCCTTAAAGGTTAACTAACAAAGTTCTCATTTTTGGTTGCATAAAAAGAATACAAAAACTCTCAATTTTGTTGCATTAAAAGTTAACGAACAAGAATTCATATTTTTGTCACCGAAGAAAAAAAATGAAAACGAGAACTGATATTTCTGTCATTGAATATAGATGAAACAAAAATCCATACCTTTTTTCATTGGAAAAAAAAAAAAAAAATGAAAAAAAGAAGAAGAAATTTTCCTTTTATTTGAATTGATGTGAAATATCAATTCAATGTTGATAAAAAGATTTTGTTTTGTTTGCATTTCTCAAACAGAAATGTACGAAGGAATAAAAAGATTATATTTTGTTTGCATCCCTTGATGCGAACAAAATGACAAAATATAGATTTACATTTAAAATAAAAAGAATTATATTTTTCTTGCATTTCTCAATGCAACAAAATGTTTAAATAAAAAGAGAATTATATTTTGTTTTGCATCCCTTGACGCGAACAAAGTATTGAAATAAAGATTTACATTAAAATTTATATTTTTATTTGTGTTTTCAAGACACAAATGAACTTGAAACTTACTTTTTATTTTATTTATTTTATTTATTTACATTTCATAATGTAAATATCACTTGAGAATAACACTTACCTTTTTATTTATATTTATAATGTAAATATGACCTGAAAACTAAAACTTATTTTATTATTTGCATATTATAATGCAAATGAGACTTGAAAACAAAACTTACATTTTTGTTAACATTTCATGATGTGAATATAACTTGATGATAAAGCTATTTTTATTATTTGCATTCTATAATGAAAATAGAACTTGAAAATAAAATTTACATTTTTATTTGCACTTTATAATACGAATATAACATTGAAAATAAAACTTACCTTTTCATTTGCATTTTATAATGCAAATACAACATAAGGATAGAATCTACTTTTTATATGCAATTTACAATGTAAAATAAAAAGTACATTTTTATATGTAATTAGAAAGGGGATTTGCAATAAAATTAAAAACTTACATTTTTATATGTAATTTATGATGGGATATATAATTGTAAAATAAAGTTTACATTTTTATATGTAGAAAAAAATTGAAAATTCGCATTGATATTAAAATAACACTTTTGTAAAGATATTGCATTAGAATAAAAAGATAATTTTTGTCGCTTTTTCTTTTAGAATTAAAACATATTTTGTCATCCTTTCTTTTTAACATAAAAAGGGTCATTTTTGTCGCTTCTTCTTTTTAACATTAAAAGAACATTTTTATGTCATGTTTCTTTCTAGCACTAAAAGAAGCATCTTTGTTGTTTTTTTTCCTTTTAGTAATAAAAAGAACATTTTGCTTTCATTTCTTATGATAATATTTTATCGTCATTTTGAATGCGGTAAAATTAGAATTGTTAATGTTGAATATTTTATCGTCATTTTGAATGCGGTAAAAATAGAATTGTTAATGTTGAATATTTTATCGTCATTTTGAATGCGGTAAAATTAGAATTGTTAATGTTGAATATTTTATCGTCATTTTGAATGCGGTAAAAATAGAATTGTTAATGTTGAATATTTTATCGTCATTTTGAATGCGGTGAAAATAGAATGGTTAATGTTGTCATTTTTATTGACATTTTTGGTGCGATAAAAATAGGCAATGTTAGTGATTCATTTTTATCGACATTTTTGGTGCGATAAAAATAGACAATGTTAGTGATTCATTTTTATCGACATTTTTGGTGCGATAAAAATAGATAATGTTAGTGATTCATTTTTATCGACATTTTTGGTGCGATAAAAATAGATAATGTTAGTGATTCATTTTTTTATCGACATTTTTGGTGCGATAAAAATAGACAATGTTAGTGGTTCATTTTTATCGGCATTTTTGATGCGATAAAAATAGCAATGTTAATGTTACATTTTTATCATCATTTTAGATGCGATAAAAAGAATATATTTTTGTGTTACATTTTATTGTCTTTCTAGAGACAATAAAAAGCATAAAATTAAAGAATTACAATTTTATGTAAAATTACTTTCATTGAAAAGAATAAATATAGAAGACGAGATTTTTGTTGTTAATAATAAACAATGAAAAAGGGAACATTTACATTTTGATGTAAATAAACAATAAAAAGAAAAATTACATTCAAAATGTAAGTTAGAATAAAAAGGACATTTTGTTAAAAAAAAAAAAATGTAAATTACAATAAAAAGTATAGAAATAAAGGTCACATTTTTATTGACCGTTTATAGGCAATAAAAGAAATATAATTAAAAGAGACATTTTTATCGTCGTGTTATATATTGTGTATTACACTGCCATTCACAAGTTACCCGACTTGTGTATGTGATTGGGACGATAATTTTCACACATCGCCCAAGTGCACAAATTAGTTTATCATTTGCTTGATTGGTTGAAAACCCCACACGGGTGTTGGGATGAAAATTTACATACACTAATCCCAATATTTAGTTGTATGTTGATCGTTAGATCGACAGGCTGTGATGAGCATTATTATTTAATTTTAACGCTTACACAGTGGAAATTACACTTTGGATGTAATGGATGACTTGATGATTATACTGTTATTGTCATATATATGATGTGTGTGAAATCCTTATAATCCAAATTATATGGTAAATGTTTGAGTCGCATTTCGATTCAAGTGTTCTTTTAAATAAGACTATTTTTACATTAGAAATCTTTTTTATATAAAGTGTATATATTTTAAAAAATATAGATTTTTAATTAAGTATATGTTAAAACAAGGAATATTTGTAAAAGATAAAGATTTGTAAAATAAAGAATACTTCTCATTTAGAATCTTTTATATAAAGAATATTTTTATGATTATTTTAAAATATGTTTTTAAAAAGATTACTAGCATTTGCAATCATATTTTGTGATATGTAATAAATTGAGATGTGAAGTGGATCTACCGTGGACGATGTTTTAAACGACATCTATCCTTTAATCCAATTTGCATTGAAATTATTATTTGGAACTTATAAATCTATTTTATAGAATTAAAAAGACATTTTCTATAAATCAAGTTTTTCAACTAATATATTAAATAGGAATTAAGTGGAAATTCTATTGGTAATAATTGAGATGGGTTTCTGTAAAAGAAGACCGATATTATATATGGAATTTAAGAGGCTTTGCCGTTATTCCATTTATACTATTAGTCTGATACAGAAATTTATATCGATTATGTATTGATTGGATTTCTACGGAATTCCATATTTTTAGAAATTGATTTATAGATTTTATTTTCAATATTTATCTTTGATAAAATTAATGAGAATCTTTTTAATTGAATATCTTATTAAAAAGAATATTCTGAGTTGGGATGTGACGAAATGTGTGATTTTCCAATATTTGTTTTTAATCCCAAATTACGCAAGTTATTCAGAAAGACCGGGTTTAACCCATTCTGAATAATCATCACGACGATCAAGAGTCGAAGACTGAGACGGTGATTGAAGACCGAAGGTTTTCACATCGTTGGGATGACGATGACTGGTATCTTGAATTGGGATTGGCCTTCCAAGGCAAGGTATTTGGTAATGATCGTCCAAACGCATTTGGAGATCGACGGACACGATGTTTCACTCAGACCCAGAGCGGACTTGTAAATGGATTGCGTGTCTGACATTGTATTCTTTTCTACTGTATTTGTTGAACGCTACTAATTATATATTTCTGTTTGGTGTTTAACACCCTTCTCTAAGACGTATGAGCTTGGAGGTTATATATATATATTGGTAGATGATCAATGATATGGTAGAGTCTGACAATGTGGCATGCTAAGATGCAATTGATCAAGGCTTTGTTGAAAAGCAGGCCTTGTGGTTGATGATCAAAGCACAGTCTAGTTAGGCATAGCTTTGTGTATATCGTGACTTCGCGAGCCTCACACACCGGTAGAGTCTAAAACGGGAGAAGGGAACGCAGGGAGTGCACACGTTTCTTTCTAGCTAGAGTGGTGCCAGGGACCTACCAGCGCTGGCATTTATTCATTGTGGTTGTTGGATTTTTCGAGGCCTCGGGTTTATGCGGTCGCCACTGGCCGTAGTATAGGTCCAAAAGGACCGGGAAGCGTGTGTTCAGGAATTGCCAATCCACAAAAGTAAGTGTGGACCGGCCCTACAGGATCCAAGGGTTGGACAGAGTACCAATCCTGGGGCATTTGCTAGAGTGTCTCGAATCGGTAAGGATCTCCTCCCTAGCCTTGACTCAGATGGAAACCCAAATTTCCAATACGACATCACGCGGTTTTGATTGTATACCTATATATGGCGACATAGTGGGATGGGGCACTCATGCCGTCTAGGATTGATATATTTACTTTGATGTATTTCAAATTGGTTGCACACTATTATTATGTAATACCGTGTTTATCGTATCAAGCATCTTTTGATCATTATAAGGTAAAACCCTATCCTCCAGTTTGCGTTGCATTGTGTGATGGGACTTGGGTCTTATAATGGTTTCATTTTTCTAAAAAGGCATTTCGTTATTTTGACGATTTACTTTAGTCATGCACTGGCAATCCAATGGAGTAAACCCGTTCCGCGAAAGTGGCGTGGTCCTGTGATTAGCCTTATTATATTATATAGGTTAAGTAGAATTCTCACACCAGTCCCACGACTGACCTGTAGTTTGTTTCACTTTGCAAACTCGGGTGCCCTCTTTCCACACGGGCAGTCGAGTAGCTTTTTGACAGATAGATAAAACAAGATCCTGGATTGAAGTCTGAAGCCGGGTCCAGAATATTGATGGCCTTCCGCCGAGATTAGTTCCGCTGCAATGTATTTAATTTAATTTAAATGTTTCTTCCGCTGTATTATTTATCGATGTACTCTGATATATTCTGTACTCTGATGTAACATTTATTATTGATGTTATAAAAGTCTTCTGTGTTTTTGTTCTGATGTGTTGTATGCCCAAAGTTAAAGTATTCGTAGATTTTCACCTTTTGGGTCAGACCTGTGTGGTTTATGGTCGATTCAAAGGGCGGGAATTTGCGGGTCTTTACAGTTGGTATCAGAGCTCAGGTTAGCTCAAATCTTTGGGGTACAACTCGTTAGAACTGAACAAAAGACTCATCAGAGATTGGATTAGTAATATCCAATAAGAATACTCATTAGAGATAGGATCAGCAGTATCCTAGAATGAGTGAGCTCGTTAGAGATGGGGTTAGTAATGCCCTAGAACGAGTTAAGAGTTACGAATTTATAATTGACGTATTTTTGATATTTATAATCTATTCTTTGAAATATGATTTTTATAAATATAAAGTTATATATATTTTGAAAAGATAATCAACCATTAAAAATTTAAAATTGAGATAGTTAATTTTACAATTTTTAGCTACGTTCCTTTTCGAGGACGAAAAGTTTTTAAGTGGGGGCGATTGTAACAACCCGCAAAATCAGGACCAATTTAAAATTTTATTTTTAGAAAATTTTAATGAGTTTTGACAATATAAAATAATTTATTTAAATAATAATGATCACAAATTTGATTTAAATCGAAGTTAGAATGAATGATTTAATTTTAATTAACAAAAGAGTTAGAAATAGCGCGGTAGTTTGAAAAGTCAAACTTGAACTTTGACTGACCGTACAGGATGCAAAATTTAACGGATTTTAGTGAAACCAAAAATATTAGAATCTATTTAAAAATATCTTTCTAACGAATCTGAAAAATTGAAATTTCATAGCGGAAATCAAAAGTTATGGCCAATTCAATTTTTAGAAAGGTCGCTGTAGAATATATAGGGCCCGAAAGGCTACTTTTCACATATATAGGAATTTGAACTCGAAACCACTTCCATTGAGTTCAGAATGACGTTTCTGCATTGAAAAACAGTAAACACTTATATATTTTGAGTTTCGAAAATTATTTGTTTAAAAATGTATTTTTAATATTAAATATATTGGCCTTAAAAATAGTCATTTTTCAAACGACCACCGTTTTCCACGAAACCACTTTTGTTGGAACCGGAATGTCAAATTATTGCTAGGTTTTAATTTTCAGAATTTTTCGAATTAATATGTGAGCGTGGCGAAATAAAATGTGTTTTGACTATTTACAGTTAAATTTAAACGCCTTAAAAATAGCCATTTTTCGAACAGTCTCAGAATTCGACGAAAATAATTTTGTTGGATTCGTATTGTCATAAGAAAGCTAAAAATATTTTTTTTAGAATTTTTAGAGGTCGTATGCGGCCCCGGCATATTTAAATGTATCGTAGGAATTAAATAATTAATTTAATATTGTATTTTCAATTAAAACCGAAAATAAAACGTGTAGACATCAGAATTGGACATTGGGACATAGCCCATCGCGTTCAGAAGGCCTCAAAACGTTAAGATCGACAGTAAGCAGGCCCAAATCCGAGGAAGTTCAAAAATCCACTTTATTTCACGAAATTCGGAATTTAATATTAAAATAATATAAAAATCCGAAAACCCTAACCCTAACACTGTTCATGGCGGCCGCCGCCCAGAAATTGAAGGCCAGAAAACACCGAACTTCAAACGCTAATATCTCCCAATCCGTTCAACGAAAATTTATGTATGACCTACCAAATCGAAGAGAATTCAGAGACCTTTCAATCTATACGGTTAAGATCGGATTTTGGTGCACGGATTTCGCGAATTTTGACCGGGAATGGGCTGCGTTTATGGGTTATTTGTGGGTCCTAGGGGAGGCCGAGTTCGACATGGTTGGAGGTGTAGGCGGCTCTCGGCATGGCGGTCGCGGTGGTGGTGTTGGATCGGCGAACGGAGCGCCGTAGGGGGGTGCGCACGGAAGCAAGAGGGCGGCTTCATGGGTTGTGGCATGTACATGACGACGGGGAAGAAGGTCCTTTTTTTTTTTTTTTTTAATATTATTTTATTATTTAAATATTTAAATTATCCGATGTTTAAAAATTCATAACTCTCTCATACGAGGTCCGTTTGACAAACCGTAAATTGCGCTGGACTCGTCTTTCCGAGCTCTTCGCGATGGCGCAGACCACACCTGATTCTGAGACAGTTGATTTTCAGCCAAAATTTGGGGTGAGAGTTCAAATTCTATTATTTAATTAATTATTAATTTATTTTCCCACATGAAAATAATTGTATGAGGATGATGATTTAGTTCTGAAATGTTTTGGGTGTATGAATTATCGATTGTTGCTTGTGGTGTGCTTATTGTTCATGTTATGCTTAAATCCGTCTTTACATTGTATATGTTATTGAGTCTAAATTGCAGTTGGAAAATTAAATCTAAATCTAGACGTTCTAATTTATTTTATTTTAATGTCATTTTCATTCTTCTGAAATGAACAAAGAAATGGAACGACAAATAAAACTTTATTTTATTTGTTGATGTTACAATGAAATTTGAACGACAAATAGAATATTATTTTTATTTGTTTTGTTTACAATAGACTATGAACAACGAATAAAATATATTTCTTTTTGTTCGCCTTAAAGGTTAACTAACAAAGTTCTCATTTTTGGTTGCATAAAAAGAATACAAAAACTCTCAATTTTGTTGCATTAAAAGTTAACGAACAAGAATTCATATTTTTGTCACCGAAGAAAAAAAATGAAAACGAGAACTGATATTTCTGTCATTGAATATAGATGAAACAAAAATCCATACCTTTTTTCATTGGAAAAAAAAAATGAAAAAAAGAAGAAGAAATTTTCCTTTTATTTGAATTGATGTGAAATATCAATTCAATGTTGATAAAAAGATTTTGTTTTGTTTGCATTTCTCAAACAGAAATGTACGAAGGAATAAAAAGATTATATTTTGTTTGCATCCCTTGATGCGAACAAAATGACAAAATATAGATTTACATTTAAAATAAAAAGAATTATATTTTTCTTGCATTTCTCAATGCAACAAAATGTTTAAATAAAAAGAGAATTATATTTTGTTTTGCATCCCTTGACGCGAATAAAGTATTGAAATAAAGATTTACATTAAAATTTATATTTTTATTTGTGTTTTCAAGACACAAATGAACTTGAAACTTACTTTTTATTTTTTTTATTTTATTTATTTACATTTCATAATGTAAATATCACTTGAGAATAACACTTACCTTTTTATTTATATTTATAATGTAAATATGACCTGAAAACTAAAACTTATTTTATTATTTGCATATTATAATGCAAATGAGACTTGAAAACAAAACTTACATTTTTGTTAACATTTCATGATGTGAATATAACTTGATGATAAAGCTATTTTTATTATTTGCATTCTATAATGAAAATAGAACTTGAAAATAAAATTTACATTTTTATTTGCACTTTATAATACGAATATAACATTGAAAATAAAACTTACCTTTTCATTTGCATTTTATAATGCAAATACAACATAAGGATAGAATCTACTTTTTATATGCAATTTACAATGTAAAATAAAAAGTACATTTTTATATGTAATTAGAAAGGGGATTTGCAATAAAATTAAAAACTTACATTTTTATATGTAATTTATGATGGGATATATAATTGTAAAATAAAGTTTACATTTTTATATGTAGAAAAAAATTGAAAATTCGCATTGATATTAAAATAACACTTTTGTAAAGATATTGCATTAGAATAAAAAGATAATTTTTGTCGCTTTTTCTTTTAGAATTAAAACATATTTTGTCATCCTTTCTTTTTAACATAAAAAGGGTCATTTTTGTCGCTTCTTCTTTTTAACATTAAAAGAACATTTTTATGTCATGTTTCTTTCTAGCACTAAAAGAAGCATCTTTGTTGTTTTTTTTCCTTTTAGTAATAAAAAGAACATTTTGCTTTCATTTCTTATGATAATATTTTATCGTCATTTTGAATGCGGTAAAATTAGAATTGTTAATGTTGAATATTTTATCGTCATTTTGAATGCGGTAAAAATAGAATTGTTAATGTTGAATATTTTATCGTCATTTTGAATGCGGTAAAATTAGAATTGTTAATGTTGAATATTTTATCGTCATTTTGAATGCGGTAAAAATAGAATTGTTAATGTTGAATATTTTATCGTCATTTTGAATGCGGTGAAAATAGAATGGTTAATGTTGTCATTTTTATTGACATTTTTGGTGCGATAAAAATAGGCAATGTTAGTGATTCATTTTTATCGACATTTTTGGTGCGATAAAAATAGACAATGTTAGTGATTCATTTTTATCGACATTTTTGGTGCGATAAAAATAGATAATGTTAGTGATTCATTTTTATCGACATTTTTGGTGCGATAAAAATAGATAATGTTAGTGATTCATTTTTTTATCGACATTTTTGGTGCGATAAAAATAGACAATGTTAGTGGTTCATTTTTATCGGCATTTTTGATGCGATAAAAATAGCAATGTTAATGTTACATTTTTATCATCATTTTAGATGCGATAAAAAGAATATATTTTTGTGTTACATTTTATTGTCTTTCTAGAGACAATAAAAAGCATAAAATTAAAGAATTACAATTTTATGTAAAATTACTTTCATTGAAAAGAATAAATATAGAAGACGAGATTTTTGTTGTTAATAATAAACAATGAAAAAGGGAACATTTACATTTTGATGTAAATAAACAATAAAAAGAAAAATTACATTCAAAATGTAAGTTAGAATAAAAAGGACATTTTGTTAAAAAAAAAAAATGTAAATTACAATAAAAAGTATAGAAATAAAGGTCACATTTTTATTGACCGTTTATAGGCAATAAAAGAAATATAATTAAAAGAGACATTTTTATCGTCGTGTTATATATTGTGTATTACACTGCCATTCACAAGTTACCCGACTTGTGTATGTGATTGGGACGATAATTTTCACACATCGCCCAAGTGCACAAATTAGTTTATCATTTGCTTGATTGGTTGAAAACCCCACACGGGTGTTGGGATGAAAATTTACATACACTAATCCCAATATTTAGTTGTATGTTGATCGTTAGATCGACAGGCTGTGATGAGCATTATTATTTAATTTTAACGCTTACACAGTGGAAATTACACTTTGGATGTAATGGATGACTTGATGATTATACTGTTATTGTCATATATATGATGTGTGTGAAATCCTTATAATCCAAATTATATGGTAAATGTTTGAGTCGCATTTCGATTCAAGTGTTCTTTTAAATAAGACTATTTTTACATTAGAAATCTTTTTTATATAAAGTGTATATATTTTAAAAAATATAGATTTTTAATTAAGTATATGTTAAAACAAGGAATATTTGTAAAAGATAAAGATTTGTAAAATAAAGAATACTTCTCATTTAGAATCTTTTATATAAAGAATATTTTTATGATTATTTTAAAATATGTTTTTAAAAAGATTACTAGCATTTGCAATCATATTTTGTGATATGTAATAAATTGAGATGTGAAGTGGATCTACCGTGGACGATGTTTTAAACGACATCTATCCTTTAATCCAATTTGCATTGAAATTATTATTTGGAACTTATAAATCTATTTTATAGAATTAAAAAGACATTTTCTATAAATCAAGTTTTTCAACTAATATATTAAATAGGAATTAAGTGGAAATTCTATTGGTAATAATTGAGATGGGTTTCTGTAAAAGAAGACCGATATTATATATGGAATTTAAGAGGCTTTGCCGTTATTCCATTTATACTATTAGTCTGATACAGAAATTTATATCGATTATGTATTGATTGGATTTCTACGGAATTCCATATTTTTAGAAATTGATTTATAGATTTTATTTTCAATATTTATCTTTGATAAAATTAATGAGAATCTTTTTAATTGAATATCTTATTAAAAAGAATATTCTGAGTTGGGATGTGACGAAATGTGTGATTTTCCAATATTTGTTTTTAATCCCAAATTACGCAAGTTATTCAGAAAGACCGGGTTTAACCCATTCTGAATAATCATCACGACGATCAAGAGTCGAAGACTGAGACGGTGATTGAAGACCGAAGGTTTTCACATCGTTGGGATGACGATGACTGGTATCTTGAATTGGGATTGGCCTTCCAAGGCAAGGTATTTGGTAATGATCGTCCAAACGCATTTGGAGATCGACGGACACGATGTTTCACTCAGACCCAGAGCGGACTTGTAAATGGATTGCGTGTCTGACATTGTATTCTTTTCTACTGTATTTGTTGAACGCTACTAATTATATATTTCTGTTTGGTGTTTAACACCCTTCTCTAAGACGTATGAGCTTGGAGGTTATATATATATTGGTAGATGATCAATGATATGGTAGAGTCTGACAATGTGGCATGCTAAGATGCAATTGATCAAGGCTTTGTTGAAAAGCAGGCCTTGTGGTTGATGATCAAAGCACAGTCTAGTTAGGCATAGCTTTGTGTATATCGTGACTTCGCGAGCCTCACACACCGGTAGAGTCTAAAACGGGAGAAGGGAACGCAGGGAGTGCACACGTTTCTTTCTAGCTAGAGTGGTGCCAGGGACCTACCAGCGCTGGCATTTATTCATTGTGGTTGTTGGATTTTTCGAGGCCTCGGGTTTATGCGGTCGCCACTGGCCGTAGTATAGGTCCAAAAGGACCGGGAAGCGTGTGTTCAGGAATTGCCAATCCACAAAAGTAAGTGTGGACCGGCCCTGCAGGATCCAAGGGTTGGACAGAGTACCAATCCTGGGGCATTTGCTAGAGTGTCTCGAATCGGTAAGGATCTCCTCCCTAGCCTTGACTCAGATGGAAACCCAAATTTCCAATACGACATCACGCGGTTTTGATTGTATACCTATATATGGCGACATAGTGGGATGGGGCACTCATGCCGTCTAGGATTGATATATTTACTTTGATGTATTTCAAATTGGTTGCACACTATTATTATGTAATACCGTGTTTATCGTATCAAGCATCTTTTGATCATTATAAGGTAAAACCCTATCCTCCAGTTTGCGTTGCATTGTGTGATGGGACTTGGGTCTTATAATGGTTTCATTTTTCTAAAAAGGCATTTCGTTATTTTGACGATTTACTTTAGTCATGCACTGGCAATCCAATGGAGTAAACCCGTTCCGCGAAAGTGGCGTGGTCCTGTGATTAGCCTTATTATATTATATAGGTTAAGTAGAATTCTCACACCAGTCCCACGACTGACCTGTAGTTTGTTTCACTTTGCAAACTCGGGTGCCCTCTTTCCACACGGGCAGTCGAGTAGCTTTTTGACAGATAGATAAAACAAGATCCTGGATTGAAGTCTGAAGCCGGGTCCAGAATATTGATGGCCTTCCGCCGAGATTAGTTCCGCTGCAATGTATTTAATTTAATTTAAATGTTTCTTCCGCTGTATTATTTATCGATGTACTCTGATATATTCTGTACTCTGATGTAACATTTATTATTGATGTTATAAAAGTCTTCTGTGTTTTTGTTCTGATGTGTTGTATGCCCAAAGTTAAAGTATTCGTAGATTTTCACCTTTTGGGTCAGACCTGTGTGGTTTATGGTCGATTCAAAGGGCGGGAATTTGCGGGTCTTTACAAAACCAGCGGTGGAGAGAGACGATTGATTGCTTCATCCTAGCGATAAGCGATTTAGATCGGAACCAAAATCTCTTGAATCGGTTGCGGGATTATAGATCTAGCATTTTTGTAGACATAAAAATGAAATAACCGATGGCTTATCAATGAAACAGAGATTTCGTTGAAGGTTAGCAAGAGAAATCGCAAGCGAAATAGATTTTTGTTGTAGGAAATCAATTGAAAATAAAAGATGGAATGAAAATCAGGGAGAATCTCACGCACAGCAAAAGTAGGCGAAAGTTCGCCTGTCGCGGTTAACGAGCCCCACATATATATGTGTGTGTGTGTATATATATATATATATATATATATATATCTTATATATATACATAAATGTGTTATGCTTTCTTACTTTTGCTTAGTTTGTTTCAGGTTACAGGTAATTGATGTATGCTGGGAGGTTTATGGGAGAGCAGATTTGGAGAGTAGTTGATATATGCAGTGGAGCTTATTGGAATGCAGATTTGGAGAGTCCTTTCTTTAGTTGAGATGTTATGTTTCACATGTATTTTTATATTTCTTTATGGAGAGACTTTTGTATTGTGTAGGAGTAGACATACTTCAATGTTGGGTGGTGGCCATGTCGGAACTCGTTTTTGAAGTATGATGGTCGGTGGTTTATCTAGAGCTCATCTATCTACAAATCCATACATACATATAGTCATAGTTCAAGTAGTATGTATATTTTTTGCTACTTTCCAGGCATGCTGGCAGTATTATGGACTATATAATTATATATATATATGTGTGTGTGTGTGTGTGTGTGTGTGCGCGCGCGCGCGCTTCTTTTTAGAAGATCACACATTTTTGTTTTTTCGAAAAAAAAAACCTAAATGGACCCATAATCCGGTCCTCTTCCTAAAGGCGTCCTACTTGCGGCATGAATTTTGATGATAATTTCCAAAATGGTTATCCCACTTTTTGCTCAAGTGCCATATCTGTTGAAAGACATGTGATAATAATCCACCACGTTCTCTTGAACTTCAACTCAATTAATCAAATAGCTTCATGGTTTTTACGAAGATACATCCACGTTCTCACTTGTTCCATGTTATCCTTCATGAGTCGTAGCAACGCTGGATAATGTAGGAACCAATGTGCTAAACAAAAAACTAATAGTTTTTCAATCATGTCTCTAATCGTAGAACATATTGCTGCCACTGGATGTATAGCTTTTAAATGACTGATAAATACTACGAAAATCATCTTCAACTACATTCCAATTCTGCTATTCAAGATCATAAAATGGGTACACATGACCTTGAATAATTGTTGGGCAAGTTGTCGGAGATAGTTCTGTTGCGGAATGCGGATCAAGGATCTTAAGGTAAACTAAACATTAAAGGGGATGAATAGTGTTTTATGGATTTTATAGATTTCTTGAAATCTTTTAAGTTTTATTAGAATGTTATGCAAATCAAATATATGAATAATGATAGAATCAGACACAGATGAAGATGATAAAAAAGCAGTAAAAAAAATTCAAATGGCGTTAGACATAAGTGAAATGCTCTAATAGCGGATCATATTTCTTTCGAATTCCCTATTCCTTCCAAATATCATCCCCATTTTCTTTCCCATTCATCTCTTGTTCTGTCTGATAATCGTCCTCTTCCCTCATCACATCATGATTCTTCCTTTCGTCTTATCCCTCATCGTCCTTCCCTTCACCCTCATGCTTCGTCTCTTGCGTTTAAACCTCAAGTGTTACCTGTTCGTTCTAATCCATTTTCATTTATTCGTTCATGAATATTCCTTCCCATCATTTATCCTCTTAGGCTAAATCCTCTGGTCATCTTGCGACCTAGGTTTGCAATCCTCCATTGAACTGTCATAATCGCTTTTCCTCTCTCGTCGATAATCATTATGTTCCTCCAGCTAAATCTTACGCTGAGATAGCATCTACTAAACCACTCATTAATCCGAAACCCATTCAAAGGAAGAGAAGAAACCCATTACCACAATTCAAATCAATTTCTCATACTATCAATTTCCTGAAGTAGGAGCGACGTTGCCTTCAATGTGCATGTAAGGGACACTGGCAGGAAATTGTAGGGACCTGAAGATTTGTTGTAATCGATGGCTTTTTTGGACAATCGTGTCCACGTTGTCCATCCAAAATGAAAGTTCAGAGCGCTTCGGATTTTGTGCGTAAAGGCGTCTCTTGGGAAAATGATTCTGAAGTACAGTGGGTCCCGCGTATATCTATTCGTTCTGATCAAACATCCCCTCAAGCAGCGCCTCGGTCTTCCACCAGTCACCATATCAACCACTCATCCCACTTAAAACCTCTCTATCTCCCATTTTATCTCCCATTTCAGAAAACATGAATCGCTTTTTAATGGAGGATTCTTCACTTTACATTGTCGACATTGTTCTCAATGGTCACTGGAGCATTGAGACGCTTTACTACTCTCTTTCAGTGGCTTTGGATCACCAAACTTGGCCTAGGTGGATCATCTCAAAAAACTCCTTCCTTATCTCTTATCCAAACAGTAGCACACGCGATCATGCACTTTTATTGAAGGTAATTACCAAACCCTAAGAAGCTATGTTCTTTGAACCATGATCAGAGGCTGAACGTGAAATATCACCACCATTGGAAATAGAATCTTGGGCTTGTGTGGAGGGCTTTATGGAATTCTTAAGGTATAACACTTCTGTAGGAAGAGAAATTTTGAAACCCATGGGTAAGGATTTGGCTTTGGATGTTTGTGAATGGGCTCATTTAGATCATCGGTCTTTCTTGTTAAGCTACAATTATATGAAGGTATTGGCCTTTGAAGTACCTTTGCTGCAAATATTAATTGCAAGACTCTTCTCCTCAAGGTTAAGCGGTGTTCACATGAACAGCCTGGAACTAGACCAGAAACTTTATTCATCGGCAATGTGGAAGAGCAGGTTGTACCTTGTTTTCATGAAAATACCTCTCTATCGTGTTCTTATGAATGTTTTGATGTGATGCTCGATGAGGATGCATTACTCCCTCTACAGCGTGCATTATATCATGAAGTGGAACAATAGGTCAATGTTGATGATGTTAGAGAGTCTAATCAGCCTATAACATAATCATGCAAGCTAATGCTTATGATGTGGATCAACATGTCAACGTTGATGATGTTAAGGCGTCAATATTCAAGACATGCAAATTGATGCTCCTCTGCCTCCAATTTTGCCACAACTTGCCATGATTCCTCTTCCCTTGGTGTTTCCTTAAGAAGTTGCCCAACCTGGTTTTACCTAGCCTGCAACTTTTCATGAGCAACCTGGTTCCCCACAACTAGCTCTGCCACTTCAACATGTTTCTCCTCCACGTGATGCAACTTCTCAGATTGGCATGGAATTTGACTAGCCTCAATATCTTTTGTCGGTGATGGTTCGTCGTAGCATTAGGCACAATAGAACTGAAGCCTTCCCTGAAGGTTCGGGTAGCTTCTTTACTCCTATTATTTTTTCATCTATTAATAAGGGTTTGAATAAGAGAATCTCATGTTGCATGGTTGTGAGTTTGCGTGATACACATTATATTGCCATGTAAGAACTCGAATTGGAGCGTATAAATAATTCCCAATGAAACTTGTCCCTTGGAATGTTAGGGGTTTGGGGGACCCATCTAAATGCCATGCAATCAATTTATACCGTCTCCTCTTCAAGTAGATATCCTTTTCCTGCAAGAAACAAAATTATATGATCCCTCTCCTTATCAGTTTAGGCTTATTGGTGGTTCTTATTTGACTGACTGGGTACATGTTTATGCAATTCACACAAAAGGAGTTCTGATAACGGCTTGGAATGAATCAAATTGGTCATTGTGTTGGTCATCTTTAAACGTTTCAGCTTTACATGTTGCTCTCTGTCATATCCCTTCTAATATAACATATTTCTTTTCTAATATATATGGTCCCCAATATGTGCATGAAAGAGTTCATCCTTGGTCCGATTATCGGACTGTTGCCTCGAACTTCATGGGTCCATAGCTTATGGAGGAGATTTTAATACAACAAGGATAGTGGAGGACAGAAATTTTGGCAATATTTCTCTCGATTCCGAAGCTTTTAGCTCGTTCATTTTTTATTGTTCTTTAATTGATCCTCCCATTAGTAATCATTTCTACACATGGTTAAATCATAGAACTGTGCCATCCCTTGCTAAACTTGATCGTTTTCTTTACAACGGTGCATGGGAATATCAACATCCTCTCACTATGGTTCATGGTCTTGCTACTATATTATCGGACCATTGTTCCATTCTACTATATTCTGATGTTCTGTCAATCAATAAGCGCCCTTTCAAATTTGAACGCCTTTTGCTTCTTGAACCATCTTTTGAAGATTTTGTTTATACTGCATGGAATCAACCCTCTAATTCTTTATCGGCTACTCATCGGGTGGTGTTGAAACTCAGGTCATTAATAAAAATCATTAAACCATGGGCTAAATCCATATGGGGCTATCTCCATTCATGTATCTCTACCATTCAGAACGAAATTCTGGATCTAAACATTTTAGAGGAATCACGTCCCATATCTGACATGGAAAGAAACAATACCAATGAGCTTGAAACTGAGTTAGAAAGACTTTTGAAACAGGAGGAAATTGGTTGGATGCAAAGATCAAAGGAGAAATGGATCGATGAAGGAGACATAAACACTTCTTATTTCCATCGCATGGCAAACGGTCGTCGACGATCAATCTATATATCGGAGATTTATCACAATGGTCAACTTGTTACAGATCAGGATGATCTTTTGAATCTCTTTACTGAATATTATCATTCTATAATGGGTAGTTCTCCTCCTCCAATTCCAGAGGTTGATTGGAATCTTCTTCATCCTAATCCATCTCCAATTCATATTGATCAACCGTTTACTGAAAACGAAATTTGGGCTGCTCTTAATGATATGGAAAACAATAAAGCACCTGGGCCAGATTGGTTTGGGCCCATTTTCTCTAAGCATTTTAAGGCTTTAGTTAAACCAGATATTATCGACATGTATTTGAAATTTCAACATGATCCATCAACCATTGCTTGAACCAATTATGCTAATATCATTCATCTACCTAAACCCCCCGGTGCCAACACTTTACCATCTTTTCGTCCCATTACCCTCCTTAACACCATCTTCAAAATTATCACCAAGGTCCTTGCTAATCACCTCCAAGCTATCGTTGCACCGTTGGTTGGGCCTGAGAAATCTTCTTTTATTCTCGGTCGCAATATTTTAGATTGCATTGCTGCGACTCAGGAAGTTATCTCTTTTTGTCATTTCACTTCGTTGTCGGGTTTTCTTCTTAAACTTGATTTCTCAAAAGCCCTTGATTCTATTAGTTGGTCTTTCATTCTTGACTTAATGAAGCATTGAGGTTTCTCCGAAAAATGGTGCACTTGGATTGAAAATATTCTCTTCACCACCTTTTCTTCTATATCCATTAATGGTAAGTCTGGAGGACTTTTCAAATCAAAACGCCATTTAAGGCAAAGGGACCCTTTATCTCCATGCTCATTGCCGATGTGTTCAATCAAATGGTTAAGGAAACAATCGCTAATGATTTCTTAGCTGGTATTTGTCTTCCTGATTCAAATCTGGTTGTATCTGATTTGCAGTTTGCTGATGATACCACCATCTTCTCATCTCCTGATCCCAAGCACATTCACTGCCTTAAGGTTCTTTTGTACATTTTTGAACTTTTATCTGGGATTTCAATTAATTTCAGTAAAAGTTCTATTATTATGCTTAGCAATTCATCTCACCTTAGCCCCTGTGTTTTTTCTATTCTCAATTGTTTGGTTGTTGGCTTTCCTATAAAATATCTTGGCATTCCCCTTAGACCAACAAAACTTATCAAAAGCATATTGGTTTCCTCTCATTAACAAGATAGAATGTAGACATGTGGCTTGGAAGGCTAACTCTTTTTCATCGATGGGTTGTTTGGTGCTTGTTAAATCTATTCTTTCATCTATTTCCACATATTGGATGTCATTCCAGAAGCTCCCTCGATGGGTTATCAACAAAATTGATTCAATCATAAGTTCCTTTCTATGGAACGGAGGTAAGTTAAGAAGATTGATAAATTGGCGTATAGTTTGTTTACACTGTAATCAAGGTGGGCTTGGAGTTACTAATTTAGCCCACATTAATTCAGTGTTACTCTCCAAATGGATTTGGCGTCTTGTTTCACCTTGCAATTTCATTAGGAAGGATTGGATCTTGGCCTGTCACTTTTCCTCTAATCCTCACTTTGTTCTTCATTTCCCTATCAATACGAGAATTTCCCTTTTCTTGGCTTGTATTATTTCCACTATTCCTCGTATCATTAATTTATTTCATGTTTCTTTGGGTAATGGTGTCAATTGTCTATTTTGGGATGATATTTGGCATGATCAGTTCCCATTATAACATTTGTTTCCCGCTATTTTCTCTTCTTTTCCTCAATCGGGCTTATCTGTCGATATTATCTTGGGCCACGACCCAATTGGCCTTATTCCTAATTCATTGTTTAATGTTCTCGCCTTATTGGAGCTCCTAGCTATTACCAACCTACTTTGGCACACTCATATTTCCAGCTCTCCTGATCGTTATATATGGGCATCGTCTTCTTCGAAAGGTTTTTCGGCTGCTACCATTACCTGAACCATTCTGGTCATGATTTTTCATTTGTTAGACTCTGGAAGTGTCACTTATCACCTAGAATCCTTTTCTTTCAATGGTGTTTTACTCATGAAAGAATTAACACACATGTGTGATTGTTTCGTCGCAACTTAGTCTCAAACTCTATTTGTGTATTATGTAATATGCATGAGGAATCCATTCATCACCTATTCTTTGACTGCGAATTCATTTATCCAGTTTAGGCTGCATCAAGCATTCATTTGTTGGGTTTCATACCAGTTATAACATCAATATTTAGTCATTGGCAATACACCCCAGTTAATCACAATTTGGATGCTTTTATTGGAATTTATTGTTGGTGTGCATGGAATGAAAGCAACGTAAGGGATTTTAAAAGGAAAATATGCAATATTGTGGGTGTTTGCAGAAGTATTGATTACATTGTTCATACATGGTCAGGATCGAGTGCTGATCCATTTAGTTTTTCTTTGCCACAAGCTCGAAATTCTGAAGAATCGGTTGGAAGCACCAGTATTAGTCGCGAACTAGTCTAATTTGTTTTTGCAGTTTGATTTTGTATCCAGGATATACTGTTAATTCTGGCAACTCATGTGCTTAGTATTATCTATGTTATAATGCTCAGTATGTAAGCTTTCTGCTATTGTATTTTGGCCACCGGTTGGGCTTGTCAACTAGTTAAATTATATTATATATATTATATAAATTAATTGGCTATGTAGTACCACGCTACACATCCGTTTGCTAAAAAGGCAGTAAAAAGAAAGAACACATGCTGGGTTGATGTGGATTTCATTTCAAATAATATCCAAATTACAATCCTTGATTTTCAACCTATAATGGAACACCCTAACTAATTTCCGGAGTACAATGAGACTCAGTTGATTTCTGGGTCATAACCTACACTCAATTGATTTCTAGGACACGATCATACCCAGTCGATTATATGGGATAAAACTACACTGTTTCAATATTTTTTTTGGAGGATAGACTCGATAGGACTTGATCTCGCGATCTTTGATTACTGAAAGCCTATTACTCTTGAGTAGCACTTGAATCTTTGAGAGAGTTTTATAGAGAACTGAAGTAGAAAGAGATTGATATAATTCTCTCTTAAAACTGACAGAGTATAAATATGTAATTTGAGATATTAAAGGTATTAATGGAAAGAGAAGAAAGGAACAAGATGATTAAAAGTTAGTTAAAAAATCGAATTAAGAAGCCTATTTATAGTCTTCCAACACTCAAATCCTTCCAGAATAGTTTTGAATCCAAAAGATACAACTTTTCAAAATTTGGATTTGAAAATAATGGCCACTATGTCAATATACTATTTGTATATGTCGACATACCTTAGAAAATATTCAAAAAATAAAATTTTACATTAAAGCAAATAATGGTTAGTCAATTATGATGATTCTTGAGATAAAACAAACTATATTCCTTTATATTAAAATAGTGTTTTCCAACTAAAAATATATATTAAAAAACATATATTAAGATGATTTAAAAATGAATAAAAACTACATAAAATGATATATTATAGTATATATATAACTATGAACATAAGAAGTACTTTACAAATATAAGCAAGAAAATTTAAAAGTAAAGTAACTATAATAAAACTAAATATAAAAATTAATATATAAATAAGAAATATTTGAATCAAAACTTAAAAAGTATTTAGAAAATATACCTAAAAAACAGGAGTTAAAATAAAAGAAATATATTTAAATTAAGGAAGTAATTTTGAAATCATTTCGAAACTAAGATAGGAATATTGAGAAAAGATTGAAATAAGGATCTAGCTCGATCAGAGTTTTAATAAGAATTCTAGACTCAGCTGCGTTTTATTTCTTGAACTCTTGTTACTCGTGAGTCTTATATCTTGAACTCTTCTTCTTTAACATACTGATTCTCTAAACTGTACAGTCTTCAATAATCAATATTTGTATTTCTAGTATATACACATACAAACAATATATATATATATATTTTCCAGATAATAGTGTTAGTATATATTTTATATCAATAATAGTTAAAACAAGATTGTCATCAAAACCACCATTGCAATCATCTCAATTCCTAACAATCTCCCCCTTTTTTATGATGACGACCTTGAAAATATTCATACCTGATGTCTTGAATCTCCAGTTACTCTCCTTTACTCTAATAGCTCCTTCTAAAACAACTACCCCCCAATCTAAACCCTATTTTATAATCCTCCCTTGTCATAAAAAAAACTGTATATTCCTAACTAGACTATAATACTCCCCTTAAAACTAAGACATGGTTCTAGTTATTCAAACAATATGATAACTAAAAACTAGGACAAGATCTAATATCTAATATTTTAAGCAATGACTTGAATGAGTACAATCTAGATTAATGTATAGATAAGCAAACAAGTCAATACATACAATCAATCAATTCAAACAAATACAATCCAAACCAATCTAGTTATTTACAAATTATTAACACAAATCAAAGTTTAAGATAATCCAAGCAAAACAATTTTTAAATACAAATTCACACATTCCTAGGAACTTCTACCCATCCATCACCACCGAAGACTGGAACAGCTTTACAACGTCTGATTCTTCGTTGTCTTTAGTGGGAGTTGCTCCTGTGATGTTGTTTCCTTCGTCTTGGAAAGAGAGGAAATCATCCATCGAAGTGCACCAAAATGCTTTTCTTGTTGCTTTATCATATGTATTTGACTTAACTCTAAGTGATGCTGGTTACGAAGGATAATAGAGAAAATATTCTTGAATGAACTTAGTGTTCCTTCAAGATTTTCACTCAAGCTATGAATAGGGGAAGCCATGGATTTGATGATAGTAAAGAATATTAAAAGTAAATAAAGGAGGAATGAAGAAATGAGTTTCTTTTTGAAGAGATATATATACATACATACATACATACATATATATATATATATATATATATATATATATAGGCTCTGGAATCCATTTAAAATGACTGACACTAGTTAGTTAAGGCAGTTTTTAAATTTAAACTAATTTGCAAAAGTTACCATTATATGTTGACATATATATTTGGGTATGTCGACATACCTTCTGGAATTTCTATTTTTGAAGAATTTTGTGATTTATGCTTTGCTTTGACATATGTATACTTATTTTTATTACTTTAATGATTATTCCAGAGGTGTTTAAAAAATAATTAACATAAATATAAAACTTCATTGATACTAATGATAATGATACACTGGATTAATATATAACATGAAATGGAAATACAGAAATTAAAATAGAAACTAATATAATGAGATAATAAATCTTGAATTCGATGGAGGAGGATGAGGATGAAGACAAGCCAAGTTTTCTACGAATTTTCCCGAAGAACTTGGTCATTTTAGTGGAAATCTTTTCCAACTTCTTACTAAATGAACTCTTTACTTTTGGCTATGTCGAGAATGATTTTCTTGGAAAGGTTTTCGATGTCAGTGGGATATTATATACTTTCTAAGGAAGTATTTTCATCTTCTTCCTCTTCTTTGATTTCCATTTGTTCCCCTTCTTCTTCGTGATCCATTCTTGCTTGTTTTTCCGTAAATGTTCCATATGGCTGAAACACAAGTGGATTCTTCATAAGAGATATGTTTGCGGAGTTGAAAAAATTTCTAGATACGAACACTTCGCCTTTGAAATTCACTCCAATTTTTTTGGAAATAAGGGTAAGATAAACTCCATTATGTAATGTATTTTCATTCGATGACAAATCCTTTGAAACAAATTAATTTAAAAACACTTGAGACCAATCTATGTCATAATTTATAAAAATAGCAAAAAGAGCCTTACAAACATTCATTGTTGGGTTGTTGGAATTTACTAAACATGGTGTGATGGTATGCTGAAGAAGTAAATTAACAATTCTTATCTTAAGATGAAAGTAACGATTTTTGAAATCCAAATGTTCATCATTCCAAAAAAAATAGTGTACGGTCTCTTGATCATTTACATTGATCTTTTAATCCGAGAGATCCATTCACGTATTTTTACAACCCAAAATAGAACCCAAGGTATCACAATTAAAAAGAATTTATGTTCCTTTAACACTACTTCTTGTTTCACTTTCATTTCCTTGATATAAAAAATTATTCAAATTTGCATAAACAATTCGATGAGATTCAGATAGTAAACTTCATCATTCTCCCTAGAGTCAACTAAACAAAGAATACCACTTTGATGAAAAAGAGTCTGAAGATCATAAAAAGCGAAATCAATAAAAACAACAAATTTTCTCGTATCGATTTTACCAAAGTTTACATAGCTTATGTAATCTTTGATAGCATCCAGATTGTTATAAAAGAAGCCTTTGGTGGTCTTGGTCAGCCTCATGGTGATTGGTGTGCTTGAGAGAGCCATTAGAGAGTTTTTGAGAAGAGTATAGGATAATGAAGATAAGTTTGAATTTTGAATTAAAGGTGAAAAGAGATGATAAGAATAGACAGTTAAATTGAGAATCAAAGGACATGTTCTCTGGTCAAGAGACACCTTTTTAGAACATTGGGTTTTGTAAAAAGGTGGAAGGAAATTCAATTTTTGAATTTCAAATTTCTGTGTATATGTTGACATATATAAATGGGTATGTCGACATACCTTTTGAAACTTTCAAAAGATATTTGATTTTGACTTTTTGATTTTACGTATATATCATATTCTCTTTTGATTATTTCCTTGGATAATATTTATTATAATAATACTTTTATATTATTATTTTACTATTAAATTTTAATTATTTTAAATTTTAAAATTCAAAATCTGAGTTTCGAATTTAAAATTAAATTTTTCAAACAAAGCAATCAAACAAGCAACCAATCAAACAATTTAACCCAAAGTTATTATAAAGGCATACTATTTTTTAGGTTCAATTTTCAATTTCTTTTGATTTGCGAATTGTTGTGAAGCATGAATTCGGATTATTCGTTTCTTACTCTTCATCACTAGAAGATGAATCGAAATCATCTAGAGCAGCTGCATAAGCTATTTTTCTCTTCTTTGATGAATTATCATTTAAAGGCTGCTTTTTACTCTAAATATGGACAAAATCTTCTCAGATGGCCTAATTCATCGTAGTTCAAACATATGACATTATTCAGAACTTCATTATTTTTAATAGAATTTCTTTTCTCACTCCTCTTGATATTATTCCTTTTTCTATATCTCAGGAATGTTTTAAAATTCCTGGTCACTAATGCTATCTCTTCATCATCATCGATGTTTGAGTTAGATTCTTCGGTTGTTGCATTAAATATTAACGATTTCTTTTTAGATGACTTATTTTCTTTCCTTCCTTACATCCAAATTTCAAATGACATTAGATTTTCGATTATTTCTTCAATTTTCATTGTACTAATATCATTGGCCTCTTGTATTGCAAGAGTCTTTTGATCTCAATCTAAAGTTAATGAATTCATGATTTTTCTAACTTGATTTTCCTCAAAATATATTTTTCCCAAAGTCATTAGTGAATGTATGATCTCCTGGAACCTGTTGCATATTAGAGATAGATTGATTCCGATTCATTTAAACAATTTAAACTGATTGGTTAACATAGATATTTTGGTCTGTTTAACTTTGCTTATTCCTTTATGAGTCACTTGCAATGTTTACCTAGTTTCGCAGATTTACACACATATACCTTATTGAATTCATTTCTATCATATGAACAAAATAAAATATTCATGACTTTTGAATTAATTTGTGCAGTGGCCTTTTGATCATTAGCCCATTATGTAAAATCAACAGTCGGCTCAACATATTTAGTTAGTGTGATATTCCAAGTGTCAAATCCTATAGACTATAAATAAATTTTCATTCTACAAGCCCAATGTGCATAATTGTTACAACTGAATAGTGGTGGTCTAACAGTGAACTGACCCTCCACGAATGAACTATTAGTATTGACAATATCAGTGTTGATTGCTATTTAAACTTTTCAAAAAATCAGATTATGAAGACTTTGAAAACCAATTCCCTAGTACTAATTGTTGTGTATTGTGGATTCAGGATCTTAAGACAAACAAAACACTAGAGTGGGTGAATAGTATTTTATGGATTTTATAGATTTCTTGAAATCTTTTTAAGTTTTATCAGAATGTTATGCAAATCGCATATATGAATACTTACGGAACCAAACACAAAAGCAAATAATCATAACAAAAAGAAGTAAAAAGAAAGAACACACTGAGATTTTATACCGTTTCAGAGTTATCCTAAATCTTTTACTACACAATGCTGGGTTGATGTGGATTTCTTTTCAAATAATACATAAATTACAATCCTTAATTTATGGGATATAAGGGCATATCCCAACTGATTTGCAGAGTACAGTGAGATTCAGTTGATTTTCCGGCCACAACCTACACCCAATTGATTTCCGGGACATAACCACACCCATTCGATTTATACTGGACACGATCATACCTTTTCAATATCAGTTTTTAAAGGATAGACTCGATAGGACTTGATCTTACGATATTTGACTACAGAAAGCCTACAACTCTTGAGTAGCACTAGAATATTTGGGAGAGTTTTACAAAGAATTGATGTAAAAAGAAATTGATATAATTCTCTTTGAAAATCAGTAGAGTATAAGTATGTAATTTGTGAAATTAAGAGTACTAACGGAGAGAAAAGAAAGGAAGAAGAAGATGATTAAAAGTCAGTTAAAAAACTGTCATTACAGCCAACTCAATCCCTAACATGTTCTACACGTACTGCTTAAACATGCCATTCCAATTATCTTTAGGAATTTCCGAAATTACAACATGCCAGTAAATCCCACACTGAAACTCTTAATTAAAAATAATAGTTTAGATCCAACAAAGACTGAAAAATGAGTACACATTTATATATCTAGATGAAATAAATATATATTTACACACTCTTACATGCATATTATTATTAATTAGTTTTACATTTTTAAAGTTTAACGTTAAATTCTATTAATCAATTTATAACATACCATTATTTAATTTCTGTTCCTTCTTTTGTAACGTTTTGTTTAAATTTCTTTTGAAATATATATAGTACCATCTTTAAAATCAAAATGTACATTTGAATATTATAGATGTTTAACAAAAAAAAAACTCATATTTTCTCAAAATATACTTGACTAAATGTAATAGAAAAATATATTTCAAAAAAACTTTGGAAACTTTATAACTTAAAATGCGCTGAGTTCAAAATTTTACCGCTGAAAATTATTTGAAAAATCATTTCAAAACTTTTAAAAGGATATTTGAGAAATCAATCTAAAGAAAAAGGTGAATATTAAAATATTTAATGAAAAGAGGGATTAAAGATACCACAAGGGGCATAAACAATATAATTTATGTCTCTATGAATATTTGTTTCATATTTTGATTCTTCAGACTAATGAGTCTTCATTTCTAACCCTTGAATCTTTTCATCATCCACTTGAGTCTGCACTTAGGTCTTATACTATACAATATTCTTAATCAACATCAGTCTTATATCTGGCATTATATACTATATAATTTGATATAAAAAATTAGTATCTATATTTTATAAGATCTTATATGGTTGTTATCATCAAACTAATACTTAAGGCTCTGACACATCTCTCTTTCCATATAATTGTGCTTGCTTCCAACTTGTATCCCTTTTACTATAGACTTTGACTGAACTTTGTCATTGGTATAAGAGGAGTTGGCCAATTGGACCATTACCAATGAAGCCGCCTTGCCATGCTCCTCCTCAAAATGACATAGCCAACGCACACGGTCGCCACTCTGACATCATCAAAACCCACTGACTACCATCATCTTGGACCGAATTCGACCAATCTGGGCATTTTTTAGGGAAATTAAGGCCAAATCGATGTTTTACTCGTTGAGATCTATTATTTTAACCCTTAAATGGCACCAATTAGTCGCCAAATTAAAAACACCCAAATCAACGCTAGGTATTTCACTGATTGAAACTTTAATTGCAACTTGCTAATGATTGTGCACTTCCACAATAAACGAGTATATTTTTATTGATTCTCTTTGTTGAGATCTTCGAAACTACATATAATTCAGTATGGTATTGTTTGACCAAAAAATAACATAAACACCCAAATAGATTATATGGAGATAAATAAATGAAGAAATAGTAAATGAAAATGAGGAAAACACAAGCGCACACAATTTATAGTGGTTCAGCATTTGAATGACCTATGTCCACTTTATAATTCTCTTTAATAATATAAGAAAGTTGGAGTTACAATGGTGGAAATACTGGAAAACTCGAGTGCAATGCTGTTATAGATAATAAAATGACAAAGAGCTGCCAAATATCCATTTCTTGTAGCCCCTGGGCGCTATTTATAGGCTGGATTCATGCCTAGTATAATAGGGGCACGCAGCGGTTGATCTGAAGCTTAAGGAGGTAGTGGATGCAATCTTCTCACCATTGGAGTGCTTCTATAGAGATATTTCTATCTGGTTCGACCATGCTCGGATCAACATAGTCAAACTGTAAATGTACCAATCTAGGTTCAGCTCTTGCATTGAGTCGGAGTTTGCATCTGATCCACATAGTCGAGCCAAGGTAACTTCAAACCAGATTTTCACAGGAGCTCATCTTAGTCGACCCGAGCATAGGTCGAACCGGGGATAAAGTCACATTGCGATTGTCTTGCTTGATCTCATTAGTGAGTGAACATGCTTCTCTTGAATCTAGAGCGTCATGACCATGAATACTAGTGTCTTTGATGGTCTTGTTGAAAGGCAGGCCAACAGGTATAGACAGCCGGATTCTATCACTTTTTAATTTATTTTTTAATTACCATTAGACATAGGGCAAGTTGATTTCAGGATTAGAAAAGAAAATTGAGATTTAGATCTAACGAAAATCATATGGAATTAGATGGTAGATGATAGGTTTTCAAAGTAAAAATCTATTTATAGGAAAAAGGATGATCCATTGGACTAAAGCGATCATAAAGGCATGAAAATCTCTTTTTCCCTCTAAATGAAAATATATCCTTTTTATATATAAATGTACATTTTTTCTTTTTTCTAAACCCAGTGGAACCGACGGAAACCACAAAAAGATAATTATAGTTGAATTTAACCTTTTCCACTAATTTTGTTTTAAATAATTATTTTTCAAAATCAATAATATATGTGTTAAACTAGTGGGTCATCACACTAGGTATTCTGGTATTGTCTTATATTTGGTAAACCTGTTAGGTAACCCTTATGGTTCAACAGTGTTTTGAATGGTTTGTTTACTAGTTTTGCAATCAATTCGGTGGGTAGGACATATTTTGTCTTCGAATTAGAGTAGTTTTACATATATTTTATTGGAAATAGGAGCATGAGAAGATTTGATCCTCTAGACCATGAGATATAGTAATTATAATGTTAATGATTTGCAAGGTTATATAGATACAACAAAAAGGGCCTTTTTTCCAAGATAATAATGTAGGCATGTTTTAAAATAAAATAAAATAGGGCATCTAGACTTTCACATCTGCATAAGTATGAAGCAGGTCCACCATAGTCGTTGAGCTTGTTTCTTGACTAAAGGCAGCCTAGGAGATTTAATCTTAGGTTAAAAACATAATTGTGTTAAATTATTACCAATATCAATAAGGTTCACTTAATGCACATTATTTTCATGGTCTTTGAAGGAGATTTTTATTAAATAATAAGATTAATATATGATCTTTGAGCGAGTATTTAGAATTTAGATTCCATATTGAAACTAGGTTTTTAAAAGATTACTCACTTAGATTTTCTACTATGAATGAGTTTGAACAATTTATAACTAATGGTAATATGATTGCGTCAACACTTAGTAACGTGCGATTTACATGGCTGAACTCTAAAGAAAATCCATTCATGGCATTCCTGATCGCTCTTTGCTAGAGAGGTCGTGAAAGATAGGTTCCTTATGCTACATGTTAATGGGCTTTAAATTGTGCATTCTGGTCATTGTAACACCCCATAGGTTAATATACCATAATTATATAAGAAAGATAAAAAATGATTATTAATTAATAAAATATTTAGAACTGAGTAAAGCAAACTTTACCATTGCGATCATTATGAAATTCTGGTTTAGCTAAACTCTTGGTTTTCATATATCAGATAAAGCATGAAGAATTTATGAACTAAAGAAGAATGAACTAAAACAATGTATAAAACATATACATATATATAATATATAAAAATTGAACGTAGAAAAACACGGTAAGTGGGCGACCCATCCTTTAACTGGGTCGACATAGGGGTCGACCCAGGTCATAGGCAGGACGACCTATGTGTCGAGCCAGGTAGTAGGAGGGTCGACCCACCTGCATGCGGGGCAGATTCCATCACCTGAACATGGACTGTTTTGTGTGTTATATACATATGTTGACTTAGCTTGAGGTGTACGGTTTGATTTGGTAACCTGATATCATATGGTTTAGATTTATCCTAACTAATCTATAAATAGGCTAGCAGCCTCACCATTTTCTTACACGCAAACATATCTTCATCTTCTTACTCCTCCAAGCTATTTCTAAATAATAACAAGAAGATGCTGAGGTGATGCCAAAACATAGATTGAAGGTATAATTCTAGTTTTTCTATAACAACTATTTTTAAGAGACATTTTCTAGATCTAAATCAAATCACTATGAGTTCTAGTCATTTGTAGATCTATTATTTAAACAGTATTTTTATAGTAAATGATTGGATCTGAAAAGTAACGATGTTTATATGTGTAAATGTTATTTTTTTACCGTCAATTATCTATCCAATTTACAATTATTGTATGCTCATATATACATCTTTCTTCCTATTCCCCTTTCTATCTTTTATTTATATATAGTCTTTTCTATACCTATTTATTCAGTTTGAGTTTGGATTTGTTTTGTCCATTTCCATTTTATTTTTTGTCGAGCCTAGGCTATTGAGAGCCTAGGACATTTCCATTTGAATTGCGCATAATTGAGATAAATTGTAATGACAATAAAAAAGAGAATTAGGCATATTATGACTCGAGAACCTTTGACTATAAATTTGGGGTAATTACAAAGGGAAGAATATGCAAACATGTTAATCTGAATAGGTTGAACTTAATTTAATATTAAGTAGAACATGTTATGGAAAAAATGAGGATCATGTGTTAATTAAGTAAGACTTATTATTGTAATTTATATACATTTAAGCAGGTGTTTGCTTGTTTTGGTGGAGGGGTTGTACATAGAATAACATTTATAAGAAAATTCATTTACATCCATGCTTATTAATAAACTTAAACCTGCTAAGTTAAACTTGTTAATTAATAAGATAAGAGGTTCCGCATCTTGCTGTTTATATCCGGTTTGGGACTCTTAAAATCCTAGTTACTTGGGGGCATAAGCTTAGGTGATAGCTTATGTAAATCTTGATGTGCAGAACTCGTATCATTCAGTATCCCTATTAGTATCATAGAGGGGCCTCGCACAAGGTAGGGGTTAGGGCACGCTTTACTGATCTATATTGTATGAGATTCAAAGTTTGGAGGTGGTACGTGTGCATTTCGGCGGAGTCATTAGCGTGCATGGGTCCGATGGGTAAAACTAAGATGCTATAACATTGGCGAATAAGGTTGTGTCTTAAAAGTTGACGGGTGAGGGATTGATATCTTCTACTGCCATTTTAAACGGACTGATGTTTATGTAATCAAATCTAACAGTTCATGGCCAATTCCACTACTATAAATAAAGGGGTAAGGCCTCATTATTTTCTACACAAATATGTAGGTAGCAGCGAAGCTCTACCATTTCCATTTCTCTTCGAATCAATTTCTGAATTAAAAATATATTCATATACAATCAATCAAAACATAAATCATATAGCTTTGAAAGTGATTATCAGATTCAAATGGAAAAGTGTATGGATTGACGGCTAAGCTATTCTTCATCAGATTCTTCCTCTTTTTCTATTTTCTTGCAAATCTACAAGTCTGAAGGTATCCTTTTTTAGAAACACTGGAGATATGTAAGAATTTGGGAATTGTAGGCCTAAAAGGTTATACAGATTTTAGATTTGGATTCTTTCAGGTGAATGGGAAATTTATATACAAAGTTACAATAACTTATTATCTCGTTTGTATTGGATCTTAAATCTATGCCTAACATTTATCAGATCTGTTCATATATTGTTAAATCTAAAATGATGCTTATCAGATCTATTTATAAATGTTGTCAAAAACCTGAAAGTATAGATTTGTGTTTTTGAATAATACTATTTGTTGGCTTACTTAACTGTTTAAATTACTATCTATAATTGTGTTTGGAAATATATTGTGGTTATTGTAAAACACTGTAGATTTGGAAATCAGTCCCATAAAACACTGTTAAGATGTAGTTTTATTAGATCTCTGGTTTCAGTGTTAAATGATAAATTACGTAATTTTAATTAGAATGACATAAACCTGTTATGCTCAATTTTGTTGGGGTTTAACTTAGTTATTGTAAATTATGCATTTTTGTCTTCTTTAAATAAAAAAAGGGTATTTGAAATCAATAAGAAATGGGTTGAATATTGAAAAAAGGGAAAAGTTATGTAAATTCACGTATATATATATATATATATGTAAATTCATGTGTGTGTGTGTGTATATATATATATATATATGTGCATAGTTTACGTTGAATATTCCAAAATATACATAAAAATATATATTTCTTATGGTTTAAAATATGTTTATTCCAATACTCAGCCATGATTTACAAAATATTATAGTTGACTGTCTTTTTGCAAGATTTAGAACCTTATTTTGAGATTGAATACAAGGAATGTTTGGTTATTAGTTGAACCAAATCATTAAACTTAACAATAATAATAATAAAAGTAATTTACTATGTTAACTATGCAAAAATATTAATACAAATATATACATATATATATACACACACACGCATTATCCGTCCAAATTTACGTAAATAACGAAATATATATAATAATGAATGTTTGAATGAATTTCATTTTATGGAATTATACATGTAAATGTAGTTCATATTAAATTAATATATTTGTGATGACCATTATAGCAATTAATGTAATTGATTGCTATAAATAGGGCCATAAGTAAATAAATAGCTATTGTAATCGAGTTGATTAGGGGAAAATTTAATTAGGCAGTTAAGCCTAACGGTTATAATTTCTAAATAGGCTAGGATTAATGTTGTAAACCCCAATTAAGGAATGAAATTATAACTGCATTAAGACATGAGGTTAAGCTCAACTTGTGGTAGATGTCTGCTTAGAACCGCCCGGCAAATCCAACATCCACAAGTGGTCGGCTTAATGTGAGAGGTCTGGTGTATAAATATATACATATGTATATATCCAACAAACGATAAATTAATAAATTAGTAATGTCTGTTGGGGTACAACAAATAGATATTACGGGACTGATAATTAAGGAAAATTAATGTTTTGGGGAATTATGACCATTAGATTCATAAGTGACATTGATTATAACCAATGGGAATAAAAGGTATTTAAATATAAATTGTTGCCTCCGGAAAATATGACCGTCAGGGTCAGAAATGGAAATAATCCTATGAAACAAAAATAAATGAAATACAAGGGGATTAGTGGGTATTGATTGTCGTTTTAAATGCTAAATCCAATTAGGAAAATAATTAAACAAATATCCTAGGGTAAAAAGGATATAGCTTTCCTTATCTTATGACAGTTAATCAAAAACTATAATTAAAGGTTAGAATTGGACTTGGTAGGTTATTGATGTAGAATACCATTAACCAAAGGAACCTATGATGACAGTTAGTTGTGTATATATAACATTTTCGTAAAGAGGAACTAAACGGAAATAATTCAATAACATAATGTGCATTGAGATTAAGGTCTTAAGCGGTCAGATCCACCTATAAAATGGTATTAAATGATCGCGTAGCCCCCTCCCATAAATAGAAGCATTAAAGGATAATTGGGTATGAGTTTGATAATCTTCGTGAATAGTCTGCTTCCTTGGGTCTTAAGTGGCTTTGGGTCGAGGAGTCCACCTGGGAATAGGTCATCCATTTAGGGGTCTTAAATATTGTGCGAGTCCTACCTAAAACTGGATTCGAAAACGTATGGAATAGGTCATCCAGTTGGGGTTCTTAAATGGTGTGTGAGTCCTATGTAAAGTATTAAGCATCTAGGAGATTATCCAATAAGGTCGGCGAGATGGTGCAATGAGATTCCACCATAGGAAGGTCATAAATGGCGAGATGTCGTCTACCTAGTCCAATCGATCCTAAGCAATGAGATACCATCTCGCACCTTATGCGGGGCATGGATTTATATGTTTGAATGACAGAAGCCGTAACTAGTAGGACCCTGCAGCTAGTGTCCTCTAGTTTATAATAATGTTGACTAAATCACAGAGAGGTATTAAATGACCAATAGGTCCGCCTATGGTCTTAAGTGATCGAAAGAATCCACCCTATTGATCATTTGATAGGGAGGCGTTAAGTCGTTAAGTATACACACATAAGTAAATAAACTCCAAATTAGGAGTTCACTTCTTGGTTTAATAAATAGTTTAAAGGCTTCATAAATATATGCGTAAATGTTTTATCTCGGTATTGATATTATTAGGAATACTACCTTGGGAAGGGTAGATAGAGTCATGCAGAAATGTTTACAAGGTTAGGTTAGAATTACTAGCCTTGGCAGGCATATATCTTTGGTTGAACCAAATAAGATACATCTGTGTATTGTAATTTGTGTTGTACTTTTCTTGTTCACTAGAATCTTGTTGTTCTGGCCCCTTCCTCATTACAAACTCCTAGGTTCTCTAAAGAAGGTCGGGTTCTCATAGGTGTTTTAGTTTGGTTTTCGGCTCTCGTTCTCTCTCATGCTCAGTATTGACATGATGTGTAACACCCCATAATTCTACAACATTAAGATTTACAAATCAAGGTAGAATTAAAAGTTAAAACCAAAATTAAGGGAAATGGGCTGCACCATTGCGTTCGTCTCAAAATTCTGCATGAAAACGAGTCCGAGTTTGCGTAAATCGGAGTCCGTATGAGGAAGATATGGCCTCTGGAAGATTCAGCGAAGTTCAAAATTCAAAACAGGTCAAATTCAAATTTCAAAAATCGGGCCGGATTGGCCAGGGCGGGAATTTTCGCGCCCAAGACACCCAGGTCGACTGGGTAGTCGACCTGGGCTACCCAGGTCGGCTGGGTAGTCGACTTGGTGCACCCACGTCGACTACATAGTCGACCTGGGGTTCGACCCCTCCCCCCCCCCCCCCCCCAGTTTTTCCACCATTCTGCATCTGGTTTGTTCGGATGTATTTGGTCACGTTTTCTGACCAGGTTCGTCCGCCTAACACTATATAAACAGCCCTGGTCTTCTTCTCTATTCACAATTTTTTTCTACCCTTATGCTGCAAAGATTATTGGCAAACATGGCTTCTTCTCCTCCTCTTAAATTAAATAATAAATAGAATAA